>OX940925.1:1285306-2555613 GCA_954870645.1 Agrotis clavis
CTACAATCCTATTAAGCAAAACGGATCTATGTAAGCAACTTCACGAGATATCCATTATTGTTATATACTTAAACCTTCCCCAGAATGTAACAAACACTTTTCTGAAAACTGCATCAAAATCGGTTCAGCCAAACGCGAGAAAATTGCGGACAAACATGCAATTGTCCCTGAAAATCTACGATCCAAGTAAGCAAAACGAATCCACGCGGGCAACGTCACGGGATATCTATTAGTGTTATATACTAAAACCTTCTCTAGAATGCAATGAACACTTTCCTGAAAACTGCATCAAAATCGGTTTAGCCAAACGCGAGATAATTGCGGACAAACATGCAATCGTCCCTAAAAATGTACGACCCAAGTAAGCAAAACGGATCCACGCGGGCAACGTCACGGGATATCTATTAGTGTTATATATTAAAACCTTCTCCAGAATGTAATGAATACTTTCCTGAAAACTGCATCAAAATCCGTTAAGCCAAACGCGAGATAATCGCGGACAAACATACATACATACATACATACATACATACATACATACATACATACAGGTCGAACTGAGAACCTACTTTTTTTTTGAAGTCGGTTAAAAAGATGAACTATTTCTTCCATACTGCAGCGCACACGTAGGTACAGTCAGCATCAAAAGTGCTGACCACAAACAGATTTTCAAAATCGCTGTACTCCCTAATAATACGTAACAATACGGTGTACAGCGATTTTAAAAATCTGAATGTGGTCAGCAACTTTCGATGCTGACTGTACCTATTACAATGACAACAAATCCATTTTTTTTTTAAATATATTTTTAATAACAAAAAAAAAGTTGCATAGTAAAAAATAGGGTTATAATAAAAAATAATATTGTTTTAAACAAATCTCTAATAATACTACATTTTTACGTTAAGTAATTTATTTTATAAACACTAGTTCTAGATAAATTATATTAATCAAGCTGTTATCAGTCAAGCACCTACTGACCGCCTGACTTAGAAGATTTACGTAAAGATATGCTAAGCAAATGAAAACAAACTCGCATTGTTCATGAATAAAGTGAAATAGTAAGACTTGAAACAGTGCATTAAGGTTAGGTCAAAAATAAACTCGCCCCATCTCCTACTTAAATTTAAACATATTGTAGGAAGTTTTAAAGTTTTCTTGCCCTTATCCCATATTATTTTGAGGTCGGCACAGCGTGTTCTTTGATTGCATGCTTCCCTAGTACTCATCTTATTATCCTAGCGATTAAAACTATGGAATAACTCACTTCGATTCCGCGCGATCTTGAGCACATAATAACCAGTTTAGAATAATAAAAAAGATACCATTTTAAAGGTTTAACAGTAAATTTTAAATTGATACTAAATTCATATAAATCACGCCATTATTTAAAGAGCTATACCGGATCAATTCCAAGTAAGTGATTCCATACATTGCTCGCGAGTTTAGTTGTCTCTTTTCTAGACAAAACATAATTTTCCAGTCTCTCCATAGTAAGAAAGTTTTCTAAACATTTTATATTGTTTCTAATTCTTTTTCAGACAGTCACAACTAACTGGTAGTTAATTACTGTTAATTAATGAATTACAATTTCCATAATATTATCATTAGTGCTACGTGTATTTGATCAATGAGCTCTAAGAAATATTAAGTTATTTCTGAGCTCACTATAAACTTTCGTGAATATTTTTTAGATTAAACCCAGATTCTCTAGTTTATTCTATTAAATTTCAATTTGCAAGATTGTTAAATTATTGCTTAATGTATGTTTACACCGATTCATTAATTAATGATATAACTTTATCTTTAGTATCTAAATGTATATCAACATCATATCGACCCCCGAACTGGAGTACCAGGAAAACAAAGAGTGTGTTCGGATAGAACATAAAAACACTTTTTTTAGAATTTATAAGATTTATTGGTACGTAGCAGTGCAAGTCACAATGGCGAGAGAGAGAACCACAGATAAAAAATCATTCACCTGTACAACTTGCTACAGATAACATATTAAATATTCCTATGTTCTATTTTTAATCGAACATAAATTGGCGGGCCGACACGACCATATACGCCTCTTTAAATTAAACTATGAAGTACTTAATATTATTCTAAACTATTATTTAAATATTAAGCCAAACTATTATACCTTATCCTTAGTGTAAGTCCTTTACATACCAAATGTTTACAATAAAATTAAAAATTTAACGAAAAATCAATCCTCCCTATCAATGGGCAATACGGCCACCTTATTTATAGCTCTTCTATGAGTGCCTCGACCAGTTTTGACCTCTATTACTCGCACTAAACCATCAGACCCGCTAAATAAATTTATAACCCTAGCCATCGGCCACTGCAATGGAGAACAGTTTTCACCGATTAACAACACTAGGTCACCAATTTTAATATTCGGATTGGCGTTATGCCATTTAGAGCGCCTTAAAAATTGTGACAAATAATCTTTGTGCCACGCCCTCCAGAAGTCTTGCTGTATTTTAATGCATTTTTTCCAAAATTTTAATCTATTTATATTCATAGAGGTTAAATCTGGTTCAGGTATCGCGTTTAATGGGCGCCCACATAAAAAATGAGCTGGAGTCAAAAAGGAAAGATCGTTGACATCATTTGATAGCTGAGTTAAAGGTCTTGAATTCAAGGTTCCTTCGATTTGAACCACTATAGTGTTAAACTGTTCGTATGTCAAACACATACTTCCTACGACTCTCCGATAATGGTGTTTGAAAAGTTTAACTGAGGCTTCCCAGAGGCCTCCAAATGTGGGACTATAAGAAGGAATGAACTTGAACTCAATACCCTTTGTTGCACAATAATTTAACACACTGTCTTTATGCTGCTGAGTATTATTCAGCAAATACAATTGTCGCAATTGATTATTGGCACCTTTATAGGTTGAGGCATTGTCACAATAAACAACGGAAGGAGTGCCTCGCCTGGAGCAGAATCTTTTGAAGGCTGCCAGGAAACATTCAGTTGTTAGATCGGAGACTAATTCTAAATGTATACACTTCGTTGCAAAACAAACAATCACTAAAACGTAACCTTTACTTATGATTGATCTACGCAGGGTTGACTGCTTAATTTGGAATGGCCCACAATAATCAATTCCGATATGGTTCCAAATTTTATCTTGGTTGACACGAGAATGAGGTAATGTTCCCATTAACTGCCTGGCTCTTTCGGCTCTAAACTTAAAACATACAGTACACTTATGTACAACCTTCTTTATTTCTCTCACTGCACTTACAATGTAATATTTTTGTATCAAACTAGAAAGAGTTAATTTCAATCCTGAATGTAATAGAGACAAGTGTTCATTTCGAATAATGATAGTAGTGAGATGGCATTTATTAGGCAAAATTATTGGGCACCGTTGATTATATGGCAGATTTGCATTTCCTAGCCTTCCCGCTACTCGCATTATCCCCAACTTGTCCAAAAATGGATTGAGAGCCTTGATGTTTGTCCTTATTGGGCTACCGTTTCTAATACATTTCAACTCATCAGCAAAATGCAATGACTGAACATATTTAATCAAACATGACATGGATTCCTTTATTTCTCTTACAGATAAATTTTCTACATTGCGTTTGTCTTTGCTGATTTTACAATTTTTGATAAATCGTAGAACGTATGCAAAAATTCGCTGCAATCTCACAAGAGTGGATACATTTGAAATCGGTAACAATTCTTGTTGCATATCGCAATTGACAACCGCAACATTATTCGAATCGGAATCAAAAAATTTGCTTAGAGTAATTTCCTTGGGAATGAAATTTATTTCATACAACTCCTGTGGTCCTCGCCACCAAATATCATGGGATGACAGCTGAGTAGGGTTTAAGCCCCTTGACAAACAGTCAGCAGGATTGTTTGATCCATTTACATGAAACCATTCACATTCCTTAGTTAAATCATTAATTGTGTTAACTCGATGCTGAATGTACGGAGAATTTTTTATAGATTTTAGCCACCACAGTACAATTTGGGAATCGGTAAACATATATTTACTTCTAAAATTGATTTCTTTAAAAACCGACTTAACTTTACTAAACAATTTAGAGAGAAGAACTGCACCATTAAGCTCTAGCTTTGGCATGGTTAATTTTGCATTGATTGGGGCAATTCTTGATTTGCTACAAACTAAGGACACATGCACTTCCTTTCCATGTATGGTTCTTACATATATACAACACCCATACGCAATATTTGAAGCATCACAATAACCTACTAGATCTATGTGATCAGCGTTGCTAATTTTCAAATTTCGGTTTATAATTATAGGTTCCATGTTCATTAAATCGCTGAAAAACCTATTCCATGACAATAGCAATTCGTTTGTAAGTAGTGAATCCCAATCTAATTTCTCCTTCCACAATTTTTGCATGTAATGTTTAGCCTTTGTAACAATAGGCCCAGCCAATCCCAAAGGGTCAAAGAATGTCCCAATACAACTCAATACAGTTCGTTTTGTCCACTCCTGTGGAACTTCACCCTCTGGCTTACAAATTCGGAGCTGATCTTTGTTTACATCTAAGCATAACCCCAATGCCTTCAACACTGCATGCCCACTCTTAAATTGATGGTCCTTGTCAAACACTTGCTTGTCTCGTGGAATATTGGACAAGATTTTATGATTGTTCGAGCTCCATTTATGTAGCTCGAAACTTCCCAGCCTCAATAATTCAATCAATTCATCACATACCTTTTTTAATTCCGCGATGCTCGGGGCCCCGAAGATACAGTCGTCAATATAAGTATTGTTGATTAACACCTTGGCTGCTAATGGATATTGTTCTCCATACCTTAACGCCAACTCCACCAAACATCGCGTTGCGAGAAAACTAGAACTTTTGACTCCATAGGTGACTGTCTGAAGCTGTAAGCATAACAATTTATCATCAATGCTACTTCTCCACAGTATATTTTGCAGATTATTTTGGGAGGGATCAGTTCTTATTTGCCTGTACATCTGGCGAACATCACATAGCGCTATAAACTCGTACGAACGGAACAGTATTAATATCTCAAATAGACCCTTTTGTACTACTGGCCCATTATGAAGAACATCGTTAAGACTTAAATTAGATTTTGTCTTTGCGCTCGCGTCAAACACGACCCTCAGCTTCGTTGTTTTACTATCCTTTCTTATGACTGGATGATGGGGCATGAAATAGAATTGATCAATAGGTGTTGTAGATGAGGCTAGGTCAATGATCTCAGCATGACCTAAATCAACATATTCCCTGATGAATTCTGAGTAGGCCTCTTTTAGTTCCGGGTTTTTGTTGAATCGCTTGGTTAAGTTGTTCAGTCGTTGCAACGCTAGAGTAAATGAGTCACCCAAATGTAATTCTTCAATGGGTACCTTTAGTGGCAGCCGCACCTGAAATCTATTATTAATTAGCTGTACCGAATTTCTAAATTCGGCCTCGCAGATGTCCGGCTTTACTATGCCCTCCTTATTTATTTCGGGAGTATGTTGTTCTTCCCAAAATTGTTGAAGGAGGAGGTCCACATTCTCAGTTTGAGTTGTTGTGTCGTGCAATGCAACTTTATGCTCGTTTATACTTGTGAGACAAATGTTTTCTCTTTTGATATTTCCAGACAACACATAACCGAATTTTGTTGACAATAGACACAAATTTCCTCCATTTAATTCAATTTTGTCTGGCAGCATTATTTTAAAGAATACTTCAGAGGAAAGTAGGAATGAAATCTGTCCTGGTACATTAAATTCATTGTCGGCTAGTTTAACATTGTTTGGAAATTCAATATTTTTTAAATCAAATTTGCTCTGTGGTAAAAAGGAAGTAATATTGTCTACCACTGAGAACAATGCATTGCAATTATAATCATCATGCAATGAATTTATCATAACATTTGCAGCCTTGGTTATTAATTTTTCCTTTTGACCTAAGGCTGAAATTTTGACCTCATGCTTAAAAGTGGGTAAACATAACTTTCGCATTAGATTGGAGGTAATAAAAGAAGTTTGGCTTCCACTATCTAAAAGTCCCCTTGCAATAATACAGGAACCATTTTCGCTATAAATTCTAACTTTAATTGTAGGCAATAATATCATGTTGGTGGAGGTTGTGCTATTTTGACAACATAGTTGCTCTTCTTTCTTTTTTGCCTCTTCCTTATGCAACAATGTGTGATGTGCCTTGCCTTTGCATACTTCACATTTAAAGAAGAATTTACATTTGTTTTGGTGAAAGTTGAGACAAATCTTACATAATTTATTTTTGTTGACAAATTCTAATTTCTCATCAATGCTTAACAACTGAAACTTCTTACAAAGGTACAATTTATGGTCAGTTGATTGGCAAAATTTACAACTTACAGGGGTCACACTTGCATGATTATTAACGCGAGCTTGACTTTTAGAAAATGGATGTGACTTACCTTCAGTTTGCTGGCTTTCTTCAAAGCTCAAGGCCCTTTTCTCCACAAACTCTAGGAATTCATTCAGGGTTGGTAAAGAAACCTGGTCCCTCTCTGTAAAATATGCTCTGCAAGAGTAAGAATCAAGCTTTCTAATGAGAATCGTCACAATCACCATGTCCCAATATTCCACCTTTTGACCTAAACCTTTAAGTGCTCCAATTTGTTGTCGAGCTTGCGATACCAAATGTCTCAAATTTTGAGCAGTACCCTTTGAAATTGGCTGTAAATCGAGAAGTATATTGATGTGATGGGTTATTAATATACACTTATTGTCATATCTATTTTTAAGTAGCGCTAATGCTTGAGTATACGACTCATTTACTAATGGTAACCCTTCAATTAAAGCTAGAGCATCAGCCTTTAAATACTTGCGCAAATAGAATAATTTTTGTACTGATGCTAAACTATTATCACTTCCAATTACTGCTAAAAACATATCAATAAAACTTTTGTACTGCACAATTTCTTTCCCGTCGAATGTAGGTAGCTCTAAGGTAGGTAACTTGCGCGATATTGCACCTTCCAATGGTTGGTTTGCTTCCTTGCTCACACTGCTGCGATCCAATGTGGAATTCAAGACCTTCTGCAGCTCACTAATTGCTGTAAAGCACAACTCTTCCACCTCGTCTTCCTCCATGTCAGAATCGTCGCAAGTATTTAATAACAGCTGCAGGTTTAACTGATTGTCCCTGTATGTTAGCAACGCTGATTGAAGAACTTGTATTCGCATCTTGACAGCGTCAGCATCTACCAGCACTTGCTCTTGTTGCTCTGTTGCAAATTTGTTTGCGCGAGTTATTTGCCCTTTGAACTGGCCAATTTGAGCCTTTAATTTCCGTATTTGGGCTGCAGCATCTCCCGGCGGTAACATCTTTGTTGATTGTAATTGATATTCCAATCACGGCTTGCAAATTCCTTTGAAAAAACTCTGAAGCTTGGTGTTTATTGATAATTTTGTTGACGTGACGTATTTGACAGCTTTATTTGACAGATGAGCGAACGCCGAATGACGTGTTGAGCATTAATTTTCGCACTCTTTTGCACCCACTGTAGCTGTGTATTGGCTCTCGCTCTGTCCTCGCACGCGCGCACTTATTTGTTTTCCTTGTCGCTCTCGTTAGGAACGCGATATCGCCTTCTTGCTCGATTTCATGGACGTGCCGACGCCACGCCGGCCGGCCAAAATTCCTGATAGCGAAATTGTTGCAAATACTGCAAATTCTAGGAGATAACACTAGACGTGTAATATCACACCCCGATAATTGTTTCGGCACCAAATTTATGTTCGGATAGAACATAAAAACACTTTTTTTAGAATTTATAAGATTTATTGGTACGTAGCAGTGCAAGTCACAATGGCGAGAGAGAGAACCACAGATAAAAAATCATTCACCTGTACAACTTGCTACAGATAACATATTAAATATTCCTATGTTCTATTTTTAATCGAACAGAGTGTAAAGAGTTAATCAAATGCATTTAATTCTTATGATATACCTAATGTTTATCTGTCAACCAAATGTTTTGCAACCAAGTAAACTAAACAGAAGTATAAACTAAATATATACAGGGTGTTGTAAGGGACAGCCCTCCACAAACTTTAAGGGCTTGCTCAGTAGACGAAACTGTAAGATTATTCAGTTTCGTCTACTGAGCAAGCCCTTAAAGTTTGTGGAGGGCTGTCCCCTACACCCCAGTATTTTACTAAAAGTAAAATACATTGTTCCAAAAAAAAGTTTCAGGATTTAATAAATATCAATTAAGTATATTATTTAAATATAAATACATAATATTCTATAAATAAAACAGAATGGTGATACTCTACAAACGAAGCTTTCATTTTCATTTAGTTAAATAAAACGGTAACAAATTGAATAATTTAATTATAAAGTACTAGCTTTTTCACGGTTTCGCTCTAGCTAACAAAGCAACATTTTGTTAGTTTATCGGACTCGGTTGTTCACTTGCAAGTCACAACAAATATGTATCCTTTGCTAAATCAGAACATTATATTTTATGAACTATTTGTTATATGGGTCACTAGTAAACGACTTAAAATATTTGACCTCTTTCCAAGCAAACGAAAATGCGTTTTTATAGTTGCAAACAGATTTTTTAAAAATAGCTTTATATTTCAATATTTACATCAATAATTATATTCATCTGCTTTAGTCAGAAAAAGTCTTCAAAAATGATTATAGAAAAAAATAAATGCAATATAAAACAATAATAAAAGTAAAATGCTTGTTTATCGTGTCTGATGATTTGATGAAGTACCCGTGACTTGTGCGTGATGAATCGTTCCAAATGAAATTGCTTCATTTCAACACTCACTGAGCAACATGTGTACATGAACAGCATGTTTCTTGGAGGGGCCAGGCAGATTTGTTTCTTTCCCATTTTATAAAAACGTTGCCCCACACTAGACATGTCTTCCTGTATCGTAGATGCGTTTACAAACATAGACAATAACGGAGCAACTACTTGCAAATCACGCAAATATTTACTCCGTGCGGGAATGGAACCCGCTACACGCTGCTCAGCAGTCAAACGCTCAGCCAATGGTCCAACCGTGCCACATACGCACACTACACAATCATTTGCAGTTATACCAATATATTTGGGGTAAAGAAGCCATTTATTCAAAATAGGGAAATTTGCCAGCACTTTTTGAAGGCCAATCTCACTGATATTCTACGAGTAAATGCAAAAGTTTATGAGGATAGGTGGATGGATTGGACTCTTTCATTTAAAAACGAATGTCTAATCAAACTTGAAAAACTTCTTGACATTTGATAACCTTTTTATCTAATATCTTTAAACGAGCAATTCTTGTATATTTATATATAATCAGGATCTCGGAAACGGCTCCAAGGATTTTCATGAAAGTTACAGATTAGGGGGTTTTCGGCTCAAGGAATCGATTTATCAAGGTCCCAGGTTCGAGAAAAGCTCGGTTCCCAAGATATAGACATTTTAAAAGCCGAGCAAAGCTCGGTCAACCAGATATTTTTCATTTAAACAATAACAATAATGAACGCACTTTTGTCCTGATTGTCCCAAATATCCTGTTATTTTGCAAAAGAATAAATATATGGATTGTTTTCATTTTATTGTGTTATAATATAATATTGTAACAACCTTTTGTAAAGGGAGAATTCTGTTGACACTGTTGACAACCCACGTAAATGCGTATCTATTATTTCTTTGACATTATTATATATTTACTTTATAATACAATAAGCACCTATCATTGTTAACGTTTGTCAAGTTTATGTTCATACACTAGTTATGTATGACATTGTAAGTACTATGTATCTATATATTTAAACTTATATATGAAGCAAAATCTTTGTACCCCTTTTTACCAAAATTACGCGGACGAAGTTTGTTTTGTATAGTTGAAGTTTATATGGACAAGGAGTGAATTATACATAGCTAGCATTTTTTCAAAGTTCATTGAACTTGTTCCTTAAAGAATAGCGATAATTTTGACGAGGATTATACTACATTTCGGAAAAACTAAAACTTATTGAATACCTACAATAATATGAATATTTCAGAAATTAAATCATTTTTCATAACGTACAAATGTCCAATAGGATGAACTTATAAAAAAATATATGGAATATGTTTGCAATAATTAAATAAGCTTCACATAAAATACTTACTCCGTTATCTAAGAAACGCCCGATTACAGGAAGCTCCTTGAATTCCGTTATCCGACACACTTTAAACAGTTCTATAAAATTTAAATTTTCTCCGTAACAAAATATATTAGCACACAATCTTCCTTTCCCCCGAACACAGTCAGTGCGTGGAAAACTATTTTCGCGCGAAGCTCAGTTTTAATTTTACCCGCACGTGCGCTCTCATATGCGCCTTTGTACGCTAAGGTTTTAAAAATAAGAACTGTCAAAATTCAAAATGTTCTCTTTTTGAATATTATGTTTATGGTTTAATTTTTTTTTAATTTGTGAAGTTTTAACTAGTGGCTATGTCACATCACGATTCAGGCCGGCGATCGACTGTTTTCGAAATAGTCCATATGCTCTTGACCTTGCGACTGCTCGGACCGACTGAAGCGACTTTTCGTTGACGCCGCGTGTTTTATAACGCATTATTGTTGTCAT
Source organism: Agrotis clavis (assembly GCA_954870645.1). Classification (NCBI taxonomy): domain Eukaryota; kingdom Metazoa; phylum Arthropoda; class Insecta; order Lepidoptera; family Noctuidae; genus Agrotis; species Agrotis clavis. The sequence continues at coordinate 1,295,911 of OX940925.1, forward strand.
AACTTTTACTGTGTGCGCCAAATGCTGATAGTGTCGGCTGGCGAGCTCGGCAGGCTGTGGGTGCTCCGGAAATGTCTCACAATCAAATATAAGGGAAATTAATTGATGTTTATAAATAAATTCACACTTTGTTAAGAATTAATTGTCTTCCTGTTTAATGACACTAACGTTACAGAGTCTATTTTAAAAATAGCATGACGATTTTCAATGTAATCTAATATTTTGTTTATATGACGTTTGCTTCGGAAAACGATGCGTATATCTTTGTTTTCCCACGAGCCCTGCGTTGAAGTCAGCTTCTAGAATTAGTTCGGCACTATAAACAGCATTATTTTAAGATTGTTTTGTATATTAGTAATTGTAAACAGTTCTGAATTTATAATGACGCGCAATGGAATGTTTGCATTTGGGTCAGGTGCCAAATCGAAGGGATTTTCCCATGATGAATGCATTTCCCAATATTAAAATTTCCCATTACCAAGTCACAACAAATATAAGGGCTCTCTTAGGTTTCCTTGTTAAGGTAAATAGGCATTCACAAAAAATGCGGGTGAAGAATAAACAGTCTTTATCGACTTTTTCTTGTACAGGCGTTCGCATAATACGTTTATTTTTAACTATAAAATAGGTTATTGAACTAACTGGTATTACGCAAAAAAGGTACTTATTATTTTTTAGAAAACGTTGCCCCCACACTAGGATTTTCTCCTGTACCGTGGGTGCGTTTACAAACGTAAAATCATACAGGAACACTCAGACCTGGGCCCCAATTCTGCTAATTTAGTAATGACTCAATTGAATATCAATTGGATCTCAGTAGCAGTTTTATCTACATTTGGTATTCTGCTACTAATTTAAGACCAATGGTTTTCCAGTGACATTCCATTGAACTGCTATCAGAATATTTGCTAGTCTGCTCTTCAATCGTGTTACAATTGTAAATCGATTGTGAACTTTATCGGTATTCTACTCTCTAATGGCAATACTTATAACTGTTCAACTGAGAGTCAATTACAATTACACTACGATTCCATTACGACTCTATTGAGCTTATACAAGTTTTTGCAGAATACCAACTTTGTTCTAATCGTAATGGAGTCGTGATTGAGTCTCAATTGAATATCAATAGCATGTGAGTTAAATAAAATTAGCAGACTTGACGCCCTGGACCAACCACTTGTAGTTCATCCAAATATTTGTACAATGCGGGGATTGAACCCGCGGCACGCTGCACAACAGTCGATCGCTTAGCCACTGCACCAACTGTGCTGCAAGTTTATTCTGTGAACGCAAAGAATGTGAAACTGAGCGAGTGCATAAAATGTTTCGAATTTAAGAAGCGAATTAAAAATGCGTAGTGCACCCAAACAAAACCTAGATCACAAATCCTTGTCTAGACTTCAAGGAAATGTTTTTCGTAACATGTTTAGTATGTGCTTAACTGTGTGTTGGCAAGGTTAGCGAAAAGGCTAATGCCGTTAAACGTACATGTTGATCAATTCTCAAAATCGATAAAACCTTACCTTATCATAGCGTAAAAAATCCGTAACGAATAATTAGGTCTATAATATTGAATGAAGTTGGTCTTATCATGTCATCATCTGGGCATGCGAACGGCGAGTAATGGCTGACTCGCCGACCGATCATAGCCCATGCCAGAGTCGACGGCGTGTCGTATACCACGCGCGCCTCAAAGAGTTGTCAGTAATCTGACAGGGCCCCCTTTAGAGGGCCATAAGATGTCAGGGTAGCGGGAATGTTCATGAGGTAACCATGACCCTGGAACGCGCGAAGGACTATTGAAGGACAACGTGGATTTATTCATTACGAGTCTGACAGTGCCTCCCGTCCCGCCTTGGGTCACTTGTCACCATCGTCATTTATGTTTTACGAATATTAATTACAAAAATTATAACTTTTAACTGCCTGCCTAATAGTTTTACTACTAATCTAACAACAAGCCGTAACTAACTGAAAATTTATAAGAGTGGTTGTAAAATTAGTTCTGTTACAGAAAAAGTAGTTGATTGTTACAGAAATTCAATGAATTCCTTGTTAAATAAGCTAAGCGAATACAATATTCTTGGTATACTTAGAAAATAATTTATTCAAATAATTTGGGTTCACTTACATCTCTTATCACCACACCAAATCGCAATTCCTTTGTGTTTTAACTTTTTAGGTAATCTCTGAATTCGATGAACCCCAATCATATTTGAAAAATCATTGTCTCTTTTGAAATAATTAACTCCAAACTCAAAGAGATAATTTCAATGAGACCATTAATAACACTTTGAATCAGGAAAAATAAAAATATTTTAATTTTTTCACATTTTGTTACAAGGAATTTTATGAAAATATAATCTTTATCAAGAAGAATGTGAATATTCACATTCTTCTTGAGAAAGACTATAGTCTTAAGTTTTCTTTAATTTATGAGTGATGGGTTACGTTTGATACCTATGTAAATATGTTTAACGCTATTATAATCGACCGGGCAAGGTTTCTGTATTTTTTTATTAAAATGAAATAAATCAAATACACAAAATAAAGAAATACACTCGATCACAAATCTTTTAGCAGGGACATTATAGTGGATTTTATTAAGTATGTTCCTTCATATTTTGGTAATGTTGTGTTCTTAAACCTAACTTTCTTTCAACAAATCTTCACTCAACGCGTAGAAGTCTCCCCAGGACGGGCTACGCGCGTAGCACCTTCGTAGCTGATACTTCACGGGAACACCTACGTCGTAGCACCTTCGTAGCTGATACTTCACGGGAACACCTACGTCGTAGCACCTTCGTAGCTGATACTTCACGGGAACACCTACGTCGTAGCACCTTCGTAGCTGATACTTCACAGGAACACCTACGTCGTAGCACCTTCGTAGCTGATACTTCACGGGAACACCTACGTCGTAGCACCTTCGTAGCTGATACTTCACGGGAACACCTACGTCGTAGCACCTTCGTAGCTGATACTTCACAGGAACACCTACGTCGTAGCACCTTCGTAGCTGATACTTCACGGGAACACCTACGTCGTAGCACCTTCGTAGCTGATACTTCACGGGAACACCTACGTCGTAGCACCTTCGTAGCTGATACTTCACGGGAACACCTACGTCGTAGCACCTTCGTAGCTGATACTTCACGGGAACACCTACGTCGTAGCACCTTCGTAGCTGTTACTTCACGGGAACAGCTACGTCGTAGCACTTTCGTAGCTGATACTTCACGGGAACACCTACGTCGTAGCACCTTCGTAGCTGATACTTCACGGGAACACCTACGTCGTAGCACCGTAGCGATACTAAGCCACATTTTTCTACAATCATGGGGTCCGGCAGGGTAGGCTTTCTATACCAATCCACTCCAGTAACCGCTAAAGGATTGGGCAGATAAGGTACTACATCTAATAGTAGGCGAGCCATCACTTGGTTACAAACCCAAATTCGCGAGTTCTTGGCGGAAAAAAAAATCAACAACGGTTTTCCAAGAAATGAAACACAGTACCTCAAGATCGATGGTAGCGTTTGGGACTACTAGACCTCCGAAGTAAAGGTTTTACTCCAGTTATATTATTTTGTTTTCTGGGATCCACCTGCTAGTTATATCTGGTATAAGAGTTATATAATAATATCTTCCGCATGTTATGTAAAAGATTGGTCGACTGGGTAGCTCTAGATGAAGTGTTGCGGTTTGTAATGCGATGCGCACGCGCGTGTCAGACATAGCGATATTCATTTGTTTGTATACAGAATATTCTTTTTACCTAATTGAAACAATATATTTGGATATTCAAAAGATCTTCTTCGGCACGCCACAATATAATATTTTAATGACCCAAAGATTCGCCTCTTTAGAAGATTTGACAGCGATGAGATTTTATTCAAAGCCGTAATTTCGATGATTATTTATTTACATTGAACGTTCTTTTTCCTTGAAACAACAAATTAAGTTATCCGGCTGACTTTATTAATTCAGCATATTATATCGACAAGCGTAGTATGGGAGGCCCCTCAGTCAGATAGATGAAACTAACGATACGAGTATCAAAAAGCTCACTGGGGTATTTACTAAGATACGGAAGGTGGAACACAAAGTGTCGTGATGCAGCTTGAGAGAGACCTATTTCCGGCAATGGACTGCTATGAGGTGATAGTTTAGCACTGCGACACTGTCTACCTCTATAGTCACAGAAACTTAATCCTCATTCAAGTTATGCAGGCGATAGTCTACGGGTTTCATCATCATCATCAGCCTGTAATTACCACTCCCGGGACACTGTCCTGTCCACAGACACCACTCCCTCTCACAGAGGGAGTGGTCCATTATCTACTATGTGGGCTCAGTGCGGGTTTGTGGATGTCAATTTTAAGTACTAGTACATGGCAGTTTCCTAACGATGTTTTCCTTAGGCGCGAAACACACAGAAAAGACGTAAGATGAGGACGCGTCGCGAGCGAAAATGTATGAGAATCGCGCCCGCGACGCGTCATTTCTGTATGTTTTACGTCGCGACGCTTCTATACATTTTGTATGAAAGAGACGCCGAAGAGACATGTCTCCGCCCCGTCTGCGTCTTACGTCTTTTCTATGTGGCCCGCGCCTTAGTCGTTTTGAGAGCAGTAAAGAAATAAATTACTCAAAGTATTGCTGGCTGGGTTCAAACCCACGATCCACAACTCATAAGTCGGGCCCGTTATCACTGGACCACTACTCTCTCATCTAAAGGTTTGCCGCTCGTGAATGCTGTGCGATTTTCAATCTAACGTCAACGTTTTGTCCAATAGCCATCGAACGCGACATAGGCAAGTGGCACTGCCTATTGTCTGCATAGTATGTAAGCCCCTTCGTACACGAGGCGACGTAAGTCTCCAAAACCTTACGACTTTGGTATCCAGGCGACTATCGCAATACAAATCAATAGAGGTTCGAACACACGCACGCGTCAATGGATACCAAAGTCGTAAGGTATCGGATACTGGCATCGCATTCTGGACGAAGGGCCTAAGAGTTAAGTTTCTCAAGAACAGGATGAAAATACATTAAAAACTAAATGCAAAAGGAAAATCCCCAGGCTATGTTTATGATGAGTTTGACATGTGCAGTAATTGTGATGCAGCAGAGAAAATGACCACTTTATAACATCGTGATTGTTCTTCACAGGAAGTGGGCACGCGACACTCATGTCTCTAATTATGTGTTATGTAATGTATACCATGCCGCGATAGCAGGTAAATATGGAGATAAACATCTAAATAAAAGTATGGGTACTGAAGCAAATGACAAATCTGAATTCATGAATTGATCGTAGCGTGATGTTATATAGCCTACACATATAGCCTTCCTCGATAAATATACTATTCAACACTAAAAAATCACTTCGGACCAGTCGTTCCTCAGATTAGCGCGTTCAAGCAAACAAATAAACAATGCAGCGTCATAATTTATATGTATTGGAGAATCCCTTTTTGTCCGGTAAATACGGTAATTTTTGGGTTTTATGTAATTTAAACCTTTCCAGTACCTATACTTACTAATTGAGAGTTTGGGACCCTCATGATATTCAGTTGTACATAATATTGATGTACTAGGTAGTCTAACAAGTTACACAAAGTTAGTTTTATTAGATATTTTTTTATACCCGTTATGATCTTAACTTGTAATAAATATAACCTAAACTGGCCCGATTTTTACAAGAACTCTATGTAAAATTGATTTTCCAAGATATCAACTTGTCTTGCAATATTTACTCTGCAATAATCATGTACAAGTACTGATAGCACCATCTTTACCCACTTGAGATCACGGCAGAGGAATCAAGGTTACTTTCTACGTACTTGACAGACATAATATCGTCTCCATTGTTTGGTTAGTAGGGCGCGACCATAGAGCACAGAGCATAATCTCGGCGACAGTTTCTAGAGGTGACACTGTCCACACCTTACATATAAAGCCATTGCTACCGTGTGCATTACGACACTGACCGTCTTACTACAATAAGTAAAACATCTGTTGAACTTCTCATATAACTAACGTGTAACTGCAAAATGACCCTTATATCAACGTCAAATGCCGTTTTGTAGTTGACAGTTTTTACGACGGTTTTAGTCTGCCTAACCATTTTAGATAAAGACGGTCATCAATACAGAATCTAGTACAATACACTAATGTGAGCGTAAATATAAATCCACGACTTCTCTCACTCTCTGTCCTATAAGACAGCATTCTGACTTTACCTTATAGAGATCAAACATAAATAACCAAGAAGTTTAACGTGTTTTTCGAGAATCGGGACTCTGGAAAAACTGACGGATTTGAATGGCACTACTCGAAAGGAGATGACATGCTCTTCGAAATAAACTGCCATCTCTAATCGAATCCGTGCTCTGTGGGCGCGAACAATGCGCGGTTTTTAAAGAGCGTCTGTCTGATACGACCGACAATGTATGTAATCTGTCGCAATTGCGATTATTATCACATGCTGATTGTTATGTTAATCAATTAAGTGGAATTTTACTTGACATTTTGTTTGGACTTTCTTTTTGATGGAAGCTCCCTATTGCAGGATTTTTACTTTGACATAATTTTTTTATGAAATAAGCTAACGCTAACACAATTCCAGTAAATGTATTGTGCATAAGGAAATATTTAATATTTTGATAAATAACGTCATAGATGTTCTACTGAAACGGCAAAGTAAAGCTGTATTTTCCTCATTTTTGAACTTCCACAATTTGCCTAACCTAACGCCAAATGTCAAACCAAATCATACCAAATACCCAAAGTAAAAATATTTTACTGAAAACAATCAAAATATAATAAATCCTGTGATTATATCTTTTATTAATTAGTTCGCCACATTAGGGTAGAAAGTCATAAATATTAACAAACTAGCTTCCGCCCGCGGCTTCGCCCGCGTGGTGTTTTGATAGCCTGTATGTTCTTTCTCAGGGTCTAAAGATTGTCTGTGCCAAATTTCATCAAAATCGGTTGAGAGGTTTAAGCGGGAAAGCGTAACAGACAGACAGACAGACAGAGTTACTTTCGCATTTATAATATTAGTTATTATAATATTAGTTAGGATTATGTTAATTGATGTTTCATCAATCCGTCAGTAGTTTATTATATTGTTTTTAAACAAGTGTGCAAAGTTCTGTTGTTTACATACCTGTCAGAAACTTGAAACGAAATTACAATAATTTTATTTAATGTTTATTAAAGGTACTTAAGGGTAGGTATATACCCAGCTTATTATGCCCAGAAATGGAAAAGATTTTTCTAGAATTTACTGATACAATATTGTTTAATCGTTTCGCGATACTTAACCTATATTCTTACAATTTATTTATTACATAACTTTGACAAATCAAATTAGCTTAAATAATATATGTATATATTTTGTCAATAAATGGACTTTCTTTTGGATGGAAGCTCCCTATTGCAGGAAGAATGACATTTAATTTCTTATGAAATAGGCTAACGCTAACACAATTCTAGTAAATGTATTGTGCATAAGGAAATATTAAATATTTTGATAAATAACATCAAAGATGTTCTACTGAAACGGCAAAGTTAAGCTGTATTTTCCTTATTTTTGAACTTCCACAATTTTATTTGCCTAACCGAACGCCAAATGTCAAACCAAATCATTGCTAAAGTAAGAACATTTAACTGAAAACAATCAAAATATAATAAATCCTCTAATTATATCTTTTATTAAATAGTTCGCCACATTAGGGTAGAAAGTCATAAATATTAACAAATTATGTTGATTGATGTTTCTTCAATCCGTAAGTAGTTTATTATGCCCAGAAATGGAAAAGATTTTTCTAGAATTTACTGATACAGTATTGTTTAATCGTTTCGCGATACTTGACCTATATTCTTAAAATTTATTTATTACATAACATTGACAAAGCATATTAGCTTAAATAATATAATATATTTTGTCAATAAATTAATGATTCATTAGGGCATCATTAAATTATAATTAGAAAATACCCGGTAAAATTTCGCCATGTGCAATCAATTTTGATTTGAAGTTTTTTCGTAATGATTTCTACATACTTAAGTTACTTGTCAATAAATATTTTATATTACTGTCTGTCAACCGAAGCCAAATAAATTACAAATGGAAAAACTGAGTTTTCATCATGGAAATCAACGTACCACATCAAATTATTAAATGAACAAGTACTTGACACATAAAAACTTGGTAATTTTTAGTCAAACATGGTTTTTCGGACATCGATTTTTCCAAATCGCAAGTAAGTAGTTTCTGTATAAATCTATACTAATATTATCAAGAGGTAACATTTGTTTGTAAGTTTGTATGTAGGGGGTAATCTCCGGAAGTAATGAACCGATTTAAAAAATTGTTTCACTGGTAGAAAGCTACATTATCCGTGAGTGCTATAGGCTATAAATTATAAAGATATCATACATATTAGCCGAAATACTGCCCAACGAAGTGGACACGGGTCAGCTAGTAAATTATATTAACGCTTTCTAAAAATATTATTCCTTTATCTGTCGTAATTTTATTGACGAATAGGTATATGATTTTCGTAAATGATAAAAAATCCGTACTTTAGCTTTTTTTAGTTTTAATGTTTTGTAACTGACCCGTCTTACTATTAATGGAAGAAGTTTGCGAATAATTATAATAATGAGAAAATACGAAAATGCCTTAGGACACAAAACTATTATTTTTAATTACTGCATTTACAACGATGTTTTCTTGCTGGTCAACGAATCGGATCGGCTCTCGATGTGACGCACGCGCCGCCTGCCGCCTTGCTTGTGATTATCGTTACCTAATACTTAAAGCTTATTAATTGCTGAGCAACAATTAATAACAGTTGGGGAAATAAAACTACAGTTAATGCAATGTGTTCGTATTGACAACTACTGAAAGTATGGCAGTAAAAGATGAACTTAATATGTGATCGAAAATTGTTGATGTATGTAATTGTATTGTGGTAAGGTTCCACTTCCACAGCTAACTGGGAACCCTTTTTTTATCGTGGTAAAATCATCAAATGAGTCCACCCAGCGCAGGGTGGGAGGGATTGTCAAGCTTGTACTGACTAAAATCCTCGGTGTCCTTCAATAGCCCTTTACGTTCCAGGGTCACGGTAATTCGATAAGCCCGCGACCAGCTAGGAACCCTTAATAGTTTTTTTTAAATGTTCACATCATTCCCCAATTTATATGATAGATATTATAAATAAAATAGCAAATAAAAAAAAGACAAAGTTTTTGTTTACAAACAAGAGAAACTGTGAGTACAGTCACGAACGCAAGTTATAATTGAACCCGGAAATCGGAAGTGACCGGTTGTAACCGCAACAAGGAGAATGCGCGACAATATTGTTATTAAAATAATAAAATATGAATAGCTCAGCAATTATAACCTTTGTATGGTATGGCATACATACTTTACTAATCTCTCTACGTTCTTGTTTTATTCTGCGGTCCTGGTACTATGAACAGTGACTGATTAAGTGTTCTGACCGCCCTAGGCTAATTATGAGGACGCGCCCCCGCCATATCAGGTGTGTTACGGACGGCCTAAAAAGTAGTAACTGAGCAGAGTACTTACTAGTGTGAAAAATTTAATATGGTTCACTATCAGATAATACCTATAAATTTTTTCAGATCGATCTGCAAGCGAAACTAACCTTGTTTTTTAATCTACATGACATTCAACCCTTTTTGTTATCGTGGTAAATTCATCAAATGAGCCAGGGCAGGGCGGGAGGGACTGTCAGACTTGTATTGACTAAAATCCACGGTGTCCTTCAATACCTAGCCCTTTTTGTATCGGAGTCGCGGTATACGTTGTGTCCCGCGACCCCAGCAGGCATTGGCCCTCTAAAAGGTCATTGTGCTGATACTCTTTGAGGCGCGCGTGGAACACAACACGCCGTCGACCCGGACATGGTCAGACAGCCCGCGCCTACGTTGGCCGGAGATCGTCTGCCGACGTCCGGCTCCGTGAGAGTCTACCACTGCATCTGGGGTGGAGGGAGGACGATGTCCTCTCCCTTACGCGGCCCGCCTCCTCCTTCGCGAGCATGACTACTTCGCAGAAGGAGGCAACCGCTTCCCACTCCGTCTCGCCCCGCAGCATGGCCTCGACCAATGCCGGGCGCGAGGGGTCTCCGCCAATCGCCGCCGTGAGGACACGGCGGTGCTCTGTCCAAGCGGGGCAGTCCTGCACCGTATGCTCTACCGTGTCTACCGGGCGATCCTCGCAGTGCAGTGGTGACACCCAGGCGTTTCCTCCTACCTCATCAGACACAGGTATCTCCCGAAACTTCCGTGTCCGGTGAGGACCTGCGTCATGCGGTAGGTCAGGACAAGGTCAACGAGAGGGGGCCCGCGATTGCGGTGTGCCATGACATTCAACCTTAGGGTGGCAAAACATTTTTTTAAGCCGACCGTACATAAAGGTAAAGTGACAAGTGACTGCAGGTGCCGCAGGCTACCAAGTAGAAAACCAAATCTATGTAGTATTTGGCCGCATGACTTGTAAGTTTCTATAGACAACTTAGTTGCCATTGCCATTGACCATGAGTGTGGTCATCTAGTGTGTGAAGTTGCTTCGACTTGTTTAAAATATTTAATTAAATAAGTATTTTAAAAAAAAGGAGAGGCATCATCATAGACACGATTTCGGCGCCCCTCCCGATTCTCGCGCCCTAGGCTACAGCCTAATTTGCCTAAGGGTTAATCAGGCCCTGACTATGAATCATGATACAGATTATAATAAGAGATATAACTTTGAATTAAATTGTATTGATTACTGTTTAATTTGTAGGTACTAAGAAAAAAACATAAACTAGGAAACAGATAAAATGATGCGTGACTTTTGTTACAAATAATCTGACTACGTATGAGTTAAATAAGTACCTAATCCAATTTCCCTGTATGACGAAAAATCTGGGTTTTTCCTACTCACAAGTTGTAAATCTTTTGACGAATCTATTATGCGTATCCTTGCGTATTTATTTATGTATTGCAGTGAATCAATCGTACACAATAGATTTGAAAGCTCGTCGTGCGGTCTGTGGTTGTCTGTGATTCAGCACTTTTGAGTCCTGTCACCCTGGTACCTGATTTATATCTAGACTTAATATAAGTACATGGAATTTGTGTGAGACATTGTTTTTTTTTCCTGTTGTGGTATTTAAATACATAAGTAGAAAATATTAAAGAATTGTTTCAAGTAAGTTTTTCGAAGACTGTAAAAAAGCCCTGACCATTGCTCAACCTTATTATAGATTGTACAAAGTCCAAAAATCTTTTATGGGGTTCTGTGTTAAATGTTATAATAAAATACCTAGCGAAATTTTAACTCTAAATGAAAGAAAGTTTAAAAGTCACATAAAAAATACACTTAGTAAACAAGCATATTATAAATTAGAAGATTATATCCAAGATAAAAATGTCTGGAAACATGCCGGTCCTGCTCCATAGTACAATGTAGGGCTTAAGCAGAATCAAGCTGGTTGATATTCGAATGCTCACACACTTCTTATATTTGTAAAATAGCTTTGATTGCAATATTTTGTTAAAATGTGAACACCATGTACCTTTTTGCTTTTTTTAATTCTTATTATTATTTTTTTATTTTTTTATAATATTTAGTCTATATTTTCAAGGTACATTGCTTCCACATTATTTAATATTTCAAATGATGTTATAAAAAAATTGTAAAACATATTTAAAAAGAGTAAGTATGGAGTTTCTTGCCCATTCTTCTCTATACAACCTACCTTAGCGAATGGGTGTAGAATCAATCCCATCCCATCCCTTTCCTTAATTTTAATATTCGACGTTTAAAAGTGCCTCACTGATGGCCTATTTAAAATAAATGGTTTGACTTTGACTTTGACTTTATAGGCCGTGATTTCTTAAGTAACAAAGCATATTCTCGTATAAACCGCCTTTTCAAATTTACTAGAATAACCACAAGAAGCCAAAGTAAATAAAACACACATTGTTTGCTATTACTATTACTTAATTCGGAAAATTCGAGCAGAAACCACACAAAATACTGTATCTCACGGCAAATCGTATTTTTTCATATTTGTTTTTACTTGGTATTGGGAAAACTGTCATGAATCTATTGACAAGTTGTTAGACGTCACAAAGTAAATTATGACAAATTTTGCCTATAACTGGATATAACAATTTAAATAGTGATTCGGTCAAATTGGTTTATTTGCATTATCAATTTTCTTATTTGATGACTTTTGACGATGTGATAATTTATTTATTTGTAGTAATGTGACGTTCCGTTTTACTCATTTTGGTTTTGTATTTCTACCAACATGCAATGTAAAATGACGCTGTTTTTTTTTAAATTCTCATAGTTCATGTTTTAAGACATGACGTCACATAAACAACAGATCGTATTAATCGAGTGTCATGAAGACATAATATTAATTGCACAATTTATGGAAAACTGGAACAGAAAAGATTTTTGAGATTTCTGGCATTCTAGACATTTAGATGTATCTATACATATCAATTAAAAAAAACGGGGACATGATTTACAAACTTGTAGTGTGGATCGGACCATAAACCTAAAGAATTTTCTCGATGAGATTGTAGCTGTTGGCGAAAAAAAAAATCAGCATCCGATACAGCTGATTATTTTTTTGCGATTCCTATGGAGAAAGTTCATTACTTTGATGTTCTATACCACTTTAATAAGACCACACCTTTCTGGTGCTGTACAACAACAACCGCAAATATAGTTATCATTAAGTTATTAACAAGCATTTTAATTATTCACTAATTGTTCAGCCTCCCATGAAAAAAACAGCCAAATTAAAAATAAACAATTGAGTCATCGAATTCGCCAAAACAACAAAAGGGCAAACCTCTTTCATGATCTGCTAACCTGGTACATAAAGTGATAATTGTAAAAGTAGGAACTGCTTAAAAGGTACCGGGTCGATAGTTCGCCTTGTATAGCCGATAATACAATATTTATGAGCTAATTAGACGTCATATCACGGGATGAAGTGTTTTTAATTTATGTAAAGTGTGTAAAACATGAAGTTTCCTAGTTCTGGTGGAATTTAAAAGGGTCCAGTGATATAGCACTTTTGATTGCTATCGATTTTACGAGATACTTTTATGGAAACACGAAAGTTACAACTTATTTATTACTTTTCCCTGCATTCATGGCTGAACGGATTTGGATATACAGTTAATTAAACCGAGGTATAGGATGTAAGACACTTCAGCTTTCGTATGGGATAAATTTCGACCTCCACTCAGCGAGTAAATACAAATTAACCTTCATAGTTTTATCCCTGTCAAAAACTATTTTCCTTCATCTTCTTTTAAACCGAACTAGAAATATCTCAAGTAAGATTTTCTTTAACATAAATGATTGTAATCGCAAATGGCATGACAAATCTATTCAAACACTTTTTATTCAGTATGACCATTAAAAGCTTCGAAGAATTATCTATTAGATTAATTACAGGCCCATAAATGTATCAATTTCCTACCGGAATCGTAAACTTTATCATTACTTCATAATTGCAAGTACCAGGAGTATAGGTAGCGTAAGTGGTGACATTGAAGGTTCCCCTGACATAGGTCGTGATAAACAATAGATCGTGGCTACTAATGACACGTAGAAGTGCGTTGATCTTACATTAAAGATACTAGTTTACTCGTATGTAAATGTTGCCATTTGTACTGTTACGTACAAGAGTCCTAAAAATAAATGTTATGTTAATTTTCTGTGCCTTTGTCGAACCTAACAGAAAGAAGCAACGACAAACAACAAGATGAGTGACGTACCAGGGAAGCATGTCTAAAAAAACTTAAAAAAAAATGTGACCGCCTTCAAAAACAACCACAAAAAAGAGTAAAATAACCTACAAAACTTTTCTTTCGGAAGTCGGTGACTTTTTTTTTTTAATTTCATCGTCTCTTTTGCCACCGACTTCGGAAAGAAAAGTTTTTTAGGTTATTTTACCTTTTTTTTGTGGTTGTGGGACCACACGGGAAGCACCATTTTTCAAATAAAAAAAGAATCATGAAAATTGGTTCATCCAGTCGCAAGTTATGAGGCAACAAACATTTAAAAAAAAATACAGTCGAATTATTGATAACCTCCTCCTTTTTTTTGAAGTCGGTTAAAAAGGGAGTAGGCCGGAAACCAAGGAAGAAGTTATTACAATAAGTACAGCTGTTTGATAAATTATAATGATTGATTAATTGACCCATGATCATTATTTATAAAGAAACAAACCTGTTTGTTATTTTAAAAAAATGTAAATAGTATTTTTAACTTAAAAATTAATTAAAGACAAAAAATCTCAAGTACAAAACGTTTAACTAAGCAGCTTCTCGCCCTAAAGTTGTTCCTTATCAGTTCCGGTGGACAAAACACAATATTATCTCACCAGAAGAAGTAAACAATGGGGATTCGTTTCCTATACGAACAATTACTTAATTGTAGTCGTTAATTAATGAATATGATTAATAACAATTAATTGTCATAATTATATACTGTTTATTTATAAAACCACAATTCTTGAAATTGATACAGAATAGTTCATTAATCACAATCTAATTTAAACTCTGGTTTTATTAAATAAAAAAAAAACCTCGAATCTATGAAACGATAATTAAATCACCAAAAACAAGTCGTAAATTAAAACATTTATACTCAAAACATTACTCATTTTAGTGATAATGAAAACTATTAACATTAAAGCAATGAAAACAAACAGATGATTATAAACGCGTTACTTAAAGTAAGACAAGTCGATAACAATTAATTAAGACGTGTCTAATTACTCGTGGGAACATCTCTATCAGCTGTATTTTGTAAATACGTATTGTAAACTAAAAACAGAGAAAGAAAACATTGTTGGGACACTGATATTATGTCCTAGCACATGAAAATCAAAGATTTGTCTACTTACTTACACTGGGCTAGAGTGTTGGATTTTTCCTCGCATAGGGAAAAATCCTAATTGCAAATCTTTCCTTCGCCAAATTAGATCAAAATTTATTCATTTAGGCACAAAAATCTATGCAAACTATATATTTTCAGAACTGTTGTATTATATGTGTCATCATATAAAACTGTTTCAGACTCGCTTGAGTCGATTCCTCGTTGTTAAAGGAATGTGATCAACTGGTCATTCCATATCTGTATTTCTTTTCCCAAAAAATCTTGCTATGATTTGTGTGCGCGAGCGTACAGCTGTCAATGTCAATGTTTACCGGACATGTGTGAGACATATCGCGCGCCAATTTGTGTCCCAGAGAATAAGAGCCGGCGCACACGCGCGACTACAATAATGACTGTCACGATTGTAGCGTTTTTGGACATTATTCGAGTATGGAATGGCTTGCCTGCTCTTGAGACACTAGTCCTTGCATAGGTGTAGAATCAATTCTGCTATTGTTAACATTTGACGTTCAAATATATCTTATATCTTTTTAATGTCCAAAATGAAATGAATGTTTTGACTCTGACTTTATTCAAGTATTCAATAATTGCGTAACAAAATATCTTTGTAAATTGGATGAAGATTAAATGATTCGCTGTCAGTATATCAATGATTTCCTGTATAAATACTCATGATATAGATAAAGATGAATACTTATTTCAGTCATTAATTTTAATTACGAGTAGTTTACTTCTACACGAGAGCATTAGAACAAACGTTATTAGAATTAAAACACTGTAACGTTTATTCTACATTACTCATATCTTTTATAAATTAATTAATTCAGTAAATTATATCAATAAAACAGATGTAATTCCTTGAAGCTTCAAGTATTAATAGCACAGCTATTCGGGGTCATTCACCGTAATTAAGTTGAACCATATCTACGAAGTTATTAGTTCAAGTTCAATGTCTAAGTTTACTTTAATTCATTGACAATGTCAAAGTAAATTGCAATTCCATTCACGCCTTACTTACATTTATTAATTGAAGTTGAATAGTCAGTTTATCTTCACATAAGGTTTTAAAATATAATGTATTTTAGTATTTCAAGAAAATAAATAAGAATACTCCCATAATGTTTTCTATAATTATAATAAATCACATTTTTAATAAATGAAATAGCAGAACATAAACGCATATTTTTTTAAAGTCGCAATAATATGTCGCGAATGCGCGCTTAGTCGATTTCGCAAGTTTCCGCTCGGAAGACAAATGAATGCTTTTCGATAGGAAGTGTTATTATTTCCTACTAGACGTATAAGTGCTTTATTACGTCTTATTTATAGAGCAACTATAGCCCACCCACAGCTCACAGTCGCCCTTTCCGCCAAACTAAATCGGATTGATAAAAAATTCCTAAAAATATCCATCCATCCGTCTCGCAAGAAATGATTTAAAACATCTGATTGAAGCAATAGAGTTTTTGTCATGCGAAAATTGTTTCTCATGTTTGACAATGCTACAATTTTCTGATAAAAATAGTTTGATAAAAAAATCGTTTAGCGTGTGTACGAAAGTAAACAATAATTGTGGATAAGACAATCACGCGATGACGGTGGACCCCTTGCCCCCTCGTGCCCCCTCCCCCCTCGCAGGTCCTCGCTCTCATGATGATTGTCTATTATGACACGATTACCTGAATTACCTGAATTATGTAGGGTTACAGTGCAAAATGTTGTTTCTACACGAAATTGATGATTGACAATGGCGGCGGCTACTTTTGTTTCTGCGTGAGACGTCATTGTCTGCGCAATTATTTCGATTAATGGGGAAGGCAAGTGTCAAAGTGAAAATGACAGTTTGGTCCCCAAAGAACTGTAAAATCAAAGGAATTTTCAG
Source organism: Agrotis clavis (assembly GCA_954870645.1). Taxonomy (NCBI): domain Eukaryota; kingdom Metazoa; phylum Arthropoda; class Insecta; order Lepidoptera; family Noctuidae; genus Agrotis; species Agrotis clavis. The sequence goes on from OX940925.1 coordinate 1,312,763, forward strand.
AAAAAAAAACATTTATTGATGTAAAATGACTAGATGTTGTGTAATAAGCTGTAAAAATGATGGAATACACTTTTCAAAATAATATCTACTTTTCTTTTGGAGGTTATGTACCAGTATTGCATCGCTCGAAAATCGAAGAATTATCACCTGGAACGAGTTTTGTAATAGTTGTGGTGTTAAGAAATTAAATATATTGTGATATTTCTCGAATCTAAATAGAAAAAAAGGTTAAAATTACTGACTTAAAACATTATGATATTTTATCAAAATAGAAAGTCAAAAGCAGCATTATATTCTTGATAAAGGAGAGGACAGGTAAAACATACCTAAACTCAAAAATTGAAACCTCAACTACAAGTAATTGTGGATTTATTACGGTAAAATCAAATGTATAACCACTCAATTAAATCACTTTTTTTCTCTTGTAGATGCGCCGCGGCGTCTTAATTCTTCTTTTAGTATATAGTACTTGCATGGACGAATAATTTTCCATATTTGTTTTGTATTTATACTCAATTTTTATAACAAATAATCTTGTTTGTTTTTTTGTACAAGGTAGACGTGGGGACCAACTATCGCAGCGCCATCTACGATTAGCTTTGAGTTGCCATCCCCATTGTTGGAACTGGCTGCTAATTTAACCAGTGCCATTTTTATATAAATATAGTCTTCTACTTGAAGACAAGACATTCTGATATCTGAGATTATATGAACTTGAATCAGATTTATGAAAGAGCCTTTCCTCTGACCAATAAATTAACTCTTTTTCTCGCTTATGCTTTAGTGAAAATTCAATAAGAATACTTAAAATAGGCTTTTTGAATAAACAAAACAATGAGACTTCCTCGAACAAGCCAGAGCAACCTAAGACTTTAAAATAAGTGGGGTTAAGGTGGTCCTTTGACGTTTTAGTACACTTTAAATTAAATTAATGTGACTCTTCGCCTTAATACGCCTCAATACGATTATTACTCATTTCTGGGATCATGTATCTCAACAGGGAAACATTTTTGACAAAACTAAGTGCTAATGACCAAAAAGATAGATTAAAGTATGAGATGGGAAGTTTCCGTATCGTTAAATATTGTTTACGATATAAGACATCTCAGGGATTCGTTCCGCCAATCTTACGCTCCGATAATTTAATTTCGCATACTTGGATATATTTAGCCTTTTATACATGGGCCTATTATTAAAACGTAATATAACATAACGTGTAAGCAAATATTACAACATAACAGGTCATGCTCAATGATTTTTGCTTTAAACTTGAAATTAAATCGAAAAAGGACTCAACATCTATCTTTAGACTGCAAATACCTTGCAAACCTTATTTAACGACATTTCACACTTACATAATAAAATAAGTTGTACAAAAATTTACACGATCATAAAGTTTGACCATACAATAAAAAGCTGAATCGCCATTGGGCAGCCATTTTTGACCAAAAACAATAACAATAAGTAGTAAATTTCGCAAGATATCAATGGACCGGTCACCGAGGAGGTCGGTAATGATTAAATCATCTGTGACCTTCCCTGATTGGTCAGAAATTGAACTCGGAACAAGAGTTTGGTCAAGCGTGGGTCACAAGGTACCGCAGACGTTTACCTCACCTCGTTTGATTTTTAAATGGTTATTGGCATTCGTAAATGCTGGCAACTCCGTATTTTTAATGTTGCAACTTTATGTTTTTATTGTTGGTGTGGTAAGACGGAGATTGAGAGAAAACTGTAATGTTTGTTACTCAATTCCTGCTAAATGTGAGAATGATTAGGGGTATGTCTTGCAATGGTGCTGTGCTCTGTAGAAATTGTTACCACACTTTTGCGACATTTTTTCTTGTTTTACAATCATACAGATGCCTATTAAATGCGAAATCATTGCAAAAGTAAGCTTTTATATAAAACAATAACAAGAAAACTTTATTTCCATAAATAAATTGCTCTCTGCATTTTTCTCCAAAATATGATTCACACTTTGAATAATTCATTAATCGCGAATATAATAGATTAATGACCAGTTCCTAGTTGATAATTGTTTGTTTATTTACAAGATAAGGCTTTATGGCTTCCCATCCGCTTCCGGTACCACGGTATCGAGAGCACTCGGTCTCCCACTCACTGGTCTCGGTATCGATCTCGACGCTATTTATAATTTATTTGTATTTTAAAACAAGTGGGCTTTTGACCTCTCGAGGCTGGCCTTTGTTTGCAATTTTTTCTATATTTGGTAATTATTATGGTAGCTATTTAAATGTTCAGAAGCTGTTTGGGTGCGGTTAACTGTTTTATTAGTTTTATTGAATGTATCATCTTTGGCAGCCGTAATATTTTATAAATATCATATGCATTAAATCATGCGACACTTTCAAAGCTTTTCTGTAGAAAGAAAAGTTCTAACCAGCAGGATCGATTTTTTCTTACCATAGAAAAGCTTTGGCAGCCTTGTTGCACACACTGTAGAGTAAATATCTTAGCACGCCATGCTTCCCTGGTATTTGCGAGTCTTAACCAGGATCTTTATATTGAAATATGAAGGTTCGTAAACGGTTTTTATTTCCTAAGCTTCAAGTTAAAATTTATTAAAAAAAACTAACTCTATATTTAGATACCTTTATTACATTTATTAAGCAAAATACAACCCTTGTCAAGTTGAAATGCATTTATATAAAACACCTCAATCATTGATCCCTTTTTGTCTCCAGTAAAATATTCATAAAAAGCCATACATTTTGTTTAATTTTTATTTTTGACAGTTTTAAAATATTTATTCAAAAATATCCAAACGGACATAAATATAAATCAAGTGTAAAAAATTATAAATATTTTTTCCAAATTGCCATCCGGAGCGCATCTGGTCTTCGCACTTTAATATATCCTCTTGAATATATTATGTAAAAGACTTTATTCTATTCTATGTATTTATTGCTATTACTCCAGAGTATAATGGAAATCGGCCATATTTTATACATCATTCAGCGCCCTCCTATTTCTCCCATTCAAATTTAATAAATCAGTAAAATAAAACCGTCTTCAGAATCCCATCTATCTCTTATTCTCTATTATAACAAAATTCATCAAAATCGATTCAATGATTGACATAAGTGTGAAAATTTAACAAACCAACTCATTTTCGCATATTTCTAATACTAATTATGAGATTATGTGAATATTTTGTAAGTGGGAATGCACAGTCAAAGGGACATCTAAGAAAGCACAATAATTGTTGACGTTTATATGCGTGCGCGCAGACCACAGAACAGTCGCAGTCGCAGACGCAGCGGCGCGGGTCGACAACCGCACGTCGACCCTGACACCGATAGAACTATACAAGTCGAACACGCGGTATCGCCTGCAAATATAGGCCACCACGTTTAGGCAAAACGTGCAGGGTCAACATTTAATAAATGAATTAGCTTTTTTTTATCGTGGTAAAATCATCAAAATGAGTCCTACCACCCAGGGCAGACAGACGTGGGGGTTGGCATTACATACGGAGCCTAAGTTCAAATGAATCAAATGGGACCCGATTTAAACAATAAAGTTACTCCTATGTGTCTGTCTAGTGAAACTTTCTTTATAGTATTGGAAGGGGTGTGTGATCATAAATCACTCTGTCTATAGGTAAGTGAAAACGGCATAAAAATCTGTTCAGTAGTTTTTGAGTTTATCGCGAACAGACATAAAGACAGATGCGTCTGGGGAATTTTTATAATAATTATCTGTAGTGATGCGTAAACATTCTTACGATTTAACACGAAAATCAGATGTTTCATCAATTTCACATAGGTAATTGACGAGGTGAATAAAGTGATAAATCACATGTACTTTAACAAGCTTTTATTTAGCCTATTTCTTTATATATTTTTTGGGACAAAATCTCTGCGCGTTACAAGCTTTTGTAGTCACATGATATTGAACATTTATCAGCAATAATCCTTGTATAAAATTATTATTTACGGTTTACCATTAAAAATTATAAAATTACGACACATATTATACACCAAATAGTGGTCTGAAAATAAGACCTAATAGCCGGTTTTTACTATATGAAATAAAAAAAATAATTTATTCTTATGTAAATAATTTGATTGACTCTACTGAGAAAAAAACACTGAAACAAAGCCCTGACCTGAAAATGACAATTATCAGGCTTCTAAGCATCAACAAATAACAGGACTTATTTGTCACCTTCACCGGAAATAATCAATAACTACAAACATAAGAAAGATTTATATCTTACTCCAACAAAGACATCAGATAAAGATTCCTAGAACAGCTGTAGTGACAATCACGAAAATAAGTGACAGTTCAATATTAGTGCAGCCAGCGCCCGCGCAGCTGACCGACATCCACATTACAAGGAAGTATGGTCACCATTTCGATATTAAAAAGTCTTAATAAAAACCAGACATTTGCCAGTAAGAGCAGAATTTTGGATAAAAGTTAGCTCATAAACTTATTTATCTACTTGAGACCCTGCACCCTAGTTGTCACTGAAGAGTATTGTAGCTGTCTACTAGTAAAGAATTATCAAAATCGGTTGAGTAGTTCTAGTAATTACTTTCTACAAACAAACATGCAAACTTAACCTCTTTATAATACTATTTATTAGACTCCTAATAAATGTCGTTTTTCTGTTCATCAATAAGCACTTTTTTTTTATCAAAAAATATCCTAAAAATAACAATTAAAAGATCGGACAAAAACCTTTACGGATAATTCCGTACGGAAGTGACCGACCATCGACTCCGTTTTATTTAGTAACTTTTACTTAACTTATGACTCAATAATGTTTACGATACAGATAATATTTACTTCCTTGAGTTTATGGTATATTTGGATAAACTCATGGTCAAGAGCAGTGGGTTAACCCGACAAGTACGTATGAATGTTGAATGTTACGTAAATTTTTTACAAAAAAAAAGTCAGTACAACCATTAAACCGCACCAGAGAAAAAATACTAAACCAATTATAAAAATTGCTGTAGCATCACTTAATTAATTTAAGTAAATTGATACAGAATCTACCGCACTGGGTCCGCGTGGTGGATTATGGCCCACTCCCTCTCACAGAGAGGAGGCCTGTGTCCCAGCATTGGAAACATTAATAGGCTGATGATGATACAGAAGCTATATCTAACAGGCGCAGTAACTGAGCTATTGGAATGATGCCCTGCGTGTTGGGGGTCGATTCCTGCGCGGAGCAAATATTTGTATAATAATAATAATATTCCACAACTGTCACACAACGCCATCTAGTCCCAAGCTAAGCAGAGCTTGTGTTATGGGTACTAGACAACTGATAAACATACTTATATATTTCTAAATACATACATATTATAGATAAATTACACCCAGACACAGAACAAATGATCGTGCTCATCACACAAACATTTGTCCTGGGTGGGAATCGAACCCACGACCTCCGGTATAGCAGTCAGGGTCACTAACCACTAGACCAACAGGCCAGTCGAACGTATGTTCTACGAGTAGTGTGTCTGGGTCTGGGCGTTTGTGTATGATAGTTTATAATGTTAGTAAACGCAACCACGATATAGGAGAAAATCCTAGTGTGGAACAAAGTTTAAAAAAAAATACCTAGCAGTAAATCTTTTACAAAAGAATATTATATCATTAATGATTAGATTCAGCTAGAAACTAAAATTACGTCATGGTGTAAAATACAGACAACATGATCTTTATGTCGTTGGCATTAAAATCGATTTATATTCAATTTAAACAGTCATAAATATGGATAATAGATAATAAGTTACAGTGAGGAAAAGTTGTATTATATACAGAATAAAAATCTTTTAGTTTAAACAACAAATTGCTATTCTTTACATGCTTAGATACAATATTGTTATCACATTCAAACTCTGGACTGCATTGCAAAAAATGCATTAGTCTTAACAGGGAAATGTTGTCACCATTCTTAGCCCCGTATTTCGAAACGTCACGTGACGTCACTCAAAACCCAAGCATGTTTTGCAATGAGTCCTCAGTAGAAATGGTGATTGGAGAGGCCTAAGTCCACCAGTGGACTGCTATAGGCTGATCATAATGATTACTATTGGATATTTAATAAAAACGCAATTAGCATTGTAAATCTATATTTTTCATATGACAGAATCCCTAGTTCATCACTGACACACAGAAAAAGTAAAAAATACGAAAGGAGGTATATATCAGAGTCTCCGCCCTCAATTATCCCTCCTCACAGACGTGTTCAAGATCTGGTCGACGTGTCGCCTCCATGTCTGGCCATCATCTGTTAAAATCTCATAATGCAGATGACCCATGCGTTTAACCACGGTTCCAAATTCCCATTTTTTATTTGGCCGGTTGTCACGTATTTGGACCCTTTGCCCCAATTGGAATGTCCTCAAATGTTCAGTATCAGTTGTTGTATTGACTTGTAAATGATTTTTCTGTAATATAGCATGTAACACAGGCGCGAGCCGTTCATAGAGGCATGTAGGCACTGCCTACCCTATCATAACAACGCACAAATAAAACAAATACATTTATTGGAACTATGTAATAAAATAAAACAAAAGATTAAAAAGTTAAAACTCCTAATAAAAAGTTCATAGCAACTTTCACAGCCGCCGTTTGACGAGAACATAGTCCCGATTCCAAGCTCCAGTCGTAGTAAGATTGCCTGCATTCGTAGTAAGTCCATTGATAAATTACGTACTGTTTTGGTGCGCGGCCGTGTATATGAACTGCATACATGTAAGATTATGTCGTCGTGTGTGTAGAAAATGGCCGCGGTTTAGGCTAGGCCTAAGCCCAGTGCTATTGGCTGGCTGAAAGTATGAATGAATGCCAGTGTGGCAATTTTGTTGAAAATTCCCTTTCTTTTATTTTAATGGTAAAAAAACCAGGATGATATTGTCATTTTTGCGTCTATCAAAAAAGTTTAAATAACTTAAAATGTAAATGCAAACTGCATTTTTTTTACTTTATTGTTTATTCAAGGATTTTTTTTTCTATTTGAATTATTTGAAATTTCGCGTTTATTTTTGGGGAATTAAGAAAATGTGTTTTGGCAACCCCAAAACCGTACTGTCAGTAACCTGGCAGATTATTACTATTTTCGATGTCGTATTGTTTGTATAATACAAGTCGTACGAAAACATCGCAAAAAGTTTTAGAAACTAACGTAGCGTGAATATACATAATAAGTTAGTAGTTTGTTTTTGCAAGAGTGTTTTAAGTTTACTTTCAAAATTAGTGAGGTTAAGTGTTTTGTTTATGTGTTCTTAAACCGGTGGTCATGTCTGTGTTCGAAGATAAAATCAGTAAATATTCGTATAATACCCCGGAAATATGATAATTCATCATATAAAAACAAGCGGATCGTGTGAAATAGGCCAAAATCTTCGAATCTTTGTTGAATAAACAATTAACATTGTGTTAAATAAGCATAACAATTTCGTTTGAATTTGCTGTGGATGTTTGCGGGGGCGAAAAATCGATATAGCTTGTTCCCATAACTGGGAAAACGCGTTTTATCAAATTTTCAAAATGCATAAAGATTTACAAGCACAATACGAACGTCTAATTTCGTCGCCGAAACTCCGACCTGCGTGGCCAGTTATTTCAAGCGCTGATAGCTGCCATACTGATGACCGAAAGAAGGATCATCAATAAAAAAAATTGTCGGTTATTTTAAAGGGATTCCTATTTTTTTTTTGTTTTTTTTTTTTTTTTTTATAAGCATTTTTGTATTGCATTGTTTTTTTTTCGTTAGTGTGTGTTGCCTACGTTGTGCTGTAATCCACCGCACGCTGCTGATGTAACAATGTCCGGACCGTCCGGCCCCCAAAAACTAATTGATAGGGACTTTTCCCTGTCGTTGAACTTGGCGTTCTTCTCAGTTGTGACTTGATTTTTAGTATTTTCTCATGCAATGTGGCGGATTCATTGTCCATAGAATGTAAGGCCTTCTTCACTGTCTGGACAAAACGCTCGGCCTGACCGTTGGTTGCTGGATGATATGGTGCCGAAGTTTTATGTATCACGCCGTTTTGCTGTAAAAATGAAGTGAATTCTTTGGACACGAACTGTCTTCCATTATCAGATACCAATATGTTTGGTAATCCAAAATCCACGAACAGTTCTTTCAATTTATTGATACACCAAGAGCTTGTAATCGTCTTAGTCGGAAGTATTTCAACCCATTTCGACATCGCGTCAACTATGATGAAAAGATAGAGTCCCTGTAATGGTCCAGCGAAATCAATGTGTATTCTTTGCCATGGCTCGGTTGGCACTTCCCAATGATGTAGTGGTACTTTGATTGGTTCATTTTGCTTCAGACGACATTGACGGCATTCGCGTACAAGTTCCTCAATGTCCTTATCAATGTTTCTCCAGTAAACGTAACTGCGTGCCAGTAACTTCATTTTTAACATTCCCAGGTGTCCTAAATGTAGCTCTTCCAATATTTTAGGTCGTAAGTTCTGAGGAATCATGACTCTAATTCCTTTCATAAGGCATCCGTCTTCGATTGTGATTTCGTTATCAGTATATCCAAGTGTTTTTAAAGTTTGACCCTTTTTTAATGTTTCTAATAATCTCCTGTATTCGGGATCTTTCATACATTCTTCTGCTATTATATTACGGTTGATAGTAAGTGTATCTATTTGATGCTGTTGGAATAAGCTATGTTGATCCATTTTGTAATCAGGTGTTGGTTCTACTGGAAATCTTGAAAGGAAGTCTGCATTGCTATTATTTTCTGATTTTCTGTACTCTATGTTGTAGTCAAAACCGGAAAGGAAATGTGCATAGTGAAATAGACGCATCGTACTCATAGCTGGTAAAGTTTTTTGTGGATGAAAAATTGAAGTTAATGGTTTATGATCCGTGATAAGCGTAAACTTTCTTCCGTAACAATAATGAAAGGATTTTTTAACTCCCCAATAAATGGCTGTCGCCTCTTTATCTATCTGGCTATATTTTCTCTCACTCGATGTCAGCGATCGTGAAGCAAAGGCGATGGGTCGGTCGGTGCCGTCTGGCAATCGGTGCGATAGAACTGCACCTAAACCATATGGCGAAGCGTCAGTTGCGAGAATCAGGGGCTTGTTTAGGTCAAAGTGTAGTAGGATTCTATTGCTAATCATTTCGCCTTTAATAGCATCAAAACTCTTCTGACATGCCTCTGACCATTCGAATTTTGTGTTTTTCTGTAGTAGTTTGTTAAGTGGATGTGTAATAGTAGCCAGATTAGGAATAAATTTGTTATAGTAGTTGCTCATACCTAAGAAGGTTCGCAAGTCATTCGTGTTCTTAGGGCTTTCTGCGTCTAGTATCGCCTTTATCTTTTGTTTATTTTTATGAAGACCTTGACTGTCAATGGTGTGACCCAAATAGTTAATACTCTTTTTGAAAAATTGGCATTTGTCTTTGTTCAACTTCAAGTTATTTTCTTGTAATTTCTGTAACACTTTCTCTAGTCTTTCCTGTAGTTGTTCTTCAGTAGCTCCTTGTATAATAACATCATCGAAAAAACATTTCACCCCCTGTATATTCTGTAGTATCTTGTCCATGAACTTTTGCCACAGATTTGGAGCTACTTTGACTCCAAACATCAATCGATTCACTTTGAATGTGCCTTTGTGAGTGCTAAGCGCTTGTAGCATAGCGCTTTCTTGGTCCATCTGCATATTGAGATATGCTTGACATATATCTAACGTACAATAATACTCGCCACCGTTCATCTCAGCAAATATGTCTTCTATTATAGGTATTGGGTACTGTTCATCTTTGATCATCTTATTAAGAGTTACCTTGTAATCGGCGCATAAACGGATGGTTCCATTAGGTTTCACGATCGGTACAACTGGTGTACCCCATTCAGCATTATCAATTTTGGTTATGATTCCTTCTTCGCATAATCGGTTTATTTCATTGTCCACCAAGTCCTTCAGTGCGTATGGAATGCGCCTTGGTTTTATGTAATTGGGTATGGCGTCTTCTTTTAATGTTAAATGCCCCTTATAGTTCGGTATACATCCCAGTTTTCCATCGAATACAGGTGAATATTTTGCAATAATTTTGTCTAATTTTGGATGGTTTTTCTCTTCTTGTGGTACTGCGTACATGTCAGCTATATTGAGTTTAATTTCTCGTATCCATTCTCTGCCAAATATAGCATCGACATCCCGTCCAATGATGTAAATCTTTCCATGGAAAAGTTGATCCCGGTAGTTGCATTTTACGTAAGCGACTCCGACAGGGGTAATGAGTTCGCCTGTATATGTTTTCATACGTATTCCTGTTTTGAAAATTTGGTTCTGTATGTTCAGTTTTCTGTATTCTTTGAGTGACATGGAAGACAAGGTCGCTCCCGTATCTAGTTCCATTTGAACTTTCTTGTCTTCGATCTTGACGTTGACCATAAATTTATCAGTACTGTTAAGTACGTTATAAGGAAGACAAGTGAAACAAGCGAGGGCTATTGACACACTGATTTATTAACTGTTGGACACAGCGCGGGCGCAGCCACGCACACATAGACATTATAAGTACACATACACAACAATCCCTCCCCCTATTTAACATAAATAGAAAATCACAAAATATTTCTAAAAGAACTGTTTATAATCGACCCTGGGTATGTCTCGCAACAGTTTGCTAGAACATCTCGAATTCTGGGGAGAAGGTGAGGATGACAATTCCACCTCGTTCCTTTCTCCCTCCCCACTACCAGGCGACTGAGAACCCCTGGGTTCACTGTCCAACAGGGCATCATCCAAATCCACTGGTGGAGACGTTCCTTTATATAAAACTATTTGATTTTTATGTTTTTTTACATCAGAAGAAGTGACATGGTCTTTGATCAAATATAACACTTTACCGAGTCTTTTGATAACAGTACCTTTACACCACATATATTTACAATTGTTCATATTTTTTTTAAACATGACTTCATCACCCGGCTTATACACTTGGTTGTTATTGCCACCATAGCACTTAATTTGCGAGCACTGCTTTTGTTTAACATCGTTAATAAGTGATGTGAGTGGGGTTGACGTTAAATTTGGTTGAAGTAAATCCAGACGTGTTCTTAGCTTTCGCCCGAACACCAACTCAGCTGGCGAGAAACCCGTGACAGAATGCACTGAATTTCTATAATCGAATAAATATTTTAATAATTTTAGTCTACACTCATTCCTATTGCGAGAACTTAATACACTTGATTTTATACCCTTTTTTACAATTTTTACAAAACTTTCCGCTTGTCCATTACTAGCAGGGTTGTATGGGGGTGATGTAAGGTGGGTAATCCCATTTAATAAGCAAAATTTCGCAAATTCAGCTGATGTAAACGCAGTACCGTTATCGCTCACAATTGTGTGAGGTAATCCGTATTTAGACATAAAATCGTAAAGTTTTTCAACAACGGTCGCCGAGGTGGTAGAAGTCGTGACGTCATACACTTCTAACCATTTGGTGTGAGCATCTACCACTACCAAGAACATTTGATTATTCAACGGCCCAAGAAAATCTACGTGTAACCTATAGAACGGTGCATGGGGAAACTTCCAGGGTGCTAGCGGCGCCCGGGGCGGCGACGGCCGCAGCTGTTTGCATATTTCGCATGAGTAAATCATTTTTTCTAACGCCGCATCTATGCCCGGGAACCAAACCCGTGACCTAGCCTCTGATTTCGTTTTTACAACGCCTAAGTGCGAGCTATGTAACTCTGATAAAACCTTCGAGCGCAAAGATTCTGGTAGTACCACCTTATGGCCCCTCATTAAACAACCATCTTCATAAGATAATTGGGTCTTACACAATTGATAGGGTTTCAACTGCGAATTCACTATTTTGTTAGGCCAACCGTTTTGAACATATTTTACAACTAACCGTAATACCGTATCCTCGCTAGTAGCATTGCGTAACTCCTTTAAGGTCAACGGCATGTCGCCTTCTATAACAAAGTTGACGTATGATGCGCGATCAATGGGAGCGGCGGCTGCGGCGGCGTGTGCGCCGATGTCCTCTCCCCCACCCTCGGCGCGAACACGCCCTGACTCACACTGTAAACTCGCGCGAGAAAGGTAATCGGCGTTGTTATCAGCACTGCGAACATACTCAATTAAATAATTATACGCTCCTAAAAACATCGCGTATCTCTGCAATCTATTAGCGGACACTTCCGGTATACCTTTATGTGGGCCGAAAATAGATATTAATGGCTTATGGTCCGTGCGTAATACAAAAGGATCTGATCTGCCGTATAAATACTGATGGAACCGACGTACTCCAAATATTATTGCAGTCGCCTCCTTCTGTATCTGCGAGTAATTTTTTTCAGCCGAGTTCAACGTACGGGAAGCGAATGCCACCGGGCGCTCTAAACCATCCTTATCTATTTGAGACAAAATAGCCCCTAAGCCACACGGAGACGCATCAACAGTTAACACTATTTTAGCATTTGGGTTAAAGTGTGTTAAAACCTGATCAGATGTCAGACATTCCTTAATTTTATCGAACGCATGTTGATGTATCGTAGACCAGTTCCACTTTACCCCCTTTTTTAAAAGGTCATACAAAGGACTCAGGATACAGGATGCTCCAGGTACGAAATTCCTGTAATAATTTACAAGTCCTAAAAATGATTGCAGGGTATTCACATCAGAAGGAACGGGAGCATCAGCTATAGCTTTCACCTTTGCCGGATCTTTTTGTAATCCATCCTTGTTTATTATGTAACCTAAATATTTAATTTCGTTTTTAAAAAATTCGCATTTTTCTTTCTGAACTGTTAACCCCGCATTCTGAAGCCTTTGTAGAACTATGTTCAACATCTTTAAATGCCCCTCTGGGGTTCGGTCAGTCACTAAAATGTCGTCAAGCAGACATAAGACACCGTCTAGTCCCGAAAGCATTGTTTCCATAGCGCGTTGGAATATAGACGGGGCACTAGATAGCCCAAAAACGAGTCGAGTATAATTAAATAGACCTCGATGTGTATTGATACATGTAACCGGTTGGGACTCTTCGTCTAACAAAAATTGATTATAGGCCATCGACAAGTCAATTTTTGAAAACTGTTGACCTCCGTGCAGTCTTGAAAATAGTTCGTGTACCGTGGGTAAAGGGTATTGATCTATCATCAGCTGTTTGTTAATAGTAACTGAATAGTCGGCGCACAATCTAACCGAACCGTTGTGCTTAAGTACGGGAACAATAGGTGACGCGTACTCAGAATGCGAAACCGGTTTCAGAACACCTAGATCAACTAAACGTGTTATTTCTTTGTCGACCTTATCACGTAACGCGAACGCAATTGGACGCGCTTTGCAAAATATCGGTTTTACATTATCCTTTAATTTTAATTTAACACGATATTTATTAAAAGTACCCAGCTTATCAGAAAATACTTCTGGGAAACTTAATTGTAATTGATCCACCATACTCTGACCCTTCAGAAAATGACAAGGCGTTAGCTTGAGTTTAAATTTTGATATAAAATCTCTGCCTAATAACGGTGGTCCGCCATTACGAATGACGTACACATCCAGTGTGTGAGTGTGTCGCATGTACATCACTGGCAAGTTTACGTACCCTACACAATTCATAATATTGCCGGTGTAACTAAAAAAACTTTTATTTGAATCTAGTAACGGAATATTACTGAACATGTTTTTATAAGTACTTTCAGATATAACTGACACTGCTGATCCACTGTCTATTTGAAATTGTAAATTCTTCCCATAAATTGAAACTGATTCTGTCATAGGTTCCCCACGGACTGAGCGTATGTTAAACAATGACTTACCGTCGTCGTCATCCCCGCTCACATCACCTGTTGACACGTAATTAACCTTTTTACAAACTTTACGCAGGTGACCCTTGGTGTTGCACTTATTGCATTTATAGCTTGCAAACCGACACTGGGATGACTCATGATTATTACGACCGCACACTGTACACTTTTTTTTACCGGCACTAACGTTTTTAGCACTGCTTTCTTCTTTCGCGATCTTGAACACCGGAACCTGCTGCCCGTGGCCAGCCGTCGTAGTGGCGGCTCCAGCGCGCGCGCATCGCACGCTCTCCGCCAGCTCCACCGCCTTGGCCAGGGTGAGCTTGTCGATGTCCTGCGCGAACAGCTTCTCCCGTTCCTGGCCGGCTCCCATTCCCATGACGAATCGATCTCGTAACGCTTCCTCGACGTTACTAAACCCACAATGTGCTGTAAGTCCTCTTAGCCTGGACGCCCATTGCGTGTACGTCTCGCCCGGCTGCTGTACAGCCGCGTAAAAATTGTAACGCTCGCTGAATCCGCATATCTTTGGGAGAAAATGCTCATCCAATAACTGCACTATGTCGTCATACGGTACTTCTTGGATATCCTTTGGCAGGGCCAGATCCGCTGCCAACTTGTAAGTACCGTCACTAAGTGCGCTGAGCAGGATCGCCCGTCTCTTGGCTCCAGCTGCATCATTTTTCGGGACGACGTCATTTGCAATAAACCATTGCGTAATACGGCCTTTGTATGACTTCCATTCTTGCACGTTGTGATCGAATGTAGACAAAATTCCAAAACTATTCATTTTTGAATTATAAAATGAAGATGTGGGTAAACTCGTCGCCACTGTTAAGTACGTTATAAGGAAGACAAGTGAAACAAGCGAGGGCTATTGACACACTGATTTATTAACTGTTGGACACAGCGCGGGCGCAGCCACGCACACATAGACATTATAAGTACACATACACAACAAGTACGAATGGAGCTGATGGCATTAATGTCGCAAATGCTCTCAGTATTGACAAAATTGGGTTCATTAATTTGGTTGTTTTCGTTTCGTTTTATGGCTTGTAGGCAAACGCGTGCTAAGTGTCCTGTCTTGTTGCATTTAGAACATTTCACGTTGACATGTCTACAACGGTTTGCTCTATGATCGACCTCACCGCAGCGGAAACACTTCCCTTGTAACTCTTTTATTGACGTAATTTGACGTGGTAATGTGGGCTTCTCATGATATTTTTGTTTGTTCTTTATTGAGTGCACCTGTATTTCGTTATTTCTGTATGGTTCACCTTTAATGAATTCGTTATCCGCTCTAGCAATTTCAGTTGTAGTGGCTATCTGTACTAATTCCTTGAATGTAGTAGTAGTTTGGTCGTCTTGCAATATTTTAGTACGAACTTCGCTGTTTCGTATTCCTCTTATAAATTGAAGAGCTAAGAAATTATCACTTATAGGTTTCTTGCAGTTGTCACAAGAGAAATCGCAGTCGTAAGCAAGGTGTTTGAGCTCCGCACTGAAATTTGCCACAGTTTCATTCTCACCTTGAATGCGTGTTATAAACTTGTGCCGGCGAGCCCACACACTAGGTTTAGGATCTATGTATTGTTCCAATATATCGACCAAATCCCTGAAATTTACCTGTGTTGGGTCTTGCGGTGCGCACAGGTCGCAAGCTCTTTCGTGTAGTTCCGGACTTAAAGAACTCAATAAAATGTATGTCATCATTTTTGTATCTTCGCAGTTCGTCATGTGTAAATATGTATTCAATCGTTTTACGAAGTTTTTAAAACTTTCGTTTTCTTGAAACGGCTGGAAATGAATTTTAGGTATCTGTTTCCTGCTGTCCTCGTAATTTGTTTGAGTGTTGTGGGATGTACTCGAATTAGATGGACACATTTCGTATAAAATTAATTTTAATTGCGTAATTTCCTCTTTAATTTCGAAATGCATCTCTGCCTCCTCTTGTATGTTTGTAGTTAATTTTTCGATTTGGTCTTGTATTTTGTCGAATTTTTCTTCGTATTTTTGAATAGCCGATAGGCGTATGTTATGTTCGTATTCGGAAACATTTTTGATGTTTTGCAGATAATTATATATTTTGGTTATCTGACCTTTTATGTTGCTTCGTGTACGTTTAAGCGTAATTAATTCTTCTTCCATCTCGTCGCCAATATTGGATATTTAATAAAAACGCAATTAGCATTGTAAATCTATATTTTTCATATGACAGAATCCCTAGTTCATCACTGACACACAGAAAAAGTAAAAAATACGAAAGGAGGTATATATCAATTACAAAATACGATTCTGCCAAAAAATGTGCTCTTTTCAGTGGTAGAAAGCATCTGAATCTTTGTCATCTAGTTAAAAGACCGCCACTCTAAACTAGATAAAGTTTTTCTAAAAAATAAAAGTAGGTATAACAACAGCCTAGCTGGCAAAAATAAATTACCCAACATTATCGTTCGCAATTTCCATGATAACATTGTTTTTGCTATCCATCTTTAAATCGCGACTGTACTCCGTCTAACCACCGGACCGAGACAAAGCATCTTTTGATGACTCTACGCCTACAAATTGATCTTAAATGTTCATAAAACAAATAAAACTATAGTTAAAAACACGTGCATTCTTAAGTATATCTAGTTTAATGTGTGTTATGACTTATTCTAAAAAGATAGGTTATGTAAGTCATAAATAGCGTCTTTTGTATAGTTTTATGGTTTTATGGTGTTTCATGGTTATTTACGCAGTTTGCATTCCCTAATATTATGAAATATTTCACAACAAGAAAATCAAGCAAAAATTTTGGTAAACAGGTCATACGAGTAACTTACGTAATTACTCCTATTTTAATAACATTCGTTTCAAACGAATAACTTTATTTAAAGAATACCTAATTCTCTTTTTTTTAGATCTTTTGACGGTAGTTAATAAGGAATACTTTCTTTTGTTCCAGGCGTGCGTCCATGATGTCCCCGAGGCAACTCATGCGCAACTCGAACATGACGCAGAAGTGGCAGCGCCGAGAGATCTCCAACTTCGAGTACCTCATGTTCCTAAACACTATTGCAGGTCAGTTACAGTGATATATTTACAACGGAAACGCGGTAGTCAGTTCTTACGTTTTAAGGATGTACTTAAAAGACACTTCAAAACGCATATACCTACCTGCTTCGTTCTGTCGTGGGTAAAAAGGTGCGAAATTGACCCAGCATGGGAGAAACAGGCAAAAAATCGGCTCGCGTGGAGACGCTTTGTACAGCAGCAGGTTTACACTTTAGAAGGGACGGAGGTCGCAATTGTACAAGAAGCGTGACGACCTAAAAGCTAGACCACCTACAAATATTACTAAGGGACGAAGGTCGCAATTGGACAAGAAGCGTGACGACCTAAAAGGTAAATCACCTACAAATATTACTTACAATGTCATCAATGATGGTTTTACTTACAATGTCATCAATGATGGTGTTTGGAGATTTTCGGCAAAAGTTGGCGAGTCACTGGAGAGCACTTGAAAAGGCAGTGTGCTGACCAAAGATCTTTGAAAAATCTTTGAACTTCAGAACCGTTATTAATTAAAAACCATGATAGCGGAAAAACCACAGATCATGTTATCATTTCAGTCAAGCAAACTAACAATCAGTTAACTACTGCTAACTACTTGGTATAATTACAGAAATATCAACGCAAGTCTTTATAAACTGCAGTCTTATGTAACACTAGGTGTGCCCGCGACTTCGTTCGCGTGGATTTCGGAACTTAACAATGTATTTTTTATAAAATTGACAAAGTTTCTTACAAACTTTCATCCCCTATTTTATCCCCTTGGGGAGAGAATTGATCAAAATCCTTTCTTAGCGGATGCCTACGTCATAACATCTACCTGCATGCCAAATTTCAGCCCGATCCGTCCAGTGCAAGTAGTTTGGGCTGTGCGTTGATAGATCACTATGTCAGTCACCTTTGAGTTATCTATATTTAGATAGCAGTTCTTCTTTTACCCCCGCTGCTCACCTCCTATTGGCCGTAGCGTGATGTTTTATAGCCTATAGTCTTCCTCGATAAATGTACTATCCAACACAAAAATAATTATTCAATTTGATTCTTAAGAGCAGTTATTATTTCTGATGATATGGTTTAAGTATTATAACGACTCTTAACATAAAAGGTGAATAAAATAAAATATTTAAGTGTATATATAATATATAAGTGTATATACAGGGTGTCCCAAAACTCAACGTCAAGCCGAAACGGGTTGATAGGATTGATCATAACCATCACGAGAAAAATCTGAAAAAAATTCTATCCCATGCAGTTTCAAAATTATGGGCATTTTAAGAAAAACCTAGAAATTTGATCAAACTGTACCATTTTTCGGTTATTGTGGTTATTCTTTTTTTTTTTTCAATTGAACTTTGGAAAAGTAATCCTTAATAACAGTTCTAGAATCGCAATAAAAAGTAATGAAACAATTCGCTCAAGTTTCCGAGAATTAAGACTGTTTGTTTAACTACGAATTTAAAATTTTCAACATCCGTCGACTTTGACAGGCCCTCCTTTAAAAAAAATGTACTAGAGTGCCTTGGCAAGTGGCATCAAAAGTTGGCGCATTTAATCAGGATTCTAAAAGGGTTTGACGCAGATTGTGCACTTCGCAAATTGTGCACTTGACGCAAAATGTGCACTTCGCAAATTGTGCAATTCGCAAATTGTGCACTTCTCAAAATAGTAATTCGCAAACTGTGCATTTCGCAAATTGTGCACTTCTCAAAATGAGCACTCCTCAAAATGCATCTGAAAATTATCATAATGGTTCAAAATAAAAAACCATTTACTTACATTATTTTTTTATTATTTTGCAAAAGTTTTAGTATACGTACGATAACAGTAGTTTCATGTATTAATAATCACGTTCAGGAAATGTTTTGAATTATGTTCTTAGTACAGTCAGCTATACACATACGAGTACTATGAGCACTACAGCCATTTAATATTACATTTTTTAAATATATATTAACTGCGAAGTGCACAATCTGCGTCAAACCCTTCTAAAATGGTACAATACTTGTTAGTTTCATACAATAAAAAAGAGTAAAAAAATTAAAACCTCAAGTAAGCCGTTTTTTGCTATCTCAGTTAAAATGTTTTCGATTCGCACAAGCTCTAGATAGGTTCTCAATTTTAAGGCAAAATGATGAGAAAGATGGATAGTGGGTATGTTTGCCATGAGTGAGCGAGATAGATAATGACGCCACTTTAACCAAAGTGAAAAAAGTTAGTAAAATTAGTAAAATAATGAAAAATCTTGATCTCGTTTAATTTAGGTTTGTTGGAATAAAAGTCAGATAGAGAAGTAACATTTTTTATTACAATAAATTCAAATTGTTTACCATCGGCCTCAATACAAGCCCTACATCTTCTTAAAAAAGATCTACTTATTAGTCGAGCATATCTTCGAGAGTTGATCTCCTCAGCTGCTTGAGAAATGCATTCACGCAGGGTGTCGAGTCTGCTAATTATTAGTCAGAATGGCGCCACAATGGCGTTTCAATTGTAGTGCTTATTCGAACCATTTTTTACTGCTGAGTAAAAAATGGTTCGAAAATTGAAACGCCATTGTGGCGCCATTCTGAAAAACAATTAGCAGACTCGACACCCTGGTCGGCTACGTTTTAATGGGCTTTGAGATCATTTTGCCTTAAAATTAAGAACCTACCTAGAGCTTGTGCGAGTCAAAAACATTTTAACTGAGATAGCAAAAATCGGCTTGATTGAGGTTTTAATTTTTTTACTCTTTTTTAATGTATGGAACTAACAAGTATTGTACCATTTTAGAATCCTGATTAAATGCGCCAACTTTTAATGCCACTTGCCAAGGCACTCTAGTACATTTTTTTTAAAGGAGGGCCTGTCAAAGTCGACGGATGTTGAAAATTTTATATCCGTAGTTAAACAAATAGTCTCAATTCTCGGAAACTTGAGGCAATTGTGTCATTATTTTTTATTGGGATTCTAGAAATGTTATTTAGCATTACGTTTCCAAGGTTCAAATGAACAAAAATAAAAAAGGAAAACCACAATAACCGAAAAATGGTACACTTTGATCAAATTTCTAGGATTTTCTTAAAATGTCCATAATTTTCAAACTACATGGGATAGATTTTTTTTCAGATTTTTCTCGTGATGGTTATGATCAATCCTGTCACCCCGTTTCGGCTTGACGTTGAGTTTTGGGACACCCTGTATAATAAATATAAGTGCATTGTTATTAAATTTTCTTGCAGTAAAAAAAAATCAAATCATCATCTTCAAAGATAACGCCCAATTATGCAATTAAATCTGCCAACTAATTTCCCACTTATTATTGTGTTGCTTTCCTCAATTTAAATACTGGATTCAAAAAACAGATTTTACAAATGAAAATAACACGATCAACGCATTTAATCAGCGTGTATCGTCCATATGAACGGCGTTCATTTGACATGAACGCCGCCGTTTAGTTAGAAGTGTTGATCGCGATCAGATTTTCGTGAAATCAGGCCTTATGAAATAAGCATGCGACAAATTATCACGAATCATTCGTAAACCTTTGTATATTCGTAAACCTTTGTATTATGTCGCGGGTTCGATCCCCGCACGGAACACATATTTGTATGACCTACAAGTAGTTGTAGGGTCTGGGTGTCTGTGTATGTGAGTTTCTATGTTTGTAAACGCACCCATGATACAAGAAGAATATCCTAGAATAGGGCAACGTTTAAAAAAAAAAGAAAGAAAAATATTATAGTTCCAACTGCTCTAACTAGATGGCGCTACATGTACCATTAAAACGCCTGACTTAATAATCAAATTAATACACAGATTCAAGTAATGTGTCTTTTCAATATAGTACATGCATTGTTATGTGAAAGTTGCTTTTGTAATTCACCCGAGGGAAACACTGTGGTTTTCATTACGAATACGAGGAAAGTAAAAATAAGAACATAATATTAGCTCTAAAGTTAGTGTTGATCGGATTGTCGCTTGCCCACTCATTTTTTTTTTCACATTTCCAGAGCCTATGTCACTCTTTATTTTTGAAAAATTAGAAAATGATTTGCATGCAATTTCAATTCAGTGTATTTCCATGTACTAGGGTAGGATACTTGTTATGGAGGTAGCCAATTGACCGTTTCTAACGGATAGAAACTATTTTAATAATAAAATTACGCACATATTGAATAATTAAACTATTATAGCCATAATATTTCAGTGTTACATTGTATTTAATAAGTTTTTCAACGCAGCATTATTGGTTTCTTCGCTATGTTTTTCTTCACTACCGATCTCAGTCAGTGATATACCTATACACAGTATAAACCTAGAGAGTGCATGAAATAAATTTTGAAAAAGACTCATCTACTTTTTCGGAATAAAACTGGCGCATCACAGTTACAGGTAGAAAATTTTGCACAAATTGTTATTTTTCGGATAAAACCTGACTCAGTAAGTGAACACTTCTGTCTAGTACTTATATATGTTTTATGTAAGCTCCTGAGTATAATGCCAGCACTTCGTGTCAGTCCCCATGACATAACGTGAGCAAACCGCTCATGTAACCACAACACCAATTGTATTGAAAAACGAATAAAATACAATAATTGTGCAAACTTAAAAGCATTTTGCTTACAATTTAGAAGGTGGCAATGACCACAATTATGTGATTTTAGTTTAATAGCAAACGGACATGACATTTGGTAAAATAAATTGCGAAATGGCACTTTTTGTCTTTAAGTAATAAGTAGGTATACTTGCCATACATTCGGTAAGACTTTGGGTTTTATAGAATAAATCGTATTCCAAACTGTTCGCTATGGCCTCAATGTTCAAGGCTATCTAGGAAACAACGTTTCTTTTTTTATCGAAAAATTCATTATTATCTATTGTTGAGAACTTGTGCTATCATCTAGTCTTCTGCATAATCATCAAGAGAATTTGTTTTACGACAAATCTCTTCGCATTTCTACTGCTCTGGTGCCTCGCCTGAGTTAATTTGTAGTCCACAATCTTCAAGGATGTTATTGTGGGGGGAATGGAACAGGCGTTGCTATACGACTGAATAACAATACTTGCGCAATAACTACAGCGTTTATTAGAAAATGAGTTGTCAGTGCAAACGGTACAAATAATCCAATTTATCGGTTACATGCATGCCGGTAGTAGCTGTACTGAGCCACTCACTGATGTGTTATGCTTTCTTGGTACCACGTGCTTCAAGAGGTCGATTGAAAGGTTAGAAAACGTAATCAATACGATAAGAAAAGATGATAATTAAGAAAGTCCATTATACCACGTGACATTATAACAATGTAAGCTTAGTAGTATAGTATTCGAAAATATAAATAACTAAGAATTTTATAAAAGAAGTCTGTTGTTGTCTGGCCGCCTAGTAAATGACAATAAACAAAGAGTGTAATCAATAACCAAACAAGTATAATACGAGTTGTCCCAAGTGTACTTGATTAACATACATTAATGTACGAGATGGCCAATCTGCCTGCACGGCTGATGAGCAGGAATTCCTAGTTGCAAGCGCAAGCGCATCAATTACCGCGTCGACACGATTATTGTTACGTGTGCATACTAAATTACTACTGTTTGCATTCATCTCCGTTTGTCGTGGAAGGACCACCGTGTTGTTTGCATTTAAATTCTAATTGCGTGGGATTTTTGAAAAATTACCTTCAATTAGATAGACTTTATCTTTAAGATCTATTTTCCTTGTCTATAAAGACCACTCCATCAATCAGATCAAACGTTGTTTTTCCTAAACAAAGTGTAATCTATCTCGAAAATATGTGATCAAGGGTACACTTTCTATCTTCTCTTGACAGTCAACAGTCTTGGCTATTAGCTAAGTCTTGTAATAATGGCAATTTATGTACAGCAACATTCATTGTAAAAGAAACAGAAGAAGACTTATCACAAAATCATTTTACAGTCTTAATCCATCTTCCGATTCAACCTGACCACTTCATCTATTGTTCCGCGTTCCATTATGTCCTCTATGCTCTTCTGTAACCCTAGTACCTTCAGGTTTAATTAGCGCAATATGGCGCCAAGTTCTGTCGCTTCCATACTTAAGATCTATGTCTCATCCGCCTTGCGTTAAAACTTATCAACATTATCAGTTCCGCTTCGATTGTACCTTTTGTGCCCTGCTGGTACCCTGGTACTTTTAGTCCCAATTAGCACAGTGGCGCAAGGTTCCATCGTTCCTAAGGGCTGACATTCAGTTCCGTGTTTAGTCAAATATTTGTATGACCTACTGATGTGTTTGCTCCAATTTGTGTATTTGTATGATTAGTTGAGTTGTGTACACGGATAATCTAATTGAGTTTCGATTGTGACTACACTGTGATATTGATTGATTTGTTTTGAAAGTTGGCTGTTTGACACACGGCTTCCGATTTGTGATTTGTCGTCTTTTTCTTGTAAGACGTCTTCTTCTATTCTTCCTTTTAGGAAATTATCAAAACCGTGTAAAGCTTTGTCACCAAAATTGAATTTATTCACCAAAACCAAAAAAAGGTCATATGCATGAACTTAGGCTAATGAAATCAGCAATTATTTAAAAAGAAATCTGTTGAAAACTCCAAACTGTTCCTTAAAATGATTTTGTCTTTAACAAACAGGCGATGCATTCTTGATTCACTCCATATCAAATATGCGAGTGTGTTCGATACCCAGACTAGTTAACAGTTTGGTACCTTTTACATATTCCTACAGCAGCCATATAATGGTAATTTCCCGATACGCAAATTCCATAAAAAAATCACCGACCTGCCATCATCATCCAAGCCTTTTCCCAACTGTGTTGGGATCGGCTTCCGTTGTAACCGGTCAGAAAAGAATACTAGTGTTTTAACATAAACGTTTACTGATTAACACATCTGTTGACAAGGCTGGATTCATTCAGTTTTTTACCGATAATTATATGTATAATCACGAAGTACAGGTAAATTATATGAAATTACAATTATCCAATTACAACATGCAAAAATATTGAAACAGCCTGTAATTGTAGACGTAAATCAGGTCAATGGGGCTATGGGTTTAAAAATAAACCAATCAGTTTCAGTGCCATTACAACTTTCTGAGGTAACCCTGAACGAATGAATTTCACTTAAAGAAACCTTGAACTTAGACTTAGTAAGTTTCAAAATCTAAACACAATGAATAATGTAACCAAAGATTGGTCTTTATCCTGAAATATTCTGGCAAAACATAAATATAAACACAAATCTTTTTCCCATGGCGGTAAGGTATGCAGAAATCATAGAGGGCCACCTGCTACAATTCTTCCATATTCCAAATTCAAGCAATGTTTGTCAAATAAAATCATGTAGGTACTCACGCCTTCTTCCCATGGGGGTAGGCAGAAACTATAGAGCGCCACCTGCTAGGATCCTTACATACTTCTTTCGCCTCATCCACATTCATACATCTGGTCATACACGCACGCAGATTGCAAGTACTACATACCCGGCCTTTCTAATTTGTCTACTAATGAGCTTAGATATGTTTTTTTCCTCAAAATCAACAGAATCACATACTTATTACGTTACTAGTTACCAGGTTTTCATGAGAATCGTGCAAGTGTTATGCTATCGGTTGACCGTAGTTGTTAGCACCTGATTACTTCAGCATTCGACCGCGAAGTCTACTGACTCTACTGTTTACGACATTCGTAATCATCGTAATCTATAGCACCGCGTGTTGTAATTGAAACACTATAGTGATTACTAACTAGATTTCTTTATAGTTAAATGGTTTGTGCAAATAGACTGAACTAAAAATATTATTATGAGTTATTTCAAAAATAACCTTTTTTTTTAAAGTGTTATTTCACTTCAATGTACTTCATGAAATCTATTGAGATCGCGCTTATTATCGTCTGTCTGGTAATTTTCCCAACTACACGGGGTAGGCTTCCAATCTTACACTTAACTGAAAATCAGTATTTTAATGGAGCGACTGTCTATCCGACCTTTACAACCCAGTTAGTACAGCGTAATACGTTACCTTGGTAAGACTGGTTGTTAGAATTGAAACTTACTACACTTTCATGAAAGTTAGTTTAGTTTACATACTTATGTTGATAAGTACTTAAGCTATTATGTGCTGAATGAGAGCAATTTAGAACTCAGGGTATATACCACCCTGCCGGAGTCGCGGGACTGTTTCCTTATGTAACTGTGACACTGGAACGTAAAGGGCTATTGAAGGATCACCGTGGATTTAGTCAGTACGAGTTTGACAATCCATTCCGATCCACTCTGGCTCCGCGCGGGAGGTCTCATTTGATGATCTTACCACGTAAAAAATGGTTCATGACACAACATGTTATGACAGAGTATATGTTATGACAGAAAAAGGTGATAAATGAGTATTTTAATAATAGTAGAATCATCTTATAGCGTAACAGAAATTACAGTATTAGATCTAACTTGACTTTCACTTGCAGACGTTCACGTAATTAAAACATTCACTGTGGTAAATTTTGCAAGAAAGAACTTCATTCATATTGCGAATGTTTGTTGCTACGTCAAAATATCTTGACGTTAAACGGACACGCAGGTTAGCAACCGTGGATAATGTTTGGTTAGCTAACGTCCCTAATTTGGTCTTGTTAGACCTGGTTAGCCTAATGTCATAATTGGTTCCTCTTGCTATGATGCAACTGGCTGCAATTATCCATTACTCGATGACTGATAACATTATTCGCCGGTCGGTGATGATTATGTGGTTACTTTAAACACCGTAGAATTAACTATGAGTGTAGCCCTTATATTTTATTAATAGCATAATTATATGAGCTCACATGGAACCTAAATGGCAAAATGGCAGTTAATTGTGGAAGTTGTCCTCCAAAATTTAAAAAGATTTCTTTTTCAGCTTTACAGTTTCCTTTTGTACAAAATGGATAATGCGGATTTTTAGATTTTTTGTGCTTTGATACTGGCCTTTAACAAAAAAATGTTTTGAGTATAATTTAGAGATAGATAACTACTTCAACAAAAAAATAGAGCAACGAGCATCAGCATAATGAATTTTTTACAATTTTAACTCCACACTCCGGGACAACCCACACCGGTTTTCACTTGGACTGAAACTACAGGCAAAAGTCTACAGTTTATCCTTACATCATAATAAGGTAACCAGTGTGTTAAAATTCCTCAAGGATATTCGTACGTTCGTTCATTGTTTTTCCTTCTCAGAATTGCAGACGGTATTTTTCACTGTACTGTCCATTTCTAAGCATGTTGTGATAAATTAAAGTCATTTGTTCCGTCTCTAGTTGACCGTATTGTACTTTTTCAGTGAGCGTGTATAGATCCGGATTTCGCTAAGATTTAGGTATATTTTTTTATGAAAGATTGATTGAAATTAACCATACATAAAATAAGATAAATCGCTGTTTTATTAACGTGAACGCAGATGCAGATCTGTTGTTTAATATAAAAATGGTAATAAATATATGAAACACAAGTGTGATGATTACTCTAATTCCGTCTTAGTAATTATTGTTTGTTTATAAATTAGACGCTTATTTCCATATCTGATCTATTTCGACGTACGTGCGACCTTCACCGTGATACCAAGAGATCATGAAATGAAAGCACCAACCTCTTCAGAAGCTCCACAGCCTTGTTCCGCAACATCGTGACAGTTCGTTCAGTGTCGTTCACTCACTGTACCATTGTTATCTATAACGCAACGGTAATTCACTCTCACTTCACTGTGTCACTACTGAACGGTCTTGTAGACTTTTCTTTTTATTTTCGTGGTTATATTCTAGTACCATTGTCAAGAGATGCGGTTGTCTCGAAAGTTGGCAGGCGTTTGAACTGGCTACTGACTTGCCGGCTTGCCTGGCAGACGGGAAAAGTGTCCACGTGACTACAACAATAGCGACGGACACGCATTATAATGATAATTGTACGATGGGGTCACAGGCCAGTGATAAGCGATCGACGATACATACTTACATCGTGATCGACGATGTTTTGCGATGCAGTTATAGCACATAATGACCTTTAGAAAGGCGTTTGGAATAAAATTAAGCTTTGTTTACCATCGCCCAAGCTGAACGCTGTACGTTATTTTAACTGCTATTCGCTCGTAACTGGAGTCATAAAATTTTCCAAATACAACTTTAATTTTACAATTAGATACGGTCCCCTGTATTTTTATTAGATACGTAATACCTGGCTATGGTCTACTTCACTAGTGTACCTGTACTTTATAGATTCCTATTTTACTGTCGAAACGTTTCCCAAAGACTTTTCTGGTCATGAGATGAAAATGAGCTAGTCGTTTGGTAACGACAAATACGGCTTCTAATAAAAGTCGAAATGAAAACAGGCGTTAGAGCGAATCTAGCCACTGAAATCATTTCTTTTGTCCACAATCACTGAAACACAGTCACTGTTTGTCAAGAGGTAGATACTGCAGTCGTAATAATGTCCTATTTAGATGAAATAACTCTTTCCTCACTGCATTGTTGGTCTATTGATATTTATAGCCACTTTCACCCGATAACGAGACGTCAACCGACGTTTATAACTGCGATTATTGTGACCACAGATTTATGGCTTGAAACCATGCGTGGGAACAATGTGGATCTTCTAGAGCTTAGCTCTTTAGATCAACACAAACATTCCCCAACTTACCAGGTATATGGACCGAGCCAGGTGCGTTATTTATCTCATCACCACTGCTCTCAAAACTATGAAGGAATACATTGTTCGTCGTTGTTCGTCGTGTCGTTGAGCCCCTTGAGTCAAAAAATAAGATACAAAGGCAAGCAGAAATTTCACGGACACGATACATTAAAAAAAAAATAACTATGTTAATTTGGGAATTTTCAATCGGCTTTAACTCAAATAAAGCTAATTACTTACCTACATTGAAAATATTGAAGTTTAGAACATTAAATCACTTTTCAATGATCAAAATCGATGTAGTCGGTAAAGTAATTTATATAACATTTCCAAACCTAATAAAACTACACAAAAGCAAAGGAAAATCACCGTTTTTTTTGTAAATGAAGAATCTGTGTGCTTTTTGATTTTCAATTTGATTAAAATTCATTTTAATTATCGAATGTGGTTCATTATGTTTTGCGAAGTTATTTCTATAATGTTTTTCAATAAATTCAAGAATCACAATAAATCAATATGATTGCCTTCACATGAGTAGTTGAGCACGCGCATCGTTTACCTTTCCTGATATCTACATAGATAAATTACCAATTAACCTATCTGAACAGAATTCCTCTTTATATTCTAATGGCGTGTGTTTGCTGAGATAAATACTCCTTTGAGACCGTTTCGCAGACATACCGAGCCAGATTGAATAACTCTCGTTGTTTTTGAAACGTACATGATAATAACGTCATCATGTTCTGTTTATATACTCCTAGTACGATATGTAACTAAGAGATGACATCATACTTAATAATAATTTTGTTTTGATTTTAATCGGAAAAATACACAGAAACAATATAGGTACCTATGGATTTGTGCAGATAAATCATTGACCACATAAATAGTTAAGAATGAAATTGAAAACTTATTTGCTTCGAATATCTTACTAGAATCTAAATAAAAAGTTAGATATTTTTAACTTTATTGTTAGTCAACAGAACGGATCTCCTTATTTTGGTCGGCAATTCAATTTAATAATTATCTGAAGCTTTAACCATAAATACCTATATTTAAGTTTATTTTTATAGTTAAAACTTATTAAGTATCTCCTTCTTAAGTAGTTATCTCCTGAATAAAAATTAAATAATAATAACATTTCCTTACTCATTGTTTCAAGCACCTAACGAAGTTTGTACCGAAAGACCAAAAACGTAGTTAAGCAATTTGTCCTAATTCTAAGTTTCTAATCTTTTGCGCGTGAAAAATTCTGTAAACATTGACCGCTCCGGTTCACTTGCGTACTTGCGTAGCTTCCGACACAAACAATTTGGTTGTTAGTTTAAAACATTTCATCATCACTTCACATAAAACAATACGAAACAAGTAGGCATAAACAGGGTCAATACCTAAATCAGTCAAGTGTCACATCAACGAATTATTTGCGAAGGATGATTGGCAAACTGTTGCGCAACTGTGGCGCGAGGTCGCCGCCATGGTTTGACCTCATTGATAAAGGGGAAACGACCTAGTGACGTGGACGAAAATAATTAGAAAGTTTGCAGTTTTCAAATGTTTCGAGTTACAACTTTGCCTGGCTGGTGTCCTGGTACTTGATAGGTATTTGAATTTACTTAAATTAGTTATTTTTTTTTTTGTAATTAGCCTTATTTTAGGTGGTAAAATAATTAAATGAGTTTTCCTTGATGGAACATATGGGACTATAATCCACCGTGTTCATTCAATTGTCCTTTACGTTCCAGGTTGTAATCTTCGTTCTTTTAACCATTAGAACATAATGGCTTTTCCAGAAAATAGACCTTACGGTAAACCCAAGACTTTTATCTCTACTTAATACAAAATCATGATTATTGTTCACAGGACGCACATACAACGACTTGAACCAATACCCGGTGTTCCCATGGATCCTGACGAACTACGAGAGCGAAGAGCTGGACTTGAGCCAGCCATCCAACTACAGGGATCTTTCCAAGGTAAACATAGTCTTGACGCCCTATGATCGCCTGGTACTTTACCTACGCGAGATGTGAGGAAAGAGATTTTTCACTTCTCTTGCTCTGAAAGTGCTTCTTTGTGCAGGGTATAGGCAGCACAAAATCGAATTTTGTGCACAAGGGAATTAACGTATCTACTTATAAATGTATTATATTAAGGCAAAGAAAATGAGCCATACAGCCAAATGCAATAAGAAGTTCATATAGATAGAATTTGTTATTATATGTATAATATTTACTTTAATTTATTTGCCTTATGTGTTTTTAAGATATAATAGATATTAAAATTTTAATTCAAGTTAGTTAGGTTAGTTGATTTAAGAAAATTATTATTACAAAATTAATTTAATAGTAGGCTGTATCTATCTGCGTCTGGTCTGCAGCCTAATATCAATGTCGTAAGATTCAAAAAAAAAAATAAAGCGGCGGGAAACAGTTCTTGTTCTTTTTTAGTGAATTTATTAATTTCTTCAATTTGCTAAAATTGTTAAAAATGTCCAGAATTGAATTTGAAAAATTGGAAAATAAAATTGAATTTAAATTCTGACAATAAACAATTTCCTTCAGTATTCAAAACTGTTATAATTTTACTTTGAATTTTAATTAAATAAATGTTATACTACTGTTTTATTTCCTCGCAATCGAAGTGAAAAGCAGAGTTTATAACTCGTCCACAAAACCATTTTTATCCTCGACATTACTATCAGCCCTCGCCTTCAGCTCGGGCTGCTAAAAGTCTCGGATAAAAATGGTTTGTTTTGTGCACTTGTTGTAAAATCTACTATATTTCGTCGAGCTTACTGCCAATATTCTCTTAACGTCTTGACGTGTTAAAATTGCCTGCACAAGATGTGATGAAATATGCTAAGGAATTTCATCTCCTAGAAAAAAGAGACCTCAGTAGAGAATCTGCGCAGATTAATCTAATTAGCAGGTCATTTCTTGTAATTACTGGTGTACATAAAAAGCTTCCTTGCTAATTCAACACTAATTGTCATGAATTTAATCGAGATCAATATTGATTTGTTCTGAACACAAGATCACTCACTTTGAATCTACCTAACAAGTTAACAACACAATTGTTCAATTCGTTAAATCAAGTTTTATTTGACTGAAGCTATTGCAATGCCAACAAATGTAACGAATTGCAATCGCATGATTGCAATTCGTTACAAAATGTTTTCGGCATCGTTCACCGAATCTTTGCTGTATGGGATAATCATTTTTCTGTAATTTCCAAGCTTTACTTTCTTTTGTCAGATGCTAATTCTTAATTCTTTTTAGCATATTCCTGGCAAAGAGACAAATTGAGCTACGATTTTAGTAGATATCTTTAGTAGCGTCCTACAGTTTCTGTGAAATGCAGAAAACAGGACACACAGGTGTGATCCTTTTTAGCGACACTATAGAATGGTGTAATAATACAGCGTGTATTTTTTTTTTCTAAAATCAGCGGGTACCTGATTCCTGGTGATGATAACAGAATTTTCTAAAATCCAATGATACAGTTTTAGTTTATGTTAAAATCGGCCTCGAGACTGCTTTCAGTATTTATCGATATACCTCAGTTTCGGATATAGCCGTCCACGCCCGGTTTAAGTTCATCCTGTATTATATTTCACCTTTCTTTCCTTGTCCTCAGCCCATAGGAGCATTGAACCCGAGCAGACGCGCATACTTCGAGGAGCGGTACAACACGTGGGAGCATGAGTCCACTCCGCCCTTCCACTACGGCACGCACTACTCCACCGCCGCCTTCGTACTCAACTGGCTTGTTCGCATTGTGAGTATTACCACAAGTATGGTGCCTTCAGTACCGTCTACAATTAATGAACAGTGAATTAATTACTCCATCTGATGCATAAAGATGCATTTTTGCGGAAATTCGAAAATTGCTTTGCTTCGGAACCTGGTTGTGGAATGGACTGATCAAAGGCTGTCGAAGGCATTAAGAAAAAAATCCGTACTTGAAGTATTTACGGAAAATGAAGAAGCGCCTCTAGATCATTTTTTCCGTCTGAAACTTCAAGTTCCCGTTTACTTCACAAAAAACGTGGAAAGTCATGTTAGGACCTTAGAGAATTTCTGGTAAGCCTAGGCAAACCATGGCTAACTGAGAAAATTTTCAGCAGATTGAACAAATAATAAGTGGGATAAGTAGGCACTGTGTCTCTAAATATTACGTTATTTGAGAATAAGAACTAATTAAAGATTTAAGCTGAGATGTTGGTTATCCATGCAAAATTAAAAACAGAAATCGAGCGTTTTAACATTTCTAAAGGTGAACTTTGTAGATACTAGCTAGTTTCATCGTAGATTCTAGCTAGTTTCATACATAAAAGTCTTCTTTAATGGTTTATGAAAACCAAACAAGGACAATACCAATACGGTTAAAACAAACAAAATCTATTACCTAAAGGGGAGAACCTAATCAACATCTTTAATTACGTGCACTGAAATCGAAATGCGTCTCATCTCGGTATGGCAACACATTTGCATGTAAAATTAAATACTAATTGAGTGTTGCCAGTAACAGCGCGTGTATGATTTATGGTAAATAAACGGCGCATCCATTTTGATGCTTCACCCAACATTTGGCTACAGAATTAAATGTCACCCGAGCGAAACTAATTACTCTTTCGCTGCTTGAAATAACTTTATAAACATTTTGTGCACTTTTTTCAGTATCACAAAACAGATTGTGTGACACAAATAAATAGTGTCCGACCGAAACTGATTTTTCAGCCGAAACCGAAACCGAAACCGAACTTTCGGCCTTGCTCCCAGTTTCGGCCGAAACCGAAACCGAAACTTTTTAAGACATTTAAAATTTCGATTTTTACTGTTTTTTAGGGTTCCGTAGTCAACAAGGAACCCTTATAGTTTCGCCATGTCCGTCCGTCCGTCCGTCCGTCTGTCCGCAGTTTAGCTCAGAGACGCCCAGTACTAGAAAGCTGTAATTTGGTGTAAATATACGGATTTGTTGTGCCGAAAAAGTGGTAAAATAAAATCTCGTAATATATTTTTTTTTAGGGTACCTCCTGTACACGTAAAGTGGGGATGTTTTTTTTATTTCTCGCGTACCCCTTAGTGTGGGGTATCATTAAATAGGTCTTTAAAAATATTGATAGTTTCCATTAACAATTTTTTGATAAAAAGTATCGTTTGTGAAATATTAAGCTTTAAAGTGCTAATTTTTGCTCGACTCGAGTGTCCCCCCCCTCTACCAGCTAAACGGTTATGTTTGGGGGTGTGAAAAAATTCACAATAGTAGTATATATAACGAAGTTTGAAGGAAAATTATCATGACTAAGTAGGCTTTACAAGTTTACGAGTAATAGTCGACCAACTTATAAAACGTACTTGGATTTTTTTTTTTTTTTTAGCGTGGTAAAATCATCAAATGAGTCCTCCTACCCCGGGCAGGGCAGGAGGGACTGTCAGACTTCTACTGACTAAAATCCACGGTGTCCTTCAGTAGCCTGTTATGTTCCGGGGTCACGGTAAGGAAATAATCCCGCGACCCCGGCAGGCTTTGGCCCTCTGAGAGGGGGGCCCCGTCATTATGCTGACGCTCTTTGAGGCGCGCGTGGGACACAACGCGCCGTCGACCCGGGCATGGTCCATGGTCGGGCAGCGAGTTGCCCTTTACTCGCTGCCCGCATGCCCGCGCCTACGGTGGCCGGAGATCGTCTGCTGACGTCCGACGCCGCGGGCGCCTACCACTGCGGTTGGGGCGGAGGGAGGACGCTGTCCTCTCTCTCTCGCGACCCGCCTCCTCCTTCACGAGCATTACTGCTTCGCAGAAGGAGGCGACCGCTTCCCACTCCGTCTCGCCCCGCAGCATGGCCGCAACCAATGCCGGGCGCGAGAGGTCTCCGCCTATCGCCGCTGTGAGGACACGTCGGTGCTCTGCCCAAGCGGGGCAGTCTTGCACCGTATGCTCTACTGTGTCCTCCGGGCGATCTTCGCAGTGATGACACCCGGGCGTTTCCTCCTTCCCTATCAGACACAGGAACCTCCCGAAACTTCCGTGTCCGGTGAGGACCTGCGTCATCCGATAGGTCAGGACGCCGTGACGTCTCTCTAGCCACTCCTCAAAGAGGGGTCTTACCGCCGCGATTGCGGCGTGCCCGAAAACGTACTTGGATAACATATTTTCCTAAACAAAATGTATCGCAGAACATGTTCTTCAACTGCAAATGTAAGTTTGTAAACTTTATTTTTACAGCTATAATAGGTGGGTATGTTTTGGGGATAGGTAGGTTTTTATTGTCAACTATTTTTAACTAACTTCAAAGAAAAGGAGGAGGTTCTCAATTCGTCGTAATCTTTTTTTTTATGTATTTTCCCCGATTTCTCAAAGACGCCTGGACCGATTTTGAAAATTCTTCTTTTTAAAATTAAATTCACCGAATCAGTTTAATTAGTTTGCATAAGTATTTTGATGGGCAACTACGGAACCCTACACTGTGCGTGGCCCGACACGCACTTGGCCGGTTTTTTTTTTAACATTTATAACATTAGCATTTCTTAACACATAAGAAAAAATGTCACTTAAAGGGTGAATTTTTCAACTGGGCGTCTCGAGACCGATTTTGACGAAAACTAAAACTGCATCATTGGATTTTAGAAAAATCAATAATCCTGTCCAGGAATCGAAACAGCTGATTTTGGAAAAAACACACCTTATTTTATTATAACCATTCGATAGTGTTGCTTATACGGATCAAGTTCTGGGAAGTAATGATATACGGCAAACATAAGGAAATAGCTGATATTTAAGAAATACGTATTTTTTTTAAATAAAGATTGCCCCACACTGGGAATGTCTCCTGTGTCGTGGATGCATTTACAAACATATAAGCTCACATACACAAACGCCCAGACCCGAAGCTACTTGTAGATCATACAAATATTTGCTCCGTGCGGGAATCGAACCCGTGACGCGCAGCGCAGCAGTCCAATCGCTCAGCCACTGCGCTAACCGTGCCGTCGCGTCGTGCCGTATTTTCCTATGATATTTAACTTCTACTGAGCTATAATCTAGATATTCGAAATTTTTAAAAATCATTGTTTTCAATGTTTCACTGGATTTGAAGTCTCAGCAATCGTACTACCTATATTCAACAAAACAAAATTACTGAGTTGAAAAAAATTGCATTACATATTTCAAAGAAGTCGAATACGGTCACTACCTTGACGATTGATACAATTTTTAATCATTAACGTAGTAACATATTTTATTATGAAATGAATATACAAGACTTACTCTTGTCAGTAAACTCAAAAACATTTAAACCTCAACTCACGATTAAGAGACGGTGCAGATGGCGAACTGAGCTTGGGCCGCCGCCCGGCGAGCAAGCACGTGTTAGCTATGAATTTTACCGAACGACGCACGAAAATGCACGAACACTTGACTTTCGGCGGGGCCGAAAGTTTCGGCTACATTCTGGCCGAAACCGAAACTAAGGCCGAAACTATATATTTTGGCCGAAACCGGCCGAAACCGAAACCGAAATTTCGGTCGGTCACTACAAATAAATAATTTGTTAAGGTGCATTTTCGAGAGCAAATATTTATTATGTCAAGACTTATATTTAGCAGAAGTGGCAAATGATAAAGTTAGTACTTACGAGTAGTAACTTAGTAATAGTAGGTTTTTGCAGGATTCTAAAATTCTGCAATAAGTTATTCAGACAGTGAAGACTGTAACGAAATTATGAAACGTACAGGCAAATCGTTTTTGCAGATTGGTTGCGGTACGGAAAACCGTTAGCTGGTAGCTCGAACTCAATATCCTGTTCCCGGCCCGCATCAAATGATACTTAAATAATATTTATTAAAAAAAAATACTTTTTCACCTCACCCGCTCGGAAAGATTCTATTTCTTATTCAAAATCTGAGCGCAAAACTCCATTTTGTGCTCTAGAGCACAAAGTGTTGTTTAAAATTCGAACACGTCTTGTATTCAATTGTTTTCTACTTTTCTACACTGGCAGGCGAGCCGCCCCCACTACATTTCCTCGCTGTGTGAGGTGAAAAGTTGTGTGTTGCACTCGGCAGCAAAGTTTTTCTGCGTCTCGTACCTTTGAAAACTTCGCATCGCTCAGGATTCTATATTTGAACCGCTCGTTTCTCTCGCGGTTCAATCTTAGAATCCTTCGCTCGCTCAGTTTTCAATTCAAGTACTCGCGCCAAAAATCAACTTTGCAGCCTTGCATAACAAATAACTATTACACACCACAACCAATATTTTTAAAGCTAGATGAGGCCGGTCGCGGTGTTTCTTACCTGATTATTATATTACTCTGAGAAGAAACAGAATCCTCAAATTAAATAATTAATTTAAGACTTATGTACCGAGGTACTTTATCTTTTTTCAAATATTCATCATAATTAAATTCTTCGTGTCGCATGTCGGGTCGAAAAAATTGGTGCACTTACTCAAACCTTAGTTTTTTCGCTATAATGTATTTACTTGTAGATTTATAACTATTAAAAAACGACATAAAAAGTGGCTCGGATATCCTTTCCACAGAATAATTAATAACCTCAGTGAATTGATTCAAGATGTCCAATAAAACAGAAGATTTAATAGGACTTCACAAACGCAAGGATGCTATAGAAATACTTTATCATACATCTTTCACTTCAGTCGCACGAAATTCTAATGGAACGATATATCTTGAACACTTTAATTTACAAGTCGGCGACTAGTTATTTCAAGCAGGAGTCTCTAAGTCTTTGAACAATGGTCTTGTGGGTGCTATAAAGGATATCTTCAAAGGACACCGTTTTGCTACCGATCATAGTGAATTAGTGAGTGCATTAAGGGTTCGGTGAAGAGAAATTTCTCCATACAAACGTAATACCAAAATCATTCGCGATACGAACATTTTACCGACTTAAAGTTATGTTATTCGGATACAGACGGTATTTATCTAGGTTCCTATTAAACTTTAAAAAAAAAATAATTACTATTTACGAAATGCGAGCGAATTGCATTTCGTACATTTTAACACCGCTAACAGCATGTTTTCAGCTTAATTATTCTGTATTAAAAACATTAATGTTCCTAATATAATTTTAATAGGAACATAGCTTATATTGTCTAGTTGTAGATTATCAAAACTTAAATGGAAAAACATCAACTTTTCATTCATAATTTTTGGTATTACGGAACACAAACAAATTTATCGCAAATCTTGAACGACAGATGCTCTGTCGCATCAATCTTAACTGTGTTTGTGTGCGTGTACGCTTGTAGTTGGTGATCGCAGAAACTCACACTTTCGTAAGGTTGTGTCGTAGACTCGTTGCTCGTGGCGCGCACTGGTCTTGGGTTTTCAACGTTACATAGTTATGTATTTGACTGTGCTACGCGTGCGTTATTGTTTGCGAAATTGTCTTTTCACAACATTGTAATAAAATCGTAGAGCTGTCATTCCTGTACATTGAATATTTTTTTCTTTTTGTATTTTTTTCGAGATACGGGATCGATTCTGAATTCTGATGCCAGATCAACTTTTTTTTTGATTTTTGTAATGTTTTCCTGTTTTGATCTATCTTCGAAACTACTGTAAAGTTGTCGATCAAAGTTTCCTTTCTTATAAGGTTCCTAATAATATGCTTCTGTTAATAGGCTATGTATTATTACGCTATTGTCCCTGGGAGATAAGCAATTTTGAATTTTGTAGTTTTTTTTATACATATAATGTTTTGAGTTGGATATTATTCATTCAATTTTTCCTTAAATATTCCTTACTGCGCTTCAATTAATAGGGTATCTATAATCCGGGCATGCGGGCAGCGAGTAAAGGGCAACTCGCTGCCCGACCATGGACCATGCCCGGGTCGACGGCGCGTTGTGTCCCACGCGCGCCTCAAAGAGCGCCAGCATAATGACGGGGCCCCCCTCTCAGAGGGCCAAAGCCTGCCGGGGTCGCGGGATTATTTCCTTACCGTGACCCCGGAACAGAAAGGGCTATTGAAGGACACCGTGGATTTTTTATCTATAATTACGCTATTCCCCTTGGGGGATTAGCAATGTTATATGATTTTCAGTCATTGTTGACATTTGTATAAGAACCCCTATTTGATTTTCACTGTTAGCGAACCAGCTAGTCTGGTGAGTAAGCCGCTTGCCTCTCGTGCAATGGGTTTCAGGATCAAATCTTGGTAATTTGTTTCTCACTTTTTGACAATTCTTTATTTTGTTTTTATTATATCCTGTGAGAGTTTTCAATAATAATTCAAAATAATTTTATGCATACTTTTATTTCAATATAATTTGCAATTTTATTTTTTTCTAAAATTTTTCAGTAGTTTTCTAGGATAATTCTGCACTGATTTAAATTGTAGGTACCTAGGTAAGTTGGATATTGGATATTATTATTATTACTGCGATTTTTGCTTATGCTTATGCAAACAACTGAAACTTACTGACTAAAATCCACGGTGTCCTTTAATAGCCCTTTACCTTCCGGGGTCACGGGCGGTGATGAGATAAGTCCCGCGACCAAATACAGAAAACCTACCTTGAATTCTACGTACCTACTAGTGATGTTGCGAATATCCGATTTTTGACATTCGCGAACGCGAATGCGGATGCGAATATTCAATTCCAATATTCGCGAATGCGAATGCGAATGCGAATATTCAGTTTTAAATCAATTACACTTGATAATTTAGAAAATACAAAAATAAACACTTTTAATGTAACTTTTTAACTTATTTTTATTAAATTTTTTACTTCCTGTCTGTAACGAGAATGGAAAAAGTATGCAGGGTGATTTTTTTAACTGGGCGTGGTTGGCCTTATGAAACTAAAAGGAATGTCGAAAAACTATGAAAGGAGTCTCGTGGCCGATTTTGACGAAAACTAAAACTGCATTTTTACTTCCAGAATTTGATCCTTGCTCCAGGTGGTTTGATTCCTGGCCAGGATTACTGATTCTGCTAAAATCCCATGATGCATTTTTAGTTTCCGTCAAAATCGGGCTCGAGACTCCTTTCAATGTTTTTCGATATTCCTCATAGTTTCGGATTTAGCCATCTACACCCCATTGAACAATTCACCTTTTATAAGAGTGGCTCTAAGAATGGCGTCAGTGAAAGAAAAACATCAGAAACACGTTTATCTTAGCATGGTCATATTTATGATTAATTATTGTGATTGATTTGATGAACATTAATATTGATGAATGGCGAGATGAAGGCAGATTAAACAAAAGATGAATGGAGAGGACGACAAAAGATAAGAATGAATGGAGTGTGTGGAAGAAGGAGTACCAGATATTGGTATTTTTTCAGTCTTTCGTATTCGCAAAATATTCGCATGAATTTTGCGAATGCGAATGCGAATGTCTATAAATATGCGAATATCCGCATGATGCGAATGCGAATGCGAATATTCGTAACATCTCTAGTACCTACCTATTTGATCGTACAGGCCGTACAGCGTAGGTAGCTTTTACTTCGTAATAAACAAGTAAATACAGGTGCCTGTATTTACTTGTTTATTACGAAGTAAAAGCCTATGACCAAAAAAATATGGAAACTGGTGGCCACAACCACATCAAAATCGCTTCAGCCAAATGTGAGATAATCGCGAACAAACAAACATACATAGTCATACATACTCGTAATTGTACAAACAAACATACATAATACAGGTCGAACTGAGAACCTACTTTACTTTTTTTTAAGTCTGATACAAAAGCCACCAGTTTCCATACATTTTTGGTCATAGGCTTTTACTTCGTAATAAACAAGTAAATACAGGTACCTGTATTTACTTGTTTATTACGAAGTAAAAGCTACCTACGCTGTACGGCCTGTACGATCAAATAGGTAGGTACGTAGAATTCAAGGTAGGTTTTCTGTATTTGGTCGCGGGACTTATCTCATCACCGTGACCCCGGAAGGTAAAGGGCTATTAAAGGACACCGTGGATTTTAGTCAGTAAGTTTCAGTTGTTTGCATAAGCAAAAATCGCAGTAATAATAATAATATCCAATATCCAGGGTTGGCATGATTAAAACAAGTTGTTTTAAAACACCTGTTTAAAACAGTGTTTAAAACAGTTTGAAATTAAACAGTGTTTTTTATTACCCATTCCAACTACTTTTCAAGGCAGATGAATGCATGTAAAATGAAAATAAATTAATATTCAGGAGTCTAAATAGTTTCACATAAAACCTTTTGAGTCTAATGCCATTGTTATGTCATATTTTTAACTTTTATTGGCATTGTAATGAAACAATGCATAAAATTATTAGAAAAAAAACATCACTTGTTTTTTTTCCATTGCTCATTTTTCGTAAAAATTTCATTACAAAGGGAGAATTTGAAAAGATGTAGTCTAGAAATGAAACATAATTGATTTATACGTTTAGTCATCAACAAACAAGGTGGAATTAATTTGAAAAAAAAACAGAAACTGAAAAAAAAACATAAAAAACACTTGTTCAAAACATTTTGAACTGTTTGTTTTATAAATTTGAAAAAAAAACTTTTTTTTTTCCAACCCTGCCAATATCCAACTTACCTAGGTACTTACCTACAATTTAAATCAGTGCAGAATTATCCTAGAAAACTACTGAAAAATTTTAGAAAAAAATAAAATTGCAAATTATATTGAAATAAAAGTATGCATAAAATTATTTTGAATTATTGAAAACTCTCACAGGATATAATAAAAACAAAATAAAAAATCACAAAAAGTAGGAAACAAATTACCAAGATTTGATCCTAAAACCCATTGCACGAGAGGCAAGCAGCTTATTCACCAGACTAGCTGGTTCGCTAACAGTGTTAATCAAATAGCGGTTCCTATACAAATGTCAACAACGACTGAAAATCAACTAACATTATGGTCACGCAGACTTTATTTTAGAACTTTTCATCTATATCAGGAAATAATTCCGTAGTAAGTACATAATTTTTACGTAACTAACGGTTTACGCAACGGAAGCTTTCGAAAAGGAATACAATAATTATGTTCCCGATTTTGAAAAATTTCTCATTGCTGCTCTGCTCTTATTGGTGATAGCGTGATGTTACATAGCCTAAAGCCTTCCTCAATATGGACTATCCAAATATATATTTTTTCATTCCTACTAATAGTTAGATTACAACAGATAAATCTCAAGATAAATACCTACGTTATACCTACTGAACGTTTATTTTATTAGATTTTAGATAATGTCCTAAAATCTTCTAATGTAGCCATTGTAGAGTTATTTCCAAAAAACGCATTGTTGGTTTGTGCGTTCACTAACGATTCCCCAAATTAGTTAACAAAAATAAAGCAAATGTTGAACAAAATTAGTACAATGAAATGGTTTTCTGTCAATATGAATGATTCGTTACAAACACACACACGCACGCATACAGCTGCGCGCTGCGCTGCAAAAAGTCAGACAGAGATAGCAATGTTTCGTCCGATTTTTGTGCTCGCCTCGAATTGCAATTGCGAGCTCCCTACACTGGGCTCTTAAGTAGTCCGCACTAAAAGCGGGCACGTCAAAACATTGAGACACGCAGGAGACGCGCTGCGACAGATGCGCTAGCATTGCGCGAACGTATGTGACAATAAAAAAGCTTAAAAAATGTTAAAAGAGGTCGACATAGAGTGCGGTTTTTTGATGTTATTAAGGAAAACTTCCTTGATTATCAATAATTTAAAAAACAGCCTGCACAAACTGTATCTACTTCTAAATAATGTAATACAACGGAAAGATTGGTATGAATCAAGCTGAAAAAGAATTTTATTATGAACAAATACTTAAATAGCCTTAAACGTCCACACCTTTATTTTGCAAATGTCTACAATGTTCAATTATTGTCATAACAAGATGATGATGTCTTGCCTCCAGGAGCCGATGACGACGATGTTCCTAGCGCTACAGGGTGGCAAGTTCGACCACCCCAACAGACTGTTCTCCTCCATCGCCATGTCGTGGAAGAACTGCCAGCGAGACACCTCAGACGTCAAGGTAAGGATATTTCTTCTACAACTTTGAAAACTCGAGAGATATACAAACAGCAAGGCAAAGTTGAAGTTAGTTACTTTAGATACATGTTCTTGCGAATGAAACAACGTTTTGCCCTATGATTATAAGAAATGTGAACAAGAACATGATAAATTAAACGAAAATGGTGAACGGGAAATACGAGTACTTATAAGTCTGTTATTAGCGCAGTTATGGATTCATGCGTGTCAACTACACATCTACGTTTTTGTAAATTCCTAAGTTCAGTAATATCTTATCACGAGCCTTATGCTATTTTTTTTTGCAGGAGCTAATACCAGAGCTGTTCTTCCTACCCGAAATGCTAGTGAACAGCTCAGGGTTCCGACTGGGCATCGCGGAGTCTCCGTCCGGAGACGTAATCCTGCCGCCCTGGGCCTCCTCCGCTGAGGAGTTCGTGCGCATCAACCGCATGGCGCTGGAGTCTGAGTTCGTCAGCTGCCAGCTGCATCAGTGGATTGATCTCATATTCGGATATAAGCAGAGAGGTAAGAGTGGATCAACATTTAGGATCGTCAAGTTCATACGCAAAAAAATTGTATATTATCTACTCCATTCATAAGTTTTAAATAAAAAAGAAGACTATTATTAAATGTATCAAATATTATCATTAACAAAAGAAACATTTATAA
Source organism: Agrotis clavis (assembly GCA_954870645.1). Classification (NCBI taxonomy): domain Eukaryota; kingdom Metazoa; phylum Arthropoda; class Insecta; order Lepidoptera; family Noctuidae; genus Agrotis; species Agrotis clavis. The sequence goes on from OX940925.1 coordinate 1,354,931, forward strand.
CACCCAATGCAGTAACTTTGGCAAGGCGTTACCATAAAATTGTATGTGAAATGAACAGAATAGTAATTAAACCTTGTTACACTCTCTATCTTTCTCTCTCTTGTGGCGGTCTAAGGGGGAGTCCTATATCCAGCAGTGAACGTCTTCCGTCTGGTGGTGATGATGCTCTCTCAACAAACTTAAGATCAAAAAAACAATTTCATCGCCTTAAAGCTACCGTATCTAACACCTTATTCGTCGTAGGTCCCGAAGCGGTCCGCGCCACCAACGTGTTCTACTACCTAACGTACGAGGGCGGGGTCCGACTAGACCAGATCTCGGAACCGGTGACCCGCGCAGCCGTGGAGGACCAGATCCGCAGCTTTGGCCAGACTCCCGCGCAGCTGCTGAGCGAGCCGCACCCGCCGCGCGCCTCCACCATGCACCTCGCTCCGCTCATGTTCGCGGCCGCGCCTGATGACGTCTGCTTGAGACTCAAACTACCCTCCAATGCTGCTGTTGTGCATGTCTCCGCTAATACTTACCCGCAGTTGGCTATGCCTGCTGTTGTCACGGTAAGTTAGTTGGTGGTAATATCTTGGAAAAGAGGTCTAAATAAAGGAAACTAAGATGAAAGGAAATTAAAGTTTTTAAATTCCAGTAATTTTCTGGATCAATTCAATTCATGTAAAGACGAAAGTATGTAGGTTCTTGTCATAAATCTTGCTGCATAAATGACACTGAATGTTAGCCGCATTGCCCCACAGCAAAATGCCATACGACATTACACTGAAAATAACTAAAATTATACTAATCGAGCTGTTACGTTGTCGCCTCTGTCTATCTTGCTGATGACTAGCTTAACCGTGTTTATCATTACTACATTTTATTGTATTATTGCAGAAAGAGTGCCAATATTTGCAACTGCAGTAGTTTTTTAACAATTTTCGACCTAGCAAGCGTATTTGTTTGTCTCTGCATCAATGGAAGGTTTCACGCAAAGCTCGGCTTAGATGGCGCTACCAACGCATGATGTCAGCAACGAAAACCTCAATGCCACCTATTTTGACAGACGCATTTGACATATTGTCACGTTTGTTTGAAAGACTTGATATCGTTTACGTAATTACGTTATGCGCTTGTAGCGCCACTAACGGCTAAAACGCAGTGAATCTCTCTGTTAGTTGCGTATGTATCCCCTGGCAGGAGGCCTGAAATTCTTAGGGCATCCACAGAAAAGTCTGATTGAGCAGTACACAATGATTTGTTTCCCCCAGGTGAGTGCAGCCCGTGCGTTCGCGGCTCACCGCTGGTCGGGCGGCGGCTGTGCGCACGCGCCGCTCGCGCCGCACGCTGCCCGCCACCAGACGGACCACAACCATCACCCGCACCATCCGCTGCTCATGGACCCTGTGTGGGGTGAGATATCTATCTACTAATAAAATTTTTGGTTAAAGAACTCGTTAAAATCAAATATCAAAATTAAAAAATGCTTCATATCTATTTCATCATCTGCGTAGCTTTTTTCTAACTATATTGGGGTCGGCTTCCAATCGAACCAGATGCAGCTGAATATCAGTATTTTTCATGGAGCGACTGCCTATCGGACCTCCACAACTCAATTACCGATACCCCATGGTAAGACTGGTTGACAAACTTTTAGAGCTTCTGACTAATAGGTGCCACTGTCACAGTTCTACAAATGACCAACGGCTTTACATGCTTTTCGAGACACGGAGAAAACTCGCAGTGACAGATGGTCACATAACTATTTAGACATTTAAAACCTTACTAATAAAGTCATTGATTCCCAGCGGCCGGCGGTGCCCAGGCGCTGTCTCGTCGTCAGTTGGGCGACAACTTCTCCCAGCGAGTGCGCGCGCGCAGCAACTGCTTCGTCACCACCGTGGACTCGCGCTTCCTCATCGCTGCTGGCTTCTGGGATAATAGCTTCAGGGTCTTCAGCACGGAGACTGGTGAGTAATTTATACATTTAATTAAATGGTAGGAAGGTCAAAACTGTGCGTATACATATTGTTTTTTTTTTTGATACCGAAGCCAAAATATGCTTTTTAGAATTTTTTGTCTGTTTGTCTGTATGTATGTCCAGGATAAACACAAAAAGTACTGCATGGATTAACTTCAAATTTGGCACGAATATTATTAAGAAGTCGGGTCAACATTTATGCTAGGTACATATTATCACACTATCACCCACGGGAAACGAGCAGTGAACCTTTATTTCTTCAACGCATTCTAAGCAGACGACGTCGCGGGTAGCTAGCTGCTACCCGCGACGTCGTCTGCGTATTAAGAAAGGAGATTAATGGCATTGTTTTCTATTTGATTAGTAAGCTTTGTCTCTCTCTATATTCATTCGTAGGATACAAATAGAGTTTAAACTTCTTCTGTAATCTCTAGCTACCCTCTATGTTAATAACTTTTCGTTTCAACAGCCAAAATAGTACAAATAATCTTCGGTCACTACGGAGTGGTGACATGCGTGTGTCGCTCTGAGTGCAACATTACGTCGGACTGCTACATCGCTTCAGGGTCTGAAGACTGCACCGTGCTGCTCTGGCATTGGTAAGTGCATACATTCAGTCATAGAATACAATAACGTCAGAATTTGTAATGCTGACTTAGGCTAAAGCCACACGAGCGTAATTTTAGAGTCGTGCGTCGTAGAATTTCGGTCGCTTTCATAGTCGGTTTTGCGTCGCGAAAGACTTTTTCGATGAAAGCAACCGAAATTCTGCGACTCACGACTCAAAAATTACGCTCGTTTGGCCTCACCCATAATGTCATTTTGCTTCATTGTTATTATATTCTGTTTTCGGGTCATCATCAGAAGTTTCACATTTTAGTGCATTGCATATCCTAGTCTTGGAGTCATTTTGACTTCGAGCATGAATTTTGCCATGGTAATCTTAGGTTCAGCATATTTGTGTCTAAATTGCGACTGAATACGCTAGTTTATCAACAGGCAAATATGTTTATTGTTTTGATAATTTGTACTAAAACAATAACGACAATATTACCCCCACAGGTCTGCACGACATGGTGGCATCGTAGGCGAGGGAGAGACTCCTGCGCCGCGCGTCACTCTCACAGGACACGACGCACCCATCAATGGAGTACTAGTATCCGCTGAGCTCGGCTTGGTTATATCTTCGTCAGTCAGTGAGTATTCTTCTTAGAACAGCTTCTTGAATTATTGTGGGATGACTTGATGGCAAAGAAGAAGTATCCAAAAATGTTTGGGGTTCAAAAAAGGGGTGAATTTGGTGCCCACAAAGGTTTGTCCTTTGTGGGCACCAAATTCACCCCTTTGGAGGTATCCGGGCCATTAATTCAATTATAAAAATATAAATGTTTAGTTATTTCAACGAAAAGATTCATGAAATGATTTTTCCACTTTCTAAACTGAACTAGAACAAACTAGAAAAATGTTTTTAGACGTAGCTGAAAGAAAAGTTTTTTTTTTTTTTTTTTTTTTTGCATTTTTATCTTGCGATCAGTCATTCAGACTATAAGCAGATGAGGTGGGTGCTTTTTGTCATTGAAGGCGACGCTCCCATCGGAACCGTGCCCTTTCTTTGTCTTTGACTGGAAAAAGATTCTAGTCAAAGATGTCTCGCCGTTTTCTGAGACGACGAATGGTTTCTGGTATAGTCAGCTGCCCTGCCAGCTGGTTGGGGTGCCTTGTCAGTCTTGACCTGTATTTGGCTGCGTACGTGTCCACTTCATCTGCTATCATAGGCATGTTTAAGATTTCATGCACTTCTCTTGTTTTAATGAACCATGGTGCATTGGATATTTGCTTTAAGATGTAATTTTGTACTCTCTGTATTACTGTTTTGTTGGAGGTGCTGGCAGACCCCCACAGCTGTATGCCATATAACCAGATGGGCTTCAAGACTGTTTTATAAATAAGCAGCTTGTTGTCCATGGATAGTTTTGAGTTACGTCCCAGAAGCCAGTAGAGACTCTTGAATTTTAAATTAATTTCATCTCTTTTTTTTTCAATGTGCTTTCTCCATGTGAGTCTACGGTCCAAGTGCATGCCCAGGTACCTTACTGTATGTTGGTGCGGTAGTTGAATATCGTTTAAACTGACTGGGGGACAATCTTCTTTTCTGAGGGTAAATGTTACGTGCACTGATTTTGACCCGCTAACGGCAATCCTCCATTTAGCCAGCCATTTCTCGATTTCATTCAGACAGTTTTGTAGGACTTGTGAGGCCTTAATCGGACATTTGTCTGATGTAAGTAAGGCTGTGTCGTCAGCGAAGGTTGCTACGGTAACTCCTGGGATTTGTGGTACATCATGAGTGTACAGCGTGTAGAGGACAGGTCCCAGCACAGACCCCTGTGGCACTCCAGCTGTAATTTCATAAAAACTGGAAGAGCAGTCATTTTCTTGCACTTGGAAAATTCTACCAGATATATATGATTTCAAGACTTCATAGAACGCATGTGGTAATATTGTTTTAATTTTGAACAGTAAGCCTTTGTGCCAGACCCTGTCGAAGGCTTGCTGAATGTCCAGAAACACTGATGAACAATACTCTTTTTTTTCGAACGATTTTCTTATTTTTCTACATACTCTATGTACTTGTTCAGTAGTCGCGTGTTCCCTTCGAAAGCCAAATTGGTGTTCAGGTATTATAGATTTTTCTTTAATGACTTTCATCATTCTGTGTAGCAATGACTTCTCAAAAAGCTTTGACATTAAAGGCAGAAGACTGATTGGCCTGTATGATGTGAGTTCATGAATGGGTTTCCCAGGTTTTTGGATCATTATAATATTCGAAACTTTCCATAGGTCTGGGAAGTATCCAATTCTCAACATTGCGTTAAATATCATCGTCAAGTACACAGCTACTTTACGAGGTGACTCTTCGAGGACCTTTTTATCAATATGATCATATCCTGGTGCTTTATTATTTTTAAACGACTTGAGGTTCCTGTATACTTCTCTGGGAGTCACTAGTTTTAGAGGAGTGTCCAGTTGAGAATCTTCGTTCAGAGCCAAGTCAATGTCAGTTTCGTTCGCATTTAGCGGTGCCTCGTTTGGAGTGAACACTTGACTGAGGTGTCTTGCAAAGGCTTCGGCTTTGTCAAGATTTGTTCTTATCCACTGGCCATCATTTGTACGTAGTGGTGGTTTTTGGTGTAATGGTCTATCATGGTTTTTGCAGGCTTTCCACAGCGAATAGTTGGTGGCTTCTGTCGCTGACAAACCTTCCAAGTAGTTATCCAAGGCAGTGTTGTTAGCTTCACTGATAAGAGATTTCAGATCACGGGTGGCTTTATTGAATTCTCTTTTGTCATTTGAGTGTCTGCTAGTGTGCCACACTCGACGTAACCTCCTTTTTTCAAGTATCATCTGTCGTATGGAATCAGAGTATGTTTTACTTTGCGGGCGACGATCTTTGATTTCAGGCGTGCACATCCAGCAGCCTTCTTGGATAACTGACGTTAATGTGCGTACGGCTATATCAATATCTGACTCTGATTTTAAACTTACCCTCATATCTAGTCTCTCATGGACGAATTCGCGGAAACAGTTCCAGTCAGTGCGTTTGTTGTAGAGCTTTGTGTTATGTTCCATTGTCGAAGCGGCAGTGCCGAGTGTCAGAAACACCGGGACATGATTGCTGTTAGAGTCCAAGCATGTTTCTATATGATAAGGAAGTCTGGACAAGCCCTTAACAATGAAGAAGTCTAAGACGTCGGGAAGGCGGTTTGGATCAGTCGGCCAATTGGTCGGTTCAGAAGGTGCGATTGCAGTCAGGTTGTTTTTAACTATCGACTTCTTCAGCTCTCTTCCTCTCGTGCTGGTAAGTCTTGAGGCCCAGTGTACATGCTTGGCATTCCAGTCACCTCCGACTATGAAGCGTGGTCCCAATGTGCTAAACAGCTCATCAAAATTGTCTTCCTTGGTATTATACTTTGGAGGGCAGTATATTGCAGTAACGTTAAATGTTCCATTTCGATCGTCTACAGCTACTGTTGCTGCTTGAATATGAGGTTTTTTGAATTGTAGCTGTTCGTGATGCTTAATATTTGACTTTATTATTACGGCCGCACCTGCATGTGCCGTGCCGTCTGGGTGGTTTGTGGTGTAAATACTGTAGTTACGTATATGAATGATATTATTATCAGTTAGGTGAGATTCAGACACCAGTAAGATGTCTATGTTGTGTGAGTTTAGAAGGACTTCTACCTCTTCTACGTTAGGAGATAGCCCGTCTGGGTTCCACGTTGCTATCTTTAAAGAAGCCATTACGGTATTTTAGCTAACAACGTTGTTATGAGGCTAATTAAAGTGCTCATTTGTTGTAGGATGTGATCAAACTTTTCTGCTTGTTTCGTAAGCATTTCTTCTATGTTGTTTGGTGTAGTTGTTTCGATATTATTCTTGTGTTGATTTGTTCTCAGTATTTCGGCGTAGTTTGCTCTCTTTTTAGTTTTTGGGTTCTCTTTTTCTTTGTTATTATCTATTTGTGGGGGAAGTGTTGGTGGCTGACTATCCAAATGATTTATATTGTTGGCTGTGTGTTGCGTGGCCTTTACTCTATTCCTTAAATGTGCCTGGTTATTTGATTTCCTCGACAGTATTTCCTTATATACTTCGCATCCCTTATAGTTGGCCGGATGTGCACCAAAGCACAGGGCACATTTCGCTGGGGTGTTTCTGTCCTTTTTAGGACAGTCTGCGGTTCTGTGTCCTTGAGCGCATTTCACGCAGCGGTAAGGTCGCATGCAGTAGTTTTTAGAGTGACCATACTGCTGGCATTTTTGGCACTGGACGATGGAGTTCCGTTTACGTGGTTCTTCAATGATGATTGATTGTTGGTTTATGTATCTGAGATCTTTTATCGCTTTGTTGTTAGGGCTTTGTTGTAAAGTTGCGAAGAATGTGGAAGTAGGTTTCTTTTCAGGTCCATACTTTGCATTTATTATCTCTCCAATAACTGTGTTTCCTGTCTCTTCTAGAGTTTCTTTTATTATATTTACAGGTGTTGAGTGATGGAGGTTTTTGATCACAACTCTAAAAGGTCTTTTATCTTTTCGATTGAAAGTGTGTCCAATAAGTCCTTTGTCTCGAATAACTTTTAGTATAGATTTGTAGACCTCCACGTTAATGCAGTTAATGCGAAGTTGATTTTGGTTTATTATTTTGTAGTTGAAATCAGCTTTATCGGCAGCACCTTCTAAGAGCTCGGTAAGCTTGTTGAGGTCTTCAATTCCATAGAGTATGATAGGAGGAGGCTTCGCGACCTTTATTGGGGCTTCAGCTACGTTGTTTTCTTCTGGGTCAACAGCAAGAGTGCTATATCGATTTGCGACCAAGATCCTATCTGGGGAGGGGGAGTTATTTTTTTTCCTTTTTTTGGCGCTGTGGAGCAATGGTACTCTCTGCCATGTAGGAGGATTGGAAATTTCAGATTCAGTTTCCAAATCTTTCATGATAGAAGCTTGATTTTGAATGTTAGTATCCATCATGGAGCTTACTGATGCACTTCTGGGTCTGGACAAGAAGAGACCAGGATGGAAAACTTGTTGTGCTAGCTTCTTATTGCTTTCTTTAGGGCCAGTAGTATTCACTGATAAGGAAGCCTGGGTTCCCACTTTCTTACAGTGAAAGAAAAGTAAAAAAAACTTGTAAAGACACCACTCCATCTATTATTGTTAATTTAGACCACTTGCAAACTCTCCAGCTTTTGATCTATAATCGCACCCTCACTCACACACACATTTTCGCTTTCTAGACGGTCCCGTCCTAATCCACACAACATTCGGCGAGGTCCTCCGCGCCCTCACGGCGGCGGAGGGAGTGTGCGGCCCTCAGCAACTGGCGCTGTCGCGGGAGGGAGTGGTCGTCGTGGCGTACGCCAAGGGACACCTCGCAGCCTTCACGCTCAATGGGAGGAGGCTTCGACATGAGACGCATAATGATAACTTCCAGGTATGTAGGGTTTCTAGAAGTAATCTGCTAAAAATTTTTCATTCTTCATACCGTAATTAAATCAGACTTTTGACGTATTCTGATATTTTGGATTACAGCATCCATATTTTGATAGTTTGACTGGAAGCTGACTCTTTTATTATAGTTGGCAAAGGCTAGACGTGTGATGTGATTTCTGTAAAGCCTTTGATAGAGTGAAACATGCATGTATTTATTTATTTAGACATTTTCAAATTTCGAGTCTTATTTCAATCTTGTGCATTCCTCTCGAAATTACTTACATTTGATGAATAGCAAAAAGACCATGTTCGTACAGTAGATTTTAAGTATAGTTATTTATGGAGTACCACAGGGTTGAAACCTTGGTCTCACATTAATTGATTATTTGTACATAATAATTCTTAGAGAATATTTTAGCAAACTTTTCAAAGTATATCTGCAAAATGGCACTACTTTGGTGTTGCAGTGCCTGGTGCTGTCCCGCTGCGGCGAGTACCTGGTGTGTGGTGGAGACGCCGGCGTGGTGGAGGTGTGGCGCGCCTTCACGCTGGCGCCGCTGTACGCCTTCCCGCCAGCCGGCGCGCCTGTGACGTCACTCGCGCTCTCACATGACCAGAAGTACGTAAGCACTACATATTCTATGAGTATGCCTTGTTCTCTCACACATCTGTATTAGGACTTTCTTAGCCTTGTCATCTTTGGATCAGATCCATTCGTAATTTTCTCATCGTCACACGGTTTAAATTACAATGATTATGGCGCATTTGTAAATATAAAAATATAATGTTTGCTTGTGATTAACCACTCCACGCTTCTCGTTCCAGGTTCCTGTTAGCGGGTCTAGAGAACGGCTCGCTGGTTGTGTTCCACATAGACTTCAACAGATGGCACCACGAGTACCAACAGCGGTACTGAGCCGGGCGGTACCCTACTTACTATTACGACACTTAATTCAATTACCAGCCTGACACACACTTGCAATACCCGACCCAACCATAGTGTCAATTGAGACGGGTGTTACAAGTCTGTTTCTGGCTTTACCGTTCGCATAGGTATCGATATTACGCTCAGAGTAGGCGATATGGCTGCTATTACAGATAAATAATCACTGTTCTTTACAATGATCAGTAAAAAATCATGACCAAGAGTAGTTTCAAGAAACGATAAACTCAATGAGAACTAAAATAATGAACAGGCTCGATACGTTGATGATGGTCTATTTAATAGCAAGAATATTATTATTAAATTGTAAAGAACAGTGCGATTAATACTAAAAGGTGTGGTATTTTAAATTAAATGGCAGCTAAAGTCAGCTAGAGTTTAAACTACCGCACTGGTCAAAATTTTAAATTATTAAAAGTCTTGTTGGGTTGTAAAATTTCGACACATAATGCTATATTGGATAATATGAAATACTAAGCAACTGGCAAGTAAGTACTTATTTAGATTTTAAGTTGCATTGACATTCCATTGATTTTATTATAATAAATGATTTAACCTGTAATAAAATGCTAAAAGATTAAAAATGAGACGATTTCAAAACATTCCATACAATTTATTACCAAATTACTAATAAAATAAGATCTTTTTTGTTAAGATTTCTTCTAAGATGAAAGATACTGTAGTTATAAATAACTGTATGTCATCAGTACTTAATCAATTGTTATTTAATTAAGTAAAAGAAAAATGAAGTCGTGACATTATTCTACATTATTAACATTTAATAGAGCACTTCGCAACACTTTGGCTTTGTCTGTACTTCTTCAGTGTTGCCAATGTGAAATTTGAAAAGCTGCTGTAGAAGTTTTAATTTGATGACGTAGAGTGTTGGCCTATGGTTTGTAGGAATGTTTTATTTAATAAAAAGTAAACAAAAAGACATTATTTGTATTATATTCTTTCAAACCAGGGTCCACCAAAAGTATTCTATTTATTATTAAAGTTTATTTTTATTCCATATAGCAATTAATTAACAAGAAATTATTTATATAGTGCCATAGGGAAAGTATAATAATTTATCGCAATATAGTGTCTTTATTATTTTATTTATGTAACTAAGATCTCCTTTCAAATTTCGTCCATTTTAATTTTCCCAATGTATTATTTTGAGATTAATGTTATTTATTCATTGACTTTGTAAGTGCAATATTTACTGAAATATGGATCACTAGCTACCTATCAAATTCCTTATATATTTTAAATTTATAATTAAATTATCAAATGTGCTTTCACTTTCTATCATTCCAAAATTACAATATTAGAAACATTCCTAATTTTCAGTCTTGTGCTATTTGATGGTGGTGGGTAAACAAGTACTTAATTTTGAATATTAAGATAAATAATTGACGTTGTTGTAATTAATTTTTGGTTTTTATTAAATGGTTATAGCGAATTATTTTGTTTCTTTTATTTTGCCCTTAAACCGTTGATTGCTATGATTTAGTACCTAGTTGGATTTTATAGCTGCCCGTTATTTATTTTTGCTGCTAAAACATGTCTGTCTTGTCACTCACGCGTTGCTTATAATATTGGAAGAATCAATAAAGCATTATTGTACTCGAGGAGGTCAGATAACAGCGCGAAAGTGCCAATAAAGTAGTCATTTTCGCTAATTAAACTATGTCAATATAACGTTAGGACGAGTTTAGACTATATTAATGTAATGTAATGCTAAATAAAATTGTGTTACGGCTAAGTGACGTCACAGATACGTTACAAAAAAAAACATAGTTTTTTACGCATAATTACGTCGTGTAACATTGTATTTATTATACAATCAATAATTATAAACTATATTTTTGCATCACTAACGCCCGCACCGCTCCTTCCGTTCTGTGATTTAGGCTTAAATGCACTCCTAGACATACGAAAGTTTATTCTTCTCGTCGTTTTCCTATCTCTGTGCCAAAAATAAAGGTTAACAATATGAGAGACAGATCAGTGATTATATAATACGAAACTAATAATAGTTAATTCATAACTTGCTTCAATATTAAGGCGAACTTCCTCCTTACCAGCCAGATTCCCTCTTAGTTCGGGAACTTCATTGTACTACTTAACAAGAAATCAGAACTTCGTGGTAAAGAGGATTCTTCTAGTCTTAGATAAAAAAATGTTTTCTAGAAAAGTTCTATAGTCGAATTATTCACGTAGTTATTAGGTAATTGTACAAATGACTCTTGAACCCTTGAACTCACGTCCCTCTGTAGTCGTAGCGTACCCAGTTACACGTAGATTGTACCTTCTATTTATTATAATATAGTCTATTAGCTATCTATGCTTACTGTAGACAATTTATTTTATTTTTGGTGCAATTAAGACTATCTTTTCAGTTCTCAAGCCTATCCTAGTCCTTCTATCTATCACGCATTATCAGTGCGATTTAGTTATATCTAACGATTCTACCACAATAAATTGCTATAACTTTGAGAAGCTAATAAAATAAATGATAAGAACACTTTTCTCGCCACGTGTACAGCAATTCAACTACAAAATGAATGTGACCAACTTTAAAAATCTAAATATTACTATCCCTGGCACTGATCACTTATAAATCCTTCCCAATCTAACTCACGCCTCACCCTAAATGTTTGTTTTTACCAAAAACACGCTACACGCAATTCTGTCCATTATTAATAAGATTAAATAGTAATAGGTCGTGGATGTTGGATTAGAATTAAAAATAACGTTTTTATTTAGTAGGTTAAGGCACCTTGTATTATAAAATATCACTGTCCATTTAAATGTAAGCTACATCAAGTGTAAGCATTGTAATTGTAAAAGTCGCTAAAAAATATTCGATTTTTTGTATCTGTTTTCAAAATGCATAGCAAATAATCACGCTTTTCACGCGTTAAAAAAAGAAAATAAACATCATACCTGTTACCTAGAATGTTTTTGTAGAATTTCTTTTAATTATGTAGTCCTGCGTCAAACACGTAACAAAATCTACCAACTGCCTTCGCCCTCACAAAAGTATCGCCTAGTGTAATTAACTTAATACTTTATAAAAAAGTTGTTGAGCGTACGATAGTTATTTCATAGACTTAGTACTTGTAGAATTGTAGTCTCGCAGTAGGCTTAGTTTCGTGAACGCAATCGGCATTTCTAATAAGTATTTTGAATGGATTAGAGAATCCCTATTGTTTTGGTGAGCAATTATATGTAATTCAAGTGCTACAGACCACGTGTCCAGCTTGGCTTGCTTGGAGTTCACCTCTTGAATAGACCCAGTAATTAGCGTTCGAAGTGAATAGGAAAACGTTAAGTTTTATTGTTTGTTCATTTAGCACCTAGAAACTTAACACGGTGCGATTTGTTGTAGACTTTAGTCACAATTTGATATTTTTAGAAATATTGTTAGATTGTTATTTTTTTTAGCATCAACGTTTTATTTTTACATTTTAAAGTTAGAACAAAAGCAGTCCAAGAATATTTCGGACTTCCCGCGCTAGGCCACAGATAATGTAACATAGAATAGATTCGCTGAACATGTTCAATGTTATTAACATTATATTTTAATATTTCACGATCCATAAATTGTATTTATATAACGTGCACATGCTTTTTTCAACTAACCACTGACTAAACTTATTGAATGTTTAATTGTTATTTCATATTTGTAATAATTTATAAAATTGTGCAGATTTTATAATTTGCATGACATGTCTTCTTTCAATACTTTACACGTTAGGGCAATAATAATGTCCTATAAATTATTGTTATGCTAAGTATATGGTGCGTTTGTATGTAATGAAAAGATCTTGAGTATTGAATAAATTGCATTGAATAAATACATAAATAATGTTTAATTTATTTTACACTTTCATAAACGGGTGTTATTAGTATAGAAGTTATGATTGCAGTTTTCTATCTGCTGAAAACTAAAATTTAAACTAATTTAATTTACAATAATAGCAGACAATGTATGAGGTGTAAGGAGTATAACATGGTCTACAGTAGCACTCTGTGATTTCTGCCTACCCACATGGTAAAAGGCCGTGAAGCTATGTTTTCAAAGTTTGACAGACACTCGGGAACTGCCGCGGTACCTAACACGGTATCCGATATTTCGTTTATTCCGATAAGATTTTTTTCCTAAGCTAAGAAGCTCGCGATTCCACATATAAATCGTATCCTATTATCCTAATTAGGATGCTACTTATCCTAAATGCGATTACACTTTCCTGAATTCAAGACGTCCTAAATATCTGATCCTGAATTCAGAATAACGTAATTGCCCCTTTTAGCTCTGTTGTAAAGGCATGGGTAAAGCTATTGCATAGATTTTTTTATCAACTCATGCAATTTTTTTATAGGCTTTTATAGGGTACGGCTAGCGGGGTATTACAACGTCTTAAAACCAGGCTTATTCCGGTGAGTGAAAGTGACAGAGCTATACAAGTCGTCTAGCGCCATCTTGTTCACTCACTGGAACAAGCCTGGTTTTAAGACGTTGTAATAACCCGTCTGTCAAGTGAAACGTCAAGAATAACAAACACCGTGCCGAAGTCTGCCGAACTCACGTAAGACGATGCGGGGTGTTAGGTTTATTTTCGTTACGGAATTTCTTGATTCGGGCGCCGCGCTCAGAGTGATAAAAGCTATGCAATACCTTAAAAATTACAAAATTTGTTTTGCCACTGCACTCGTATAATGCAGTGCACACACCGGGCCAAGCTAGCCTTGGTTGGTCCTGTATGGACGCCGAACGGCTTACCAAATGCCAACGACGACGTTGGTCTTTGCCACCAGTCCGAAGCGAGCCATTCGATACAACTCGGTGTGGACGTTTACCGGTTTTTTTATTGGTTGGCCCGGTGTGTACGCGGCATTAGTCAACTGCAAACTCCACTTTACATATTTTGATTTATTTGCAAAAAGTTTGACCTCAGTGTACAGTGCACCACAAAAACTTGTGGAGTTTTTAACCTATGAAAACATAATTTTGTCCGATTTGATTCAACTCGATTTCGCAACATCACAGTTTCTGAACGTTCACAAAAGTTGACATTGACGTTTGTATAATCTGTTTCCGGCCTTTTCCTTCGCTCCCCCGTTGCAATCATGGCGGTGAACAACATTTCTAAAAAGCGAAAAGTACGTTGAAACGGGTGTTTATTATTGAAATACATATTACAAATCATTAAACGTTATCTGACAAGCCAATAAACCTAAATAATGGGTCCTATATTTTCGTGAAACTTGTGATGATAGTGGATATTCCAGTACTTGTCACCTGCACTGGGATTGTTATGTTTCTCTTGTGTCTTGTTTTACCGTAATGTATTTGTGCCAAATCTCATAATATCTCTCAATAATCATGTGGCCAAAGTAACAGCGGTGCGTCCGGAAAGTTTCTGTTTAAAAATGCGATGACCAAAACATAACCTCTCGGTGAATTTGCAGTTCGTCGGAGACGGAGTTTTCAAGGCGGAACTCAATGAGTTCTTGACCAGGGAGCTTGCTGAGGATGGCTACTCCGGTGTGGAGGTGCGCGTCACTCCGACTCGCTCGGAGATCATCATTATGGCGACTAGGACACAAAGCGTGCTCGGAGAGAAGGGCCGCAGAATCCGTGAGCTGACTTCCGTGGTCCAGAAGAGGTTCAACATCCCTGAGCAGTCCGTGGAGCTGTACGCTGAGAAGGTCGCGACCCGCGGTCTTTGCGCCATTGCACAGGCCGAGTCGCTCAGATACAAACTCATTGGAGGTTAGTCATTCTAATTTTACTCATGTTTTGAGGCATTTTAAATGTCTGTCTCATTGCTACAATGTTCATGTAGTAAGGAACTCATGTGCATCAACAATCGAGTGAAATTCAGGACGAAAATCATGAAAAATCTACAACTGCTGCTATTTCACGTTTATTATCATGAATATACTTCTTTGTGTACTTTGATGCAACCTCAGTTAAGCATTAATTTCATAAACCAGCAGTCTTTGCATACTTAAGAAATCCTCAGTTTCTGTGAAAACTTATTGAAGACTCACAAAATGTTACTTGTTGTGAGAAGTCCAGTTTGAGTCTGAGATTTATGTGATGATTATATTGATCATCAGCCAATGTTAAACTTCACTAGGGAAATGGTCAAACATAGCTTAAATATGGTAAGCCGAGTCCCTGAAAAGACACACTAACCAGAGTTTACTGCTATTAAACCAAATATTCTAAACTCACATCAATGTTCAAATATATTTTCAACATCTTCCTACCCTTTTTCCATGGTATTTGGTGTTGGTGCAATGCCTCTTTTTTCACAATGCAAAATTCACATATATGGCTTCTCATGAGTTGTCAACTCTAAATGTAATACTTAGGCATGGTTAGCTTATCTGGGGATCCACAAACTTTTCTTAGCATATTTTTTTACATTATTGTACCCTGTACTAATAATTATTGAATTGTGAGTGTGTTCATATCAACATTTAAACTCACATACACAAACAGCCAGACCCTGGACAACTACCTGTAAGTCATGCAAATATTTATTATGTGCGGGAATCAAACCCACAACATGCAGCACGGCAGTTGATAGCTCGGGCAATGTGCCAACTGTGCCTTCAATATTATCCCTGCAACTGATGCACAGCTGTACTGCTGTGCAGCTTGGGGTTAAGGGCATTTGGTTTGAACATGCTGACAAAGCTTTGTGTTTGTTTTACACCAAGACATGCTCATCACCTTTAAAAGCAGTGTGCTCTTGAATTGTTTTGAAATTAGTTAAATAATATTCATGGAAGCTTGATATTGTGTACTCAAAGCCTGTCTCTGATACTCCAATGACACCTAAATACATGCCTACCTGACTTTTATTTGAAATTTTTGGATGCATATTTGTATTTACTTGGATGTTATACCATGTCGATCTTGCCCGATATGATTGACCGGGGACTTGATGCATCGGTTTAAAAAGCTCACTTAGTGGCAACAAAATCCGCAATAAGGAAAAACAATCATTGAATAATAACTTTTTTTTCTTCATTTCATCAAAAATGTTGACCATTTGAGATTGGTTCAAAAAACCGGTTATAAACGCCCAATTGGTCGGTTTAACATTGCGCGGGTTAGGTGGTGTGAGTGAGAACCAACATAGTTTATTATCTCACAGATATACTACACAGTTAAATAAGACCTTGCCTTCCCATATTGTTTGAATAATTAAGCCGGAAAAACTGTCGTCGCGTCGGGTGTTCATAGTGTGATTCTGGTCATAGAAAACAATACATTTGATTTGACCCAACACGCATCCCGTTTCATCGGGTGGCGTCGGGTGTTAAGGCTGCATATTCTGATAGTTGGCAACGTCGCCAAAAGCTGTCAAATAATTACAAGTTTTAATTAATTTGGCAAATTTTCTGTATGAAAACAAGAAATATCGCTCTGTAGTGCACTAAAAAAATGATATAGGAATGCAAATATAACACTGAATTTGATGTTGTAACCGTTTCCGGTGTATAAAAGGCATTTGGAAAGCTTCCAAATGCTTTTTCTACATCTAAAACTATATATTCGGTGTTACGATATTAATTATTGCATTCCCTTATCAATTTTTTAGTGCACTACAGAGCCATATTTCTTATTTTCATACAGTAATAATGCTAAATTAATTAAAACTTGTTAATATTTGACAACCATCTGCGACGTTGCCAGCTTTCGGAATATACGCTCTTAATAATGTGTTTCCGGCTTTAAGGTATTCATTATTTACCCACTTGTGAATTTTTTTAAACCACCTTTTCTACTTTCGCCAGGTCTGGCCGTGCGTCGTGCATGCTACGGTGTCCTCCGTTTCATCATGGAGTCCGGTGCCCGTGGTTGCGAGGTCGTGGTCTCTGGCAAGCTGCGTGGTCAGCGTGCCAAGTCCATGAAGTTCGTAGACGGCCTCATGATCCACTCGGGTGACCCGTGCAACGACTACGTCAACACAGCCACACGACATGTGCTGCTAAGGCAAGGAGTACTCGGAATTAAGGTGAGAACACAAGCTAATCTTGGTCAACAAAGAAAACAACTGAAAATATCCTGTTTTTGAGCCAAGTTGAGACTTTATTTTAACCTTATGATCACCACGTCAAAAAGCAAAGACATGCTTTATTCACGTTCAAAAGTCTGTCGTGTAGTCGCGAATTTGGCGTGCTGAGCACTAGAGATGCGCAAAATGTGTCAGTAAAAAGAAAATGAATGAAGTATATCTTTTCACTTGATGAAGTAGGGTCAATCAGGGTAATTGTAAACTGGGGTGATTGGAAACAACTCCCATTAAACTTTTAATAATGTATTTAGGTTGACGGTCATGAAACAGAACGTTATTTTAATCTGTTGTCCATCACTACAAAGAGCAATTTATTCATTTTTCAGAAAATTAATCTCAATTTCAGTGTTACGAAAAGTTGTCTGCAGAAAAATTGTTTTCAAGTTTTTGCACGAAGTTGATAGTAAAATATTTTGTAAGAAAAGTTGGTAGATAAGTTGTTGATTGTTTTTTTCGCTTTGATTTAATGGAATTATCTTTGCATTTTTCAAGCTTTCCATCAATAACATCAATATAACAAGCAGCAAAGTAGTGTTTACATTTTCCCATACGATATACTGGGTGGAGGTAATTGTAAACAGGTTAGGGGGTGATTGTAAACAGTGGGGTAATTGTAAACTCTTATCATTTCTGCTACTAACTTAGTGATGGGTAAAGGTAAACATTTCTTTTCAAGTACTTTTTCAAAATGCCACGCGGTTACATCCAAAAAAGATACAAAATATAGGTACCTTAACGGACTTAAAAAATGCTGTTAGGATGTAAAGGAAAACAAGAAGATTTTTGCCATATTGCCAGCTCGGGGGGAAGAACACATAGCTGCTTGCCTTAAAACTCGGGCACAAATGGGCCTTTCGGCCTTCCCGTTATAAAAGAAGAGCTATAAAACCTCGTTAAGGAGTATTTTGACACTATACCAGCTACTATGATTGTGAAAAACGTAAATTTGCTTACTTTGAATGAAAAAGAAACAGAGTTTATATTGATGGATGATGAAGACTATGTTTGTTTTGATTACTAAGGCATTATGTACCATAACCATCTCATGGTTGCAGTTAATTTAAAAACAAATAATAGACAGAGCTCCTAAATATTTTGTTTTCTTTTACCCCCTTTAAAAATGTATGGGTTTCCATAATTCGTTTACAATTACCCGTAAAACAATTAAATGTTTCCAATCACCCCGTAATTTAGTCAGTGCAAAATATCGAATCTATATGATTTGTTTACATTTACCCCTGTATATTGGTAGACGCTCAGAACAAAATCTTTTGCATTTATGAGACTCAAAACAGTGAAAACGAGCTAGCGGAATTATAATGCTTATCACGTAGGCTTACCTTTGATGTTCACATTTACCCCAAAATATCATTTTTTGTTTTAAAGTCAGGGTAAAATGTAAACACTTAATTTTCAAAGCCGCTAATGACGCAGTTCAAATGGTTGATGTTGCAGCTCTTAGATAAATTACTATACAATCTAAGTAATTAACTCTTCTTTTCTAACTACCAATATTTTTTTTTACAAAGCCAAAAGTTTATTAGTTCAAAAGGTATTTTTCAAAAACGTTTACAATTACCCTGATTGACCCTAGTTCATTCATTCATTCAGTACTTCATTTAGTCCAACAAATCAGAACGAGTTCTTGAATGAGATGATTCACTGAACTAGTTCATTGGACTAGTTCACTGGACTAGTTCACTGAATTAGTTCACTGGACTAGTTCACTGAACTAGTGATTTAGAGAAATGATGCATTTCACTAAATCACTAGTTCAGTTTTATACGAATATCGATATTCCTTCAAACTTTAATACGAATATAGTCTTTACGGGAAATGGACCTACCGTTTCCCGTAAAGACTATATTCCTATTACAATAAAGTTCATACTTATTAGGGTGGATAGAGTAACTAAGCGAAAAGAAACACTGAACTAAAGACACATTTGAATGGCCAGTGAATGAATGAAAAGTTCATTTTGGGAAATGAACTAGTTCATTTACTTCAATCGTTCGCGAACTACCCATGTCTACTGAGCACTTTTTGGCACGTCGTCTAAACGCTACTGTGGTGGTCATAAAGTTAACACAAAGTTGCAAATATGTTGCAACACTTAGTTTATTCTAAATACAATTAGTAGATGTAAGTGTTATAAAAAATTTGAATTTACATCATTCTGTAGGCCACAATATCAGGGATTTCTCGTCTCTCAATGACTTGAGGTCTAATTTTTGTGGCAGATTGAATCAGCTTGTTTATTGGAGGGCTTGTCTGTACAGGCTCTGGTACGGTGCAAGCTGGACATTTATTATTCAAACTATAAATCCTTTGGTAATTTGCTAAAAAATTGAAATCATACTGGCATTTCAGAAATTTTGAATATTAGTTCAACAAACTTTTATTACACTTGGAGTTTGTTAATGAATCTTATGACAACTTGCTACCAGAAAGGACAATATGATATTATACCAATTGATACCAGACTCCATATTTACCACATTTCACTTATGTCTTAGTAACCCATTTTACTTTCTTCTGTAGGTCAAGATCATGTTGCCATGGGACCAACAGGGCAAGAACGGTCCCAAGAAGCCGCAGCCCGACCACATCCTGGTCACGGAGCCCAAGGACGAGCCTGTTCCTCTGGAGCCCACAAGCGACGTGCGTTCCCTCGCGCCCGCGCCGCTGCCCCAGCCCGTGCCACCTGTGGCTTAGGTCTTAAGCTAATAATTAATAAAAAAATCTAACAAAACCTTTTTCTTTCTTTTTCTGCATACTACCTGTAACTGTGCGTTTTTATTGGCGAAATGAGGCATCTAAAAAAAATGTTTTTCTCAAACTTATAATTTCATATCTCGTCAAGTAATCATGTTTTCATGTCAGTGTAAAACTCGTTTACACGTGAACAGAGACGTCTAGGGCTGCAAAAGCCTCACCTCTATTCCTTTTATTCATAACATAAACAGTTTTTGGAAAGCTTATTGAGAGTAGAATAAACCTCTATCTCTGAATGTAGAGATTTACGCGCATGCTGGCGAGCTACCCATTGCTCGCCGCCCGCAAGCCCTAAACAGTAAACTGTTCACGTGGGGTTTACAACCACACTAAAAAACACCGCGCCACAAGCCTACCTTGACATTCGCGACTCGTCGCAGTCCGCCTCCGGGCACCGTGAGACATCGCCACCGCTCATGACTGTGCAATGCGATTGCGATGACGAGACTCCAGAACTATACCTCGTTGCTTCTCTTAAAGTCTGCTCTTTACTACTCGCGAAGTTGCCTCGTCGAAGTTGATCGAAGTCCCGAAGTATGTCACTACACACTCGTGCAACTTCGCGAGGAGCTCATTGAGCCCTTTGACTCGGTCGCAAAAACCGACAACAAATGGGAGTCGCCCGAAGCGAGCCGAAGTTGCACGAAGTGCCCTTCTACGCTATCGTAATCGGTCAACTTCGACCAACTTCGCGAGTAGTGTAGAGCAGGCTTTGGGTGCTTTTATAATTTACCGTGCCACGGCACGGTACGGCACGTTTTTATCGCCACGGTAAAGTAGGAAAGCAAAATGTATGCATTTGTATGCAAGCGCTTTTAATTTACCGTCCACGGCAACGGCACGCCGTGAACCGCAACGATCTGCCGTGCCGTTGCCGTAGCATACTGCGCTCCCTATGAAATCGTCGCGGCATTGTTGAGAGTGTAGTGTGTGCGTACAAGAAATTTGTATGTGTGCGTGCGTAGCCAAGAGGCGCGGGTGGCAGGGCGAGAGTATGTAAGGGAGAAAGTATGTGATAAAACGATTTTGTTGACATCCGAAAATAATTGAAAAACTTATTTAGGTCTTCCTTGAGCCTATCAAATAGCGTGTAGTATGACCCTTCTATATATTTTACTTTTAAAAGTGGATGTTGCCAATACTTTCTAGTAATATGTCTTTTTTTACGTCTTAAATATAACAAATAGAGCAAAAGTAGTCGCTGTCTCTTCAAGAACATGTCTGCACTTTGAAGACGCGCAAAGCGTAATAATTTCACGGTGAATTATAAAATCACCCTACGGCACGGCATGCCGTCCACGGCCACAAAATTCTTCACGTCCACGGTAATATCGTGCCGTGCCGTGAAACGGCAAATTATAAAAGCACCCTTTATCAGACGTGGTGCTTCCTCCACCCACCGTCGTGTTCTGCGACCACAGAGTACTTTTTTGTCTGCGACGAATCACATCAACAACAGTCTTTCTTTGTTTCGACCACAAGGCTTTGATCACACTTTGAAAAGAGAGAACTGCACCGATTGTTGCTCAGCAGTCATTGGATGCGATTCGGGACACTACATATGGAGCCTTGCCCAGCGGGGCTCCTACTACTGGGTAGATGAAAGGAAATACAATAGGACCGTTTATACCAACATTTATTTATAAACCTGACTACATTCACCCCAAACCAAGTGCATTAAAATTATTGCTAAATACAAAAATGTCGTTGGCGATTACACAACATAAACCAAAAATAGATAATGGAATACACGATTCACAAAAATAATGTAACTTTAACATAATATTTATAACCAGTTTCAATTCCAAAGAGATATGTGTTCGTTGAGATATCCGATAGATTTAATATATGAGAATAATTAGTGACGGAAATGGAACCACGCACATCACGGAATGATCGAACACGGTCATAATAATTGTTACCCGTCAAATAAATTCCCAAATGACTGTACACTGGTATATTAGTTTTTAAAAGCAAAAGCTATAAAGGAATAATTAGATTTAGTAAACACATGCCTCCACGATTTTGACCAAAACTCAACTACAAAATAAATTCCATATTGTGACAAAAATACTGACAGACAATTCTTTTTATATTTAGATAAAATCCTAAATTGAATAAATCACTTATCAGTCTAAACTTAAACATTTCTTATGTATTAAATAAAATTGGACCGACGTTGAATAGAAATTAAAAGTTAAATACATAAAGTACATCTTCTAACTATAATATTATATACTGATTTGTTAACAACCAAAAGATTATGCTATGAAATGCATTGGAATACATTGTACGGGTGGATTATTCAGCAATGGCTGTCTTTCAAAGTATTTCATCTCTTTCCAGCGATCAGCTGTGATATAACGTTATCTCACTCATTCATTTCAGGGTTGCCATAGCTAAATAATGTGCCTGTTGAGTAGTATTTTTGTACTGCAATGGTTTGGATATTATGTTCTTATATTTAGTGATGTCCGAATGGACGGTATTTTGTTCGCCTCTAAATGGATGTTGACAGTCACAGAATGATTTTTTCTAACAAATAAATTTTTACTAAGCTGTCATTTTTAAAGTAAAAATAAAAGACATATTATTTTAAATAGATCATCTTAGTGACAATTTTACAACAGTTAAAAATGGTTTTGTTATTTAAATACATACATACAGATAAAATGCTTTCATAGATTTAATTAGTAACCCGTGTAACAATCCGTGTATTCAAATAATTCGCAACTGAAGTACACTAACCCATAGACACATCCAGACGTGTAGACTGCACACTTGCGTAGTTTTTATATAAAAGAACGACAGTGATGTAGAAAGTTTTCTGTCCACCTTAACTGACCTTACGTACGAGATAATTACCTGAAAACATAAAAAAAACAAATGATTCAATATTTTCCAAGATGGAAAAATCGGATAAAGGAAAGTCTGAAACAAGAGCAAGAGAGACTGAAAAATCTAGGTAGTTCCTAAAACCACTAAGACGATACTAATATTTAAAGATAGTTTGAGTATAAATAACGACAGTCTAAGAGTAGGGCAGTTGTCAATAGACAATTTGGCTAAAAAAAAACTGAAATGAAGTCTACTGAGCTCCTTGAATTATGAGTCGAGCTTCACGATAACTCACAGATGCTTGCACTGACTGGACAGGTCCACACAAATCTGTGTGTTTCTTTCCTTAAAAGACCATTTCAGACACCTGCATGGTTTTCGTATGGCTTGAAAAGTATGATGTCTGGACTTTAAAAGAGACAGTGACCTCTGAGTGTTTCGGATATTTCTTCTCAGAGTAGTCAGGTACGAAACACCGGCCATATCTAACTTTAAAAATATTATTTGACGTGTAAGTGTTTTTTAACAACCAACTTGCAAAATAATTATAATTTTTTATCACTGAAGAACGTGGATTATAATCAAAGCTTTTTTTATTTTAATGATTCGTAATACCACAATAAGCTCCAAAATTTGAATTGATGATGTGGGCACTAAGACTGCCAGGTTGAAGTGGGATTGGGCGGGCTATGTGTATAGAATGCATAGGGATCGGTGGGCCAGAGTCTTTACGCCGTAGATGGCAGATGGGCATCGATGCCGAGGGAGGCCTAGAAAACGCTGGCGTGACGATCTAGACGCATTCATGAGAGATTGGCCGGAGAAAGCCGCACAAAGGGAAGAGTGGAAGTTTATGGGGCCACCTTTGCCCAGAGGTGGGACAATATAGGTTGATAAGAAAAAAATTCAATGTTGTAATACGTACTGCTGCTGCACATGCTCCATGGGCGGCGCCATGCGGCACACGAGCTGCACTATGGCCAGCACGGCGGAGCGCAGCGCGGCCGGCAGCGCGGGCCGGCCCGCCGCGCGCTCGGCCGCCACGCGCAGCTCGCGGAACGTGTTGCGGGTGTACGGGTTGCGGCGCGACGCGTAGCGCCACGTCACGAAGTAGTAGTACACGAACGGCGTCAGGAGACCGCAGTAACCGCTGTGGATATAACAGTACATGGTTTAATACAATGGAATTGTACATAATATATTCTATGTGTCTATGTGGCAACCACGGACCGGAAGACGCAGCGTAGGCAGGCCTTCCACTTGGTGCACTGACGACATCGTGAAATGTTGTCGTTCGGCGTGGCGGTCGAAGGGGTAGGCCTATGCAGGTCGAATTTTCCAACTGGGCGGGGATGGGTATATCCGTAACTAAAGCTGGGTCCACACGGCACAGACTTTAGTCTGCGCAGCGTGTCTGTACAGACTTAAGTCGGTGTCAATGGGATGTGTGGACCGTACGAGCCGCACATACTTTTGTCCGCGCAATAGTCTGCGTAGCGCAAGTCTGCACCGTCTAGACCCAGCTTTAGGAATGGCCTACCAGACGATAATCCTAATAATCTTGGTATACTCACAAGAGCGCCATGACGGCGACGAGCGGGAACAGGACGATCTCGGCGAGGGCAGCAGCGCGCAGGATGTTGCGCGACTGGAACTCCACCAGCGAGATGAGTAGCCGCGCCACCCACATCGAGTTCTGACCCAGGGTCTGTGAAGTAACAGGTGACATTGTTAGTAAACTCACAAATAGGTTAAAATAAACTACCTAGTTTTATTCATCTAAGAATGAAATGTAAATGATACTTATTTTGTAGCAAGCACTTTTTTAGGGTGCTCCCATATTTATCGACACGAAATCGGCTTAAGCCGGTCAAAAAATGCTTTATGTCAACGTAATAAGAATATTACTAATACCATTCGCATCGGCTCGCGTCGTCCGAGCCGAGCCGATGCGAATGGCATTAGTAACACCGATTTTTTTAACCGACTTAAGTTCCGCGTCGACAAATGTGGGAGCAGCCTTACACGTCAAAACACTTTTTTTATAACTAGATGAGGCGGCGGCGGCGGAGGTGTTTCATCACCTGACTACTCTGAAAAGAAACAACCGACACAAACTCAGATTCATTCATATCCTACTAATTAATATTATAAATGCGAAAGTTTGTGAGGATGCATGTATGTGTATGAGTATGTAGGTATGTATGTTACTCTTTCACGCAAAATCCACTAAACGGATTTGGCTAAAATTTGGTACACAGGTAGTTTATAACCTGGATTAACACATAGGATTGTTTTATCCCGATTTTATGTTCCCGTGGGATAATTTTCGAGTTGTAGCGGGTGAAACCGGGCAACAGCTAGTTTCAGATATATTCAAACTCAGTTCATTTTCTCTTTTAAACTCCAGACACTAAATCGGTTAAGTCATGCGAGCACCCTGCAGGTTTCTGTCTAAGATGGTCTTTTGAAGAAAGAGCCATACAAATTCGAGTGGACCTGTCCAGTCAGTGCAAGCATTTGTCAGTTACCGTGTAACTCGACTCATAACTCAAGGAACACAAATAAAAGAAAACCTACACACTTCGATTTTGAAATGCCCTTTACAAAGCTAGAACTTTTTCGGCGGAGCTACTTTACATGGCTTCCCTAAACAATGCTTTGCCGAGGTCAATCACTCAATTACCCTTCAAAAGTTTTGTGTTGCGTTGCGAAAGTGGTTGTTACTAAGAGTGATTTTATTCGACAGATGTGTTCTTTCAAGTCTCCCCTTAAATTTTACACATTAAAGTACAGATCATTTAGCTGTTAAACATTGACTTGTGTAACTTTTTACTTATTTTAATCTTGCTGGGCAGGCGATAAGGTTAGTAAGGCGTCTGAAGTAACCATTTAGATTTTTTTGAAGAAAAAAAATATTCAGCTGCTAGCGGGGCTGGAACCTGCGTCGGCCATCGTAACCACTCGTTTTAAAGCTGAATCTTTTATTTTCTTGTTTTTGAACATCATCATCATCAGCCTATAATGTTCCCACTGCTGGGACGCAGGCCCAGTGCGGGTTGGTAGATGTCACAATGTCTTCGAATTTTTGGGTCTAGGGCATGCGGGTTTCCTCACGATGTATTCCTTCACCGTTTTGAGAGCAGTGGTGATGGATGAAATAATTTACAACGCAAAGTAATGCGCCTGGCGGGGTTCGAACCCACGACCTATAGGCTATACAATTCGTAAGTCTACTGGGCCACCACTGCTCTCTGTTTTTGAACGCTTTACACGTTCTCTCCGAAAAACGCGACGCAGGCGTTATTGCGTATAAATATATAACTTTAACTATCTGGAGTCGTAAGTTTTGCCTACCCCAGAACGGAACAAATACTTACGTTATAATAAGTATTAAATGCAGATTTTAGTGATACAATTGTTTTCTTTCTTATCATAGAAAGTTTTTTACACGGTTTAATGGATTTTAAGATTATTCGTATAGTGTGCGATAAGTACATGAGCGTTTCATCCGCAGGTAATTTAGACTGATAATTTTGCACTAAATATTCTATCAAGGATGTGATATGTTGTCATAATGATATTATTATGATCCTGGCTGAATTTTATGATGATTTGTGTCTTGGTGGCAGTAAGGCATACTGCCTCCTATTAATTTTAATCACTTAAACAAAGTTGCGTGTCGCATGTGAGTTTACCTTAGATACAGATTTAGCAAACCTTTTGGGAATTACAGACATAATACATATATGTATATCGTCGGCTAAGAGTGTAAACCTGCTAACTCACTTTTACCCAATTTTACAGGAGACAGATAAAACTTAATAAATTTGAATTTTACAATTTTAGGTTAAAACCAAAAATACAGTTGGTGTATTTTTGGATATTCTACATTACTAGAAACTAACAAAATAGTAAAATTTGGTTTTTAATAAGTTATTAGTGTTTTTGTGACTTAGCTGGTTTTTTTTTGTAGCAAATGTTTAATTTTGTGGACATAGCAGGTTTTTCGAAAGATATCCAGAGTAAAATAAATTTAATTGTTTAGTTAATTTTACTTTATTTACAAAACATAACTATATTATAATTTACTATATTAATATTAAATATAAACTATAAATAAAAACTGATTGTTAATATGTACAAAAAAAGTTTTTCTTTTTATATAAATTCAAAGGGCGTCAAAGAATACGTCCACATCGTTGCAATGGGAACAGTGCCGAGAACGCTGGCCACATTGCCACGTTGTATGGCAATGCTGATTCGTTGGCATAGGAATAGGCCAGCCCTCTGGTCAGCTGAAGAGTCGACTAATAGCCTGGCGATATCCTTAAAAACGTGAGCACTCGGACCCAATGGCCCTAGAGTTTCAACCCTTAATGGCTCAAACACATAGCTACTAGCTAAACCAATGTATTTGCGCCGCTTGGAGTTTTCAGCACCTGCATCAGCAGCGCCAGCACTACACGCTGTACTAGGAAGATGGGATGACGCAAGGGTGTCGACACATGTTGCATCCCACACCACACCACACCTACTCAGCTTCCATGGCATTATGGTCATACCATTTGGTCTGTTCCCATCGTCGCGTGCCAAGCCTCTGGGTTCTAAGACGGCTGGCACCCCGGCGGTGCCAAGAGCACGACGGATGATGTCGTTTAAGCTTGAATGTCGTGCTAACCGACCGGCACTCCTGCTACAGAAATGGCCACGGTGTCCGAGGCAGTCAACTATTTCACCACATTGACAGCGTTGTGTCCCCACAAGGAGCGCCCAAACACAAGTAGCGACCCGGATGGTTGTGTCACCCAGCATAGTACCTGTGTTGGGAACGCTAGCGCCTGAAGCCAAAGGCCCAACTACCACTCACCCACAGCCAGCAGGCGGGCACGCTCCGCAGTATTGGTGGTCGTATTAATGAGGTTATTCCGGTCAACTTGCTCAGCGACTTATCCCACTGTCTCTGGGAAAACGGGTTCACGGGCCAATCCGTATCTGAGCAAGCCACTTTTGGCTTGTTCAGATACGGATTACGGCTTTGGCACCTTTGCATCGTTAAACACGGAAAAACTATTAGCACCCTCACTACATAACGGGCGCCAAACCTGCTCTAGGGACTAAATAAGTAACTTTCACCCCTTGAATAAAAATGTACTATTGTAATTTATTACGATAAGTACACAGTTTACAGGAGTGCAGTGGTGGCAGTGGTATCGGTCCCGACTTACGAGTTGTAGGTCGTGGGTTTGAACCCCGCTAGGCGCTATTACTTTGTGTAATTTATTTCATTACCACTGCTCTCAAAATGAAGGAAAACATCGTGAGGAAACCGGCATGTCCTAGAACCAAAAATTCGAAGACATGTGACATCTGCCAACCCGCACTGGGCCCGCGTGGTGGATTACGGCCAACTTTTTTAGAGGATAACAAGTGGATAACCCAAAAAAAAACTTATTTATTGAATACTAGACGTAAAACGAAAATTGAATAGTAATAATAAAGGCTTGCCTCTACTATATCCCAACCAAGAAACCTTGAAAAAATCGAGTTAATTGACCGAAAACTAAATTTTTATTGCACGGAAAGTTGTCACGCCGAAAACTCAATACAAAATGGCGTCAATCATGGAGTTAGCCGCGCAATTTGAATTAAGTGTATGTGGCTGTTTTACGCATCACACTTTTTTGCCGATTTTACGTTGAGAATGTGTGTAGCTGCTTTTACAGACTGTGTGGCTTAACTTTCTCTTACAGACTGCATCAAAATGTCATTTTTGGTCAAAAGTGGAGTTAGCAGGTTTACACTCTTAGCCGACGATATGTGAATTTTAAAATAAAATACAATGTGTCCCAGGGATAAGTGACCGCCCGGCGTTTTTTGAACATTTGTACAAAATTATTAATAATTACATTTATATTTGCGACTGCGGCTTTAGTTTTTTTATGATTTTATTCTTTTTTTTTTTTGTAAAGACGCGTGAATGATACTAAGGGGGCATTTTATAGATTTTGTTTTGAAAAAACTGAAAAGAAGAGTAATTTTTTCTTGGAATTATAATTTAGTTTTTTATTTAATAAATGTTTTACTACATTTTAGTTATGTTTAATGATTTTAATTGAAAAACTATGATGTAGGCTAGTCAGTAAAAAAAAATAATGGAAAAAGATGAACAAACTTAGGAAATATCGTAAAAAAAACTGCAGCACGTCACGCGTCTTTACAAAAAAAAACTAAAGCCGTTAAGTCACAAATATAAATGTAATTACTAATAATTTTGTACAAATATTCAAAAAACGGCGGGCGGTCACTTATCCCTGGGACACATTGTATATAAAACTAGCTGACCCCGCAAACGTTGTTTTGCCATATAAATTTAAAAAAAAAATAGTAGCCGATTCTCAGACCTACTGAATACGCATATAAAATTTGGTAAAAATCGGTAGAGCCGTTTCGGAGGAGTACGGTAACTAACATTGTGACACGGAAATTTTATATTTATAAGATAACCTAATGTTATTAATTTAATAGTATCATTTCACCTCTTGGTCGAAAAATGTCCGTTTGCCGGTAGTTCGGCGGAAATTTAAGCAAATGACAAATTATGACGCAACTGTCCATTTCTAGATAATAACAAGATTATGTATAACAAAGTAACACCTGTTCTTCTGTTGTACTTATTAGGAGAAGTGTTACAATTTACTTTCATAAGTAATTATTATGTACAGTCACGAGCAATAATATGTATACACTTAGCAGAATGAAAAAGCGGTATTCTCCAACAACATTGACAAAACTTTCATGAACCTTTCTATTTTGGAAGCCATGCTATTACGAAATGGGTCTTATTTCAAAGTAGAAACCAGTATTTCACAGGAAAATCGCGTTTGAATTTTGTTAAGTGCATACATCTTATTGCTCGTGAAGTCGTGACTGTACTACTTTCTTTTTTTATAACAATTATAATAATTAAGCACGAGGAACAATTTCTCTTTAATTATTCATTTCTGTTTCTATGTGTAGAGTGATCATTTTGTGTACGTGCGAAAGAGACAGTATTAAATACGTATGTAGGTCTCTTTCACACAACAAGGTTTTAATCTTAGCATTGTTAATTCATAAGCTGTACGTATATAATTAAACTTTGAACCGTTGTCTTATCCTCAGATGAATGGTGCTTATTTTTGCATGGTGACATAATTTTCTGTCGATCTACACTAACAATTTAAGTCGCAGTCTCATCATCATCAGCCTACAATGTTCCCACTGCTGGGACACAGACCTCCTCTCTCTAAAAGGGAATGGGCCGTAATACAACATGAGGGCCCAGTGCGGGTTGGTAGATGTCACACGTCTTTGAGTTTTTAGATCTACATATTTCTTCACAGCTTTGAGCTCAGTGAAATAAATTGCATTATGTGCCTGGCTGGGTTCGAGCCCTTGTGGGTTCTTCTTACTTACGAGTTTTACTGTACCGAGTTAAACTCGTAAGTCGGGACCGATGAACAATATATTTCTGAACTAAGCGCAGCGATCATCATTATCTTGTCTTTGATAATGGGGATGGCAACTCAAAGCTAATCGTAGATGGCGCTGCGATAGTTGGTCCCCACGTCTACCTTGTACAAAAAAACAAACAAGATTATTTGTTATAAAAATTGAGTATAAATACAAAACAAATATGGAAAATTATTCGTCCATGCAAGTACTATATACTAAAAGAAGAATTAAGACGCCGCGGCGCATCTACAAGAGAAAAAAAGTGATTTAATTGAGTGGTTATACATTTGATTTTACCGTAATAAATCCACAATTACTTGTAGTTGAGGTTTCAATTTTTGAGTTTAGGTATGTTTTACCTGTCCTCTCCTTTATCAAGAATATAATGCTGCTTTTGACTTTCTATTTTGATAAAATATCATAATGTTTTAAGTCAGTAATTTTAACCTTTTTTTCTATTTAGATTCGAGAAATATCACAATATATTTAATTTCTTAACACCACAACTATTACAAAACTCGTTCCAGGTGATAATTCTTCGATTTTCGAGCGATGCAATACTGGTACATAACCTCCAAAAGAAAAGTAGATATTATTTTGAAAAGTGTATTCCATCATTTTTACAGCTTATTACACAACATCTAGTCATTTTACATCAATAAATGTTTTTTTTTTCTGAAAATTCCTTTGATTTTACAGTTCTTTGGGGACCAAACTGTCATTTTCACTTTGACACTTGCCTTCCCCATTGAATTTCTCTATATCGTGAGAGCGTTTACAAACATAGAAACTCAAATACACAAATACCCAGACACGGAACAAATACTTGTCGGTCATACAAATATTTGCTCCGTATGGGGATCGAACCCGCGACACGCGGTATTTGGTAGTTGAAAAGTTATACACATTTCACACAAATAAATTATTAAAAGTTACTTATAAGATACAACTCGGTTATAGAACACTTGTATGTGCTTAGTAGACACTTAACATAATGGTTTTAGTAATTATCGCATTTAATTATAATTATTGTATAGTGTCTTTACGCAGAGCAACAGTTATAATAGTTGGCTGTGAAGCAAGCGTTACAAAGGTCAAGAATGAAATGTCTATTGCTCTAAAAACAATGTAGGCCTTAGTAAGTACTGTACCTAAAGGAATTCTAGAATTCTATAGTTATAAGTAAGGCAATCAAATTATCATTGTAACTACGTCAAACATCTAGATGTTAAATAAAAATGTAGGCGCAGAAAGCCGGCGCAAAAAGGCAACCGAGTCGCAAAAGGACAAGTTCTCAAACTAGCAAATTCTCCAAAAGCCTAATAATCAAAATGGTAAATTCGAGAAATCCTAAAACTCAAAATGGTCAATTAACGACATGGAAAATTTTCTACAATTCTTGTATGTTTAAGTTTTTTTCACATGCTTTAAAACAAATTGATTTAATCGAAGAGTTATATTAAATCTTTTATTTATTAGTAAGAAAGAAACAAAGAAAATAACTCCCTCGTTTTTCATTGTCAACAATGAAAATCTTGTTACTTTGCATTGTATTTAAATTGTATTATAATTGTAACACAAATATCAATGATTCACGTTGCATGCATCTGTAATAGAGCCATGGTTCGCTTTTGTCTGTTCATCGAAAAACAGGGCCAATTCATTCTATTTGTTATAATGATTCATTGATTGATTACCACTCAATAACCTACCTACAGTGTAGCTGTTTCTACACGTGGTCAATAATATTCTCCACACCGAAAAGTAGGTATTATTTTTAAGGCATACATTAATTACTTACATAACAGTTACATTATTATATTTTGCCATTTTCATTATAAATAGTCAAGTGTCGTGTAAGTAACCCTTTACTCGACCCGGGATTCGAACCCAAAATCGTCAGAAGGATATAAAATCAACGACGAGCGTACCTATTAAATAATAAAACAATGTGTAGTGTCGGTGACGATAGAGTGATAATTGTGATAAATGTCATATTATGTGGGTAGGTATCTACGTAATAACTAGTATCTATATCCACGTCGAGTAACTACGTAATACGCCCACAGAATACTAATTAGAAGATAGATTTTAAATCCATCCCATATTGACTTATGTCAGTGTTTGTTTTAGGGTTCATACGCACTATGCGGGTAGCCGCATTGCGGCTAGCCGTCCGGCTGACCGCAAGTACAATTATATACGTAATATTCATTTCTATGCGCACTGCGATGCGGCTACCCGCAAACCGCTCCGGTCGCTCGGAGGGCTGCGGCCCGAGTGACGGCCACCCGGACGGTTGCTATACGCACTGTGCGACTCAGTCTGCGGGTGCCCGCCATTGAGTGAGTATGTGCACGTGGTACGTCTGGTAAAATGGAATTCGATACCAAAAAATTTATCATCGAAATCCAGAGTCGGCCAACAATTTGGAACACCAAATTACCAGAGTATTAATGTAGTAAATAGCTGCAACTTCGTCTACGTCCATCTTTGAAATGGATCGATGTAACCGCAAATCGCAACGGTTCTTCAACCGCACATTGCGATTGCGAATGCGGCTGCCCGCAATGCGGCTAGCCGCATTCGCAACCGCATCCTGCGGTCAGCCGGACGGCTAGCCGCATTGCGGGTAACCGTATGAACCCTTAAAGATCATTAAATACTCCTCACAGAGACCCACTAATCAGAGAGAGATCGCAAAGAACAGTCAGTCATGTGTCCCAGCAGTCGAGTAAACATACCCAGCCTCATATTATGTTCCCAACATTTGAGGTTGAGTATGCTTGCTCTTGACTTGAGAAATCAAACTTCACCATTCGCTACTTATCTAAATGTCTTGGCTATACATTTCTTGTTTAATTTTTACCGTTGTCATAAAGATACGTTTCAGATTAATTAAAAGATCGTTCTTCTGTAATCTTATGAGCAGATCTTAATTCTCACCTTTGAAAATAAACTACAGATCATAAAAGTTAGTATGGCACGAGTTTAACGACTGTCACTTTCCAACGCGTGTCCCCTTACGTTTCACGTACAAACTATCAGTATGCTATTGAGGAAGTATACAATGAAATATAATTGTTATGATATTGAGAAAGTAGAGCAGTGGTGGCTTAGTAGTATTAGGTCCTGAATTGCGAGTTTTTAGGTCACAGGTTCAAGCCAACCAAGTATTTTACTTCATATGGCCTAATTAGTCCGTTATATATAAAAAAAATGACTCGTCATTCTTTGTTATGTAAAACCAAAATTGATAAAACACCACGCCTTTAAAATTGACAATACTTCATGCCGTGGTGTCATTTTAAGTAGCTCCAGGTCGTCACCAGCCCCCTAATCTCAAGTTATGATGCATTTTATCTTTGTGAACATTCACGGATTTTTATAAAAAAAAATACGTGTCCATTATTATTCAAAACATTGACTTAGGGTTTAATTAATGGAAGACATTTTGAAAATATTCTGTGATTAAGCTAAACTATATAAATATAAAATACTAAATTAAAGTAAAACTAAACTAAACTATTACAGAGCATCGAAAAATTCATCCTCAACGCTGTCAGCTGGTAATGTGCCCAAGAGACTGGCGGCGTTGCCCCTTTGAATAGCAATACTTAGCCTCTGGCCAAAGTAAAAGCCAGCTCTTGGGTCTCGGGAAGCGTCAACAAGTCTTTTTGCGATATCTCTGTAGAGGCTGTGAGCACTCGGACCCCATGGCCCTAAAGTTTCAACCCCAAACGGCTCAAATATATAGTTACCACTAAGGTTGCTATATTTACGCCGCTTGAGGTTCTCAGCAACCGCAGCAGCAGAGCCAGCAGAGCACGATGAACTTGGAAGATGGGATGGCGCAAGAGTATCGACACAGGTAGCGTCCCATACTAAAGGCCTACCCATCTTCCAAGGAAACAAAGACATACCGTCCGGTCTCCTGCCATCGTCGCGTGCCAAGCCGTTGGGTTCTAAAACAGCTGGAACGCCGACGGTAACAAGAGCTCGTCGAATAATGTCGTTTATGTTCGCGTGGCGCGCAAAACGGCCCGCGCTGCGGCCGCAAGACAGGCCATGATGTCCGAGGCTGTTGACGGCTTCACCGCAGTGACAGCGATGAGGAGAGCAGAGTGGGGATCCCAAGCGGAGAGCAACAGCGAGCCGGAAGGTGGTATCGTCGAGTGAGGTACCAATGCTCGACGACGGCAGTGCATGAAGCCAAAGACCCGACTCCCACTTACCCACAGCCAGTAGGCGCGCACGCTCAGCAGTAGTAGCAGATGTGTTCAGTAAGTTATTCTGAACTACACCGCAGAGCGGCTCATCCCACTGTCTCTGGGAAGATGGATTGCCGGGTAAATCGGTATTCGGGCAAGCAATTTTCCAAGCGTCCAAAGCCTCCAAGAAGCACGGCACATCAAAATCAGTTAGTGTGGAAGCCAGGATATTCCTAACTAATTTTTCAGTGCCGTGGACCGAAGAAATGAACGCCGGTAAGCTGATACTGGAAATTTTGCGAACGCCGAGACCACCCATGCGAATGGGAAGGGTAGCTTGGATCCAAGCTCGGTCGTCCAAAGCCACATTTAAAATGGATGAAAGTGTTTCTCTGATAATGACGTCAATTTTGTCCAAAAGATGATTGAACTTCCATAAATGGGAAGCACGAAGGAAATATATCAATTTAGGGCCGAAACAACAATAGCGAATTAGAGTAATGGCCGAATGCATGTTAATTTCGAGCAATCTACCTGAAATATCAAGAAAATTTTGAATTTTTTCGTCAATGAAGTAAGGAAAAGAATTTTCGAAAATTGGTGACCCCAGGAGGCGAAGAGACATTTTGTCAATAATTTTGATGTCTGGGGCTATTGAGTTAAATTTGGGAATTGTTAATTGTCTGTCGGTGCTGTCCGTTAAAAAAAGTTCACATTTCGAAAGGTTGAGGTCTAAGCCAATGGAAAGAAGTTCATTCTTCAAAAAAATTAGATCATTCAAAACGGTGTCAACATCGCCACCCAAGGTCCCATCATCGAGGTACCAAACGTTGAATTTAGAATTTAGCTGTCGAACAATGGGATGAATAGCCAAGCTGAAAATCACTGGCCCGAGGGGGTCACCTTGTTGACAACCAACAGCAGATTCTAAAAGGTTGTCCCGATACAGTAATTTAGATGGGTGCCTATAACACTGCCAAAGAAAACTATAAATTTGGGGTAATTCTTTTTTAGTTTCAGCCAACAAGGTGTCCCTGTTAACCGAATTGAAAGCGGGTTTGGGTTGGGTTTTTGGGTTGGGTTCAATTGGGTTTAATTAGATTTGCAATTTAATAATGCGGGAAATTAGCCTATTTATGTCTGAGCTGCTCTCAAAACCGTTAAAGAAATCATCGCGAAGAATACTCGTGACATCCACCAAACCCGCACTGGGCCCACTATCTCTTAAAGAAGAGGAGGCTGGTCCCAGCAGTGGGTAACATTATAGTCTAATCATACTGTAATATAAAATATAAGTGTACTTACATCGAGAATGGTGAGTGAGTAGGACGCGGCGTGCAGCAGCGCGAACAGGAATATTGGCGTCAGGATCACTGTTTTCTAGTCAAGGTATTATGTTTCGAAAGGCACGGTACACAAAAATACATTATTTTACAAAAATTATGTATTAATTATTTTAAACGCATTAACGCATGCGACGCATTGATGCATTTTTTCTTCCATGCTCCCCTGTCAGACGTCAAAGCATCATTAATTACTCCTCACACAATCCATCCATATTTACTTTGGCCTTCCTCATCCTCTGCATCCATCAACATTCATACCCATCACTCTCTTAGTCACATGAGTGTCATCCCTCCTCATCACATGTTCGTGTTATGTTGATTCTCAATTTCTTATTCATTTTTTCAATAATAAATATAAACAAATAATAAACATGGTATGTAGGCAAATATCCAGTTTTAAATTCTAATGATAGGTCGTTTTAAGGTGTTTTAAGGGTCAGTTTTTAAAAACTTAGATCTTGTTTTCATCAACTTTTACTTGTTCATGTCAATAAATACAAGAGCTCGTAAAATACATTATACCTACATTATTTATTTGTTACCAACATCTTGGATTTTTTAAATCACGTCTAGCATTTTATTAAATTTATGATGTAACTTCAAACGCAAAATTCTTTTAGAGATGTTTATAGAATTGTTTAATTTTAAACAAAAAAAAAGCAATTATTAATATTGTAGTGGTTTAAGTACAAAACCATTTTGAGTTGACCTCAAGTAATATGTGACAAGGACAGACAAAACAAGTTATTTAAAAATAAAATAATACTTTGTTTATTGTAAGAGACTTACAAGACTTATTAATAAAATAATTATTATTTCAGTAATGTCATGGTTTAATCTAACGCTTCCATAAAGTATGATAATGGCTTGAGTTTTTATTTCTAGAATTAAATAATGTTTTTTTTTCTGTATTTAAATAAACCTGTTTCCAATTTTAATTACATAGTTAAAAGGAAGGTCAAATCAAAGAAAACTTGTGTAAAAAAAAAATGTGCCAGAACTATATCAGTTAGTTCCGTGCGTGATAATTTCGTGTATTTATTAAGGTAGGTAGTGGACAAATGACTAGTTTTTTCGTAACATAGAATATTCTATTCTATTGCTCAAGCAAAATAGTACAAATTTATAAGGAACAATTTTAGCAACGTTTAAAAGTGACGATTTTAGACCCGTAGGTGGGCTAGACTAAATTCATGATTCATCAATAAAATGAATTTGTCAAATGCGCGTCTAATAACCACCTTCTCTCTACAAAAAGGGAATCTATTGCATTGACATAAGGCACTTATTGACTTGTTCTAGTGAATTATACGATTGACGTAAAACAATAGTAACATCATTACATGATGCAAGTTCATACGTAACAGAACTTAATAAGGAATGCTTTTTACGTAATGATAGGATAAAAAGTAATTAAAATGGTCAGAAACCGTCAGTGTTATGAAGTGACGTAGCTGCTCACCTTGAGCTGGACAGACTACTTGAATAAGCATAAATAAAGTAACTGATGTTAACTCATCAGTTACTTAGGACGTTATGAGAACTTGTAAAAATAAAATTTAGAAAAAAACTTAATCAGTTATTTATACGATTTTTCGTAGAAGCGTAGCATACGTTTACTTTTTGAATATTTTTGTACATAATAATACACTACTGGCAAGGCCTGAAAAAGCGTTTTAACCACTCATTGACACTCTCAGACTGGCCTGTTGGTCTAGTGGTTAGTGACCCTGACTGCTATGCCGGAGGTCGTGGGTTCGATTCCCACGCAGGACAAATGTTTGTGTGATGAGCACGATCATTTGTTCTGTGTCTGGGTGTAATTTATCTATAATATGTATGTATTTAGAAATATATAAGTATGTTTATCAGTTGTCTAGTACCCATAACACAAGCTCTGCTTAGCTTGGGACTAGATGGCGTTGTGTGATAGTTGTGGAATATTATTATTATTATTACCTAAATTAAATGCCAATGTTAGCTCAAAAAACTAAACAAGTATTAAAGCACCTTTTAACCTTTTTTTGCAAAACTATTTTTCTGGCTATTATACAAATGTTGACGAAAATTTGACATTCCTACCTGTAACTAATTATCAGTCCATACCTATGTATAAGACTCTGTTTAGATTCTGAGTTATACCCATCTCACATGGTAAGGGCAGCCTTAGACCTTTTGGGGCCCCTTGGCACTTTGAGACAATGGGACTCAGAACCAGGAACTCAAATTTTTAGGTACTTCGCCTTGGATACTTTAACTTAGGTTATGAGAATTGATTGATAGAGGAAAGGTACCGAAATATAGCGTAAATAAAATGAAAACTATCTAAGCTAGTGTAGATTGCTTTTACATACAGGAACTCGGGAACCCACAAGAGTCGCTGACCTCTCAATGTATGCCCCGATTGCCCAATCGATAAGCCGGCCCTGACGATAAAACAACATGCCTATCGATTGACTGAAGGTCTTCAATGTCTTACTTCAAGCTTCTATTAACCATAGGGTCGCGGGACTTTCTTAACTCTAAACCGGCTACCGTTAACCTGGAACGTCAAGGGCAATGAAGGAACACAGAATTTTAGTCATTGCCAGTTTGACAGTCCCTGTCGCTCCTCATCATCATAATCAGCCTATAAATGTTCCCACTACTGGGACACAGGCCTACTCTCTGTGAGATAAGTGAGCCATAATCCACCACGCGGGCCCAGTGCGGGTTGGTGGATGTCACATGTCTTCGAATTTTTGGTTCTAGGACATGCCGGTTTCCTTACGATCTTTTCCTTCACCGTTTTGATGATTTTATCACCTAAAAAAGATTATTTTACCCATATTTTAAAAGGATACATAAGTTAGGCGCCACATTCATGAATATGAGTGAGTAGAAGAGGTAGTGCGCGCTGTCTTCGAGGAAGAACCTCGCGAGGAACTCCCGTGAGATTGAGATCTCTCGCGCCGGGATGCGCTGGTGCAGCCGGAGGGCCGATGTGGCCGCGTTCGCGAGGAGCGCCTTGTAGAATGCTGATACTGGGCTGTGAGGGAGAAAAAATGGCGTCAGAGAGAGTAAATGATGTCACGGGACACTCTGTAAAGGAAATCTCGATCTTGGAAATCAAAAGGGTAACTAAAGAAACAAGGTAGATTTAAATTGTCTCTTAGCGAGATTGTTCGTTGTTTTGAGCTTCCAATATTTCGATGGTGTTGCAAGCGCCATGTTTGCGGGTTCAAAAATCGCGGAAGATATCCCGTAAGTGACAATTTAAATCCAATATTAAACCGTGAGAGCTTAAAAAAGTATGGACTTTGGGTCAGTAAGAATCTAACAGTCTCTGCCGCTGTACCAAGTGCGGTAAGGCTTATTTGATAATTTTAGTGCTCAAAAAAAGATCGTAAATGATGGCAACGGTTGGCCCCATTGGCACAGTGAGGTATTGATTGCTAGCTGGCGGTTTTGATTCCCGAACAAATATTTTTAAGGCTTAAAGGTAGCTCTTCACTTCTTCAGGGTCTGATTGTGTAAACATCACGCCTGTAAGCCCATAAGCGTTAAGCAGAGGTGTATGTAATAGTGCACTCACATTTTGGAAGTTCTGTTAAGACCTATGTCATAGAGGGCGAGCATAATAAGCTTTTGTGTATTTTAGTTTACATGTTTGTAAATGCAGCCACGATAAAGGACAAATTAAAAGTGTGCGACACTTTTTTTATGCATAAAGTAAATAAAAAAATACTGTACATTTTAGTGTAATTGACATCAAAAAGCACGGTATAAAAATCATGATACAAAATTGTAAATAATATAACGACAATTGTCAGTACGTAGGTAACTGTAACCAACCGTTATCTACGGTAGTTTTTCAT
Organism: Agrotis clavis; assembly: GCA_954870645.1. Taxonomy (NCBI): domain Eukaryota; kingdom Metazoa; phylum Arthropoda; class Insecta; order Lepidoptera; family Noctuidae; genus Agrotis; species Agrotis clavis. Next base: position 1,394,447 of record OX940925.1, read on the forward strand.
GGCAAAAAAAGTTACCGTACAAGCAAGAGCAACCTAAAATGGGACCATTTCAAACATGGCCACAATATAATCGTAATAAAAACTCGCAGATTTAGTACCGCACTGTTTTCTTTGTCACGAAATTATTGACTTTAATGTTTGTTTATTTAAAGTTGAAAATTATTTATTACGTAATGCAATATTTCCGCTGGTTTTAACGAGTCATTTAAAACGTTTTTTTACAATAATGAAGTAATATAATGGCCTTTAATTTCGCAACACCTAAATTGAGCAAAAAATCTAGATTTAATAATTAATCAAAATAGGTAAATAAGTTGTTATTTACGGCAGTTGTAGTGTTGTCCTTAAACTCGATCTGCATTCAATCTACTTTGATTTACTTCAGAAAAAGCAAACGTAAGTAAATATTAATTGATTTTCATTTACACTTTTATTAATTCTTAGCATAATCAATTCTCTTAAATAAATAAAAATCTAACTCTGTATAATTGAAAAATTAAAATTCGTCAAAATGGGTTCAGCCGTTTTGACGAGAAAACATAAAAACAATTTTACATTTGTAATATTTGTTGGGATTTCGAATTTATTTATAAAGTTTATTTCAACAATTTAATGATCAAATGATCAGTGATGAAGTGATGATAAACATTTTACTCAGGGTTATATTAGTTTTTTGTTAGTTACATACTAAACAAACTATTACTGAGCGATGCATGTTTGTTTATAAGTAGTAGTAATGTACACTCGAGAGCAATGAATCCGGGTCACTTAAAGAATCCTAAAAATCTCGGAAACTAAAAATGCTAGGTTAATGCAATAAATTGTATTTAATAGACAATGTAATACTCCTTAAATGAAGGTTTTACAACTTCTTAGTTATTGTAAAGTTATATCATAAAAAAATCAAATTTGAAAAAGGGCCACTTTCGAAGATGGAACTACGAAATTACAGCATTTGGTTTTGCTTTTGTTTGTAATCTGTCATTTATGTGGGTACATAAACCATGTTGATAGTGCTCTATATTCATTATTCAAGCTGAAATTATGTCGCTTACGCCTTAAGAATGCACCAGAATACTTACAATGCTGGAAACCGGCCGGAGTCAGCGCGATACAGCCAGGACTGTCGGTGTGTCGCTGTCAACAGTACAAAGAGTTCTCCGACGTTACGAAGAAATTGGTTCTAACCTACGCAGACCAGGAACGGGCAGAACCAGGTGTACCACAGCACGAGAAGACCGATACTTGGTGAACACCATGCTTCGAAATCGCTTTCTCACAGGAACTGAACTCACCAATCAGTTTCGACGCCTCGGAGGAAGTAACCCAAGTGCATGGACAGTAAGACGTCGGCTTGCTGAATCTAACTTAAAACCCCTTAGACCTGCAAACGGCCCTAAACTGGAGCGTGGGCATCGTATTTCAAGACTAAGATATGCCCAGAGCCACGTAAATTGGAGTATTGAAGATTGGTCAAAAGTTATGTTCTCCGACGAATCAAAATTTATGCTCTACAAGCACGATGGAAGACACAGAGTGTATCGAAGACCAGGGGAAAGATTCAAGCAAGCATGCATCGAAGAAAAAGTAGCCTACGGTGGTGGGTCTGTACTTGTGTGGGCCGGAATTTCTTCTGAAAGTCGCACAGAGCTGGTGATCATAGAAAACGGCTCTTTAACTAGCGTAAGATATGTGGAAGAAATCCTCAATGATCACGTTGGTCCATTTATGGTCAATTTAGGTGAGGATGCTATATTTATGCATGACAATGCCCGACCTCATACAGGTAGGATTGTGAATGACTACCTTCAAGAGATGAACATTACTCGTATGGAGTGGCCAGCGCGCAGCCCGGATATCAACCCAATCGAGCATGCTTGGGACGAGCTAGGCAGATGCGTAAAACAACGAAACCCTCCCCCAATCACGCTTCGTGAGCTCAAAATTGCTCTCACAGAGGAATGGGAGAATATTCCCCAAAATCGTATAAGGAACTTGGTGTACAGCATGCCAAACCGCGTAAACGCAGTAATGGAAGCACAAGTATTAAAATTCAAGAAAATCGTAATAAAGTTCAAAAATTTCATGTTTCCTATTTTTGTTTTAAGGAGAGATCAGCAGTTTTTTTCTTTATGTAATTTTGTGTTAATAAAATGTATGGTGACTCATACTTTTTTTACTTTCATTTAAGGAGTATTACATTGTCTATTAAATACAATTTATTGCATTAACCTATCATTTTTAGTTTCCGAGATTTTTAACATTCTTTAAGTGACCCGGATTCATTGCTCTCGAGTGTATTTCAAGGTTGCTAGCTTATTGAGAATTAATACAAACATATTCGTTTAAAAATGAAGTGTTTACAGTATCGACGTCATTCTCTGTCGACCGTTTGAAGATACGACGGCAGAGCATTGGGAACTGGGTTTCATTCCCAGGTTGGATATTGAGTTATTGGTTGAATTTCTCGATAGGATCCAAGGATCAGTGTCTGTTTGATGACAATAAGCTCGCCCTATATTACTGATAAAATATGTGCAAAATATGTGCTAAGTAATCATTTACCTAAACCTAGGGTTTAAACGATGTGTCCGGTTTTGGCGATATTTTTTTACTACAATTCATTTAAATCCTAGACCTATCATAAAACAAAAATGGTTACCATTCAGTAGGGGTTGGTTTCCGACCCCACTTAATAGTACATTATGCAACTAGTGATTAAAGAGCGGATTTAAAGCGAGGGCCATATATATGAATCAAGAGCAAGCGAAGGATTTTAATGTCTGAATCACGACCGCGTAAATCCTGAGCGACGCGAGTGATTCAGGCCCTCGATTTAAATCCGTTTTATTCACGAGTAGCATACGATACTTTATACCATGACCACGAGAAAAATAATAATTAAGCGATAATAGATATTTAACGAAGAAACAAAAGACAAACGTGCGTTTACAAACATCTAAGTTCACATACACAAACACCCAGACCCGAAACAAATAATAATTGTAGATCATACGAATATTTGCTCCGTGCGGGAATCGAACCCACTGCACGCGACGAAGTCCAATCGCTCGATCACTGCGCCAACAAATTGACATTATAATCGGAACAATGACTTAAATTAAGAGTAAGATACTTATTAGCAAGGAGGTTGTTTAGCATTGAGGTCGAGTTCAAATGCACTGATGTAAATTCAAACACCAAAACAGTGAGAAAAAGAGCTTTTTAAAGTGGGAATGGTATAAAAAATATTAATTTTAATGACAGTATTGAGCAAGCTTCTTCCACTTTAACTTTGTACAAACCAGAACTAGACACATAGTATATGTATTAATGTTTTGTTTAATTTAGAAAACCTTAAATTAGGAAACTATTTATCAATGTATATCACAGGTAAATCCAACTCTTGATGTCTGGTATGTTATCTCAGAGATAACTTACTTATCTATCAGATTTATTTCTAGTTCCCACCAACGCATCGTATAGGTATTTTAATTTAATTATGTTTTTAAATAAGTTCACAAACCTTAAACTTGATGATGAAATAATTTAAGTGTGTTTATTTTTTTATTATTTTAATTTCCAGAAAGAGTTGGCGAGATGACCAGGATGTGTACCACCAGGCCTGGTTGGAAGGAGCACAGCAAAAGAGCTCTTGGAAGATATTGGGGAGACCTTTGCCAAGATATTGGACAGCAGAGGCAAAAAAAAAGGTAAAACAAGACCATAATTATCTCTATCAACTAGTCAACACTTGACTAGTTCTGGATTAGGGCTTACCCTGACTCACATGGAAGCCCCAGCAGTGGGATCATTCAAACATACAATATTCACAAAATAGATGTCATAGTATAAAAAAAAGAAAAATGAACTGTTGTAACAGAGGCCAAGGTCATTGCCCTCAGTGGTATTTTAATCTTCATTGTCTTAATTACTGAACAAAGAAACCCTGATTTAACTGAGTATGCAGATACATTACACCGGCATCCATTGTTGTTATAAAAATAAAACAATACAAATAATAACCTTGCCAAGAGGGACAGATACTTTTAATACTTGTTTATTACTGACTAGCTGTTTCCCGTGGTTCCCTGCTACACAGCTCCTTTTGGTTGTGCATGATGTTACATAGCCTATAGGCCGAGACTCCACCAAATCTGTGCGAGTCGAGACGTGTTTTGAACAACCAATAGAATTGCGTTGCGGCACGGGTTGCGGAGTGGAGCTGTGTCAATAACCAACAGCTGGACTATCCAACACAAACAATTTTATAATTCAAACCAGTACTTTCTGAGATTACCGCATTCAACTAAACAAACTCATCAGCTTTGTAATATTAATTAATATAGAATTAGATAATTTAAAATATATTTTAAATAATATTCCTTTAGGTTAAACATCTGTTATCTCAACTACTAGGTATTGCACCAAAAAGTGAAATATTGCAAATCTGTTAAATCTAATTTTAGGAACCTGAATCAACAGTCATTCTTTCTAATTAGGTATGAACCAGCAGCTTCTAATGTCAATATTAAAAATATACTTGAAGTTCTTACAACTTTTCTCTTATGAGAAAGGAGAGAACAGCCTACAAAAATGAAACAAATATTTACATAGTAATTTTAATGTAAATGAATGTCATTTTTCATGAATTTTGCAGTGCAATGACTCACTTGTCACTAATAATAATGAGATATTAAAAAGAAAGATTCCACTTACTTGTTAAACAAAGGCAGTATGTATCCTATAGTAAAGAGCACGGTGAGCACTCGGATAGCCCATAGTGCTACATCTATTTTGTTGGCATTTACATGAGCCTTCAGTGCGGGCAGTCCCTTTGGGGGCCCTGCGTCTCCAGATTGGGGTTCTGTATCAGCCATTTTCTAAAAAAGAAATAAAAAACAACTCAAGCCTCTTGTTTTCTGAAGTGTAAGTTATTTTTATGTAATTGCTATAAATTATCTTATAGGAAAAATGCATTGTTCTGATGATACATTCAAGATCTTTATCATAATTTATATGAACTTTGAATGTTATACAGTATACTGCTTTACAACTAAAAGTAGGCACTTCAAAGAAAGATAAATATAACTACAACTTTTATTAAAAAAAAAAAACTAAAAATGCAATGGAATGAAATAGGTATAAGGAAAACAGTGACTACAAAGTTGCTATGTCACTATCAAAAGCTATGTAATTCATGAAAAACTAGTAGTTATACAGTCACATTTTTATCTGATAACAACAGATAAACAACCAGTTACAAATTCTCATAAAGGCTACAGTAGAACGTCGAAACAACAATTAACCGCCGACTTAATGCGTTTACGTGACCACGACCAAAGTAGAAAGTACCATAAAAACTTTTTTGAAGAAAAAAAGTGGAACAGTAGGCCATGCATGAAGTTTTTGGACTCTTCACTTTTACAAAAATATTAAAAATAGCGTTATTATTTCAGGGCAACCTAAGTCCTTATTACCATAACGCGATGACCAAGGACGCAATAACTCGGAAAACCAGTTTCAATCATCAATTACTAACAAAATTATTACAATAGTACTAAAATAGTGTCATCGTGGTTTTCATGGACATGTAGCAAATATTTAGAGAATAATATTTGTCTGGTGTACTTACGTTCTACACTAATTACTTAACACAGATAAATATATTATTTAAATTAAATTCCACTAAATTGTTCACAACGCAACAAATCGAACATGCATGATTTGCCGAATGACATTTGACAGATAGAAAAACTTGCCAGCTACGCAGGTCTTGAGTTGAAAACCGGTATTTTCCAACACTTTGGTGTTGAAAAATACCGGTTTTCCGTTGGTATGAAAAACGCGAGTCCAAGTCTTTTTTTTTACTTGGCCATAGATAGCAGCCATAGGCAAAGGCTGTTTGACAACTGTCATTTCAAACAGCTGTTGTTATTAATTTTATAACCAAAAAATAAATTTAATAACACTCAAATAAAGTAATAAATATGATGTACAGAAGTTATTTTAGTAAACTCAAAGGCTTCATAAGAAATAAAGAGATTGTCAGAAAATACAGCGTTATATCTGCTGTTTTAAAAAAGCCGAATGTCGGCAATATCACGGAAATAAAGGTAACAATTTCTATATAAAAACCAAGATTCAGAATGAAGAAGTAACAAAATAAACATTATTCTTGTGTTTCAGGGTTGGGTGAAGAATTTGCGAAAACAGAAAGACCTTATATTCGCTGACGTGAGCGATGGATCTTGTGCCCAAAAACTACAGATTGTTATTCCGAAAAACCTTACAACGGACTCTTTAACTTATGGTTCCTCGGTCCACATTACTGGAAAGCTATCCAAAAGCCCGAAAGGACAGTTAGAACTCGTGGCTGACGATGTTAAAGTATTAGGAACTTGTGTTGTACTAGATGGGTACCCATTTAACCCAAGGACGACACACCCACCAGAATACACTCGCCAATACTTGCATTTACGACCCAGAACTAACTATACCTCTGCTATTTTACGAACACGAAGTGCTGTAACTAAGCACATTTATGATTACTTTGCTGCAAACAATTATACAAATATTCATACACCAATACTAACATCAAATGACTGTGAAGGCGCTGGAGAAGTATTTAAAATACAGCCAGATAGTGATGAGACAGTTAAGGCAATGATGCAGGAGAATAAAGATAGAGATTCTGTCTATTTTGGCTCAAAAACATTCCTTACAGTATCCGGACAATTGCATTTAGAAGCAGTGTGTAGAGGTATGGGCAATGTCTACACATTTGGTCCAACATTCAGAGCAGAAAACTCCAGATCAAGGCTGCATTTATCAGAATTCTACATGCTAGAAGCTGAGTTAGCATTCTGTGATACATTAGAACAATTACAAGGAGCAATAGAAGACTTACTTAAGTATGTTTTCATTGAGACAAGAAATACTAATGAGGCTGACTTGTTCTTAATTGACAAAGAGAACAAAGAACCTTCTTGGGTTACCAAGGAGTTTGTAACACTGACTTATGATGAAGCTAGGCAGATTCTGCAGAAGAAGGGATCTACATTGACTGATGAGGGAATAAATAAAGAGCAGGAGTTGACCCTGGTGGAACACTGCAATGGTGTGCCGGTGTTTGTGGTGAAATGGCCAAAGAATATGAAGTCCTTTTATATGAAGGAAAGTTCTGAAGATAGCACAAAGGTAAATGATAGCATTTAAACTCCCAAAAGTTTTTTATGTAGCCACAAACTGATGGGATGTGCCATCAGTAAAAATGACAACTCTGTAATCCATAAATTCAATGTGACAATATAAAAAATACCCTCATAAAGGATCAAGCTGTGCTTTGACTGTCAATTGAAATATTAAGAGTTTTCTTCAGATGTTTCAAAAACATTTCTTCCTCAAAGTTTGTAATGTTATAATGAACTAGAATCAAAAATTACTACTATGCAAAAGTTTTTTCAGGAGGGTAGTCAAAGACTATAGACCCCATTTTATAACTTTCAGTTAACTCAATGACATTTTTGTAATTTCAGGTAGATGCCTTAGATCTCCTCACACCCATCACAGGCGAAGTTGTTGGTGGAAGCTTAAGAGAAGACAACTACGAGAAGCTGAAGTCAAAGCTACCATCAGACAGACTGAACTGGTACTTGGAACTTAGGAAGTTTGGTAATATACCCACTGGAGGGTATGGTCTCGGCTTAGAGAGGTTACTACAAGTTGTATGTAATGTTAATAATATTAAAGATACTTTGCCTTTCCCTAGATGGCCACATAATTGTGATATGTAGGCATACAGATGTTTGAAGAAACCATTGATAAATAATGCACATTGACACTTGAAAAGAAGTGATGGGCTAGTTTAATGTTATCTGTCACATGGATTAATGTGTGCTGTCGGTTAGAGCTCCATGCAACAGATTAGACAGAACTTATGCAGTATTTATTTTTGGTACCTGTTTGTGTACAGACTGTTGTTAAATGTTCTGTAAAATAAATTATGTTCTGGGGAATCACTTAATATAAGGGCCGAGTTACACCGAAATGGCAGCGCCGCTGGCGGCCTCGCGCGCCTGGTAACTTCTTGACTGGCGGCCGCTGGCTGGTCTTTAAAGTATGTAGTTAAAGTTTAAAATTATTTCACACTGAAAGTGCTCGCCGCGTCGCTGCCGGCCGCTGCCATTCCGGTGTGACTCGGCCCTTAATTAACAAGAGTAAATTGTTGTATAGATAATATAGTTTGTTCGTATGTGTTATATTATGTAGTGTTTTAGGTTTTCAGAAATAACATTGATTTCTGTGTTAGCTAGGAATTGAAGACTTACTAGTGTGTATGTTGTAATTGTACTGTGTTTTCTTTTACCTACAGAGCATTTTTGTACATTGTGTAGATAAAGGTCAATTTATTATTGTTTATGAAATAAAAAACATAATAGTGTTCTTCTTGTGTATCATTTAAATCCTATGTGATGCTTTTCTAAGCTCCAGTTTACTAAAATGTGCTATGCTATGTTGCTATGGGTGCATTTTGTTTGATATCCACCATTGACATTCCTTGGATATGTCATAGCACTGATGTAACAAGATGTTGCTTAGTGTTAATGAAAACTGGTACTTGTGTTTTAGGGTTAAGGGTTGAATACAATTAAAAACACAAAAATAAGTTGATGTAAACATTTATTTACAATTATTATTTTGTAAACTAAAGAAACAAACCATTGTGATTCATGTTCCACCTTGTGATGGTGAAGCAACACTTGATTAGGACAAGAAAATAAAGTGCTTCCGATTACCATTAAATTAAATTAAACTAACATTTTTTTATTTTAAAGTATTTATTAAATTTTTAGTTATTTTTCAAAGATTTTTTAATAAAGGGGATCCACTAATGTGGCAAACAAAAAAAATCTTAAGGAAATAAAAACCCTTTAAACGCAGGAGATTCTCTATAATCAATTATTTACACATTCAGTCATACAAATTCGTACAAACACCATAACAATTTGTACCCTTACAAATACTCCTAAATATTTACAGACACAAGTTAAATATTTACATGAAATACATGATATACACAATTAATTCGTCAAACAAAACGCACGCACTACATAAGTCTTTAACTTAAGTTTAATATCACATTTCGTTTTAACAATTCTTTCGAGGCTTATAAGGAAGGTTGACACCTGCTTTCAAGAACATAGTTTTATACATGTTATAACAGTTTATATACTGAGATATAGGGAGATAAAGATACATTTAACATAAGTGGCAGTTTTACGAAGATATAATTTACATTGCTTAAATATACAGAGACATACCAACAACCAACACCACTCTAAATTAAACCCACAAGTTATAATGAAACTCTGTTTCATTACCACACAAAAGTCACTCAACAATAAGAGGTAATTAATTAAATCTTTTTAAAAATACTATCATTTACGTGATGTATTTAACATTTTTTATATATTTGAGAGCCTCTTAATCTCAAATTAAATTGACGCAATACTGACGAAAACTATAACAGCTTTCACTGACAAAAATTTATTAAAGTTGGTGCAAATTAGGTTCAAAATCAACAAGAAACAATGAGCGTGTTTGTGAGTTTTCGTCAGTTTTGCGCAGACTCGGGTAATAAACTTTTTGAATGCATCCATTGTTGGCAATATTTCATAGTTTTCATACACTTAGTGCGGTTACTTACCAGTAAGTGCATTTCACAAGTGCACCCAGAAGTTATGGTAAAAATCGCATTATACGATTGATACAAGTTAAATTTTATCCCAAAATGTATTGATCAAATAACGCGAATATTTTGATAATTACTCTAAGTGAAGTATTAGACAACTATCTTAGGCCGTACAATAACATTTTTCAAACTACAATTAAAGCACTCCCATAATTAATTCACCAATCACCAATGAATGCATACAACTAGTATATCCGAACTTATTGTAATAGGAAATTAGAACCATTAAGCCGTACTTAGTAATCAACTCAATAATAAATACAGTAATTCGTTTCACTTTATCAATCGATTAAATTTGATTGGTCGAAATACGACGATTTTAATTTATTTAAATGTATTCCTTGCGCGCCTCTTGTTGGATTTTAATTATAAATCTAAACTTGATTATACACATAATTATTATCAGTCTATGTATTACCGTTCAACGTTATCCTGAAATATACATTATGTAAGGTAACGCTAAACGTTTCTTGATTAAATTATTCGACGTATCCAATCTTTAGAGAGTATTTCAAATACTAAAATTTAGTAACACGAAACGTAAAGACACGACTCAGTTGCATTTATTCAGTAACTTGAATATTCTGGCAACTCAAAACCTCTCAAACTCGATTAAAGATTGGACACGTCAGAACGAGTACCGATTTACATAATAGAACACAATCCTGAGAGCTCAGTGCCTCTATTGACCGGTGGTTGTCTACTAAACTGAACACCTTCTAATCCTGGTTTTAGAGTATACTGCATCTCTGGTTCTTCACCAGGTGGCAAGGGTTCATCATCAGCGCTGATATCGTCGAGTAACTTGTCATCAACATTGTTAGTGACGAAGGTGGGCAATGATTTGGAGATGTTGATGCGTATTCCTCCGACGGGGAGCGTGGTGGCGGGAGCGTTGGCCGCGTCCAGCTGCAGGTTGCCGTCGATGGAGGACTCCACTGTGGCGTGAGTGTTGTCCACTCGCGCCTGGACTGTCTCTTCTTCTGCTGTTAATATTGGTTCGTCATCTGTTGACAAAATACAAAAATAAGTGATTTAAAATATTTAATAGAAGTAATCGGTTGGGAAAATAAAGTAATCGGAAGAATAACTTTATGAATTAATGATGTCATTTTGTTCATCAAGGAACAATTACATTACGCTATTTCTGCATAATGTTCGAATGACCACTGCACAAATATCTACAGGCAATTTTTTATCCAGAGTTATCCTAATATCAATGTCAGTAACAGATTGCAATAAAGTGAGATGGCAAAACTTAAACTTATCATATTCATCTCTCAAAATCCTGAACTAGCGGCAGATTTAGGCACGAAACCGAAGACGAAACGAACATTTGAACAAGTCAATTTACTGTCAATATTCCATAGCAATAAGTATACCACGTCATCATTATCATGTAAGGCCATAGGACGTCCACTACTGAACATAGACTTCCCCTAAAGATTTCCAAAAGGACCGGTTGGAAGCGGTTTGCATTCAGCGCTCTTAAATGCTGTTTCATGTGCTAGTGGAATAATTTAGGAACTCACCAGGATCCACAGGCTCCTGCTTGACCTTGATCTTGCTGAAGTCGATGTCAGCGAGCCTGTCTCTCTCCTTGCGCTCTGCGGTTGTCTCGTCGTCCGTGTCGGCGTCATCGTCCACCACCACTTCATCTACGGGCTCCGCTTTGAACACTACATCGTCTTCTTCACCTTCATCGATCTGTTGAGGGATGAAGAGGTTTATAGTAACGAATGGGACTTTCAGGTAATGAGGACAGCTTCTAACAGTTGCTACCCGAGATCCTTAAAACATATTTTTTTAGCGTGGTTTAACATTTCGGAACAAGTTCCGAAATGTTAAACCACGCGTTAGATAATCACAATATGGTAAGTCTTAAAACTGATACAGAGATAACTAGATGGGCATGCGGGCGGCGAGTAATTGGCGACTCGCTGTCCGATCATGGACCATGCCCGGGTCGACGGCGCGTCCTGTTCCACGCGCACCTCAAAAAGCTGTCAGTACAATGACCCCCCGGCCCCTTAGAGGGCCAAAGCCTGCCGGCGTCGCGGGACTAACGAGCTACTGTGAACCCGGACCGTAAAGAGCTATTGAAGGCCACCGTGGATTTTAGTCACTACAAGTCTGACAGTCTATCCTGCCCTGCCCTGGGTGGGAGGAATCATTTAATGATTTTACCATGCTAAAAAAAACTATATGACAGTAAAAATTACTCACTTCAACGGGATCCAAGTCCTTAGCTTCTTCAACAACTTCGACCACAGACTCGTTGTCGGACTCCTCCGCCGGGTCGTCCTCTACGTCTTTGATCTCTATGGCCTCTTCCTCTACCTTCTCTATGGCTGTCACGTCGTCAGACGACTCTTGTGATGGCTTCTCTTCAGCTTTGTTTAATGACGCCTAGAGGAAAGATATATAATTATTAGAAAAGGGAGTTTGAAAGCAGTATGTATTTTCTTTTAGAATGTCAGAAAGATAATTCAAAGCATCTATGCTATAAATGATGTTTCACGGGAAGTCAGCATTTTTAGTCAGTTTCATGAAATCAATCTATAATTTAAAATAGCTATAATATCGAGCTTAAGAATTTTGAACTTTAGGTTTGAAATAAATCTCTATCAATACATTTTATGTCTCAAATAAATTGCTTCGATTATTAAATGCTACGGTAAATGCCCTATGCAACACAATAATTAATAATGTAAGAACTAATTTGGCTGAGATATCTCACCTTGAAATCCTCATAGCACTGTGGATGATAATAATCATCGTTATGCTTGACGGAGTTCCTGAGATGCCACTCCTCCTTGTCCTCGTTGTAGAACTGCTGGAAGGTGTCCCCGCACAGAGCACACGCGTGGTGCGCCGGCGCAGACGCCGCGGCCGAGGGAGTGGCCGGGGGGGGCGGGGCGGGGGGCGAGGCCGCGCCCTCCGCCGCCCCGCCCACCGGGAGACCGCCTGTCTCGAACCAACTCTTTTCTGAAGAGAGGAAAGCAATAGTTTTAAATTGATGCATTTTGTTGTTGTCACATGAAGGCACTAAAATCTAGATCTCAGTGTCTTATTCAGTAGACGTCAAAATTCAATATTGTACAGAAAAATCACAGTCTTCCTGCCTTTATCCCATTCTACTTGTGGTCGTCGCAACACGTTCTCTTCTTCCATTCTCCCCTATCAGACGTCACAGTATCATTTACTCTTTTTACATTCATATCATTCTATAAACAATCGATCCATCTTTTCTTTGGCCTTCCTCTTTCACTCCATCCATTAACATTCAAATCCTTCACTCTTTGAGTCACACGAGTACCTACAGAAACAAAAAGTTAGAGCGCCGTCGCCAGTAGTTCACAATACTTTTGTTGGTAAGCTTTTTAAAAACATACCACCTCGAACTTGTACCAGGCTAGTGCTTTTGTTAGTTTTGTCTATCAGAAAAAAAAAGAATACCGTTCTATGGAACTACTGGGAGAAAAAATCCCAGTAGTACTATAATGGAACTACTGGGAAACGGCGGGTTAGAGTACATGAAAAGTATCTCACCTCTCTCCTCTAAGTCCTCGACCTCCTCGTACTGCACCCAGTCGGACAGGTCGTAGTGCCAGTGTCGGGAGTGCGCCCTCCGTGCGGAGTCCCGGTCCCTCCTGTTCTGCCTGAAGTGCCAGTCGAGGTGCTGCGAGTACCGCACGGTGTGCTCGGGAGGGAAGCGCGCGCCGCAGCCCGAGCACTGCATGCCGCCGTACAGCCGCGCTACCAGACCCGGCTGTTTGCTAAGGGGAGAAGGAACTTTATTAAAACAACTGCAGCAGAAGTAAATAGCGATCCGTTCACGACCTTGCGGCGATTTTGAAACACGCCCCGAAGCGCCGCCAGTGGCGAATTCGGTCTTACAAAGTAATTAATGTCTTATTCCCGGTCACCGCTTAGGTCAAATTCTTGAATGGGCTGTAAGTCGTCAACAATAATAATACCTAGCGACATCTATGGAGAAAGCTAAAATCAAAATTCATATTGAAATAACTATGGATTATCTAATCATCGTAGAATTGGATATTAGGGTCATACAACTGTGTGAGTCACACATTACCCGTGTGATCGGAGGTAGCTCCCTTTAAAATGAATAAAATTCTTTCGACGTCCATTAACTTCAAAAGAATTTTCTCCTCTATACCTTGTACTCCACCATGTATAATGGACACACACTCAGACATAATAAAAAATAAAATTCAAAATACAATAAGAATTTTGCTGAGCATGTCCACACCAAAAGGGTTACCAACTCGGCACATGCTGGGCAAAAGACACCCAGCGCTGGTTTTCAGTTGGCACCACGCAGTGACACACGGACGAGGGTAGGCAAAACAAAAAATAAATAAATAAAATAGTTAAATAACATAAACAATTTGAAATGTGTGTAGGGAAAAGTGAAGTGTATTAAATAAAATTATATTAAAATTCATTATAATATGAAAAACGTGTGCGCTATAATAAATTACATAAAAGTATTTTTATAAAACCAGAAGAAGCCTGTTCACTCTAACTTTGAAGAGATTAGGGTTGTAAGCGTTCGGAAACAGACGCAGGCAGAGAGTTCTACTCCTTCGCTGTCCGCATTATAAAAGACGTTTGGAAACGCTTAGTGTTTTGACTAATTGACCTAACAATTCAAAACAATCATAATAAATTCTAAAATAAAACAATACTCACACTCGTAACGTCTCAATCCTCATGAAGTCAACTTTATGAATAACATTCTTATCCTCTTTCGGCTTATTCTTTTCCTCCACTTTAGTTTGATCCTGAGCTCCGCCATTCTCCTCCTTATTATCTTTGACCTGCACTATCCCCGTAGCCACTAGCTTCGCGAACAAATCATTGACATTAATGTTGCCCAGGATCGGAAGCGGTAGGGCAGGTGGTTTCTCATCTGATGGTGTTTCTAGACCAGGTATCTTGTCCGATATTGCATCGGAGAAAAGAGGCTCTGCTGTGCTGTAGTCTGATCCTGAAGCTGGAACTGTGCTTGAGGGCATCACGCTTGCTAGCATGTCCAGACCTGAACAATGAAAACAGTGAATTAAAATGAAGATGAAATGAAGATGAGAAGAACTAACACGTGTCTTGATCATTATCGAAATAGGATCGAGCATAACATCACGCCTGTGGTTTTTGAAAGTTTAGGGAGAATTTGGAGAATTTTGGTGCAGAAAAATTGAGTGGAGATTCGAACAAATACTGACTACAAATAAATTCGTAATGAAAAACATAATTGCAAAAAAATTGACCAAGGACTCGAGCTTAACAACTAGAGAGGATTATGAGTTGAGCTACACGGTAACTGACATATGCTTGCACTGACTGGACAGGTCCACTCAAATCTGTATGGTTCTTTCTTCAAAAGACCACCTCAGACACCTGCATGATTCTCTTATAACTTTACCAATACAAAATTGTCTGGACTTTAAAAGAGACTGTGTGTGACCTCTGAGTTTATTTCGGATGTTTCTTCTCAGAGTAGTCAGGTACGAAACACCGGCCACATCTAGTGTAAAAATAGTGTCTTTTTGACGTGTAAAAGAGTGTATCATTATTTTATGACTAAAATAATCCAGTAGACATGCTTACCTAAGCTCTCAGTGTTCATTTCAGGGCTGGGTGTCTTCATAGGCCTGTTGAGTGGCTCCTGTTGATCAACCTCCATGGCGTTCACATTCTCCTCTTTGACTTCCTCGAACTTATTGGGTGGCACTAGAGGCAGGCCCACGCCCTCCATATTCGCGATCTGAATGTGACCAGGCTTGATGTACCGAGGTAGGGCAGAGAACCTAATGAAGTACTTCTCATTGCCAACGACGATTGGCTTCGGAAGATCACCAAACTCCACTTTGAATGGCTGTTCATTTATTAATACAGTTCGCAAAGAATCCACGAAGCGAACCGTCAAGAAATTACCATTGACTAAGATCTTTTGCACTTTCGCGTCCAAGTATACAGGAAGCATCTGTGTGGCGTTCACAATAAGGTTTATTTTCCCAGCTACCAAGTCTGTGCGCTTTTCTTTGCCGATGTCCACTTGAGGCATCGGACCTTCCAGATGAACTAGTCTAGGCTTTCCGTCTATAATAACTCCTAAAGGCTGGCCACCAAAGAAGCACTCGTACCATCTACCGTTGATGTACAGTTCTCTAGTCGGCGCACCGAATTTTATATCAAATACTTGATCATCTATCTCTACTTGTTTATAATTTTCATTAAAATTGAGAACTATTGAGTCTTTATTATCGAATGTAACTCGCCGACATCCGGGCAAGAATTTGATTTCTCTAGGATCGTCCCAATCCAACATAATAACGGCTGTATCACCATAAAACCTGATCTCCCTCGGGATGCCGTCGATTTGGATAGTTTTGAAAGGATCCTGGTCTATGTATTCTATAACTTTGAAGTCGGTCGGTGGGATTGCGAAGCCCGGGGCTCCTAGAGGTGGCGGGGACTCGCTACGTTCATACGGTACTAAAGGACATTCTCCTTGACACATGCCAAGTACAGGAGTGGGCAAAGGAGGCATTGGCATCCGTGGTTCGAAGGGCACTCGAGGAACTCTCTTATCAAACTTCCCTCTATAAGGGAAGGGTGGTACTGGACCTCGGAACCTCCTGGGTCCGAACTCTTCGCCTCTGGGCCTCGGTCCTCGCCACATTGGTTGATTGTAAGGTCCGTACAGGGGCATGACAGGCGGGAGGGGTAGCAAACCTTTCTTGCCGCCTCCATCTACTGCGTCAGAATTGAGTCTCATGTCTGAGTCAGCTCCTATGCTACCCAGCATGCCCTGACTGTCTGGCGGCGTGTCTAGGAACACGGACGGGGTGATTCTCTCATCAATATCTCCGAATCTGTTTCGTTCAGTCGGCGAGGACTTCGGGCTGGCTACTTTCTGGTTCTCCTCCAACATGTGTGTCTTGAGTCTTCTCTTGGATATTTCTAAGGATTCTCTCTGTTTGGCTTCTTTCAGTTTGAGCTTTTCGTTGATCTGTATGATCTGGTACATGAGTGTGTTGTATTGGTTCTTGTCCAGCTGTCCGTCCGTGAAGTGTTCTTTGGCCTGTGACATGATGATGGAGATGGATTTCTTGTTCTCGACGAAGCCTTGTTCGTCTTCTTCTCTGTGGTCTGAGTCGTCGCCACTCATAGTGCGGCGCCTTTCTCTTTCTATACCTGGAATAAAACATGACTATAGTATCAGACAAAAGAGAAGACTCATTAAAGTATGAAAATGTATTTGTTTAGGTCACGATTCCAGCTTTTATTAGCTCATAACAAAATTAATAACTTTGCCATCACGAGAATTAAAAAAACATTACTTACTAGGTGATTTACTGAACAGCAGCGGCCTGCCCAGCCTGTCTTTGCCCTTCGTCACTTCAGCAAACTTGGCTCTGACGATGTCTAACTTCGAAGGAGTTTTCTTATCATCCCTCTTCTTGACCTCATTCCAGTCTCTCTTGGGAGATCCCTTGGGTGGAGATCCCATCGGCACGTCGATATCATCAGGTTTGCTGTCAGATTTGGGTGAGGAGGTGATGGAAGGGGGCGGAGGGGCTTTCAGCTCGTCCACTTGTGGTAGTTGACGCAAGTCTACGTCTTCGTTGCCGAACAGCCTGTAACATGTGCTGTATTAGTTGTCTTTAATTGGGGATATTTTAGGTAAGCAATAGTGAGTTAAGCATATTAGATCCTATATCTAGAGGTATGACGCCATCAATGGTGATCCTCAGTTAGAAAAGAAAGCCTTGTCTTATGTGGCATTGTTAAGAATAAAATTAAAGTTATGCATTGATAATGAAACCTACCAGGATTTATAGCAATCAAAAAGTGAAAAAAATATTATTTGAGAAGCAAACGCTGTCAGGTTACTAGAATAACCTGAAGAGTTGCAACAATGAAGTAGAGAGAGGTAAGTCCTCTATTTTAACGTTAATATTAATAAAAGGCATTTCCAATACCAGTCTACTTACACATCAAACTTATCCACTTTAGCCTTCTTAGCTTTGACCTCTACAGCTTCAGTGGATGATCGTTTCTGGGCGACTGCGGCAGCCTTGGGCTCAGCCACCACGGCTGGTAGCACCCTAAGGTCTACATCCTTATTCTCAGTCACGACTTCTGGAGCATCTGTAAGTAAGACTTTATCTTTATGTCTTTGATTAATGATGTGTTTAAGGTATATTTTGGCATGAACAGTTTACCGTGACCGCGTTTACCTGTCGACCCAGCAGGCGAGGTATGAACGTCCGTAGATGTCACCCAGTGATTCCAGAAGAGAAATCTCTTGTAGTATGAGTTTGCCACGATCATTACCACTTACATTTGAATTTAAAACGGAATATTTACCATGTTTATTTATTATTTGAGAATGGAAAAAGAAGATGTGTTGGACCCAACCCATACAAAATGGAATTACAGCAGAAAGCTTATTTGTTTTAAATTACCGATATTTCGGCACTGTTATAAGCGCCACGTAAAATATTCCGTTTTAAGCTCTAATGACAATATCTCATGTCGTGGTATATTTATTGCACTTGTGTAAATTTATTATAATTACGCATGTATTCTTCATATTTTTTTTCTTTTTCTATTAATTCTTTGTACATTGGTGCTCATGTACTATACTTAGTACATGCCTAAAGTATTCGATTCTTTGTAGTTGTTCTTATTTATTTAATTTGTTATATTTTATAGATTCGTGATGGACATAAGCAAAATGTGTGAATTGTAAGTAACTTTGTTGAGTTTTTCTTACTGTTTAGATGATTAAGTTACATTAAACACGTGCTTAATTTTTACTGGTTAAACATTCAAAAAAGATACATAATAGTTTAAATATAAGTGGCGACTTTCACATTACGCTACATAATACATTAAAAAAAAAACAATAAATTAGAATTATTATTTCTTTTAACATAAAACCAATTCCTGCACAATTTATACATTAATTTTAACATTTTTGTGTTGCGAAAATATAAGTAAAAAATTTCTGCTGATATAAAAGAAACTATCATATCATCGCACGGCAAGCAAATTAGCTAATGAAACAAAATTACAATATTATTATTTGCATAGATAACTGAAGTGTGAATACTAGAACTTATTAATTAATGGCAAAAAAAGAACTAAATTCTATTGATGCATATGTACAGTCACGAACACTAGGCAAACGACTTCTACACGCTATGCCGCGCCGGTAGCATGCCATGCCGCTACTGGCTAAACATTGATAGGACAGTATACCCGCGCGGCAAAAACTGTGAGTTATGCCGCCGCCGGCATATTGTATAGGAACTTTTATGCAGTAACTTTTGAAAGTGATTTTCTCGTACTATATTGAAAGTTTTCATAGAATTTTCGAAATCATAATATTAATATTATATATTATCTTAGAAATAGATCTTATTTCATAGAAAAAAAAAACTGTTATTTAACGAGAAAGTATAGTATCCAATAGCTGGCATGGACAAGTCTAGAATTTTCATAATTTTAGTACCTCAATCAGCTATTGGTTTAATAGTGAATAATACAGTAGCAGTTATAAAAAGAAATTTGTGCGATTACAACAGAATTTACAATCTCAGTCAAAAACTCAAGCAAATCTATTACTAATCTAATTATAATAGAAAAATATTACTTACAAAATTCTGCAGTACAAAAGATACACATTTTTTTTAGCTAACAAACTTAATGAATCAAAATGTTTTCTCAACAAAGTTACATTCAATTCAAGCCACAGTTTAATATAGTATCTACCTGAATAATGAATACTTTTGTTTCAAATTAATTTTTTTTTAAGAATATCCTGTGACAACCGAGAGTAAGTATTAGTTATTCAGTAAAATAGTGTAGGTAAAAACAATAAGACATTTTATCCTGATGAGACCTGTGTAGTGCACAATACCCAAGTGAAATCACTCCAGCTCCGTGCTGTTAAAACGTCAAGTCAAGTAAAACAGATTGAAAGCGAAGACAGTGAAATGCATCAAGTGAAACCTTCTCCATTCTTCGTCATCGTAGAGGAAGCCCATGTCATAATATCAGAAGATAAACATACATCATAACTTGATATCTTACACACTTAAATTACGTTATCCATTTTTTTATCACGGTAAATTCATCAAATGAGTCCTCTACCACCCCGGGCAGGGCGAAAGGGACTGTCAGACTCGTACTGGCTAAAATCCACGGTGTCCTTCAATACCCCTTTACGTTTCAGGGTCACGGTAATTGGATAAGTCCCTCGACCCCGGCAGGCTTTGGCCCTCTAAAGAGGGGGCCCCGTCATTATGCTGACACTCTTTCAGGCGCGCGTGGAACACAACGCGCCGTCGACCCGGGCATGGTCCACGATCGGACAGCATCATCATCTGCCTAGCCTTTTCCCAACTATATTGGGGTTGGCTTCCAGTCAAACCTGATTCAGCTGAATATCAGTATTTTACGTGGAGCGACTGCCTATCGGACCTCCACAACCCAGTAACTGGAAAATACGATACCCCATGGTAAGACTGGTTTGTCAGACTTATGAAGTGGGATTGGGCGGGTCACGTCTGCCGGATGCAAGAAGACCGCTGGGCGAAGATCTCCACCCAATCGGTGCCGGGAGATGGACAGCGCCGCCGAAGCCGGCCCAGAAAAAGATGGCGAGATGAACTAGACGCTCACCATGAGAGCTGGTTCGAAGCGGCCCAGGAAAAAAATTCCTGGAAGGAATTGGGGGAGGCCTTTGCTCAGCAGTGGGACAGGATAGGCTAATAAAAAAAAAATGAGCTTCTAAGAGTAACGACTGTCAAAGATTTTCGAGTTACGGAGGAAACTCGCTATGACAGATGGTTACCCATCCACAGACCAACCTCGGCAAGCGCGGCTTAACCCGGAAGATAGGCCTGTGCGGCTGTAATTATTTAGCCACGAGCTCCTCATCAGGTCCATGGTCGGTCAGCTCGCCGTGCCCGCATACCCGCGCCTACGGTGGCCGGAGATCGTCTTAATACGACGTCTGTCGCCGCGGGTGTCTATCACTGCGGCTGGGGCGGAGGGAGGACGCTGTCCTGTCCCTCACGCGGTCCGCCTCCTCCTTCGCGAGTATGACTGTTTCGCAGGAGGCGACCGCTTCCCACTCCGTCTCGCCCTGCAGCATGGCCTCGACTAATGCCGAGCGCAAGAGGTCTCCGCCTATCGCCGCCGTGAGGACACGGCGGTGCTCTGCCCAAGCGGGGTAGTCCTGCACCGTATGCTCCACCGTGTCCTCCGGTCGATCCTCGCAGTGGTTACACCCAGGCGTTTCTTCCTTCCCTATCCGACACAGGTACCTTCCGAAACGTCCGTGTCCGGTGAGGACCTGCGTCATGCGGTAGGTCAGGACTTCGTGACGCCTATCCAGCCACTCCTCAAAGAGGGGTCTTACCGCCGCGATTGCAGCGTGCTCGATAACGTTATCCTTGGGACCTGTTTGTCGTATTCATGGATTTATGAAAACAACCCGGAATAAATAATTTATCAGTTAAAAAGAAATATCGTTTCTTTATTCCAATAACTAAAAAGAACCTGAACATCCCAGAGCCATATGAAAACTCACCTCATCCTTTAAGTCTTAAAAATAATTTAAAAAAGAAACGAGTCTAATTTTCATGGTGGATATGAACATGAAAATTACCGCCAAAATACCTACAATAGCACTGCCATCTGAGACAGAAACTTGAATATTCCGAGACAGAAAATCTGCTCAACTTTGATGGCCAATGAAATAAAATAGAATGTCGGGCACATACAGCATATCCGGCCAAACTAATGAATAGTGGACTATCCGTTAGTTGATTATTGTAACCAGTAGATCTAAGAACCGGCGCAACATTGAATTTTATAGATTCCGGAAATAGATTAAAATCTTCATAACAGCCGGCTTGTTATATTAAATATCTATGGTTTCACCCCCACTGCTCGGCTACTTTTGGTCGTGGCGTGATGTTTTATAGCTTATAACTTTCCTCGATTAAGGGGTTATTTTTCGGACCATTAATTCTTGAGATTAGCGCGTTCTTCAACCAAATAAATTCTTGTGCTTTATAAGTATAGATTTAAATAAGTTGTGCCTATTCTGGATATTAAAATAAGACCGGATACTAGATAGTTCCTGGATATTCAATACTACGTTTACCCACACTAACACTAGTCCTCGATCTCATAAAGAAACACTAGAGTTATGGGTCTGATGATTGAAGCCAAAATATTTTACTACATTATTGGACTAATAGTAGATAAAAACTACGGATGTACAGGCTAGTCAGTATGGACAGTAGATTTTGTACTTTAAGAGTTTAAAAAAATCTACTTCTATGAATCTCTCTAAAGCAAATAGACTGGATTAATACAAGTAAATATCCACTCTTTTAGTTGATTTTTAGAGAAAAAATAAAATAGTCTCTAAAGTATGAGTATTTTTTGTAAATAAAAGCTTTTGTTTTGTTTTCTGTTACTCTTTAAGAGACCTCCTTAAACAGGCTTAGTAGAGGTATGTATGTCAGGCACTGGCCTGATACAATTTTATGATTTAGATGTGTTTTTGTTTGTTTGTTACACTTTTCGCCCTAAATAGCTGAACCGATTTTTATGAATTATGATACAAAGATAGATGGGATCCTGAAGACGGTTATATGCTACATCTTGGGGGAGGTAGAGCGGTGAGCAAAGCTGTAAACGTAAGCTCGGTAATTTTTAAAATCACTTTTACTGTTTTTAGGGTTCCGTCAACGACGATATAATACTAGACTACTCATTGCACGATCTAACGAACAAAACTATTCTGCCAACTCGCTGAGGTAATACGTAAGCGAGGGGGACGGGGTACTGCGTTGTGATTGGCTAACTCAAGGTCTGTTCTGTCTCAACGTATGTTTACGGCTCACAGGATTGGTCGAAATGAGACGGTTATAAGACTTTTTTGCCTAATGTGTTGGCAGACATCGGTCGCCTGTTATTACGAGTCTAGTATTATATCGTCGTTGGGTTCCGTAGTCAACAAGGAACCCTTATAGTTTCGCCATGTCCGTCCGTCCGTCCGTCCGTCTGTCCGCAGTTTAGCTCAGAGACGCACAGTACTAGAGAGCTGTAATTTGGTGTAAATATACGGATTTGTTGTGCCGAAAAAGTGGTAAAATAAAATCTCGTAAAATATTTTTTTTTAGGGTACCTCCTGTACACGTAAAGTGGGGATGTTTTTTTTTTTTCTCGTATACCCCTTAGTGTGGGGTATCATTAAATAGGTCTTTAAAAAATATTGATAGTTTTCATTAACAATTTTTTGATAAAAAAATTCGTTTGTGAAATATTAAGCTTTAAAGTGCTAAATTTTGCTCGACTCGAGTGTCCCCCCCCTCTACCAGCTAAACGGTTATGTTTGGGGGTGTGAAAAAATTCACAATAGTAGTATATATAACGAAGTTTAAAAGAAAATTATCACGACTAAGTAGGCTTTACAACTTTACGAGTAATAGTCGACCAACTTATAAAATGTACTTGGATAACAGATTTTCTTAAACAAAATGTATCGTAGAACATGTTCTTCAACTGCAAATGTAAGTTTGTCAACTTTATTTTTACAGCTTTAATAGGTATGTTTTTACGGTATGTTTTTTGGGGATAGGTAGGTTTTTATCGTCAACTATTTTTAACTAACTTCAAAAAAAGGAGGAGGTTCTAAATTCGTCGTAATCTTTTTTTATGTATTTTCCCCGATTTCTCAAAGACTCCTGGACCGATTTTGAAAATTCTTCTTTTTAAAATTAAATTCAGCGAATCAGTTTAGTTAGTTCGCATAAGTATTTTGATGGGCAACTACGGAACCCTACACTGTGCGTGGCCCGACACGCACTTGGCCGGTTTTTTTTTTGTATAAATTTGTCTTTGAATTTATCAGTACCTATATTGCGATCAGTTGCATATTATCCGATCTCACATAATGTAATCATTAGACAGCTTTTTCGTTCGTGAATGGAAGACAAGGATCAAACTCTTACCCTTATAACGAAAGTAAAGAAGTTAAGAACAGATTAGAACGAACTAGATCACTAGCAAACGTTGGAAATCTACTGGATGAAGCACGAAGTGTCAAACCAATGGAGTGTTAATTTTAAGAGGTAAATGAAGCCCGACGCCTTCCACTGGTGTCCGCCGCAGTCATTATGATCCAACAGCCGAGGGTCGTATTCCTGCACGAAACGATGGTAGAACTGACCCAAGGCGGATAGCAATCATTTCACAAGATTCACCAGCAATCGCTTCGGTCGTCTTCGGTCGGTTTATTTTCATTTACACATTTCCTAACTCTTAAGGGACATAACACTGAATGGCGTCAACCCGGAATGAATGCCTATAGCAGATGAAAAAAAAAAAAACAATTTTTCATCTGCACAAACCATTATTTAACGTGTCATACGTTAATGAATGGATGTCAATTATATTGTTGTAGTGGCAGTCTTTGTAGATTAGCAAAACAGTCACTCCATGTGTTCAATACTCCATGGCAGATGAAAATAATTTTCAGAAAAGTTTACTAACTCTCAACCAATAATCAAACATAAAAAAGTTAATAGCTATTTGACGTTTATACTTACGACAAAAATTCTTCTCACTTTACTACCATGCTGCTTTGTCAATTTCCCAAAAAAAAAACTTGATAAAAATGCCCCATTTTCCAATACAATTAGAACTAAAATCTCCTTCAAAAGATGTGACTGCTACAAGTTTTGGTTTTCATTTCACTGTATATCACTTATTTTATCCGTATACTTCAATTGATCCAGAGTCCAGCGTTGTCCTCAGTCATTGAGTGGGTGTCCGGTCCATGGCTTGATGTCCAGAGTATTTTCATGCTGAGGTTCCACCGTTGTTTGTCCAAGGTTTCAATTGTAATCATGGATATAATATGATAATATTTCTAGATAATATTTTGAAACTAAACACTAGTTCAGTAAAAACTTATAAGATTAAATAAAATCGTCAGATTAGATTTTGTCTCACACCAAGAAGAAAACGTGATTGTGCATGAATTCTCTGACCAGTTCACGAAATGTGATCAATCAATGACTAGAGTAATTCTTAAAGTGCAATGAGTACTGAATAACCAATTAAAGTCAAACTATTTACTCTCGGTAGTCAACATTGATATCTTAGGTGTTGAGTAGGGAACAGAAACACTGTAGAAAACACGTCAATATGAATACTCCAACAGTTAAAAAACATTTTATTTTCCACACAAAAAGCGTATGCACGCTCCGGCTTATATCTAGTATCACAGAGGTATGGGCGCACGCGGCTACAGAGAGGAATATCTTACTTGAGACTACGCCGGACTCCGGGCTGTCGGACTTCTGGCGATTGCGGCGCATGTAGTGCTCGCGGTTGTAGTTGCGGAGCTCCTTGAACGTCACCACTTCAGCCTCCTTCTTATCGGGCGAGGCGGGCGAGGGAGCGGGTGCGGGCGCGGGCGCGGGAGCGAGAGCGGGAGCCGCAGCAGACTTGCCTCGCGCTAGCTCCTTCTGAGCCTCTTCATCCCTCCGCCGCCTGCGCTCGGCACGTGCCGCGTCTCGTTTGCGCTTGGCCGGCACTGCTTCACCGTCTCGTTTTGGATTATTCCGAGAGATTTTAGGTATCGGTGGCATTTTGCTTATTTTCTTGGCGTCGGGCATCTTGTCGACGTAGGCCGGCATGGGGCCTCGCTCGGGCTCGGCCTCGGTATGGTTGCGCTCTAACTCCGCGCGGCGCAGCTCCTCTCGCCTGCGCTCGCGCTCTTCTCTTGGCCGCGCGCGTCTCGGGTCGCGCTTGTCGAGGTCACGAGCGTGGCGGCGCGGGTCTCGAGCATTGGGTCTGGCGGCCTCCCCGTCGGGCCTGACGTCTATAGTGATGACGTTTTTCCGTTTTGTGACGCGCTCGAGAGGTTTGATATCAAAGACGTTAGGTGCGATTGGAGCGGCAGGAGTGACCGGTGGGGCGGGGGCCACGATGGCCACCGGCGGGGCGGCGGGGGCCGCGGGGGCCGCGCGGGGGGCGGGGGCCGCGCGGGGGGCGGGGGCCGCGCCGTGCGGCAGGCGCGCCAGGCGCGGGTCGCGGCGCGCGGCCACGAGGGCGGCGCTGACGGGCGCGATGCGACCAGCTGGCTTGTTTACAGGCTGCAGAAGAAGAAACGATGATACAATCTTGGTATTTTCAAATCAGCAATCGACGGATAATCTCTATATTATCTCTTTAATGAGCTATACTTGACTATTTTAAATAGAAATGTTAAAGTGATCTTACCGGTCCAAGTCTCTGTTTGACAGGTATGCTGGCTACCTCGGGCACCACCGGCTGCACGGCGGGCGCGGCCGCACTTTTCGAGTTACTGTTAGTTGCTGGAGTTGATGACACCTGTAACAATACATAGCTCTTTGTTAAGTCTACACGTTACATTAAAAATGCATTGTTAGGTACATCTTCATCACAATGAAACATAATTTATGCTTGTCCAATTTCAATATACTTTTTTAAGGTAACCAGCGTCAGTAGTTTAGAAGATAAAATAATTGCCGACGTTGGTCAAAGGGCCGCTGCAATGAGCTGTGGGCCAAAATAACCATTTTTGGAGCCCTGACACAGCCAGAAGGCATCGCGAACCTCGTAGAAGATGGCGGGATGAGCTTGACAAAACCAATGACCAGTGGTCCACTTTGGCCCTGGATCGTGAAAACTGGAAGTGAGAAAGACCTTTGCCCAACAGTGGGATGATGTAGGCTAGCAGTATCAGTATACCCTCCCTACATAAGCTGCTTGTATTTTTTGTCAGTTTAACAATGCAAATTACTAGGGAATATCAATTACTCAACATATAACGTAATGTGGAGCAACAAAAACAGAAACCCTATTGTAACCCTCATACGTATTTTTTATTATAAGTCAACAGTTACTTTTTAATTAGGTTGATGGACAACACTTTCTGATGTGAAACTTGCAAGGAACTGTGCTATTATTTATTTTCATACTCTAATCCTTTAGTTATTAGACAAGAGCTAATTTTGACACTGATTAATCTATGTAAAAACTCACTCACTTTTAGTTTTAATAAAACAATTTATAATTTACTTTTCACCTCACCAGCTCGGAAAGATTCTATTTCTCATTCAAAATCTGAGCACAAAACTCCATTTTGTGCTCTAGAGCACAAAGTGTTGTTTAAAATTCGAACACGTCTTGTATTCAATTGTTTTCTACTTTTCTACACTGGCAGGCGAGCCGCCCCCACTACATTTCCTCGCTGTGTGAGGTGAAAAGTTGTGTGTTGCACTCGGCAGCAAAGTTTTTCTACGTCTCGTACCTTTGAAAACTTCGCATCGCTCAGGATTCTATATTTGAACCGCTCGTTTCTCTCGCGGTTCAATCTTAGAATCCTTCGCTCGCTCAGTTTTCAATTCAAGTACTCGCGCCAAAAATCAACTTTGCAGCCTTGCATAACAAATAACTATTTCACCTCACCCGCTCGGAAAGATTCTATTTCTCATTCAAAATCTGAGCGCAAAACTCCATTTTGTGCTCTAGAGCACAAAGTGTTGTTTAAAATTCGAACACGTCTTGTATTCAATTGTTTTCTACTTTTCTACACTGACAGGCGAGCCGCCCCCACTACATTTCCTCGCTGTGTGAGGTGAAAAGTTGTGTGTTGCACTCGGCAGCAAAGTTTTTCTGCGTCTCGTACCTTTGAAAACTTCGCATCGCTCAGGATTCTATATTTGAACCGCTCGTTTCTCTCGCGGTTCAATCTTAGAATCCTTCGCTCGCTCAGTTTTCAATTCAAGTACTCGCGCCAAAAATCAACTTTGCAGCCTTGCATAACAAATAACTATTTCACCTCACACGCTCGAAAAGATTCTATTTCTCATTCAAAATCTGAGCGCAAAACTCCATTTTGTGCTGCACAAAGTGTTGTTCAAAATTCGAACACGTCTTGTATTCAATTAGTTTCTACACTGCCAGGCGAGCCGCCCCCACTACATTTCCTCGCTGTGTGAGGTGAAAAGTTTTGTGTTGCACTCGGCAGCAAAGTTTTTCTGTGTCTCGTACCTTTGAAAACTTCGCATCGCTCAGGATTCTTTATTTGAACCGCTCGTTTCTCTCGCGGTTCAATCTTAGAATCCTTCGCTCGCTCAGTTTTCAATTCAAATACTCGCGCCAAAAATCAACTTTGCAGCCTTGCATAACAAATAACTATATTTAACTCACACTTGAAAAATTCACCCTATACTATGCAGTGGGTATTTCATGCCCACTTTTACTAGAAACACTTAAATGTCTGCCATAACAAGTGCCTCTCTGAAGACATTCAAGTATCTTAAGAAACACTTATTATACCTAACAATGCAAGACATATAAAAATATATAATAAGATAAATATGTATATAAATTTTTCTAACCTGCTTATACAGTGCAAACTGCCGACTATACAATACATAGCTCCGTGCATGGGGTATTCTTTTATCAGTAGCACGGCTTGAATTAACTGTTTTCATGATAAAAGTATCGTGCAGCAACATTATTTATCTAGGGAACCTAGCACCAAACAATTTTTCAACACAATCGCAGCGCACAAACTAAAACTTTAAACGTCAACCGACAGGAACTTCTCGGTATAGACTGACAATTTAATACCGAGCGCGGCCGTACGATAACTGATAAGTGAAGTGCGAACCGGTGCAGTGTAAGTGGTGGGGATAAGTGAGCTGGGGAGTACGCAAATACTACAAAACTTGTAACATATAAATTGTGTTATGAAATAAATTGATGGTTGGATTTCCTTTATAATTTTATCCATTCTTTTTAGAGAATTTAAATAAAAGCTTGGAGTTTCAAAATATTTTTCTATTTTGTTTTTTAGCTATTGCTGGACATGTATTATTTTTTGGTATTCTTGTCAGCAAACTTTCCCTTCCCTTTCATTTGATACCCATATCATAAAATACATTTATTAGTCCGGTGTGCGGTCCGCCATATTGTATTCAAAATGGCGTTACTCAGCTAACCATGCAATGTCATCTAAACTGAACGTTTGTATAAAATAAATCAGCTCAATTGCTTATCGATAACTGCTATTGAATAAATTCAATTGCAAGATTAGACCTGAACAAAAAAATATTTTTTTCTGTAAGTATTATTTAAGAGATGGGCACGCGTTAGACCACTGTCTCTCGCCTGATGGTAAATAACAATGATATTTTAAGTAAAAAGGTGTAGACACGTTATACGCGCTCAGAAAGTGACGCGCTCAAATGTGGCTAATTGGCAAGCCTTGAGCTCAGTGCGACGTTCCCGGCGACAACAGACGCACGTCACGAAGTACAAACTAAAAGTGACCAATAACCACCGAAAATGCCGTCGTGTGTTATGAGAAATTGTACAATTAATTATACAAGCAAAACTACTAAAAGTCAAGGAATCACATATCATTCGTAAATATACTATTTATCTTAATATTTTCACAAATCGAACATTACGTTTCTAAAATATGGCGTCAAAAAAGAAAGAGTGCAACAGAGATAGATGTCATTACCGAACATCGCGTAAAATTATATGTCTCTTTTTATAACAACTGGTAGTACCTGTATTTTATGCAAATAAATGATTCTTATTCTTATTCACTTGCGATGCCATCCTACTTTAGCGACTAATCGTGATGTAGTGTGATATTGCAATATTTAGTTATTCATGTGTGCGTTAGTGTGCCGTTTTTGAAGATAGATTGTCGTGTAGGTAACATATCTATTCATTTATAATATCATTGGTAAATAATGATAAATGCTTAGCTAGAAGCAACCTATTTACTCGTGACTTAAATAAAAACTAGGTAAAAATTTTAATATAACACGTGCGAATAAGTAGTATGATACGCCCACATGTTTCTCGATTTCTACAGCTCCTGCGCAGTTTAAAATCAGCTAACTTTCACTGTTTTAATTATTTATGCCTTACTGTCGAATCATAAAGCCAATCTAGACCGCTCAGTCGCGCTTCATCCAAAACTTTTATTACTATGCAGATAATGTTCATATTTCTACAAGCGATTATAATCATGCGTATCACAGGAATTAGAACAGTAACTTCTAGCGATGGGTCGTTGACGGTTTTTCCGTCAACGAAACGTTAACGTTGATTCACGTTTGTCAACTAGTTAATCAACTAGTTAAATTCGTCCACGAGTTGAATGAGTTAACGTGTTCATCTCGTTGACGAATTTAACTGTCAACTTGCAACGTAAACCGTTGATTCATTAAACGGTTTATAATCAACGATTGCG
This sequence comes from Agrotis clavis, assembly GCA_954870645.1. Classification (NCBI taxonomy): domain Eukaryota; kingdom Metazoa; phylum Arthropoda; class Insecta; order Lepidoptera; family Noctuidae; genus Agrotis; species Agrotis clavis. Next base: position 1,424,575 of record OX940925.1, read on the forward strand.
CGTTTAATTTTCACAGAGGGCTGTTCGCTATACCTCGTGCGTCTCAAAAAATAGTACATTTCAAATAATACATTGGGATAATTAAACAAACTCCACCAATATTTATGTACTATTCTTAAAATAAATAATTCGAAAATCAACTCATTCAACCGCTCGCAATCTATGACTTTAAAAATATCGAACCATAAAACTCAACGTTGAAGATAACGTTTGCGTTCTCGTTAATTCAACTCGTTGAATTAACGAGAACGAACGAACGAACGAGTTCAACTCATAAACGTCGTTGACGAATTCAACTAGTTGTACACTCGTTCGTTCGTTCGTTCTCGTTATTTCAACGAGTTGAATTAACGAGAACGAACGAACGAACGACTTCAACTCATAAACGTCGTTGACGAATTCAACTAGTTGATTCATATTCAGTTAACGTTAACACGTTGACAGGAGATCAACGGTTGATTCAACTAGTTCGTTGATTCAACGCTCATCCCTAGTAACTTCATGCAAATAAGGTCCATTCAGCTAAGGGTCACAAAAAGTCGCGCGCATTCTTCAGAATTCGCGCGTCTGCGCGTGAACAACGCTGATCGTGAATCGTGCGGCTTCGCTTTAGTTATAAATAACTAGCTTCCGCCCGCGGCTTCGCCCGCGTGGTGTTTTGATAGCCTATGTTCTTTCTCAGGGTCTAAAGATTGTCTGTGCCAAATTTCATCAAAATCGGTTGAGAGGTTTAAGCGGGAAAGCGTAACAGACAGACAGACAGAGTTACTTTCGCATTTATAATATTAGTTTGGATTTGACACTTCGATGCGCTTCGACTCTGCGCTAGTATAAATTGACCCTAAGTCTACTGTTTTGATCTCAGTCTAGTGGTCGCCCGCATCAATCCCGCACACGAAAAACAAAAACTTAATTTCAGTGTCGTCCACATTCTATAATGCAAAATGCAAAATTTAAATAATTTGCAGTGTTCTTTGTTAAATTTTATTTAGCTAGAATGGAACCAGTCATTACAAATTACTGTACGTCGCTACAAGGCTTCTTTCAACCAAGGTTGAGAAATAATTGCGACAAATTATTGTCGTCTGTCAAGCGACATCTTTACGATAAAGCGAGTATCTTTTACGATAAGCGAGAAACCATGAAAATTACAAGCTAACTTAGACGACGATAAAAATAAGTAGATTTTCGTAATTTTTTGTCTCTAGGGAAATTATCTTACGCAATATTCTACTGACGGTTGCCCCACAGTGGGCCAAAGCCTGTCGGGGTCGCGGGACTGTCTTATCAAGAAACCGTGACCTCGGAACGTAAAGGACTATTGAAGGAACACCGTGGATTTTAGTCAGTACGAGCCTGACAGTCCCTCCCGTCCGTGAAACGAGGGGAAAAGCTATTTTTTCTGAATATAATATGTAGTTTATGGGAGCTAAGTAAAGGGAAAAATCGAAATGTAATGTTCATAAAAGTATATTGTATTGAGGAAATAATCTATACATATAATAAAATAGTAGGAAAGTCAAAACTGTACATTGAATATTTTTTGAAAAGAATACTTGGGGTGTGATCTACAATCGATACCGAAGCCAAAAATATAGTTTTTAGAATTTTTGTCTGTTTATCTGTTTGTCTGTATGTATGTCCGGGATAAACTCAAAAAGTAATGGACGGATTTGAATGATTTTGTTTTTGTTGTATAGGTATTAAGTCTGGCCAACACATAGGCTATAATTTATCTTGGAAACTTGAACACCTGGTGCAGAACCGCAACGGACCAGCTAAACTATAAGAGATACAAAAATGGTGCGATAGCAAAAATTGTTCCACCTGATGAGCACTCTCTGTTGACGTATAAAAATTGAAGATGCCTTTTCTATTTTATACGTTTTATTTCTATTTCCTATTTCATTTGCTTTAAAGTTTGTTATAGATTCTATAACAAACTTTAAAGTGGGACATCAGGTACCCTCACTTTCTCAACAAATTAAAAAAGAGAATATTAGTTTAGGTGCCTTAAAACCAAATAGGTACAATGCGGACGAAGTCGCGGGCAACAGCTAGTCACCCATAAATACCTAACTCCTTTTATATTCAAGCAAAAAAATGTATAAAAAGTTAAGCTTATAAATAATTTCTTATATCGAGTCAGATAGTGGTGTTAATACCCGTTTGCCTTCCAAGAAACTTGACTAAGGAAAAAACATTGCATATTTAAATAATATTATCTTGAACCGACTTCTTAATGAATGCTGCTTTGTCGCGGTTCTTTATTTCATATTATATTTCTGGGTAGCTAAATGATTGCGAAACAGATTTTGAACACTTTTGGCAGAGATACTAGGAAACAATGGATTTATACTGATAAAATCCTATCTTAGGATTAGGATAGGATTTAATCTTAAATTAAAAGTAGAACCTAACATCGTTAAATTTTAAAAGAAGTTAATTCTTAAAATACATAACTTGTACCGTTTTTCTATCTAGAAAAGTCGAAGGACATAATAATTACATATAGACACATAGTTACAAGGCCACAATATAAATGATTATTTTATTGATCCTGTCAATTCAGTTGTATTAATCAGTATAAAAGGGCCCCATATTATGAAATTATTTATTGTTGTTAGTGGAAACAGCCTTACTTGGTTTTATCCTAGGACATGTTGGTTATCTATCTATTAATCTTAAGAAAATTCAGGTTTATTTATAAATTTCTATCTTACTGCCATTTAATTATGATTATTATTCAAAATAAATTCTGTTAAAGGGTCAATCTTCAATGTTGAGGATAATGACGCCCGATACTTTTACTACTAGTGCAACCATCCATTGACAAAAATCACTTAAATGTAATTAAAATAATTTATATTATTGTTTGTAAATGGATGGTTGCACTAGTAGTAAAAGTATCGGGCGTCATTATCCTAAACATTGAAGATTGACCCTAAAGTCGGTTTATTTTTTGTTTACTTCTAGCAACGCATTACTTTGGAGAACAAACAATTAAAAACATACCAGGCTCAAAAATTAAACAAAATCTAATTAAGAGGGCTTTCACACGTTTCGTTGTTTTTGTGCGACTTTTGGAACCTGATTCTGGGCATGTCATTGCCACAAATAAAAAAAAAAGATATATACTCGAGAAAGTTTGATTATTTCTGTGTGGAGTGCTTTAAACAAATTTTTAGATTTGTTTACATACATGAGTAAAAACCTTGTCTCTGCCACAGAATATATAATAGTACCTAAAGGCACAGAAGCATTACTCCCAAAAAGAAAACAAACAAATGTAAAATCTATACACGAAAGAATAGAGTCCATTTTTACTTGCACCCGCATCACCCACCTACTTTTATAATAGCCTAAACTTCCCATTCGCAAGCAAAAATGAACTGAATAGTAACGCGCGAGAGTTCATTTTAGTTTATCTGACGCCAACGACATTAAAAGGTTACTGTCGGTCAAGCTCAATAGGGTTGCGACTCGCGAGTTTGGGCACAGTTAGGTAGGAATACGTATTTTATGCATTGTTTAATTACATTATTAATTAACATAAATATATATCACTCCTCATTACCTCCTTAAGTCCCTCAAGGAATTTTGTTTTTATCATCAGCCTATATCTTTTTTCTGTTTCGTCATCGATTACTTCATATTCATATCGATTGGTAGCACAGAATGTTAACAGTAGGTACCTACGGCACCTTACGTGAGGAATAATATATACACCGTGACTTTTTAGTCGCCTTACAACGGCAGCCCAGTTCATGTATCCAATCACTAAAACACGTTTATAATATAAAATATGTATTTAAGAGATTTCAAAATTTAAAAATAAAATAATATAAAACCTGCGGTCTTTGCTTACATCAAATATCAAAGATTTTAAAACGTTGTCAGAAACAAAAAGATTAGTTCCGTTTCAATCCGTTCTGGCCAAGCTGTAGTCATAACTTTAAAGATCGATCGTTATCGTTTACGGCAAAATAGATAACTAGTCCTTATCATTTCATTCATTTCATTGTCACAGGCCCCGTGTTGCGTGTCTTTGTAGGTAAGTAGGTAAAAAAGTCGCGAAGAGAATTACGATCGCTGACCTTGAATGCGTAGTGTAGCCATTTTCTGAGTTTGAACGTGTCTAAACAATAACGTAAACATCTTCCTACTTTCTACCGGTCATAATTCGACCTACCTACGTATTCAGCTTAGGTGAGTGAGAGTGATGTCAGGTTTGATAATCGTCTATTTTTAACCGACTTCCAAAAGGAGGAGGTTCTCAATTCGGATGTTTGTATTTTTTTTTTTTTTTTTTTATGTTTGTTCGGGCATAACTCCTTCGTTTAACAACCGATTTGAAAAATTCTTTTTTTGTTGGATAGGATATACTTCTGGAATGGTCCCATTAAAATTTTATCGAAATCGGACTAGCACTTTTTGAAAAATCAACATAAATCAACAAAAACCTAAAAAGTTTTCAACTTTGTCTACGCCGATTACTCCGAGGTTTCTGGTCCGATTTCGATGATTCTTTTTTTGTTCGATACAGTATATCTGCCCACAAAATTTTCATTAAGTTTGGTGCAGTAGTTTTTATTTTTAGTTTTTATACATGGGCGTTGTTATTTTCCGGTGCTACGGATTACAAAATTTTAGTGCACATGTAAGAAAATTATGTATTTGACAATAATTTGGGTTGAATAGTGAAACTAAAAAGGATAAAATAAAAAACTTTTTCAAAAAAAAATGAAACCGACTTCAAAACAACCACAAAAAAGTTCAAAATAACCTACAAAAAAACTTTTCTTTCGAAAGTCGGTGACAAAAAGTCAATGAAATAAAAAAGAAAGTCACCGACTTTCGAAAGAAAAGTTTTTTTGTAGGTTATTTTGAACTTTTTTGTGGTTGTTTTGAAGTCGGTTTCATTTTTTTTTGAAAAAGTTTTTTATATTTATCTTGGTCGTCTTGTAGGCCAAATTTGTAACCTACCTAATCATGATTACAAGCCGGTACTTGAATGACATTAATAAGCACGCCACAAGCAGGTAGATAGTTTTTTGATCATTATTAAATATGTACTACATAGATAAATATTCACTTTTTTTCTTACCTTTCGAAATCACGCGGTAGTGTGTGAAACGTGAGGCTCCTATCACTGTCATTATTTAAACAACCAAACGTTATGCAGTATTTTTTTTTCTTCATCATAATTATTATATTTTTTTTTTAAACTCATGCGTAAATTCAACCAAACACCAAACTTAAATATTATTTAAGTAAGCGCGTGCGTAGTGGGCGGCGCGCGGCAACCGACTAAATGTCCACTCCGAAGTGGTCCCCGCCAATGCTTGCAGTTTTATACCTACACTGCGGAGTGAGCCAGGCCTGTCTCTGCAAAGGATGTTTCATAAAATTCTACTTTTTGTCATACTTTGGTACCGAATTACATAGAAGGTATAATAGTAAAATAATATTTGAAAATGTCCATGGTACATCTGAAAGATTATATTTGGACTGCATTAATCACTTTTTTATTTTTCATTCAGAAATACACCAAAAATAATTTTTCAAAACAGGAAGAATTTGTCATTTTTTCGTCCGAAATTATATTTTTTATCTATCAATATTTACTGAATATTCAATCAAAAAGTATTGAATAACTAAGGTTACTATCTTAGCTTGCATTAAAAAAATAATTAGCTCATTTAAAAGTAAAATAATAGTATTAAACAATTATAATATGCAATAACAAAATTCAACATAAAACCAAGAACGGTTTGTTCTTTGATTTAGACGGCGCGGGGCGCCTTTTGAGGGAGGACGTATCGCTCGCAACCATTTTGACATTAGTCACGTAATTATTAAAATTTAAAATACACGCCACCATTCATGACCTTTATACGCGGCGCTAGTGTCTTTGTCATGACATCAAATTCCATATGAAAAATGTAGTACCTCGAATTTTCCGCAGGTCATGAGTCGTGGCCAGTAATTTTCCCAATCGCCAAGAATACAGCATAACCTACCTTTCTTGATACAAGCTAATAATTATTTTGAATTAATTTAATTTTGATCTGTTTGCAATGTAAATATATAAATGTGTTGATTGTATTTTCCCACTATATTCGAATGTGGATATAATTGTAGATAATAAAATAATGTAAATAATTCTGATAGCTTTTTTTCTGAATTGGTAATTAAATGTAATTCAGACTCGCTAACTTCCCAAACATTCCAGTTCATCATCTCAGCCGTAGGACGTCCACTGCTGAACATAGGCCTCCCCTTTTGATTTCCACTTATACCGGTTGGAAGCGACCTGCATCCAGCGTCTTCCGGCGACCTTTATAAGGTCGTCTGTCCACCTTGCTGGTGGACGTCCTACGCTGCGCTTGCTAGTCCGTGGTCTCCACTCTAGTACTTTTCGACCCCATCGGCCATCTGCTCTGCGAGCAATATGGCCTGCCCATTGACACTTCAGCTTGCTAATCCGGTGGGCTATATCGGTGACTTTAGTTCGTCTACGGATCTCCTCATTTCGGATTCGATCACGTAGAGAAACACCTAGCATAGCCCTCTCCATAGCTCGTTGAGCGACTTTGAGCTTTGAGATGAGGCCAATAGTGAAAGACCACGTTTCGGTGCCGTAACTCATCACTGGTAACACACATTGGTTGAAGACTTTCGTCTTGAGGAACTGAGGTATGTCGGATGAAAAGACATTGCGCAGTTTCCCGAACGCTGCCCAACCGAGTTGGATTCGGCGGTTGACCTCTTTCTCGAAGTTGGACCTACCTAACTGGACTACACTTGGAGTCAACAACTTCGAGTACCGAGTTTCCAACAGAGACTGGGGTGGGCACAACATTGGCATTTGACATAATTTTCGTCTTGTCCATGTTCATTTTCAAGCCCACCCGTTGTGAAACTCGGTCGAGGCCATCGAGCATCATGCTGAGTTCCTCCATCGACTTTGCCATGACTACGATGTCGTCGGCAAACCGAAGGTGAGTGATGTATTCGCCATCGATGTTGATGCCAAGTTCTTGCCATTCCAGGAGCTTGAAGGCGTCTTCTATTGCGGCAGTACACAGTTTCGGAGAGATAACGTCCCCCTGTCTTACGCCTCTTCTCAATGGAATCGCCTTAGTACTCTGCTCCTGTACTCGGACCAACATGGTGGCGTTATTATACAAGTACTTCAACACCTCGATGTACCGATAGTCAATACGGCATCGCTGGAGTGACTCAAGTACCACCCATGTTTCCACTGAATCAAAGGCTTTCTCATAGTCCACAAACGCTAAGCATAATGGCAAGTTATACTCTTCGGTCTTCTGTATAACTTGCCGCAGCGTATGGATGTGGTCTATGGTACTATAGCCTCTTCGGAAACCGGCTTGTTCGGAAGGCTGGAAGTCATCAAGTTTGTGTTCGAGACGGTTCGTGATAACCCTTGAAAACAGCTTATAAACATGACTTAGAAGCGTGATGGGTCTGTAGTTCTTCAATAGGCTGTTTTCACCTTTTTTGAAGAACAGCACCACCTCACCTCTACTCCATGTTTCTGGCGTTTTGCCCACAAAGAGGACGGAATTAAAGAGTTTCGAGGACTTTAAGTACCGGTGTTCCACCCGCTCTCAGATGCTCTGAAGTGATTCCGTCGTTGCCCGGCGCCTTGTTTTCTTAAGCTGCTTCAGGGCCATCCTAATCTCGTACAGACTGATGTCTGTACGAGAATGAAGTGTATAACTGTCCATAGAACCTCTCGATCTCGCCTAAAACCTCTGCTTTGGTCGACGCTATGCTGCCATCCTCCCGTTTCAGCTTTGTCATCTGGCTCTGCCCAATAGACTTGTCCTTTGCGAACACTTTAGAGTCTTGGTTTCGCTGTATGGTCTCTTTAACACGATTCGTATTAAAGAGACGCAGATCATGTCGCAAGGACTTAGATATCCGTCTATTGAACTGCCTTCATGACTTCGCGTCATCGGAAGACTGCAACTGTAGCAAACGTCGTTCAGCCATGAGGTTTAAGGTTTGCTCGGTCAATTTCTGGGGTATCTTTACGACAGGGTCTAAAAAACTTAGACCCTACCGTGCGGACAGTTTCCACTAGCCCGTCGTTGACCTCGTCCACTGACACTAAGTTCTCAAGGCAAGCAAAGCTATTAGAGAGCTCGAGTTGAAAGCTTTCGGGGTTTTGAATATGGGGCCGAGTAGGTCGGAGCGTAGACTTCATCAGGTTTGACCTTTTAAGTTTAACATTGATATTCAGCGAGTCTCTTACGATTCGGTGATCGCTACCGGTTTTTACCCTGTTGATCACAGAGACATCGCTGAATATCCGTTTCTTGTCGGTCATGAAGAAGTCTATCTCGTTTCTCGTGAAACCATCGGGACTCAGCCAGGTCCATTTCCTGTGAGGCGGCTTCTGGAAGAAATAGTTCATCATAAAGAGTTCCTCTTTCTCCAGAAAGTCGGCCAGCCTCTGTCCCCTAGGGTTCCGTTGCCCATACCCAAATTGCCCCACTCTCAACTCATCACTGCTTTTCTTAACTTTGCATTAAAGTTATGGGAACAACAGTGAAGTGGGTTTTGGAGCTATGTATGGCCCTACTTACGTCCTCATACATAGTCTCCACTTCATCATCGGAGTGTGACGAGGTCGGTGCGTATACCTGAATGACCTTCAGCAAATATCTTTTGGATATTCTGAGTATTAGTTATACCACCCTGCTCGATACACTGTCGATGGTTATTATGTTGTTTACGAGCGACTTGTGAACGAGAAACCCGACACCACCTTGGGACTGTTGATCGCCCTCCCGGTAGTAGAGCAAGTTACCAGACTCCAGGGTTACGGTGTCCTCCCCCTCTAGAGATTATAATTTAAAGCTCACCAAAACATTCTGTTTCAAGAGTGAAATGATCTGAAACCTGTTGAACTCTGATAGATATGTCTTTATTAAAAAAATAAACCAGCTGTAACCCAGTATAAGAAGCACTGAAGCCCAGTCAAAACAGTTCAATAAATTTTCTCCTTTGCAAATGTTTAACGATTTGCACCATCCGCTCACAGTTAACTGCAGGCGAACCAAGAATCTTCTTGAATATTAATTTTTAATCTTCATGGTGTCGATTCGAAATTGTCTTGTCAATTATAGGGGAGCTTGTGGCTGGTCGCAATGGAGTTTGTATGATCCGCGCAGTAGATTATCACTCTCTTTGCGCGGTTTAACGAACTTGATGGTCTTCTTGGGCCTTACTCACTTTCTTCCTGGATCACGGCGTTTGGTGATATTACCCGTTTCTTTTGACACTAGAGTCAAATATGTTGTACCACTGCCACTGGTTGGAAATATTTGAGCATTAAACCGACCACTTCTGGTTATATCTCCTTTTCTATGTCCACGTAATCACCCCAAGTGGCTGGTTTTGTGTCCATTATGTCTCTGAATAGATGGCCTAAATGACTGGTTGATGTATAAGTCAAAGAAAAAGTTTGAAAAATTTTAAACACCAAATCGTAAATTCTAAATAATTTCAAAAATCTAATTAAATAAGTTATGAATTCAAATTAGCCACTAGAAACAAAATTAACACTTGAAAGATATCATAACAAGATAATTTACTCGTATTATAGAATGGAATTGAATAATCTTTATAATGCACACTTTGTAAATTACAAATATGTATATCCAATTCGCAGATTGACACAATGTGCGGTTTAAAGTGTAGTATAATGAGTGGCCCTTATTTAATTTTGATAGGTATACATTTATCATATTATCCATTCGTTTATGAATATAAGTAGTGTCTAGAAGCCCGGGATTTTACTTTGTTTATTCGAAAGAAAAGTGGCAAAAGCTCATGTTGTTTTCTTCCTGGTATACGAGGCATAGCTGTTTCGTTAGTGTTTTGTTTTTATGCGAGGGGCATCACGATGTCAAATTGACAGAAACTGTGTTCTTTCAGTATGTAATAGCGCTCTTAACAACCGGTTGAAACTGGAAACTAACATTTTGGAAGCAGTCAATTATGAGCATTTCTTTATAGTTTTCCACCTATAAAGAAATGCTCATAATTAAATTTATAAACCCACGTTACTCGCAGCATGACTAAGATTCTAACAGTAAAAACATCGAAATCGGTTCAGGCGTTCAAGAGTTATGGTGGTTTAAAGTAACTCACAAAGATACATGAGCCCTAAAAACATAAAACTACCTTATTTTCGGCCAAATGGAGTATGTGCTACTATTATCTGCGTTATTAAGCCCAACGAACTGTAGACATACAATACTATCATAAATAGCATGTTTTACTAGCATATCAGTTACTGTATGTTGACGCTTGCTCTATCTGCCGTATGTAGTTTTGATAGGTACCAACGAGATAACCTTTACATCCATTCAATGTTCCAGGAAATCATTTTTTAAGAAACTTTAAATAACGATGACAATTTACGGAAGACTACAACCTGTTTAAATTTTTAATTACTGATTTTCTACACAAAGTAGGGCCCTTAGGCTGCCTGTCCATCGATGGTGAGCGAGCTGGCGATGGCGGAGCGGAGAAACGAGGTAATATTAACCAATAGGATTGTACTAAATCTTCGCATCCTCTTCAATGGTTCTCGTTTCTCAGCTACGCCAGCTCGCTCCGCATCAATGGACAGGCAGCCTAAGCGTAGGACTTAGTCAAAGGTTACACGCTCAGTCTGGCGTCAGTCTGGTCCATCAGTCTGCTCAGAATGACGGGAGAATTATCGTCTAACCGGTTGAATGACGGACTGATGGTCCAGAATGACAAAAATTTAATATTTTAAATATTTTCTATCATTCTGTTGTGAATGACAGCAGACTGATGCCAGACTGATCGTGTAACCGCTCGAATCATTCTCGCGTCAATCAGTCACCGTCCCCGACGCAATGGAGCAATGATCGTAGCAGGCTTCTTTCATTCGATAATCATTTTGGAAGTCTTCTTCATCCTGTTGTCGTATTTCATTTAATAAATTTAAATGCGTGTAATGTTCTCTTTTTTTTCATCCATCGCTTCATTTTTACGCGTTTCTTTAGCAGTAAAGCGATAATTATAATAGCACAATCTTTTTTTTTCAAAATATCCATGGCTAGGCAGGATCAGGTGACTCACTTGATTGTCGTCTTCACTTTACGAATGATGACTGATGTAAGTTTTATCAGTCTGCTGTCAGTCTAGACTGAGCGTGTAACCGTGTTTTTCGTCCATCATTCTGGCATCAGTCTTAGCCGGACCAAACTGATGGGACTGAACTGACGCCAGACTGAGCGTGTAACCTTTGACTTACTGTACCTATACTATATTTTCCTGTCTTCAACATAATTTTATTACTAATCCATTGTTTTGTAATGACAGCATAGTAATATTAATATTATGTTTGACACAAATGTTTTTTTTTTTCACCACTATACCTATCTATTTTCATGGGGCTATTTTTATGTCTACAGATAAACTGAACTACTCTCTGGAACTTCTGGACAGATTTTGAAAGTTCTTTTACCAGTAGTAAGTTACATTATTCCCGAATGAGAGACTACTTTATTTGTAAATTGCAACTGTGTTAAGCCAGGGGGGTCGCTGTAGCTAGTCACAAATAAAATACTTGATTTAATTTCGAAAGATTCATTGATAAAGTAGTGGGGGCAAAAGAAAGTTGGTTTTTAACTTATTGTTTCATGTAGACAATTAACGCCTCTTCCAGAAGGTAAATTTTTAGAGAAACCTCTTCATTACCTATATATTTTTTAAACGCATGCGACGCGCATCGTAAAGATGATTTTTGATGAAAGAAAAATTCTGATTGCAAGTGGGATTCGAACCCGCGTCTTCTGGATAGGTACTCCAGACGCCTTAACCAACTAGGCCATTGCAACCCACACCAGCAAGCTGAAATTCTCTATTCCTCGTTTGAACGCTTCTAGTTGGTTAAGGCGTCTGGAGTACCTATCCAGAAGACGCGGGTTCGAATCCCACTTGCAATCAGAATTTTTCTTTCCTCAAAAATCATCTTTACCTACCTGTTGTTGTCTATGAAAACATTAATTTACTTTAGGTAGCCAAACATTTACATAAAAAGGCCAATCGATACATACGCAATGTTGGACTGACAAGGCAAATAAATTTGACATGTCGACAGCGAGAAATTGTCTACTTTTATTTATTTAAAAACTCTATTATATAACATTTTAGTACGCGTAGCATGGCACCGTAGAAAAGCCATGGAGATAGGATCGGCAAAACCCTTCATAAAGGGAAGTTAATTATGATAAATTAAGTCATCGGTATTTTTGACTATTCAAATGCGTAGCAAAAAAAACGGCGGCTAATTGCTTTGTACTAATAGAATGTTATTAAGCAGAGTAACGATTAGAAAGGATTATGATAATGGCTATTATCAGCTCATTTCCAAAACTGATACCTAATCACCTAATGTGCTACATGAATCACAAGCAACAATCGGTTGGAAATTATTACTTTGGTGCCATTTATTATTGTATTATAATATTATATGTAAATAGTTTAAAAATAGTACCTACGAATACGTTAAAGCTACGAATACGAGACTCCAAATTAAACAATGATTTTATAAAGAAAGATACGCCATGTTCAATTGTTCATACTTAATTGTTGTTCAGAATTGTTGCGTTGTACATATAGTAATTTAAAACTACAACAGCGATAGATAATGCGGAACGTATTAAGTAAGATAGAAAGAGATAGCAGATAGCAAAGAGCAACAAATGTCTTACTTTGTCCTCAACAATTTGTGCGTGCTAGTGCGATATCTACCTCTTTTTATTTATAATATCATTGCAATTAAACAATTTATGTGTTTATGGTGCCGGAATTGACGGCTTCACGTAATTGCAACTGCAACTAGCAATGCGCGTCGAATATTTATTTAATATAGGTACATTATGTTTTCATAAACTAAATACGATTTATATATAATACGTTAATTATGCACGGAAAACCCAGGTCGCATGTCATAATTTGATTATTATATTCTGCGTAAATAAAGGCTATTATTATAAATGACTGGATGAATATAACGCCAATTATTTAAGTATACAAATGTTTATAATTGGTTGAGAACAATGAAACATAAAGTGAAAATTTTAAAAATAAATTTACTAATGGAGACTTTACTAATCAGTAATCATTTAAAATATTCATAATTGCTTTTATGAATTTTAATAAGTGATTACTAGTCTTTAGTATTTATGTGGAAATATTATGATTTGAGCCATTAATCATTATAATAAACTTAACTAATTTTTGATTAAAATATTTTTTTTTTTAATTTTTCAACTATCTTCGTAAATGGCCCAATTCGAAACTATCAGGAATAGCGAAAAATTCTCGTCTCAGAACCTACTTTAAAGAAAACAGAAATTGCAATATTGGATTTTAAAAGCCTAGACATAAATATTAAAAAATATAGTTACGTATAAATTACTTACAATTTACACCATTCCATAAGGTCAAATTGTGAGCAGAAATAATTTAACATTCATGTATTATGTTATACCATATTTTAAGAGGCTAACTGAAGTTATTTAGTTCAATAGACCTTTAAATTTTCCTCCAGCATCTGCTCAACGGCAGAAAGACATAAACATACTTAACTGTATTGCAATAAGATTCAAATTAAAGCACCAGTGTAAGTATATTCTCCACAACATTTCTGTGGTAAAAACCACAATATTGAATTCGCGGCCATGAATTACTAGTTATAAATATATCAGAATAAATCTTACCTTTTTACTGACAGTTTTCTCAGCGATCTCGACCTGCCGCCTCATCTGCTCGAGCTCCATTTCGACCTTCTTCCTCTGCAGCATGAGAAGCTCCTGCTCCTTCTTGGCGAGGATGCTCCTCATCTTTTCATCCTCTTCAGGTGTAACTGTTGGGGCTGGTGTGACCGTTGTACTAGTGGTTGGTACAACAGGCTGTTGAAAAAAATGGGAGATTAGATTGATGAAGTTTTCTTAAAGAAATTTTTGAGGAAAGAAAAATTCAGCAAGTGGGATTTGAACCCGTGTGTTCTGTTAAGTAGTCCCGACGCCTTACCAATTAGGCCACGTCATTTCACACTCCGAAGCTGAATCTTCTTTCCCTAGTTCCTATGCTCTGGCTATGTTAATCTTGTTTTTTTTCTTTTGTATTCTGACCCATATCTGGACAAAGGTATCTCGACATGCAGTTGTTGAATATTATATCTCATGTGTTTTGATCACACTTCTTTTGTTCTTGCCTGTTTAGCATCTTTATGAATGAGCAAGTGTAACATATGACTGTGATACTATTTTCCAAACACTAATTTGATAATGAGAAATTATAATATGTGGATGATTCAAATTGGATATAAATAATGCAGGTGGAAAAAGGCTGTATATTCAAGCAGTTTCCAAATTAGCAATGAATTGAAACTCATGAAATGGTTATTTACTGCAGGGCTCAAACCAACAGCTGCCAATGGTCTCCCTAAAACTAATTTATAAACTAAATGAACGTCAAAACAATAATCAACTAAAAAAACACCTTTTTCAGAAAATTTGGATTTACATGGATGTTTGACTGTTGTATCGGCTGTGCTTGTATCGGCCAGGCCGGGTCGATCAAGTTCACTTTCACATCCAGTTGATACAGCTTTGTAGCGGGGAACACATCGTGCCAGGTCTCCCTTAACTTGAACATTTGTGACCTTATTTTTTCATCAACCTGTGAAAACGTTTCCTATTAGAGAATGCTAACAAAATAAGCAACCAATTGACAAAGCATTTACACGACAATTTAACTCACAATAATTACCTGTTTGAAAGTCCTTGTAAACATATTGACAATGCTCTGTGAAAACTTCACTGTGTAGGCTCCGCCAACATTCTTGATTATGGAATCAACTAAATACAGTACTGGCAGCTTGATCTCTGGTTGTACCTGTGTAGAGGAAAAATAACTTCTAGACCCCGGCTAGGCTGGCCAAGTGCACACTTGACCTACTCCCACAAAGGTTTACACCCTCTTTTCATAGTGGTATGGGATAGAATAAGACAAGAATTTGCTTTATCAACCTGTTTAATTGTAAATATGTGAAAAATAAATAAGAATTCAGTTTCAAAAAGCTTTATTTTGAACAATTTCTTGAATATACAACTGAAAGAGATAAAGATTACATACCCTTGAAGGCAGATAGTGTTATCTGTTATTATCTTTTGATACAGGTATCTCCTAATTGTTTATTGTGAGTTTGCAACAAGAAATAACATGACTGCTATAGATTTATATCTCACAAATAATATCTAATCTTTGTTTCAAACTAATGTCTCATGTATTTTACCAAGTTTCGTAATTTGGACATTTGCCAGGTCTACAACTATTGTAATCTAGGTGAGTTTCATACTTTGCTATCATTATGTACCTTTTATCTAGACTTGCTACAATGTGATAATTGGCACTTTGTAATATTTCAGACTGAACACTGAGAATGAATGAAAGTATTAACATTATTACTAAAACGGTACATTTATTTATTTTCAAGTAAAATTGATTGATTTAATACTGTGCATTTTTTACTACAACTTTTACATTTTAACATGACTATCAAATATCTCTACTTTTGGATGGTCTCTAAGAAGCTGTTTTTTTTTGGAAATCTTCTTCCCTTCATATGTAATTTCCAAACTTATCCACTCTTTTTTTATATTTTGTAATAGATGAGTATGATTTTTAATATTTCTCATTTCAGAAAAATAAGCCATTTCAGTGGAGACCTGTATCACAGTTATAATATTTTAAATCAAAGAAGACAGCACTGTGTTACTATACTTTACCTACTATAAGTTTATTTAGCTTGAAATAAAATGATCTGTCTTGATAGAGAGCACAGAAATTTGAGAAATATTCATGGGAATGTATTTTTTGAATTATTAAAACTTCAGAATCAAGTTATGATCTACCTAATCAATTTGTAGTTTCCATTAGTCTCATAGTGTTTCAGATACATAAAGGTTTACTTGTAGTTTGAAAATTGGTAACACAACAGAGACAGTTTCAAGACCTTGCTGCAATCTTTTCTTGCCGTATGTACCTTTTTAGTAAAAAATGCTTATGCAATGTCAAATAATTATGCAATGTTTTAAACTAGAGTAGGCAAAGAGTTCACTCAAGACTTGTTTCCTAAAATAAAATATTGAACCATGATACAGTACTCGGTCAATGAGCAAAGTAAATAGTAGCAAGTGGGTTGTCTTAGGCATCTAGAAATTTGTAGTAAACCTTGTACAACCATCAAATGAATAAGATAGGCAGTCAATTGTCTCAAATCTAGTTATTTTAAGTATGTCATCTACAGACTTGATAAGAACAATTTACAGAAATGTCACTACAGGCAATGTCGTCATATTGTTTGAGGTAATGTTGTGAAATTGGAACATTTAGTAGGAGATACCTGTCTATGCTTCGACTGGTTACAACGGCGTCGAATTAGTCACACTTGTCATGGTAAACACGTTATACACAACGACGAGCGTGCGTCATCGTTTAGTGAACACTTTCCCATAATTCCCCTAACTCTCACGTGACTGGAGCTGAATTCCGCGGCACCACACATGTTAATTTTAAAAATGGAAATTCACCTTCTCCAAATGCTTCTCCACTGTTTCAACGATAACCCCGGCGTGCTCGATGTTCTCTTCCGCAAGGATTGTCAACATATTTATAAACGGCTTGCTGTTGACGGTGAGGTCCGCCAAACTGGACGCATACTCTTCTGCTATTTCTTTTGACATCTTGTACGACGACCGCAGTCGTTGATGTCACCATGCCAAGCACAATCTTCAACTGCACATCACTGTAATAACGAAATACTACGCTTAGAACTATAATCGTTACGTGGATAACCAATATGGCGAGGTTTGGAAATGAACACGTAGTGAACTTACGTTATCGCGAATATCACAGTACTGCGGACGATAAACACATGTAATTACTGCAATCACCTCACGTACAATGGAATGAACACATCTATTAATAATAAATCACGTACAGCTAGGTTTTCTTCGACCCGACAGAAAACACGTATTGACGTAACGAAATCCTGTTGAAAACAAGATGGCGAACACGCACGCGACGGCGATGTCGTCGTCCGTCCGTCAGTCAATGCGGTGGTGAAGAGTGGGAGGGAGGGGAGTTTAAGCAGGGATGCTAGTTCAGTAATCTGAATTTTCCCCAAATATTTTATTAAACAAATATTTGCCTCACATTTAATAAACAACTCCTGTATTGTGGGAGCGTTTACATACGTTTGAATTCACATGACAAACATACAGACTCAAAAGAATTACCCTTAAGGTGATTGCTTCGATGTAGCCCGCGAAATTCACATAGAAAAGGTGCATCGTAGTTAGATTTCGGAGATTTTAACATGATGCACCTTTTCTATGTGAGAGCTGATGGAGCGAGTTTTTTGATATTTTTTATATTTAAAATTATACTTGTTATTTGCGCAACACAAATATTTATAAAGTTACAACATGTCACTGGCCTGCAAATTGCAAAAAACGTAAAAAAATTTGAATTTCGCGGGCTGGTTGGAGCATCCCCCTTAAGCCATACTAGTATTTGTTCTATGCGGGAATCAAACTCGCGATACGCAGAAAGAAGCAGCCGATCGCTCAGCTACCTACTACGGCAACCGTGCCGTAAATTAACACACAGCGTTACTAATTAGGGTAAAGTACCCAACTGCTGACCTCCCACCAACTATTGACCGCATAACAGTTTTTATCAAAAATAATAATAAATCTTCTTGCAGTGCTGCATAAAGAATACAGAAAATGAAATATAATTTATCTTGTAATATATTGGCGTCACAGAAAATTTAAATAAAGCAATATTGCGTCCGTGAACCTATGATAACAAAATACCCTCCTAAAATCATCAAGAAATTTAACAATTTGCTAAGCTGACGGTTGTTTTCAATGTCATTTTATTTCAGTTTTACACTATAGATTCCTTTGAGTTTGGTATTTTTTGGTTATTTAAGACAGACACAATGCTTTTCCACATGATTTTCAAGTTTTAATGAGCGTTAACTTGTTAAAATGATGAGGTCAATATCTGGTACACTCAAATGTATGAATAACCATTTTTTTAACATGGCATGTCAATAGCTGGTAATTAACCAAATGTACGAGAATACCAGTTACTGACACCACGGTGTGTACGTATAGTTCATTTTTAATGGTGAGGTAGCTTAACTTTAATGCATCTGTATTAAGCCCGTGGGCGTTGGCACCCCTAAAGGTGTGTATCTGCATAATCACAAACATAAAAATTACCTTAGGTACGTAGTAACTAGTAACTACCTAGCATAATTTGAGTGAGGTACTTAAATTTTCGGTCTACTGTCACATTCTGGATCCTCCTGAATATTTTACGCTGCTTTCACATTTGGGCGACAGTCGCGCGACAGACGCTGCTTATGCGCGGCTGTTCATTTAAAATGTGAAAAAATGGGGTGCGTCTCATTTCATATAAAATTATTTGATATATTGTCATTTCAATAACGTTCACGTGATATAATCAACGTGAGATATACCAACGGTTGATATAATTTCTTTACACTTACTGTTTGTGTTATTCTAAAACTCATTTCATATAATTTTATTTGATATAACGTTTATTTAACCGAAAATCATTACATTTAACGTTTGAAACATATAATTTAACGTTTAAACTATTTTCTTTGATGACTTTGGCTTATCCTTTGAATTTTGAATGTTTGCCTTCCTGATTGCTATTGTTATTAGAAAAATTAAGTATCCAAGAGCGAGAGAAGCGAGCTCGGGACTTGGGACTCCTCGACACGGACAGGTTAGGTTCGAAATGGATCGCGGGGTCTCAAAGACCCCGCCATCCCCCTCGTGTTATGTTACTTTAAACCTTGCACCCAGAAATAGGAGCCCCGCGAAGCGGGGCTTCGTCGAGACAGCATGACAGGTAGTAATCAGTTATTTGACCTAGGATCCAAGAGCGAGCGAAGCGAGCTCGGGACTTGGGGCACCCCGACACGGACAGGTTAGGTTCGAAGGGGATGGCGGGGTCTGAAAGACCCCGCCATCCCCTTCGTGTTAGGTTACTTTAAACCTTGCACCAGAAATAGGAGCCCCGCGAAGCGGGGCTCCATCGAGCCAGCATGACAGGTAGTTATCAGTTATTTGATCTAGGATCCAAGAGCGAGCGAAGCGAGCTCGGGACTTGGGGCACCCCGACACGGAGAGGTTAGGTTCGAAGGGGATGGCAGGGTCTGAAAGACCCCGCCATCCCCTTCGTGTTAGGTTACTTTAATCCCTGTACGCAGAAATAGGAGCCCCGCGAAGCGGGGCTCCGTCAATCATTCATCGCAGGTGGTACCTAGTACTTGGTACATCAGTGTTAGATTTTGCCAGGAAGAAAAAAATATTAGACCAAATAAGTTTTATGTCTTTTGAGTGTTATACAAAACGATTTTATATTCATTGATTGTTATGCTTATAGAAATTAGTCATTATAAAATTATGTCAATCGTTTATTATATTAACAGATCGTTATATCAAATAAAATTATATATTCAGTTGTTATCTCTTGTAAATTTTAGAGATTTTGTAGTTATATCATGTATTACTTACCCGAAAAAATGTGCTTCTGCCGCGCTACTGTCGCGCTGCTAACGCCCTAATGTGAAAGCGGCCTTAGACTTTTAGACTTATTAATATTATAGGAAAAGTGAACGCCTGAATGGATTTTAACACAATTTGGCAAGCAGATTATTTTAAAACCTGGTTAAGTGGGTGTACCTGGACGCAGGATACTTTTTATGTCGGTATATGATCCCGTGGGACAATTGCAGAATATAACACGAGAAATGCCTCAGCCACAGGTTGGTTTAATGCATAAAATAACAAAATATACCCTAACCTGCATGTTTGAACAAACTGACTTAAATCATTTCCGAGGCAAAGTGTGAGCTAGTTTTTTATTTGTATCTATGTTTTCTTCATTTGTGAGGTCTTTTACATAAGTTTAAAAAGTTAAAACTGTCTTATGTAATTAGAAAAATAATAATTCAATGGTTTTTAAACTCACTTTGTAGAACTAAAGCCGTGTTATTTCAATTTATATTTTGCCGTCAAGTATTTTTATATCTGCTGCATAATACAGAACAGTGAAATAACTACTAATAAAGACAAAATTTCAAAAATAAGTGCAAGAATATTATTTATTTATTTATTTATTTATTTATTGGTTCACCAACAATTGTTCACACTGGTATATAACAAAGATCATCATGCAATAACAATTTTTTCATTAGTGCAACAATCACTTAAAGGTAAACACCTCATCCTTAAAGAAGTTGTACAATGCAAAGATAATAAAACAAAAATAAAGAATAAGTTTATTAAATTGAACCATAACTCAAAACTGGGTAGTTTTGAGCCATGAAACAATTGACAGTTACTCTAAGGCCTACAACAAAAACCATTTTGACGAGTAATTTTAATTTTACAACTATCAGAAACTTTCCCTCCACTCTAGTCAATGAAAGGTCATTATTTGATAATTTCAAGAAATTTGGCTTTCAGTTTGCTTAACCTGTCAAAGTGCAAATCGATTTCATCGCTATAGTTATTAATGACCTTGCAGAACCTCGCAAATGGGGAATTTGCACCTAAGACCGTTCTTCTCTGTGGGGGGCACAGAGGTGTTATCTGACTGCGAGGAATCCTTGAAGGGGCACGGAAACCAAAAAGGTGCAATAATTGAGGACAGTCGACTTTATGGGCCATAACTTTGCACACGAACATTGCATCAATAATGCGTCTGCGACTGTCAAGCGAAACCATAGTAAAATGTTTCAGTCTGTTACTATACGAACGCACTTTTTTGGCGGCGTTTGAAGACTGAAGACGTAAATAGTGTGAAAAAAGAAAATGAGAAGGGCTATAAGACTAGCTTTGTTTGTTTTTTATCAAATAAAACCTCGTATCACATTCATAATAAATAATATTTGAGTTTATTCTTATACTACAGGAGGTCAAAAAATTGGTCATTTGCATGATGAAAATTTGGTACAAGCATGTTGATAACTGGTCAAATGGCCTGTTCTGGCTAAACTCGAGAAAAAAAAACACTTTTTACCTTTGTATGACTGGAAATAATGTTTTAGTTACATTCTCCAATGTTTATTTTATCTTCCGAAAACATTCATTTCCACTTGCAACTCGTACATTAGTTTATTTTGCGAAAGAAGCAAGGAAAACCGCTTAAGGGGTCAATAGTTGGGTGTTTTACCCTATATACAAATAAGGAGATAAAAAAATGTCGTCACAATTCATACGCATACATACTCGTATTGTATATACCACCCCGCCATTTAATTTTATTTGTTC
This sequence comes from Agrotis clavis, assembly GCA_954870645.1. Taxonomy (NCBI): domain Eukaryota; kingdom Metazoa; phylum Arthropoda; class Insecta; order Lepidoptera; family Noctuidae; genus Agrotis; species Agrotis clavis. Next base: position 1,446,048 of record OX940925.1, read on the forward strand.
TAGGTACCTTTTGTGTCTGTTTGTATAATAATTATATCTCTTGATTTCCTAAGTAAAGAAATATTTGGAGTAGGGATTTATTTTCCTGATAACATTCATGAGCACTAATATTTTCCCACAAAAAATGGGAAAAAATTCCGATCTTCCAACATTAATCACAGGGTTGCCACTATTGCAAGTAAAGCCACAGAATGTATAATAGTACCTAAAGGGTAAACACAAGATTTCATTAAAAAAAAAATCACGCTTCTTATCCCAAAGGGAAAGGCATAGGTGTACCCGGGGTACCCATAATTATATATATACCCATTTCAAAAAAATAAATAAACGGCCATAAAAAAACGCTCGTGCTAATGGGCACTAAAGAGCGGCGCTTTTTTTTCGAACGATTTCGCGCCCAAGATATTTCCGATTCAAGAAAAACACCACGTGGCAAGAAGACAACTCGAAAGTCTTGCAACCGTCATCCATGGGTTATCGTCTCATTCTAACGATAATCGGATAAAACACGATAATCATTCAATGTCATGATGGTCATGATTTTGTATAACGTTTGAACTGTTTTGTTTTACGATTTTGCAGCAGATAAAAGGGCCGATTACACTATACGATTCATCGTGCCCTAAGTCCCTAATTTCCGATGAATTGGGTGGTGTGATCCCTGTTAGGCTGTTAGTGTCCTCAGCCTAACAGCGATCACAACACCCAATCCATCGGAAATTAGGGACTTAGGGCACGATGAATCGTATAGTGTAATCGGCCCTAAAGTTTTAGGGCGGCCCGCCTTGTCTCATCCTGGATGGGACCATGATGGGACATAGTGGTGATGCGTGGATGCATGGTGTTGATCATACAAAACTTGCACACACATTTGTATAATTCACTGTGTTCGGATAAAAAAACTCGCATATAAATATCAGTTTTCCTGATCGGATTCGATCAGGAAAACTGATATATTTAAGCGATCACCCTTAGTTTGCAATTACAGTGGCAGCGGGACGGGCAGTGGATCCGCTGGTGGATAACGCAAACACATAGTTTTTAACTAAGGTGCACCAAGTGCGGGCGGTTTGAGCGGAAATATAGTCTGTTTCGTGACCCGCCACCCGCTCCCGCTGCCCGCTCCGCGCCACTGTAATTGCACTCTTAGTCATGGCCCATAATATACCTAGCTTTGGATAAAAGAAGAGGCAAGACCGCAAGAGGAAAAGGAAAGAATTTATTAAAGGTGCCTAGTCATTAGTCAATTATTAAACGATGGATAAGCGAATATGTACATATTATAAGAGCTATCCTGTTGAAACTTGGTAAGTAAATGCATTATGTGAACCGCATTAGGATTTTCACAGAAAATAAAACAAAAACATAATTTGGGGTAGTCCCCGTACTTAGAATTGAAACTCAAACATTTTTTTTTCGCCTGACCCATACGTGGGGTATCTATGAATAGGTCTTAAAAAATGATATTGAGGTTACTAACATCATTTTCTTCTAAATTGAACGGTTTGCGCGAGAGACACTTCCAAAGTGGTAAAATGTGTGCCCCCCCCCTGTGACATAATAGGTCACATCACTATTGTGTGATTTAGTAAGTGGTGAGCGCAGCACTAGACTCGCTCTCTTTTATCTATGGACGGCCAAGATGTGAACGCTGTAATGGTTTTAATAAAACATATAATGTGCATTAATAATATAAAAAGTGTTTAATTTACAAGGCATAACACATAAATTGACACCTGTAACTTCTAAAATAAGAGAATGATAAAACTAAAAAAATATATTGTACATACATTGCCATGCAGACTTCAATTGAAAATTGGTTTTCGAACGAGATCGAGTTATTAGTTTTTTTTTTAATACGTCTCAAATCGTAAACCGCAATTTACCTTGCAAGGTTATAACCAACTACAAGAACTTTTATATTGTTACTTGCTGCTACGGAACCCTGTCGGGGCGATTCCGACTCGCACTTGGCCGGTTTTTTAAAATCGGTCGTCTTCAAAAAATTAATTAATGAAACAAGCTTGAAAACTATGCAGAAGATTTAAGAAATAGATGTCAGACCTGCAGTAAAAATTGATAATAATGTTAAAAACAAGAAAAACAGGCCTCCGCTCCGTCTCAAAACCAGGGAACAGCGGGGCGGCGCGGCGGCGGGCGGGCGGCGCGAATGGCACATTCAAAGAAACGGACTGGCCCGGTAGGATGGATGCGTGCGGCTTCTTTGAAGGCGCCGCTTCCGTCCAGCTGTACGCTGGCTTCTTGTCATTGTTCCTGGTTCTACGTATTACATTAAATGAAAAACCGGTATTAGGTTTTTCGAAAATGTGTTCTGTAGAATATCTATCTTTCAAAAGTGGACACAAACACGTTTGTTGAACATGCGCTGTTTGGCATAAAGACCTCGAAGCCATGCCAGAAACATTCCAAAAAAAGTAAAACGTGCTGTCAAAATTGACAGTAGTATATGACTAATGTGACATTTTCGAAAAGTTCAAATTTTATGAAAATTGTGTGAATTTAATATAATTTGGTGTTTCATGAAGTAAATAAACATGGCTAACGTAAACACGGGTGAACTTTTGGACTTCCAGGACTATTCCCCTGACCATAATAACCGTAGTGCCCGTATCGACGTGGAGGCAGTGCACACAAATCAATACAATAACGCTATGTCAAATCCAAACTATAGTTTCGAAGAACCCAAAGCAATTGATGAACCAGAGGCTGCGCCCCAGAGTAAGAACTTAATTTATAATAGTTATCCTAAAGAGTCAACAGTAATAGAAGAAATACAGTATTTTACAACTTATTGGTTCACCAAAATAATTAAGTTTATCACCAATTAACAATTAGTGTAGATTTTAATCTAATCGACGCATTAGTAACACTTCCCATTTTATTTAACCAAGTTCTGAGTAATAATAACTTGTAAAGTACCTACTTTTGGTACCTAACAAAAGTTTGTGTTTAGGTGGTGCATAAAACTGTGTTTTTACAGAACGTCATGCATTACATTAGCATGTATCATCGACGGGGTAATGAGTAATTTTTAATTTAATATGCAATTACTTGACAATACTGATTATAAGATTGTTGGAACATTACAATTGCTGAAATTGTAAGAGACCCATATGATTTGGCCACATTTTGTTTTTCTGTTTTTTCCTTCCTGGTTTTGTAAAAAATACAGTTTCATACTTATTTAAGTGATTATAATATCTAGTTTCTAGTATCTTGATGGGCTTATATTTCATAATTACCTCTAAACAAATTCTGTAATTAAACATTATGTATAATTTTCTAGAAAATCATAATTTCTGGACTATAGAATACTATCAGAAGTACTTTGATGTCCACACAAATGAGGTTGTGGAGAGGATCATATCCTCGGTGCTGCCACAGAAAGTGTCCCGCAATTACTTCGATGAAAGAATCAAGGGAAAACCAGATCTGTATGGACCTGTTTGGATTTCTGTTACCTTGGTACGTAAAAAAGCGATCTGTAGTATCTGCTACTTGCTATGAGAAAGACGATAACAATGTATTTCATGGATATTATGTTGCCCCACACTCTCCTGTTTCGTGGGTGCATTTACAAGCATAGAAACTAAAACAAAACACCCAGACCTGGAAAAAACAATTGCAGATCGTACAAATATTGGCCACAAGTGGAGATCAAACCCGCATTGCGAGTCACAGTAGTTACTTTTCTCTGCCGCTGCGCCAACCGCATGCTGTCAAAGATTTACATCAAAAGAAAGAATTATGTGGAATACGGAAGAACAATTTTGACGATAAGGATTATTATTATATCAGCCTGACTTTACCCACAACTGGGCATAGACCTCTCTTTGCTGAAACAAGCCCCCATGCTCATGTCAGCTTCATTCAGGATATAATTCAGATGGCAATAATTTCATAGATAAGTTGTTTTAATAGTTAAACTAGAGGGAAATATTATCCACATATTACTTGCATGATGTTACGTAAATACACTAGTCTGATTCAGGATTATTATTTACTCAAACAATAAATTATTCCTTTGTCTATTACCATTTTCCAGATATTCACAATAGCAGTAAGCGGGAACATTGCAAGTTATTTGCACAATGCCAATACAAAAGGCTTTGTGTGGCGCTACGACTTCCACTTGGTGTCCATCGCAGCTACGGCCATCACATGCTATGTATGGCTGGTTCCTCTCGCATTGTGGGCAGCATTAAAGTGGACCACTAATACTGATGGGCATGATGAGATAGAGAATCAGGTAAATAGACTAATATGTATCAATTATATAATAATCTGTGTCAATTTTTGGACTGGGTTGATCTGCTGTTCACCATGGCATATACCTAATAGCACAAGATACCTGTGATGAGCAATGATGGCTGAACAATTCAACTGGTGGTGGCACTCATCAAAGCTGTCTGCCTCAGGTCTACTATCCAAATCCAAAGTGTCTATAAAACAACAACACTTCGAAGTGACAACACATACTCTGCGAACAGATTTTGCTTGCTTAAGAATTGCAATTCTTCACTGTAGATTATTATGCTAAATCGTCTGTTTTTAGTTCCATTAAGAAAGTCAAATGGAAGTGTTGAACAATGCTCTAAGTCTGATAATGAAGACACAGCAGACCACAGCTGTGTCAATAAGAGCGTTAAACTCGATGCCTTTTTCACCTTGAGATTAGAAATTGAAATTGCGACTCTTCTACAATCTATTATTTTTCATTGAAATAAGAATGTCCGCCACACTAGAAATTTCTCCTGAGTCATGGGTGTATTTGCAATCATGTAAACTCACATACAAAACAGCCAGACCTGGAACAACTACTTGTAGATCATACAAAAATTTGTTCCGTGCGGGAATCAAACCCGCGACACGCAGACGATCGCTCGGCCGCTTGGCCATTTGTTTCACACCACCCCATGATAATATTGATAATGTAAAACATGGAAAATTAAGAAATGATTGTTTGCCTCATGATTCTAGTGGTCACAATCACGATTGCTGAACATGATGTCATTATGTTCGATTACCAGGGTGGGCAGCGTTGGGTTTTACCATTAAGAATTTCTCAGTAGCAGCCACGGAGTCTAGACTTGTGCTTGGTTAATGACAATAAGCTCGCCACCAATTACGTGAGACTTACGGACTTTACCCATGGCGCGACGTGATTGCAATTCTACCGATTCCAACTAAAAGTGAAAATCAACCTTGCTACTAAAAAGTAATGATGCAATTCGATTGACTTGACGTCGTCGTGGCGGTCGTGTTTTGTTTTTCATCTACCCGTAGTTAACGTTTTATGTCGTAGTGGTAAGGTTCATTTTCACTTGTAATAATTGTAATCAGTCGAATTGCGTCGCATCGCGCCATGGGTAAGCTCCCTTACAGCCTATTTACGACTTCTCTAACCTAATCTAACCTCTCGCCGCGCCGCGCGAAGTACCGCGCACAGCGGCAAAACATAACTTACAAAATTAGAGTGTACTAGGTACACCTCTGGGGCTCTGGCCTTACCCTTCAGGGATTACCGAAGTAATGTTATGTATGTCTAATAAAGAATACTCTCTCTTTTCAGGATTCAAAATCACCAACAATGATGTCTCTATTCTGCCTCTACGGATACTCTCTCTCAATATACATCCCCGTAGCTGTATTATGGACCATCCAAGTTTTCTGGCTCCAGTGGCTCTTCGTCCTGATGGCCGCTTTCGTCTCCGGAGCAGTCCTTATATTCTGGCTCATGCCAGCTTTAAGAAAATCAAAGTACTTTGTGATTCTTATTGGATGCATTCTAGGTTTCCATTTTCTGTTAGCAGCCGGTTTCATGTTGTACTTCTTTCATCAGCCGAGTATACCTGAAGTTATTGTAACGTCGACTCTGAAGCCTTTGGCCCCTTAAGTACATATTTTTTTGGAATTAGGGCCAAAAACTCAATGTTAAATTAATGTGGGAGTGTCTCACTTCAATTTCGATTTTATTGTGTAGACATAAACCTCTTTATTACTGAATCAGGCCGGCTCTGATAACTGCAATCTCCCCCATAGGCCTCAAGACGAGGCATAGTTGGGGCACATTAGTTGCTGTTAAAGTTAGATAATTCAATAATATTTTTAGCATTGAGTTCTTGGTCCGAGTATAGTAATAAAAGGCACTATGGATTTTGTGATGGGGCTTAGTGAACATCACAGCCCACGTATTTTATGCCATCTTATTATATAATCATAGTATTGCTACAGTGATATATTTACGTGTTTCTCGATGTTAAAACAGTCACCTTAAGTTACTAGTTGACGCACATTCTATTTGAATACTTATAAGGGTGACACATTTACGTTCGGGTAACTCTGCTAAGCTGGACGGTACAAATGCGGATTATGTGGATGTAAAAATGGATGTCCAAGGAAAAGTCGCTCGAATTGAAGAATCTACCTTCAATTGCCTGTCGAACGCAGTTTGCCAATCGGTACGAACAGATTGTGAACTTTTTAAGTAGTAATTGTTTCATTGATTTATATTGCCTAATTGGATATGTCGACCCGACCATACGTGTGAAGCAATCCCCGTACTTTAATAAAACAGAAATTAAGTTTATCATCAGATCATTGTGTAGTGAAATTTTATAATTAAGAGAGAACTGAAAATCACGCGTAAATTGTATATTTCGAGCCAAGCCGTCTCTCACTTTTTAGGTAAATCTTATATTATTATGTACTATACGGATTTATAAAATTAATATAACATTATAAGTATTTCTTGATTTCCACATTCCTAATGTAAAAAGTCTTATTTTTATGTAAACAAAACAAATAAATGTTTTTAAATAAATAATAATTGTATTCTTTCTTAAATAATCATAGTATCATACAAAATCATTTCGGTTATTTACAATATTTACATTTTAATTCTAAAAATAGAATTTCATTATTAATTTCATACAAAGAGCATGTAATTCGAGTTTAATCGACCATAGAGAATGATTGGAAGCTTTTCAGCCACGGTTGTCTATGGAATGATGGCGGCATATCTTCTGGCGACGACTGGAGGGTCCCGGCGAGTTCAGTCAGCATATTGGCTAGAAAAATGATAAGTTTTTACAAATGTATAGTAGGTAGTTTCAAAAATATCTACCGGTTTAAGGTAAACCAGCGTTTACGAAAAAAAAGTTCTATCGCCTAAATGAATGAAACATAGGTCAATATGGGTCAAGGCAATCTTCACATCACAAGTATATTTGGCATTTAAAAAGACGGTCAAGTGCGGGTCGTACTCGCGCACGAAGGGTTCCGTACCATATAAAAAAACGTTATAAAAACATGTTTGTTGTATGAGAGTATGTTTTTATTTGGTTTCAACTGTAACTATCACGGTTCATGAGACATAGCCTGGTGACAGACGACAGCGGAGTATTAGTAAGAGGGTCCCGTTTTACCCTTTGGATACGGAAACCTATAAAATAGTGTATACATAAATACCTATTTCATTTCATAGTAGCTGTTGTCAGCGACTTCACCCGTTACAACTCTAAAAGTACCCCGAACATAAAATCGGGATAAAAACTATCCAATCTGTAAACCCAGGTTGTAAACTATCTGTCTACAAAATTTTATCCCAATCCGTTCAGTAGTGTTTTTGTGAAAGAGTAACAAACTTCCACCCATCCAAACAAATTTTTACGTTTACAATATTAGTTTAGATACTCACTGTAAGCTTCGCTATGGTGTGCGGCCCTCATGAGCTCACAGAACTCAATGAGATGTCCCTCGTTGTGCGACAGCTGCGAGCTGAATTCTACGTCGCGGACGGCACACTGGTACAGTAGCTGTATGCCGCAGCGACACACTGAGAGTAACGTAAACTCGTTTGATGGAGTATCACCTGGAAGAGATTGTAATATTTGTATTAGGTAAGCCGCTTTTAGCCCAGGGCGGACTCATTTGATGATTGTACCAAGTTAAAAAAAACATGCACAAATCCGTTCAGTAATTTTTGAGTAAAAGTGTAACAAACATTGGCATTTATAATATACTAGCGGCCCGCCCCGTGCTTCGCTACGTGTTACAAAAATTGTCATAAATGAAGAACCGCTCGACCGACTTTGTGCAAACTTCACATAAAATTTCTACTAAATAGTCTGAACAAAGCCTAAATTTTTGGTTTGGTTAGGTGAGCCCGTTCTTGAGTTAAGTGGCATTGATTTTTATATTAATAGAGATTAGTAAAAAGTAAGATACCGAAAGCATGTTTTCAATTAAATGGATTTAACATATTCATCATTGTTAAAAGTGATCAATAAATTCTTATTTATGAGAAGTTGCTTGCTGATCCTTACCTATAAAAGTATGTTTTAAATTCTCCATCATCACAGCACATATTCGAAGAGCGTAGACTATTACTTGGACTAGAATGAGATGGCAATCACATCTGGAACAAAATATAATTGAACACACTCAAAAACAGGGTGGGCTTAGAAGTGTAACCAAAAATCAAGTTAGTTGTGTGTCCATTGCTGGAATGCAAGTCTGGTCTGTGAGAGTGGGCCATAGGAAGGGTATTTGACCGAAAAAATCTAATTAAAAAAAGTAATTAATCCATTAATAAGAGTGTATCCGTCAGATATTTTTTATTTTGTTACGACAAACCAAACTAACGAAGATACGACACTTTAAAAACCGGCCAAGTGCGAGTCGGACTCGCCCATGAAGGGTTCCGTAGCAGCAAGTAACATAATATAAACGTTCTTGTAGTTGGTTTTAACTTTGAAAAGTAAATTGCGGTTTACGATTTATGACGCTTAAAAAAAACTAATTACTCGATCCCAAGACCTATTCATAGATACCTCACACGTATCAGGCGAAAAAAAAATGTTTTGAGTTTAAATTTTAAGTACGGGGGGTACCCCCAAATTTGGTTTTTGTTTTATTTTTTTGTGAAAATCCTAATGCGGTTTACATAATACATCTACTTACCAAGTTTCAACAGGATAGCTCTTATACTTTCGTCAGAAAGGGCTGTGACATGGGATGGACAGACAGACAGACATGACGAATCTATAAGGGTTCCGTTTTTTGCCATGTGGCTACGGAACCCTAAAAATTGCCAAATGACTTGCATAAAAGTATGTATAAATGTAAAAGTATGCAAGTAGCTGGCATCCCATTGTAATAATCACCCATCACAACTCATAAAACTTAATGGTATGCAAGCTGCTAGCTTACTTTTGTGTAACTTACTGGCATAAATAGGTACATACCTATTTGCTTCTCTTCCCAGACTGCTATTAGTATCACTAATATTGTTATACAATATGATGAGGTTTTGTGTGGTCTCCGCCGCCTTGTCCACCAGCTTCTGTTTCTCCATACACTTCAGACATGCTTCTATTTGTTTTAGAAGCACTTGAATGAAACATGAATCTGGGAATATTAAGAATTAAGTTTTATTAGTCCAGTAGGTCTAAAACAATATTTCCCAAATGATTTACTTCGTGGATGAATAGCCAATGACGTTGCTGGAAATGCACGAAGTGAATCATTAGTAATATTGCTTAAAGTTGCCGTTTTAGCCCCAATAATCAAATTACTAAATAATGTATTACGAATAACTTGTTAACCAGGAAACAAAGAGCTGCAACTTACAAAAAATATAAATGTGATAGTAGTAATTATCATTCTTACTTTTACGCCCTAATAGCTTAACCGATTTTGATAAATTTTGAGACAGACTCACAGATAGATGGGACCCAAGATATGGTTAGAACCAAATCTTCCAGAGGTATTTTTTTTTTGCATAAAAATTTGAAGGGGAGCAGTGGGTGCTTGGTTCGTACTGTCTTAATAGGGCAACACTATCCTAGGACGAGAAGACCATGTGAAAGAATAGTCACACAGTCTTTAGTTAGTATCAGTCTGACAGTCAATTCCGCTCCACCCAGGGCTCCTGAGGGCTCACTTGATGAAAAATAGGGAGCAATGTGAGGCATATTTATGTGAATTTTGTAATAACATTTCTAATAATTAGCTGATTTGCAGAAAGATCGGCTACTAGAATTTACTATCAAAATCTGTGTTAACTTACCTTTCTTATACAATAGAACACCTTGATCATAATCAGTCTTCAAGTTCCCAGTTCCATTTCCCGGACAGAAGGTCCTCATAAACCCATCCCAGAGCGCCACAGACTTCAATAAGTTCAGTACTTGAGTGACCACAAACGGCATGGGTCTAGATGTCAGGATGATCCTTAAAATGTCCAGGACTTTCGATTTGTTGATTTCTGATAAGCTTAGGGCTTCAATGAGGGAAGTTATTGATAGTAGCAGACCGCTGTATAGAGTTGCACAGGACTGGAAAAAAATGTGTAATGTTGATGAAGGCATTTTGGGCTTTAATTTTAAACTAGTTTTTGTCAGCAGCTTCGTCCGCTCACCCAACCCTCCCCCCCTCTTATTGCCTATGTCATGGAGGACCAAAGCAGCTTTCAACTTTGAAATCGGTCCAGTAGTTTCAGAGCCTTTCAATACAGACAATCTAATGTTTCCTCTTTATAATAGTGTAGAAAACGAATTTGTATTTGCATCTACACAAAATGTGTTGTTAATAGATGACCCTGTAGGAAAGCTTCGTATCAGGAACCGAAAAAAACTTTAAAAAAAGCATGTGTAGTATAACATCATCCCAGGTGTATGAGCTGAAGCTGTAAGCAAAGGCTAGTCTATCATCATCATCATCAGCCTATAATGTTCCCACTACTGGGACACAGGCCTTCTGTGAGAGGCAGTGGGCCGTTAATCCACAACGCAGGTCCAGTGTGGGTTGGTAGATGTCACATGTCTTCGAATTGATGGTTCTAGGACATGCCGGTTCCCTCACGATGTTTTCCGTCACCAACTAATATTATAAGGCTGAAGAGTTTGCTTCTTTGGTTGAACGCGCTAATCTCACGAACTACTGGTTCTAATTCAGAAATTCTTTTTGGTGCTGGATAGTCCATTTGTCGAGGAAGGCTATAGGCTATATAGCATCACACCATGACCAATAGGAGTCGAGCAATGGGGGTAAAACCACGGGAAACGGCTAGTTAACTATTTGGAAATAAGAAACATGGAAACTTACAGCATTGTCAAGAAGGATGCATATCCTGTTCATTATATCAATGAACTGTCCACTTTTGTCCACATTCTCTTCAGGTATTTGTTCATATTTGAAGAACCAGTAGATACCTCTAGAAGATTCTAGAACATACGACAGTGTCGCCACCATTCGTCTAGAGAGGATCTCTTGTTCTTCTTTGTATAGTGTTCTGAAATGAAATAAAAGAACTTTCTGTAGGTACCTAATTTGCAACGCGACTCGACGCCAAACTGAATGCGACAACTATGACCCTTATGAGCAAAATTCAGCTGATTTTTTTTTGAGTTTTAAGATCTCTTGCGGATACCAACCTGCCCCTCAGCAGGTCCTCTCTGCTAACACACTGGTAGCTGGCAGTGACCTCCATGTACCTCTCGTCCATCTCCTTCTGGAAGGACGTCGTCACGCGCTGGCACACTGTCTCCAAGCGGCTGCGAGTTTCCAGCAGTATGGACTTTATTGACCTGAAGATCTGGAATGTAATGTTAGGTTGATTTAACACAATCATTGTTTTTAGTTAGCTTCTAAATGGAGAGAGTGCTGTCGAAATTTACAACCCAGTAACTGGGTGATATGGTACCCCTTGGCAAGACTGGATTTCAGATTTTCCAGCTTCTGATTTAGGGACTTTACCCACGGCGCGATGCGACACGATTCGAACTACAAGTGAAAATAAACCTTGCTATTAAGAAGTAATGATGCAATTCGATTGACTTCACGTCGTCGTGGCGATCGTGTTTTGTTTTTCATTTACCCGTAGTTATCTACGTGTTTTATTTATGTCATAATATGTCGTAGTGGTAAGGTTGATTTCCACTTGTAGTTGGAATCGGTCGAATGGGGAAGGCAAGTCAAAGCTAATTGTAGATGGCGCCACCATTGCTTAGACCTAATTCGACCAATGACGTAGTACTATTTTGAAGTACCTTAAAGATTTGAACTGACTTGAACCAATGACGATGCCTGGAACAAGCTATACTAGCGCCATTAGTTCTCCAGTTGCCATCCCATTGCAATCGCGTCGCGCCATGGGTAAGCCCACTAAGCACACACAGCTAACTGTCAAGACAAAGAACAGTGGGGACCAACAGCTTTATGAGGCATGGAGGAAATTCACTATAATAGATGTTCACTCATCCACAGATCAACCTCGCCAAGCACAACTTACCCTTGACATTTTGATCTGTGCCATTGTAAAATCTACAAAGATTAGTTGTGACCAATGCCTATATTTAGGCACCATGGAAACTCGCTATAATAGATGGTCATCTCATCCACAGATCAACCTCAGCAAATGCTACATAATCTTGATGATATTTACTCACATGTCAAACACTCATACTTACATTAAAATGCCTCTCTTCAATCCGATCCCCCTCTCCCATAAACACGCTGGTCACATCTTCATATACACAACTCATCACCACTTTGTTCTTGCTTGTTTCCTTAGGCACCGGTGTGGTGGGCAGACGGTGGAATGTGCTGTATATCCTGCATTTGTTCTGGGACAGATCTGTGGTCTTCTGCAGCTTTTCATTGTAGTCTAGTATGGAATGTTGGTGGCTTGTGCATGGTTCTAGTATGTAGGGGAGGATTGTGGGGTCGGTTGTTGACTCTGTAAGGAATACAAATTGGTAAAGAAGTTGTAAAACTAGACACATATAAATTCGCTTCCAGTGCACAGCAACAGATGATCTTCAGTATAGTTTTAAGGAGAAGTTGAGATGGGCAGTCCATATAGCGAGATATAAAGACAGAAGGTGGACATTCCAACGAACAAAATGGTGTAGCCCTGCAGGAAATGGAAGTTTTTAAAGGCAAAGAAGATGGGTTGATAACATCATAAAAACAGTAGGACAGGAATAGATAAACATTACTAGAGAAAAGGAAAATTGGAAAAGAATGGAGGAGGCTTTTACCCTTGGGGACCGCTAATGTGGAAAAAGCTTAAAAAAAGAAGTTGTGTGCTTATCAGACCATTGTGAATATAGAAAGGTGAAAGAAGAGTGTTGAGATTGTAACGTAACGTAAGATGGTATTCTGTAGTATCATATGAGAAAGCCATGAATTTGTGAGGTATAGCAAGACAGTAAGTAAATCTTAATCTGAAATTGTTCTTTTAGCTTAAATTTTCTGTACCTGATCTGCATGTCCTGTTCAATTTGAGCATATGAGCCTTGTCATCAGTTTGCACTGCATTGGAACTGGTCTTTACTCTCTTGCCTTGAGTTACAGTTGAATCATTCTGAAGATTGTTGTTGTAATGCCTGTAAAAAGCCTTTTATTATTGCAAATGCTGCAGACTTTTTGTTTCCCTGTCAAATGCTTGATGATGCATGATCTGCATCATCTGCCATAATAAGCACATTAACCCATATAACTTCAGAGCACTTGACAGGGAGACAAAAAGTCACCAGTGTGTGGCTGGACTAAGAAATAGGTCAGCGCTCTGGTCATGTGAAGAGTCTACATAAAGCTTGTAGCTTTAAAAAGATATTGAAAATAAAAAAAAATGCATTGAAGGAAATTATTCTACACGAACCATTCATTGCTAAAAGCCTTTTACAATTTAGAAAATGGCTGTTTAATTTTTCAAACTAAATGCATGATCTCACCAAAATACTTTGATAGATTGACTCATACAACACTATCATTATGTTCTGCTTAAATTATATATTATTTTTCACCTTTGTGATATGTCATTTCCTCCAACTGTAACTTGTGTTAATCTCACTTTTGAAGATTCCAGTTTCTTGCATTTCTCCTTTACACTTATTATTTCGAGATTCTGAAATATTTAACAGGAATTGATATACTCTAATAAAATACTGAATTTCAACTGATTCAGCAACATTCTACAATCATTTACAAATTAAATCAGCTTTCAAATATCTTAGTTCACATTATTAATATCATAAATCATGCAAAATAAGTGAACATTAACCTTGAAGTCCAATTGTGTCCTTAGATCATGCATCTGACTGTTAGCAGCACTGAGTTTCTCCTGCCATTCCATCTGTACTTTCTCCTGAGCCTTTATCTTCTCCAACCTGGCATTATCTACAGCTGACTGACAACTTTTCAGTTGAGTCCTCAGTATAGAAGCCTCGCCTTCCTTCGTCACACATTTCTCTAACAATTTACCATTTTCAGATTTCAGTTTAGCATTCTCCTCTTGCATTTGAAGTAGTTGACGGTACACATTGTCTGAGTCATGAGCTTTGAACACCTTGTCACTGAATAGCAAGTCATCTGACGTGTTGACTTGGCCATTAGCCTTTGGTAAAACTTTTGATGAGATTCCTGGTAATGGTGAGGATATTCGATTGCATTTTTCTTTTAGATGCGTCGATATGGCGGTGGGTGTGTTGAATGTGGGTTTTTTGAACGTGAATTCGGTTTTAGTTGAGCTAGTACTTGGAGTAGGCTCGAAACTTAGCTGTGTGCTTGTAGACCCTGGTTTCATACACATACTGTAGTTACCAAGTTGACTGATGTCGTCCGTGTTGTAGGCCTGCTCGCAAGCCTGGCTGGCGAGGAGTAAGATCTCGTCATCATTGTCGTCTCCCCAGTTGTCATCAATGTTAGGTTCTATGACAAAAAAGTTTGTACATAACCTAACTTCAGTTAAGGAACAGTGTTTCGATGTCAGTAATAAACTATAAAAAGCTCGATTTTACACTATATAGGTAGTTATTGTGACACTTTTAAAGCTTAATTTTATTATAACAGATAAATAACATAGGAGCAAGTAAGAGAGTCGAAGAAGAAGAGTACAATGGGAAGTTTACCTTTGTTGAATTCATTGTTTTGACTCAATGGAAAGTTGTGATCAGATATGCTGATGTCCAGTTTAGCTTTTTTCCGTTCTCCTAGTTGTTGTGGATAAAATCTTTTAGACATTTTTATACAAAATTCATTCCAAAGCAATGTAAAAGTTTAAGTTTGGCGGTACCTGCGCCAAGAATCTGAATCACAAACAGAACGAAAATAACAAATACAGATGAAAAATTGAAACTGTCAAGTACAAGTGGTAAAAGGTGTAAAAAAACTTGAAAAAAACTAAATCGCAACGTAGTCTTTCAAGGAACATATTGTAATAACGACGACAGTATGCATTAGGGCTTTTTTAGAAAATTATTTATTTTTCTGCAGGGTTGTTACTCTACATTTTACCCATATTTTACCACTCAGCTGTAGACAAAAATACGATTTGTTAGTGTATGAAGTTTCCAGCTATTTTATTGCAAACTTAGACAAAAAACTTGCGTATTGTATTTTACCAACAGATTGTATGAAACCGGCCTAGTAACGGCTAATTACGGTTTTCACAACGACCATAGACAAACCGAAAGACGCGGAGGTTGCTTATAATTCTAGGATGGAAACATTTTCTCTTTGGTTAGTTCGTCGTGGAAAGCCGAACAGAGTAGACGTGTACGATGTCTGAGAGTTTTAAACTTGGTGATCTTGTGTGGTATGTATTGAAAAGTGGAGCTATTAGAAACTATTTGTGCAGTTTAATCGATTCCAGTGTTGTTAATACATAACTTATGTTTGTTTCAGGGCCAAAATGAAGGGATTCAGCCCTTGGCCCGGCCGGGTAAGACGCCTTCATTATTACTTTTGAAGTTAAAAATAATTAAACACTCACTTTGTATCAGTAAATAACATTTATCATAACAGTAAACAACTGTTGGATCGTTTGTTGATAAAATTGACAGATTAGGTTCACGCAATTATGGGCGGGAAAATTTCCTGATAATTATGAGAGCTTGGGTTTAATGGTGCGTGGCTGGGGTAAAAAGCCGAAAAAATAGTCCAGAATCTCATAGCATGAACCAGAACTGTCAGAATTGATAAACAAGTTGATATATGTCATAATAGTGAAAGAAAACATTGACCCTAATTCTGGTTTGTGATGGTTTTCAGGTAGCCATCCCTACTCCGGAGCTAAAGCCTCCCAAGAAGGCGATGAATGTACAATGCATCTATTTCTTTGGAACTAATAACTAGTAAGTACTCAATTTCATAATGTAAACAACAATAATCTGATAAGGTTTCACCTGCTGGGTTAAACAGTATTGTAAGCTTTTTAAGGTGCATTACATGAATCCCAACATTCCAACTAACCACATACGACCCACTGACCACACTAAGTTGCTTTTATTGTGGGGTGGTTTCCATAAAATTTGTTGTAGGTAAGAGATATTCTTTGGGGATGGCAACTCAAAGCTAATCGTAGATGGCGCTGCGATAGTTGGTCCCCACGTCTACCTTGTACAAAAAAACAAACAAGATTATTTGTTATAAAAATTGAGTATAAATACAAAACAAATATGGAAAATTATTCGTCCATGCAAGTACTATATACTAAAAGAAGAATTAAGACGCCGCGGCGCATCTACAAGAGAAAAAAAGTGATTTAATTGAGTGGTTATACATTTGATTTTACCGTAATAAATCCACAATTACTTGTAGTTGAGGTTTCAATTTTTGAGTTTAGGTATGTTTTACCTGTCCTCTCCTTTATCAAGAATATAATGCTGCTTTTGACTTTCTATTTTGATAAAATATCATAATGTTTTAAGTCAGTAATTTTAACCTTTTTTTCTATTTAGATTCGAGAAATATCACAATATATTTAATTTCTTAACACCACAACTATTACAAAACTCGTTCCAGGTGATAATTCTTCGATTTTCGAGCGATGCAATACTGGTACATAACCTCCAAAAGAAAAGTAGATATTATTTTGAAAAGTGTATTCCATCATTTTTACAGCTTATTACACAACATCTAGTCATTTTACATCAATAAATGTTTTTTTTTTCTGAAAATTCCTTTGATTTTACAGTTCTTTGGGGACCAAACTGTCATTTTCACTTTGACACTTGCCTTCCCCATTAGACTAATCTAAATAGGTTGAGTTCTATTTGTTATTTATTGGAGCGCAGTAATAATTAGTAGAAAAATTATTTCTAAATTAGATTTGTGAACAAAAAAGTCAAAAGAAAGTTACAATTTATTTAAGGTGATTGCTTCGATGTAGCCCGCGAAATTCAAATATTTTTTACGTTTTTTGCAATTTGCAGGCCAGTGACATGTTGTAACTTTATAAATATATGTGTTGCGGTAATAACAAGTATAATTTTAAATATAAAAATTATCAAAAAATTCGCTCCATCAGCTCTCACATAGAAAAGGTGCATCGTAGTTAGATTTCGGAAATTTTAACATGATGCACCTTTTCTATGTGAGAGCTGATGGAGCGAGTTTTTTGATAATTTTTATATTTAAAATTATACTTGTTATTACCGCAACTCATATATTTATAAAGCTACAACATGTCACTGGCCTGCAAATTGCAAAAAACGTAAAAAAAATTGAATTTCGCGGGCTGGTTGGAGCATCCCCCTTAAAAAGAAAAAACTGCACAGATAACATACAACTGAATGTTGCCAATTTATTTAAATAGGTTCATGTAGTGTATTCACGTAGTATCACACTTGTGATCCAAAGGTTCAGGCTGAGTTGTATCTAGTGTATTCTTTCTCAGAAATACTATATTTTTTTAAATTTATTTATTTCTGACTTGGACAATATTTTCCTTTTTTTGTGCAGTACTAACATCTCTGCCTTTATTCACAAAGTAGATTTGGGTTGGTAGATTGATGACGATGATGAGAAATTCTTTCTCATGGGAACCAACATACAGCCTAAATCCCTTAGTGTAGAAGTCCCCCAAAATAGGTCCTTTGCCACTTCTAGTGTTTTGGCTAGGAAGAAGTTGTGGACAAACTCCTCACCAACACTTCTGCCTGTATGGTTAAAAACAAAAACTAATAATCCATCAAATTAAATGATTGCCACATGTTGCTTGTACACATCAATTTATTATAATTCCTTTTGCCTTGTGAATTATTTTTGAGTACATCAACACGCTTCAAGATCAAAGATTTTCAGAGCTCAGCCATTGTTCAAGTTCAGTCATCTTGATCAGATCACAGATCTAGGAGTGTGGAGACCTGCTTGGTATTCTTAGTAACTTGTGTGTGTGCTTGCGAAAGGCAATGAAGATGGCGATGGGTTTGCAGACTTACTCAAATCTTATTATAAGTACAAAACAGAATTCATTACTGCAGATAAGAATGTGGACAAGGTGAAAGTAGATGTAAGGATTGTAGCAGATAGCGTTCTATTGTTTCTGCTTATCCCCATGGGTAAAAAGCGTGAGCTATTTTAGGTTTTATTTGTTTCTGCCCCAATAGCATATAAAATTGAATATAAACTGAAAAAGCACTTGTTCTCCAAACAAATTGTTTATTTAATTGCCATGCTCACAGGCATTAAATATAAGGTTTATTATACTGAAGCCATAATATTATTGTTCAAAATCCATAATTATACTGAAATTAATCCTCGATCATCATCATCATTAGTTGTTATGTTCCATCCACAGCTGAATACCTACTGAGAGGTCTATCCTCAATTACTTTGAATGGTCATGCTTCAATAGTCTAAACATTATGTGCCTCAAACTCTCAATGAGAGGTCTAACTCCCAATCTTCTGAGTTTCATTCACCCATCAGGCTGCAGTAGGTCTTCCAACATATTTTGGCTACCAGTTGCTGAGGGCTCTACTGCCATTAAATTTAAGTACCAAACCAACCTGGAAGGACCTTTGGCAAGACTTCATTCCCCTCTATTTTGGAGCCACCTATATCATGGTTCTCTAACCAATTTTCATCATCTAGTCCTTGTCAGTCATAACTCTCAATTTTACTACTTTTTATTTTAAACCATTCCTCACACAATCCAAAAAAAATTGGATATCCAACCTTTGACCATGTTATTATATTATTATGTTCCAAACTGCAATACCTATAGCAAGCAACTATTTGAAACTTTGCAAGTTTCGCTTTTATTGTTATTGAAAAGCTGTCAAGATTTGACAGTGAATAAACCTCTGAAAGAAACTTGTACCTTCCTAGGAGCTAAATGATAGGTGCTGGCAGACCGTGACCATTATCCTGTCGAAGTCTGGCGCCAGTTTTTACAGTGATCTGTCAGTGTGCAGGAGTTTCATTTTCTTCTGGGTGATCTTGTTCCATTTTAGACCTCATCTTCGAGTTCGACCTTTCTCGGCCAGGTGCTATATGCTCCTTGGTCTCACCAAGATTAAATACCATTGCAAAAAAAGTTACTTGATGTCAACTAAAAAAAGATTAGGTACTTTGATTTTGACAGTGTTGAAAAATCAGAGGAAAAGAGAAACTGCGACTGAGCTGAACCATCGTTCTATCAAAATCGAAGCATTTATTTCAAGTAGGCACTTCTGAATTATTAAAAGACAACAAACAAAAATCTTACAAAAAATAACTACAGTCCCAGTCAGAAGACATAATAACTGAAAGTACTGTAGGTGCCCATTCCAAGACGTAGATCGGTATAGAGAAGAATGGGCAAGAAACTCAATGGACACTCTTTTTCAAACGTTATAATTATTACAGAACCTCTGTTACATCATTCATCTTGAAAAATGTCATCCATTAAGATAGGGGGCCAGAACTGTATTTCCTAAACTCAGGCTATTATGTAGCCTATCTAGGAGAACAGTACTCAATTCATTAACTAGATTAATATACACTGTATGCCTGTACTAAAACTACTTTGTCATGTAATCTAGCCCTAGTTACACAATAATATAATTTAATTAAAAAAAATAAAAACAAGGCAATCCAATAAAATGATCAACAATTAAAATAAACCGTGGCAGCTAAGAGATAACCAGTTCCAAGTGACAGCGTCCATGTAAGGTTGCCATCTCTATATTTGGAAATCAGGACAAGACGCGTGAAAACCCCAGATTTTAGAGTCCACAACCCGGACATGAGTCGAAGTGTGCGCCGTGGCAACTGCGTCGGGAGGGATGGAGGGACGGTGAAGATTGCGTATGTCGCGGGCGGGCCAAGACTTAAATTTTTAAACCTCCCCGGATGCCCTCTAAACTAGGACAAATCCGGGGACGAAACTCGCGGATGGCAATCCTACGCCCATGACACATGTATGTGTGCAATTACAATGGCGCGGGGCGGGCAGCGCAAGCGGGTGGTGGGTCACGAAACAGACTATATTTCCGCTCAATCCGCCCCGCCCGCACTTGGTACACCTTAGTCAAATACATTTGTGTTTGCATTACCCGCCATCGGATCCCGCTGCCCGTCCCGCTGCCACTGTAATTGCACACTATCAGCTCCACCCACCACTACACTGGAGAGCCAACATGGTGCGTTTTGCATCTTATACTAGAAATGGGCACTGGGCAGCTTCATGGTAGTCATGTGAACAAAAACAATCTGGACTGGCAATAAAGTAGAAGTCAAAGCGCACCTGTGCCAGTTGTACACACAGGTGCGGTTTGAATATCTGCTTTTTTCAGTTATTGATTTTTTATTCATTGTTTCTTTCCGTGTCACATTACAATGTAGCAAATACTTTTGCAAATGACCTGATATGCTAAGAAAACACATGTCACTAACTTGCACGAATACACAAGTGATTTGCCCGCCAATTTAATCAAATTATCTGCGTATTCATTGCTGCAACTCTGTCATAATCCCTTCTGTATCCATTCTGTCCTCCCCACATCTTTATGGCCGTTGGTCTATCTGCTGTGAAGCGCCCAATTGAGTACGTGCACGACGGCGGTGGGAGTAGTACTATTCGATTGGAGCGCTCAAGGTGGCGAAAAGTAGAACTAATGGGGGATTATCTCAGAGGAAATTCAGTTTTGCCAACTGCTAAAAACGCGCTAATCTCAGGAACTTCTGGTTCGAATTGAATAATTCTTTTTGTGTTAGATGGTTCATTTATCGAGGAAGGCTTTAGCCTATTTAGCATCACGCTATGACCAATAGGAGCAGAGCAGCAATGAAAAATGTTGTCAAATCGGGAAATTCTTCTTGAGAGCTTCCCTTGCGTACGCTGCGTAAACGGTTTATATTACGCAAAAATGATGTATGACGGAATTGTTCCTCATGAAACGTTCTAAAATAAAGTCCGCGACAGCATATGTCTATCTTTTATGATTAACTCACCATAACCTTTCTTTAGGAAATCAAATTGGTTTTAAAATAATACATTTCTTGCGACAATGTTTTAATGAATATAGTATTAATCCATATCCAAAAAAATGCGTTAATCATTACAAGCATCTAATTTTAAACAAAATTGACATCATTTGATTTCAATTAATATCTGGCGTGATATCGTAGTTTCTTCAACGGCAGGTGTTGGGGCGCAGTCGGAATACGACGGCTCTGACATTCAGCTCTGTCGTCTGTACGTAATTTTTTATAATCGCATTATTCCGCTGGAAAAAATAGTTGTTGTGTTGTAAACTGCAAGAATACTAGCAGAAATAGTAAATTTAAGTTTTATTGATTCCGAAGCGGTTCTTGGAAAGATGAACAATGCAGGAGATGGTTAGCTGCCGTGAAGACAAAAAGTGAATAACATCACAACCCTAATTTTAATCCTTTAATTGAAGTTTTTCTTATAGAATATGCTTATTTAATTTTGTTCAGTGCCAATGAATCGCCATGGAATCCAAAACCAAGTGATTTGTTAAATAATCTGATTTCAATTAGAACGGTCAGAGCCCCTAAAGTTGCGAACGCTAGGTGGCGCTGATGTCGTGCACGTTCTCAATAGTGCGCAATACACGGCGCGTACGCAGCGTCAAAACTGCAGTTTGCCTTTGGTAGATTATCAACTTCATGCTCTAAGCATAAAGTTGAAAATCTTTTGGGGACAGGCTGTGAAACATCTGATGCTGCGCGCGGGGTCTATGTCCTTAGAAAATATAATTGCAGGGCCCGTTTCACCAGGTATGTTGCTGACTGCTGTATTTAGGCTCGTTGGGCTCGATTCACGGTTCGAGAGATGTGTTATTGGGTTTTTATGTTACAATCTTCTCAGGAGTTTGATAATTGCGGTATAAAACCCTCGTAGTTTGGAGAGCACGTTAGCCGTTATTTCTGCTTCTGATCTTCCTTTGGTCCGTTAATAAAAAAAGCAACGTTTCTCTGCAAAAGTCCTGCGCTTACTAAGAACTACTCAAGTACTCGATACAAATATGTATTTACTAGTGATTTATTTATTGACTAAATTTGGAAATTGTATCAGCTTTTTTTTCTTGCGATGCTACTCATCCAACTAGACTACTAGCAGGTGTGGCAACTAGAAAGGGGTTAAGGGTTATAAACAAGTACAATCAAAAATTAAAATCAATCAAAAAGCTTGCATTTTTTGTCAAGCTACGGGAACATAAATGATAGGGGGCAGCTTTTTTACTCAATAGATATATAGAATTAGCAACGTTAGTTATAAGTCTGGGATGAAAGTCGGGATGGACGCCATTTTATAAAACCTACAACTAAGGGTAAATGTCGTTGTGGATGTTTTGTGTATTGATCTGGCTTCAGGGAAAAGCTGTGAGCCATAGAGTGCCTCTCACTAATTGCTGTTTTATATTTTTCTTTTTATAAAAATGAAAGCTGCATCGCTCCCGTTTTATTCCAGCAGAGCCTGAAGGCGAGGGTGATGTTTTTAATAATTAATTGAAGTTATAATGTTTTTATGTATCTTCTTGTGACATGGAAATAAATGACTTTCTTGGGTTGAAAGACGCCATGGTATTGATGCAGTCCGGACAATAACATTCACAGTATTATTCATTGAATCAATATGTTAATAACACTTGTTCTGAATGACAATAACGGGGGAAGTAGAAAATGCTTCCGATCGCGAGATAAGATAGAAGAAAATTATTCGTATGAAAGTGAAAGTCCCGCTTCCAAAGCTTTTCAACAAATCTCGGATGTGTTAGCAGCAGGTTCATTTACCTGGAAATCTCTAAATTGGGTCCAACTAGAAAATTACCAGGACTTTTTCCTGTCGTTGGCAGAGTTCACAAACATTTAAACTCACATACACAAACAGACAGAACACGGCTTTTATTTCAACAAAATATTTTAGGCAGTGATGCCAAATGATGAGGTTTAATCGGGAAAATGCTAAATTCAGCTTTCGAACTGTGATCCCATCGAATGTAGCCTCTATATCGAAAGCTAAATCACTGACACAAATCTAACGTCCTACATGAAAGACAAAGCTATAGTGCAGCAGCATTGGAAAGGGAATACTCGTTTTCACCAACGCTATTCTACATCTAAATAAATGCCTACATATCAAACTGTTGAAATATTGAAACTACAACCACAGTATAATTATCTTACAGTAGTGGAACTCGGCCGCATGATAGAAATAAATGCCTACAGCCGCGCGGTACGTAAACATGCGTTAGGGCTGGCTGCCCGTCTCCAGCATTTTAATTACATTTGCCTACTTTCTGTTTCTATTTAGTTTTGTGGTCGTAAATAGGATACTTTTGTTATATAAACAAATTAGAACTACGCCCGCGACTTCGTCCGCGTGATTTTCGAACTTTGCCTTTGTGAATTTCTAGTGCCGGCCACCCTCTATATGGGATACTGTTGGAAAAACTCAATCAATATTCAACAAAAATTCTATCAACCCGCAATATTCCGTCTTAGGTAACACCTAGGTCCTAAAAATTTAAGACTCCTAACTATCAACCCAAATACAAACTTTTAGGGGTCGAATTTCGTATCATCCTCTCTTAGTACCTGAGAACCTGTATCCTAAATAGAACCCCCCTGCAATGTTGAGTCCTATAATTACAAACACCAAAGACAACCCCTAAGGGGTCGAATTTTGTAAAATACTGTCTTAGTGAGAACCTAAGTCCTAAAACAACCCTCATGCTGAAACTCCTAGCATCTGTAGCAACAAAGTTTCATACAAACTGTCAACCCCAAAACAGCCCCTTAGGGGTAGAATTTCAGAAAATAGTGCCTTGGTGTGCATTTACGTCATAAAAGAACAACCTTGCAAAATTTAATACTCCTAGCATTTGTAGAAACGAAGTTTTATACAAAATATAGACACAAACCCCTAAATCAACCCCTTGGGGTCTATTTTCACAAAACACCAGCAACTACGTCCAAATAAGAATCTCTATGCAAAATTTGAGTCTCCAAACTATCAACCCCGAAAAAGCCCCTTAGGGGTCGAATTTCGCAAAACCGTCTTAGTGAACATTTAGTTCTTAAAAAGAACCCCTCGCAAAATTCGAGACGCCTAGCACTTGTAGTAACAAAGTTTCATACAAACTATCAAACACAAAAACAAACCCTTTCGGGGTCGAATTCCGCAAAATCCTGCCATGGTGAGCATTAAAGTCCTATAAAGGAACCCGGTGCCAAATTTGAGGCTCCTCGCACTTATAGTAACAGAATTTCATACAAACTGTCAACCCCAAAAACAACCTCTTATGGATCGAATTTCACAAAATCCCGTCTTAGGTATTACTTACGTCCAAAAAAGAACCCCTATGTGTAAAAATTTGAGTCTCAATACTATCAACCCCAAAAACAACCCCTTAGGGGTCGAATTTCTCAAAATTTCCACCTTGGTGAGCATTTACATCTTAAAGAGTACCACCATGCAAGATTTGAGACGCCTAGCACTTGTAGTAACAAAGTTTCATACTAACTATCGACCCCAAAAACAAACCCCTCAGGGGTCGGATTTCGCAAAATCCCGTCATAGTGAGCATCTACGTTCTAAAAAGACACCCCATGCAAAATTTGGAATTCCTAGCACCTGTAGTAGCGAAGTTTCATACAAACTATCAACCCCAAAAACAACCCCTTAGGGGCCGAATTTCGCAAAATCCGTTCTTAGTGCTCACCTACGTGGTATAAGGAGGGCTTATGCCAAATTTCAAGTCTCTAGGCCCAGCGGTTTGGGCTGTGCGTTGTCAGATCAGTCAGTCAGTTTTGAATTTATACTATATTTATATACAGTGTGTCCGGGCACGGGTTAGCGATATTTGAAGGGGATATTCTAGGCTCTTTTTCATCGACAAAAATGCTTTAAAAAAAATTCTTACTCCAAAACTTCGCGAATGGCAGCCATTTTAATTTTTTGATCTGTCGAACTGGGGTATGTACAATAAAATTCAAATATCTTTAAATCCAAGAGACCTACATTCATGCAAATGACTTTATTGCAAAGTTAAACGTTGAGGCTTATCAAAAACTTACTAAAGTTTTCTAAATAATATGTAAAAATAACCAAAAAACATGGGCAAACACGAAATTGTACACAAAAATTACTGAATAATTTCACATCAACTCTAGCTCGATAAGTACCCCTGAATTTTGCTAGGGTTTTTGCATTAAATTAAAAGTGTTTGAGATAGGCTATAAAATGATATCAAAATTATCACTCTACGTTAAGTATCTTAGGAGTTATTCTCACTTGAACATCACCCTTCCTTAGCGCACGTACCCCAATATTACAGGTGTCGCATTCTTTGGGCGAGCTAAATCGTTCCAACGAATATTTCAGCTGGTATTATTGACCACCATAATCCATAAACTGAAATGGTAATTTTTTTTTATTTTATGAAACCACTTCCTGGAATTATTGCTGCGGGGCGAGACGGAAGGGTGATGTTCAAGTGAGAATATCTCCTAAGATACTTAACGTAGAGTGATAATTTTGATATCATTTTATAGCCTATCTCAAACACTTTTAATTTAATGCAAAAACCCTAGCAAAATTCAGGGGTACTTATCGAGCTAGAGTTAAAAATGTGAAATTATTCAGTAATTTTTGTGTACAATTTCGTGTTTGCCCATGTTTTTTGGTTATTTTTACATAATAATTAGAAAACTTTCGTAAGTTTTTGATAAGCCTCAACGTTTAACTTTGCAATAAAGTCATTTGCATGAATGTAGGTCTCTTGAATTTAAAGATATTAGAATTTTATTGTACATACCCCAGTTCGACAGATCAAAAAATTAAAATGGCTGCCATTCGCGAAGTTTTGGAGTAAGAATTTTTTTTAAAGCATTTTTGTCGATGAAAAAGAGCCTAGAATATCCCCTTCAAATATCGCTAACCCGTGCCCGGACACACTGTATATAGATAAAATACTTTGTTTATTGGATAGGAAGTGTTCAATAAAAATACGTGTTGTTTTTTACCCGACTGCGCTAGGGGGGTTATTGATTGGTAGATTTAATTAAAAAAACCATGTTTTTGTTTGAAAAACAATTCGGGCTTATTTTGCGACCGAAAAATATTTGCACCTCGACTGAGTCGTACGAAATTCTTTATTATTAACTTTTAAAATATAATAAATCCGCATTCTAATATAAAGCTTAATCAAAAATTAAGCAACCAAAAACAGCATAATATTTACTACTCGTCATATTAAATAAATGTACTTGAACTGATTTGTAGTGAAAAAATCGCGCGGTTATTGTTAAAAAAACAACACACCGTCCGTTCGTCACTGCGGTACAGTCGTGACTGTCTGCGCCCCGAGCGCGCCCCGACATCGAGGCGCGTAGGCATAGCTCGCGTTTCGTCCGTTTCTATGAAGTCGGAGTACTGTATAATAATATTACCGTGCTACAACAGCTCCCAGCACTGAGTCGTATATTGAATATCCAAAAGTGAGTTTTTGTTTAGATTTCGGTTTGTGGAACTTAATAATTAGTAAGAAAAAGACTAGGCAAATGATGGTTGACCTAAGCTATACACCACGTATGCCTTTGGTTACTATTTTGTACGGGCATAATACTTTGCAGAACCTACCATCGTCCATATTTTTTAAAAGAATAAGCAAAAATGAACATTACACCAATATCGTTGCAATTAAGAGTAGTGCGGTGATTACAATAATCTTACATTATTGCAAACTCGACAAAATGCAATGCAGTCATGCAGCGCAAAACTGTTATGTTTAAAGCCCCGTTACGTCATTTTACGTTACATTTGTCGTCCACGTGTATCGATGGTTGAAAGTGCCGCATGCGAGTTTGACTGATGTCACTATTATCCAAACTATTATCACTTTTTGCTGCATCGATGTCTTGTGATGCATAATTATTTTCTCCATCTGTAACGGCGTATTTGGTAACTGTACGGACTAAGGTTTATTATTAAATATGCCCAGATGATGCGCGTTTACCTAAGAAAGAAAATATGTTTATTCGACACAGGCAAAGAAAGCACTTAAAATTCTCACAAAAAAATTGAAGAGAAACAAAAAAATTACTGTGCGTCTCACGGCTGTGCCAAATAGGCTCTGAATATCTGAATGTGTGCTAAGGTTTACTGGCTACGCCTGAATCTTGTTTAAAGCACATTGAATGCCATTCATCTGCGCTGAAAAAGCCGCGTATTTCTCTTATCCCTAAAGTTCGTATCAATCACTTTTCAAGTAAATCTTATTTCTACATCGGCTTCCGTTTTTCAGAAAGTTTAGGCAACGCAATACATTTTTGAATTTTCATGGTTGTCTCTGATAAACATATCACTTTGTATATCTATGCTGCTATACATGTAGTTGAAGAAGGTCATGGCTTCAGTTATCATAACATTGTTGACCGGTCGTAAGTTGGTACAAATATTTACCATGAATCGAGCCTATATGTCCAAGACATACACAGAGCGTTCAAAAACACCATTGACCTACCAGTCTAGAAATACCTAAAAGGCGAAAATTTTCTGTGATGCGAGATTTAGAATTATGCCACATTCTCACCCGAAACAAAGATGGTGTAAAGATTGCTGCACATTATCGCCGAGACACTTCTAAGCAGGGCGAGTGCGAGACTGTATAGAAGCGCTCGTGTTGCGTCGCTCGCTGTTCCTGGCTTCGCTGTACGCTCGATTCTTGGCGAGAGTGTAGAGCCACCTTACAAGAGTTGATGTCCCTCTTCCAGCTTGTCCAATATTACTGGCCAGGTGTCGACTTAACACATTTTTGGTATCCCATACACGGTGTATCGTGTATATTTCTTACGTATCGAGTCAAACGACTAGTAGTTGCGAAATGCATTATGCACTTAGCAATCCCCTTCAATTCACTGGCAATTTGTATCAATCTTTTGTTGGCCTCTGCTTAGCACGATACTGAGAGGATAAGTCGAATTAATGGATCTCCGAGGACTTGTATGTGGCGTTTTTAGCCATCGGCGAATGTGTGAATTCCAATACAATTGTAATTGTGTAATAAATTGACAGTGGAAAACTGGTATTTGGTTAATCGTTTGCACAATGTCAAAGGTGGCGTTACGTTTACTTCAATCCTAGATTTGCTACAATACATCCCAGCGACAAGAACCATACATTTGTGGCTAATATTTTGTCTCGCTGCATTGGCTTTGCAATTGCCGTGCTCACCGGTCACTGTTCAAGTTTCCATAGTGATAACCAATAACCATTGATTTTATTCATGCATGCAGTGACAGTTACACTACGTCCATTCTGTGTGCCATAGCATTTATAGCTTAGCGTATTCGAAGTTCGAAATAGTCGACAAAATCTCTATAAACTAATTAGCTTGAGCAGGCCTGCCGATGCATTTATCCCGGGCTGTTCGTAATGCAATCCCTACTTTGAACTTAATGAAGGATCCTAGGTTCACGTGTCCTGCATGGTATCGACCGGGTTCCGACGAACGTGTAATTGGATCTTCGTTACTATGTAGCATGATATGTAGAGATATATGAGGGGTTTTAATCATCCCCGGTCCATTCCATTCTGGGAGGCTAAAATGCAAAGCTGATGTCGGAGAACAAATACACAAACCACCTCGTTCCATATTTCAGTAAATTATTGGTATATTGCATATTCCCTTTTCCACACTTTGCAACTGACCTAATTTTGAATATGACGTACCTTTTTTTTTTTAACGTGGTAAAATCATCAAATGAGTCCTCCCACCCCGGGCAGGGCGGGAGGGACTGTCAGACTTCTACTGACTAAAATCCACGGTGTCCTTCAATAGCCCTTTATGTTCCGTGGTCACGGTAAGGAAATAATCCCGCGACCCCGGCAGGCTTTGGCCCTCTGAGAGGGGGGCCCCGTCATTATGCTGACGCTCTTTGAGGCGTGCGTGGGACACGACGCGCCGTCGACCCGGGCATGGTCCATGGTCGGGCAGCGAGTTGCCCTTTACTCGCTGCCCGCATGCCCGCGCCTACGGTGGCCGGAGATCATCTGCTGACGTCGGACGCCGCGGGCGCCTACCACTGCGGTTGAGGCGGAGGGAGGACGCTGTCCTCACTCTCAAGCGGCCCGCCTCCTCCTTCACGAGCATTACTGCCTCGCAGAAGGAGGAGACCGCTTCCCACTCCGTCTCGCCCCGCAGCATGGCCGCAACCAATGCCGGGCGCGAGAGGTCTCCGCCTATCGCCGCCGTGAGGACACGTCGGTGCTCTGCCCAAGCGGGGCAGTCTTGCACCGTATGCTCTACTGTGTCCTCCGGGCGATCTTCGCAGTGGTGGCACCCGGGCGTCTCCTCCTTCCCCTTCAGGCACAGGAACCTCCCGAAACTTCCGTGTCCGGTGAGGACCTGCGTCATCCGATAGGTCAGGACGCCGTGACGTCTCTCCAGCCACTCCTCAAAGAGGGGTCTTACCGCCGCAATTGCGGCGCGCCAGGCCTTAGGTCGCGATAGTCGTCCCCTCCAAATATGATGTACCTAGAAATGTTTGCTACTGGAAAATGATTACAGGAATCCTTGTGAAGGGGTATACTCCGAATTGAATTTCATTTTATACGTACAATATTGTTTGGAAACGGAAAATAAACAAATCCTGCATATTTGTGAAGGAAGTTCGAATATGAAATACTACGAACGAAAATTTATCTGGGAATCGTTTTGAAGAGGAATTCGCTGAATTTAAATTGAATGTTGCGAAAATTAAGTTTACTAGTAACGAATAAAATTAAATTCTGCATGTTTGTGTAGTTTCATGTAAAAAAGCGATACCTTCGCTTCGTTCTACAACGTGTAACGTTAAATGCGCAAAACCTCTCGGTAACTCAGCCCATGTTACTGAACAATGTTTGTTCTAAGTCTTGGAAATTCACAAAAAAAAAAAGATTTTTCATACTGATGGGCCCGATCAATTTCTCATTTTGTATGAAAAACATATTTTTGTTGTGAATTTCCAAAAGTCTTAGAACAAACATTGTTCAGTAACATGGGCTGAGTTACCCCACGAGAGGTTTTGCGCATTTAACGTTATAATAATAAAAACGTTATAATAAATAATATGAACAAAAACATCGGTTGTATTTAATTTTACCGAGTCATTCAACTAGCTTCGTTCCCGTGACTTCGCTCGAGTGGATCCAGGAATTTTCTCAAGAAAATGTCCTGCCTAGATAAAAAAGTATGCCCCATCCGTATGCGAAATTTCATCAAAATGTTGGTTAAGATTTTGATGTTTTTTTTTTTACGTGGTATAATCATACAATGAGTCCTCCCACTCTGGAAACTGCAGAACCTGCTACGGTCCTTACATTTCCTCCGTTCGCCTCATCCACGTTCATACATCGATTTTGATATCGAGGCTGAATTGTTTCGCAACGGCAAATCGGTGAAATGGGAGGTACAGTATACACTGGGGTGCCGTAGGGTGTTTGACAAGCCACCACAACGTATCAAAGCTTCTATAGAAACATATGCATTGCAGTTAAACCTCTTATTACTTGGCCAACATAACTTGAGACATCAGGGTGGCGCCTTGCTCAGAACAACTTCACCCCTCTGTCAAATCCAGTACGATAGAATGTTAGTAGTTCGAGACTCCTCCGCGTACGGGGCTGGATGAGTCATGATTGTTTCTCCGTCCGTTGATCGGATGTCGGTGCTTTGACCGTTTATACGGAATCGAACTAAACCTGAGAAGGTGGAGAGTCATTTCGATTAAGAACAACTAACATATGACTATCATCACTCTAGTATTTATCCGAAGGGGGTATACGTGTAAGCCGAGCCTACTGTCATCAATGGGCCTTTTAATCCAAATTTCGGAGCTGCTATTGAGAAATTCTTGATTCAAAACCCCAATATCACTGCCAGACTAGGGCATCAAACACAGAACCTCGTGCTCAGCAGCAAACAACCGAAAAACTTCCTATTTTTCTTAACACAGCAAAAAAGAAAATATAATTCAAGCTAAATCGTTTTTAATTATATCCTTCATCTATCTAGCACATCATATCTCCCGCAAAGTAATTTAGTAGACCCTTGATCTAGAAATTGATGAAGCCTGATTGTCAACAGTGCCTGGATCGAAGACAACAACATCAAGCCTTACCAGGAGTACAAGGAGCAGCTGATCAAGTCTTGCAAGACAGCCGCCTTCAAGGAGGCTGTCTCACAGATCGAGGAGTTCATTGTCAACCCAGAGGTAGGTCCACTGAGACTATGTATAACTTGTTTTTATGAACAGGTTCGAGCCTTGTTAGACCCATCCAAGGTCAGGGAAAAGGAGTGATGGCCGTCCGGTGACAAGATGGGCAGATGATATTGTTTTCAAATGCAGGTATATCCTAATCCTCGATAAGTCTGGAACTTGTAGCTTGGCATAAGTAAAGAGAGGCCTATGCCCAGCAGTGCATAAGGTTAGACTATGGATTATGATGAGGAAGATCGTCCCGAGAGAATAATGGATAAGACGGCCGGACCTTTGGGAGTTTGTTCCTCCACTTTTTCTTGCCAGCTTTTACACTCAGAAGTGGTGAAGAGTGCGTTCTCTGAGGGACTTTCTCAGATTGTTTTTATATTCATGGGTGAGTAATCATGAAAAGACTCCTTCCATCCTGACTCTCAGACTTGTACTGTGTAAACACATCCTGTGCCAGAATTATACTTTGCGTTTCCACACTGCTCTTGTTTAAACATTCCCGCAACTTCTCAGATAGTATTATTTGCCAAGTACTGCTACTTTCATATAAGGGCAAATTTTTACCGAATAACCTGAACCTGATAGCAGGAGCACATTTAAACATTTGTAAACTTCGAGGTTTTACAATCTTGTTTTTAGTTCATGGAGAATTGGATAATGTGTTCAATACCAACTTACTGGAGGATATCTTAGTCACATAGTGGAAGCCGGTGTCCCAGCTTCCTTGTGGTTAGCTTCTTTGATCTAGTCATATCTGTCCTCAAAACTCCTCAGCTCTTTTTTCTATTGTGCAAGTTGAGAATCAAATTCTCTGTTCAGAAATTCGGTGACTTGGACGAACACGTGCGTAACTCAGAGGAAGACTTTGACAAGCTGAAGGACGTGATGGAGGAAGATGAGAGCCAGGAGGAGAAGCCGGCTGACGAGGAAGAGGCTGGACCTGCTCCCGCTGAGCCCACCTCATCTAAGAAGAAGAATTCCACTCCTAAGGTAAGCAATAATGTTAAGATACATTAGGATGTAGTATTATGTTTTTTTTTTTTCGTTACTGAATTGCTGACTACAATGGATGTAAAAAGGTAGGGGCCTGTTGTCTGAAAACTGTAGATTAAAGACAAAATATTCAGGAAAGAGGTTTTTTTACAATCAACCAGCTAGTAACAATAACAAATAGTTTTCTGAATCTGTTATACTGATCTGTGCTTATGCACTGAACACAAAATAAAGACATCTTAGCTCTTATGGACTCTTGAGTTATTCCCCGTGTTAATGCATGATTGCATGCCATTTGTCATCAACCCGACTGGACCCCATGTGAATATCTTTTCACAGAGAAGAGGCCCTAGGTTCCAGCAGTGGTAATGTAGCATTGTGGATCATATCTTGGAAATCATCAATTAATGACACGACTTGGAAGCATTTGTCATGACCCCAGCGTTGTCTCTATCTTACTTTGCCCCACAGAGAGGCCTATTTTCGAATAGCGGTAACAAACCTACAGTGTTTAGTGCACTCCGTCTTATAAAGATGGACCTTATTTTCAGCTTTGTGCATGCACTATTCAAAGCATGTGATTATGGCATAACAGCTACCTCACCACTTCACAAATGACCATTCTCAATATTTATAGATACGTTTGGGCATTTCAAAGGTGAAGCCTATAAAACGGTCGTCGTCGGCGGGCAAATCCACGCCGCGTAAGAAGAGCAAGGGCGGGTCTCGCTCGTACACCGACATTGATGCAGCCAATGAGAAGCCTTCCATGCTCAACCATTCGTTCTCCAAGAAGTCCAGTCTTCTGCATCGCCCGTCCAACATTCTGCGCCCAGTAAGTATCTTTTTATATTTTATCATTATTAGTTACAGGCTTGCAAAATCATTTTAAGTTGACCCTAAATAAATTAAGTTTTTATTGGTTTTTATAAACGAAGTCCACGGTCTTTAACGCCAAAGAAGAGAGCCCCTCTTTTGGTCAAGGGTTGTCTCGTGCTAATGAGTTCCACAGGAATTTAGTTCAACTAAGCAAGAGCAAAATTCGAAGACATGTGACATCTACCAACCCGCACTGGGCCCGCGTGGTGGATTATGGCCCACTCCCTCTCACAGAGAGGAGGCCTGTGTCCCAGCAGTGGGAACATTATAGGCTGATGATGATGATGAAGCAAGAGCAAAATTTGACGAAAGACTTGAAAATTGTTTTAGCACTTATCTCCATATTTTAACAGTTTTATTCTACTATACGGGTATTTTCCCGCAAAAAACTTTTTATTATAAATATATCTTATCAGTAAAATTTGGCGTTTTAACAGCCAGCGTTTTATAAAGAAGAGTTGCGAATACAGTTTCTTTTGCACCAGGCCTCCACTCGGTCAAGCACTCGCGTTAAACGCCCGCCAGGCGACGCGCCCAAGCCACAGGCGGCAGCGGGCCGCAAGGCCAAGCGATCACACACCAAAACGGTTCCTACGCGTAACACTCGATCGAGTCGTGCGCGAGCGTTTTTTAAATAATCCTAAAGATACATGTATCTTTAGCACTTTGAGTGCCTCATGGTCATATTGCTTTTTCGATACAATATCCACAAATAATTTCATAAGAAATATCTGTGGTTATTATTTTGAAAAATCCAAGATGGCGGCGTTAATTCTACGCTAAAAGATTCATGTAGGTACTACAATAATTATTGTGCAGTGTAAGAATGTAACATGACAAAGAGAAAATTGTTTCTTTTTTGCCAAAAGGTAAAGTAAGGTAAGTGTAGATATTTCATCAAATTGTTTATGTATTAGAAACCTACTAAATCATTGTACTATGTCATTATTAAGTATACCAAAGATTCTGGACTTAATTATAATGTAAAAAAATATCAGGTTGTACAGTCATCGACGAGACTTCATAGTTTTAGGACGTATAAGTTTTAGTACAACAAAAATAATGTAAAATTAAGAAAATTCAATTATTTGTAGATTTTTGTTATTATACCTTCATGAAAAGTAGTGCAATCATTATGACTGTGTTCACTTAGATGATTTTAATATGTGGAAGTTATATGGTCATAGACTTTCGTTGCTGGCTGTTCAATCAACTGGTGTTTATTTCTAAAACACATGAATTATGCATTTGTAAAATATGATATCTTATTTACAAATAAATCATAGATTTCTTTGTAATTTTGCCTTTCATTCATTTTAATAATTATTCACGTGTATAGGGTGTGTACAAGTTGCGTGGAGGGTGGCGGAGCTATCCTTTTGCTCTTTCTCACCTGCTGATCGCATTTTCTAGACGCCTGGCCGTTACAACCACTGGATGACTAAATCTTATCCAACTAATACTAAAATGAGTTTGTTTATTTCTTCGTAACACATTCACGCCTAAACAACTGGACCGTTTTTGATGAATTTTGGTACAGACATAGATGAGACCCCGGAGACTGTTCTGGCTAAACAGAATAAGAAGAAACACTGAAAACTACTAGAACACACAACAAATTCATTCGATGCTATAGTTTTAATTAATAGGAGGAAGTTACTACAAAG
The DNA here is from genome assembly GCA_954870645.1 of Agrotis clavis. Taxonomy (NCBI): domain Eukaryota; kingdom Metazoa; phylum Arthropoda; class Insecta; order Lepidoptera; family Noctuidae; genus Agrotis; species Agrotis clavis. The sequence continues at coordinate 1,481,108 of OX940925.1, forward strand.
TTTTAAGGGATAAATGGAGGAACGCGATTGGTAGAACTTGCTCTGTATGTTGCGGGTTCGACCCCCACATGACCGCACACACGTTTAAATTTTTAAGAAAAATAAGGTTTTTCAAGAAAAAAAGCAGCCCTTAGTTTCATAAAAGATAGTTTTACCTATGTATGTACCACTTTCCTATGACCACTAGCTATCGAAAAGAGAACTTTCAAGATAAAATTACTGAAGCTCATTTACGTTAGTTTCAGTTTAGCTGAATATTCGACCGCTTTTGGCCGAAACCGAAACTGCAACCGACCCTGTCATAACTTTGGTCGGACACAATTTTAAATTAGGTAGCATTTAATATTTTGATAATCCAATTTATAATTCCCTGTTTTAATGATTTTATTTTGTAATTCGTATTTTAATGTGTGTTTTGTATTGACCATGTATGGAGTTTGAAATTTTAAATGTGTAAAACAATAAACAACTGAAGCCAAATTGCGCAAGAAAAAAAAATTGCATTAATTTGGTATTACCGGTTTAGAATGGAAAAATATTCAGTTTTTTATGCAATGCAGCTCACACATCTAATAAGCGTAGGTAGCATCTTATGTTACACTAGCTGATCCCTATGGTTTCACCACCGGTGCTCGGTTCCTTTTGGTCGTAGAGTGATTTCTTATAGCCTATGGCCTTCCTCGGTAATCGGACCATCCAACACAACAACCCGAGATTAGCGCGTTTTTTCAAACAGACAGACATCAAGCAGGTGTCCAGGTCAAAATAATATATGTGCGTATTGTGCGTAATGTCATCATCTGACAATCACAGCCCTTTTGTAAAATACACTTTTCAACTGTGCATCGGTTCTGATCATTGACAGAAAATGGTCTGAGGCTCCCCACAAGGCCTGGGCTACCGCCTCGTTCAGTAATTTTCAAAACGCGTTCCAGAGACGGCCTTCTTAGGTTCAACCACTTTTGGTACTTATTTATTTCATTTCTCTATACCTAATTGTATGAATCAACTATAGCTGATCTAGTTTTAGTTTTACTATAGCTGGCCCCTGATCCTGGGGGGGGGGGCATGCGGTAGATGTTACATAGCGAGTCCGACTGTGGCAATACGTCTATTAAATCAATCTCTCAGTAGAAAGAGAGTAAGCGTCCTCTGTATTCGGTTGCCCGCCCGTAGAGAAAAACATAGAAAAAGACAACGAGAGCGACGACACACTCTTTTAAGTCCGTTTTTACATGACATTTAGATGTTAAAGGCTCAGTCCATGTTGTAAGTCTATGGTTCTGACTAATCAACCCCTACACTTAATATTAGTACCATGAAACCGTATAAGAATGAAAGACAAATGAAAATGATTGTGTCTAGCTAATTAAAATTCACAATTAATTGCTATATCGTGATTCTGACATCGTTGTTTACATGTGTAAGCCGACCGAGGTATTGATTATTGAATCTGAATTCTTGGAACAGGGGGAGAGTGCATAATATACACATACAGTATACACTGGCAAACCGCACTCGGATTACACCTTTCAATCAAATGAATTTCAACCGTATATTTTGATGTGCACGAATGAATTTCCAAGGTAATATAATTTTCCAGGGTTGCATTTATTGTCACTAATTAATAAAGGCTTTTCCCCAAAGCTTGTGTTGTTTTATTTGTGTGTTTTCATCACGTTTGTTCACAGTCCGGATTAAAAAAATGAATATTGTAAAACATTAAGTACCCTTGTAATAAGTTTAATACAATATTGGAAATAATAATTGGTAGCTGAATAAAGCTTGTTAATAATTATTAGTTTTCATGTAACAAGGGTTTATATGAAGCCTTCATACTTTTTAATTTATGAAGTACCAACCTACTTTCGAAGTCCGTACCAACACCACATTCAATCAGTTTTAAAAGATTTTAGATCACTAGGTCACTGACTGTGCCACCTATTCCGTGATCCTGTGTTCTTACTTCTCCGCAATTCTTTTCAAACTAAGTTCAAGTCAATCTATTAATACATAACAGATTTTTATTAATATTGATATAGTCGCTATAAGATGTTGTTACCTTAGCTAGTAACGTAAAAACATTAATGTTATGGATTTCCGCAAAGTAACGCCTGATTCTATAATTTATCGTAAGAACTTACTTAAGAGTTAAGACACCTTTTTGATGAGTCCTCCCGGCGACGCCACCGACTAAAATCCACGGTGTTCATTCAATAGCCCTCGTTAGATTGCGGACAGCTCTATGAGACGCGAGTGGAACACGACGCGCCGCCACCCGAGCATGGTCAATGGTCGAACGGCGAGTGACCCATTACTAACCGTCCGCATGCCGCGCTCCACGACACCATTATATACTCATGGCCTGAGAAACCTAGATATACTGTCCATACGTCTGCCTACCTCTTTCCTTATATTCTCCCTACGAAGATATTATAGACTTGTTTCTCCTGAGTGTATTTTGAGGGAATTTAGAATGTATAACCGCCCCTTATCAATGTTGCCTTAACTTCAATGGACAGCCATTGAAGTTACTGTGTTTTCATTTACGACGGCAGAATTGCGATAAAATTGTTGTTTATCAATTACTAGCTGTTCTGCTACTATTAGTCGTGGCGTAGATGTTACATAGCCTAATGCCTTTCTAGATAAATGGGCTATCCAACAAGAGATTGTTTCAATTCGAACCAGTAGGTCCTGAGATTAGCGCGTTCAACCAACAAAGTCTTCTCTACTCTATTGCCAGAGTAATTGAATAGAATATTCCATTTTACGATTTTATCTCAATACATAATTATAATGTTACTAAAGTTGCCTTTTTGGACTGATCGATGATGCTAGATGTTTTACCAAGGCTTGCAAAATATAATAAAAGCTGCATGTTTATGTGTGTCCGGGTATACAATAAGATACCAGATGAATTTAAAGCCCTAAATATGAGATTGTTTAAAATCAAATTACACAAATGGCTGTCTGTTAAAGGTTTTTATAGTGTCAAGGAGTTCCTAGAGCATAAAATCGGATGATGAAAGTTGTGTATATTACTGTAGCATGCTTATATACTTAAAAAACAAAACATGTATGTTCTAAAACTGTTTCCACCATCTTGTATACCATGTTTTATGCAAATAAATGGATTTGATTTGCTGTAATAAACCTAAGAAACCCATTCTATAACCCCCCTCTCCCTCTTCCGCAGGACACACCCCCTCTGGATCTGGAGAACGTGTCAGAGACTCTCCTTGAGAAGAACATTCAAGCCAGTCAGATGAAGTTCGGCTTCCTCGGGCTGGGCATCATGGGTAGCGGCGTGGTGAAGAACCTACTGAACTCTGGACACAAAGTTATCATCTGGAACAGAACTGCTGCCAAGGTAAGTGGGATTTCTGGTGTCACTTGACCGTAGTTCTTTAATTTATTAAGGAATTTACTCTTGAGACTTGCAAGTGAACGTAGGGTGCGATTTTATCCGACTGCTTCAGAAGAAGGGTTATCTTTCTTTAAAATCATTAGGCTTTTTTTCTTCCTAGGATATTTTATGGTTTCTTCTGGTAACTACTCATATAGAAAGCTGTGGGAACTATTATTGTAGTGTGCAGGAATCAGGATATCAGGACCTTTGTTGTTTGCAGACCAGACTTCAGGTTGGAATCATCTAGGGCTCATTCGATAGGGTATTTAAATCTGAATGAAGGCGCTATTCTTAGCACTTAATATATTCTTTTTTGTCATTTTTTACTGCTTGTGTGGACAAGCAGTGAGAATACTTATCTTGAGATTGAAGACTGCTGATTTACTGTTCACAGAATTTGATCAGGATTTCAGGGACTCGTTTCATTGAAAAAACTAATACTTAAAATTTTAATTTACCAATAATAGTAATGTTGTTTTTATTGCACAATGTTGATGTTGACCAATTTTTTTATACAAAATGAATTGCAAAGAAGCATTTAAAACTTAAATTGGTTCTATAGAACACATTAATTAGATATTAATTTAGACATAATACTCGTCATAGCAAATGCTTATGACGATAATCAGCTTGCCAGAAATGGGCCATTGCCATTTAAAATCACAATGCTTTGTTTAGTTTCATAATTTACTAATAATAATTAATTAAGGTCTTATAATACTTATAGGTCATTTACTTAATGAAGACCTATAAGATGCGTCCTACTTTTTTTTTTTCTTTTTTGGTGGTAAAATCATCAAATGAGTCCTCCCGCCCTGGGTGGGGCGGAAGGGACTGTCAGACTCTTACTGACTAAAATCCACCCGTGTTCCTTCGGATGCCCTTTACGTTCTGGGGCCACGGTATCCTGGGTTAAGAAAAAACCCGCGACCCCAGCAGGCATTTGGCGCGAAACACGACGCGCCACCGACCCGGGCTTGGTCCTTGGTCGGACGGCGAGCTACCCATTACTCACCGTCCGCAAGCCCGCTCCGCCGCTGTGCCCTCTGCTATTCAGAGGGACACGCGTTGGAGCGTCCACCTGACAGGCTATTCGCATACGGGCAAAGAGACCCCTTAGGCACACAGTGCCTAAGAAAGAGTTTTTGCCCGCATCCCAGGGTGCACCGGTCCGAAAAACTGGTCTTCCCCCCGGACGTATCCGAGAGGGAACTCCAGTCCACGGGCGCACGTGGAGGTTTCCTGTCTTAGCACCCCAAGATGCGTCCTACTTAAAGAAATAAATGAAACGAGCATATTTTATAGATTAGAGACGTCTTCAAATTCAAAATATAATATTCCACAACTATCACTCAACGCCATCTAGTCCCAAGCTAAGCAGAGCTTGTGTTATGGGTACTAGACAACTGATAAACATACTTATAATATTTCTAAATACATAAATATTATAGATAAATTACACCCAGACACAGACAAATGATCGTGCTCATTACACAAACATTTGTCCTGGGTGGGAATCGAACCCACGACCTCCGGCATAGAGTCAGGGTCACTAACCACTAGACCAACAGGCCTGTCAAAAAATGCGACAAACATAATTTTCCTTTCAATACTTTGCTTTTTTTCTGTAATGCTCGATCTTCCTCCCTCACCGATGTAATGCTTGAATCTGTAATGTTACATTACAGGTTATTACTCCAGATCAGTTGTTATTTGTCTAGCTACCAGACCCTTACATCTGTGACTAGTAAGTTTGAGGATCTAAGGCATGTCTTAAAGCAAGGGCTGTAGGACATGCTACCATCAACCATTCTGGTGAGGTAAAACGGTCTCGTCCCTCGTTACCTCTTAGTCTCATAATCCGTCAGATTTGAATGTGAGAATGCAACGTCTGGGCATACTCTTTCTTCTTTCTCTGAAGACATCATCCATCGCTTTCCGGCAGGTGAGATAGTGGTCAAGGGTGGACCTTTTAGGCAAAGAGGAAAAATAGCCTGAACTGATATTATTTTGAAAAAGAATAGAGATTCTTTTAGGAGCATTTCCCATTAGAGCTCGTGGCTAAATAATACTATTATTATTTATTATTTAGCCACGAGAATTGAGGCTGTCCTCACAACGTCTTCAAGGCTAAGTCACACTTGCCTGACACAGTAGAGCATACGGTGCAAGACTGCCCCGCTTGGGCAGAGCACCGACGTGTCCTCACGGCGGCGATAGGCGGAGACCTCTCGCGCCTGGCATTGGTTGCGGCCATGCTGCGGGGCGAGACGGAGTGGGAAGCGGTCTCCTCCTTCTGCGAGGCAGTAATGCTCGTGAAGGAGGAGGCGGGCCGCTTGAGAGAGAGGAGAGCGTCCTCCCTCCGCCCCAACCGCAGTGGTAGGCGCCCGCGGCGTCGGACGTCAGCAGATGATCTCCGGCCACCGTAGGCGCGGGCATGCGGGCAGCGATTAAAGGGCAACTCGCTGCCCGACCATGGACCATGCCCGGGTCGACGGCGCGTTGTGTCCCACGCGCGCCTCAAAGAGCATCAGCATGATGACGGGGCCCCCCTCTCAGAGGGCCAAAGCCTGCCGGGGTCGCGGGATTATTTCCTTACCGTGACCCCGGAACATAACAGGCTACTGAAGGACACCGTGGATTTTAGTCAGTAAAAGTCTGACAGTCCCTCCCGCCCTGCCCGGGGTTGGAGGACTTATTTGATGATTTTACCACGTTAAAAAAAAAAAAACAGTCACACTTGCCTAGGTCGCTCCGTGGATTGGTGACCATTCATTCGAGATTGTTCCGTGCTTTGGAAAGCAACAGCTGTTGGTCCTGGCTGTTGTTTGTAGATCTATGGCAGTCGTTGGAAGAAGACAAATGGTTCGAACAAGTAGTCTTACCAGACGATATTGTATTACCCAGTACTAACAAGGTTGTGGAGGTCAAAAAGCAGCATCTTCCTGCCTATAATATCCCATTTTACTCAAGGCTAGGTACAACACATTTTCTTCTTCCATTATACCATGTCAGACGTCACGGCATCATTTACTCCCTTTTTATTTCATATCATTCCTCACGCAATCCATCCATTTTTTCGATGGGTCTGTGTTATCAGGTAACCGTGACCCCGGAACGTAAAGGGCTATTAAAGGACACCGTGGATTTTAGTCAGTACAAGTTTGTCAGCTCTCCCGTCCTGCCCTGAGAGGACTAATTTGATGATTTTGGTATAAATAAACCATCGCATCTTTTCTTTGGCCCTCTTCCTCTACATCCGTCAACATTCATACCCATCGCTGTTTTAGTCACATGCATGTCTTCCCTTTTCAACAAAAATGTCCAACATACTGGTATTTGGCTGTGTCTAATCAGACTGAAAATAGAACCGAAAATAGTTGGGAAAAGGCTGTGAGGAGGATAATGGTACTCTGGTAATGAGGGTTATGGGTTGCAAACACAGTTTAATTATGCAGTTACGCCTCCAGTGCTCAGCACCACTCTCTATCTCTTCCCGCCAATCTCATAATTGACAGTTGACATTAGGGAGTTACCAGACCACTTGTGATGTGTGCGACGGTGTTTCCATGTGGTGCCGCCACCACATCGCCACGACATGTCGTCATCAACAGCGCGCGCCTAGCTGGCGCCTGCGCTCCCCCCTTTCATTCTGCGTTGTACTGAGTTGCACATGACCACGTGGTTACCACATCGCAACGACAGCGACAACGCAACCACAGCGACATTTTGTCGGTACCACAACGCAACTGCAAAAAGCCGCTGCGACACTATTCACACGTAACCACAGCTTGACCACATTTTGTCGCTGCGACTTGATGTGGTTGTGGTACGTGTGAATACACGCTAAGACAGTGTCCCATGACCATTAAATAGATTAAATAGAAGTTTAGGATCCATTGTTACGATTGTCTTCATCCGTAAGGTGATAGCTTAATTACCAATCTCATCATCAATAGGATAAAGCTGCAGGAGGGGACACCATACTAATATTTATTAACTAGCCTGTACAGTCCCACTGCTGGGCAAAGCCTCCCTCCATTCCTTTCAACGATCAGGACTGTGCGTCACCTTAATCTCAAGAAAGACATCCAGTTCGTACCACCGTCTTTTTCGTGCTCTTCTGAGACCACGTGTCGCTGCTATAATAATATTAATAATTAAGAAGTCGGTTAAAAAAAAAATAGGGCTCGTCTTTTTCATTTGTTTTGAAACATCACGTCTGGAAATCCTTTATGGGATTAGAAGCGTAGTTATATTAAAAGACCTCGCCCTTAAGGAATCTGACAGAATATTATAATTTCATGGAGTTTTTTGCCGGTTATTCCCCATGAAAACCTAAACAGTGCACCCATGTTTCGACATTTTAAAAATGCCCATTGAGGCCTAAGTGGAAGAATTAATTTGATTATGGTAAAACTACTTCAGCCTACAGAAAGTTGTTCAACCCTCATTTCAGGTGGCTAATATTCCTAAGAGTAGATAGGGGTATTTCTTTAATCAATTTTCAACTTTATCACAATATTGTAACATTCATTTTGGATTGGGAAAATTGACAAATTGTTCCTCATTCTGTCAAATTTCTTTAATAGATTTTCAACCTTATCACAATAATGCCTTTGTCAAACTGACAGACGAACCGAATGCGTGGCGTAGCGTTTTTGTTTGTAATGTATGGAATTGTTTGAAGCCTGTCACATAGAGTATCGGATCGCTTTCGCATTTTTATATGACATGATTCGGTTCGGTTCGCTATCGCCTGTCTGTTTGACAAAGGCCTAATGGAAGGTTAATGTTCGATTGGTAAAATTTGACAGATTGTGGTAGGTTGACCTCCTGGCATTTGTACATAGGGTATAGATTTATAACGTCCAAATATATCATCTGTGTGTTGAATGAATGTGTACTATAGTATAGTAGGTGTATCTGCCTACACTTCATAAAATACAGGCATGATGTAATATTGTTAAAAAAAGTCTTTTTAATATCATGCAATATATTAAAAACTTCACGTTGAAGTAATCCTATGATTAAGCTGATGTAGTGTAGTGTAACTTGATGCTAGTGACTCTGATTTTCTGCTGTCTCCCGGTGTCAGCTTTCACGGTGTTTGCGATTCAGTGAACAAGCAGTCTTGTATAATATGTTCAGGTTCATTTTTGAGTAAAGTCGCACTGGGAATGTGCGGAGTAAATGAGTAAAATATAATCAATTTTTCCTGTCTACCCTCTTTGAAAAAGGCTTGAGTAACGGCGAAATCTACTTTATTAGTAACAAGCGGTAAATAACATTTATATTAGGATCAATTTAGAGCATCCATTACAAGAATTATTATCTTTTTAGAAGAATCACTAAAACATTATTCCACCAACCCACACTGGGTCAACGTGGTGGATTAGTCCAATACCTCTTAAAGAGAAAAGGCTGTGTCCCAGCTCTGGGAACACAATAGGCTGATACTATTATTTAAATATTAATTTATTAAAGTTTTTAGTTCGGCTTCGCCGCTGAATCTTTTTAAAACTTAGATTAATTATAGACATATAATTATTTTAAAATAGCAAGCTGGAATAAGACTAATTTAGAAGTATACTTTTTTAATTTATAGAGAGTACCTTGGGCAACGTTAAAAATTACCGATCAATACTATAACCGTTTAGAAATGTTATTAAATATTCGTTATTACAATCTAAATGGTTTATTAATTCATGATGTAGGTATATTGAACTATCGTCGATGATGCGTGACAGGGTAATTTTTAGCATATGAAACAAGCCATAATAGCCCTTATATCACCTAGTTTCTGGACAGGGGATTATAAGCTTTATTTACTCTAGACATTTTTAAAACGAATTGTCTCAGAATAATTCTTAGAATAGAAAACAAGCCATAATAGTCCGTATATCGCCTAATTTTTGACTATATTTTTTATTTACTCTAGATATTTTTTAGAAAGACCCGCTACAGGGTAATTCTTAGCATATAAGAATAATAAGAATAAGAAAGAAGAATTATGAAGAATTATAAGAATTAATATGAAGAAGAATTATGAAGAATTATTCTAACAATTTATATCGCATAGTTTCTGGACAAGGGATTATAAGCTTTATTTACTCTTGACATTCTTTTAGAAATACTCGCTACAGGGTCATTCTTACCATATGAAATAAGCCAAAATAGCCCTTATATCGCCAAGTTTCTGGACAAGGGATTATAGGCTTTATTTACTCTAGATATTTTTAGAAAGACTCGCTACAGGGTATTTCTTAGCATAGGAAACAAGCCAAAATAGCCCTTATTTCGCCTAGTTTCTCTACCATGGAACATGATTTTTATTTACTTCTAGATATATTTTAGAAAGAGTCTACTTATTTGTCAAGCTTCAGTAGTAAACGTCGCGTGATAATGGAAAATAAGTTTCTTTATGACTATTGATATTCGTCATGTTTTCTTTATAAATCGAAGCTCTTACTTTATTTATCTAGCTGTTATTTTCCATAACATTACTATATAATGTAAGTTTGTGTGTGTTTCTCATTAATATAATATTTTAGTGAAAACATTGCTTTTGTTATGCAAGATCCGTCGTCTCAAATAAATTTTGATGTGTGAACAAATTGTTTTATTTGTACGGCTTCAATAAATTCGCAGTAGCGCTGTCCGCCATTTTGAAGTTCTGCAGTAATGCGGTCATTGACATTTTAATTTTGTGTGCTTCTACTTCATGTACACGAATTGTTAGGTGTCTTGTATCATAACTGTTATGAAATTATGTGCTATCAGGTTGTATTTTAAAGCACATTCATATTTTTATGAAGTTTTACATGTTTCATTTGTTAAATTCAAAGAGAACTAGCAGTTTCTTGAGTAATCTCTATGATTAGGCACACTCCACACGTTTGAAAATGTCAATGAAAAGAGCAAATTATATTAATTAAAGAATTAAAACGTACTAAGTAATTGTTGTGTAAGAAAGTTGTTATGATTACATTAAAGTTATTGAATGAGTCAATAATTTAATGAATAAGTTATTAGTTGAAGCATTACTGTCCAGTATTATAGTTTTTTTTTTTTTGTTTATATTGTGACTGATATTCTGATGGATGCAAATGATATAACAGTAAATATCAGGCCATCAGAAGATTACGTAGTTTGTTTGACCTTAGTATACTTTGGGATTGTTCAATATAACTGCCATTTTAATGCACAAAATAAGACTAAAGTTGTACATTGAAAAATAATTTATTCTCCATGATTTGCGGTTTTACTCTTGTTATTATATATTTAGAAAATTTTCAACAATATTTGTATATTTTATATTAAGAAACGTTATAATATAATAATCATTGCTGGATTGTATTTTTGGCATATCACTGCAAGACGCTATACATTCTGTAGGACAGTCACAAAATATGTAAATATCATAAGGAATAGTTTATAATTACAGACAGTTTAATTTATTGACACGTATTTATGTAATAGACAATGTGATGTGTGACGATGGTATGTGCAGTGAGTTGAGATCAGAGGGTCGCAGGTCGCCTCCCGAGATACACCATGTACAATGACCGCGCAACAATTACAACAACACAGTAACAACTCTCTTATACCTCACTTTAAGTTGAACAATATAAAATGCATAACTCTAAGAGTTCACCCTAACCATACATCAAAATGGAAAACATATTGAAACAAACGGAAGTTATTTACAAGTTCTAATACCCACAGAATGCTTAATAAAAGAGGTTCATTCGATTCACTACCACGAACGATTGAATAGATCGTTTCAGTATACTCCTTATCGCCTACCACTATAGAGACAGTACGAAATTAAATTGTCGCTAAATTCAAATCTAGTCTATCACAGCTTACTTAGAAGTACAAGCGGCATCGGCAGCGGCGTCACCAGAGTCCGAGCGGTCCCTCCGCACTAGGCTAACCTTACATTATTATTGACATCCGGCAAGATATGTTCCGATTCACGAACACTATCATACGAAGGAAGGGGATTCGCCGCTCAAGTCACAGAGCGGCAGGTCGGCGCGCTGCGGCCTCGCGCGGGAGACGGCGTAGATGTTGAGCACGCGCCTCAGCAGCCGGTACTACAACGGCCGCGCCGCGCACTCGCCGCACACCGGCGCCAGCTCCACCGCCAGCAGGACGCGAGCGGCCGCGTGCGCGTCCGCCGCGCGCGCCAGCTCGGGAGACGACGCGCTGGCCGGCAGCGTCACGCGCCGCCGCTTGCGCTCGTACGAGACCGCGTCGCGCCCCAGCAGCGGCTCGCTGGACGGCTTGGGCTCCTCGGGCCGCGCGCGCCGCTCGCGCGACCGGCCCGGCCGCCCGGAGCCGGCCGCGCCCGCCAGCGCCGCCTTGCTGGTGGTGGGCGACGGTGACCCCGGCGGCAAAACGGGCGCTAGCGCCAGCTCCGGCGGCAGCTCCAGCGGCTCGAACGGTAGTGGCTTGATCATCGCCAGCAATCGCGGCGGTTCCTTCTCGATCATGTTGATGTGGATCCCGTCCGGTATCGGCGAGTTCCGCCGCGAGTTCACCGATCGCTCCGTTGGCGTGTAGTACACGGAGATCTTGCTCTCCTCGTCGAATATCGGGTTGGGCAGATTCGACAGCTTCTCCATCTTCGTCTTGAGGTACATGTCGATGACCTCGACGTCGGGGTCGAAAGCCATGGAGTCGCTCCGGCCGCACGAGCCGCTCCGACAGTTTTCGAAGTACAGGCTGGGCAGGTTCTCCAGCACTTTGTTGAGAGTCTGCTGCTGGTACTTGTAGCTCTCTCGGAGCCGCAGCACCTGGTGCGCGCTAAACTTGCGGATCTTGTTCCGCTGGAACACGTAGTTCTCGCGGACCCAGTTCAGCTGGCACGTAGAGTACTCGCGCACCCGCTTCACCTGTGCGATCAACGAAATTCAAATTAGTTGATTCCATAATTGTCGAGAATAATTCTGAGCACGGATGTAGTAATGATAAAACAAAACTCTAAAAATAATATGTTAATACCTGGTCGTAATACTGGTCTCTCATAGAACTCAAGTGGTTGCTCCCGATGTCTCTAATATTTCGTAAATGACTCGCTTGTGAGGAATAACTGCTCTGTATCCAGTCCATTTGTTGCGTGCAGTTCTCTTTGATGCGATGAACCTGTAAAAATATTACTAGCTTAGAATAGGTACATAAACGTTCACCACGTGACGAGCGGCAACTAATTAGTGCGGTAAACTCACTTGAACTGCGTAATTTTCCCGTAGTTTCTCTAACTGCTGTCTCTTGTATTGTTCGATGTTGTCCAACATGCTGAAAATTTGTCGCGAGCGCGGCGCGTCGCGCCTCACGCACATACAGCAGCTGCAACACGTCTCCATTAGACGGAATCTGGAAACAACAATACATTGTCCGTTAGAGTGACATAGACACACACACAAACTACATCTCAGTAAAAGAATTAATCTCACCTAAAGAATATGTAGCGCAAAAACTGCACTAGCAGCGTTAGTCCTAAGAAGGCTGCGGCGCAAATAGCCCCGCACAATAAACTATACATTTTGATCTCGAACATAGTCATGGGATCGATGTTGAGCACGACATCCGCCGTCAGGTTGGCAGAGGGGTTCGATGCAAAGCATAAGTAAGTTCCACAGTCTTCTCTATGTATATCTCCTATAAACAGCGACCCGTCGTCGAGCACTCGCACTCGCGACTTGGAATTATCTATTGCATTGTAGTACTGGTCGTGGGCGATGCCGTGTTTGTGAAATATGTCCTGGATCTGCGGCTCGGGGTTCCAGTGGAACACCATCCTCGTAGGCGTGATCCAGGTGATAGACGGCATGGGGTTTCCCGCGAACTTGCACTCTAGTAGAGCATCTTTTTGCAATCTGTACAGTGTTAGTGGACTACTAGATACTAATGTAGGAGGCTTACAATTGGTATGGTTTAATATTCTTATCATATCGTTAGGGTAGGTGAGCGGACAGCTCAAGTCCGACTTAATGATTTCTTTCCTCTTGTCGGCCCAGCCCGCGAACCACGCCATGCGGCAGTCACACGCCCACGGGTTGTTGGCCAGCCTCAGCTCTTGCAAGTCTTCCAACATTGTCAAAGACTTTGGTAGCGTCACTAGCGCGTTTGAACTCAGATCTAGGTGCGTGATGGTTGGCGTGTCTTGGAATACAAACATTTCTATTTCTCGTAAAAATTCGTTATGTCTTATGTATAATTGCTGTAGAGTACTTAAGCCTTTGAAATTAGTGTTTTGTATAACTGCTAGTTCAGTGTGATCGAGGTAGACCGTTTTAAGATTTTCGTTATGTTGAAAGAGCATCGGCGGCAATGTCCGCAGCCGGTTGCCGCCCATGCTTAGCCATCTTAAGTTTTTAAGATTCTTGTAAACATCTTGTGATATGTTCTGGAACTGGTTGAAGCTTAGGTTCAGCTCTCTCAGTTGTTCGAAGTTATCGAATAGAGACTTAGGTATGTATTCTAGTTTATTGCTCGAGATATCCAGTGTCTCCAATTCTTTCAGGTTGACTAGAGCATGAGACGTAATTTTGACTAGGCTATTATTATTTAGGAACAGTGCTTTCAGTTGTCTATTAGGATTAAAATAGTAATCTAAGAAAGTAGCTATTTTATTATGCGATATATCCAAATATTGGAGTTTGATCATCGGCCTGAAGACCTGGAATGGTATAACGTGGAGCCCGTTGTGTGATATATCTAGGACTTCTAAATTTTCTAATTCGGCGAACGTGTACAGAGGAATATCGTCGATTAAGTTCCGCGACAGGTTGAGATACTTGAGTTGATGCAGTCCGGCGAACAGGCCGTGCTCGGTTCTTCTGATTTCGTTTCTACTCAAGTCGATGTACTCCAAGACCTCAAGTCCGTCAAAGACGTGGATTTCAAGGGTGTTGAGCTTGGAGTTAGTCCAGGAGATGTCTCGTAGGAGTTTGCCATAGGTTGCCTGGAAATAGTCTTTCGGAAGGCGGTCCTGCGGCGCCGCGGCAGTGTCGCAGGCCAGGCGGGTGCTGTTGCAGGAGCAGGCCGGCGGGCAGTCCTGCGCCCTCACCGCTGCGCAAATTATTGCCAGCGCTAAAACTTTGTGCAGCCGCTGCATTATATTACAACCCTCATAGTCTTATTTACTGTAACAATAGAAAATTGTTTGCTCAAGTTCCTGCTGTGTTATCTATATACTCACTGTGATTATTGTGGCCTAACCGTTTAACTGTTCTCTCTATCTAGGAGCAGTCAGTTTAATTAACAACTTAAAATCTTGAACACAAATATTATACTTATAAAATTCTGCTTAGTAATTTGTATTTAACATTTAATTTTTTTGGCATATTAGGGAAACTAATAGAGAGTGGGCATGGCAAAATATTGATAAATGTGATTGTAAATATTACCGAATGAGTTCATGTTTTGTTTTCATTTGAACAGGTAGGTATTTACCGGTGCTATCACCTTTATGCAGGCTCCGGTTTCGATACTGTTACATTGCATGTCCGTGTAATAAATAGTTGCACGCCTAGACCTAGATTTCAAGGTTTTAAGCCGTAATAAACTTATACTGAAAAGGCAAATCGAACACTTCCCTAAATCATTTGTACATGAAAAATTACATGTTCATTGTGTGTAATGTTTTTATCAGCTATTTTTTGTCTCTGGCCCAGTTACTCTAAATGTTTTGTAATTTGTGAGTTTAATTACCTACTAATACTAACATTGTCGAGTGGTAACGATCCAGTCGAGCGCTCGTGGAAGGTTTTTGTAACTAAAACACGGGCCGAGCATGAGAGGTTCATTAGGATGTCTTTATTGCCACACTCGTGTTATGTATCGCAATTGGAGATAATCTAATTGCTCTGCGTGCACTCTGTTCATCTTGTACACGAAGTTACTCTACGTACGTGCTCCAAACAATCGCCAGCAGTCGGTCGTACAATAACTACACAACCTCTAATGTACGGTACTACGGGACACTTGTAATTAAAACCCACACACAAATGAAACCATTGACACGTTTAACGTAATAAAAACACATTATTCACCTAACACTCGTCCACATTTTACTCCAACTTGCATAATCCACGTTATTTTATGTTGACAACAGATGCGATGAAGCCAGCCATGCTCGAACGAATGGCTGAATGTATCTTCACCTGTTTAACTTTAACTCCATTGCACATTCACAAATTACACATTTCTAAACAATTTGATATATGAATTTCACAATTAAAACGAATAAGCTTTGCGCTTAGTGATAAAAGAA
Source organism: Agrotis clavis (assembly GCA_954870645.1). Classification (NCBI taxonomy): domain Eukaryota; kingdom Metazoa; phylum Arthropoda; class Insecta; order Lepidoptera; family Noctuidae; genus Agrotis; species Agrotis clavis. The sequence goes on from OX940925.1 coordinate 1,496,806, forward strand.
ATACACTGTCACTACGACGGGGGCCGAGCACTGAAAAGAACTAAATGGCGGCGCTGCGAGTTGCGCGGCGCGCGGTCCTTGTCGCGCACGAGCTTACTGCGCATGCTCTTCTCGCTCCCACCTTGGCCCAGTCAGCTGTGGGGTGCGGAGTTTGCCGAGCGATGCCGAACGTAGGCGAAAGTGCTTTCGGAAGCGCGCCGTGTGTCCGAACACCGACGCATTCTTGCAAGTATTTCTTGGCTCTGAGGGGACAAGTCTATTTATTAGGGATCCGTCTGGCTGTTGTAAAAAACGCTCGCTTATGCATTTTACACCTGCAATGTTATAAATAACAAATGATTACTCGTAATAGAATTTTATAATTATTTTATAACGGTTTTTCAAGCGACGTTATTGAACGTTTGTATGTATAGATTATAGAGCGTATAAATTACTCAAATGAATTGTAAGGGCGCGCGCGGACTGATTACGTATTCCATTATTTTATTACGTAGTTTAGCAGCTCAGCTGGGTTAAAAAGTAATTATGAAATGCTCAAGTTCAAAGGTCAAATAACGTAGGTAGTACAAGCCATGTTCGACCTTTCGCCGTGCACCGTAGCAATAACATCGTTTTTTATTTAGTTTTTTTGTGAGTCATTCATTGTTCAACTTTTAACCCAGACATGGACCGTACCTACTAGGCAGTGTCGTTTGCCAAAATGTACGTATGCCACTATATTCTTTAACAAACAAGCAATAGAGGGTGTTATGCTATAAAGTTTTGTTACTTTTTGCTACGTAACAGATGTTTGACATCCAAATCGACGCGATCACTTTTTTTACAATGACGTCTTGGCTCAATTGATTAATTTACAAAATAGTAAGCTACCGTCTAACATTATAAAATGTTAAACCACGGTTATAATAAAGTCTATAAATGAACGTTGAAACCGTACAATGTTCGAAAATAATTCGCCAGATTAGCAAAGGCTTTGGGTTACGGCAGCAATGACATCTAAAGGTGGTTAAATCACCGTTGGAAAATTTCTCCCGTTTATTTCTAGGACCATTGAATTGTATAATCATAACTTAACGCCCGTATGAACACTTCGAAAGGGTAGGCAGAAGTGTTTTGAAACGCCATACTTCGCTGCTTCACCAGTTGTATGATGGCTAGAAAGGGATAAAAAAAGTTAATTATAAATTGCATTATGAGGAAAAGTTGCACCGACCCTCATCATCTTCCTGATCTTATCCTATTTTACTTGTTTTCTTCTTCCATTCTCCCCTATCAGACGTCACAGTATCATTCACTCCTTTTTAGGGTTCCGTAGTCAACAAGGAACCCTTATAGTTTCGCCATGTCCGTCCGTCCGTCCGTCTGTCCGCAGCTTAGCTCAGAGACGCCCAGTACTAGAAAGCTGTAATTTGGTGTAAATATACGGATTTGTTGTGCCGAAAAAGTGGTAAAATAAAATCTCGTAAAATATTTTTTTTAGGGTACCTCCTGTACACGTAAAGTGGGGATGTTTTTTTTTTCTCGCGTACCCCTTGGTGTAGGGTATCATTAAATAGGTCTTTAAAAAATATTGATAGTTTCCATTAGTATTTTTTTGATAAAAAGATTCGTTTATGAAATATTAAGCTTTAAAGTGCTAATTTTTGCTCGACTCGAGTGTCCCCCCCATCTACCAGCTAAACGGTTATGTTTGAGGGTGTGAAAAAATTCACAATAGTAGTATATATAACGAAGTTTAAAAGAAAATTATCATGACTAAGTAGGCTATACAAGTTTACGAGTAATAGTCGACCAACTTATAAAACGTACTAGGATAACATATTTTCCTATACAAAATGTATCGGAGAACATGTTCTTCAACTGCAAATGTAAGTTTGTCAACTTTATTTTTACAGCTTAAGGTGGGTATGTTTTGGGGATAGGTAGGTTTTTATTGTCAACAATTTTTAACTAAATTCAAAAAAGGAGGAGGTTCTCAATATGTCGTAATCTTTTTTTTTAATGTATTTTCCCCGATTTCTCAGACGCCTGGACCGATTTTGAAAATTCTTCTTTTTAAAATTAAATTCAGCGAATCAGTTTAGTTAGTTCGCATAAGTATTTTGATGGGCAACTACGGAACCCTACACTGTGCGTGGCCCGACACGTACTGGGCCGGTTTTTCATTCATATCATTCCTTAGACAATCCATCCATCTTTTCTTTGGCCTTCCTCTTCCTCTCCATCCATCAACATTCATACTCATCACTCTCTTGGTCACATGAGTCTCATCCCTCCTCATCGACACCGACCCTAAACCTAAATTTCAATAAGTATGAACGTCTATTTTCTGTTTATTTTACTATGGTTCCAACTAGTTAGTTGGGAAATCCTTTCAACTTGATTCTACGATAAGATAATTTGTGATTGCATAGATAAATCGGTTAGGTACATTGTGATATTAGCCGTAATATCGTTTATCATTTAAACGGACTGACGAAAATCAAAGGAAGCCCGTACCAAATCACGGGCCATAACATGTATACAGTTTATTGTTTAATTCACCGGGGTTAGCTAATTCTTAACTTCCTTTCTTTTGCCTAAACAAGTTTTGATTAATTTGCATTTTTTGTCAGTGGAACAAAATACGCTTCGTAATTCTGATGCTCCTTGAAATTAAAACTAGTTTGAAGTCCTCATGGTCATGTTTTGCACGCAATGCAAAATTATTAAGATGTTATCAAAAATACTAGTAAACAAGAACCGGTTCTGTCATACGATGGAAACGAAGAGGGCTCTTCGATTGACAGCCAACAAACAACAAAGGACTGAAAACAAAGGACGACATCACTTGTGATGGAGAGACTTGCTCAGGCATTTATCACACGATCTTAGTCAATATCTTGAGAGACCTGGGAGTTATCAATGGCCAGCTCTTTCAAGATATTTGTAGAACTGAGAACAAGTTTCTTTTTTTCTTGGTAAATTCATCATCAGATTGAATCCTCCTGCTCAGACTGGAGAGGACGGGACTGCCAGTCTCGTACTGAATAAAATCCATGATGTTCCTTCAATAGATCTTTACGTTGCAAGGTCACCTTTACCTGATTGACAGTACCACGACTCCGGCAAGCATTTGGCCCTCTATAGGAATAACATGACTCCTCGTATTGGTGAAGCAGATCTCACGGCTCTTTGACTTTGGAATCCGTTGGTGTGTTATGCGTAACACGTGTTTAACTGTCAAACCGCGCGATCGAGCGGCGCTGACCGCGTCTCCGCGCGGAGCACTGTCCATAAATCCGCTTTTTTGCCTCCGCACGACCGCCCGGATGAGCATTGTCGAATAAGGTTCTCCTGCAGACGGTCTGCATCAGAGAGAGGACTTTGCCCAGCTGTCTGATAGCATAGGTTATCAAGAAATGTATGTTGTGATCGATCTTGTTATGTAAGTATTGTGTTGAGTCTGTTTTAAAGATAGATGGTCGAACCCAACACTCCGACCTTGAGCTGGCCGATAAAAATGCGAAAGTTTCTAGGGATGGATGCCTTCTTATCACACAAAAAATAAAATGAATGTTAATGGTTTAATAGCTTAGTACGATCCCGTGGATCAATTATTGAATTCTACACAGACAGTGGGAGTGAGCTAGTTAAATTATAATTAAAATTCGTTGAATTAATTCGCGTAGGTAATATGAAAGCCATTAGTCCCAATTGCTGCGGATATCGCATCGAGCAAATGGTTGTGGTCGGCAAACAATGCCGGTTTATAACTAGCGGTAGGTAAGCAATGGACTTACATAAATATCATTGTGATATGAAAACATTCACGGTGTATCATCACCATCGCAAAACATAGGTACCGTGTATTAACTAACTCGGAAAGCCGACTATCCGGGTATATTTATTTTGAAATCGGCAAAATAATTTATGACGAGTCTGCAAAATCCTGAAATAGTCGTGTTATCGACTCCAGTGATTGAAATCTATACCTACATATAGTTAGGTATATTCCGTCGTTCTTTTATTTCTTGAGAAAAAATATCCATAGCAGTCGTTTATTAGCGGTAATACTCTCATGCGGGTGATAAAGTTAATGCTCGACATAAAGGTTGGCGCCATAAAGCCAACACTCGTTCGAAACAGATAAGCGGTGAGCAGGAGATGAGTTTCAGCCGAGATAACGTGACGGTCTAGTTAAACTTTACTTATCAGATGTTTCTCAATATGATCTCATTTGAAGAAGAATGTTGAAATAGTGGTCGCAAGCGTCACGGCTGAGTTTGAGATCCTGAGTTAGATCTATACCTAATTCGGGCAGTGTTATTGAGATTCTCTATAAGGGTGCGTATCTGGTGCATCATAATTGCAGTCTGCTGTTGGACATAGGCTTCCCTCAAAATGCGCCACAGCACATGAAATCCCGCTTTTTTCATCCAACTACTCCCAGCTACCGTCATCCGTCCATCTTGCCGGGGGAGTTTCCTAAGCGCGGTCTCCATTCGAGAACCTTCCTACTCCACCTTTCGTCGGTTTTACGTCAGACATGACCAGCACACTGCCACTTCAGCATGCAACAGGAGGATGCCGCATGGCGGTCACAAATGACTCACACCCCGAATTATGGATGGCTACAATAATGGCTGATATAACTCCTGCCTGATCTTCCGAGTGTTATTCCTGCATTCTGATGTTACGGCCATGCGGACGGCGAGTAATTGGTGATTTCTCGACCCGTTCATGAGCCATGCCTGGGTCAGACGGCCCGTCGGCGCGTCGTGTTCCACGCGCGCCTCAAAGAGTTGTCAGGAATCTGATGGGGCCCAAAATAGGGCCAAACGCCAGCTGAGGTCGCCAGACTATCTTATCATGTAATCCTGACCGTGGAACGTAAAGGGCTATTGAAGAAACACCGTGGATTTCAGTCAGTACGAGTCTGACAGTCCTTTCTGCTCCGCCCAAGGTGGGAGGACTCATTGGATGATTTTACCATGTAAAAAAAACATTATGATGTGTGTTCAAAAAATAAAGCCTTGATCATATAGGTAGCTGAAATATTCAGCAAAATTTTAGCAGAGGAAATAGAATATTGATGTGTGTCAATACTAGAAAGCGGTGTTCAGAAATTCGCTCATATATTCTGTAAGCTGGCCTCGATGTAGAAAATTTCACATTGATGTTGTATTGATTTTGTTTATAAGAGATTTGAGATAATCCCGTATAAAAAATACATTATATGCAATGATATTTAGTTTTAATTCCACAAATTACTGCATCCAGGGTTGGATGCGGAATGCGGCACTACCCCAGATGTTCGCGCTTCGCTCTAGTAGGAATTAGTTTTTGTGGAATTTAAAAAGAATTATTTTTGTAAGTATCAGCTTTTGGTTGTGGCTGCTCTCATTGTATCTAAAGAACATAACAAAACACAAAAACAACATCTCCCTAAATAATTTGGAGACGATGCAGCATGTCTTTTTACGCCGTTAATTAATATTCCATATTTCTATCTCAATATAAATCCCGATCAGTTTATTGGCTGCTTCGGATTGGACACTGAGTCGTACAGGCAAATGCGGTCGATGATTGCAACCGAGATAGATTTTAATTTCTAAATTTAATCTGTGCATCACTATTATGTAACTCATGGCCGTAAGCCTGTAAGTTATTAAATTAATTATTATCATTAATCACCTTTCTAACTATATCATGGACGTTTGTATGTTACCTCGCCCGTTAAGTGATTTAAGTGATAAATCATAAACACTCCATTCCACAGCTAAAACCTCTGGGAAATACAGACGTAGTATCATCTTACATAAGTACCGAAAACCCTGATAAATTCTCCACTTAGATCGCGAAGCTTACGTCACAAGTTCGCCTGTAATCCTATATCATCCACCCACTGTTCCCAAAGCACCAAGGCTGCGCTGACATTTGTCCGATGTCCGACAAACACAGTCCGACACTAATAGGGTTTCAACTTCCAACTTTGTTTCTAATCGGTTCAGCGAAACCCTGAATTAAAACATTTGATTGCCTTTTCCATTCATGGCCTCATTGTTTTTACCATAATTACATTAATTGAAAAATGTTACGAGGCATGACTGATACATGAACGGTTACATGTTTATAATTCCAGCTCCTAATTCAGTGGCATGCAAAATATTTTCCGCTTGACCACGAGGCACACGACATGCGTGTAGCGACAACAAAGAGGTTGCTTAGACCATGCTAGGAAACCATCGCGACGCGCGTTTTGCCAGTATTCATTTGAAGATAACTAGTGATGTACGCACGCGTTTGCCGCTTGACGCTAGTCGCATCGCCTGAGGACCTAGACGTGGTGTTACGGTAACTCGAGCATAAAAATAATGTGTATGTTATTGTTTCTATATGTGCCGTATAACTTACCTACCAAACCTGAGTTTAGGGAAAACAATATAAATGGGCCGTTACCTGGGAATTTTCCAGAACCTTACGTAACTGCCCGGTAAATGTCAAATAGTGAAGTACTAACCGCAGAAAAGTCAGTTAAACATTATTAACGATTGAAGTGTTCACGATGCTCTCGATTGGATTTACCTTAGTCCAAGATCCCATAAACCATTTTACCGAGACAGAAAATAAAGCCACAGATTAAAAAATCTACTGTACCATAGATACGCGATCCAAGCTGAACCTTGTCTCGATAGGTAAAGGAACTCTCTTTTTGTGGTCTTGGCGGACATAACAAGAATACACAATACATTGTATTACTCGTATTGTTATGGTGTTATTCTGGCCTATTGCCAAGTGAGCTTTGCCTTAAAAAGTTGATTGTGTATTCATAAGCATGAAACATGGTATTAGAAGAAGTGACTGACATTGTATCATTTATCAAGACGGTGGGTCAACCGTGTTTTTTTTATAAGCTATTTGCGAAGTCTGTGCTGGGGACTATTAAATCGATTGCAGCGCACAATGTGACGAAGATGTGAAATAACTGGGGACAGCCGCGGAGTGACGTGCGTGTCAAGTTTACCTCATAAGCCAAAACACCACCTTTTAAGTACTTTTTTTTTTAGGTTCTAGTTAGAGTAGTATCTAGTTGACTAGTGTTGGCAGATCTAATGCCCTAAATAATTAGGTTAGGAGGCTCTATCATCTCACACACAGAATATAGTTAAATTCTAAATAAACAAGAATTTTCTTTGCTCTCCAGATTTTGTTCCCTAAGTCTAGACTCAAACCCGCAGAACACTTTGTAAAATTAGTTATAGACTCGCCTCAAATCCGAGCTATGTACCGTAAAGGTCGGGTAATAGCGAATCAAACGCTTATTTGTTTAAGCTGGCGACTTAGCATGCTTATTCCATTATCCCGGTGTGCAGACAGATTTACTTTTAAATATTATGCGTCATCATTGTTATCCTTATCATTTAGCGCCGATGGAGATATTAGGTACAAACACGTGTTAGATATTTGATATCTTTCGGCCATTTGGTGAAACCGTAATGGCGGCCCGTTTGAAAAAAAGGCAAGGGTCCTGTCAAAAAGTAATTTTACCCGCAGTTATTACGTACCCGACCAAAATTATTTATTCCGTGGTGCCAGGTATGTTTTTGCTTAAGCTGTAAAACTCAATTGATAAGAATAGCTCCCTATCACACTTATATACTCGTATGCCAGCAGATTAGCACCAATTTACAGAATTGATAGTCGCTTTGGTAGCGAACATTGCTTCCGTCCGTTGTTGATGTCCTTTGATTCCGACCGAGGTTACATTTTTTAATAATTATTGATCATTTTGTTTTTGAAGGGTCTTTGTTTTAATTGTTACTCTGGACACTTAATCAAAATCTTGCTACATCGTTCTCACATAATGTACCACCCCAAATGAATGATGTAACAAAGTTTCTGTAATAATTCTGGCGATCTAAAAAGAGTGTCCATGGAGTTTCTTGCACGTTCTTCTCCATAGAGATCTACTTCTTGGAACGGGCATCTACAGTACTTTCACAGTTTTTATGTCTTGTGACTGGGACTGTAGCACCATAACTTTTGTAGTGTTTAATAATATTCCTTTGATTGTCTATGACAATTCATAAGTGCCTGTAACCGGCCTACTTGAAATAAATGCTTTGATTTTGATGGATTTTGATTTTCTAGAAAAATCTTCAGTTAAACTGAGCCAGACAGACTAGAATAGTTTCGTTACTGAGTAGTCTGGTAAACTGGCCTTTGACGTAGGTGTTGAGACATCAAAAACGTGCAAATTACTGCTTCTAGGTGTTTATAAACGTAAACATAATTTATAGTGTAGTTTCGAACGCTCCTAAACACAATATTGGCAGCACTTACGACTATCACATACGAAGTTTAATGAGCGGGCGGACAATAAGGAATTGCCCAGACATTCAAATTGTAATATAATTTTGCCACAACACAATGTCGCATTGTATGATCAAAGTCTGTAGAGTAATATTGCCTTAGCATTTTGATGCACAGCAGTAATTTTATAACGTAGAAGATTCGTGCGTCGATAGTCGCGTGCGTGGATCCGTTGCCAAGCGATTCACGTGTACACATCTCACAAAAAGTTTCGCCAATCATTATAGGCAAGCGACTCTTAATTTGTGAGTCATAAATGTCGCGCCTGTATTCTACTATTTACGTTATAGAGTCGTGGAGAATAGCGGTTATCGTGTTAGTTCCTGCAGAGTTCGTGATTGATAGGAGTGCTAAATTAGCAACGCGTGCTGTCATATGTCAGTTTGTCTTATCACATTACGTTTGACTTGTTTTGGCGCCGAGTTGGCGCTATAGAAATTTATTTGGGTCCCCTCGTCTCTCACTAATTTATCGTTGTGACAGTTCCTTTAGCTTCTATTAAAGTTTTTTGTCCATAGCTTTCTTCTTTGCTGAAGTCCTCTGACCAGCAGTAAACCAAAGTTTATCATAGAGACAGGAAACTGACATATCGTCTATAGACACTACTCCCTCAACCTTGCTCATCCATTGAAGAGTGATTTCAAAGTATTAGTTAACAGTATTCATTTTGTTACATTATACTGGTCATTATACGCTGCCTCATAAAGAGCGTGCATTTACAATGAATTCCCGCGCAGATTCCGTTGCGCACTAAACAATGTATTGTGTTCTACACATCAAGCGGACCTGATAGTAATTCCTAGGAATTTATCAACTAGCATTAGAATAGCAAATATAACAGACTAGCAATTTGGCAATTATAACATCAATTAGATTAGATTCAATTAGATTTATGGCGATAAAGGTGTATACGACCTTGCTTTTTAGAAGAAAGCCCATGGTGAACAGTCAACGCGTATGGCGTCATGTGAATGAGGATATTTTAATAACGCACAGTCACGGCATGGAGCCATTTCGCTAGTAATCAACTTATTTAACTCTTTATACCACAGTTCCAAATAAAGTGAGTTTAACAAAGTAAAAAATCTAATATCTAATCATAATTTTATCTCAGTATATAAGAACACGAGTTCTTGAAAGGATAAGATTTCACAGTATTATTGTCGGCAGACAGGAAGTGTATAGCGGCGACTCGGTTTCATTCATTAACTGGAATTATTCCTTCAGTACATACTATTCGAATATTTACAGCCAACTCTTGAATATTTAATACCGAAATGTTTACGAATTCGTCAGCTAGATACACGCACAACTTGAGACACGAAATTCTATTATAAGAACGCTATAGTAAATCTATTGAACAGTAAATAACTGGCAGGATATGGATACGACCTTGCAGTGCTGAGTGAATGGATGGAGTTAGACAAAACAAACTGACTTGAAGACTGAAGCTTGATATTCGGATTATGGCATATAAACCTGAAAACACGTGAATAGATTTTAGGGATTATTGAATTGTCTCTCTTTAGATTGGATTGCCACTGTCTGGCAGACCTATGGAAACTTGTGCCAGTCTGATGCTTTAATAGTAGGAATATCTGCCAAAATCCGGGATTACATATTTCAAACACTGAGAAATTGTACTAGGCAATCAGGAAATGGCATGACGTCGCTCTTGATGTACGACTATGCTTATTGCTATGTTATGTAAATGTAATTTTGAAGTACGTAGTTCCCAGTAATGACACAAATCGAGACAACTAAATTGGTAATCTAATTAGAATGAGGATAGACGACAGTGTTTTGGCAACCTCCACATTTAATCGCGGACCGCGGTTGAAGCATTTATATACAATCGGCGATTTAATTGGCTGCGTGTTTTAGTCGCAACGATAATTATATTTTATCAACAAAAAATTATATACACTGGTTTTTCTCATTTTTTTCACTAAAGAATGGGAAAGGTTTTAAGACTATCTACTAATGTCATATCGTATCGAATATTTTAGAAAAACTAAATCTAATCCCGACTCAAATGTTACGATGAACTTTCTGCGAAAACATTATCATGATTTTCGAAAGTATGCTAAAAAATTTTCAAAACACTTTGACACAAACTCCATCAATTCGTCAATTTCGGCGGTATTTCAATGACATAGAGACAAAAATAGCGTGCACGCCGCACATCAGCTTAGTATCAAGCTTATCCATTTGTGAATTACTATGAGGCTTTTCAATTTATCAAAGCAATTGCTCCATCACTATAATTAAGGGCTAATGTCTGTCCAAAAAAAATCGTCGTCGAAATTCACGTATTGCTTATCTCTATCTGAAACTTGAAGTAGGAAAGAGACAAATATTAGCTGGGCTAAAAATAAATTTACACGTGGTTTCTTACTGTGATGCATTGCAGGAGACTTCCTTCTCGGGTTCGGATGCAATTTGTTATCTAGGTAACCTAGATATTCTAGAGGTCCTGAAGATTAATGTTAGTTCATGCAATCATGCCGTTCACGGTAATAAATTCCCTGTCGCCATAATCGCTGTAGCGGAATCTTGGTCACGTGCCGAAGTAGTAACGCGACCCTGACTTTGTATTTAACGATACTTCTGCTTCAAAGTTAACAGAACTAGAAGGCATTCCTTGAATATGAATCCATCTCAATAGCATATACTTCCAAAGAAACGAAATCATCAGATTACTAACCTAAGATCGAGAGCTATCACTGACATTATTGTTGAGGAATTGATAGCTCGTAAGGGCTTTGTCCAGTGTTTGTAAAGGTTCCAACAGGGTATGAGGATCTGGATTTATCAGGGCAGGTGAAATGGGTTTCCGTAAGGAAATACCAAGTAGCGGTTCGGAGTCTGAATGTGTGACGATATGCAAATAAATGCCAAAGATACCAAGTTGCCAACACAATCATTACAAGAGTTCAAAGATCTAGCATAATTGCGTCAGAACATTTAATTAAATCTACTGTCCGTAATTCACGCGCATTATTTATTTTTCCTCATCTAGAACTCACTATATTGTAGTTTACTTTGAACTGTAACCTCAGACTCGTCTTTTATAATGCTGTTTCTATTACTTGTACTAGGTTAGAAAAAGATGGAGCAGCTAATTTGAAGGCACGTGACTCTGAAACGAACTTGGCCTTGTCACATAAAGGGCTTCTCGTTCGAAAGCGTCTAGAATCGTTTGAACGTTTGTTTTATTTAATTAGGTTAATATAGGGAAACGCGGATCATCATACATAAATCCATTCAATTTTTATATTATTCCAGCACGTATTTGCGTGATGACCCTGGACGCGGACCGCAGCGACTGGTAATATGTGGTGCAGGTTAAAAAAACTCCTGGAGGAATTTGGGGTAGGGTTTTGCGCAACAATGGAATAGAATAGTCTAGAATAAAGGTCACAATTGACGTACTTCTTGCTTCATTCTCGTTAATATTTCGGATTATCAAAAGCGGATCAGTAGTTCTAACCTCAAGTGTATTTGAGCTAATCTTATTTTATCGTTGTGGTCAAGTTGTGGTTCATTCTTTATTAAATTAATTTATTATTTAATCAAACACACATAAACACAAATTTTCAATTCCTTATTAATGTTATTTCTAATATACATTTGCGTGATGACCCTGGACGCGGAACGCGAAAAAAATCCTGGAGGAATTTGGGGTAGGCTTTTGCGCAGCAGTGATACAGTAAAGGCTATAAAAAGATCTCAATTGACATACCCCTATAATATTTTAGGCAATGACAAGTCAAATTGTGAAATGCAGATCAGAAGTTATAAGTGAAGTCAGTATTTTGGAGTCCTGGATTATTGAAGCATACAACTGAATCTCTGCAGAATGCTGAAGGGAAACAGCTTGTATCTGCACTTAGGATTGTGGCTTTAAACCCCGAGGGTTAAGGCAGAGGGTATCTCCTTACACAACTTAAGCTACCTACATTCAACTACACTCGAGAGCAATGAATCCGGGTCACTTAAAGAATGTTAAAAATCTCGGAAACTAAAAATGATAGGTTAATGCAATAAATTGTATTTAATAGACAATGTAATACTCCTTAAATGAAAGTAAAAAAAATATGAGTCACCATACATTTTATTAACACAAAATTACATAAAGAAAAAAACTGCTGATCTCTCCTTAAAACAAAAATAGGAAACATGAAATTTTTGAACTTTATTACGATTTTCTTGAATTTTAATACTTGTGCTTCCATTACTGCGTTTACGCGGTTTGGCATGCTGTACACCAAGTTCCTTATACGATTTTGGGGAATATTCTCCCATTCCTCTGTGAGAGCAATTTTGAGCTCACGAAGCGTGATTGGGGGAGGGTTTCGTTGTTTTACGCATCTGCCTAGCTCGTCCCAAGCATGCTCGATCGGGTTGATATCCGGGCTGCGCGCTGGCCACTCCATACGAGTAATGTTCTATCTCTTGAAGGTAGTCATTCACAATCCTACCTGTATGAGGTCGGGCATTGTCATGCATAAATATAGCATCCTCACCTAAATTGACCATAAATGGACCAACGTTATCATTGAGGATTTCTTCCACATATCTTACGCTAGTTAAAGAGCCGTTTTCTATGATCACCAGCTCTGTGCGACTTTCAGAAGAAATTCCGGCCCACACAGTCAAGTACAGACCCACCACCGTAGGCTACTTTTTCTTCGATGCATGCTTGCTTGAATCTTTCCCCTGGTCTTCGATACACTCTGTGTCTTCCATCGTGCTTGTAGAGCATAAATTTTGATTCGTCGGAGAACATAACTTTTGACCAATCTTCAATACTCCAATTTACGTGGCTCTGAGCATATCTTAGTCTTGAAATACGATGCCCACGCTCCAGTTTAGGGCCGTTTGCAGGTCTAAGGAGTTTTAAGTTAGATTCAGCAAGCCGACGTCTTACTGTCCATGCACTTGGGTTACTTCGTCCGAGGCGTCGAAACTGATTGGTGAGTTCAGTTCCTGTGAGAAAGCGATTTCGAAGCATGGTGTTCACCAAGTATCGGTCTTCTCGTGTTGTGGTACACCTGTTCTGCCCGTACCTGGTCTGCGTAGGTTAGAACCAGTTTCTTCGTAACGTCGGAGAACTCTTTGTACTGTTGACAGCGACACACCGACAGTCCTGGCTGTATCGCGCTGACTCCGGCCGGTTTCCAGCATTGTAAGTATTCTGGTGCATTCTTCAGGCGTAAGCGACATAATTTCAGCTTGAATAATGAATATAGAGCACTATCAACATGGTTTATGTACCCACATAAATGACAGATTACAAAAAAAAGCAAAACCAAATGCTGTAATTTCGTAGTTCCATCTTCGAAAGTGGCCCTTTTTCAAATTTGATTTTTTTATGATATAACTTTACAATAACTAAGAAGTTTTAATACCTTCATTTAAGGAGTATTACATTGTCTATTAAATACAATTTATTGCATTAACCTAGCATTTTTAGTTTCCGAGATTTTTAGGATTCTTTAAGTGACCCGGATTCATTGCTCTCGAGTGTATTAGGGGACAAGCGAAATGCCATCAACAGTATAGACGTATTGTGTTCGGCAGCTACTCAGAGATTTCTCATGCAAAAACCCAATTGATGTATAGCTTAAGGTGATTGCTTCGATGTAGCCCGCGAAATTCAATTTTTTTTAGGTTTTTTGCAATTTGCCGGCCAGTGACATGTTGTAACTTTATAAATATATGTGTTGCGGTAATAACAAGTATAATTTTAAATATAAAAATAATCAAAAAATTCGCTCCATCAGCTCTCATATAGAAAAGGTGCATCGTAGTTAGATTTCGGAGATTTTAACATGATGCACCTTTTCTATGTGAGAGCTGTTGGAGCGAGTTTTTGTTATTACCGCAACTCATATATTTATAAAGCTACAACATGTCACTGGCCTGCAAATTGCAAAAAACGTAAAAAAATTTGAATTTCGCGGGCTGGTTGGAGCATCCCCCTTATGTACCCACATTTAATTTTGGTTTCTTATACATTTCCTTCCTACACTTTTTTGTTTGTCTAATGTTATAATAATTGGAGTGCTTATAGATTATATCGTAACCTACATACTCACGGCCACGTGTTGACCCTGTAACTACTAGCATGTATTGTAAATCTTAGTACTTGCTCATTGATTGGACAAATAGGCTTACCTCATACCTTACATGTATGGTAAAATAACGAAAAGGTAAAATCTATTTTTGTTCATCTCGAAAACGTGGGTTAAAAATACATTAGCGGTGTTAAATTTATCCTTATTTATGTTTAATTTGTGTAAATGACACGAATGTGACTGTGTGGATACTTAGTACTTACCTACATAATAAAAAAATAATTACCATAACATGATAAAACTTAAAAACAAAAACAATCTTCATTTTATACGGGGTTGTTGTCAGTTTGCCACAAAGTTAATTCGCCACGAAAAAAAGTATGTGTAAGTATGCCACGATTGCCGATGCACGATGCCACGCAAAAACGATGTATTCGGTCTATGTGTGGCTTAAAAACTACCGAATCATGTAAACCCCATTTTAAATCTTTAAAAATACTTACGATGCCAGGTATGTACATATACGAGACTGCCTTATTTGTGAAAATCAATTTACACTTATTTAAAAAAATTTCAGATGTAAAAAAGACTCCTATGCGATCTCAATACCTTAATCAATTGTGCGGCATAAAATGCAAAACCGCTTTAATGAAAAAGAGTTTTTTTGGTATGGCACCTAAAATTTACAATAAAATACCTGACGTAATAAAAAATATGCCACTATTGAAATTTAAGAAAACCCTCTATTCACTATTAATTGAAAAGTGTTACTATGCTGTTGAAGAATTTATTAATGATAATTTTTAATATTTTGTGTGCAATATTGAGACTTACGAAGACTGCTGTACCTACCTAATTATTTTTACTAAGTTTTATGTTTTTAAAATTGTTTTTGTTTTTTCCCTATAGGTATTTAATTTTGTTTATCGTTTTGTTTAAATTTTATTGTCAAAAATTTGTACGCCTACACGGCAAAACATAGCGGCCAAATATTGTTTACTAAACACCATTATGTAATACCTATGTTTTACAAATAAATATATTCTGATTCTGATTCTGATTCTGATTCTGATTCTATTTTGTTTAGAATATTTTCAAAATAAATTGCCCGTGGTTCACCCGCTTGGTTCACCTAGGTGTATCACGGGAAATTATTTTTGCCCGTAGTTGACCTGAATGTCCCATTATGTTTTTATCGTAGTATTACGAAAGAAAAATAGTGATATTAAACTGTGAAGTCAGTATAAAAATGTTGCAATCTTTTTATTTGAAGGTAGGGACTGGTTCCAGGATAATAATGGAGGACCATTACAATAAGACATACCTAAAACATTAAAAGTACTAGGCTGGCATGAGTTCAAGGTGGTATTTTTTATATGGTTATTGTTTTAATAATTTTGAATAGTCTATCAAAAGTACAAGAACGGTCAGGTGCAGTTGTTTAAAAACATACCACCTTGAACGTATGTAAGCCTGGTACTTTTTCTGGTTAGTAGCATTCTTTCAGTTTCTAAGCTTGTAGCTGGAATTTTGTGCGCACGGCAAGCTACCCATTACTCCCAAGGCCCAGTCGCCCCTAATAAAATGATAAGGTGTAACTGGTTCCTATGAATCTTCTAAAATGTGAAAAACAATTTGCCGTGGTACACCTAGGTGAACCAAGCGGGTGGACCAGGGGCAATAACGTATAAGTGGAATAACAACGTTATTTATTTTTCATAATAAAAAATAGATTTAAAAAGTGTTTTCTGTTTTTTAATAAAAGCCATAAGCTACTCGTATGTAGCCCACACGACCGTTAAGTCTCACATCTTCGTGAAGCATGTTTTTTGAAAAATAATTGACAAGATCGTTCGCCAGAAAAGATCATGAAAAGGCTCGTAGCGATGTTTGGCTTGATGCTTGGCTCGGTTCGTTATTATGTTCAAGAAATTTTAAAATGATGCATGCTCGATTTTCTATTAAAAGTCAATACTTAGGTCTCCTTTACAGTGTGTTTAGGATTGCAAATATTTAAATTCGAGCTCAAAAACCAATAACTTTGCTTGCTATCGCTACTTTTAATTTACAATTACCATGACCTACCTATGACGAATTTACATAATTATGATTTTTATGCATGTGGCTAATTTACTTTCAATGTATGGACTTACAAAACTGTGGCAAATTAACTTTGTGGCCAACTTACAACAACCCTTTATACGTACGGCTGTTTTTACATAATTTTTCCAAGCAATATTAAAGTTTTATCAGCACATTATTTACAAAAACAACGATGCAATCAAAATCGAATATTCTTTATCAAATAATCTCCATGATAAATATATTATTATCAGTAACTCCATAAGTCCGTCAGCTACACAAAGCACCCTATAAACATAGTTAGCATAGCCTAAAGGATTATATCGAACGCGAGTTGCCTAACACCACAATGCATCTGTGTGCGTGCTTAGTGAAATTTTGACAAGGCCGTTTGGTTTTTGCACATTCTGATAGCTGTACTATAGCACATCAGGTTACGTCACGGCCCATGCACACAGACACAATTAGGATCCTTATCGCACAATATACAGTAGGTCTACAAATAGAACTCGTATTAGTGTTCATTGGTATGTTTACAAATTACAATACAGCGGCCATGACACCTAGATGGTAAGCATTTACAATTAGCATTAATGTCTGGTGTTGTACAACGCAAAAATCATTATTGGAGACGAAGTAAAGTAAAAGGTTCTGTCCAATGATATTCTAATATACAGATATGTTATACACTTACAAAACAACAGAAAAAAACTGTTCCGCGCTGAGCGGCAGCACACATACACCCTTTTTATTCACACATTACATTTCACTTCAAGTAAAAAGGATAGCTTGATAAAACGCAATAAGAAAAAAAGTGACAGCTAGATAAACAAACACCGCCACGCGTCATCAATCCCCCCGCACGTCAGCATCATAGACTAGCAAATTGTCCCACGTAGGACATTTTCTGGTCTTCACGTTTTGCGCGCTCATAACATATCTGTTATTAAAATATCATTGGTTCTGTCCTAATGATGAGATGGTGGTTGGCCCTACGAGAGTAAGTAGTAACTTGGATGACTTATGATTTGTGACGATCTTTGATCTGCTGTAGTATCTTGTCTAGATGTTGCTTTTCTATGTCAGACTTTGGAAGTCTACATCGCTTTCAATCTTCATCCTTTCCTTTCCAATGGCTATCATTTGATCCAGACTGTTGGATAGTTCATGGGCAAGTGAAGTATGTTTTAAGAGATCATTGATTATGTTGCTAAAGGTCCTTATTTTGATATAATTATTAAGTTCACCAATAACGATAATGCCTTTAGTTAGATTGGTTAGTGAATGTTTTATCGAATTGTTGACGATTGCCGTGACTATGTCATACTTGTAATTGTAACTAGTAACATCGATTGTTCAGAATTGCCTGGCCTTTATAATAAAGGTGAAGAATGTGGTAACAATACCATTTGAAGTTGAACTAATACGTTAGACATGTTAGTGCCTGTAAGTTTTACTACAATACTTAGTACATAGTCTGAAGTAGGCTTTAAGTATGTTATCGGTTCGGTAACAACAAAAATTGGATTACATTAATACCCACGTTCCATGACGATGATACTCGAAAGGACGGAAAATTATAATATTGGCGATAGTTTCATAAACAAATATGTTTTATGAGATTCACACGATAAACAAGTTTAGCAAGAAATCAAGTTCAAAGATTTTACGGTGTAGTTATAATGTATGCCATTATAACTACACCGTAAAATCTTTTGGAAGCCATGTTTGTATTAGTTCTACAGATTCACACGTTAGTAATTAATTTACCGAAGTAAATTCACGGAAACACGTGCTTTAAGACGAACACGTTCAATTTTCTCAATGAATAAAAGACCTATGGGAAAAATCTGCTAAATATAAACCTTTTGCCAACTCTTCGTGAGTAAAGTAAATAAAGACTAGTGTCGCTATTAATAATTAAGCAAATAATAACTTGCAAAAGAGACCCTCGCGAACGTTACACCGCTAAAATTAGCTTAAGAGATTATTTATAGGCCCCGTCTCGTAATAAAAAATGCAAAGTTGGTGAAATTGGGGCCCACGACGATTTTAGAATTGGAACACTGTCTGAAAGTCCTTAAACTCTGTAGTCTGCGGCTGTTCGCATTATCGCAGGAATTTAAAGAGAATAATAAATGAATTTACGTTCTAAGAGCTCTGAAGTGCTAAAATTTAGTTCCAAAATAATCAAGATGGAAATGCTACGACAAGGACGGATGAGGTCCCTAGGAATCTTCCAGAGAATGTTCGAGACGTTAACGTGGCAAGATCGATGGGTAGACGGATGCCTGTTTGCATTAAGGACCATTAGGTGGTCAAACATTCTCGTGGCGATAGTTAGGGGGGGTACTAGAAGTGGATAATTTAATAAGATGGCCCCCAATCATCTGTCAGACGCTGAACGTTGATTTGGCAACGGGTAGTGACGTAGGACGCTATATAACATTTCATGCGTCACTCGCCACTCCAGACTTGTGTTGTACGTTCACAAGAGAATGAACTAGAGATACTCGTACCTTTGTTTCTCAGATCCAGTCCTTGGCCTGGTTCTACAAAACACAGAATAGATAGTAACCCGAAGTATGAGACAGCACCGACTTTTTCTACGAAGTCCGATGACTGAGGATTTTGAATGTTATTGAAATAAAACTGTCTGCAGTGTGCCCGGTGACGTCAACGAGTAGTAGGTACTTAGCCCATTTTCACAGTTTTTTGTTCGATTAAAATAATATGGAACAGGGAAAATAATGTGATTTAAATACCAGAAAAATATGTAAAATCAAAAGTAATTAAAGTTATATTTTTTTACGCAATAACGCCTGCGTCTGTGCCTGCGTCGCGTCTTCGCAAAGATATATTCAAAGAAACGAAAAAATTCGGAATGAGAAATTTCAGCTTTGTGAGTAGTGGTTGCGATGGCCTAGTTAGTTAAGGCGTCTGGAGTACCTATCCAGAAGACGCAGGTTCGAGCCCTGCTCGCAATCTGAATTTTTTCGTTTCTTTGAAAACATCTTTATCAAAAGTGATTGTCCAAAACAAGGTTAGCACGCACAAAATTCTCGAAATTGGAATTACTGAACGGAAAACTCGCCGAAGTATTTGCAAATGAAACAGATAATGAAAGGAAGCGCGAAAACTGGCTGGAAACAAGATTTCCTTTGCCTCGCGATACAGGCTGCCAACATGACCTACATGTGTGTCGAGTACCCTTGGAGTTCGGCGCGATAGAATTAATCGTAGCAGACGCCATGATGATAAATTATTACAATAACTTATGAATAACGCCAAAAATGATCGATGTGGAACGGCTTTGGAAATATATAATTTTATGTTCGCAAAATTATTCTAACAAAAGATATGAATAATAGACTTTCATTCTTTTTGTATTATTATGAATAGACGCTTCTTCTACTAATTCTTTGGGCTTGATCAAGACTGATTATATTAATTTCTACTCTATCGTTCGTCTATCAACCTATTCATTGAGAATGTCCGTCAATGTCGACGTATACTCATAAAAATAAATAGTTCACAGACATCAAAAGAAAACGGTTACGTAATAAACATAGGATTGATCGCCGCATATTTTAGGGTGTTACTCCTTTATACATAACGCTATCATACAGAAGGTCAGGGTTAGCAAGTCAGGCGGTCTAGGCTCACAAGGCTACACCAGTATTGCTCTGATTACGACCAGCATCTATGGAGAAAATGGACGGCATTCAGACTATAACGTTTTATGGTGGCTTGGGGGATTTTATGCCTTTTCTTCCTTATGAAATGAATAATAAAGCGAAAATGGTTTGGAATTGTTTCTGGTTGCCAAGGGAATGACTGACTTAAAAATGAACGGAACAGAGTGGCAGATGAAACTTTATTTAGGAACGTTTCTTCAGTTTTACAATCTCCAATTTCGGAAAATAATAATGAAAGTAACCCAGTTAATTCCATGCAAGAGGAAATATTTGGGAGACCTAAATCTATTTGTAGGAATCTTTCATCTCATACCATCCCTTGACATTATTATAGCAAATGAAATTCCAGGCGTTTGGATATTTATTGCTAGTAGAAATGTAATTGAATTTACCGTACTTTCAATATATTTGTGGTACTTTCCTAATTATATAATTAAGTAATAGTATTGTTATAAAAGATGTTTAATTTGTCGTTGTTTGACAGGTTAATATTGAAAATATCTTTCCTGGTATTGAATTAATTACAAAGCAACACTGTACCTTCATAGTTTTTACCAACAAATATAAACACGTTAATTTTCCACTTAGAATCTAAAAATAACTGCAAAGTTGAACTTTAGTCTTGTAAATATAACCGGTATTTTTCTATCTTTGTCACATAGTTATAACTACTAACAATCGTATTTATATTTCATCTAAAACCCCCAAATAGCTGGAAGCCAGTAAATTATAAATCATTACTATCCTTTCCATACACGATTATGAATAAAACATATTCGTAAATCTTCATAAAATCATTATCCCTTATTGAACGCCAAACTATCTTAGTAACAAACACCTGGAACAATATAGGTATTCATGCCAAACTGGAGAAAGGCGAGAAGCGATGGAAATTTGAACTGATTTACTAAAAAAAATAACACCCGAAAGATGATCGTGGCTTCTCAATGTCAGCCTCCTTAGGGCCTCTCTCGTGAGCATATCGATCAAGTCTTAATATAGGCTCTCAAATACTAACAACCAATTTTCTCAATCAATACCTACAATTCTGTAACAAATTGGGTAATCGTGTTACGGTGTCTGGAGTCTGATCCGAAATTCCTCCGTTCCGAACTAAAAAACTTATCAAAATAATCCTATCACGAATTTGTACATACTCTTCTTGTCACGTCAAAGCCTCTTTTTCACGGTTCGTAGCGTCTGACCTTTGATTGTTTACCGTTTCTTTGCATCACCTGCACTTTTTTGGTTATTTACGTCTCTGTTTTTTGTTCGCTTCACCATGTTTGCCTGTCCATTGTTCGTGCGTGTCTTTAAATCATACTCCAGCGGTAGTTGAGACATCTAAATGTATGCTGCTGCACGTCAGTTATTATTGTCAAACGTTTCACAGTATGCTACTCGTATTTGGGTCATAAACCAAGCCTTGATTGCGATGTCACAACTTATAATTGAAACGTGTAATCTGAAACATTCTGGAAACTCATTGAAAAGTTTGCTTTAAGATCTACCCAGTTCTGCTACAAGACGTATAAATCGCCATGTTTAGTTTTTCATTCGCAAGTTGAAACGGAGCGGCCAAAACAAACATACGTACGTATCAAAGCAAAAATGCGGAGCATTGCCAGCCATTTTTTTTTCTTTTCTTCATAAAACTGAGCAGTTTCTCCAACTTTACGATTACTACTTTAATTGATGTTTAAACATTTTATAATGGAGTTTAATTTTTTTTACTGTTTCTTAATTACGTAGATAATGTAACAAGATCGTTTATTGGGTGGAATGCTAATACATCGAGGTGTCTGTCTACACACGTGCATTATGTCAAGACACCCAAGAACAAAGACACGCACAGCGCACGCGCATGAGTTCGCTGATGACGCAAAGCAACTCGCATCAATTAACTCAAAGTACTCAAACATTTTTTATCATTGCAATGCACTTCCATATAGGAAAGAGATATTTTTTTTCCTGCTTTTTAGCGATGCTTGGATGGCCAAAATATGTTTGGGCTAACTATT
Organism: Agrotis clavis; assembly: GCA_954870645.1. NCBI lineage: Eukaryota > Metazoa > Arthropoda > Insecta > Lepidoptera > Noctuidae > Agrotis > Agrotis clavis. The sequence goes on from OX940925.1 coordinate 1,519,045, forward strand.
AAGGAGTGTTTCCACCCATATCTGCTTACAATTATGATCAACATCTCTTGACGTTAACGACTTAATGTTGGACGACTTACCATTGTCATTCTCGTGATGTGGTCACCATATCGGGTTATCCATTAGTGTTTTAATGAGTCAACGCACAACTGTGTAGATATTGTTCAAGCTTATATCCTTTTACAGAATGTACATTTACGAGGCGGTATAAACGGTCTGTTTCTTAATTCTTGTACCTTCAAGGGGCTCGGGTCTTGTGCCTGTCCTTGGCGCTATTGTATGCAACCCTATTGTTCGCAAGACAGCTTAGTACTCGCCTTCATGTCCGGATTCCATCCTCTTGTAGATCACGGTTGAACATAACGAATTATGCACGCGCATTTCTTAAAGATTTGCAAATAGATTTGGAGTGATCGAGAAATGTACACGGATGAATCATGCCGGAATTATTTGACAGAGATTAATGGACTAACAAAGGTTGAAATGAGAAATAAGTCCAAACAATAGATTCAACAGGTCAGTCATATTTAGATTTGGAGCATCTTTTCTGCCAATGGATATGAAACATTCTTCAAAATATTTGTGCCTTCTTTTCGCAAATGGCCGGACAACTGCATTTCTATAAACATTGTGTTACCGTTGCAGTTTCTCAGTAGTCGCGGGGTGACCTGCTTGCTTCATTCCGAAGCCCAGGTGTTCTATATTTATAGCCCATCCTGTCTGCAACTTCGCGCGTATAGGAATACTGCTTATACTTACGTTTTATGCCACGAGAGTTAATACAGAAGGCTCGTGCTGCTTTGGTATTTATGTTCAGTTCCGGATTATGCATTCTGCGTTTGCTACTTAAATAAGACAAATATCTTTGTCAGGCTTGGTGATTATTCTTTAAAGCCTATGTGATTTTATATCAGTTCAAAGAGAAAGAAAGGCCAAGTTCATCAGTGAACCTTCTTTGTTCGTTTCATGCGATAGTTTCATAATACTCACGCTTCGTACATTTTCATTGATGTAGACTGCGACCGGATTTTCTAGTCTCTGACCGCTTTATTGCCGTCTCTGGCACAGACACGTTTTCCACTATAAAGAGGAAATCTTGCTTCATACACCACGTTATTTCAGGATTTCTTATCAAAATATTCAGTGTTTACGATTACCAGTTATCGTGTTTATAATATCACAAAACGATTACATTTGCATGAAAATAAAAAGATTTATTACATTTAGAGAATGGTTGGTTGGGACGTGTAGAATTGAGTATAATAAAAGTAATAAAACCTCATTGTTATATTCTCAGTGTTAAAATTCATGAAGAACTCGACGAAGCCGAACTGTACATTAATTATTCACATTTATTCGACCTCCATTTTATAATTTTTAAGGATGGAGCACATTTACCTTTGAATCATTTTAATAAAATTATTAACTGTTACTGCTACTACAGTTTTCCTTATTTATGGGAACAAGGCGTCAGTTACGCAAGACACTTTCCGCAAACGGTCCTATTAATAAAACAAAAATAGCTTTTCATTTAATGACGGGTGTTTCCTTTCACGTGACGTTGATTCGACTAACGCTCATCATCGAGCACAGAGCAGGTCCTATTCTCAAATCCTAACGACACTTCACACCTCTTTGTTAATCGCCATTGCACTCATTCTGATGTGTGTATTTACCCAATTTTTTATCTCTTTGTGCAAAATCTTCTCGCTGTCAAGCCTATTCAGTTTCTCATTATTTCAAATGTTTTGTTTTGTCAGTGACTAAGTTCATTAAAATGTAAAACAAAATCCTTGAAATATCATACGTTGTAGACGTCATACTTTAGAGACACCTTGTTAATTTCCCGAGCCTAACCTTCATCAGTTATTAAAGATTTAAAAAATCAATGTTACACGTTATTTAAGAACGATTTTGAGAATCGGAACAACGGAGATGTGCAGGAACATTGCCAAGACGTCTCATAAACTGATTGTTTTAACAAACATAGTATGATGAAGCTAAATAGCTCAATTATCGATACACGTCAAGGTCTGGGAAGCCTCGTTACGTGGAAATCTAGAATCAGCTAACGATGGATGTAATCATTCTGTATTATACTCAACAGTCACCTATGTCCTATAGGATGCACTCGTACAGATAGATGTTACGTGGGTTTTAATAGCGGTGATCGATGAACCACTAATCGGTGTCGAGCTCCGAGGGAACGGATATGACCTTCCGGAATTTCCCGCTTTTCCTGCTCGCTTATTACATTGGTCTGGAGACGACGCTCGGGACCGCATCGAACCGTTTATTTTGAACCTCTTTGGTCACTTTCACAAAAATAAACTCGTAAGGATTCGCAGTTTTTATTTTAAGATCGTGCTAATCTTAAAAAGCAGATTTTTGTAACGTGCATTGGTTCGGTTACGTTCTTTGCAACGTTAATCTTCAAAGGGTGCGTGGAATACCGTCCAGTGTTTAGTTAGCGTTGTCTGTTTGTAGTACAGCAGTTCTTGCAATAACATCCTGTATTTGAGTCTTGACTGAGTTTACTTCAGTACATTGAAATCTTCAGTATCTTTATTCGGCATGTTCTATAATTTTCAGGTTAATTTTCTATCTTAAAACAACTAGAAACCAAGAGGCTGGCAATGTTTAATTTCTGAGAAAGAAATTCCTACCCAGCTGGTTATCCATTGTTTATGTATAGATAAGACAATGGCTGGACCATTATCCACAACAATTGTATTCGCACACATGAGATACGTTTCTCTATTCTTGTTTATATCATTTGGTATTACTAAGGTATTAATTAAAATGGTTAACTCTTTCATTTTCGTCTAGAACATAATTTGCGACAAAATTAATTACCTATTAGTTTTTGGCTCAGGCACTTAAAAATAGGTCTTAAAATATCCCCTTGCTGTTTCCAGCTTCACCACCTGCTCCTAAAGTAATAATTTCCTCTTTCTATGGACTGTCGCCAAAAAATTCGGTGCAAGTGTCCTCAGATTGAGATAATTTACTGCGATCTCATTTGGATGTTTATTATTCTGTCTGTGTCTTCTGACACGTGTTGTGCGTCCGATAGGCGTCCGTGAATACTTTACTTCAATATCTAATATTGTATTTGACTATGGCCTTGGTTGATAGATAAGTAATATTGTTTAGTTTGCAATGGAGAAGGCTTTTAGGTGGATGGTAGATAGTGAGCTGTATGCTAGTGTTACTCACATTATCAGTATTTGTTTCATGGGTGTTTAGGGTTGCTATCTATTCTCTGTTTGATAGTATTCTCTTATATCAGTTTGACGCAATCACTGGCCTTAACCCTCGTTCGCGTTTCACTGCCACACTGGTAGAGTTTTCGTCTGGATAACAAATTATTTTGTCACGTTCTGATATTAACGCCGTTCCGTGTATATCTTTAGCAGAGTTCTTGGCGTTGTTGAGCCAATTGCTGTCTAAATCATTCTTATTTTGATAGGTTCTGGGTTCATTTCGTACCAATGCAACGATACGAAGAAGAAGGGTATCATAATCGCAGTGTTTATGCTTTTTAATGATTTCACCCCTTTTATTTTCTTTAAACCTTGTAAGGTATTAGGGGTGTAAACAGCATTCTTGCTAGCTAGTATAATTTCTAGCTGTTGACATCGAACCCAACTTCCTTCCGAAATTATGTAATTCCTATTGAGTAAAGCAGGCCGCACACCAGCGCCACACGCTACACGCATCGAACATTTACGTCGCCACAATCATTGCGTCACAATTCAGCTTACTACAAATGTATTGTATATGCGCACATCGGAAGCACAGTTGTAGCGTGGCACCGCTTTGAGAATGTCGACATCATCGTCTGATGACGACGATTTCTTGATGTGGCGATTAATGAGAAAAAAAAGACGTTATTGGGTTCATCCGTCTAATCAAAATTGCACAAATTACTAATCATATAAATCAAGGGAGACCGAATATCAATGCTACAGAAAATCGAAAATATTTGTGTAATTACTTCTTAAAACCATACGGGCTGGTGTCAGGGCAAAATATATTACACAGTGTAGCACGATTTTAATTTTTCAAAGAAAAGGTACTTACTCTTTTCATTGAATTTTTCGCCTATCTTACTCCAAATAATTTCTGTAATCCGTCTGTTACTGTAGTCATTGAGCGTATGATTGTATTATACAGGGTTTTTTTCAACCTCTGCAATAAAGTCAACGTAAAATTAAATGTTTTCTTTCATTTTTGCAAACCAACGCGCCACAAAAAACGAACGTGTTCGATCTTCAATTTGTGTGGCGAGGACAACGTCTCGCTACAAAGTGCACCCGCTACAAATGTTTCCTCGGTGTGCGTGCTCTCGTCCAAATACACTCGGCGTCACAAAAATCGCACCACTTTAAGAATTCCCTTCAAAGTCATTTTAAACCTATTAATCAATGGTAGACATATGACTATAAGGTATCATTGGAAAGGCAATTTATTTAAATTTCAGTATAAATCAATGGATTTGGTTTTTTGTTTACCAGGGAATAAAAAAAAGCAAGCTAATGCAAATGATTAAAAAGTTAAATTTTATTTTATCAGCAAAAATTACAACAAAGTCCTTAAAAACAACTTAAAACCTAGTGTTACCCCCCCTAGCCCTGATGACTGCTTCCATGCGTTCTCTCATGGACCTAATTAATGTGACAACAGTCTCTTGAGGAATGTTGTCCCATTCTGCAACGACGGCATCTTGGAGGTCTTGGAGAGTGGTAGGGGCAGGATCACGTGCCCGTACTCGCCGTTTCAGTTCATCCCAAAGGTGCTCAATAGGGTTTAGGTCTGGACTTCGCGCCGGCCAGCGCATAACAGGGATTCCAACTTCTTGCAGGTAGTCTCTTACAATTAAAGCGGTGTGACAGCGGGCGTTATCGTGCATTAACGTGAACCCACTGCCAACAAAACCCGCATAAGGGACAACCTGCTCCTCTAAGATCTCTGTTATGTACCGAGCAGCAGTCAGCGACCCTTGCCCGCGAGCACTTCCAGTCCGAGAAACACACACAAGGTTCGTTTTACCGTCGATTGACATGCCGCCCCAGAACATGCACGAGCCACCCCCGTATTCCACTGTCTCTTGAATACAGGCTTGTGCGAATCGTTCACCTTGCCTCCTATACACTCTTCGACGCCTGTCGTTGCAGAAAAGACACACCCTCGTCTCATCCGAGAAGAGCACAGCCCTCCATTGGTCTATTGTCCAATCCACATGGTCACGGGCAAATTGCAACCGGTCTCTCCTATGCTGTGCAGTCAATTTTGGCCCTGTAGCAGCCCTATGAGCTGCAATTTTCTTCTCCCGCATTCTTCTTCTAATCGTGGAGACGCTTACAGAAGTTCTGCGAGCTGATAGCAGTTGTTGTTGCAGCGCAACAGCATTGGAGAACCGATTACGTAAAGACGTCGAAACAATGAAGCGATCGTCTCTTTCCGATGTGCACCGTTGTCTTCCAGATCCACGTCTTCGGATATAGCCACCAGTCTCTTGGAAGCGTTGGAACACTCGTCGAACGGCAAAACGACTCAAGTTCAGTTGCCGAGCAACATCACATTGCCGCATCCCTGATTGCAGTAGTGCAATGACTTGAGCGGCTTCATCTGCAGTGGTATCCATCTTCTGGGGTATTTTTCTTGCTGTAGCTGTTCACGTGTGTTCACTTCAAAGGTTGAATAGCGAATGACCCACATTACGACGATGGTAGTCGCTACACCCCCGCAGAGGGGTGTGGCAAGCGGTCCCGGGGCTTTGCCCCCTTCCCGCGGACGCTTGCCGCGGCCCATAGCGATGGGCCGGTCATAAGGGTGGTAAATGACCATGGCCTGTTCTTTGTTGTAAGGCATTTGTAGTTCCGGTGAGAAGTTGCTATTTGTTTTGTGTAGGCGCGCCGCGGTACTAACGACAAGGAACTTTTCCCGCTTCTTCACGACCCCTAGGCGGTCCGCCCCCACCGAGTGAGACCCCCAGTTACCTGGGGGAGGCTCAGCAGAGAGCGACCTGCGACATGGGGGCCGGCTGGGGCGCTCCTACACGAGTGTGTGGCCCCCGCCCGACCCGTGTTCCAGAGCTAGCCAGTAGCGACCCGGGCAAGGGGCTGAGGTGGGTGTGTGGACGGTATTGTACTGTGTAACACCGCCCAGTGGTTGCTTGAATCACAGCCCACGCTGTGCATTCAGGCGTAAGTGTGTAGCGCCTGAGGAGAAAGTGATTGTGTGACACTGCACGACGAACCTATATTAACTTAGAATCCGTCGCACAGCAGGCGTGCATGTAAAGTAAAGTCTATTGTTTGGGTAAGTTACGTGTTGGTCAGCGACTTACCCAGGAGTCAATCCGGGAGGGGCGGGGGCGCAGTCCGCCAGGAGGTCACGGGGAAGGCGCCTTGCGTCTGGGGGGCGCGCGTGCAGGGGTGCCAAGTGCTTGACGTGGGGCCAAGCAGAGGCGTCGGCACGCGCGAACATCCCCGTCGCCAGGCGCCTTATGAAGTCGTCCAGGCTCTCAATCCCGAGGTCGCGCTGTATAACGTCGTTCCTCACGACGAAGGGTGCACCAAGGATGGTCCGCAGCACAAGATGTTGCTGTGCGCGGAGCCGCCTACGGTTCCCCTCGCACGTGAGGGCGAACCAGGCGGGTGCGGCGTACGTCAAAATTGAGCGTATATATAGTTTATACACGCTCAACTTGACCCGCACCGGGAGTCGGGACGAGAGCACTGGACGTAGCTGGGCGCGGGCGGCTCTGACCCGCCCGATGACCTGGCGGACGTGCGCGCCCATGCTGAGGCGACGGTCGATGGTGACCCCCAGGTACTTGACCCGGGGCGACCACGCGACGTCAGCCCCATGCAGCTTCAGGGGTGGTGGTAGGGGCGAGTTCCCGGTGACGATGGCCTGCGTCTTACCCACGTTAACCGACAGCCGCCACTTCGACAGCCAGTCGGGAAGGAGGTCGAGCGCGCGCTGCATTTTGACGGCCGCGTACCTGGCGTTCATAGAGGTAGTTATGTACGCGGCGTCGTCCGCATACAGCGCGAGCATGGCGTCGGCGGTGGTGGGGATGTCGTCGGTGAACCACATTTAACCCGGGTCGCCCGTTTTATACCCTTGTAGGGAGGTGCAATTAGTGGCCCTTGCAATGCGTATTTTGACAACATTTTTTTTAACGTTACGTGCTAATGAAACCTGTTGTGTTTAGGGATTCTAACTGTTGTTAATTTAAAGGTCGTTAAGCATACTTTCAATTGATACCAATATTAATTGGGTTTAATGTATTCGTTACTGGCGGGACATGTTTTAAACTTATTTTCGAAGAGGTGCGATTTTTGTGACGCCGAGTGTATATGGGGGCGTTAAATGTGTCGCGCTTCAAGTGTGGCGCTACAATTATCGAGTTACAAATGTATGCCTGGTGTGCGGCCTGCTTAAGACTTGTTCTAGTACTTGTAATATTGTGACTGTTGCGTTTGTATCGCTATTGTTTAGCCTTTCGTTTCGGATATAGGGTTGTTCACTTGTGTGAATCGTCTTGAATCTATACACAAATGAATTATTCTATCCATCGTTGTCAAGGAATCTATAATAACAATGAGTAATGACCATCAATGACTCACATTTACCATAATATATCTTTGCTCCAATAAATGCGACGAATCAAACGATATTTTCTTATTATTGCCAGTGTTTCCTTATTATAAATAACCTACTTTAAACTAATTTTATCCTCAACTATGGGGAAATTAAACGTACTCAACGCACTTGAATACAAATAAACAGTTACACAGTTGTAAATTGTATTTTGTAAGGTAGGTTGCAATTGTAGTGCATGCAGTTGCTTTAATTTTTTATTGACATTTTGCACCGTAGCCATTGCCTTGTCTCTTTCCACGAATCGTCTACCTACAGCCGTCTGTAACTATGTAGTTTCTTAGTTAACAAAAATTGATTTATATAATAAAAAATAAGCACAGAAACTTATTAGTGTCAGCGCCCCAGCATTGAACGCTCGATGCTCCATTACATGACGCACAAAGCACTATGATATAATATTGTTTGGCAACCTTAGACGGCACGGTGAAAGAGCACGTACGACCTACTAAACAATCGATGAAACAGTTCCGTCCGTCCGACATTTTGAACTTAATCACCATTGTACGAATCCGTACAGTATAGTGGTAGAACTAATGAAAATGATTTGATGAGTGAAGACCACGGAACGGCAAATGCAAAGGAAAAGATTGTAGAATGCTCTCAAAACAGTAGCGAGGATCTTTGTAAGGCCGTTGATATTAACTGGATGTATAGAATCTTGAACAAACGTGCTCTGTGATTGCATATTCCAAATGTAGGTAATATCAAACCCACTGATCAGTGACAATAATGGCCGTGGCTGAAGTCGGGTGTTGGTGCAGAAAACGGTTAGGTATAATAAAAAAAAATAAAGGTTGAAAGTAAAGGTACAATTGATACCAATATAGCCAAATTACGGATAGCTAGAATAAAACAAATTAGCTGTAAGTGGACATTTTATTCTAAGTAGTGGAACAAATTAAATTGATTTCGACGTGTACGGCTTCTGTAAACCAAATTGTGCAAAAGTTTGAGATGCTTTAATTCCTGGAAAAGTTACACTTTTTTGTGTAAATGTCTATGGGATCATCTCAAACCTGAGTGAAAAAAAGAAAGGAGTCTGTCAACATAATAATGATCCTGGTATTTAGTACTACTACTCTTGCCAACTGTTACTGACCACACGCTGTTTTAAAACATCCATATGGCTGTACTCATCTTCAGAATAATAATAATAACTGTTATGAAAGTGCCGATTCCCAGCCAGGAGTACTCGGCGAAGAGATTAACAAATTCAATCCACCAGTTTGAAACTTTGCAACAAACACTTTTCCAACTTTCAAACTGCGAGAATTTATTTACCAAGGAAGCGAAAGGCATCTTGCAAGTGGCATGGAAGACCTTGACCGAAATTGTTTACCCGTCGATAAACAGTTCGGAGAATTTTCCTTCACTGATAGTTCCATTTGTTGTAGAAGTATCGACCTGTCTACCGATATATTTACTGAACAACTTCTTTCTAGCCTGTGCTACAATACAGATATAGCCACAGACAGATATGATTATAGATATGTATACCACCACAAACTAATTTACATTCACAGTAGAAGTGATAAGGCTTAAAGTAGAACCGAACTCTGATAACAAGTGGTATTTACGAAGTTTGTGGCAATAATTTAATCCAGTAGATGGATTTTTTGTTAGATTTTATATTGAATAGAAGAAATGTGTTGAGCAAGGTTTTTAATTTCATAGGCGTTTGGTATTAATTCCTTTAGGAACTGGAAATCTATAGTATCGATTTTTTGAAATGGGTTTTCACATGGACACAAATGCGAGACGGTCTACCGCAGAATTCTGCAGATGAGAAAATTCTATCCTTTCGCAGACTAAAGCACTTAACAATTAATAGTTTAGTGCCGGAATGCACTCTCCTACACTAATTTCCTTTTAGTCTGCCCACTTTAAAGAAAGCGTTAGGTAACCTGAGTAATCGCTTTTCTTGAGAAAATATGTTCCTCGTGGGTGGGAACTGCGAAACGAAATCTGCAGATGAAAGTACGTTTCTAAAGTGTAAAGAAAGGTCAAATGTGTGATATTTATTTAGCGTGGATAATGCTTGAGTTGGTGTTACTTTTGGATAGCTCATGTCAGATAAACATTGCCATTTGAGACTAAAATATGTACAATATGAAGAAAGTAACACAGCTTCATAAAATCTTATCTCGAATGCACTCTCTTATCTTTTGGTTCAACATTTTGTTGTACCTACTCCGTACCAAACCGGTACAAATGCACTTAAGGAGTTAAAATATCGCTTTGAAATGCCAGAACTCCGAGCAACAAGAACTGTGAATGACATCTTTGTGGGAAAGCCCGTGGAGCTGTAGACGGCTCATTTACTGTTCGTACGCACCATGCGCCTATAACACGTCCCAGCGGGATCCCGAAAATAACCAAACAGATACTAAAGTTCCAAAAGATTCAAGAGATTGAGATTAATTTCCGTTAGCAGATGCCCTGTGATTCAGATTATGAAGCCAGTGCTGCACTTGTGCCAAATCCATTATCATCTCAATATTAAAACGATTGCGGAAGAGAATGTTTATCCGATACTCTGATGCGGATATTGCATAAAGGTTTCAACAGTACCATCTTTTAGCACCATTTGTAGGAAAATTTTGTACAAGATATTATGTCCTTCATGTGTCTTTGTATTATTATAATTGCGAAATTCTGTCGTCACTGACAAAAAATTGATGTTTCAATCGTGACCTATTCTAACCCATTCATATCTCCATTGTTTATTAAACATAATAACTTCAGTTACATTTTGGGAAGGGAGCTCGTTCATATCTGTAGTTCCTACAATGTATGTAGGTCGTAAAGATATCTGTCTGCGTGGGTGTTATTCTATAATAGAGAATGTATGTAGCCGGGATGCGAAACTGGCGCCATCTGTGCAAACATTGATATTGACCTTCGAAGCCACAGTAATTTGTCGTGAACCATCAATACGAACGTTTTATTATCAACACTTGACGCTTTGATGGATAGCTATCAATATTAGATTTAATTTGACAATGGATCGTTTTAAGTTTAACACCGGCGTCGCCTCTTTTATTATTCTGTTCACCTTTTCGGTTGTGAAAATCAATAGTATTGAATTCAATGCCTCTTGTTCTCGCGTTTGAATTCTCACTGACGGGATTCTGTCTGCCCTTTTTCTTCAGCTAACTGTATGCAAATATTTACGTTCCCTTCTGAATCAATATGTTAGTGTAGGCGAACACTGACTGTGTATACCTACAGTATTACTTGACCTCTTTTCGAAATGTCACAACCTAAATATTATTGTAATTATATTATTGTGTAGGTACCTACTATTTTTGTATGCGTTTTTTTACAATGTCTGGGAGGTCATCTAAAAATAAATCAAGCATTGCCGCTTCTTTATTGCCGGAGATTTTTCCTGAACAAATATTGGTCGCTCACCGAGTCGCAGAAGTTCCGCCTTGGAGTGTGCCAAAGAGCAATGGAGCGCAGCATTCTGGGTGTAAGAAGATCCGATAAAATACGTAACACCACGCTGCGCTCTAAAACTGGAATAATTGACGTAGGTAAAAAGGCTGCCAGGCTCAAATGGGATTGGGCGGGTACGTCATTCGCATGCAAGATAGTCGCTGGGCAAAAATATGCACTCAATGGGTGCCTGAGAATGGACGACGCCGCCGAGGCCGGCCCAAAAAGAGATGGCAGGACGATCTAGATGCGTACCTCGATGGCTGGTCCGAAGTGGCACTAGTAAAGAGCACTTGGAAGGATATGGGGGAGGCCTTTGCCCAGCAGTGGGACATAAATGGCTAATTAAAAAAAAAAAAAAAGGTTGCACTCCAGGAGTGCCGGTAGAAGTGAAAACTTTTTTGTTACTATGTTTTATTTTTAATTTGAATGACGTCTTACTCATTTTCGATCAGGGTCACGTGACCCTGACGGTCACGTGACCCTGACGGTCACGTGACCCTGACGCGAGTTTTAAATTTTTTACCCATTACAGAAAAAGTGTACAACGCCGCTAAAGAAGTTTTCACTTCAAAAAAAAAAAAATTGAATAATCCAAAAATAGTTAGCTAATTGTTTTTCTGTTTATTGTTAAAAAGTTGCAAATACAGCAAAGAAACAAGCAGCAGATTTGCTTCTGCTAGAAAGGCATCAATGTGTTTCCCGTTTTCCAGTAACTCATAAAGCGGACACAGTGTCGTGTTTATAGAATGAATCGGCTGAGACTTTCGTTTGACACTCGTCACGGTATTCGCCGGTGTCGCTGCGTGCGTGGTCGCTATAGAGGCGCCGTTATCGCCGTCAAAATGGCGGCGCGTGGCGTCGGCCATTGCGCGCCGCGGTCGTTGACGCGGCCCGGTCGGTGGCGTGGCGCGGGTATTGATTGCGTTTAGGTACCGGCCTGTCGACGTTCAGCGACATCTAGTAGTGTAGTGTGGAAGTTTGCAGCTTAATTTCTGATGATAGATGGCGCTAGTAGTATTAAAATATGAAGGGGAAATGCCTATTTTGTTTTTTTTTCCAAGTTTTCTAGGATTTGAATAAAATATTCCTTTGAGTAAAATGTAAATTGGTAGTTTAGCTAGGTTTACAGAGAAGCCAAAAGACTACATTGCAAAAGGTTTTATAGAGTTTACTACTTTCATCTTTTTAATTTGAAGAATAATAATAAATATAATTATTTTTGTTGTCTCCAGTGCAAAGACTTCGAGAAGGTGGGAGCGACACTGGCGGTGACCCCTTGCGACGTGGTGGAGGAGGCAGACATCACCTTCTCCTGCGTCGCTGACCCTCAAGCAGCTAAAGAGGTAATATTATCACTCACAATCATTATAATAAATAACTAATAAACCTAGAAAGAGGTTAGGTTTAAGAATAGTCTCTTGATGCTTTGGCACACAATGGTGTATCAGGGAGTATCTTGGGGTCGTAATAAAGGAGAGCTAGGTCCTGCTGGAACACCATTGTGTTCAGTTGCCATTGCAACTGTAGGAACAGGGTGGACTTTTAAGTCAGAAGCGGGCTCCTGTGACCAGACCAAATGTTTCAGAACACAGTCCCTGCTCCACCCGAGGCGGAGAGAACTCAATTGATATTTTAACAACCAAAAAAAAAAATGAGTGCCTGTAACAAGTGTTCGGAACATTTTATTTTCAACTAGCGGCCCGTCCCGGCTTCGCACGGGTGGACATGATGATTTTCGTCCTCTAAAACCTGGCGCTGATGGTTACAAACACAACAAAAAAAGAAGTAGCCGAATCGCTCCAGCCGTTTTCGATGAGCTTCGCAACAAATTTTGCGATCCATTTTTATATAATAAGAAGATTTATTTTACTTTTCTATAGTTCTGATAATTTTGGGTATTATTATCTAAATACTAAACCTATAATTACGCACATATTAATAAACAAAAACATTCTCTTAAGTAACACAAGTATGATATCCTCAACACAATAAATATAAGATTTCACGGGTAGATGTGTTTGCACAAAGGTCAGATCGGAGTCAGGGTCGGTAACGACCCTGATCCGACCTTTACTGGGGATTTTATGCGTCACGGAGGGACGGGCTGGGAACCGAACCGGAAGAGATTGCTCAAATGCGTGGACAAGACTTCACTGTGAAGTTTGAGGAGAGAATATTCTGTTTTAAGATTTCTTAGCGTAGCTACGAGTACCTGTTGCTATTTTAATGGAGAATGCCCAGTGTCCTGAATATGAGGGTTAGCTTAAGTATTTATTTATTTGAACAGATTCCGAACCCCCTGTGCAGGTTACTAAAAGATATTTCAGGACCATGAGGGCATATGAGGGCAATCAAAGCGCGAGTGGAGTCATTTGATGATTTTACAAAACCAAAAAGAGCAATTATTTTACATTTTCTATGAATAATTATGTGTTTTCTGGTGTCCCCTGAGTCGCATTTGCAATTTACATTTAATCGAAAGGTATAAAATAAATAGAAAACTGAAAAAGAGACCTTTGAAATTAGTTAATAATTTTGCATTCAAACCACAACACTTTACAAAGATAGCTCATAAGTAAGGTTCAAGAATTAAAAGCTGCATACCAAAATGGTTGAAAGTGGGTCAACTGGATACTGTTGCTGTAATAAACACAGTTTTCCTAAACCAGCCGTGCCTCACAACATACTATCTCCATTGTCAGTCATATGAACAATGGAACAGTTCTCGTTTTAAAATACCTTACACCCCATTGTTCAATGGCAACGGTTTTGTGGTTCATATCTTACTTTGTACTTAACACTTACCTCATACTTAACAATATGTAAGCCAGACCCAAGTCTTTTTTTTTAGCGTGGTAAAATCGTCAAATAAGTCTTTCCATCCAGGACAGGGCAGGAGGGACTATCAGAGTTGTACTGACTAAAATCCACGGTTTCCTTCAATAGCCCTTTCCGTTCCGGGGTCACGGTAATTCGTTAGTCCTGCGACAGCCAGACCCGGATCTACGATTTTTCGAAAAAATTTCGGGGTAAACCTTGATAGTGGCGCCGCGCCTCCTCTCCGGCCTTTTTATTTGACTTGTGAAGGAAACAATGACACTCCATGATCGATTTGATTGTCCCGATCAGCTCATGTAGCATGTAGACCCTAGTTTCTTAAGAGATAGCACGTTGTATTATCTTCACGTGTACTAATTATGTTCATAAATTAATTTAGGCTTTGTTCGAAAGCCAATTGGGTGTTACAACAGCGTGTGGACGCGAGGCGATTGGCATTTTTTATCTAGCATGCATCAAGCAAGCATTTATGATGCCCGCCTACTCCCCGCCCCCAAGATGACTGATGCTAGCACATCAAGCTTACCTTATTTCAATTTAAACACAACGGAAGAGTGTTCATGTTTGAATGGGAAATTTTGACAGCTTGGGGTTGTTGTGCTGGCGTCTTTACATAGTATGATATTAACCGCATCTTGCTCCCACTCAAAAACCCACGTGTGTGGAAAGGTTAGCGGCAATACGTACGGTGGTTACTCTGGTATTAGTGTGAAGGAAAAATACCAATAACATAGCAAGAATAAAGGTCATAATGGCTTAAATGCAGAGGTGAAGTGTGGGCGTTCTATTATTTATGTTGCAAGAGTAACTATGATGCCACATCTCTGTTTCTATAAAGGGTAAACCTCTTTGGGGAATACAATGTGATAGCATTAGTGGTGAAAGTGCTGTCAAGTAAAAAATGTATACTTTTATTGCTTGTCAATCTGGGGGCCATAGTGGAATAAGATGTAAGAAAGTTCTTTTTCTTCCAACTGTGCTTTAATTTCATCACAATCACAATAAAAACTCAGTACAAAGCGAGTCTTTAATGCTCTAGAGCAATAAAAATGTATGAAATTTCATTTTAGGTTTTTCAGTTTTTTTTTTAATCACCCCAAAAGGTGCCAATATCAATGGATTAGCTCTATTCAGCCAGCCGATATCAATACTTTTTTTTTACGTACGTATTATTCGTTTCTATTCTACTTGTTCCAAATTTAAATAATGATTGCTGCTAACTCTGATTTAAAAATGAAAGAAATTTAAAAAAGTGTATTGGCGGGAACTTTGTTAATTTTGCTTGACAATATTTTTAGAAACGATAAAGTGTGATGCTATCTAATTTTGAGTGCTTCGGCTTCGAATTAAATGGAATCATCTAGCGACACATTAACTCCGGAAAACATTCTAAATGAAGCCGACAGTGCTATAGAAAATCTTTTTATCTACTATTCCTATAGGTAATAGTTGAAAGAAAAGCAGATTATGCACCTCGCCTTAAGTAATTTATATTGCCCTCGTGCCTGTTAGATTAGAGCCCTTGCTACCGCTCGGGCTCTAAATCAGGCACTCGGTGCAATAATAAATTACTTTGTGTAATCTACTATTATGTTTCTCATGTATCGTAGGTGCGTTTATAAACATTTTAACTCAAAAACATACACAAACTAGCTGTTGCCCCGTAGTTTCACTCGCTGCTCATCTCATATTCGTCGTAGTGTGATGTTATATGGTCGCGGGATTGTCATATCAGGTTACCGTGACCCTGGAACATAAAGAGCTATTGAAGGATCACCGTGGATTTTTATCAGTACGAGTCTTCCCTTCGCTCAACCCTGAGTGAGACAAACTACTGCTGGTTCGAATTGAAATTCTATATGTTATGATATTTTGTGTTGGAATAAGGAAGCCAGCAGGCTATGAATCACGCAAGGACCAATACGAGCTGACCAGACAGGGTGAAATATTGTATGAATGAGTTTTTTCTTTTTAACCATTATATTGAACCTAATTGTCAGATGGTGTTCGGCAACTGCGGCGTCCTGCACTGTCCGACGTTGGAGTCAAAGGGCTATGTCGAGATGACGTCGATAGACTCCGACACCTCCCACGACATCGTCGAGGCTATCAGCGGGAAGGGCGGACGGTATCTGGAGGCACAGGTAAGAAAACAAAGTACGTCAGTAGGTAGTATAATGTCAGTGAACAACGAAAAAGCGCCTTTGAAACTTGCTAAGTTTTTTCTATTACTGTACGAGACTTTCAGCGTGGAGGTGTAATGGGAATTTTCAGAAAAATAAAAAATAAGTTGATGAAAATAGGCGAGACGACCTGGAAGCGTGCGACGAGGGTTGGTTCGAGGATGTATTGAGCTCCTGGAAGTTATTGGATGCCTTTGACAGCAGAGCCAGGCTAGCATATGCTAATAAAAAAATATTCTTGTTTCGTTAAAATGGTTATGCAAGAAGTATTTTGTAACATTTTATAGCATGCAAAGATTGAAAGTATTCTATTATAATCTATCATTATAAAGTTGTCTTCACAAAATTATGAAACTGGCTTGTGGGGCTAAAACAGCCACTTCAAGCAATATTCCTGATGAAAACATTCTTTGTAAATTTCCAGTCTCTAATTTCTATTTCTGTGGCCGTTTTAGACCCGCTGGCCATAAAAAGACATTTTGAAATGCTGTTAAATGATTTTTACTGGGAGCTTTCTGTGCAGTAAAAGAATTGAATGACACGAGCAAACACATTTTATGACACACTCGGAATGCAGCTCACTTGATGTCTTTTCATTAAGTTTAAGTGCAGCCATCAAGCTTTTATTGTTACATTTAATTGGATTTTGCCTCTGGACATGACCTTTGCATTAGCAGCCGTTCACACGGGGTTTCTGCATGATATTTTGGGGAAAAACGTTGAGATCATACGTCATCACTCAACTAATTATACGTGTAGGGTGATTGGGCAACACACAATGGCACAATCAATGACCAATGTCTCATAAGACCTGCAGCCTTACTCTCGACACTCGATCTCAATTGAAATTGAAATTGGGATCGAGATCTTGTCATTTTCAAGAGTAAGGCTCCTGGTAACTTTAAATGTAAGTTGTTTTCCTTCAAGCTTGTTCCCTCGCCTTTTTGTCAATGTTTCACATTGGACTGATCAGCACATCATATTCCTAACCTAGTACTTTTGCTGGTTAGTAACATTCTTTCGGTTTATAAGCTTGTAAGTGGAATTATATGCGGATGGTCTATTACCTACTCCCATGGCCCAGTTGACTATTATGAAATAAGAAAAGGTGGAACTAGTCCCCATGTAAAGTTCCACTAATATAAAAGATAAGGTGCTACTGGTCCCTGGGCTAGTTTCGAAGTGGACGACTTGTCCTCTTACTCAAATTATCCGGTTGTGGCTTTACCTACAAGTTTTGAGGACTGTATCCGCGCCTGTGTGATTCCTGCATTACACTGCGAACTTTTTTACTCTGGACTACAACTCCGTGAGAATATACACTTACATTTCTATACAGCTAAAACATTAAAAAAGCTCTTTAGAATGGTTAGTTGCAAAATAGCGCAGTGGTTAAGTGAAAGCTTTTATAAGTTACTAGCGGCCCGTCCCGGCTTCGCACGGGTGGACATGATGATTTTCGTCCTCTAAAACCTGGCGCTGATGGTTACAAACACAACAAAAAAAGAAGTAGCCGAGTCGGTCCAGCCGTTTTCGAGTTATGAGCTTAGCAACACATTTTGCGATCCATTTTTATATTATATAGAA
Source organism: Agrotis clavis (assembly GCA_954870645.1). NCBI lineage: Eukaryota > Metazoa > Arthropoda > Insecta > Lepidoptera > Noctuidae > Agrotis > Agrotis clavis. The sequence continues at coordinate 1,536,777 of OX940925.1, forward strand.
GAAGAAGATATAGAAGATAGATAGAAGATAAACTAACTCATCTGTCTTAATTTCCAGATCCAAGGCTCAAAAACACAAGCTGAGGAAGGCACCCTGATCATCCTGGCGGCAGGCGACCGGTCGTTGTTCGACGACTGCCAGTCGTGCTTCAAGGCCATGAGCAAGAACTCCTTTTACCTTGGTAGTAGTCAGCTGCTCCGGTTGTGGACCTGCGGAACCTTGGACGTTGACAATTATGTTTGTTGTGGCCCGCGGTGCGGTAGGACTTGAAACGGCTTGAGAAAAAAAGCAAAATTAAGACTTAGGGGAGGTAAGGGGAGGACGCGTCGCCGCTCCTTATGAGGAGTTGCGTCTTGCACGCACACATTCAAAAACGATGCGTAATTTAACATGCATACCCGTTTTAGGCGGGCTACCCGTCTTGGACTTACCTCCCCTATTGGCATGGTCCGGGCCGCATTTTTTGCATAGGCACTTGCCTTGGACCCCTAAAATCCTTGTAATTCCAATTTCCAGGGGAGCTTCGTAGAAGTAAATATATCGAATGCCAAATGTAGCCTGTGTAAGCAGTGTGGGCTGCCAATGTTCAAAAGTGCACAGAAGTCTCAAATAGGTTATTGATGGTCCTGTGGCCAGACAGGATCTCTCGGTTGCAGTTTGGCGCAAATTATGTGACAAATACAACTGAATGGATATTTTTTGAGTTGCGCTACTTGTCCATAATTTGACTACATCAGTAACAGCCGTATTGCCGTATTTTTTTCTGTTTTAAACATTTTATTTTATTTCTTACACCGCGGGCCTATAGTTCTTTATTTTTATTTTTTATGTTTTACATTATGTTGTAATTCTATTTTATATTTGTTTAAATGTCAACGTCTTAATCTGTACGTCCTTTATTAAATAAGTTATCATAATTTACTAACAAGCACAAATACTTCATTACTATGGTTATTCTGGGGAAGAAGTGCATTCATGTTCTTCATTGAATTTAAACTGTAAATGCTTGCAAGTAAGATCATTTTTGGGATTGGCCACTATCATCACGCTTGGCAATGAGATGACAGATAATTATGTCATTATTATAAATACTAATGTTACTATCAAAATGCACCTAACACAATTCTATAGTTTTTGTCACAACCGGGCCACACTAACGGCATTTCCTGTGGTAATCAGATAATAGTCTGAAAAGTTCGTATAAACGTTCATTATCTCAATAAATTAACGGAAATTCCCGTTAGTGTGGCCCTGGTGTAACAAAAACATTCACTTTATGTGGAATCATTCATTCACTATTTCGCTATCAAGTCTAGTTTTTATAGGTCGACATGATAGACATATTGAAGAGATTGTATTTTTTTTCTGGCATACAATACATACCTAATAACTGCTTTGCGACGTAAAGGAGAAAATAAGCGCAGTGGTGGTATTTTTACCACATTAAATCATTCCAAACTTTTTTTTATAAAACTTCTAGAAAAGGTTGATAGCAATATCCTTAATTATCTAGCTTTTGACCCCTTAATTCTTCATATAACAGCTGTCTGTAGTAGAGTCGCTAGCATTTATCAATCTATCTAGGTATCTATATACTCAAAAGAAGAAAGTTCGTGCTTCATAAGGAAAATTGTGCAGTTTGGTATAGATTGATGTGAAGTTAGCGTTTGAACTCTCCTTAGGTCTCATAGATGTTACGTGGATGTCCAAAGCCATAATTGACTGCACGTGTATGTTCCAGGCGACATCGGCAACGCGTCGAAGATGAACTCCGTCCTGCAGGTGGTGGGAGGAGTGTCGCTGGCCGCGCTGGCCGAGGGGCTGGCGCTGGCCGACCGCGCGGGACTCAACCAGGCGGACCTGCTGGACGTGCTGGCGCTCACGCCGCTGGCCTCGCCGCACCTCATACTGAAGGGACGCGGTATGTAAAAGAAACAAAATAATAACATTTTTTTTGGCACAAAACTACGACAAATATCTTATAAAATAAACATAAAAAACAGAAAAATGGAAACTTAAAAGTAAAAAAAGTAAGAAAAATTATGGATGAACTTCGTGCAACGTCATTGGCTATTCTTGTATTATTAATTTATTAATTCACAAAAGTGAATCATTTGGGATATTGCTAGACCCTCAGATCAGCAAAATGTCGGGCAACAATACCATGTACAATTCTTATTTTTCTGATGTTTATTGGTACGATTCCACCAAAATAGTGTGCGTCACACACGTTCGCTTACATTTTGTGCAGAACTTCAGCAGAGCGCGTAACTTTTGTTCGCACAAAGGGCAGCATATTTGTGCACGAAAATATTCACTGAACTCAGTTTGCAGTGACGCCCCACTACTTACGTGTGCGCATATAAAAATAACCAGGTGTGCGCCGAAATTTTCAGAATATTCATTCGTGAAATGCAACGTAAGTGTGTAGAGGAAAATGGAATAGATTAGTCAAATTAAAAAGTACGCGCGAAAGTAAAATTTGAATAATACAATGAGCGTGTGTTTTACTCGAGTCAGCCGTCAGATAGTAGCAACTTTCATCGAAGCCTGTCTTTGAATCGGTGAGCAAAGTTAAGCAAGGCTCGTTTAGGTGTCTCTGTGAGTAAATCTATTGTGTTATAAAATCAAAGTTGCAGAGTTAAATCAAAGTCTAAGCTATGTTGAGATGCCAGATGTTACATCTCGTCCGTTTTTTTCGTGTTAGATATACATACATATATGTCCATCATCTTTATAATTTATTTTGTTTTACAAATAAAAGCTGAAAAGATTTGTGGTCAGTTCCTTACTCAGCTGTAACCGACCTTCACTGAGACAGAAACATTAACCGAACCAACCTCTCATTCCAGCAATGATAGAATCCTCATACTCCACGCACCAGCCCCTGATGCACATGCAGAAGGACCTGAAGCTGGCGCTCGGTCTGGGAGACACGCTGGAGCAGTCGCTGCCGCTGACGGCCACCACCAACGAGATCTTCAAGCACGCCAAGCGGCTCGGGTACGCCAACCACGACGTGGCCGCCGTCTACATCCGCGCGAGGTTCTGATCCACGACCGCGCACGGAACACGCGCTTCTGTGAACCACGAGGACCTCACTGCCACTGCAGGTGCCAGCGGTACAACCCTCACTCACGTTGGACGAGATAGTGTTTTTACGGCCGATTCCAGTTACGATATAGCCACTTCCAAAATTACAGACAATAATAATATACAGAATTTCACCGATTTTGCCACGACCTCCTGCGCTGCCGATATTGCCACCACATATAAAATAGATGCTGTCACTAATACCAGTCATGGCGAAGATCGTCCTCTATTCCGTGTTGGCGATACAGTTACCATTATTAATCCTGGCGAAATTGCCAGCACTTCCAATGCCGGTGATATTGCCGGCGGTTCTAATGTCAGCGATATCGCCAGCCCATCGAATGGTGGCGATGATTCCATTGCTTATGATGGCGATATCGGCAGCGCATCCAGCGACGACGATAGACCTTTAATTTATTACAATGGCCGTAATGTTGCCGAAACCGAAGACACTGTGATTGTTATCACTGCGAGCGATGGTGCTATTGAAATGAATAGCAACGATGGCAATGTTGCCATCGTTGCTGACGATGGCAATGTTGCCATCGCTGCTGACGATGGCAATATGGCTATCGTCAACGATGACCGTGCAACTACAAGTAGTGCTAGCATTATAACGGAGGTAACAGAATAATTTGAGATTGTTTCTTCTGCTTTTGTTGATTGAATAGGAGTAATTTTTATGAAATATCCACTGTTGGGACTGTGGTCCTCTCTGTGAGAGGGAGCAGTATTGTTCGTAGAAAATATAAAATTAAATGATTTTAATTCAGAAATAGCTTAATTAAAAACGTTAGTATTCGAATATAAAGAACAACTCTATAGTCTGTAGTGTCTATATCAAAGAATTTGAAAAGCTATAGGTAAGAAAATGTAAAATATTTAAGAACAATGTGACAAAAATATTCTGTAAAAGTTACTCCATTCGACTGTAAAATAAATCTTATTCATAAGTCATCAAACCACACATTTGAAAATATAATTTAAATTGCGTTAAATATATTAAAAAAAACAATAAGTGATTTATGCATTTAAAATCGAGGAAATTCACAGGGTATGTTTGTTAAATAAATCCATTGTGATTAAATAAAAAGAAAATGTTTGAGTTTTTTATTGAAACTGATACCTATCATAATCTCGGCTCTAAAATTTTGCAATCAAAATAAATATTTTTATTATTATTTATTTTGTGAAAAAAATATCGAATGACCAATCTCTTCTCGCTATATCGATGCTCTTTTATATTTTGATGTATTTGCGTCTAGTTAACTTCCAAAGCAAGAATTCTCATTTGTATCTTTCTGTGTGCGAATATAAACTTTATTACAAAAGTGTAAAGGTGAGAATCCTGTGTCCGTGGCGTAGTGTCCTCAGTTTTTAGATGTGTTGGACTTTAAAGCGTTGTTTTGAATCGACGCTTGTTTAATATTAGTATTTTATAAACAGTATATAGAGAATTACTGCCCTGTCATAAAGGTACGAGTAAAATGAGGTTAAATAGACGTTGCGAGATCAACTCCTGCGCAGCGTCGAAAAGTATCCTTAGTGTGTTCATGTAATCATAGATGTCGCTATAATAAAAGGTAGTTATTCTCTTTAAACTGTAAAAATTACTCGTAATACCTTATGTGCAAATGTTTTATCAATATACATAGTAATAGCTAAGATGACGGACTGAGCTACACATTATAATATATTTATTGTGGAACTCTCGTTACTGGCCCAACAAAATTGTATGACATTTTAAACTTCATTGTTGTATTAGCCAATCTTAAGATTACATTAGCCGTTTTAAATTATCTGAGTGTTGTACTAACTGAGAATAAGTTTGATGTAAATTCAATAGAGCTGTTGAACAAAGATATTTTGGCGTTTGAATGACATTAAATATATGACTTGTATATTGAAAAAAAATATTACACTAAGCAATATGTTTTTTCTTTATTCTTTAATATTGTAAGAGGTGTTGTTACTAGTGTTAAGGAAGAAGTTTTATGAAGATGTATGTTAAAATAAAACAATATGGTCGTATTCGTTACGATTGCCACACGCCAAAATATCCTTGTACAGCAAAAAATCTGTATAGTGGTAATAAATGTTTGCTTTCACAGAACCGTGAGTGTCCCGCATAGAAACATTGAATTAATTTTATTGTGGAAACGTTAATATATAAGACGATTTATTAGTTAAGTCACAATGCAACGCTTGTTTACTTGAATAAACGGTTTACACTAATACTTTCTCATTTTATTGTAGTGTTGCGAGAGTGAAAAATAAAATACAGAGTCGAGGTAAATTAGCTAGCTCAACTTTGCCCAAAAAATAGATCTAATTTTATCAAATTATTGTATACAGTATAAAAATAGATTTAAAAATAAAATAGATAGTTTTTTTTCTTTATTTTGGCGTGTTTAATATACCACGTCTGCGGATTTTTTCTAGCTAATTTGCACTCGACTTTATGACTAAAGAGGGAAAACCCATAATTTTTATAAATCAGTAAGAAAATAAAGTTACTTTTAAACTTGTAAAGAATAGTAAACTGAAATTAAAGTGTGTTCCTCGATATTTCTGTCCTTGGTTTTAAATAGTTAAGAAATTGACGTAAATGAATTGCTGATGATAAATGAATCATTTTAATATAAACATAGGTGTAAATGGTGACCACAATGGGGTGATGTTTTCATGTTGAATAAGTTCCCAAGTGGTGAATGTTGAGTTATGTTACGTATTTCTCAAATTATTGTCATCCTATGATAAGCTAAAATAAACTATGATTAATACAGTATTACTTTTCATTATTTACGTGTTCCTACACTTTTAGACTAGCTCCTTCCCGTGACCTTCGCGTTAAGTTCGCAAGCCATCGCATGCCTGGGTCCATATTGGCTCACCTAAAGTTGTTTACCCGAAATTGTCCTAACGATTTGTAATCCGAATGATCACTCTTCCTAAAATTTTTCATCCTAAAGTTTTCATTCATACTTTTTGTAGTGCTACCGGCGATGTTCATGACACTCATGTTTCCGAAAATTGTTATCAATAATATCGTTATTGTAAATATATTTAAACTCCTACTGTTTTTTATCATAACGTTTTTATCCCTAAACATTATTACGATAATATTATTAGTTAGTCATTTTACTGGATGAAGTCAAACTAAATCTGTCAGAAAAGTCGACGGAGCACCGCTTCGCGGTGCTCCTACTTCTGGGTGGTTTAAAAAAAATAACCACGAAGGGGATGGCGGGGTCTGAAAGACCCCGCCATCCCCTTCTAACCTAACCTGTCCGAGTCGGGGTGCCCCCAGTCGTTTGGTCAGAATGTCGTCTTGGGGGCACTATGAAAAAAATACTTCGAAAATTCGCTCGCTCGGCTCGCGCGTAGCAGGTCACTAACCTAACCTATGGATATCTTTTCAGGTACACACCGCTAAAAATAAAATTAAAGAAGACGCTTTAAGTAATAAAAACAAAAAACCAATTCATATAATTAGTGAGTGCGAAGCAAGCACTTCCTCAAGTACGAGTACCTATACGTGCTAATATATGCCAACAAAATAAAAAGAAATCTAAACAAAAAAGATATGACTTTGAATAATAGTGTAAAAGAAGGTTATGTTGAGAAAATATAGGAAAACAAATAATAGTTTAATAGATGTTTATTGCTACTGACATTATGAAGTCGTATCACGCGGTATGCTAAAGGGAGAAGAGTAATGCTATCGTATGTTCAATTTCGTTAACAAATTGCAGCGATACTGTAAATCGACCAAAAAATGATAGCCTATTATTTAAGTTAAACACGGATCTTTGAAATTAGTGTCGCTCTAATATGGACGTTACCTATGCAAACTATGTACCTTTATCATTATTGATCTAAACTAATATTATAAATGCAAGTATGTTTATTTTTTACCTTTTCACGCATTACTACCTACTGTGTCCGTTTCGACCGCGCGGCCATGACGTTTTTTTTTAAATAAAAACCATCCCAAGTTTTTGTAAAAAAATGTAAAAGTCGATTCCCAAAAACCATAAATTTGTCAAAGCAATGGTTAAAAAGTTATAAGGGTTTGAACGTGGCCGCGCCATCGAAACGCTCCGAACCGCGCGGCCATGGAGATCTTTAAAACTAAGAGTCGCAGAGACCTGAAATTTTGGGAAATAGTAGATTGAATTTGTAAACCAAATGTAAAAATATAGAAAAAAATCCTGTGTTTGTATTTTAGGAGTTGTAAGGATAAAACCTCATGGCCGCGCCATTGAAACGGTGACAAAAACATTATCACCGATATCTCACTGAAAAAGCATCTCAGACGTCTGAAGTTTTTTGTAAAACACAGATTTGCATTTGTCAAAACTAATAAAAATACAACAAAAAATCCTAGGTTTATATTTCAGGAGCTGTAAGACTAAAACGCCATGGCCGCGCCATCGAAACGTTGAAAATTTAGTTTTTCGCCAATATCTCGCTGAAAAAGCATCGCAGAGGTCTGAAGTTTTTTGTAAAACACAAATTTGAATTTGTCAAAACTAGTAAAAATACAATAAAAAATCCTAGATTAAATGTTATGAAAAATATCTAGTTTTAATTCCGCGACAAAAATCCAGGCTTGTTGCAGGATGCACTCCTACCTACGATACCCTATGCAATCATGCATATGCACATGCAGCAAAGGACCCACCCTCCCGCCCACATGCATATGCACAAGTGCAAGAAACAGAAAAACATGCCATGCAATCAAACCTATACTCGACACGTGTTTCGCCCCTCCACGGGGCATCCTCAGGAGATGTTGACTCGACAAGCGCTCGGCCTCGAATGAGCCAGTTTTTTTTTTTTTTTTTTTGTTTTTGATACGGGCATCTCGCAGGTCTACCTATAAGAGGTTGTGTGCTGCTTAACCGGGCTATCCTGTGGTTGCCATAGATGACTCTAAGACCTCCAGCCAGGGGCTTACAAACTAAATTAAAAACTAAGTGACCACACGCTAAGGGCACCCCCTGTGGGGTACGGACCTCGGCTTAGGGCGTCACTGACAGAGGACAGCAAGGGACAGGCTGGATAACTAAATATTTCATTATTTAGGGGCTAATTTAAAACTACTGGCTCAGCATCGCGGGCTGGCTCTTGCAAGGGACGGGGGGAGGGCATTGACTTGGGCGTCGCGACGGGCGGCCTCGGCGGCGAGGGTGGAATGACGGAGTCGGTCTGTGTCTGTGTTTGCGCAGCGTACTGGTTTCCCTACGGCTCTCCTGGAGGAGGGTGATGGGGTCGTCGGGGGTGATGAGGGTATGCCTTGGTCGGCGAACGGAGCTAATACGCGATGGATCGTATCGAGCGGACGATGCGATTAACGGATTGGGGTGCCTAACTGCAGTTTCAAAGAAGCGCGTGGCAATGCGCTTCATGAACTGAGCGATGGTGGGGATCCTAAGGTCTAGGTGGAGGGTGTCGTTACGGACATAGTACGGGGCTCCCGTGATTTTCCTAAGAAAACGGTTTTGGAGGACCTGCATTTTGTAGAGGAAGCGGGGATTGGAATGCGCAAAGATGGCACACGCGTAAGTCATGATGGGGCGGATTACCGCCGTGAATAAGCGCATTTTGCACTTGCGGGACAGGGGACTTTTCGGAATGAGCAGGAAGTGAAGTCTACCCATAGCAAAAGCAGCCCGATTACGAGCTGCTTTGATGTGGTCTCGGAAGGAGGAGCCAGTTTGACAGCTCTCGCCTCTTTATATACCGTGGTGATGACGCATTAGTAACGGTCGATACAACCGTTATAAAGACGTTTGTATCGATCTACCTGTAATCATACTTAAAAGAGGTGATGTAATTAAGTTGGTTTGTTCATTCAACAGTGTATTATTATTATTATTATGTTTAGAGATTTCTAACTGCTCCAACACACACAACCTGAAGTTTTTATCACAAACATGGAGAATCTTATACGTGTTATTGTCGCTTAAGGAATGGCCGGTATCGATTAAATGTTTTGCGAAATGTGATTTGTCTGGATGGCCATTCCTATAAGCGGCAACATGCTCCCTATATCTAACCTCGAAATTACGGCCTGTCTGACCCACATAGACCCCGTTGCAATCGTTGCATACTAATTTATAGACACCGGTTTTTTTTTGAATTTTCTAATTTATCTTTACCGTTACAAAGATTACGTAAGTTGTGATCTGATCGAAAAGTAACGAAAACATTGTGTTTTTTAAGAATATTCGCGATTTTATCGGAAATGGGGCCTAGTCTGTCTTACATAGGCCCCATTTCCGATAAAATCGCGAATATTCTTTATGATTGCATGGCATGTTTTTCTGTTTCTTGCACTTATTGTGCATATGCATGTGGGCGGGAGGGTGGGTCCTTTGCTGCATGTGCATATGCATGATTGCATAGGGTGGGATTGCATCCTGCAACAAGCCTGGATTTTTGTTGCGGAATTAAAACTAGATATTTTTCATAACATTTAATGTCATGGATTTCCGCAAAGTAACGCCTGATTCCATAATTTAAAAAATCCTAGGTTTATATTTGAGGAGCTGTTGAACGAAATCTTCAATGCGTCTTGAATATGTCGATTAGGGTGACCACGGATTATTATTTACAGAGAAATTTCCACCTATTTTATTAGAAATGATATCCCACGGATTCGTTGAACAATGAGGAGCAATAATATGGCTATATCTTTAAAAATTACATAAATTAGAGATTTTTCGATTGTTGGTATATGTTTTTTTTTAAAGTAATTATTAAATTAAAAATTCAGGTCGGTGTCAGGTTAAGACGATACATAATTTAACATATGGTTTAATCGATGACTACCTATTAAGATATTAAACAACAGGAGAATTTTAAAAACTATATAGTGTATATCAACATCGAAAAATCGATTTCTAAAGATATAGCCATATTATTGCTCCTCATTGTTCGACGAATCCTTGGGATAATTATCATTTCTAATAAAAAAGGTGGAAATTTCTATGTAAATAATAATCCGTGGTCACCCTAATCGACATATTCAAGACGCATTGAAGATTTCGTTCAACAGCTCCTCAAATATAAACCTAGGATTTTTTGTTGTATTTTTACTAGTTTCGACAAATTCAAATCTGTGTTTTACAAAAAACTTCAGACCTCTGCGATGCTTTTTCAGCGAGATATTGGCGAAAAGCTAAATTTTCAACGTTTCGATGGCGCGGCCATGGCGTTTTAGTCTTATAGCTGCTGAAATATAAACCTAGGATTTTTTGTTGTATTTTTATTAGTTTTGACAAATGCAAATCTGTGTTTTACAAAAAACTTCAAACGTCTGAGATGCTTTTTCAGTGAGATATCGGTGATAATGTTTTTGTCACCGTTTCAATGGCGCGGCCATGAGGTTTTATCCTTACAACTCCTAAAATACAAACACAGGATTTTTTTCTATATTTTTACATTTGGTTTACAAATTCAATCTACTATTTCCCAAAATTTCAGGTCTCTGCGACTCTTAGTTTTAAAGATCTCCATGGCCGCGCGGTTCGGAGCGTTTCGATGGCGCGGCCACGTTCAAACCCTTATAACTTTTTAACCATTGCTTTGATAAATTTATGGTTTTTGGGAATCGACTTTTAGATTTTTTTACAAAAACTTGGGATGGTTTTTATTTAAAAAAAACGTCATGGCCGCGCGGTCGAAACGGACGTCTACCTACTGAATCGATCGTCGCAAAATTATATACGTTGTCAGGAGTATTATATAGACACGGATAGGATATAGAGTATCTTTCATCCCGAATAACAAAAGAAAGCTGTTGCCGAGAAAACAATTACGTTCATATTTCAGATGGCGCCACTTACACGATCCGTATTGTTTCTCAAATTCTAAATTAACGCAAGCGAAGCCGCGGGCAAACACTAGTTATGACATAAATTATAGTCTTTCTGTAAACGTATTCAATTTGCTTTGACGGCACGGTTGGCGCAGTGGTTGAGTAATTGGACTGCAGCGCTGCGCTGTGCGACACGGGTTCGATTCCCGGACGGAACGAATATTTGTATGATCTGCAAGTAGGTAGTTATTCCGGGTATGGGCGTAGCCACGATACAGGAGAAATACGAGTAGGGTCACCTGTCCAACATTGAAACAATCGTAAACAATGAAACTTTGCGATATTTCTAAAATGCGACGTTGCTAGATAGAGCAGGATAGCAAGAAAGGACCTTCACAAGCCCCCCCCCGCACACGCTCAGTTTGCGAGCGCGCCGCGTGGAAGAGGTCGTCTTTAGTGACGTATAACGAATATTGCTGCGAAAAAGTAAGAATTTTTGGTCATGTTTGGTGATTTTTTACCAAATTATGGAAGATAGTTTCGTATTGTTCAATATTACGTTGCATTCTGTACGTTTCAAAGTCTCTTTTGACTTAAATCTGTATAGAAATTGTTCACTTTTTGTTGCAATTTTTATTTATTTTGTAAAAAAATACCTTGTTGGTTTACAATGAAACAAAAGTATGTGGTATACAATGAAACAGTGTGTCATTGTGTACTATCTTGTTTTATTATAAGCCATGTGGAAAATAACTATATTTTTTTTAAACACAAGCGACTTTCATAAAGGTTAATTCCAAACTATAATGTTAACAGAAAATTTACAGAAGACCAAGAAGCTCATATTAAAGAGTACATCAAAGATTGCGCGTCAAAATTTTATGGTCTTTCTAGTAAAGACGTTCGCAGCGTTGCGTACCAGATGGCTCATGTACCTAAATAATATAAAAATCTGCTGTCAGTTGGAGGTCTGAAAAAATGGCAGTCATTGAGTGGCTTAGATCTTTTAGGCCAGGTACCTTTTTTTTTTATTTTTTTAGCGTGGTAAAATCATCAAATGAGTCCTCCAACCCCGGGCAGGGCGGGAGGGACTGTCAGACTTCTACTGACTAAAATCCACGGTGTCCTTCAATAGCCCTTTCTGTTCCGGGGTCACGGTAAGGAAATAATCCCGCGACCAGGCCAGGTACCTACCTACTTATTTGTTTTGAAATTTTATAAGTTTTTAAGACCTGTAAGACAGAGACAGGGTGATTGTTTTTTTTGTTAAGCTTTTTAATGCATAAATTATAAAAGTATAGTAAAAAAATATAATACGATAAGATAACTAATTAAATTGTCTATCTTGATGCAAAAAATTAGACTCTTAACTTGAGAAACGGCAGAGACAGGATGGTTTGAAATTTTGGTGTTTCAATGTTGGACAGGTGACCCTATCTAGTTTCAAAATATCGTGTGGATTTTCGTGATATTTTAAAAATAAATAACAGTCTATTCTCGTATCTAAACGTGGTGTGACTTTTATTGTTGACAGTTCAGTAACCATAGATTTACTTCATAGACTACATGACATTGATTTTGACATAAGAGTTCCACAGATTGAAATACTCATTACATTTTATCCGTGACATTTTTATGTTATTATTTCATGCTTTTATTAAAAGCAACTCTATATAAAGAAGCCAAACCAGGGAATGCAATATCTATCAAAAAAAAAAAAAATTGGTCATTAGTGATTTTTTCTGTTATAGAAACTACCTATCTAAATACTGAAGCGACACACACAGGATATGGGGAAAGCAGGAACTAATATTTTATGGTGATCCAACACGATCCCCACCCTTATACTAGGGCGTAAATTTTTACATCTAGAGTGGGGTAACGTTTCCAATAAAAGTTTTTTTTTCTTCAAACCAATGTAGATAATTATGCGGAAGTAGGCTACAAATTCAAAGAGTAGGTACAAACATATAGACTCCAAAGATAATACCATTTCCATGCTTGAACGCTGATCCCCAAAATACAGGTCCAGGCCTAGTTTGGGGATCAGGACTAGATTTGTGGCAATATTTATGAATGTGCTATATTTAAGACTTGAATGTACTATGAATGTACTAATTTTTTCTGTGTCTACTTGCAAACAGCAGTTCCCCACTCAAAACGACACGATCACCTTACAAATTGAACGGAACATACATAATTTTGATCGATCCTGGCCTTCAATATGCTTCGGCAAAGATACGAGTTTACGACAAAGTGTACGCTAATAATAGCGCAATCTCGTGATTTAAGCCGGCTGGTCACGACATCCGTAGCAAGCGAGCATAAAAATCGTGAGCCGATGAAAGAAAGGTCGCGACAGGGAAGGGAGACGCAACTTGAGGATGGGTTCATAAGCAAAACAATTTATGTTTTGCATTAGAGAGCAAATATCGTCTACATATATTGGTATGGACATGTGATGAGGAGGGATGAGACTCATGTGGCCAATAGAGTGATGGGTATGAATATTGATGGATGGAGAGGAAGAGGAAGGCCAAAGAAAAGATGGATGGATTGTCTAAGGAATGATAGATATGAATGAAAAAGGACTGAATGATGCTGTGACGTCTGATAGTCCAGCATGGAAGAAGAAAACGTTGCGCCGACCCCAATTAAAATGGGATAATAAGGGCAGGAAGATTATCATGATTAGAGATCAAATATAATTTTCTTATGGATATGCGAGTCACTCGAGTTTTGGGCATATCACAGCTCTCAACCACTCTAAAAGCCATCGATTGCAGTCGCTGTGGCCGAAATCGGTTAGATGCTTTGCAAGGTCAGATGCATTAAGCGGGACTGTTTTACCAGGTAACCGTGCCCTGGGGGGATGCTCCAACCAGCCCGCGAAATTCAATTTTTTTTACGTTTTTTGCAATTTGCAGGCCAGTGACATGTAACTTTATAAAAATATGAGTTGCGGTAATAACAAGTATAATTTTAAATATAAAAAATATCAAAAAATTCGCTCCATCAGCTCTCACATAGAAAAGGTGCATCATGTTAAAATCTCCGAAATCTATAATAACTACGATGCACCTTTTCTATGTGAGAGCTTGCGAGCTTGAGAGCGTGAATTTGAAGGATGGCGATGATATACCTGCATTCAGATGACAAGCTATTGAGATGACTCGTTGGTTGGACAGTATGGAAGAAGACACTGTGCGTCTATCTATCTTCTTATATATCTATCTATATAAATAAAAATGAATTGTTGTTCGTTAGTCTGATTAAAACTCGAGAACGGCTGGGCCGATTGAGCTGATTTTGGTTTTTAAATGTTTGTCGTAGTCCAGGGTAGGTCTAAAGGTTTTTTTTTTATTGTTTCTGAGGCGGTACGAAGTTTGCCGGGTCAGCTAGTATATAATATAATCTATCTATCTATCTATATAAATAAAAATGAATTGTTGTTCGTTAGTCTGATTAAAACTCGAGAACGGCTGGGCCGATTTGGCTGATTTTGGTTTTGAATTATTTTGGAAAGTCCAGGGAAGGTTTAAAAGGTTTTTTTTTTTAATCGTTTCTCAGGCGGTACGGAGTTCGCCGGGTCAGCTAGTAACAAATAAATTGAGGCAGAAGAGACAGCAAACTTTTCATCTTTTACCACATGATGCACATTGCACGTTTGCGTGTTGAGGGATCACTTGATGCTTGACCATTTACTGCGGGCTTGACGATAATACTTAGTTGGTTTCATCCGGCCCGCGACATCCCTTTTTTTAACCAAACGGGGCTTCTATGACCAACTTTGCTATCGACCGAGCAGGGGGTGGATCCGACCAAATCAAAACCCGGACGCGATGTTACAATTTTTTCCATCTAGCCCGTTGACATAGAGCAGGACCGTTACTGTTATCAGCGGACCAGATGAAACCAACCCGATGATAACAGTAACGGCACGATATCGTCGGCATTGTCATTTCATACATTAATTTCTTGGGAAAAAGATCGAGAGAGGACGATATGCCAGTGTCGTATCGTTACCGTTATCGTCTAATGTAACACGCCTATTGTCGTACCTTCGATGCGACAGAAGGGAGGTATGAATCTGTTTGTTGTAATAGGGCTACAAGGTATACAGAGGTCGCGTAGCAGGCGCCTCGCTGGCTAGACGGTTTTAGACCGCGCGTCACGCTGCGGTTACGCATGTTTTTATTCAATACGTCACGCAGAACCGCCATTTTTAATGATCACGCCGCGGGATCGTGGCATACTGTCGCGTCACTTTAATATTATTTTAATAGAGGACGTAATGGGAACTATGCGTGAATGCAGGATATCTATGTTATATATAGGCTTTTCTGCCGGAATTTTTATAAGTACGGCAGAAATACGTAGGTAGGTATATCTACTCATTGTGAGCTTAGATTTTTCCCAAATAATGTTGGGGACGGTTTCCAGTCAACCGAATGCAGCCGAGTACCAGCATTTATTATGGAGCGACTGCCTATCTTCACTCTATCCAGTATATGCGATTCCTGATCTAAAATATCGCACACTGGTTTCTCGAACTCACGTATTAGGTATAGGGTAGGTATAAATACTACTACGTGAATAGTGCACTCGACATAAATAGAGATATTTTTCGGTAATTGAATCACGAAGCTATTAATTACCTATCGTTAATGTATTATTAATTTGCTAACATATTGCGTCAACAAAAGGTAGGTATCTTTTAACTTTCCATACTCGTCTGAAACGTTTTAGTGGGTCTAGGCTTAGCGAGTGATTGACCGTTTTATAATGATCATAAGTCAAATTATTTTCAGGATAATAAATTATGCTAAGCAATTTTTAATGTTGTTTTTCTTTTGCATTTGAAATGATTAAGGTTATCGTTTATTTATGCTCTAAAAAACATAAAAGTTAAAAAGAAAAATAACTTTTATTGTTTGTAAAAGTTCCTTTGAATCAAAGTCAAACCGTTGGCGACCCCATAAAAAAGTCGAGCTGAACATGCAAAACCGCAGTAACTCTAACCTTATTATGAAAGAAATATTACAGGCTCATGTTCAGTTGATTAGAAAACCTACGACCTACCACAGGAGGACTAACATTAAATCCTTTTTTTTAAACCTTTTTGCAAATTATCTCTGACTCGTACTTTTTTTTTTGACGTTGTCAATCGGTAGAGCCAATTTTTTGGATATTTTTTAAGATTTTTTTATCAAAAGCAGTATTAAATTAAAGAGTGAATCATGTCATTTCTAACGGAATATTTTGACGAGTATCGACAGCATCCCATCAGGAAAACAAAAATGTAAGTTTTTAAACAGAAAAAGTTTGTTATAAGTTTGTTAAAAGTTGTGTTTTTCAGTTACGGTTTTAAGAAATTATAGTTTTATCGGCAGACGTTGTGAACGTTAGAAAACACCTGCTTCTATAATAGGTTTACAATGTAATTCACACGGGGCTTGTTCTGCGTAAGCTTACCTACGTTTAAGCGTAAAGTATGTTTTTAACCGACTTCAAAAAAAGGAGGAGGTTATCAATTCGACTGTATTTTTTTTTTTTTTTTTTTTTTTTATGTTTGTTACCTCATAACTTGCGACTGGGTGAACCGATTTTCATGATTCTTTTTTTATTCGAAAGCTGGTGCTTCCCGTGTGGTCCCATTGTCACCATTTCAGGATCTGATGATTGGATCTTGGAGAAATCGAGGGCAACCCTCAAATTTTATTGGCTGACACATAGTTTTTCGCAAATCTTATGAAGTAATTCAAGTATTTGCGTATGGAAATCATCATCTCATGTACCTGAGCTGATGATGGAAGGTACAACTCCTGAAGTAAGAAAACTATGTTTGTGTTTGCATATCTCCGGAACTACAAGTCCGATTCAAGTAATTCTTTTTTTGTTGTACTAGGTATCGTTCAACTTAGGGAATACTGCAAATTTCATCAAAATCGGTTCAGTAGTTTTTGAGATAGGGAATGAATTAAAGAGATGTTAACGATGTTATTACCGGTGCTACGGATTACAAAATTCTAGTGCACATGTAAGAAAATGATGTATTTGACAAGAATTTTGGTTGAATATTTAAACTAAAAAGAGTAAAATAAAAACTTTTTCAAAAAAAAATGTGACCGCCTTCAAAAACAACCACAAAAAAGGGTAAAATAACCTACAAAACTTTTCTTTCGGAAGTCGGTGGCAAAAGAGACAATGAAATTAATAAAAAAAGTCACCGACTTCCGAAAGAAAAGTTTTGTAGGTTATTTTACCCTTTTTTGTGGTTGTTTTTGAAGGCGGTCACATTTTTTTTTGAAAAAGTTTTATTTCATACCTCCAGGTGTCGACCCGAGCTTCGATGGGCGAAATTGGAAAGAAAATGGCTGGATCCGAAAGTTGGGACACAAGACGTGAGTTTATAACAGACATCATCATCAGTCTATAAATGTTCCCACTGCTGGGACACAGGCCTCATATCTGTGATTGAGTGAGGAATAATGCACCACGAGGGTCTCATATTTGGACCAAAACAGCGCTGTCGTATAACTGCTGGATAGAGCATCTTATTCTACACTCGCGAGAAAAAGTTTGGAATCACTTGGAATTGATCCGAGATAACTACTTCAATCATGACATTATTTGAATGGATTTGGTATCAGTTTAAAGTTAACCGTTGGTACCATTTTTAACCGACGAAAAAAAAAGGAGGAGGTTCTCAATTCGACATGTATATTTTTTTTTATGTTTTTTTTTTTTTTATGTATGACCACGCATAACTTTTCCTAACGTGGTCCGATTTCAAAAATTCTTTTTTTGTTGGAAAGAGTATATCTCAAAGTTGGTCCCATTTAAATTTCAAAACTAAAATCGGCCTCTAAGGGTAGAAAAAAAGGAATTAATTGTCAATCTTCCTACAGAATTTTCAATTATGAACCGATTCTGTTGAAATAAAGTTAAAAATTGTAGTTCTGAGGACATTATTATATAGCAGATATGTGGAGAACATAACATGATGGCGTCACCATCATCAGATCAACTCCAGATCCCTGTTATTTTGTGAAGTCAGTGCCAAGAGTTCCTTAACAGTTAACAACAGCTTTATCGTGTTTGGGCTCATTTCACTCAGCTTGATGAGAACTTTAGACCTAGCTGAGGTATTATTGCCATCCAGGGTCTGAGGATGGTGACGGAGAGCAGGGGCAAGAGGTCCTCAACAGTTAACAGCACCTTTATCGTGTTTGGGCTCATTTCACTAGTCTTGATGAAAACTTTATATCTAGCTGGGGTATAATTGTCATCGAGGGTCTGAGGATGGTGACAGTGGGCAGTAGCAAGAGATCCTTAACAGTTAACAGCAACTATATCGTATTTGGGCTCATTTCACTCATATTGATGAGAAGTTTAGACGTAGCTGGGGTATGACAGTCGTTGAGAGTTTGAGAATGAAGACAGAAAGCAGGTGTAGGAGGTCGTCAATAGTTAACAAAAAAAATATAGGTATTAAAAAAAAAAACTTACCTATATTTTTTTTAGTTACAGAAATTGACACGAGATAGGAAACTCAAAAGTAAAAAATAAAACCTTTTTAAAAAAAAATCAAACCGACGAAACATCGAACTGAAAAGCAAAAAATAAATTTTGAGGCGGAGCCAAAGAAACAATCAACGAATAGCTATTCAACCACGACAAGCTATACAACGAGCTATTCTGCTCTTCAAATAGTAATATATATGTTTGTTTGTTTGGCGCCGCCTCAAAATTTATTTTTTGCTTTTCAGTTCGATGTTTCGTCGGTTTGATTTTTTTTTAAAAAGGTTTTATTATTATTCTTAACTAGTTAATAAGTACCTACTCAAGATCGCGAGGAATCGGTGTAAGTGATTATATACTTTTGCTCATCATATCAACCGTAAGACGTCCACTGCTGAACATAGGCCTCCCCTTTAGACTTCCAGTAGGACCGGTTGTAAGCGGCCTGCATCCAGCGTGATCCTGTGGCCTTCATAAGATTGTCTGCCCACCTAGTGGGTGGACGTCCTACGCTGCGCTTGCCGGTGCGTGGTCTCCATTCGAGAACTTTACGGCCCCATCGGCCATCAGTTCTGCGTGCTATATGGCCTGCCCACTGCCATTTCAACTTGCTAATTCGTTGGCCTATGTCGGTCACTTTGGTTCGTCTTCGAATCTCCTCATTTCTGAGTCGATCGCGCAGAGAGACTCCGAGCATAGAACTTTTGCTCGTGAGTGTATTTTCTGAGGTCGTCACCAACTTCCTTCTCAAAGAGAGGTCTTAGTTCTATATCTTGTATTATTTTTTTAAACTTTGTTTATAACGTAAAACAGAAAGAATGGACAGACGACGAGATACAAGAGTTCATCCAGGAAACTATGAAAAGTCTCCGAGGACAGTCCACCTATTACAACGCTTACTGCGCTCATCATACAGAAGGTAATACGCGTGCAAAAGCGGCGTGAATAAGACACTTACTTGGAAGTACACGAATGAGGTTGGCAACTCAAAAATAAATTATGGAATCAGTCGTTACTTTGCGGAAATCCATGACATTAAATGTTATGAAAAATATGTAGTTTTAATTCCGCGACAAAAATCCAGGCTTGTTGCAGGATGCAATCCCACCCTATGCAATCATGCATATCCACATGCAGCAAAGGAAACATGCATATGCACAAACTGGCTCATTCGAGGCCGAGCGCTTGTCGAGTCAACATCTCCTGAGGATGCCCCGTGGAGGGGAGAAACACGTGTCGAGTATAGGTTTGATTGCATGGCATGTTTTTCTATTTCTTGCACTTGTGCATATGCATGTTTCCTTTGCTGCATGTGGATATGCATGATTGCATAGGGTGGGATTGCATCCTGCAACAAGCCTGGATTTTTGTCGCGGAATTAAAACTACATATTTTTCATAACATTTAACTCAAAAATAATTCAATAGAGAGACTCAAAATCCAACTTTATTTACTACACGCTACACGTAATAAGATACTCATTTCACCGATGGATGACACGACGTAGCCCGACGCCATACATTTTAATAGCGACTCAAAATTTAAGTATATTTACTACTGTAACCAGGCCCTGTAGCCATGTAACCAACGACGATATAATACTAGACTGGTAATAACAGGCGACCGATGTCTGCCAACACATTAGGCAAAAAAGTCTTATATCCGTCTCATTTCGACCAATCCTGTGAGCCGTAAACATACGTTGAGACAGAACCGACCTTGAGTTAGCCAATCACAACGCAGTACCCCGCCTCCCTCGCTTACGTAGTACCTCAGCGAGTTGGCAGAATAGTTTTGTTCGTTAGATCGTGCAATGCGTAGTCTAGTATTATATCGTCGTTGCATGTAACAAACGATAAACGCAAACGCTGAGTAGGCTTTAATAGATATTCAACTTTATGTACCTGGGAATAACGTTACAGATCTAGTGAAGATTGCTTATCGTTTTCGATCTTTCCTGTCGCTAACGCTTAGAAATCTTAAACAGATTTTCAACTTGAAGCTCTAGGCTATATAGTTGAAAATCTATTGGTGAGTACCGAGCGTTAACGATTATCGTTTGCGATTTGTTGTGACTTGGCTAGAGGGGCTGAGCCTGTAGCCAAACGGCAAGCGACAATCGTTAACGTTCAGTCGCTAACATTTTCAACTTTATACCCCATCGCATAAAGTTGAAAATCTAGTAAAGACTGCTGAGCGATAGCGAACGAAACAAACGAAAACGATCTGTAATCTTTGATAGATTTTCAACTTTATGCAATGGAGTATAAAGTTGAAAATGTATTAGCGACTGCTGAACGTTAGCGAATGTCGCTTGCCATTTGGCTATAGGGCCAGGACCGTCGCATCACGTCGCGTAGCGTCGCGTCTCGGTGTGTACTGACCCTTAAGAATCTATTACTATAGACTCGATTGACGATACGGTTGGCGCAGTGACTGAGCGATCGACTGCTGTGCAGGATGTAGCGGGTTCGATCCCCGCACGGAACAAATATTTGTATGATCTGCAAGTAGCTGTTCCGAGTCTGGGTGATTGTGTTTGTGAGTTTCTACGTTTGTAAACGCACCCACGATACAGGAAGAAATTCCTATTGTACGTACACACGGCTATACACATCAAGCTATACAAACTAGTATAAGCTGACCGTTCAATGTGCGGAAAGATCATTTAAAGCGAGTCCAAGACAAACTGGTTTTGTATAAGCTTGATGTTTAGCCGTGTGTACGTACAACGTATTAAAAAATATATATATATATATCCACCAGACTTCGGTCACCGTCCGTTCGTTCCTCGTGTCAAGAAGCTGCGGCCCTGCTCAGAGTTGTACGAGAAGAAGGAAGAAGAGGTGGCGCTTCCACCAGCACCGCCCAAGCTGGCCATGAAAGACACCGAGCTCATGAAGGTGGCGAAAGAGCTGTATGAGACAGACCAGGAGACACCCACGTTGCAGCCATTGCCCACGCATTTAAGGAGTTAGTGTAATTTATTTATTATCATAGATTTCTAAGACCCAATTGCAAAAGCCAGGGTATTTTTTGACTTAGAGCTAACATTGGTCTTAAAGGCCCTTTTTTCTTTGGCTGGTTAAAATCATCAAATGAGTCCATTCGACCTGAGTGGAGCGGAAGCGAGTGTCAGACTTTGTTCAGACAAAAATCCACGGTGTTCCTTCAATAGTTATTTATTTACGATCCTGGGGTACGGTTACCTGTTTAGAGAGTCCCACGACGCAGGTATGCTTTGGCCCTCTGTCGAGGTCCCGTCAAAGCCTAAAGGACCCTTGAGTTGAGGTCTCATCATCTCCCTAGCCTTTTCCCAACATAATTGGGGTCGGCTTCCAGTCAAACCAGATACAGCTGAATATCAGTATTTTACATGGAGCGACTGCCCCTCGGATCTCCACAACCCAGTAACTGGGTAATACGAAACTCCATGGTAAGACTGGTTGTCAGACTTTCGAGATTCTAACTGTGATTAACGACTGTCAAAGATCTACAAATGACAGCCGGGAACAACGGCTTTACGTGCTTTCCGAGGCACGGAGAAAACTCGCTATGACAGATGGTCACCCATCCACAGACCAACTTTAGCAAGCGCGGCTTAACCCGGAAGATTGGCTTGTGCGGCTGTTATTATTTAGCCACGAGCTCTCCTAAAAGACCCTTGAGGTCTAACATTCCGAAAAAGATCTAAACTACATATTCCATTGTTTGCGTAATAGAATAGACCATTTTAAGAATTTCATCGCAATTCGTATTATTACGATTTTGCAGTAATGGCTTTTTCAGACCCCTGACTGACTGACATTTTTGTTTTCTTGTTGTTAAAAGCATCACAACTGTAGAGATAGTTTTAGGTTACAAATAACCTTGGTTTTTAGATTTGGGTCTTTCATGTAGCTCTTGTGTGTGACGTACAGCCTACGGCTTAATGCTAAGCTCAGTGTAACGAAAGTTCCTGGTGTTTTGAAGTTTGACGACGTTTTTACCTTATCTCTAGTTGTAGTGAAGAAGATATTGTAATTTCTATAAATACTAGCTGACCCCGCAAACGTTGTTTTGCCATATAAATTTAAAAAAAAAATAGATAGTCGCCGATTCTCAGACCTACTGAATACGCATATAAAATTTGGTAAAAATCGGTAGAGCCGTTTCGGAGGAGTACGGTAACTAACATTGTGACACGGAAATTTTATATATAAGATATAATGCCATAGAAAAAAGTATTAAATAAAAATAGGTACTTAGCTAAAATTTACAATATCGTTGCAAGATCTTACGTAGCTACTACGTAGGTAGTAACTTATTTCACTATATTTCAAATGATTAAACAACTTTAATTTGTAAACTTTTGTTAGCATTCAAACTTGGAGTTTGAAATGACAAAAGTAGTAGAAAGGTTTCTTGGTAGAATTTAAGGCTCAGGTCTTGTAAAATTCACTCGCGCCGAATTATTTGCGTAACTTTGTTTGTGATTTTTGAACAAAATAGTGCAATAGCTTGAAATATTATTATTGCACATAAATAACCATAATATAAGTAACAGCTAGTTATTTTTTTTAAGTTGATTTAAGTGGATTATATACGGTAAATCAAGCGTTCAAATCAGCTCTTTCCTGCCCAACGTCATTTCGAGTTACGTTGGTGCACTCAATCTGAGACAATGAAGAATTAATTTAAAAATCTGAGCAGCGCATAATGACCGCAATATCCTCGTCTTCAAACTGCGCTGATTAGTTTTTTATATTTATCTTTCATTTTCTAAATTAAGATGGCAGAATATTATCAAAATTCTCGGATTTTATCTCTCAATAAATAGTTTTTTTCATAAGAACTATGCATCGTAGGTATGTAATATTTAGATTATTTTGATGTCGACAGATCAGTAAAGCAAATACAAAAAAAAAATTGTACCTAAAGCACTTTTTTTCAACAATAAAAAATATCTCAAATAACCTCTCAAAAAGTGTTTATAAACGAGAATTGCAAGAGAAATTCCTTAGTGGCCGGTGGACGGCCGGAGCGATCGGACGTGAGGTCCACGACGAATTTTTATTGGTCCCTCTCGCTCGCACCTTCTCTCGCTCTAACGGTGATTACGCACAGTTACGCATCTCAGGTTGCTCTACTTGATTAAATTAAAATATATTTTTTAACCGACGGAAAAAAAGGAGGAGGTTCTCAATTCGACATGTATATATATATATATATTTTATTTATGACCATTCATTACTTTTTCTTACGTGGTCCAATTTCAAAAATTCATTTTTTTTTTTTGTTGTACGTAGTGTATCTGAAAGTTGGTCCCATTTAAATATCAAAACTAAACGCGGCCTATATGGGTAGAAAAAAAGGAATTAATTGTCAATTTTCCTACAGAATTTTCAGTTGTGAACCGATTCTGTTGAAATAAAGTTAACATAATGTAGTCCTGAGGACATTATAATTATACTACATGTATAGCAGAGATATGGAGAAGTAACTAAACAGGTTCGAGCGAATTCCGACCTTATTGACATTTAAAATTTAGTTTGTTTTTTCTCACATTCACGTTTGCTAATATTGCTCCTTCATTAAAATCCGGTTTTTGCATAAATGTCAGTAAGGTCGAAAATCGTTTGAACATGTTTTTTAAATTGCTTAACGATAGCAAGTAAAAAAAACAGCTTCAAGCGATTTTCGACCTTATTGACATTTAAAATTTAGTTCGTTTTTTCTCACATTCACGTTTGCTAACATTGCTCCTTCATTAAAATCCGGTTTTTGAATAAATGTCAGTAAGGTCGAAAATCGTTTGAACCTGTTTTTTAAATTGCTTAACGATAGCAAGTTAAAAAAACAGCTTCAAGCGATTTTCGACCTTATTAACATTTAAAATTTGGTTTGTTTTTTCTCACATTCACGTTCGCTAACATTGCTCCTTCATTAAAATCCGGTTTTTGCATAAATGTCAATAAGGTCGAAAATCGTTTGAACCTGTTTTTTAAATTGCTTAACGATAGGAAGTTATTGTCTCACATTCACGTTCGCTAACATTGCTCCTTCATTAAAATCCAGCAAGGAACAAAAGCGTTGGTTACTCTGTCTCCAGGTGGTAATGGACTGTGCCTATGACAAGGAGTGCAGTCCTTGGATGTTACTGTGGTACCCCGGCCAGGGCGGGAGGGACTGTCAGACTTGTACTGACTAAAATCCACGGTGTCCTTCAAATAACCCTTTCGTGTTCCGGGACACGGTAATGAGATAAGTACCGCGACGCCAGCAGGCTTAAGCCCTCTAGAGGGGGACCCCGTCATCATGCTGACGCTATTTGAGGCGCTCGTAGAACACAACGCGCCGTCGACCCGGGCATGGCCCATGACTTTTTTTACCCGACTGCGCCAGGAGGGTTATGTTTTTCGAGTGTATGTATGTATGTATATTTCTTTGTGTTGCTCTGCAGCCTAAACGGCTTGATGGAGTTTAACTTGAGAGGTGTCGTTAGATTCGTCTTAAACGTGAGAGTGTCACTGGGTACATAAAACTGGCCAAGTGCGAGTCTAACTCGCGTGCAAAGGGTTCCGAACTAAAAATATTTTTTTAAGATCTCTCACATTCTATCAAGTGGGGTGTCAAATCAAAGGATTTTAAAAATGGTTTACCAAAATATATATATAACTTATATGTTTCAATTTAATTTGGACTGATAAATGCTAACAAAAACTAAAAATAGTAAAATAAAATAAAAATTAAAAAAAACAAAAAACCCAACTGCGTAAAAAAACTAAAAAGAAAGAAACAAGCCCAGTAGTTTAGAATGCACTCATTCACACTCACAGTCGAGGGGCCCCCCTTGGGAAGATTTGATTGGTATAATTTGAATGGGCCCCGACTGTGAGTGTGAATGAGTGAATTCTAAACTACTGGGCTTGTTTCTTTCTTTTTAGTTTTTTTACGCAGTTGGGTTTTTTGTTTTTTTAAATATTTATTTTATTTATCATGGTAAAATCATCAAATGAGTCCTCCCACCCCAGGCCAAGCGGAAGGGACTGTCAGACTTGTACTGACTTAAATTCACGGTGTTCTTCAATAGCCTTTTACGTTCTCGGTTTACAAGGGTATACAAAGCGCCGTCGACTCGGACATGGTCCATGGTCGGACAGCGAGTCGCCCATTACGCGCTTACGATGGCCAGAGATGACCATGACCGAGTCACCGTGGGCGTCTACCACTGTGGCTGGGATGTAAGGTTTACGCTGTCCTCTCTCTCACGCGTCCCGCCTCTTCCTTCGCCAGCATCACTGCTGCACTGACCTTTTTTTAGGTTTAAATAATTAAACACGATTGTTATTATTATTATTAAAACACTTGTGTGATACTCGTATTATTACAAACCAAGTCATATTAAAACTCCTTATTAAGCAACAATTTCTATAACTCCTTTTAAATAATCCTTAGTAGAGCAATGTTCTTACCGCATCAAAATTGTTTTATAATAATTCAGTAGGCAGGATGTATGCGGGGGGTTGCGGGGAGGGAGCCCGAAATTTGACGTACGATCGACTGGCCGAACGCGATTCTATTTTGTGCAAACCAAGACTGAAGCCTTAATAATTTGGTTAAGAAAGTTTCAATGTCAGACGTGATTCGATGTCGTTACAAAAGCTGCATGATTACATTCAGTAATTTAAGTACTTTTTACAATGCTATGGTATTTAGCGGCATCAGTTCCCGTTAGCCTTGGAAAATAGTAGGAAGATAATGATAGATAACTAAGTGAATTAAAATTATTCTTGTTTAGAAAGAGTTCGCGTATGTACACAAGCCTTGTGCCTATTCAGGGGATCTAAAACCGCCAATTCATCAACGTTTCTAACAGCAATGTTGCTAAAATTGTTCTTTATCAATTATGCTGTATAACATGTGGTATAACTTGAACAATAGAAAAGATTACCTACTCCTTGTTACCAAAGTTGATAAAGTGGTGATTTTTAAACCCGCTGATATCGGTCCCATCAATAAAAATTAAGAATTTTGTTCTAATCAGCGGCAGCAGCATCATTTGGCAGGTGAACTACTCGTACAGTCGACTTTGTCTCTGACACCTGAGACTAGAGCAAACTACCTCATAAATAAAAAAAACTCATTTCTCTTGTACTTACAAGGAATTCATGAGAGAAATCATGCTTCTAGATGCAACCGTGCGCTGTCTGTACGAGTTTAGGATTTTTAGTATAGCCCCGAATCTGCAGAGAAAAGGAAGCCCCTTTGGCAGTGACATTACTACCAAGGGGGTTTACCAATTACCGTACCTATTAGATTGACATAAACTTTGTGTTGTGGAATAATTGGAGAATTTAGAGAGCTTAGTGCTCCTGCAACAATTTATTTCAACAGCAACGAATATAATATGTATTTTGTTTTATTCGCAAATCAGACAATTGTGTCTGATTTGCGAATAATACACAATATACAATGTGTAACAAAATGTTTTATTTTGCAAACGGACGGACCATTGACGTAAGTCAGTATTTAATTGTTATGAACAAACAAACAGCACGTGCACTGATATTTTTGTTAACACACGGCTAATTCCATCGACTTCCTTTTACAATGTTTGTTTTGCTAATTGTTTTATGTTTTCATTTTGTTAACGATATTCTTGGAGCATGAGCTTTGATATTAATAAGATTTTGTTTGACTCGTGCTTGAATTATTTAGATTGTAGTTTGTAGTAGAAAGTAGCTAAGTATTTTGTGTGAAAGTATGTAGATGTAGACTAGGTCTTTTATTTGTAGTGATTATGTTTTGTAGTTAACAACTCGTGCCATAGGTGATGCTTACTCGCGTCAAAGGCGATAAAACCGCGCGTCATCGTCAGCACCGCTATTGTTTCGATACAAACGCACGATTTTCTCTTGTCATTTTGGAAACGAAGACTGGGAAAAGGACTGAGAGTAGCGCGTGTTTACGTAGCGATTAAAGCGCGACAGCATCGCAAATTATCGGCACAGAATTTAAATAACATGGGGGGAAGTTATACATCCAGGTGGCATTATCACAGTCATTTTGCTTATAGTAGGGGCGGCGAAGAAGGGTTTTTTGATGTGATTTGAGCGTGTCAGATAACTATATAGGGAGAATCCGCACCTTTTAATATACCTGTACCAAGTATGAACCCTGCATTTGGTGGGGTGTGTTTGGGGGAACCCGTCAGATTAGTAAAAAAAAATTGATCCTCAGAAAAACTCGAGCGCGTCAGATTAAGAAAAGGTAGATTAATTACGTTCAGAAGAGTGTATATCTCTATAATCTGACAATTTGAGCGTGGCATTAGGTAATGAGCGAGTCCTGAAGATGTTAAACAAAAACGTTTAGCCTGCTCGTTCCTTATAGCAATCAACTTTCCGTCTAATTAATTTTAATTATTTATAAGGCGTTTTCGGTTTTGGGTTTTCAACCGCTTGTTACGGACAGCCCCCTTGAATTAATCATCAGAATAATATGTAATGGTTATCAGAAACATAAAGCGCGTTTACACTGTAAATGGCTGACGCGCTCGAGTACTTCTTCACAACTGTTTTTTTTTACACTTTTAAAAATGTTAACACGCTCTCCCCCCACTAAATTAGAAAACTTGTCAGAAACTTTTTTCTTTTTAAAACATAATCTTTGTAATCCAATAGATTTCCATGGCGCTTGAGGAACTGCTTTAGCATCCTCGCCTCCTCTACTATTATGCATCGTTTCAAAACGTCGGGCGACGTTTTGAAACGATGTGTTTCATATAAAGTAGCAAGCTACACAAGACACGAATATCAAAAGCAATAAACAAGATTATTACCTTGTATGCCGCTGTTTTTACTAGTGGCCATATTATGTTGATACAGTAAAACAAGGTACTCGAAGGTGTATACTTCCGCTTATAGTACGTTACGACACTCATGTGTTTGTGGATTGTCACGACATTATGTGCTATACTAAAACTTGTATTTTGACTTACATAGCACGCAGAACTGATGGCCCATGGGGCCATAAGGTTCTCGAATGGAGACAATGTACCGGCAAGCGCAGCGTGAGACGTCCACCTACAAGGTGGACAGACGATCTGATTAAAATCACAAGATCGCGCTGGATGCCAGACGCTTCCATCCGGTCCTATTGGAAGTCTATAGGGCTATGTTCAGCAGTGGACGTCTTACGGCTTATATAATGATGATCTGTTATCTAAATAATTATTATGCTAGACATCTATTGTGCAAGTGCATAAAGTCATACCCTTCTATTGTCATGGAATTTAATGGACTTCGTGTACGATTCTCTCATCTACCATGTGATTGCATTTTGCTTGCAAAATACTTACACTACATTCAACTCAAGTCCACCATGTATATTAAATCCACTTCACTATCTATCCGAAATTATTAAACATGGTATTCACGCTCCTCTAGATGACCTACGATCCTGAGAGATGCTACTCACAAAATAAAAGACAATTTAACCCGGGCAACCTATTTCTGACTGTTCGAGCCTCGACGTCGAATTATTCTAGGGTCGAGTAGTCGAGGGTCTATCTGTCCATGCGTTCAGGCTTCTGGGTCGAGTTGTCCCGGGGTGGTCTTCTAACATCATTATTAACATTATTTTCTCTCCACAGTACTCGGCTACACGCGTCCAAGTCTATGGCACACCGGGATCAGTGACTACCAGGGGGGCATAGCTCGGTTGGCGTACGAAATGATCCGTGATGATCGTATTCCGAAGTATCATGCTCACAACGGTTGCCGGCCCAGGTGGGGGCTGCCCCCAGAGGAAGAGAGGCAACCGGAGTTGGATGGGGTGCCCTTCGATGGAGAGAGGCTGTTTTAGAGTAGCTGGATAATTTTTATGAGTGTGCATGTCCAGTTTAAAGGATGAGATGGAGATATTACCCAGTATTTTTTTAAATTGTGGTGTTCGGTGGAAGGTCTGTCGAGTTTTGCAAATTATACCCCAGTTAAACTTGAAGTATTCAGTTGAACGTACATGACAACTGAAAATTTTAAAATAATTAATTAAACAGTATTTTAGTGCAATGATAGTATTTGTTTCCAGAAACTGCTAGATTTTATTAATTAAAAATTGTATGTGATTGGATAAATTGTTGTTGTATTTAGACTTTTCTTTGTATCCATTTGCTATTTTTACAGTAAACATTATCTTAAGCCAGTATCATACATTGTGGTTTTTTTGTTTTCTACATTTTATACTCCTTGAGGTATAACCGAAGGTTCAACATGGGAATCTCTGTGTGCGGATCCAGTATTTAAAATGGGTTCAGTTATAAACGTGGTCCCAGTTATTAAAGCGGGTCCAGTTATTAAAGTGGTCCCAGTTATTAAAGTGGTGCCAAATATAAGTGGGCCCAGTTTTTAAAGTGGTCCCAGTTATTAAAGTGGTCCCAGTTAATAAAGTGGTCCCAGTTATTAAATCGGTCCCATTTATTAAAGCGTGTCCAGTTATTAAAGTGGTGCCTGTTATTAAATCGGGTCCAGTTATAAAAGTGGGCCCAATTATTAAAGTGGTCCCAAGTATAATAGTGCACCTAGTTAATAAAGTGGTCCCAGAAACAAAAGTGGTCCTAAACCTAAATGAAAAATTGGGACCAGTTATTAAAGTGGTCCCAGTTATCAAAGTGGGTCCAATTATAAAAGTGGGCCCAGTTATTAAAGTGGGTCCAGTTTGGCTTTATTGACTTTGCTTTATTAACTGGGACCACTTTAATAACAGGAACCGATTTAATAACTGGATCCGATTTAACAAATGGGACCAAATTAATAACTGGGACCAATTAAATAACTAGGCCCACTTTAATGACTGGGACCACTTTAATAACTGGGACCACTTTAATAACTGGGACCAC
This sequence comes from Agrotis clavis, assembly GCA_954870645.1. Taxonomy (NCBI): domain Eukaryota; kingdom Metazoa; phylum Arthropoda; class Insecta; order Lepidoptera; family Noctuidae; genus Agrotis; species Agrotis clavis. Next base: position 1,567,103 of record OX940925.1, read on the forward strand.
TTATATTTGGCACCACTTTATAAACTGGGACCACTTTTATATTTTAGACCACTTTTATAACTGGAACCACTTTTATAACTGGGACCGATTCAATAACAGAGACCACTTTATTAACTGGGACCACTTTAAATACTGAACCCCCTTATATTTGGTACCACTTTAAAATAACTGGTCCCACTTTTATTTTTTAGACCACTTTTATAACTGGAACCACTTTTATAACAGGAACCGCTTTAATAACTGGGACCGATTCAATAACTGGAACCACTTTATTAACTGGGACCACTTATAAACTGGGACCACTTTAATAACTGGGATCACTTTAATAACTGAGCCCACTTTTATATTTGGGACCACTTTATAAACCAATCAATAACTGGGAGCACTTTAAAACTGGGACCGATTTAATAACTGGGACCGATTTAATATCTGGGACCACTTTAATAACTGGGACCACTTTAGTAACTTGGCCTACTTTTATTAAAGACCCGCTTTAATAACTGCGACCACTTAAATAACAACGACCACAATAACTGGGACCTCTTTTATAACTGGGACCGATTTTTAACTGGTACCACTTTATTTACTGAGACCACTTTAATGACAAAGTCGCTCAACGAGCTATGGAGAGGGCTATGCTAGGTGTTTCTCTACGTGATCGAATCCGAAATGAGGAGATCCGTAGACGAACTAAAGTCACCGATATAGCCCACCGGATTAGCAAGCTGAAGTGGCAATGGGCAGGCCATATTGCTCGCAGAGCAGATGGCCGATGGGGTCGAAAAGTACTAGAGTGGAGACCACGGACTAGCAAGCGCAGCGTAGGACGTCCACCAGCAAGGTGGACAGACGACCTTATAAAGGTCGCCGGAAGACGCTGGATGCAGGTCGCTTCCAACCGGTATAAGTGGAAATCAAAAGGGGAGGCCTATGTTCAGCAGTGGACGTCCTACGGCTGAGATGATGACTTTAATGACTGGACCCACTTTAATAACTGGGACCACTTTTTAACTGGGGCCACTTAAATAACCATGACCACAAAAATAACTGGGACCACTTTTATAACTGGGACCGATTTGATAACTGGGACCACTTTATTAACTGGGACCACGTTAAAAATTGGGACCATTTTAATAACAGGGACCACTTTAATAACTGGGACAACTTTATTAACTGGGAGCACTTTAATAACTGGGAGCGATTTAATAACTGGGCCGATTTAATAACTGGGACCGATTTTATATCTGGCACCACTTTTATAACTGGGACAACTTTAATAACTGGGACCGATTTAATAACTGGGTCCACTTTAATAATGGGGACCACTTTAATAACTGGGACCACTTAAATAACAATGACCACATAAATAACTGGGACCACTTTTATAACTGGGACCGATTTAATAACTGGGACCACTTTAATAACTGGTCTCACTTTTATATTTGGGACCACTTTATAAACTGGGACCACTTTACAAACAGGGCCCACTTTTATATTTGGGACCACTTTATAAACTGGGACCACTTTACAAACAGGGCCCACTTTTACATTTGGGGCCACTAATAACAGGTCCCGCTTTTATTTTTAGGACCACTTTTATAACTGGAACTATTTTTATAACAGAGACCACTTTAATAACTGGACCCACTTTAATAACTGGGACCACTTTAATAACTGGGACCACTTTAATAACTGGGACTACTTTTATAACTGGGACCACTTTCATAACTGGGGCTGCTTTAATAACTGGACACGATTTAATAACTGGGACCACTTTCATAACTGGGGCTGCTTTAATAACTGGACCCGATTTAATAACTGGGGCCACTTTATTAACTGGACCCACTTTAATAACTGGGAACACTTTAAAAACTGGGCCACTTTAATGACCCCAGTCATTAAAGTGTACATTTGGGACCACTAATGACTGGTCCCGCTTTTATTTTTAGGACCACTTTTATAACTGGAACCACTTTTATAACAGAGACCACTTTAATAACTGGACTCACTTTAATAACTGGGACCACTTTAATAACTGGGGCCACTTTAATAACAGGGCCCACTTTTATATTTGATACCACATTTATAACTGAGACCACTTTAATAACTGGACCCACTTTTATATTTAGGACCACTTTAATAACTGGGACCACTTTAAGAACTGGTACCACTTTAATAACTGGGACCACTTTAATAACTGGACCCGCTTTAAAACTGGGACCGTTTTTAATAACTGGACCCACTTTAATAACTGGGACCATTTTAGTAACTGTACCCACTTTGAATACTGGGCCCGCTTTTTTCGAAGAAATCCATGTTGTTCGTCACATAAATTACACCTTACTGCCTCGTAAAGGTCGGTATATACTAGACGTTCAAGGATCTTCGAGAACAAGTACATCTTGGTTAAGGGACCTTATGTAGTTTTCAATATTACATTTGTTCCCTTTTTTAAAGATTGGCGTCACGTAAGCCGATTTTTCATATTTTGGGGACTATTCCTTCAGCAAGTGAGCGCTTGAACACAATTGTTATCGGCGCAGCTAAACTAGTAGCACAGTTAACAATAAATAATGGCGGTATTTGATCAGGACCACCGGATTTGCTTAGGTCAAGTGCTTTATGCAGCTTGAGCACACGTGTATGATTACTTCGACAGAACTAATGCTTGTTGCGCTATTAATAAAACTAGTACTACGCGGGGTGTTTACTAAACGTTAGAATTATTGGACTCTGGTTCTTGAAAAGTGGTAGAAAAATAAGTAGAAAACAAGTTCCCACTAATATCCTGACCCGTACAAGCTGTCGTATTCCTATACGTCACGACGTTCGGAAAACTACCACTTATTAGACAAGTGTTCAACAGACGTTTAAAAGTTTTTGTGGTACCACGGTAAATGTTTAATTAATACTTGTTATGGTTAAAACGTTTGAGTAAAACAAGCATCCGAAACAAAAACATGTCTTAAAATATTTAATACCTTCACACTTTAAACGGCTGCAAATGGCTTACAAAGATTTGTTCTGTCCAGACATTATTACTTTAAATCAAACATTTTTCACATGGCTCTTATAAAGGTACATTACTCCACTTTATGAGAGATTTACCTAATTTACACGAAGTTTTAAAAACTTTTCATCTTTTCACTAGTTTTCTTTGATAATTTGTGTTTCTCACTCATTTTAATGTCCCACACTGATAAATGGACGTTTACGATCTCGAGTGAGACTTCAAAAGTGCTAAAGTCAAGCCTTGTTAAACAACAGATTGTGCATAAATTATAAAAGGTGTTGAAAATCAATCTTTCAATGCACAATAAACGGAAAATTACGAGTTTTGGGAAGAAAAGGATAGGTATTATTGAAGTGTTGAAAAGGTACAAATTGTGTTTGTTTCAGAACAAGGTCTGACAAAGGGACGTTTAAGTCACGTGTTCATTTATTGTCGAGGAGGCAGAAAATATTGATGTAGGTACCTACTTTTATTTAATGAATTATTCAAATACTTTAAGTAAGCTAGGCCGTGAGCACCCTAACGGCCTGTTCACTACCTTTCGTGATCGATGACTTTGCACGGGGCAGTAAGATCAAATGTAAGTATAGAAAGGTTTGAAACACGGCACGAGGCGCCGCCAGTGGCGAATTCACGTACTTACAAAGTAATTAGTTATCATATTCGCGCCCCCACCGCACTGTTCAAGGCTAAGACCAAAGTTGTGAACAGGGCGTAACCTAGGTGCTTCCAAACTGGCTTGACTGTTATCCTGCTGACTTATTGATCATTAATTTATTTCAGAGCAAAAGCTACTTTTCATAATAATTTAGAATGTATAAAAATTTACGAGTACTCATCGATTAACTCTTACGGGTCGATATTGTAGATATAGTTATTCTGTACTTGTTACATAGTGTTAGCTTATTTACACATATATCTAAACCTGGTTGCCTCCTACATAGTCTTTCCAGGATTGGCATTGTCCAGAAAAAGGCATGTCTTCTAAAATACAGTGAGATTTGACATCGGCATCGCCAGCCCCAAAGATTGAACATTATGTTTTTATCTCTGATCTCCTTAGCTCTTAGCCTGCACTCCAAGAAGTCTGGACACAGCTGAGATAATTCATCTGGCCAGTTGCCAAGTGCACTTCCATTGTCATTACCCGCATGAGACTGCGCCCGCGCAAATGACGCGTCGTTCGTTTGTTTTGCTCCTTTTCTTATCTGTCATTGGCCTAGCTCCGGAACCTGGTTTTCTTTTTGTAAAAGTCGAGGTTTTATTTAGGCCTGAGTCAGGACTAGTCTTTTGAGGGTTTGTGTCTATTTGAAGATTGCTTTTGATGTTTGCGTCAGGCAATACATAGTTGTCTTTTTATTTATGCTAAACATGTGTCTATTTGGCACAGCCGTGAAGCATTAAAGCTTAATTAAATTTTTTAAATGAAACTGCTATTTACAGGGGAAAACTAGGTAATATGCCCCAGCTGACAAAATGCCCCTTCATTCTAGTCGATTGTAAAATGTCTAGATTCCGTGTTCGAAACAAAACGTAAAGTGAAGCCACTTTTTAATATGTGAGTGAACGCTATCCACACATTTTGTTTTCCTTGGACATGTTCACTGGTTTTACGTAAGAATCAAACGACGAGGGATCTAAAATTCTAGTATTCAAACTTACTGTTCTGAACCACATAACTGCTCTCGGCCTCGGCCATGTTGTACGCCAACAGTGGCCATCCTAGGCCCGGGCCACATAGAAAAGACGTAAGACGCAGACGGGGCGAAGACATATGTCTCTTCGGCGTCTCTTTCATACAAAATGTACATAGAAGTGTCGCGACGTAAAACATACAGAAGAGCCGGGGCGCGGGCGCGACTCTCATACATTTTCTGCCGTCCGCGACGCGTCCTCGTCTTACGTCTTTTCTATGTGGCCCGCGCCTTAGCGTGTGGTTTCGAGCAGCGAGTTTAAATGCTAGAATGATGGGGCGTTTTGTCAACTAGGGACTAAGAGTTTTGTGATCCTGTAGTCGGAAGAGACTGGATGAGAAAAGCTCAAGACAGGGCTCATTGGCGCACATTGGGAGACGCCTATGTCCAGCAGTGGACGAATACAGACTGATGTTGATGATGTAGTAAACTCAAGCTAATTAAAATGTATGAATAAAGAGTCTGCATTCCCTAAAGCTACAACATTGCAGTCTTTAAATCAAAAGTGAACAGGTTACTAATAGGTAAGCGTGCTTCACCTTCGCCTACATCTTCGCTTACTATTCGGCGAGTTAGTGGTCTTTTTTTTTGTAGCGTGGTAAAATCATCAAATGAGTCCTCCCACCCCGGGCAGGGCGGGAGGGACTGTCAGACTTGTACTGACTAAAATCCACGGTGTCCTTCAGTAGCCTGTTATGTTCCGGGGTCACGGTAAGGAAATAATCCCGCGACCGAGTTAGTGGTCTAGTGTCCGTTTCGACCGCGCGGCCATGACGTTTTTTTTAAATAAAAACCATCCCAAGTTTTTGTAAAAAAATGTAAAAGTCGATTCCCATAAACCATAAATTTGTCAAAGCAATGGTTAAAAAGTTATAAGGGTTTGAACGTGGCCGCGCCATCGAAACTTTCCGAACCGCGCGGCCATGGAGATCTTTAAAACTAAGAGTCGCAGAGACCTGAAATTTTGGGAAATAGTAGATTGAATTTGTAAACCAAATGTAAAAATATAGAAAAAAATCCTGTGTTTGTATTTTAGGAGTTTTAAGGATAAAACCTCGTGGCCGCGCCATTGAAACGGTGACAAAAACGTTATCGCCGATATCTCACTGAAAAAGAATCTCAGACGTCTGAAATTTTTTGTAAAACACAGATTTTCATTTGTCAAAACTAGTAAAAATACAACAAAAAATCCTAGGTTTATATTTCAGGAGCTGTAAGACTAAAACGCCATGGCCGCGCCATCGAAACGTTGAAAATTTAGTTTTTCGCCAATATCTCGCTGAAAAAGCATCGCAGAGGTCTAAAGTTTTTTGTAAAACACAGATTTGAATTTGTCAAAACTAGTAAAAATACAACAAAAAATCCTAGGTTTATATTTGAGGAGCTGTTGAAGAAAATCTTCAATGCGTCTTGAATATGTCGATTAGGGTGACCACGGATTATTATTTACAGAGCAATTTCCACCCTTTTTATTAAAAATGATACCCCAAGGATTCGTTGAACAAAATCTTTAAAAATCACATAAGTTAGAGACTGTTCGATTGTTGGTATATGTTTTTTAAAAAGTAATAATTAAATTAAAAATTCAGGTCTGTGTCAGGTAGGTGTAAGACGATACATAATTTAACATATGGTTTAATCGATGACATTAAGATATTAAACAACAGGAGAATTTTAAAAACTATAGTGAGAATAAGCTCCATTTAAAGACAGCCCCGTCTTTAAATGGAGCACTCAACATCGAACAATCTCTAATTTATGTGATTTTTAAAGATATAGCCATATTATTGCTCCTCATTGTTCGACGAATCCTTGGGATATCATTTCTTATGAAAAGGTGGAAATTATCTCTGTAAATAATAATCCGTGGTCACCCTAATCGACATATTCAAGACGCATTGAAGATTTTCTTCAACAGCTCCTCAAATATAAACCTAGGATATTTTGTTGTATTTTTACTAGTTTTGACAAATTCAAATCTGTGTTTTACAAAAAACTTTAGACCTCTGCGATGCTTTTTCAGCGAGATATTGGCGAAAAACTAAATTTTCAACGTTTCGATGGCGCGGCCATGGCGTTTTAGTCTTACAGCTCCTGAAATATAAACCTAAGATTTTTTTTTTGTATTTTTACTAGTTTTGACAAATGAAAATCTGTGTTTTACAAAAAATTTCAGACGTCTGAGATTCTTTTTCAGTGAGATATCGGCGATAACGTTTTTGTCACCGTTTCAATGGCGCGGCCACGAGGTTTTATCCTTAAAACTCCTAAAATACAAACACAGGATTTTTTTCTATATTTTTACATTTGGTTTACAAATTCAATCTACTATTTCCCAAAATTTCAGGTCTCTGCGACTCTTAGTTTTAAAGATCTCCATGGCCGCGCGGTTCGGAAAGTTTCGATGGCGCGGCCACGTTCAAACCCTTATAACTTTTTAACCATTGCTTTGACAAATTTATGGTTTATGGGAATCGACTTTTACATTTTTTTACAAAAACTTGGGATGGTTTTTATTTAAAAAAAACGTCATGGCCGCGCGGTCGAAACGGATACAGTGGTCTAACGCGAGTTTATCGCAAAATAATAAAACAGTAGGTAAATAAAAAGATTTTATTCTTTAAACAAAAATTCTTAGTTTTGGATGCAGTTCATGTGTTCTCCGCTTTGCTGCAAATCTTTTAAATGTCAACGGATGTGTGTATGTATAGAGTAGGTACCTGAAAAGAACAATGAATTCGGTATTTCTTTTAACATAATGCACTTTATTTACAGCCATTTTATGGATTTCAGTAAAAAGCTAAATGTAAGTAACCACATCAAACCGAATTTAACGGCACATGATGTTTGATCTCTAAATACGGATGCTGTATGCCAAATGCGCATTGTTTTATTGTTCAAATAAACCTGTTTTGAATATCTTCATACGCATCAAAGTTAAAATAATTGTGCTATATTTGTGTGAACTTCAAACAGGTGTTTTGGTGAAGGTTTATTTGAAAGATCTAAGGACTCATACACATGCATAAAGTCATGCCTTTTTTACTTTTTTTACGTGGTAAAATCATCGAATGACTCCTCCCACCTAGGAGGGACTTCAGACTTTTACTGACTAAAATCCACGGATGTCCTTTTACTTAGAGCATAAATTATAATCTTCTTAGTAAAATGTGGCCACCTACCATGGTGTGCTCAATATCAAACTATTAAATTGATCGACTTGCTTCGTAGGTCGACAACTTATTGAAAAAGAAAACTTCCAATTCCAGTTGATTATTTTTTCGTTATTCCGGTGTTGATCCCATGTACCCTTATTAATAAACGTGAACTAAGTTACATCCAGGATAATCTTCAGATTAAGTACTTATACATTTTTAAGGAATAACTTTGGCGTAACTTTAGTTCGCGTTTATTAATAAGGGTGATAGAGTTTTTTTTCCAGGATTGGTTAAACGTTTGATACACCCTGTATGTGATTTCCCCGGAAGATTTACGAGTCCCACCAAGAGTTCAATCACCTGTGCTCTCAATCTACATAAAGTACTGAGGTACTAAATCAAATCATGGTCATAACAACGTTGATTCTTGTACTAAGAATAATAAAATTGATATAAAAGTAATAGACGGTGAAAATGATTATATTCAGGAAGCATTTGAGCACATGAAAGCAAATTCAATAAGTATTTAAGTAGGTAAACCTATAAAAGAATATCACATGAGAATCTTGACTTCAGTTAACAAGAAACACTGAAATTCAGATTTAAAAGTCTTTGAAGTGAATTTCATACAGAAATCCATTTTTTGTCAAGTGACAGTCAAAGAATTTAGAATTAGAAATAGCTCGCTGAAATACGAGCTTCGAGTTTCACTCACTGTCATAGAAGTATTAATTAATATACCGGATTGCAGAAACGTTATTAATGATATATTTCATCATTGATATTACATAACGATGAAATAGATACTTGACCTACTAGAGCAAACATGTTTGAATTTCTATATCCTTGAGATTAATAATTCTGTATTTTTTAGGTTGATAACTGCTAACTAAAAGGTTTTGCCAAGTCTCGCTTGAAGCCTCGACCCGTAAACCCAACAAAGATGAACTGTATTATCATTAAATAGGAAAATAATTAAAGAATTTGATGGTATGATTAGTTTTCCTTAAAAAGTACATCGAAAAAAAAATGTAGACGTAGAATGTAGGTATGTACATAATTTTATAGAGTGGTCAACTCCACACAATCATTTTTTTTTCCCATTTTTTTTTTATATATAGTTCATCTTTGTTGGGTTTTAACTTTAATGTTAACATTAAAAGAAACTTTTAAATAATTAATTAAATTCATGTTTTTTTTTGCATAGACTCTTATTATCTATTATTTGCTTTATGTTATGAATTATCTATTATTATTTAGAAATTCACATCATTTTTTGACACAACATGATTCGGGCCGAATCTTGTCATACCCTTTTCTGTGTTTAGGGATAATTGAAAAAGTAATGAGCAAGTTTTCAGCGTATTTCAAGCACTTTCGCAAAAATTCACCGAGCTCTCCAGGAATATGTATGAACTAGCTGTGCCCGCGACTTCGTTCGCGTGGATGTCGGAACTTAACAATGTATTTTTTATCAAATTGACAAAGTTTCATACAAAATTTCATCCCCTATTTTATCCCCTTGGGGGTAGAATTGATCAAAATCCTTTCTTAGCGGATGGCTACGTCATAACATGTACCTACCTGCGTGCCAATTTCAGCCCGATCCGTCCAGTGGTTTGGGCTGTGCGTTGATAGATCACTATGTCAGTCAGTCACTTTTGAGTTAACATATTTAGATAGATGACTGAATGATTCTGGCCCGACAAGCCACGTAAGTTTTCCGTCTATAGTCTGAGCCTTTCAAACAATTTCCTGCTCGAACGTCCAAGTGTCGTCACTAGCATATCTACACGGTGGAGTGAACAAATAACTAGTATAACAACTAGGTACTTATATTCTATTACGAGAGGTGCATGTTTATTCATGGAAATGATTATTTCAGGAAAATAAAGATGCAATATGGTGAGATATAAACGTGGTGAACGATTACTTTAAGAGGAAAATGCAATTATGTAGTAAGCAAACATTGGCTGATGTGGGTTCGAACCAGTTCCGGTTTTAAAACAGTTCTTGGGAAGGAACATATCAGAAAAAAAGGTTGCACTCCAGGAGTGCCGGTAGAAGTGAAAACTTTTTTGTTACTATGTTTTATTTTTAATTTGAATGACGTCTTACTCATTTTCGATCAGGGTCACGTGACCCTGACGGTCACGTGACCCTGACGGTCACGTGACCCTGACGCGAGTTTTAAATTTTTTACCCATTACAGAAAAAGTGTACAACGCCGCTAAAGAAGTTTTCACTTCAAAAAAAACTTGACATTTATTGCCCCAACATCTAGGAGATATTTTTGAAATAACGTTCAGGAGTCTATTGTGAATTATTGAAAGATGTAAAGCTTTTTTTTGCGGAAAGATATATTCGACTAGAGTGATTATTCAACTCTAGACACTTTACCAATATGTAACAATTATAAGTTATTTTATAAACGCATGCGACGCGTATCGTAAAAATGATTTTGAGGAAAGAAAAATTCAGTTGCAAGTGGAATTTGAACACGCGACGAAACCCGCTACGTTACCGAATTTAACGTTCAAACGAGAAAATAGATAATTTCAGCTTGCAAGAGTGAGTTGCGATGGCTTAGTTAGTATGTACCAATTATTACGCTATCGCAGTATTGCCAGATGAAGTCGAATCTTTCGTTTAAATATTTAATATTTTTCCGCGAATTGTCGTTCGGCGTGGCGGTCTAAGGCGGAGGCCTATGTTCAGCAGAGGACGTCTTCCGGCTGATGATGATGATGAATTGTGTGATATATTCTCCGTTTGCATAATTTTCATAAAAGGAGCACCGGTTTTGCTTCCACAAAGTTCTTGGTGTCCATATGATTATAAAGATAGATTGCTCAATATTTCAACAGTAAAGATTACTGTTAGCAGGAAAATCTATGCAAAATTCAGAAATTGACTTGGAGAGGAAACTCTATTATTGAGAATTTCGTGCAATTCTACGTTAATTAATTCATTGGCAGTGAGCTAATGATTTGTTTCTTGGCAACTTAGCAGCAAATTGACGTTATTCATTACTCCATAAATCAAAATTAACTAAGTTATACCAGTGAAATAGGGTAGTAAAATAAAAAGTCTAGAATAACAGCATTTGTTGCAGTTGCAGTTCCCAAACCACTTCAACTCCTGAAAGCCAGAATTAACAGTGGCAACCACCAGGAAAGCGCCGGGACAATGAAGCTCGACGTATCTCAGATAATGAATTCAATTATTCAACTGTCTTGGATCCTCCACAACATTATAGTCTGTAGTCATTGACTCTACTGATACTGATAACCAAGTAGTACGTAGTGGTGCTCGTCCTTTTTTTTGGGCTGGGAAATATTCAATGATAAATGTAATAAATGAGTCCTCCCAGTCTGGGTGGAGAAAAAGGGACTGTCAGACTCGTACTGACTGCAGTCCCGCAATTTCGACAGTCTTTTTGCTTTTGCTATCAGGTTGCTGACGTTGATGATGTTTAAAGTTTAACCCAATGTTCCACACTGATTGTACCCAACATTTTATTATCCTGACTATGGTCTAGTGAAATCAATTAGGTTTTCTAGTTATTCAGATATTTACCTTTCAAAACTACATCGATTGTATGTTGCAGTATCACTTGTAGATCAGTCAAAGCCTAATATAATTTCAGCAGAACATTACTAACACAATCTACTGAGGAAGAAGTGATTCTCATTTCGTCGAACGAGCTCTGTTCTATATCACTGAGTTCCCAGAAATTTCAATGAACTTCAAATTTTTGAGAAGCTCAAGATTTGTTGCTATGTTTTAAGAGAAAATTTAATGTGACGGCTTTAAATCATACTAAATAAGATGGCTGAAGTGATATATTGAGTGTTCTTCACTTCTTTAAGACAAAGAACATGATGCCACATAGTTTTAAGAAACATTTATTACGTAAGCAGTGTTTTAGGAAATAGGTTGTAAAAATTCAACATTTTTATAAAATCGTGTGAACTTGTGTGTGGTCGTTTCTCTTAAATTTCTTTATTTAAATTGTTTCTGTTTTGTTTGAGATGAGACTTAATTCTGCTTAAGTTATTTTTAATTGTTTGACTGAATTATATTTGGTTCAGGGAAGCCTGATTGTAATCTAACCCAGTTTTGATGTTCATGAATCATTTAGGTCTTTGACATAGGTGTGTGTACTTTTAATTTATAATAATACATTTACTTGGGCACATAAAGGTATACAGTAGGTACGTGAAGGACTTAAAATTATGTATCGCAATAATATAATTTACATATAAAATTGTTGGGTGAAATTCTGCTCCCCAAGCTAGATCACAAAGTGATCCGCTGGTTGCAAACGGCCACTTAGCAAAATTTCTAATGATTCACTTCGTGAATGATTAATAGCCGTTGCTGAAATGAATCATTGGGAATATTGCTTAAAGTAGCAGTTTTAGACCCGGTGTGGAAGAGACAAAATCTGAGTCCTGTCTTCAAGATACATTTATTCCTTAGCTGAGAATATTCTTACCATAAGCTCAGAAGAGTTTAAATTTGAGAAAATAAAGAGTCTTAAAACATAAACCTTGAAACAAATATATTTTTTCTTCTTGAACGTGTGTAACGGTGTAATAACTGTCTGCGTCTTTAATCTTTACTTCCGAAATAACATTGACATTGAGAGCTTTGAATTGAAACTGATCTCATCGGCGCGGGCGCAGGGTCTATACCACCACCTCTTCGCAGTATGGCAGGCCATTGTAATACCCTACAGGTACCAGAAAATATTGAACACACAGGTAGTCTGTGTGTTTGCTCTTCAAAATCCGAAACTAGCCGAATATCTTTTTCAAAAGTCGATGTGTAATTTATCCCCGGTACTTGTATGTGACATGTCTTCTTTTTCTAAAAGTTATTTGTATTTTGTACTCTGTAACAGAGCATACCTAATCAATTTTATTACATAAACGTCACTTACAGTAGAGGCAATAGAAATAGAAACAGAAGGTGCTACAATATTGGACCAATTGCATATTATTTCCTCATGCCACCTGGAAGCCTACCAAAGCGTAAGTCTCTAGGCTGTGGGAAAGAGACAGAGCTATACAAGTCGTCTAGCGCCATCTCGTTCCCTGAGCGGAACTACTCACGCTTTAAGATGTCATGGTAGGCCACCTGTTTGAGATTTATTACGATACAAATAAACGCTCACGGCAAGGTTGTCAACAAATCATTGTTACAAAAACAATCATTGAACACTATACTTAACTGCTACATTGCAGGCGAATGCTCTTCGTGAATCACCCGAGCATCTTTAAGATTGTTAAAAGAAGTGGTGGTAGACCCCCAGACCTCAGTCGAGGACATGTCCGGCCCTGTCCTCAGACAAGGACACGAGTTCTTGTTTACCATCCAAATGTTCTGTATCACTCTCAGTTGTATCATATCAACCGTGCTTTTGTTAATGTTATCAATTTGGGGTTTGGCATCAAAGTGAGCTTTGATGTGGGATTTTGGGAGCTAGGAAACAGAGCTAACCTGTGCTGGGACGTAGGATACGGGCGCATCCTTAAAAAGCTCAAGAAATCTAATGCATGTGAATGTTTGTTGAATATAGGTTGCATAGCGTTCTATTCTCTAGCGATGACGCCTTTTTATCTGTAGTGACGATTACCACTCTTGCGCGCGTAATGAATCATCTAAGGAAAATCACTTAGTAATGTTTTCATGGACATATTGGTCTAGGGTAAACCACCCACGTTCATTATAAAGTAAACTGACTACTGTTTCGAGGCTCCACTTGTAGAAAACTTAATGTGCAAACATGAAACAGAATTTTGGCAAGAAAACTGGATCAGAATCGCATTTAATAAATCAGGTACGATTAGCTAGGATTGTATCATCTCAGTCGAAAATAAAGTCATTAAAATAGACGACTCCATCAAAATTACTGAAACTAATCTCCATGTCATTTAAATAACTCGGAAACTAGAGCTTCCACGCCATCAAGAAACTAGGTTCATCGTCTACGATCCAGTTTCGTGATTAGCCATTCTCTCTGCTCTCAAACGAATAATTATTGTGATACTATTTTAGATACGTTTTCACAGAACTCGCCGACAAGCGTGTCAACATAAATATCAACGTCGCATCGTCTAGCGCAGGCGCAGCCCGCGGTCTGAACACTGGCGGTCCACTCCCGACCATTGTCCTCACTCCAATTCTGTATGAACCTTCGTAAGCTTTGTTTAGCATCGATATGAACCATATTATAAGACCAACATCAAAATAACACCATTTTATGTGTCATTAACTCAAGCCAAAACAACGTTGGCTCAACTGTGCGACACCAACGCGACAAAATACAATACTACCAATTTGAACCGCAATGTAAACAACCTGTGGTGTATCGAAATGGCTCGTCAGAATGTTGGCGTGTTTGCCAAACGTTGGCGGTGACGTCGGCTGGCACCCGCTGGCACGTCGCCGCCAGTTTCAGTGGCACCCGCGCGTGCGACGGCCGAACCGCCCTCCAGTTTTCCCGCCCAAGCTACCGCGAGTGACATTTGAATTTTTTTGAAAATCGAATTTCCGCGTTCGAAACAGTTTGGAATACCGCAGTGGTTTTATAAAACAGCCAGTGTTGTACAAGTGATTATGATCAAGTTTTATCGATACATCGATACTGTCCTGTGACTGGATACGATTGATTTGTTTTCACTAGTGTCCGGTTTCCACATCCGCGGAAGATTTCGCTCGGACGCCATGGTAATATCTTTCATTTATTTATGTATGCATTAGAACTAAATCTAGTCGTAAATCTGGCTTAACGACCTCGGCTAGTGCAAAGACCTTAAGTCTTAGCACTTATTTATAAGTTTTATTAGTTGTGTGACCAACTGAGCGATGCATGCAGATTTTATTGGAGTCGTCAACAAGTTGATGACACGTTAGTGTGACGTTTACAAAGTCTACGAGTTTTTTTTTTATTTGATTTATGGGCAAAATGTAACATTTCATATTATATTCTGCCATTGAACAATCTATTTGGCAGGTAATAAACTTTACTGTAATATTAAAACACGACCAAAATGTTTTATTTAATGTTACAGGTACTTGTAACGAATAGAAAATCTCAATAATCAACATGATCTTTTAAGAATTTTCCTTTTTGTGCTACACAGATGCCTGATTCTCTTTCAGATTTTATTAAAGAAGCTACTTAGGCGTGCAAATAAACTTCCTTTGATAGTGGCCAACTTCCTTTAATCCAGGGTTTTAGCCAATAGCCTTGAAAATACTAACACTTCTTACTAATTACCTTTTGTCTCAAGACTGTCTATGTTTGATTGCTACACGTGAAGTCATCCTACTTGTATTTTAAAACCGTCCATTGTTCTTTTGAATTATTATTTTGTTTCAAAACTCTTTACAATAGAATGTTCTATCTAAACAATATTATAGACAGTTGAAATAGACATCTATAAGAGAAGCTAACTAGTCAAAGATTTGTTATAATTTATATTTATTAAGTAGGTTGTTAAAATCAAGATTTTATTCAGTACAAGTCTGACAATCCCTCCCGCCCTGCCCGGGGTGGGAGGACTCATTTGATGATTTTACCAAGCTAAAAAAAAAAGTAGGTTGTTAAGCAAGTAGATTTTAAGAACACTATTAAAGATGAGGTCGATGTTTCGTACCTGGATCTACTCTGTTAGTCTATCAACGAAAATACGGGCCCGTACTCGAAACTATTGAGTGAACCCCACTGTTAGTGCAAGCATGATTGTATCACTGAAGATGTAGTTCAAGTCTGAATTTGATCTCATTGATTATCTAATACTCCTCCTTTTATATCGTGGTAAAATCATTAAATGTGCCCAGGGTAAGACGAGAGGGACTGTCAGACTCGTACTGACTAAAATCAACGGTATACCTTCAATAGCCCTTTACGTTCCAGGGTCATGGTTATTTGATAATAACTCTCTACTGGCTTAAAAAATTAAAGCGCAGTATCAATTTATTTAAGACAGGGTTAAACCTTTTATACCTACTGTTACACAAACCCACATTGACTACATCAATCAAACATATTGTAAACATACGAAAATAGACAGACGATTCAAAACCATTGAAAAACGGACGGAAATCTAATTCCACAGATACGTTATGATAAAGTAAACTACAACCTTTATTATTGAGGTTTAAAAACAAACATAATAATAATCCGGTCAAGTACGAGTTGGACTTGCGCACTAAGGGTTTCGCACCATTATATCTATAGAAAAGGCAGAAGAAAAACATGTGTGTTGTATTGGAGCCCGTTAAATATTTTTTTCATTCTGTTTTTTAGTCATTGTTTTTGAAAGGCAACATAATTACATCGTCTGTGTTTTCAACTGTTCAACTATCTCGGTTCATGAGATACATCCTGGTGACGAACACAAAGACGGACAGATAGACGAACGGACTTTTTCCTACTCCTCCACTATTTTCTGATTAATTTCGTTGCAGGATCCAAAACAGGTAAATTCATTCTCCGGGAAAATTTGAGCTTCATTGTCTCGGCACTTTTCTCGGGGTAGTTACTGTTGATTCTTCTTCACTTCAGGAGTTGCGGTGGT
Source organism: Agrotis clavis (assembly GCA_954870645.1). Taxonomy (NCBI): domain Eukaryota; kingdom Metazoa; phylum Arthropoda; class Insecta; order Lepidoptera; family Noctuidae; genus Agrotis; species Agrotis clavis. The sequence goes on from OX940925.1 coordinate 1,583,562, forward strand.
TTGGGAATAGTGTTGGTGAGTTTGTCCTATTTGAGGAGCGTCAGAACAAAAACCGATAAATTACAGTCATTGTTGTTTTTTGTGGAAAATTGTAAAAATATGGCCAACTTGGCCAAGTAAACAAAATCTATCAATTTATTGATGTCAGCATTACTGTAATGTTTGGAAACGTAAATACTGTATTCGTGACTGTGTTACCTGTTGAGGTAAAAAAAAATGAAAATAGATATATCGGTTATTGACCGAACCTGGACCAAATCAACTGGATATATCGGTTTTTGATAAAACAAAGTACGATATAGCGGTTTTTGATAAAACAAAGTAGGATATATCGGTTTTTGATAAAACACTGTAGGATAATGTTAGGGATTTATCGGTATCTGTTCCGATCATCATTGTTGTTTAGTACGACTGATGTATTTATCGGTTTTTGTTCCGACGCTCCTCAATTAAAAGACGACAGGAGAGCAGAGTTTTAGTAATAGGGGTTTTACCCTTTGGTTACGGAACCCTAAAAAGGTCTTTGTTCCCTTTTTTTAACAACTAAACATATTGTAGATCAAACGCGAACAGATAAAGTCCGTCAAATAATTTATGGCTCTGCACATGAAGAGATAGTGAGTGATTTACTTCGCTATGCGCGTGAGCAAGTATTTTATTACCCTCTAATCCCTTACAGTTACACGATAAAATCGATGTTTAATTCGGTAACGCATCAATTTAATCGATGTTTTAGGAAATATTGTCGATGGATTTTGTTAAATGATGGACGTTAGAACTACAATGGTATGTTTTGGTGTCCATTGAGTGATACCAAAAGTATGACATTAATTTATTTTTTTCATTTTCAAATATGGTGCACTTCGTATTCTAGTTTTTTAGAGGGATTAGTTTTGTGGCATGTAGATACTTACCTAGATATTTACCTAAGTATTTTTTTTTTGTGAAAATGTTTTGTGCACTGAACAAATAATAATGGAATAATATGGAGGTACAATGAAAATTGTCACTGTTATGGCGGCTCCACATTATTTAATGCCATGAACCCCCGTGAACAGACGCGATCGAGAATGTGGATGGTCTTCGCGGGGTTCACGCGCGTTCGTGCCTGTTCCCCGATCAATGTCGGTATTGTGCCGAGAATTCATGGCGAGAATTTCACGGCACTAATGTGGAGCCGCCATTACCAAAAATTTTCGTTCGAAAAGTAAGGCAGTTGCAGAAAACAAGTAAAGATAGGTACACCATCATCATCATATCAGCCGTAAGACGTCCACTGCTGAACATAGGCCTCCCCTTTACTTCCAGTAGGACCGGTTGTAAGCGGCCTGCATCCAGCGTGAAAGATACAATGTTACATCATTCTCGATATTGTATCTATCAGTTACTTTTTTATATTCTTATTGTAAATCCACGTTCACATGCGACCTGCGCCAATACACGAAATAGCAAATGAAGATATTACAAATTACATCCATTATGAAGAGAGACAGCACAACTCCCTCTCGCTCACTCCTTCGTCATCTGTCATTGATTATACATCTAAAAATAAAATGCGCTGGAGTGCGGATTCTAGGATCTTTTTGATACATTCGAATTGATAGACGTACGCGCATGGTAGAATAAAACTGATTGAAGAGATCTGTAGAGCTTTATTTCGTATCAGCTTGTGATTTTAAACAGATACGGATGAAACTTTTCAATTTTGTTTTAAAATGTAAGGAATGTGGCGTCTCATTTAGGGCTCATAATAACTCTAATGGGGTTTTCATCTATTTAGCTACGGTTTCGCCCACGTAGGGGCGAGAATTCATCATCATCATCATCATCATCATCATCATCTTTTAGCCCCTAACCAATTCTTCTTGTGGTCGTCGCAACACGTTTTCTTCTTCCATTTGATTCTCCCCTGTCAGACGTCAAAGCATCATTTACTCCTTTTACATTCATATCTTCTATTCGGAACTCCAAGAAGGGAAACGGAAACACGGTGGTCAGTTGCTACGCTTCAAGGATGTTCTGAATAGACACTTTAAGAAGTGCCAAATTGACCCTTCAACATGGGAGAACCAGGCACAAAATCGGCCCGAGTGGAGACGCTATGTACAGGAGCAGGTTTACACCTTTGAAGAGACAAGAAGGTGACGACCTAAAAGCTAGACCACCTGCAAATATAACTTACAATGTTACCAATGGTGGTCTTACATGTCCACTTCGTGCTCGGAGTTTTACGGCAAAATTTGGATATGCGAGTCACTGGAGAGCACATGAAAGGGCATATCAAAGCTTTCAGCCGCTCTAAAAGCAGTCGCTGTGGCCGAAATCGGCTAGATGGCGTCATCAATACAATCTATACATCTTTTCTTTGGCCTTCCTCTTCTTCTCCATCCATTCATTTATCCTATTGGAATATAATACCGGGGATCCTAACCTACGCACACGGGCCACTGGCCACAACCACAAAACGTCGCCACCGACATATTTCCTGTAGTTTTCATACATTTTATATGGACTCGCCGCACACGGTTGACGCCGGTGGCCGCCACACGCTACAATCGTTGCTGCTCGCTTCTTGTGGCCCGCACCGGCCACTAAACGCCGCCACAGGCCACTCGGACGATTCCGCACCCCTCTCTCTTACCTCAGTAATGCATTGATAAAAAAAAGTAGCAGCCAACGACCACAAGTATCGACCACTGGCCTCAAATGGCTGTCGCGCGCTTCAGCTACCTCTATAGCCGCTTCTAGCTTCTCGTGGCGGCGATTGTGGCTGTTAGGGTATCGAACCGGGAAATCCCGGTCCCGAAAATCCCGGGATTTCCCGGTTCTTGAAGTATATTTTAAAACCCGGGACATGCGACTGGGAACCGGGAAATTCGGGATTTTCGGGACTCAGAAAAACAGTATAAATAATTTGTTTAAACTTGTTAATTCTTTTATAGAACAAAAGAATCAAATTGGATGTAAGGTATTTATTCACTTCGTCGTTATATACGGGATAACATGTTCAGATACAAGTGTGGTTGACAGAGAAGAAAAGTTGATAATGTAGTACTGGTTATATCTCGAAAGCCTTTGACAGGGTCTCGAGACAAAAAGCCTCCTTGCTTTTGGTATCCCAGTTGATTTTTGGAGCTGGATATCAGACTTTCTTAGTGAACGATCAATCAGAGTTGTCGTTGATAACTGATCCTTTGAGCTTTTGGTTATTGACTCTGGAGTTCAACAGTTATCTGTTTTCTTTGCAACTCTTATTTTGGTAGAGCGAACAGATTTGATACTTAGTATTGGCTGTCGCGAGTGGCTCGTGTGCGGCGATACTAAGTCATGGTCTACTTGTGTGCGAAATCTGGCATAAAATGTAACATACAGACGGTTTCTTTTTCATTTAAACACTAGTGTGAACACTGTGAACTGAAAGTTGCCAATGCTCAACAGTGCATTATTACCATCGTTAAATCGATTATGATGCTATCAAATACAGATTTAGAAAACAGTGCAGACTCAACGCTGAGTAATGTTAATTTTCCGAAAGTAATGAATATGGTTTACTATGTTGCTTAAAAATTGGGCTGTTGACGCTGTTGTTGTAGTTTCAATTTACATGGTACACACGGCTACACATGAAGCTATGCAAAACCAGTTAATGTTGGCCTCATTGTACTGGATCTTTACGGTCAGCTTGTACTGGTTTTGTATAGCTTGTTGTGTAGCCGTCTGTACGACGACGAAGCCTATGCTGAGAGACGAAAGTACTGGTCTCTTCAACTCTTACACTCTCTTCTCTTTTGTCTCTTTACAATTTATTACGTAATCTCTCCCTTTTCTTCAAACACTGAGCGAAAAGGAAAACACTTTTTTTTGTGCTCAGATGAATTCTCTGACCTTCTGATTTAGCCATATCAAATAGACCATCGGAGCTATGCTCGACAAGGTCGAATCTTACGTTCCACTCGTGACTAGAAACTGCGTACTGCTCACAATAGATATTTTCTTATCGTAGTAGGCGTTAATACGTAAAAATAAATAAAAAGGCTGTTTATTTCTAAAACAAGAGTTAGCCAGGAACAGAAAGTAAGTTATGGTGATTTTTGGAGATGTACGTCAGTGTTCGCCAGTCGGCTAAGAAGCTCACCATTGATCATCAGAAGTCATAGTTAATCAAACTTTGCCTCACTCAAGTTTCTCCTGTGTTGTGGGTGCTTTTACAAACATATAAACTCACATACATAAATGCACACACCCGGAACAATTACTTGTAGATCATACAAATTTTTGTTTCGTGCTGGAATCGAACCCGCGATACGCAGCGCAACAGCAGTCCAATCGCTCAGCCACTGCGCTAATCGTGCATAAGGTGCCGCTAATATTGCACTTAAGTTGCCGAGGTTGGTCTGTGGATGGGTGACCATCTATCATAGCAAGTTTCCTCCGTGTCTCGGAAAGCACGTAAAGCCGTTGGTCCCGGCTGTCATTTGTAGATCTTTGACAGTCGTTATTGTTAGTCGGAAGCTCTAAAGTCTGACAACCAGTCTTACCATGGGGTATCGTATTACCTAGCTACTGGGTTGTGGTAGTCCGACAGGCAGTCGCTCCATGTAAAATACTGATATCTAGCTGCATCTGGTTCGACTGGAAGCCGACCCCAATATAGTTGGGAAAAGGCTAGGCAGGTGATGATGTTGGTCTAAGTTGATTAAATTGATCAAGTCACCTCTAATCTTGTTTCTCTTACAAGCGATTAGCTCAGTAAATCACACAATTTAATATTGTTGGTTGGATGTGGGTTACACAAACGCATCAACGATAGCAGCGCCATCTGGCGTTGCGTTCCGTCACCCTTTGATCTCGAATCGACGCGATTCACCGATTTTACGATCGACTCGAGAATCGATGCAATATTATCGATAGGTATATTATGTTATGCGCAACACTGTTATTATGATAGTGTTGGTACATTATGTTGTAATACGATTTAGAATCTGTTTTCATATTTTGTTTCTTGATTATTTGTATGATGAATCTTTATGATATAAAAAATATAAACACTTAAGATTGGTATAATAACATACACTTTTGCAGATTATTTATATTAAAACGGTTTAAATCATTGAAAGTTTCATATTTTTAGTTTAGTTGAACATTTCACTTTGGTTTTATTTGACATTGTTAAAGTATCTACTTCTCCCGTTTTTTCTCTTACACAATAAATAATTGTGAACAAGTAAAAGAACAAGAAAACATACGGTGAGAAAATCAACATAAAAACACCTAATTAAATGAGACAGTTATATTTATTTATTAATAAAGTAAGAATCAAATAATTCTTTTTGATTAAACGAACTGAAAAAGATGTATAAATTACTAGCACTTCGCCCGCGACTTCATCCGCGTGTATATAAATATAGCCTATGTTACTCGCAGATAATGTAGCTTTTTAGAGGTGAAAGAATTTTTAAAATCCGTCCAGAAGTTTTTGAGTTTAATCCATTACAAACAAAGAAATTTTTCCTCTTTATAATACCCGCCCTGGCTACGCACGGGTGCATTCAATACAATATTATTAAGCATGTTATATACATATAAAGCTTCCTCTTAAATCACTCTAATTATTACCGCATCAAAATCCGTTGCAGAGTTTTAAAAATCTTAGCATACATTCATAGGAACAGACAGCGGGAAGCGACTTTGTTTTATACCATGTATAGTGAAACGAAATAGATCTGGTGGGTACCCCAGTAACGAACGTAGGTGCTTCCCAGGAAGGTAACCACAACTTGGCGGAGGTCTAATATCTCTGGGGTCACGAGACTAACGAGTGACCCTGGCCCCTGAACGTAAAGAGCTGTTGAAGGACACCGTGTAGTACCTACCGCCCTGATCTGGGTGGGAGGACTTATTCGATGATTTTAGGTCTAATACCTACCTAGATGTATTAATGAACAGAACTGACTACCACGTTGGCGTCGTATCCTATTGTCCTCAGTGACCGTACCGGCTAGTGTTTACAAAACATGGTGTCCGCATAACTGAGCTAGCGAGCTGGTGTTACCTGACGTCAAATTATTACCTACATAACGGGTGGTGTATACTAAAATGTAATAAAATAAAATTAAACTATTATCTAAAGCTGGGTACTCACTTAGCAGTGTTGCATGTAACGAATCAGATACGGTATCAAGTGAGTACGTAGGCACGAGCCAGCTGCGAACCGAGCGCTGTAAGCTCGCAGTGACCCGCCGAGTGGCGGTATCACGGAACACAAAGGCGGCTCGCAGTGTGCTCGGACCAGCCGAACCCACTTGCAGGTCGATACAGTAACTGTCGTAACTCATACGTTACATGCAACACTGCTAAGCGAGTACCCAGCTTATGGTCCAGACTAGTGTAACGTCATAACGTGTAATATAACCCACCGTGTAATGTGACACGAATTCTACGTGTGGACGGCACTATGAGCATTAAAAACTTTTGTCTTTGCTCTCTGGTTACCACTTCATATTGTGACATCCGGAAATGAAATAGATTTTTAGTTGAGAATGACGTTGGCGCAGTGGCTGAGCAATTGTAATGCTGTGCTGCGAGGCGCGGGTTCAATTCCCACACGAAGCAAATATTCGTATGATCTACGAGTAGTTGTTCTAGGTGTGGGCGTTTGTGAGTTTATTTATGTTTGTAAACGCACCCACGATACAGGAGAGAAGTTCCTAGTGTGGTGCAACATTTTGCCTGTATCCGCTGTCGGACACCAAATAACAGCCCAGAGTTATGCTTAATTTTTAAATACTTACCATAATGCATTTAGTAAAGTGAAACTGAAGAACTATCCATGTGATAATCGTATCCAAGAAATAAAATTCAGATATTTCCTACATACCACATCCACAAATGTGACCACATGGTTTCTGATACATGATTTATAGGTTCATAAAACACTTTGACAGGTGTTCAGGAGTTATTGGCGGACCTGTTTATTAGCTCCACTGGAGTCATAAACTCAGAAACGACTGTTTAGAGGCCAAAATGACGTTAAGTGAAGCGTCTAAAGTGGCTAGGTGTTGGTCAAATAGGTTTTGGACAGTCTTCGCTGAGATATTGATAAAATCTTGGATTCTCTAAGTGAAGTAGAAAGGACGGACCAAACTATATCTTCAGAATATTTTATTTTTATACGCATTAACGCATGAGTCGCAAATTTCAAAGCTTTTCTTGGGAAAGAAAAATTCGGTCCGTGAGCAGGGTTTGAACATGCAACCTCCGATTCATCTGGGATCCACCATATTAGGCCCGAGTGGTGGATTACGGCTCACTGGCTAAGATTAATTTATTTGTTCCACAAGTGGGAATGTTTAAGGTTGATATAATATGCGTATTACTTCATGCTGTAATATCTCAAGATAAGATGATGTCAAGGGAGAACCAATTTGTGATCCATTTTTGGAAATTCACACGCACCAAATATAGGCTATTGTCTTCATAACCAGATTAAATGGAACGTAAAGGGCTATGGAACACGGTGGATTTTAGTCAGTAAGTGTCTGACAGTTCCTACCTCCAAACATTTGATGATTAATTTACCACGATACTAATATCAGAGGACAAATGATCCAAGAATAGATAGATTTTCTAAGCAATGCATGCAGAAGATGAAGAATTTTCCCAATAAATTCTTCAAATCTTACTACAGCACTATCCCTCAAAACGGTTGCTCCGAAGTTCCCACAATAATCTTTGTTTGAAAGCTTGTGGTTTAGACTGCTATGATTTAGCACCTGTTAGGGCAACGTACGACTGTAGTTATGCCTGAAACTGTTCTAATTTTATACATGGTGATACTGAAACGCTCCACTGGTTTCATGTTGTGGTTTGTGTACTCTCCGCTGGTGTTTTCTTGTTAGACCGAGCTTTTACTGACGTAGGTTACTGTTAACTGCAGCTGATAGAAGTAACGGTTGCCTCCCTGAGGAGCTCGTGGCTAAGGAGCGTGGCTAAATAATTACAACCGCACAGGCCGATATTCCAGGTTAAGCCGCGCTTGCCGAGGTTGGTCTGTGGGTGACCATCTATCATAGCGAGTTTCCTCCGTGCCTCGGAAGCACGTAAAGCCGTTGGTCCCGGCTGTCATTTGTAATCTGTGATAGTCGTTACTATTAGTCAGTAGCTCTATAATTCTGACAATCAGTCTTACCATATTATACTTTTTTTACTTGTGGGTAGACATAGTTACAACATCTTTTTTGTTGGCTCTAATTGAATATTTAATTTAAAATAGTTATTTTGTTTTTATAAATGAAATAATCTGATTCATTCATTAGTATAACCCCCCACACTCGCCATCTATTATTATCAAGTTTATATCACCTGCCTGAGCTCACCATCACTGCACTGCACCATGGACACTAAGCTTGCTGCTAGCCTGGATAGCCTTCAAGAGTTGTTTGGCACGCGGATGGAGGAATATGAAGCAAAACTGAAGCTAGCAACTTCATCTTCCACACTTGCTTCACCTGACATTGCAGTTATTGCACGTGAGTTTTCTGAGTTTAAGCTATTTGTGTGTAAAGCTCTCTCCGCTATTAAATCTCAAATTGAGCTGCTTGCTACCGGTTATGATCGACATGAAACTGCCATGCGTAGAAAGGTCCTGCTGTTCCATGGTGTTCCGGAGCAGCATAGTGAAAATTTACATGCTGTTATCAAAAACATATTTGCCGAGAAACTTAATTTGACTGAGTTAAATGGAGACAACAATGCTGTCCATGTGTGTCATCGACTGGGATTCTCACAGAAGAAGGCTCGTCCCATTCTCGTACGATTCTTCAAAATGGAGCACCGACAACTCGTTTGGGAGTGCAAGAAGTCTCTGAAGGGCACTGGAATAACTATCTCCGAGTTCTTAACTCAAGCAAGGCACCGAGTGTTTACGGCTGCTCGTAAACATTTCGGTATTACAAATTGCTGGTCCATGGAGGGCAAAATTGTACTGATATGTCCGGACAAATCTCGGCACAAAATTGAAACGGCGAACGATCTTCACCATCTCATTGACAAATTTCCGTGTACTGCTGTCGACGCCGAAGATTCTGTGCCTGTGGATGACCTTGGATCTCCAAATGTCGTAGCATCGGATACTCCAGCCAGGAGATTCAGAAGAACGCGTTTGCGCAAGTAGATCATATGTTGTTTTGTTTTAGTCTTTAAGCTTAACCTTGTCGCACTTTGTTCGCCTTGGTTTCGTTTTGTCGGTAGTTTTGCTTGTTGTATATCCGTTAACACTCAACATTTTTAACTTTTACATTATATTAGTGCCGGTACCTACATCACTTTTGATAAATTTATAATTTTGTTTTTAAACTTGTGAAGTTGTGACGATATTATTCTGACAAGATGACTGACATTGATGACAGTTGTGGAAAGCTGTCAATGTCATCTCAATAATTCCTATCTGTCATTTCGTTACGTTTCGTTCTTCCTATTATTCTGTTTATCGTTTGTTGGATGTAATAATTTTCTGCATATTATATTGTAAGTTTATTTTTGATTGTTTGTTGCTTTGCTAATGTGTAACTGTTTGAATGTTTAAGTTATTTATGAAATCTCTGCCAATATTTAGTGGGTTGGGGTGGTTTTAGTATTTTAAGAAAATCGTTATTGTGTACTTCGTTAGTATAATAATAATAATTTTGTGTAGATTAATTATTTATTATATTTTATATATTTCATGGATAATTTAGCTGATTTTAACGACAGCTTCTTTTCTTGCTCTTCCTCTGATAGTTTTGTTAGTGCGGACAGTGATTCCACCTTACCTCTTAATTTGCATGATAAACTTTGTTCTCTTTTCTCTAATGATCCTAAGAATCTGCATATAGCACACATCAATGCTCAGAGTGTTCCTGGTCACTATTCTGACATTCTGGCATCATTTAGTAGTGCTCACCTGGACGCTCTATTGATTTCGGAATCTTTTTTGAAGCCTTCTCTCCTCTCAACTCATTACTCTCTGCCTGGCTTTGTCTTGATCCGAAATGATAGAACTTGCAAAGGTGGAGGAGGTGTTGCTATGTATTTACGTGCTGATTTACCTTTCCGGGTTATTAGTTCATCTCCTTCACAGTACTCTGGTTCGGCTGAATACTTGTTTGTGGAAATTTCTGTCTCTCATACTAAAGTTTTATTAGCTGTGCTTTATAGTCCGAATTTGCACATTGACTATTTCGATTCCCTCGATTCTGTTCTTGGCGACCTGTGTCCCGTGTACGAACACGTTATTTTAATGGGCGATTTTAATACCTGTCTGATTAAAAACGACTCCCGTTCCCTTAAACTTCTTTCAGTCTTATCGTCCTTTAATCTTCAAGTTTTACCACTATCTGCTACTCACTATTTTCCTAATTGTTCACCTTCTTTCCTTGATCTCATGATTGTTTCCTCTCCTAATAATATTTTATTTCATGGACAACTCACTGCTACCTTTTCCTATCACGACCTTATTTATCTTTCATATCGTATTCGTGTTCCTAAGCGTAAGCCCCAATTATTATTTCTGCGAAATTACAAAGCCGTCGATCGGGAGGCATTGCAGTCTGATGCCGGTAATCTCGATTGGTCACCTATGGTCGAGATGGTTTGTATCGATGAGAAGGTGAATTATTTTAACGCTAAAGTTCTCAACTTGTACGATCGGCATGCACCATTAAGACGAGTCAAAGTTAGACACAACCCTGCACCATGGATATCCATCGAAATTAAAGAGCTTATGGCACGTAGGGATAAAGCTAAGAGCAGATTTAAGCGCAGACCTTCTGATCTAAATCTCTTTTTTTACAAATCATTGCGTAATCGCTGCAGTCATCTGTGTCAAGATGCCAAGAGACGCTATTTCCGTGACCAACTCAATAATCGCAGTTCTTCTGATGTCTGGAAATTCTTAAAGTCTGTAGGCATTGGCAAATCACCTTCCAACCAGTGCCAGGATGTGAACCTCAATGACCTTAACAAACATTTCTCTTCCCTTCCCTTCTCTCTTGATACATGTGTCAAAGCGGCGACACTGGAGAACCTCTCTAGGTTGCCGTTGCCACCATGTTCTCCTTTTAGTCTTTGTAATGTGTCTGAGGATGACGTAAAGAAATCAGTGCTTGCTATTTCATCTTCTGCAGTTGGTAATGATGAGTTATGCTCGAGAATGGTTTCTCTCATCCTTCCTCAATTACTTCCTGTTCTCACTTATTTATTTAATTATTCCTTTTCCAGTAGCTGTTTTCCATCGGCATGGAAGCAGGCTCATATTATTCCTTTACCTAAAACTAACAATCCTTCTTCGCTATCTCACTTCAGACCTATTTCTATTCTCCCATTTCTCTCTAAAGTCTGCGAGCATTTAGTTCACAAACAAGTCACATTTTTCTTGACGTCAAACTCACTTATTTCCCCTTTCCAATCTGGTTTCCGCTCAGGTCATAGCACTGTAACTGCACTTTTGAAAGTTACCGACGACATCCGCTGGGCTATGGAGGGTAAATCACTAACTATTCTTGTTTTGCTGGACTTCAGTAGTGCTTTTAATTCTGTGGACTTTGATATTTTTCTAGGCATACTTAAATCCATGAATTTCTCCTCTTCCTCTCTTGCCTGGTTCGACTCTTACCTTCGGGGACGCTCGCAGTGTGTTCGCCTTGACGAAACTTTTTCTGATTGGTGTAATCTCACTGAGGGTGTGCCTCAGGGTAGCGTTCTCTCTCCTCTTAATTTTTCTATTTTTATTAATATGGTTACTAAGGTAATCTCCTCTAGTTTCCATCTTTATGCAGATGACTTGCAGTTGTACCGGCATTTTTCTGTAGCAGATGCTGATTCCGCAATTGCTGCAATGAATCATGACCTGAGTTGTATCAGTGAGTGGGCTAAGGCATTCGGATTGCAAATTAACCCTACTAAATCTCAGGCCATGATCATAGGCAGCCGATTTGTTCGTAGTGCAGCTGTTGTGGCTTCTTTAGCACCGGTATACCTCGATGGTGTACGCATCAATTACACAGATACCGCCAAGGATTTGGGTGTCTTAATTGACTCCAATCTATCGTGGCGCGCTCAGGTGAACGAGGTCAGTCGTAAGGTTCACTTTTCTTTACATTCACTGAAGCGTCTCCAGACTGTCCTACCTCTAAAGACTAAAATTTCTTTAGCGCAAACACTTATTCAGCCGATTATTGATTATGCCGATGCCTGCTACTTGGATGCTACTGAGGAGCTATTAAACAAACTTGAGCGCTTGCAAAATTTGTGCATTCGGTTTATTTTCGGTCTTCGTAAATATGATCATGTCTCTCAGCTTCGCAAGGATCTCAAGTGGCTCCCAATCCGTCTTCGCAGGAACACTCGTATCCTTTGCCTCCTGTTCAACATCCTTCACAATCCTTCCTATCCATCTTACCTTCGTGAGCGTTTTTCTTACGCCCGTCCTAGCGACGCACCCTGTAGATCTCACCTTAGATCCTTACTTAAATCCCATCCTCATAAATCCAGCTACTATTCCTACTCCTTCTCCGTTCATGCTGTAAGATTGTGGAACTCACTTCCGCCTAGCATTCGTGATCTAAAATCCATTTCACTTTTTAAGCTTAGAGTGAAAGAGCATTACCTTTCCTCTCTTCCGTGATATATATATTTATTTATATGTGTATTTGTATATATATATATGTATATATATATTATAGTATTTGGTATGTTAAATATAGAAGACTCCAAAACAAATTGAAAGAGATGCTAGTCTGCAAACCTAGAACCAAAGAAAGCTATTTAAGCAAAGAGACACTAGAACTGCTGGAAGAAAGAAGAACAATAATATCAAACAAAGAGGACAAAGAAAGACGCCAAAAAATTGCAAATCTTAGCAAGAAAATCAAGGAGAATATGAGGAAAGACCGCAAGGAGAAAAGAAATAGAGTTCTAGAAGAAAACATAAAAAGAACAGGAGGAACAAAAAAGGCTATGAAACAACTAAGCGAGCATGGCAAAGAATGGATATCGAAGCTAAAACAACGCGAATCTTACCTAACTACTCGACTCTCAATTCAAAAACTAGCTACGGATTACTACCGCCTATTGTATTCTGAAAAATTCGATTCGGGGTTGGACACAATCCCAGACGTTAACGAAACAGGAGAGAACAAAGTAGATGACGTGCCAGAAATCCTTGCCTCAGAGGTAATCAAGGCAATAAACTCGCAAAAACTTGAGAAAGCCCCAGGGCCGGACAAGATACCTAATGAAATGCTCAAGGGTACCTTAGAGGAAATCAGCCCTGTCCTGGCAAAACTTTTCAATGAAATCTTACGAACAAAACAAATCCCAGAGGAATGGACCGAGTGCCACATAATTCTGCTACATAAAAAAGGCCCTAGAGACGAAATTGGAAACTATAGGCCAATTTCTCTAATATCAAACATTTATAAAGTATTTGCTAAAGTGATCCTGGAAAGAATATCATCAACACTAAACGAAAGCCAACCTGTAGAGCAGGCAGGATTTAGAAAAGACTTCAGCACAATAGATCACATCCACACAATAAAACAGTTGCTACAGAAATATAATGAGTATAATAAACAAATCTACCTGGCGTTTATAGACTATTCAAAGGCATTTGACAGCCTCAGGCACCAATACATATGGCGGAGCCTTGAACAACAAGGGGTCCAAAGCAACTACATAGAAATACTCAAGAGTATTTACAAGTCTAGCAAGGCCAGCGTTAAACTAGAATCTACAGGAGAACCATTTCCTATTAAAAAGGGCGTACGCCAAGGCGATCCTCTCTCCCCTACGCTATTTAACGCTGTACTCGAGCACATCTTTAGACAACTAAACTGGGACCACATAGGTTTGAACATTAATGGAGCTCGCCTAAACCACCTTAGATTTGCCGACGATCTGGTGCTTCTTGAAGAGAATCCAGCAGTACTAGAACAAATGATGCAGGGTTTAGCAAATAAAAGTAGAGAAGTTGGTCTGAAAATCAATGCCAGCAAAACAAAACTGATGACAAACTCAAGGGAAATAGACATTATAGTCGACGGCAACAAGGTTGAATATGTCAAAGAATACATTTACTTAGGTCAGATAATATCCCCTTCAGATGAAATGTCAAAGGAAATAAACAGGCGAATAGCCCAAGGATGGAGAAAATATTGGTCACTGAAAGAGATAGTAAAAAGTAAGGACCTAAGCAACCACATAAAAAAGAAAACGTTTGAGACCTGTATTATACCAGTTCTTACTTATGGCTGTGAAACCTGGTCAATAACAATCAACCACAGGGAAAGGCTAGCAAAATGCCAACGCGCTATGGAAAGAAGCATGCTGGGGTTAAAAATCAAAGACAGAGTCAGGAATGTAGACATAAGAGCAAGAACAAAACTCACAGACATCCTCACTCGGATAGACACCCAAAAATGGAGATGGGCTGGACATATGATTCGCCACCCCAGCAACAAATGGAGCAAGCAAGTTACCCTCTGGCAGCCAAGAGAGGGCAAAAGAAGCAGGGGTCGTCAAATCAGGAGATGGGAAGATGACTTGAAACAGACAGCGGGACCATTTTGGTTGAGAGTAGCAAGGGACAGGACCCATTGGAAGGAATTGGAGGAGGCCTATGCCAAAAGGCACACCGAACTTAGGGACCTCTTGTAACCCTATGTTTAGGAATAAAAGGCTATTATTATTATTATTATTATTATTATTATTATTATTTGGTATGTATTTGCATGTGTAGTAATATTATATATTTTATAATCATTATAAACTTAGGTTAAGATATTCACATAGACATTTCGCATTTTATTTTTACACACTATTGTCTACATTTCTTTCTAATTTCTCCTGTAGAGGGTCTGCTGGCAGAAATTTCTAAAGAAATAAGCAGTACCTTTGTACTTTAGTTTTAATTATTATGTAATTTCCTGTAAATTTATTGTGTGTACATAAATAGTTAAATAAATAAATAAATAAATAGGATATCGTATTAGCCCTACTATAGTTCCCCTAATATAGTTGGGAAAAGGCTAGGCAAATGATGATGATCGTTGCCTCCCTGGTCTTCTCTCCGTCATAGACTCTGCTGTTTTGTCTATTCTTCCACCGTCAAAACCCGTTACTACGGTGTACTCGTGACGGGGCAGTCCAGTCAGTTAAATCTTACAACCCAGCTCACTAGCTTTTTACCTCAAAATAATGTAGCGAGGGAAGACCAACACAATTTTACTATAATATTTGTATTTACCTCAATAAAACCCGAGCACAAATTCGTACGAACCACATTTATATTGCGCTATATTCTCGAATCTACATTTAATACGGATTTATGATTTTTTCATCCGTGGTATGCGTGGGAGTGGTGTATATAATTATGTTCCTATGTCCGCGTTGTCAAAGTCGGCCGTTTGACATACGTATAATTGGAATGGATCTGTGTGTTCAGTAAGAAAAGGCTGTGACATCATCAGTAGAAGGAGTATAATAGGAACAGCTGGTTGCTCCACATTTCCTCGAGTTTGAATCCAATCGAATTTTATTGGAACTTGTGTTGAATTGCTATTTGATAACTGAGCAGTGTTAACGTCACTTTTTCGCAATAAGTATAATTAATTTCAATATCGAATAAAGAATTTTTTGTTCAATGGTTCTTCAACTTCGTTTTCTCTGTCATATTAATTTCTGAAAGTAGCCGTAATGCCGCTTTATAATATCTCTGACAGCCATTCTTGCGCATACTAATGATTTTTATGATGATGATCACAATAACCATCAAGATACTAAACTGACAGTGACCCATTACAATTAATTAATTACAGGACGGATGTCCCTTTGTGAATTTCTGAAATCACTATGCAAAATGATGAACTTAATCAATCAACATTTCCCACTTCCTAAAAATCAATATTGCACTCCTCTGAAAGTAAATTTAAACTTTTTATACCATATAGCTAGGGTTGCCATCCATCCGGGTTTCCCCAGATTTGTCCTAGTTTAGTGGGCATCCGGGGAGCGTCCGGGAAGGGCTTCATTTGTAGTCCGGGTTTAAAAATTTAAAGTCATGAACCGCCCGCGACACACGCGCACTTCACCGTCGCCCCGTTTCTCTCGACGCAGTTGCCACGGTGCACACTTCAACTCATGTCCGGGTTCTGGACTCTAAAATCCGGGGTTTTCACGCATCTTGTCCTGGTTTCCAAATTTAAAAGATGGCAACCCTACATATAGCTGACAAAAAAGCCCACCTGGTGCAAAACCTCAATTACCTGTGGGTTGCTGACCATGAAACTTTTAAACGCTTTTTTGAAAGTGTGAAGCAAGCAGAAAATACCGTTTTTCCAATTTCAGTTAATGGAAATCCGTACCTTTAGTTTCGGTGAAATGTTTATACCGTGAGTCCAACTGTCGTCACCACTCTCCTATAAAAACTGTACCTACTATAAGTTGGCTGTCCAAAGACCTTTCCTTCAATATACCTACCTAGGTACTTAGACATTTCTTTATTTAACGTAAACCGGGTGAATCATCACTGAGTAGACGACACTTTTAGATTTCAGTCTGAAGTCGTTATTTAACAATCATTGGACAAGTTTTTGTCACTTTTGATATTGTAAATCATTTCAGTTTCAAGTCTGCACGATCACTGCTATAAATCTCTACTGTAATGGATGCATATTTTGGTATCGTTCACGAAGATCTGGTAGAATTGTGCATCATGTTTATTTTTATTATTTTCAGCTTGTATTTCTTTTCTCGCAAACTCTATGGTGTCGCCTGATCTTCGTCTTAGCATTCTCCTACTGCTTCTGTCTTTTCGTCTGACTACGTATTCTTCAATAGCTAATGGTTTTCAATAAGTAATTAATGGAAAGCTTTTCTATATTGACACCAGTATTAAGGAATTTTTTTATGACAGTTTAATTTTAAGGATGAATCGTAGATACCCTACGCTGTCAGCCGCGGTAATAAGTGATTCTGTAAGGCCATAACAATTATAAACCAATGTTGCTTTATTGCGTGTTTTATCCAATATATTTATAACAATAACGATCACAATATAAAAAAGGGTTATTCTCAGGTAATTCATTAATTGGTTCACTTCAGTGGGATTGTTCTTTTTTCTTCATTCAAATGTATTACTAACATAGGATATCAAATCTAGAGTTAATTTAAAAAAAAAAGTAATTGGTAGCAGAAGGAATTGATACTGAACTGGTATGAACATTTTTGTTTTTAGGGTTCCGTAGTCAACAAGGAACCCTTATAGTTTCGCCATGTCCGTCCGTCCGTCCGTCCGTCCGTCCGTCTGTCCGCAGTTTAGCTCAGAGACGCACAATACTAGAGAGCTGTAATTTGGTGTAAATATACGGATTTGTTGCGCCGAAAAAGTGGTAAAATAAAATCTCGTAAAATATTTTTTTTTAGGGTACCTACCTCCTGTAGGTACACGTAAAGTGGGGATGTTTTTTTTTTCTCGCGTACCCCTTACTGTGGGGTATCATTAAATAGGTCTTTAAAAAATATTGATAGTTTCCATTACCTAACAACTTTTTGATAAAAAGATTCATTTGTGAAATATTAAGCTTTAAAGTGCTAATTTTTGCTCGACTCGAGTGTCCCCCCCCTCTACCAGCTAAACGGTTATGTTTGGGGGTGTGAAAAAAATCACAATAGTAGTATATATAACTATGTTTAAAAGAAAATTATCACGACTAAGTAGGCTTTACAAGTTTACGAGTAATAGTTGACCAACTTATAAAACGTACTTGGATAACATATTTTCCTAAACAAAATGTATCGGAGAACATGTTCTTCAACTGCAAATGTAAGTTTGTCAACTTTATTTTACAGCTATAATAGGTGGGTGTTTTGGGGATGGGTAGGTTTTTATTGTCAACTATTTTTAACTAACATAAAAAAGGAGGAGGTTCTAAATTCGTCGTAATCTTTTTTTTATGTATTTTCCCCGATTTCTCAAAGACGCCTGGACCGATTTTGAAAATTCTTCTCTTTAAAATTAAATTCAGCCAATCAGTTTAGTTAGTTCGCATAAGTATTTTGATGGGCAACTACGGAACCCTACACTGTGCGGGGCCCGACACGCACTTGGCCGGTTTTTTTTAAATAAATGATGTCCACCGTAATCAATATTCTGACAGTTAATTACAATCGATAAAATGCTGGAGCTTTTACGAAGAGAGGAGAAAGAAACACGTTTAAAGAAAGTCCACGATGACGTCTTCAGCTTACTCACTCCAGTGAACTTCAGTGACTAATTAAAACAAGTGATATAACCAGCTACAATGAGAGAAGCTTTG
Organism: Agrotis clavis; assembly: GCA_954870645.1. NCBI lineage: Eukaryota > Metazoa > Arthropoda > Insecta > Lepidoptera > Noctuidae > Agrotis > Agrotis clavis. The sequence goes on from OX940925.1 coordinate 1,601,912, forward strand.
TCGCCAAACAAAAGATCTACTAATACAACCGCTCGTACTCAGCCAGTTAGTAATGCCCTTGTGGACACGCCAACAGCGACGCACGCGCACCTTACGACAACAACACTTATAAATGTGATCAAGAGAAGTCCAACTGCTTTATGTCCTTTGAAAAATTTAAGGTTAATAAGAATATTATTATCACCTGCCTGGTTGACTTCTAATCGCTGCATGGTTCTAAATATCACTATTTTACATGGAGCGGCTGCTTTTGTCGTCACCAAAACCTTACGACTTTGATATCTAGGCAACTATCGCAATTCAAATCCATAAAGGTTCATACACAGGCACGCATCAATGGATACCAAAGTCGTAAGGTATTGGAGACTTGTGTCGCTTTGTGTACGAAGGGCCTGAACGCTATTAAGATATTCCGCTGGGAATTTCTCCGTAACAGCAGTGTTAGGAAGTTGTTGTAACACCACCATGCAACCGACAGTATAAACCATACAAGCAATTATCAAGCAAAATAGCAAGTCCTGCAGTTGATCTGCTATCATGACGCAATTAGACAACAGGGATGCACTTTTGCACGATATTACGTGCCACTAACTTTTTTGAATACATAAATGAATAGATGAGGGAAATTAGCACTTACTGTCTAACTGACATTTCTTCTCTTACACGAATTGCTTAACTGAAATTGGCCGAGTCACCAGCAATATCAGCATCAGCAATATCAAACACATTTTTGGGCCAGTAAAAATGCTAAAACCTTGATCTTGACCTACTGTCCCTCCGCCGCCACAATATGCGGACATGCGAAGTGTGATAAACGTAGGCACATAGCCGCGACTCAAATGTTATGATCTGTCGCGTCTGTCGACACTCTATGACACATGGTTGGTCTATGCACGCCTTGCACTCTTTGGCATCTTTACGGCATTTGTACGTCTGATTTGACGAATAATCTGTTTGAAGCTTTGAGTCATTGATGGTTATCTAATATTTATTTCTCTTTGTGGAAAACTGATGCAATTTTTTTTTCTTCTTCGCAAATAATGACCATGAATGAATTAATGATAGCCAATGATTCGAAATATCATCAGAGAATTACGATGCTTGGCCACAACATCTGTTTATGCAATGATTTATTTGATTTTAAAAGACATTTGTATGTGCGTGCGTCGACGTGGACAAATCAAAACCAGGGGTGTTACCATCTCAGCTCGAAACCTATTGCTTCGTTCAGATATATTTATGGGGTAGTCAGAGTATATTATAGGAAGTAAGCTTTACTCGAAAGTATCGAGTTACTTTCGATATCTACGTAGACTGTAGGTTTTGTAGAAAAAAAGCGGTAGGTAGTTTTTATGTATTTCTGAAATAATGGAGTGGTGTAACTACCAATCGTACACACACACATAATAAAAACACACACAACCAGCTGATTTACTGCCTGTCCCTGTCCATCGCACTGCATGATGCGATTCTATTTCTGCGCTACACTTGACGCTTCGGAGAAGTCTGTCGTACCGGGTATTTATATAGACCGGACTGTGCCCACTGCCCAGGGCCCAATGTAAATACGATTAATGGCCGACTTTATAGCCTATTTACTTGGGAGACTGGCACAATTATATTGACTGTGGAAGACGTGAAGTAAGCCGTGAAACATGGATGGATCTTTTGCAGTTATTTTAATTCTGTTAGCTGCAGTACAATTTCAACTTTATTGTTACGAAATGAATGAGCAATATGATTCTGGCTCTACATTTCTAATATCTCGTGTATCGTTGGTGTTTTTCAAACATTTAAATGTTTGATGACCCACACAAACAGCTTAGTACGGAGCGAGTACCTTTAGGTCATGCAAATATGTAGGTATTCCATGCAGGAAGCAAACCCGCGAAAAGCAACGCAACAGCCAATTGCTCAGCCACTAAGTTCATCATCATCATCAGCTGGAAGACGTCCACTGCTGAACATAGGCCTCCCCCTTACCACTTGCATCCATCGGCTGCCCGCGACCCTCACGATGTCGTCGGTCCACCTAGTGGGAGGCCTGCCTACGCTGCGTTTTCCGGTCCGTGGTCGCCACTCGAGAACTTTTCTTTCTCATCGGTTAATAGCTACTAAGTTAATCGTGCTAATTAGCATTGAATTCATTTCTATAAGCATTTAGATCAATGTGGTTTTAACAGTGATTTGATTTTGGAGGTAAAATATTATAATGTGGATTCTCTAATGATTTATGTTTCTCTTTCGTCATAGATTTAGTATAATGGTAGTAAGAAGTGGCTGTAACAAAGATACGCTTAGTGCCAAAAGCATGGTACATGAAATATTAAAATATGCGTGCTAGTTAGGAACCATAGCTAACACACCTTTTCAGTAACCAGTTGGGTGGTAATCAGTTTTTATGGTATGAGCAAAATAACGAGGCGGAATAAACAAAATGACGTCAGGAAAGTTTTCAGTCTAAATGTGGAGAGTAGGTAGAGAAAGACTTAAAAATGAATGGATTTTGTGCAAAATGATATGGTTATTAATGGATTATTAATGGAATGAAGACTGATAGAGTATCATGGAAGGCGACATTCTGCACCGACTGGTTAGGTTGATGAGCAGATGCAGCCGTAAGGTTCTCGAATGGAGACCACGCACCGGCAAGCGCAGCGTAGGTCCACCCACAAGGTAGACAGATGGTCTTATGAAGACCATCCAGATGCAAGCCGCTTCCAACTGGTCCTATTGGAAGTCTATAGGGGTGGCCTATGTTCAGCAGTGGACGTCTAAAGGCTGATAATAATTATGATGATGATGAATGGCAGGAGACGCAAAATGTAGATACTTTCAGTTGTGCACCGTGTGTTCCAGCTTGCTCAGTACTTTAGGGTCTTAGTGTGAAGTCAATGCCTCTAATATTGCCTAGTACCATTTATTCCTTAAAAATAAAGCATAATTTGCGAGACACCAGCTCGTTCAACACAAATTCTTCAACTGTGTTAAATCAGTATAGATGTGCAATCCCACCCGCTGATAGTTTGTCATCACTCTGTTGGTGGGCTATTGTTCAACCCGACACCTCATTGGACTTGGCTACAGTGTGCCAGGCGTGGCTAGCATTACAACGGCTGGCGGTGACACAACATTGTCACTAGTAATATGACGAGAACCAGCAGTTTCTTGGTAAAATTTAGTATCGTTATTTCACGAAGTTGGAGCGTAAGTCGGGTTGTAACCCCTCAGGGGTACACGACTGCTGGGAGATCCAAAGTGCACACACATTTCATCGAAACTTTGTCCCTAATCTATGGGGAGGCCTATGTTCACTTTCAGCAGTAGGAGTCCTACTGCTGAGATGATGATGATGATGATTCTGCCTTCTATTGTCAACAACGTTCCCTCGTACTTTTTGCACACCCTCAAAAAGTGGCAGGCTCGGCAACGGGCAGGCGACGCTTTTGGTGGTAGGTGTCCATAAGCAACAGTGACGAAAATGTATGTAAAATCATCATCAAATATCCTCTATTGGAACGCAGTTCTATGTATGAAAGGAAATGGGCTGCACAGAACACAGTCCCATTGTTGATAGATGTTGGAGTCTTTGAAATTTTGGTTCTAAAAATGCGCCGTATCCCAGTAGTTCCATAATGGAACTAGACAATGGAACTACTGGGATACGGTGTAAAAATGCTTGTTACCTGCAATGTTACACAGTTACACATAATAAATGATTGAAACCGGTGCAAATCGGGGTCGTAACTTGGTCTATCACTGCTAAATACTCGTGTCTCATTATCCAAGGCTCGATAGACTCGGAACTAAATCCCTGCCAAATAATGAAACTGCATCAGTTTGGCTGCTCATACTGCGAAGGTCACTCCTCCGAGCAGATAATAACACTTGCTATATTTGTTCTTCCAACGCGACACTGACTATAAAAAGATTGCGAGCTATTCTTGTATGACAGAATCCAAACACGGCACACGGCCGATGCCGATGCGCTGCCGTAATGGCGGGCGCACATGGCGACAGCGTGATTTTTGGCAAGTTGGTTTAGCAACAGAAATCTTTATTGGTAATTTTGCGCTGTATTTTCGTCTCGGTACTCGAAACAATAAAAGCTATTTGAGTCGTATATCAGTAAATTATGGATAACAGTAATTGCTTGCCTAACTTTGAAGCTTCAAGGTTAATTAAGCTGCGTTTGTTCAGAACGGAGGCGTGGATCGGTGAGTAACCATTACATACCGAGATTCCCCCGTGATTCAGAAAGTTCGTCAGTTACCTGTGATATCAGAGGTCTAAAAATCTGTCAGTTAGTGGTGTCGTAAGACGCAGTACAGGCGGTTGCCCTTAGTAAATTACTGACATGCAGCTGATGCAGCTGCACCTGGTTAGAATGTTTTTCTCAGTAATATTAATAAAAAGTTAATCAGATGAGGAAGAAAAGCTGTGTAACTATGTTATTTAACGTCAGGTGGCCTGCCATGAACTCTTAAAGCGTGAGTCTTTAAGCTGTGAGAAATAGATGGCGCTATATGACTTGTATAGCTCTGTCTCTTTCTCACAGCCTAAACTGGATCGCGTTAAGAGATCGTGGTAATGGCCCAGGTTTGCGTGTTACCACTATCTCGTCTGATGGTAAGCGAAGATGTGGTCGACGGTGAAGCACGCTTGCCTAGAAGTAACCTGTTCACTCTTGACTTGAAGACCCCAAGGTTACAGCTATTAGGAAACACAGACCCCGGCAGGCAATTCCACTCCTTAGCTTGCACAATAAAAGTATTGGCAAAACACGTTTGTACGTTCCGGAGGGATGTCCACTAAGTCAAACGACACAGTGACTATTTCGTGTGGACCCAACGTTAAGCAGAGAGGCGGGCGGCTGGCCAACTACAAGCCGGCCGCTAATTGAATGCCGTGTGTTAGATGCAACCCACATATTTATGTACTCCACTCATATACACTGTGTGTACACGATGTATTTATTCTAAATGGTCATGTGACGCGAGCGCCATGATGCGAATGTGAAGGGCTCGTGGCAAACATTTAGTGGGCTTGATGATTGATGTGTGAGGTGGGAAGACTATGAACGAGGTGCTTTGATAGGGAGATAGAAGAGTAGAGCTTAATTGATAGGGATTCTTGGTGTGGTTAAATCTATGAGTCTCGACTTTAAACTCTAAGATCCTCTCAACCGAGGAAGGAACTGTCAAAATCTTACTGACTCAAAGTCCACCCTGTTTCCAAAGGGCCACAGTTTTGTTTGAAGACGGTCCTACAGGAAAAGAAGTTAATAGTTTCGATTTGAATTCGAATCGTCGCATTACCGAATATTCATAGTTTGTCCAACTACCCAGTGAGCTCCTAAATACGACAGCCTGGCTTTCATTTTGAAGTAAAGTTATCCTTGACTTCAGGTTTATGAAACGTGGACTGTTTTAAAACTCGAGATAAAGTAACGTAGTCCTACAATAGAAGAACCAGAATCGATGAAACTAAAACAAAAATACGTATAGATTGTAAATGTATAAATGAATCGCTGTCAACTCCACCGTTTTCATATTTGAATTGCCTTTTGAAGGCGGTAAGAATGAGGTAGTAAACCATAGAAGTAACAAAATAAATGTAACAAATCGTTGAGAGAAACCTGAGGAGTCGCTCGTGGTGGACTGCATAGAGAGCGCAAGGCAAATGAGGGTATGACGTCAAGCATTACGGCTGTGACCGGTGTGTTAGTAGAGTGGTGCTGGTGTTAGCGGATATAATATCATAAACCCAATCAAACTTGAAGGATAAAATCGTGAGGAAGTCGTCAATGAAACAAAATTGTTACATCTACTAAATCTCTCTATGCCCGCGTGTTGGATTATTTATCATCCCTTTTATAGAAAGGAAGCTTTATCCCAGTAGTGGCGACACGATAATACGTATATGGTGATTAGCCTATACATTCTCAAATGTGGCGTTTCAGCAGTAGATGTTACAATGATACTTATAATGATGCATACAAGGCTTGAACCGTTAATTGTGTTTGTGTTATAATTAAACTGTGCTACAAAACACACTCTCACACTATCACTTTCTAAGTTATTTTAATTTAATTCACAAATAATAATTTCAACAGTGGTTAAATTCAAGCCTAGGGCTGGTTGCGTGTGCGCCTTGGACGGCTACTGAGAAACAGGTTTTTCCAAAGTTTTTAGAATGAAACAGCAAACATTCGGTTCAAATGATTCTATGAACCACCCAATGTTGTAGAAAATTAATAAAGAAAATATTTCGATGTCAATAAAAAGGGGAGTAATGACACTAGCCAACAGTAAAACAATGAAATATTTTTTTATAACATTTCTTTCACGTTTATCTATCGCTAACACTGCAACCACACATTGTTTGCTGCATCAAACGTTTATTAGAGATCGTAAAACCATTTCAAGAATACCTATTGCACAAGAGACCTTCAGGTACTATCTGTTCAACGTTAAGTTGTGTTCAAGATAACAATTTTGAACACAAACATTATGTTATGTTCAACATTATGCTGCACGTGTGCGTGTTGAATTACACCGGTCGACAAATGAAAAAAAAATTTTTGCGCATGGGTTTTACTTATCATATTCTGATTATACAAGCATATTTATTTAAAAAAATGTGATAACAAATCAAAAATATTTGCTTTAAGAGTTTTTTTTCCAAAGCTGTCAGAGGCGAAAATTTAAGCTGGACTCTATGTGGGCGCTCTAATAAAAAAAAAACTAATTGTGATATTTTCTTGAAGTTACCTAGCATTGAAGAGGAAGAAGCCAGGGACAGTTTTAAGGCAGTAGTTCATGGTTAAATTGTAAACCCTAGAGCTGATCACTGACACAACTACCAAATTTTTTCATCATCGGAAGTGGAAAGTCTCTAAAGATATACTAAAGATGCTACCGCTCACTTGCTTTTGGAAACGATCGTTTCCAAAACTGAACACCCGTGATTGCTTCTGGCAACAATCGTTTCCAACCACCAGTTTTTGCTAAACCACTTTAAACTTTATTTTGTAGTTCATAAAGTCCTCGTAAAACGTTTTTAAACCATAGACTAATATATTATCCGACCTTCAAATACAAGTTGGCAACAAAATAAATCTAATTCTTAGTATGCGATAAGAAACAAAGCTTGACAGTGCCATTTTGTGTTCTCCTACGCTAGGATTCCCTTAATGTTTTAAATATTTTATTCCACATAAAACATATCCATGTGCGATTAAATGTATCTAGTAATTAATCTAGTTTATGAATAAAATAAGAAACAATGCTCTTGTCGATCTTAGTTTTTATTATAATGCATTTTTCCATACAAGTAGCTAATATTTTGGGTAGTTAAAGTTTCAAGGTACATTGAAAAGTACGGAAACAAGATCTGTTAAAAAAACAGACACAGTGTTTAAGCTTGTTTTAATGGCTATTCAGAACAGTTAAAACATTTGAAGGGCACTTCTGGAGCGAGTCACAATCATAGTTTTATTACGGCGCGTCGTAAGCTCAGATGCGGTCAAAAGTCACTGGCAAACGACCCGCTTTTTACTTTTGCGCCGAGCAACCGAGCGGTTATGCTACATTCTCATTTGGATAAATTTAAAGATAACATGGAAGCTTGTACGGAAGAACAAGAGGAACGCTTCCATTAAGACAATTTGAGATTTGACAAGCATTTAAGAGACGTTACCAAGGCCAGTACTGAAAGGGAAATGATGGGAGACTATATTTGGGGGTTATAAGAGAAACTTCTACTGAAAATAGCTGGAAAACTAAAACTATTATTTACTTAATAGTTTAACTTTATTTTAAAACTTATTTTGTAAAAATTAAACATGAATGGATGTACGGTTTCCTGTGTAATAACTCATCTTTGTGTCAATTTTTAGGTATTTTCATTGATTTTCATTTTCCCATTTTTTACTCATAAAAGCAAATTCAAAACTTTTTTTTGTTCATTTTCTTATTTCTAGATATACAAGCAATAAAAATAACTTAGGTAGAACCCGTGCGCAAAAATGCTGTAGACCAGTGTTATTATTAAGTTTAAAGATTTTATAAGTAGGTCCCTATTCTAGTTGTAACTTGTAAAGTTGATTTCACCCTGATTTCAAAAGTTGCAAGTTTTGAATAAAATATGCCTACTTTATGATACTCAAGAATGATGTAGCTTTCTATTCATGAAATAATTTTATAAATCGATTTTCAACTTCATAATTTAGTATCTATAGATTTGTGTTCTATATGTATATTATTCTATTTCGCTACATTTTCGCCCTAAAGTGATTGTTGTTGCTATTTAGTCAAAAGGAGAAAAGTGATATGAAACAGATTTATGCCTCCTAGATCTATCTAGATCTAATCCTAGTCTATTTTCTAAGAATTGTTCAAAAATCTCCTGAATGATTGCAGTAATCCGAAGCGTATCCGCTGAGTGAGATAAATCTCAATTTGTTTCAAATGTTATTCTTTTAATAAAAGTATTATCGATGATCTGTGTCTGTAAACCATTTTGTTACCAAAACAAATTATACTAAGAGTACTTCAGTTTTACGATGGCATGACGTAGTACCTAACTACAGTTGTGGATTGAAAAAGTTATGCATTTTTCCGTAATGCACACTGTGAAGCTAGGTTCGTCAAATTATTTTTGCTCCAAAGCGTGTCAATGGCAATGTGTTTTAAACAATTTGCAATATAACCCAAAAATCTGATACGCGGACTCCACTCACTGATCCATTCATGAGACCAACAAAGTGTGTAGACTAAACTATGTATAACAAAGCATCGATATATTCTTCCTCAAAGCTCTGTGATGGCTAATATGCGCAAGCGACTGGCGGCGTGACGTTGCCCCTTTGGATGGCAGACCTCCTCTGCAGACCAGGTAAAAGCCAGCTGACATTCACGGGCATGCGAACGGTCGCGAGTAATGTAATGTGTGACTTGCCGTCAGATTATGGACCATTCCCGGGTCGACGGCGCGTCTTGTTGCATCGGGGCCTCAAAGAGCTGACAGCAATCAGACGGGGACCTTAGTGGGCCAAAGTCTGCCGGGGTCGCGGTACTATTTCATCAGGTAATCATGACCTTGGAACGTAAAGGGCTATTGAAGGACACCGCGGATTTTAGTCAGTACGAGTTTGACAGTCCCTTCCGTCCCGCCTTGCGTGGGAGGACTCATTGGATGATTTTACCACGTATGAAAAAGCTCTTGGCCTTGTTTTAAGTTATAGATTATTTATTATTGATAAATACAGGTGAAGATGCATAAATAAATAGATTTGAACTTTATTCTCTGTATAATAACTACTATAGGGTTCTTCACTTGCTATATAGCAGTGGTTGTCTGAGTCATGATGCTCAGAGTAAATCGTAGTATTATAAGCACATGAGCAATTGAGCGCACGAGCTGCCCATCTTGATCCTATCCCTTGCCACACCCACAGACTATGACGAACTGATTCATTGCATTAACGTCAACGGACACAAGGCAGGAAGTTTTTAGTGACACTCAATTTCCTATATATACGTATAAAAGCTAAAGATCACTCACACATTCACCACGTTACGTAATAAAGTTCCGTCGCACCACCACGACTTGGTTGGTCTAAGCGATGAGCCGCGCGAATAAGATATTTAGGCTGCGGTTCCACTGAGGCAGGAGCACCACTCCACTCTGCCTCAATCACTTGACTTGAAATCTACATAAGCCTAGTCAGCCATGTCCATCAGCCATTGTGATTGGTGAATCGCGGCACAGCTCGTCTCGACTCCACCTCAGTGGAACCGCAGCCTCATTACTTTGTAAAGTCAGTGAATTCGCCACTTCTGCTGGCGACGACTAGTGACGTGTTTCAAACATTTCTTTTTATTTGTTTCTTCTCCACGACCCGGGTTAAGTTACAGTTCACAGCGGTAAGGTCTTGAATGGGTGGTTACGTTGACAACGAGTTGATGACAATCTTGTGAAGCTCATTAACGTGATAGCAAAATGAGCGTTGACCTTTAGTCACAAAATAGAACAGAATTGTGTCGATTTAGATAGAACACGAGTAAATCGTGTAATAGCAAGTTAGTATTTACATTAGTTTATAAAACTAAACACAGACTATATTGGCGAGAGTTGTATGTAATCTGTGGTAGCTCGGTCAGAATATTTTGTATGTGATATGGATAAAGTAAATGATATTGTGGCTGTTATTTTATGTTAGTTTATAGAAAAAAATATGGAGGATTTTAAACATTTCGAGTTTAGAGAGGAAGTACCGTAAACTGTGAAGCTAACGTAGCGTTGCAATCATCCGACATCGTGGTGAAATAATGTGCTGAAATCTTTAGTACGTTTTAAGAAACTATTGGATCAGGATCAATGTTTGTTGAACCCTTGTTACGGCGACCAGATAAGCAGTCGGTTCCAATTTGAAACAACAACGACCATACGGAGGCTGTGGCCATTGTGAAAAGTGATATTGCACTGCAAAAAATAGAGTCGAACACGACCCCAAAATATTATGGAAATGCTAACTGTATGAACACTTTCAGATGTATTATTAAGAAACTATCAGTCGTAAGCGTTTTTATTTGTAAAATCCAGTCACATAGAAAAGCGAAAGCGATCCGAAAGTCTATGTGACTGGCTTCAAACTGACTGACTTTATACCTGTCCATACAGGAATGAGATAGTTAAAATTAATCTTAACTTAAGTTATTTATCTGTTACGTATTCTATTATCAATCCATTTAATGATATTACCTAATTAATTTTTTTTAGATTATTTTAATTAATTTGTTTGCTGAAATTACTTGTTTTATTCATTGTTACACTATATTTTGTTAAAAGTTCTAATTCTAATAATGCATGTGGTGTTAACCTGTAATTATCTAATTGTTGCACTTACTAATGTAAATTGTGAACTCTTTATTGTAATACATGATTCGTGTTAACAATTGTAGGTTAACCTAAATAAATAAATAAAAATAAATAAATAAACAATTCTGTCTGTTTGACAATAGCTTACCGTTCTGCAAACAGTTTGGCAAGTTATCACGTTTTCCTAATAAAATAATGTAATGAGGGCTTATTTCTGATCAGTCGTAAAAGTCGCCTGTGTTACAAAAGCAATTTCGCGGTCAATTTTACGGGTTCACAAACAAAAAAGATTCAACCTTGAAAAAATCAACGTTTTAAACATGAGTTAATGGAACTTCCGTGTAAAAACTATAGTTAGTAAGTAGTTTCTTTATATAAACGTCGAAAAATACGAGAAAGACAGCGCATCTGACAAGTGTTAACTATTATTACGAATTCTTGAAGAACAAGCAAAAAAAAATGAATCGTTTGATATTGACTTTGATCTCGTTTTGAATCACTTTTGCTTGATACACAAACACATAACATTACGACTGAAATCCCTGAAAGGTTAGGTAAAAGCAGAGGTGTACCACATTTTGGATACGACCATCACATTTTCGTAACATAAGACTTGAGATTGTGCCTAATTCATGAGAATAGGGTCACCCAATATCTCACTTCCCATGTGCTCCTTTGTAGTTAAAATACAACCATGCACTTGAACCAACGACGATATAATACTAGACTCCTAATAACAGGCGACCGATGTCTGCCAACACATTAGGCAAAAAAGTCTTATATCCGTCTCATTTCGACCAATCCTGTGAGCCGTAAACATACGTTGAGACAGAACAGACCTTGAGTTAGCCAATCACAACGCAGTACCCCGTCCCCCTCGCTTACGTAGTACCTCAGCGAGTTGGCAGAATAGTTTTGTTCGTTAGATCGTGCAATGCGTAGTCTAGTATTATATCGTCGTTGACTTGAACCCTGATACAGAATTTCGATACATCTACCTAAGGAGGTCTTATAGGCTACTCTGGCAGGCTAACTTTCACTGTCACTCTTACTCTGACCCTCTTTCTCACTCTCAATTCTCACTCTTACGAAGAGAAAAAATTTAAGAAGAGAACTAAGAAGTGAAAAAAATGCCAACACTGAATGATGAAATGGGCGTGGATGGCTATATCCGAAACTATGAGGAATATTAAAAAACGTTGAAAGGAGTCTCGGGGCCAATTTTTGCGAAAACTAAAACTGCAACATTTGATTTTAGAAAAATCAATAATCCTGGCCAGGAATCGAATCCGCTGATTTTGGACACTTTTAACTTGCTACATTGTTCTCTCATAATCAAAATTGAATTTCTGATATAGATCATCTACTTTTGCTGTTGGCTGTACTCTGAGTGTGGATCTGCCACACCTAGAATTACATGTAGTTATTGTATATTTATGAAACATCTCAGTTCGCCTGTCTCGTTGTAGGTGTATCTGGACAAGCTCTAATCGTTCTGACGCAGTAACAGTTGATAACTGCGATATGTAACTCGTATTGAAGGATCCACAAATACATATTACGTGTTACTGTTAGATAAGCATAACTCCTGCGCACCTAAGGACACAGTAAAAACTTTTTGGCACCGCTCTCGCGAAAGATCGTAAAGTCGCGAGTCAGATTATCCAAACATTACATATTGTCTATTTTCCTCCGTAAGCACCACGGCGACGGACATCGCAAGACGATCTCCGGCCACTATGGTCAGTCAGGTCAGTCTGGTCAGCATGATGACGCCGACGATGAGGGCCCCCTTTAGAAGGCCAAAGCCTGCCGGGACTAACGAATACCGTGACCCTCGAATGTAAAGGGTTATTGAAGGACACCGTGGATTTTAGTCAGTACAAGTCTGACAGTCCCTCCTGCCCTGCCCTGGGTCTGGGACTCATTTGATGATTTTACAACGCTAACTCTGAACTCTCTTTTGTAAATCTTTACAAGTAGTCAGTGCCTGATAGACCAGTCTTACTAAAGGGGGGTTAGTTATTCGGGTCAGATAAGCAATCGCTACCATGTAAATCAGCTGGTATTCATCTGTATACGGTGAGACTGTTGAGAAAAACGCTGTGTTACGTTCACGTTCAAGGTCGGATGTAAAACTTTCAACTTTCCTCCCCGGAATGTTATTGGAAACGGAAAAACAGTTTAATAGCAATCGTTAAGACGCTGGCAATGAAATCAAACACATCTGTACTGTACAGTACTAAGTACTCCCGCGTCTGTTTAATGTGTTTATTATGGCAATTAGAAGTTAGCTGATTTTACACGTTATCGAGTAACAGTAGCATGAGATGGTTGCCGAGACCGATTTGTAGATACATAGCCTTTTCCATGCCTTTGAAAGCGCGTTAAACCATTGGTCCCAGCCTTCGCTTTCATTCATCATCATATTCGTCCGGTGAACCACGTTTCAACTTTATCGATCTTCAACAGACTTTACTTCGGAGAGTGTGCGCATGATCTCTACGATCTTATTCCTTCCACTATCTGGCATCTAGTAGATCAGGGGTCACCAATTAGTTTCGTTCGGGGTCCGTTTTAAGACATGAAATGACCATCGCGATCCGCAGAATATTTTGTAGAAAAAAATAAATTGTTAAAAAATTGTAAAATTTACGGAATATGTGCAAATATAACAAAGGTATTTTTTCGCATTTCTATGAGGAAAGTGTCAGCTTTATCGCGTGTTTGATCAAATCAAGAATCTTTCCGGAAATTGATCTTAAGATCGTACTCTGTAGTGCAAGTCGCTGTGTTCTCGCAGTCCGCACAAAATGGCTCCGCCAGTTGGTGACCCTCGTAGTAGATGTACTAATAATTATCATCTAAACTTACGTTACCATTCCATCAACTCGTGCTAAGCGCTTTTAATCTTCCTTCATAATATGCATAGCAAAAGAGTGGAAATAGCTTCGTGCGTCGGTGTTCCCGAACGCATGCAACCCGAATCTGTTCTAATATAAGTAAGATAGACTTCTACGTAAGTTTGCTACATCGTAGGCTTTGTCTCTGCCCCTTTGGCCTGAACTAGAGACTATTGGTGAAGTTCTACATATTAATTATTATTTAAATTGTGTACTATATGTGAAGATTACTAAGTATGTATAGCAGTGAAAGTTGTATCATGTATAATTTCAATATAATTGTTGAGGCATTTCCTCTTGACGTCAACACGATTCTTGCAACAAATAGCTCTATTCTTCAGCTATTTTCGTCTATTCTTGGCTATTTATTGTTATATGTCGTCCATCCTGTATTCCTGTAAACAATTGCTTTGTTTGTAGTTGTAATAACAGGATATGGTATTAATGTTGCATCGTGTGGATTAGTGAAAATATCAATGATTAGGTACTTATGTGTTAGATTGGTAGGCACGTGCCAAAATGGTTATTGTTAATCGATTGACGTATAAGGTGAGTGATCTATTCAGTTTAGTTTTTCTTCAAAAACAAGATTTGATTAGAGGACTATTTTGTCAAATCGTTTTATTTTTATGATTCTTTTTGAAACTGAAATCACTACCTAATGAAAGTTTCAGTAATTGGTGCAACCAGTCACAAACTACATAGTAACATGTCATTAGTAAATAAGATGCGTGGCAGAAGTTTATCATCATCAGCTTATAATAATAATAATATTCCACAACTATCACACAACGCCATCTAGTCCCAAGCTAAGCAGAGCTTGTGTTATGGGTACTAGACAACTGATAAACATACTTATATATTTCTAAATACATACATATTATAGATAAATTACACCCAGACACAGAACAAATGATTGTGGTCATCACACAAACATTTGTCCTGGGTGGGAATCAAACCCACGACCTCCGGAATAGCAGTCACGGTCACTACCCAAGTAACACAGTCTGGATGTTTTAAAACCAATCTGTCTATAGACTATCTATTCAGGGTTAATCTTTAGATACGGGCTTTCTGAAGATGGGTTTGATAAAGAACATTTAATCTTATAGAGTTTTTTATCTAAAGCTTTATTATTTTAAGAGCATTTGTTCTATAGAACACTTATTTTAAGTACGTTTATAGTTATAACGAATGTTTCTAGATAAAATACTCTACAAATAGTTAAAAAAGCCTAAAGGTACCTATTTTGAAGTAGTTTTATAGATAAAACGATATATTTGAAGACAAAACTTTCTACAGATATTCCATTTTAGCTAATGGTACTCTTATCTTTTTTTTCTATAGATACTTCAGTCTAGATAAAATACTTTACTAGATATTTTTAAGTTTGTCTAGAAAAATGATAGAGAAGTCGTGTTTTTAGAGTTTTTATCCTTAAAAGTGGCTTAGTTAAGTGCATTTGCACTAGAAATTTAAATTGGATGAGTTTATGCAATGGAGAAGATGAAACAAATTAAAAGATCTGGTGGTTTTCGTCGAAAAATCCGCAAGTATTTAAAAAGAAAGAAAAATGAAGAAGAGACGACCGAAAAAGAATCGAAACTTCCTAGTAACTTCCTCCAAAACGTAGAAAATTGTTGATGATATATGGGTATCAAAAATGAAAAGGTTTGCTGTCAAGAGTACGAAAAAAAACCACATGACTTAAATCCAATATGGCGGACAGGCTATTTAAAATACACCCCCATAATATGGGTATCAAATGAAAGGGTTTGCTGTCACGGATACGAAAAAAATGGTGACGTGACTTAAATCCAAGATGGCGGACAGGCTGTTTGAAATTCACCCCTATGATATGGGTATGGGTATCAAATAAAAAGGTTTGCTGTCAGGAATACGAAAAAAATAGTCACGTGTCTTAAATCCAATATGGCGGACGTCCAAGATGGCGGACAGGCTATTTGGAATGCACCCCCATGATATGGGTATCAAATGAAAGGGTTTGCTGTCAGGAATACGAAAAAAATTGTCACGTGACTTAAATCCAAGATGGCAGACGTCCAAGATGGCGGACAGGCTATTTGAAATGCACCCAAATGATATGGGTATCAAATGAAAGGGTTTGCTGTCAGAAATAGAAAAAATAGTCACGTGACTTAAATTCAAGATGGCAGACTGGCTGTTTGAAATCCACCCCAATGTTGTGGGTATCAAATGAAAGGGTTTGCTGTCAAGAATACGAAAAAATTGTCACGTGACTTAAATCCAATATGGCGGACAGGCTATTTGAAATCCACCCCAATGATGTGGGTATCAAATGAAAGGGTATTAATGTAATTACAATTATAATTATTATTTCTCACATTGTTTATACTTAAATAAATCAGAAATACTTTTTACTCGGGTACCCTCTTGTATTGATTAATTATATTGGTTTGTTACTGCATAAAATGGTCTTACGTTCACAACACATGAAATTACCTATTCACTGAAGAACGTCTAGAAATACTGTGACAAGATAAAAAGGAATACAGAGTGACAGTTACTAGATAATTTTAAACCACTCTTAAATCTGTTTATTCTCTCACTAGATAGTTTAGTATGTAGTAAGTAAAATTATTCTAGAGCCATACTACAAAAAAAATCTCTAGACTGTTTGTTCTTTAGAAATCGGTTTTCTAGTAAATTTTATCTGGACGCCATTTTTATTGCCTATTTTTGGCTTCAAATAATTTTCGTTATGTATTTTAATGATTTTATCATTAAATTATGTCTAATTAGACATTTGATATGTTTTAAATTACTATATTTTAATTAAAATGAGTATTTTAAGCATTAAACTGTAAATTCGAAAATTTGCTTATACCAAATAATATTCATATTTTGAAAAAATAATGTTAAATCTTACATTTACAGCGGGCGCTCTTATTTAACAAGAGTTTTACATAATATTCAACGATAGAATTTCAATCGCATATTGATTTGCTTATTTACCCATTATTAAAACACAAATTAATAAAAAGTAATAAATTTGTTACGCCATGATGCAAATATTATTAAGTAAAATAACTCTTGTAAGTTCCACGCCATTATGCGTCACTAGTAAAATGTTACTTAAAGTTGTTAGTCTTAAGATCATTTGGTTTTAAAACTTGACGAGCAATGATTCCTTTAAAGGTCTTAACTCTATCTATAAACTATCTACTAGTACGCTACTAGATAAACGTGCGATCTATAAACGGTTTAGAGAGACACTAGAAACATCTCTTAAGTCAATTTGATCTGAACTCTATCTAGTCATGTTTTCTTAACTCATTCTTAAGAGAGGGTACAAGAATGTGCCCACTTTTACTAAACTCTGTCTATAAGCGTTCTAGAAGATTGCTTATAGATATTTTATTCTTATGGTAGACAATTCAATTTAATTCTATAAGCTATCTAGTAGTACGTTTCTAGACACGTTTGTGTTACTTGGGTAACCACTAGACCAACAGGCCAGTCAGGCCAGTCTTATAAATACATGTTCCCACTGCTGGGACACAGGCCTCCTGCCTTTGAGAAGGCCTGGGCCACAATCCATTCCAGTGCGGGTTGGTAGATGTCACATGTCTTCGAATTTTTGGTTCTAGGACATGCCGGCTTCCTAACGATGTTTTCCTTCACCGTTTTGAGAGCAGTGATGATGAAATAAATTATACAAAGTAACGTACCTAGCTGGGTTCGAACCCACGACCTATAATTCGTAAGTCGGGGCTATACCACTGCGGCACCACGGTAGATATATAATATAATTTCTGCTAATAATAATTTCTGCTCGTCATACCAAATTGCCTTCCACTTTAGTATCTGTATCTCATCGCCCTGTTAGCACTGACAATAATTCCAGTACCATTTATACGACCCATCCATCTGTCAAGCGCATACGCAACTAAAGCTACAAGAATCCAAGTTATTTCTTCAGCTACACATTTTAATACCCGATGACATCACTGAAATCAAAAAGTTTTATGAGGTCGAACTAGCCGTAAATTAACGACAAGCTTACGAAGCTCTAAAACTAAACTCTTGCGCATCAAAATGGCGGAAGTGACGAAATGAAACCGCTTTGACGTCAGATCTTGTCATCGGGATTATTAAGATGTTACACAAAAGAAAAGTTAATGAGAACTCACTGGAACAAGCAAAGGGTGGATTTTCTACTGACATTTCCAATCAATTTTCAGATTACTAAAGTTGCATTATTTTGTAATATTTAGGTTAAAATAACTGATGGACACAGGAATTTTGTTGTAGTCGAGACTCAACTGACTGGTTTTGACTGGCCTGTTGGTCTAGTGGCTAGTGACCCTGACTGCTATGCAGGAGGTCGTGGGTTCGATTCCCACCCAGGACAAATGTTTGTGTGATGAGCACGATCATTTGTTCTGTGTCTGGGTATAATTTATCTATAATGTGTATGTATTTAGAAATATATAAGTATGTTTATCAGTTGTCTAGTACCCATAACACAAGCTCTGCTTAGCTTGGGACTAGATGGCGTTGTGTGATAGTTGTGAAATATTATTAGAGATTAAACGAACTTACCTGTAAGTGAAGTTCTATCTTAATTATATGAAGGATCCATCCGAAGAGATTAGCATTAACACATGTAGTATCGCCTACTAGTACATGCCATTCCACACTATTTTGAGAGTATTTCATTAGTTTTTTTTTTTTTTTTTGCTGTGTGTAGTTTAGTCTACTTGGATACTGCGCTCGCAATTCGTGTCATTTAGTTTAGAGTCTAACCCGATATTAACTTCATATTTTACGATTGATAGGGGTACACCGAACTCGTTCAGTCTCTACCGGGTGGGAGGGTTGCTAATCTCTTCGGATGGATCCTTCATATAATTAAGATAGAACTTCACTTACAGGTAAGTTCGTTTAATCTCTAATTATATTGCGGATCCATCCTCGAGATTAGCATTAACACATGTAGATTTTTAGAGATATGAATCGTAAAATATAGTTGGATGAATGAAATACAAGGCTTGAGAATTATGAATAAGGTCAATAATTTTCAGGTAACTGTTTCTGTAGCTTGTGCTGTGCAAAGGCAAATTTCGAAAGTTTTATCAAAAAACGGAATAACTAGCATAGGTTGAAATTATCCAATTTTAGGACTGTTTATAGGAACGGAACGGGAATTTTAATTTTAATAATGAAAGGTCCCATACCCTTCATTATTAGACATTTTAATTTATTATAAAGTTTGTTTGCACCCTATGTACAGTGACTGTACGGAGAGCTGGGTAGCATTTTTTTTTTTTTTTTTATATATATATGTAGGTATATATACAATATATCTTATTAGTATTATTATCTTTAAATCATAAATGTTCCTCTGGGTATCATTTATCAAGATTAAGTACCAGAAACATCTCGGGGCTGTTCACAGACAGAGAGGGTTCGGAATCAAAAACCTCATAAAGTATCTTTTAATATTTTCATTCCTGGGAATGTTTTCTTTAGTAATTAAACTTACGAGCAGAGCGGTTTGAATTTAAGGTTCCTTATTGGCACTATTATTATACATTCATGTAAAGAATTTCATGATATTTGGAATTGATGCCTAAAACATGTTATAAAAAAATAATAATAAATGAACCACCCTTTATCGCATCGTTTTATAGATGACGGTGGGATACCTCTTTTTGTTATCACCTCGCGGATGAGTTCCCTGCCGCTGGAGTAATGGTGTTGCACATGTGGCGCCGACTGAAATCAGTAGATAAAAAATAAATTTTTAGTTACCCGATATCACGATTTTTAGACACCACAAATCCTTTAAATAACCATGGCCATGTTGACCAGTGTGGGTCAACCATTAAACCCTTGGCATTTCCAGACTATCTTTATATCATAGTAAAGAATTAAATGCATATAAATTAAACTCAGAACAAGAAATTGTAAACCATTTACAGCATTCGGATTTGTATGCCAGGACATTTAATATTATTTAATCGACTAGCGAATAAATCTATGTTTGGGGGACTATAAATAATATTTTTTACAAAGACACAGTTTGCAAGTTGTACTCCACATTTGAATGGATACATCAAACTCCTGATATGCTTTAAAGTTCTCAGAAGAATGAATAAATAAAGCGAAAATCATATAGGTTACCATTGCTGTCTGATTGCAATCTGATGAATTATCTTAGAAAATATTTTAAGGCTTATATAAGCAGCCATAATTTTTAGATACCTATAATCGATAGCTCTCTCATCACCACACACAATTCCCCCCCCCCCCCGTTGTTGAGATTCAAGATCATACTTATCTCCTTTAATTTTACAAACAGAATGCTTGTTAGCTTGACTCCACTATTCAGTCTAATTTTAATAATTTGGTTATCATAATGATAATTTTTATTTGTGTTTTTAAAAATTCTCTTTATATTAAATCTTCAAGTTTTGTATACTCGTACAGCCTGTTATACTTATGTAAGTACTTCGCAGCTGGGCAGGTAAGTACTAAGATATCAATAAAACTTGCATAAGTTTTTTAACTTTGCATTGAATAAGATTTTTCTCTTTGTGATTTTAAAAAAAAATTTTTGTTTCTTTTATTTTTGGTAGCGTGACCTGAAACTTTCTCGTATCAAAAGCATATCCTAATTATTTCAATAAAAAGAGGAAAGGATTGGAATGACCTTTTTCCCTAAGTATGTTAAAACCAAGGCTCGTGGGGAGATCTTTAGTTTCTTGCAGATTTTTATGACCACTTGACCTCATCCATAAAGCAAATGACGTCTAAATATTCCTTGTAAATATAAGTGTTCACCTTAATATTTTCATGACTGGCTTCATTACCTTTGTGAATACAAAACGGAGCAGTATTGTGGGCGAAAGGTAAAGTATTAAATTCAAAAATAGAATGCTCAAATGGAACCGGAGATATTTTCTATCCTGTTTATCAATGTTATCCTTTATGTCAAAAGAACATAACTCTTGATATCAGTTTTAGTACTGTTTTGAGTCTTCCAATCTAAAGTGGTTACTATCAATAAGTCTATTCACAGATTTTTATTTCTATGTTTATTTGTTTATATAATATTATAAACCTGAAGAGTTTATTTGGTTGAACGTGTCAATCTCAGGGAAATATGGGTTCGAATTGTAAAACTTTTTCCGTGTTAAATAAAAATAGACTATATCTATTTATCTAAGAAGACTATTATGCTAATATCATGCTAACTTGTAGCATGTATTGTCTTGACCAATAGTAACAATGGGGTTGAAACCACGGGAAACCGCTTATTTAAGTTAAGACGCATCTAGCTCTTGTACTTTAGTATTAAAAAATATTTTGGGTAATTATTGGCCAGGCTCAACTTTACATATCCATGAAGTAGCTCCTAACAATAACCATTTATCGATGGCTTCATTGAAATGAGCTCTTTTTGAAAAGAATTATTCCCGAATACTCGCAAGTATTGCGTGAATTTATGTCCGACAGAAAAAAGGGAATTTTATAACTCTTTTTATGTAGGTACTTATATGAAAGGATCTTTGGATCCTGCTTGATCATCAAGCATTCTTATAGAAGCAAGACAATCGAACAGCAGGCTTTCACCTGGTTCACCTGGTTTGAAGTTTCACCGCTGCTGTTGATCCTGAGGCTGCTTGGAGGAGCTGGCTAGCTGATTGGCAGTCGATGTCCACAAGCTGTTTCATCCTTTGTTCAGGTCAAAACCTGCACTGTGCGCTTGGATTGTTTTGTATATATTGTTTTATTGCGTATTCAATAGTATGAAGACAGCTGCTTTTATTTCCACCTTTAATCTAAAGGATTGGACCTGGTTCCTGGTCCACCTCAGGCTGCTGAAGTCTACATCTGTTTGTAGATCAGGAGAATCGGTTGATATTGGTCTGACGTAACAATTTCATTGTTTAATGTTTATTATATTCTCCATGTCAGAAAGGAGACAAAGTCCACTGAGGCCTGGCCATTCGAGTCAATATTTGATTGTAAGAGACAGTCCCCAGTTTGATAACACGTACTGTCCGCAAACAATTTTACCAAGCACCATGCAACAGACCGAATGTACTGTTCGTTGGGCTGGAAAGTGACTACGATAGATTTTTGAGGCTGATTTGTAAAAAGAGGACATAACGTCCCCTGTAGCCTTGCAAGTCAATATTATATTGTAAGAGACAGTCCCAAGTTGTAATAACAAGTACTGCCCGCAAACAATATTGTAAGAGACAGTCCCAAGTTGTAATAACAAGTACTGCCCGCAAACAATTTTACCAAGCACCATGCAACAGTCCCAATGTACTGTTCGTTGGGCTGGAAAGTGATTACGATAGATTTTTGAGGCTGATTTGTAAAAAGAGGACATAACGTCCCCTGTAGCCTTGCAAGTCAATATTATATTGTAAGAGACAGTCCCAAGTTGTAATAACAAGTACTGCCCGCAAACAATATTGTAAGAGACAGTCCCAAGTTGTAATAACAAGTACTGCCCGCAAACAATTTTACCAAGCGCCATGCAACAGTCCCAATGTACTGCTCGTTGGGCTGGAAAATGACTGCATTATATTTTTAAAGCAGATATAGATCTGACATGGCCCTTTTATTGTGTGAAGGGACTAGGGAGACATGAGGTCTCCTGTAGCGTAGCCTTGCAATACGAGTCGATTTTTGATTGTAAGAGACAGTCCCAAGTTGTGATAACAAGTACTGTCCGCAAACACATTTATCAAATAAAATTTTATAAATAAATAAATCAAGCTCCATACAACAGTCCCAATGTTGGGCTGGTGCAAATCAAAATTACATTTTAAGTTGTGATGAAACCTACTGTCTATAAATTAAGTACCATAAGACAGTCCCAACGTACTGCTCGGTGGTGTATTTTAACCATAAAATGTTTAGAATAGATCATTCGAACTATTAAATTCTATATTCACTTGTGGGTTACATAATTACAGTCTAAAAGACTGAAAACTAAATACTTATAGTTGAAAAATAGAAGAACGGAATGAGACTGTTCCGTTCTCCGTTCATGCGAGCAGATACTGTCCGCAGACTAGTATTTCCTAATTAGGAATAACAACATCATAAAAGTATGAAATTCTGAATTATTTTTTATAATTGAAACACTTGGCCAACATTGGTATAAAACCATTATGTGGGTAAGCAATAATGTAAATATATTATTTTGCATGCTTTAAGCGGGCAAAAAATGGTTTGTGTTTAAATTACCAACTGTAAGGTAGGTAGATACAATTATCATAGACAAATACATTATTTTTAGATTATTCTGGCCCTTATTAGTGTCAGTAGCACTAATTTCTTGAGCAAAAGTAAAAACACAGGTATATGATATTCTTAATTATGTATTTTAGGACTAAAAGAGACGGATATTATGTCGTCCGCTTTCATATTAATGGATCTAACAGATCATTACGCAGTCTAATTAATTTAAAATTTATTGCGTAATTAGGTAGGTACACTCAGATTATAGGATGGAAAAAAGAAAACATACCTTGTGATGGTGAACGGGCAGCACAAACCTGTAGACGATAACTCGTAGTCTTCATCACGCGATCGACGCCGCCTGTTCTTCTAATTTTTCGTTACACGATCACACTTTTCTTCTATGCATTATTTTAATTTAAACAATAACACTACACTTTTTAAAATAACTTTTTTTCTAACGAGCGCGTGTGGAACGGCGGAGCACTAAAACGCGAATGACACGAATTGCGAGCGCAGTATCCAAGTAGACTAAACTACACACAGCAAAAAAAAAAAAAAAAACTAATGAAATACTCTCAAAATAGTGTGGAATGGCATGTACTAGTAGGCGATACTACATGTGTTAATGCTAATCTCGAGGATGGATCCGCAATATAATTATATTATTATTATTAACTCCTAATGTTAGCCAAGATATTTTAGTACTTTTTATTAGAAGTCTGAACCAAGTTAAACCTTATGCTGGTTTAAATTCGGTTTTCAGGTTTCGATTTTCGGTTTTCATAAGCACATTATCATTGGATATCAACTAAGAAATGGAAAGAGTTTCATGATGGGTTTTATCATCAGCCTGTAATGTTCCCACTGCTGGGACACAGACCTCTCTGTGAGAGGAAGTGGGCCATAATCTACCACGCCGGCCCAGTGCGGGTAGATCTCACTATGTCTCCGAATTTCTGGTTGCTTTTAAGCAGGTTTCCTCACGATGTTATGAAAGCATGGTGGGTTTCAAAACACATTAATTTCACAATTGAAATTGCTACCGTCACAGCCCATGCGCATATTTGTCCGTGTCTACGTCACATGACGTCGTCGTAACGTTTTACGACCACGGCCGCTCCTCGGTTAATAGCCGCCGTGAATATACAACAAAGCGTAGCAATGACAAGAATTATTTATACTCGTGTTGAGCATTTTTAATGAGCATTTGTAGTCTTGTACTCAGTTTTGTTTAAACGGTAATTCGTTTGATATTTTTGTACATTAAGAAAAAATGTGATAAGATTATTCTTTATTCTTTTTCTCTGCTCTCTCGTGGGCGTGGGTTAAGTTTCGGGCAAGTACCAATTTGAGTTAAGCAATTCAGAATAATAATTAAGCTCTTTAAATTTCTAGATCAGTGACTTCTAGAGCCATTGAGATTTTTTAGACACCATCCTAATTTTAATATATTAATCTTTGGCGAAAATCATTGAATACGTGTTTTTTCTTTTTGTATCAATCAATACAAAAATATCGAGATATCACGTCTCAATGTTATCTATAAAAAGTTGATGAATCTGGACACCGCGCTGTGATGTGTCGCTCAGGTGGAGCGGGGCGGGGCGGGGGGTCAGCGGGGTGCGCTCTGCCCGTTTCATGCGTCGGCAAGTGTAACTATATTATTAACGTTTAGCTTAGTTACCACACAGAGCGGATGAGAAAATGCTTTAATATGACAATTTGACGTATCGATTTTTTTTCAAAAATGGGTTTAGTGATTGATACCTAATGCATAGAAAAATTTTGGACGGTGGTAAAAAAGTCACTCTGTATAGTCTGAAGCTCGAAAGTCTGTCTAGGGTTTTCCCAGTTATAATTATAACACAGTTACTGGGTCGTGAAGGTCAGATAAGCGGCGTAACTTCATGAGTTTTACTACTTATTCTTATTTTTAAACATTATGCCACGCTAGGGTTTTCCCCGTAATACCACGTGGTTGTTTTTATCTACGCTTGTCCAGCCAGATTCGGTTTTTACGACGTGTATTAGACGTCCATCGAGAAATGGAGCATAGCTCTTGACATCGACCTCCATTACCTCCATAGATATAAAGCATGGACCGAGCTTTATTTGTTAAAAATTGCCATACTTTTAAAACTCGCGCACGGAGGGTTCCGTGCCATCATTTATAAAAATGGCAAAAAAAACTCTCTGACTCGCACTTAGCCAGTTTTTAGTATTTGTTGTCATAGCGGCAATAGACATATACATCATCTGTGAAAAACTTTTTTTTTAAAATGGGACAAACCCACCACACTATTCCCAAACCACTGCAACTCCTGAAAGCCAGAATCAACAGTGGCAACCACCAGAAAAGCGCCGAGACAATGAAGTCTCGACGTGTCCCGGAGAATGAATTTACCTGTCTTGGATCCTGCACGAAATTAATCAGAAAAGAATAGTGGCGGAGTAGGAAAAATATGTTTCCACTTCCCTCCATGCAAGCAGGAGACAGAACAAAACAAGGCCAATAGGCACAAAGGGACATTACAACTGGGAGAAGCCCAGTTGCCTAGCACCACGGGTAAAAATGACTACTAATATTAATGGGTCCTAAATTGTGAGCTGCTATATTTGATTCCAATAATAGGTATGGCAAAAACGCTTGAACGCACGGAAGTTTGTTCGAGTTTCGACAAGGTCCGTATAATAAATGACTCCAGATGTAGTCTGAACAGCATCCAACATAATATTGCGTTCGTTTTGCCAAAGAATACACTCCCAAAGAATATGATGTGCTGATTGTTCATATTCACAGTCAGGTGTCGAACATTGACAAAAAGGCGAGGGAACAAGCTTGAAGGAAAACAATTTACTTTTAAAGTTACCATGTCCGGTGAGAAATTGGGCAACACAGTGATCCACCTCCAGCCACGTCCTAGCCAGCCGCTCACGAACGGATGGAAAGAACTGGTAGAGGTGCCGTCCCTTGATAGAATTTTCCCACCTATTTTGCCATTCGGATAAAAGATCCTCCCAGACGTCGCTCTGGGGTTTGAATAATCGAGATATCTTATCACGGTCACGTTGCGGTATAAAATCAGCGTCAGTGGTCTCCCGTGCGGAAAAGTACATTGCAGCGCGTCGTTGCACTTCAAGATCTACTGGTAGAACACCAGCAAGCACCGATCTGTGAAAAACTATCTAACTATCGTTCATGAGTCAGCCTCCGTAACATTATCTATAAAAACCAGCAAAAAAATCACGTTTTTGGTATGGGAGCCCCCCTTAACATTTATTGTATTCTGGTTTTTAGTATGTTTTGTTATAGCGGCAACAGAAGTACATCACCTGTGAAAATTTCAACTCTCTAGCTATCACGGTTCATGAGATACACACGCAAAAACTACTGAACGGATTTTGATTCGACATTGACATTGGCAGCACAGGGTTTTCAGGGTTGCAAACTTGGGTGTTAACTACTCATAAGGGACTTAACAACATATAACAAAATCGTAGTTACATGCGCGTTTGCAATGTTTGATGTCGATATTGACCGGCCTAATAGTCCTTTGTTTGTTTTTCTCTCTTTCTAGTGTATCGCAGTTTTATTTGACAATTAATCGCAAAAATCACAAAACTCCGCGACTACTGAGAAGTTTTTATAGTAAAACTCAATAGTACTTTGCCTAGCATTTCTTCTGTAAAATAGGTATCTCATATCTTTACTAAATCCCACAGATCCTCATATTTCCTTCCATTACATGCAAGCTGTCACGTACGCAAGCTCCATGATTCAGAAGCTTTTAATCCTATCGAACGTTTACACAAAAGTCAGACGATTGGTGCGTGAGAGTGCGTCAAAATTGATGCGCCCGCGCCGTTGTGTACGTCTGTGTGTCCGTGCCTGATGGTGTAGTCGCCATGTTGATTGATGCATGATCGACATTTTTATATCTAGTGGTAATATGGCTTCTGGGTTCTGGGAATAACTAGGTCGGGAGGGTTATGAAAAGCCCATTGGATTTATGTTAGCTTTTCTAAGATAAATATATTTGAAAGAGGAAGTACTAGGGTCATCATTCTGGTTGTTAAGTCATTGTCATTTTAGCCACTAGACATCTTCGATTAATAATAGTGCTACTCCCGATGAGCGCTTCAAAAACGGAAAAATAAAGCCACAAACGGTTTTGTGACGGTATTTCCAATCCTTATTGCTTAGACCTTATGAATCATTTTAAAATGAGTACTTTTGTACTGATGACATTTTATCTTCTAGAATCATTTTTTCAGTTGTTTACGTCAAACTTATCTCGGATGAAAGAACAAACTGAGGTTGTTCATAATATTGAACATTTTTTATGAAATGTGGATGTTTATGTGTGTGAAATTGTAGCCACTTATGCGACTCATTTTTATTCCTGATCCTTAATCTAGAGCCATTATTGATCGAAGCTAGACATCTGCTTTTGACATAAAGAAACCTCCACTGTAAGTCGCCATAATAACCGAAACCACCAGCATCTAGCGCATTCCCGACATAGGTCATCGACCAACCTAGCAAGAGGCTAAGTTCTCTGTAATGTGGTTACCACTACCAAACCTTAACATTTAGCTTGGGGCTAATCTTTCTCTCCTTTCTCTTTAATTCTCTTCAGGGTCTGAACTATCTTCACAAA
Source organism: Agrotis clavis (assembly GCA_954870645.1). Lineage (NCBI taxonomy): Eukaryota > Metazoa > Arthropoda > Insecta > Lepidoptera > Noctuidae > Agrotis > Agrotis clavis. The sequence continues at coordinate 1,629,615 of OX940925.1, forward strand.
ATTAATGAAAATTATTTAGACGCAAAAGCGTCACAAGCGAAAATACGTTCGCTTTAATCATTTTTATATTTGTAAGCTACCATAATTATATTAGACTAGTTGTTGACAGTGGCTTCGCCCGCTACAATTCGAGAATAACCCACGGGAACACAAAATCAGGATTACAGGTGATCTATATGTTAATCCAGGATGTAAACTATCTGTGTACCAAATTTTATCCGAATCCGTTCAGCAGTTTTTGCGTGAAAGAGTAACAAATATCCATCCATCGAAACGAACTTTCACGTTTATAATATAAAGGTGCGTACAGACTATATAACATGTTTCAGATGATGTGGACACAAAATGTTACAATAACATTGTGGATAGCACTGAAGAACCACAAACGACAATTGTTATATAACATTGTTACACTAATGTGTACGGTATTGTTATATGTTGCAATGTTATATAACAATGTTACATAGTGTGGACGTTTTATATAACAATGTTATATAACATTGTTACAAGGTCTGTACGCATCTTTAGTAAGAAGTAGGATAGTGGGATAGGAAGTAGGATCTATACCATATTTTCTTAGCTCAGCGGCCGTATTACAACGTCTTTAAACCAGGTTTGTTCCGGCGAGTGAAAGTGACAGAGCTATACAAGTCGTCTAGCGCCATCTCGTTCACTCACTGGAACAAGCCTGGTTTTGAGACGTAGTAATACGGCCCCAGGACTAATTAAAAAATCTAAAAACCCACGTTTTTAAATGTCCTAACCCTACGGGGCTGAGAGAGGGGCCGTCAAAACGTGGGGGCGTATATTATTTAAGGGATTATTTATGGGATATGTTTACATGACGTGTATAGATCGTGGGTGTAACTTACAAAGATATAACCCCACGTTTTGAGTGGCCCCTCTCTCAGCCCTGTAGGATTATTTTCTTATTTTTAGGACAATTAAAAACGTGGGTTTTTAGATTTTCAATGGATTAGTAAAATCTTTTTTTTTTATCTTTGTTGATTGTGTTCGGGTTTGAAGCTACCCTGATTTGAATTTCAGTCTGCTAGCTTATCGGGGAGTGCCTCAAAATTGAGTTGCAAAAATCCAACCGGAACGACAAACAAACAAGAAAAGTGAGTGAGTGTTTAAAAACGTGGGAATAATTAGCCTGTTTCCATCTTTTTACCAGTTGCGTCTGAATTAAAATTATATCATTTTTCGGAATTACGGAAACTTCCACCCATTTACAATAATAGAACTGAGAAAAAAAAAACAATCTCACATAAATATCTCGGTTATGACAAGGAGATATACATATTAGTTGAATGTCGTACAAAAAAATGGTTTGTCATTTATAATGTTGAGGACGGTATGAAATGGTGCGCTTTTTTGGGACAGTGGGACAGTGCAGCTACTGGCACGAGAGGAATGGGGTCAGGGGGGAGGACCAGGAAGTCAGAATATTAGTGAGTGGTTTCTTACTGCTACAACTCGAAAAATGTCCCATGGAAACATAAAATCGGAATTAAAACTATCCTATGTGTTAATCCAAGTTATAAACTAAATGAGTACCCCAAATCCGTTAAGTGCAGGTTTTTGCGTGAAAGAGTAACGAACATCCATCCTCTCAATCTTTTTAAGTGATATCTTAATATTGGTAAGAAAGTCCTTGCCTATGTCGGTCCGTGGATGGATGAACTCGGAAAACACGTAATACAGTAATACAACAAATCAGTTAAGTGGTTTTTGCGTGAAAAAGTAACAAACATCCATCCTCTCAATCTTTTTAAGTGATATCTTAATATTGGTAAAAAGTCCTTGCCTATGTCGGTCCGTGGATGGATGAACTCGGAAAACACGTAATAAGTCGTTGGTCCCCGGGCACGCCGCAATCGCGGCGGTAAGACCCCTCTTTGAAGAATGGATAGGCGTCACAGCGTCTTGACTGTTTTTGCAGTTTCTTTGATTCTACATTATTATTAAAAGGTGTTGCCAAATTACTAACAAAATAAAATGAACAAAAACAAACACCAATTTTGTTTAGTTACTATAATAACATTCAAATATTTACGTTTAATTTATTTCTTACTCAAAAAATTATCATGAATCTTGAAGCATAACATCAAACATTGTGAAACCTTGGATAGTTTTGTGAAATAAATAACAACTAACATTTGTATACAAAGTGTACCTATGGGAAATGAAATAAGGCGTAATACGCGCTGGGTGAACTACGAGACACGTAATCAACTGTCTCATGCCCGTGAATCACTGATGTCCAATAGCCCTTACGGTATGGGCTCCACTTTGAGCGGGTTAGGTTATAAGCACTTTGAATTTATAGTTTTATATAGTGTCACCGAGTAGTGTAGTGTTACGAATTTAGGACACAGATTACTGAGGAGGTCAGAACAGGACCTACGAGTATCATATAACACCAACCTATTCTTTAACGTTTCACGTGTTTGTGACATAAAGTAACGGGACTTTGACGTTAATTTGATGGAAAAAATGATTTTTCATTTTCCATACAAGTATTAAACAATAAATGCCGTAAATCATTCAAGTAAGTTGTACGTAAAATACCGAAGTAATAAAGACCGTCGTTATCTAGGCAATAAAAAATAAATTTTAAAACAAGTAACCTTGTGCTTTAACTAATTTTTAAAAAAGGTGCTATTTCGTAATTAAATCTTTGTTTATTCGTTAGTTGATATAATTTGAGGTCTCTATTTAATTTGCAGTTTTCAGAAAAAATATATCAAGTTATTGAAAAGGCAATCGCATCGTATCTTTAACTCATCAAATATCCGCTGCCGCTTACTCGCCCGCTAGCACTTTCACCCAACCCATAGGGCCATAACACTTAACCTTGTCCCCTTGGTCGGCAAAGCCCCGCAGGTCTAGTGGCTCAACTCGTCCATCATATTTGTTGTTGTGACAGCTCAATGGTAATTGCTCAATGGTCATAAACTAATAGTTTCAGGCCTTCAAGGTCAAGGTTTCATGTTATTTCAGGAAAATTTTGATGGCTTGTTCCGATTCTAGTTGTAGTAGACTTGAATGTTTTTGTTGATGTATTTTGTCCACCATTTATATCACTTTTTACACCATTTATACATTAGCTGCCGGCAGCGGCTTCGCCCGCTACAACTCGAAAATTGTCCCACGAGAACGTAAAATAGGGATGAAAACTACCCTATGTGTTAATCCAGGTTATACGCTGTGTACCAAATTTCATCTAATTTGGTTCAGTAGAATTTACGTAAAAGATTAACACACCAACCATCCACACAATATTTTATGTTTATAACATTAGTAGCATAGTAGGATGAATAAGATAGAGCAGTGACGGCCCAGTGGTATCGGTCCTGACTTGCGAGTTGTAGGCCGTGGGTATGAACGCATTTTTTTGTGTAATTTATTTCAACACCAACAGTTACTGCTCTCAAAACGGTGAAGGAAAACATCTTGAGAAAACCGGCATGTCCTAGAACACTCTTTATTTTGTTTAGTTTTCTCCGGCCAATCTCCCATAAGCACGTTAAGGCCATCACATCATCATCATCAGCCTAAAAATGTTCCCACTGTTGGGACACAGGCCTCCTCTCTGTGAGAGGGAGTGGGCCATAATCCACCACGCGGGCCCAGTGCGGGTTGGTAGATGACACATTATGTCTTCGAATTTTTGGTTCTAAGACATGCCGGTTTCCACATGTAGGTCATCACATGCACATGTGATTTTCCAGTCCAAGATGCCTTTGACATCAATTTACTGAATAAAATGTTTTAATTACCAAACGCATCGGAAACACATTTTAATTGATCCGTAAAACTCTTAATTCCACCGTATTTACATTTACTCAAGTAATTTCTAAGAAAACCAATAAATAAACTTTACGTATCTTTGTTTTATTCCTGAAATATCCTGAAACAAACCGTTTTATTGTGCAGTTCGTTTCCTGTGCACTTTTGTTCCCTTTCTGCTGAAATCTGAAGCCCTAAAGGGATTAATTAAAGCGAATGCAATCAGAAATAAGTTGGTGAGTCATGTTCTTGACTTACTTTAGTTGTTGAACTTGACAAAGGGATTGTGGAAAAGGGTTTTACATTGTGTTTACAAGATATTTATCGGGGGTTCCTGAGATTGTACATTGTAAAAAGAGCACAATGTACTATCGACAAAGTTGAATCATGACCCATTTTGACAATAAATCGTTTGAATCCGTCAAATTGACAAAGATCAAAGTCGTTACCATGGATATGTATGTTCACGCGAATGTGGACCTAATTGTATTTGAAAGTCTGTAAGAAAATAAGCTTATGGTGGGTCATGATTCAACTTTCTCGATTGTACAATTATTGTTTTTGAGTGCGGTGAAAACTGTTTGAAATTTAAATTCAAAATGGTTTGAAAGGACTTTTGTTATTGATAAAAAATGTGTGCTATGACTGTTGAAGATGAGGATGGCTTGATAGCATAAGAAAACACACGACACACACTTTTTGCCGTGTTTATTAATCTAGTTGGTTCTAGCTAACACATTTTTTGGAGACCTTTTTTTAGCATGACACATAGCCAAAACAAAACATAAATCTAATAAAAAAGAAACTTAAAGGTAAAAAAGAGGTTGGTTGCTGGTCGCCAACAATGACGTTAAGCTAAATTGTATATAAATATTTACGCTGATGCCAAAAAATAATAATTAAGAGACCATTTTTTTATATTTTATAAGTTTGATTTGTAGCGCTATATTACCTACCTACCAATTACATTAGGTACTGAAATGAGTGTGTCCAATGTATTATCAAAGTGTGAGTTTATGTACAATATTTAGTAGTTACTAAACATACGTCAGTATGTCAGTACATATTAATATTAGGTATTATAAATAACACCAGTTTTCATCATAAATCGTATATTAGTCAGCACTCCAGTCGTTTTGAGTATATTAGATTCTATGAACTTGGCAGTATATTGCCAACGGCTGGACAAAATAATATGATTTAGAATACGGAGACTTACAGTAGAAGGTGGTAGAAGTAGAGATATACATATGAGAGCTGTAGAGTTGGTGAAGTCATAAAATTAGTCTTCCCGCTCTGGGTTCTTACCGACTAAAAGTCCGTTTCATTGGTTGCCTTTCGCGATCCAGGGCCACAGTATCCTGCTTAGTTCGGGCCTTTGGGCATGCGGGCGGCGATTGATGAGTTACTTGCCGTCTGATCATGAACCGTACCCGGGTCAACAGCGCGTTAAAGCTGTCAGCATTCTGACGAGGCCCCCTTTGAGGGCTAATAGCCTGCCGGGATCGCGGAATTGTATCATCAGGTAAGCGTGACCCTGGAACGTAAAGGGCTATTATTGAAGGACCGACAGTCCCTCCCGTCCTAGGAGGGAGAACAGAGCCTAGAGTGATTCAATGATTGTTCAATCAATGGGGTTTGGTGGTTTTGGGTGGTTTTTCGAATGCTGTTAGGGTTACCTAGGTACCTACTGCAGTGCGTCGGGTATGTTCGCTTGGGCGCGGGTTGATGACTTGTATGCCATCATGAGGAAGAAGGTAGCCTCGTTGCTAGGTAGAACTAGGATCAGCGCTAACAGCATCCTACAAGCCATGGCCGGCAAGTACGATGCGCCGGTGCTTAGGCACTGGTTAGCATTGCTTGTGCGGCAGTAATGAATAGTTTTTAAGTGTTACTAACCCATAGTAGATAAGTTATTATTGTTATTATTATTAATGTAATATTTAGACCAGTCTCTGAAATTGAAAAAGAAATAAAACCCCTCTTAAACACTTAGAAATGAGAAGATAAAGGCATCATGCTATCTAGCAAACCATGCAAAATTTCTTGCGAAAAATTCTGATCAAAAGAAAGTATTTAGTAAATAATTTAGACCAATGTGATCCCAGTTTGACTCAACACAACAGGCGTGAATTTAAAACTTGAGTATGATCACAACCATTTCCCTTTATATTTAATTTTAACAGTAGAAAATCGCGATGCTGGATTTGTAACTTTCGACTCAGCCCCCAAAGTCGAAAATCCAACTGATCGTTAAATGTCTTTTAGCTTTTTAAATGTTCTATCGTCGATATCTCACAGGTGATGAGTAGACGGTGAATGAATCACTATTAATATTAATATGAAGTGTGAATCGTCTGCGCGCGCGCACACCGGTCGCATTCATAATTTAAACTAATTTGCGTCACACGGTCCGTAAAATATATTATAGTTTTCTGTTTTATTTGGATAGGGGAAGCTGAATGTGAAATATGTATATGGAGCGATTGATGCGATGCTTAGTGGTTGCCTTAAGTCCAGCAGTTTTTCTACATTGTAATGTTGATGATGAATATTTTGAATATTTTGATTATTTTTTAACCACACTCAAAATGGGTGTTAGTTGTATCCATGGATGCCAGATTCGGGCAATTTATTTTCGAGACAATTAGGTAGGTAGAATTACAAGAATTTATACTTTTTTTTGTAAATCTCTTTTTTTTTGGTAAAACATCAAATCAGTCCCCCCACCCAGGGCAGAGCGGGAGGGACTGTCAGGCTCGTACTGGCTAAAACCCATGGTGTCCTTTACGTTCCAGAGTTACGGTAATTTGTTAAGACGCGCGACCCGGTAATTCCCGCGACCTTTGTAAATCTCTTAAGAGGATCGTCTACCGAGCGCTCGTTCATACTAAAAGAGAAAACGTTTTCCTACCCCTAAATGTTATCCTATCTCAATGATTTTTTAGAATGCTTCTGACACTGTAAAAAACTAGGTTTATAGGTTTTCTTTTTTTCAAAATTTATAATACCTAGTTTGAAAGTTAAAGGCGCCTAAGAGTTACTTTTGAAAAAAAGAAAACCTATAAACTTAGTTTTTTACTATGTCAAAAGCATTCTAAAAAATCATTGAGATAGGATAACATTTAGGGGTAGGAATAGAATTTTAGTATGGACGAGCGCTCGGTAGACGATCCTCTTAACTGAAATATTTTGTAAAATATTATATTATGTTAAAAACTAACTGACCTACCTAAGGACCTAGGACTTTATGCATTGTATGAATAACTATAGCTGCTGCCCACGACGTCGTCTGCGTGAATGCGTTGAAGATATAAAGGTTCACTGGTCGCCCCAACGACCAATGGAAATCAAACCAAATAGAATAAACGTGTCGCGCGTCGCGGCGTAATAGCTAGAAAATGAATATGTTTTTTTAACCGTCTCCATGCCAAGAATTTACCTCAATCTTATATTATTTATAAATATTTCTGAGGTGATATCTTAGCTATCCTAATTAGAAGTGACAACCGACACTAGCTCTGTGATGTCGCTTGTCATGACAAACGTCAAATTACGTCATTGTATGTGATAGGAGATAAAATTGTATTGTTGATGTTTTCTTTACGTGGTTTTTGTGCCAAGTTGCCAACATATGGGCACGCCGCAATTGCGGCGGTAAGACCCCTCTTTGAGGAGTGGCTGGAGAGAAGTCATGGCGTCCTGACCTACCGCTTGACGCAGGTCCTCACCGGACACGGAAGTTTCGGGAGGTACCTGTGTCTGATGCGAAAGGAGGAAACGCCTGGGTGTCACCACTGCCAAGATCGCCCGGAGGACACGGTGGAGCATACGGTGCAAGACTGCCCAGCTTGGGCAGGGCACGGACGTGTCCTCACGGCTGCGATAGGCGGAGACCTCTCGCGCCCAGCTTTGGTCGCGGCCATGCTGCGGGGCGAGACGGAGTGGGAAGCGGTCGCCTCCTTCTGCGAAGCAGTAATGCTCGCTAAGGAGGAGGCGGGCCGCGAGCGAGAGAGGACAGTGTCCTCCCTCCGCCCCACCCGCAGTGGTGCACGCCCACGGCGACGGACGTCGCGAGACGATCTCCGGCCACCGTAGGCGCGGGCATGCGGGCAGCGAGTAAAGGGCAACTCGCTGCCCGACCAAGGACCATGCCCGGGTCGACGGCGCGTTGTGTCCCACGCGCGCCTCAAAGAGCGTCAGCATAATGACGGGGCCCCCTCTCCGAGGGCCAAAGCCTGCCGGGGTCGCGGGATTATTTCCTTACCGTGACCCCGGAACAGAAAGGGCTATTGAAGGACACCGTGGATTTTAGTCAGTAGAAGTCTGACAGTCCCTCCCGCCCTGCCCGGGGTTGGAGGACTCATTTGATGATTTTACCACGCTAAAAAAAAAAAAAAAAGTTGCCAACATATGGTGGATCCAATGTGGTTTCATGATTATAGTAGCGGTTCGTCCCGGCTTCGCACGGGTGGACATGATGATTTTCATCCTCTAAAACCTAGCGCTGTTAAAATTTTTCCTGAATTTTCTTTGCTATAAACCTTTCCAAAGAATGCAAAACCGTGGAAATCGGCTCGTGTGTTCTGGAGTTATAGCGTCAGGAAGGAAAACCCGACTTATTTTTATATGTATAGTAGATTTTCCAAGTGAGTTTATATTATAAAACGTGTGCTTATTTTATGTCTAAATTGTAGATATTTAAGGACTAAAGTCAATCGACAATATGAGACCGGCCGATCCGCATTTTTTTATTTAAAAAAAATGCCCCGACACTACGAATTTCTTCTGTATCGTGTGTGCATTTGAAAATATTTAAAATCACACATAAACAAACAGCCAGACTCGGAACAACCACTTATATATATCATACAAAGATCCGTGCGGTACTCGAACCCGTGACATGCATTGTAGCAGTCAATCGATCAGCCCTCTGCCACTGCACCAATCGCGCCGTCAAACGTTCCAGGTCAAATCAACCTTCTTCGTTATACAACGCGTAAAAGAAAAAGATCTTGAATGAATCCGTCATAGCAACAAGCACAACTATAATTTAACGACATCTATAAAAAACCACGAAACATCTAGCCCAGTTGCTTTATCCAAACCAAAGAATATGACGTAAATACAGTCTTTTACCCAGTAGCAGCCTCATAACGGGAGTTATACTTTATTTATGGCAATAACATTGCCCGTAATACGGGGCAATATATATATATAGTACTCTGTGGGGGCAATGTTATTGCCATAAATAAAGTATAACTCCCATACAAAAAAAGTTTGCTGACAAATCTTTGAGGCGCGTGAAACACGATGCACGCAGAGAAATGTCTGGCTACCTTTACGCCGGATCCACACATTGGCCCTGTTGGCCGAATAGAAGGAGACGGCGCTATACTAAGAAACGAGATAGAATTATTTGCGTCTTGCTTTCTGGTATAGCGCCGTCTCCGTTGGTACGAGCGTTGGGGCCAACGTGTGGAGCCGTCCTTACGAGAACTTTACAACATTTCCAGTAATAAATACTAAGCCCTTGTTATATCTACTACTTACTTAGTATTTATTAATACTAGAAATTTTGTAAAGTCAACTTGTGAGTCTTGCTGTCACGGTTGCAACCAGAAGTTCTCGCATACATTTCTCTGCGTGTGCGCCGTCGACCCGAGCATGGTCATTATCGGACGGCAAGTAACCCACTACTTGCCGTCTGCATGCCCGTGCCTACGGTGGCCGGAGATCGCTTCGCGACGTCTGTTGCCGTGGGCATCTCCCGCGACGCTATAGGCACACCCCTCTTTCCTTTATTACAATTCCATTTTTTTTTGGGCTGTAACAATCTTCAAATGAGTTCTGGCGCCTTGGATAGGAGCGAAAAGTGCCTGGCAGTCCCTGTCAAGCACTTAGGCCGAGACTCCACCAAAGCTGTGTCGAGCTGTGCGGAGTCGAGACGTGTTTTGAACAACCAATAGAATTGCGTTATTGTCACAGCTCCACTCCGCAACGCAATTCTATGGGTTGTTCAAAAACACGTCTCGACTTGCACAGCTTTGGTGGAGTCTCGGCCTTACTGAGCACATCTATATGTATAAAAACAATGCCACTTTTCGTTGTAATTTTATAACTCAAGAACGGGCTCACCTATCCAAACCATACGTTTAGGCTTTGTTCGGACTATTGAGTAGATGGTTTATGTGAAGTTTGCACAATTAATCGGTCGAGCGGTTCTTTATTTATCACATTTTTTTAACAAATGATGTTGTAGTAGTAGTGTTAGTGGTGTAGTAGTATTGATTCTATGGCGCGACGCTACGAAGGGGCCAGCTAGTGCTTTATAAATATCCAACCACTGTGCCTTCGCATGCCCTTTGCGTTTCAGGGTTGCGATAGCTTATCAAGCTTTTCCACCGACCCACAAGAGTAGTGTATTATGAGATTTAGTGATTAAGTGTACTATGTTGTTGTTCCCATACTAGTTATAGACATCCCCATTTTATACAACCTAATTATAGCTAATTAAATCTGTCATAGAATTTGATCCACCGTGGCGAGTTCAAAGTGCTTTATTTATATATTACGTTTGTGAGATGAAAGTGGGGGAAATAAGCGTCACCACGCTGTGAGCGCCAATTAGCTTGTACATATTATTTGTTTATTATTATTTAAATTGACTACTTGGCGCCGGTTTTGAGAGATATAAGTACATGGAGAAGAAAATGTTTACAATCTAAGATGCGGAGGTGTGATCGGAAGTGCCTGACATGAGCTTTTATAAAATGTTGAGTTTTACGTCTGCTTATAATGTTTTCTGACGAATTTCTGGTTGATCGATAAAATTCAGGATTGCCTATGATGGCCTATATCTTATACAGATTCTGAAGACCATGAAGTTTCAGGTCTTGCTCTGGGGTTTCTGACCGTATCACTGATTTCATAAGGTATTATTTTTCTTATTGTTTCTTGTGGCTTAAGCTAGGTAGGCCTTAATTCGGGCACGCCGTAATTGCGGCGGTAAGACCCCTCTTTGAGGAGTGGCTGGATAGGAGTCACGGCGTCCTGACCTACCGCGTGATGCAGGTCCTCACCGGACACGGCAGTTTCGGGAGGTACCTGTGTCTGATGCGAAAGGAGGAAACGCCTGGGTGTCACCACTGCGAAGATCGCCCGGAGGACACAGTCGAGCATACGGTGCAAGACTGCCCCGCTTGGGCAGAGCACCGACGTGTCCGATAGGCGGAGACCTCTCGCGCCCAGCATTGGTCGCGGCCATGCTGCGGGGCGAGACGGAGTGGGAAGCGGTCGCCTCCTTCTGCGAAGCAGTAATGCTCGCGAAGGAGGAGGCGGGCCGCGTGAGAGAGAGGCCAGTGTCCTCCCTCCGCCACCCGCGGTGGTGGACGCCCACGGCGACGGACGTCGCAAGACGATCTCCGGCCACCGTAGGCGCGGGCATGCGGGCAGCGAGTAAAGGGCAACTCGCTGCCAGACCATGGACCATGCCCGGGTCGACGGCGCGTTGTGTCCCACGCGCGCCTCAAAGAGCGTCAGCATAAGGACGGGGCCCCCTCTCAGAGGGCCAAAGCCTGCCGGGGTCACGGGACTTATTCCATCACCGTGACCCCGGAACATAAAGGGCTAATGAAGGACACCGTGGATTTTAGTCAGTACGAGTCTGACAGAGCAGAGCAGTGGTGGCCCAGTGGTATTGGTCCCGACTTACGAATTGTAGGTCGTGGGTTCGAACCCCGCCAGGCGCATTACTTTGTGTAATTTATTTCATTACCACTGCTCTCAAAACGGTGAAGGAAAACATCGTGAGGAAACCGGCATGTCCTAGAACCAAAATTCGAAGACATGTGACATCTACCAACCCGCACTGGGCCCGCGTGGTGGATTATGGCCCATTCCCCCTCACAGAGAGGAGGCATGTGTCCCAGCAGTGGGAACATTATAGGCTGATGACTATGAGTCTGACAGACTCATTTGATGATTATACCACGTAAAAAAAAAAAACTGATTAATTTGATTTTTTTTTCAATCAAATACCCTATTTCTTCGTGTTCGCTTTAGTTAGTAGAGTTGGTACATCAGAGCGTACATTTGTGCCGCAAAGTGCCGAACACCGGTGGAATCACATCTTCAGTAGTAACGTTTGTGTGAGAAAAAATATTTTCGGCCATCACACCTTTCTGTGCCAACAATTTCTGGCAAGCAGTTGGTAGATTGGTGCTAGTACCAACCACGATTTCTTTTGGACATTGTGCTTATTAGTTCGGTGTATTGCAGGGTTAAAACTAATATTTGCAACTGTTGCGTTTAGCTTGTTTTTGTAGCAAAATTAAGTATGTGGTTTGGTTTTTAGTTAGTAATGTCTAATGACATTTTTCAATAAAAAGTCACTTAAAATAAAAAATGGCAATGATGTTCAAACTCTTGACTAAAAATTCACCTATTGCTTTAGACTTAAACTGTATTGACTACTTTGCTTAGAATTTGTCACTCGAAAGATGGAAACGATTGAAGACAAATAAACTGAGCGGCAGCTATTTGTGGCATCTGGATCAGTGATGGTTTGTGGCAATGGCTCCAGCTTACTAGTTGCAGGTCATGGGTTCCATCCAACTCAGCCAGGCGCATTGCTTTGTGGACTTATTCCATGGTCATTGCTCCCTTAAATGGTGAAGGTAAACTTCGTGTGGAAACCGGCATGCCCTAGACCTAACTATCCGACTAACCCACACTGTTCCTGTGTGGTGGATAACCTCTCACAAAGAGGAGGTCCATCATCCGTGTCCCAGCAATGGGAACATTATATAAGCTGACTATGCTTTGCATACACAGCAATCTGAAACCCAATAAACAAGTGTGCACATGACATCACAACGACCTATACCTACTAATACTTACCTGCCTGTTTACACACTTCAAGTAGACGAGTATCACATGTTCTGATAAAATACGATCATCATACACGTAACGACTAGATGCGCCGGCGCATGTGCTAGGTTCTAAGGCGCCTGCGTCGGGGAAATTGCCAACTATTATTATTTAATAATCAATAATAGAGAAGCAGCTGTTATTGCTTGATTTTGTACTAATATTAAATGGTATGCGTAGTAGCGTAATAGGAGGGTATTGGAAATAGTTGACCGTTTTATAATATTATGTAACTAGCAAACCCGGAGAACTCCGTTTCGCCACCAGATGTTTTTCTTTGCTATAAACCTCACGGAGCCCGAGACCTTTGACTAATGAGATAAGAATTAAAAACAAAACCGTGGAAATCGGTTCGTGCGTTCTGGAGTTATAGTGTGGTTATAGCGTCAGGAAGGAAAACCCGACTTATTTTTATATAGTAGATATATCTGCTTTTTATAGTTTCAACTGAAAATTTATTACTGTTATTAATTAAGTCTCATGATTTATAGTTATTGTTGTAGACTTACCTTAATCGCATTTTATTCTAAAATAAAGCCCACAACATTAAGCGTATCACACGATTAACAACATTATCTTTTTGTTTATAAGGATATTTTTCAGATGAAGCGTGATTGAGCTAAGTCAAGTCCGTTTATAGATCTCTGCCTGTTTGGAACACATTCATGTGTAGGCTTTTGTCGTAGCGCGTAGCATAATGACTCGTAGCTCGTAGCAACGTAGCAAGAGACAAAAAATGTCTGCGGACGTAAAGCAAACAATATTTCGTCAAAACAATTTTAAATGTAGTCGGGTGCGCGAATTTCGTCGCCGTTATAAAGAGTTGTGTTAGAGTTTTTTTTGTTTATTTTACCCATTTTAGTTCACATATTCAAAAAAAAAACCCAAATTCTTGTAGTAGTTTCTAGTATCGTATTATTAACGTTAATAAAATCGTACAAGTAAACAATAAGTGAAAATGGTTACCTATCATAAGATCGAAAAACGGTTGACCGAATTTCATTTGCCCTAAAACTTTTCAACTATTACCTTTTGGTTTTTTTTTACTTCATCGAAGTCACGTTTGCCACTGTTTCAGTTAACCTGTTATCTATTCATCTTTTTTCGTTTCTCCAGCATTTCATTTGGCCGACAAACTTTTTACCGATGTTACACTTACTCGAAGTGACGGTTGTCCGAAGTATTATGTTTCCAAACATTCATTATACCACTGTTTTAATTGCCATATTTTTATTTCACCGAACGCCTAGAAAATTTTGCACACTAATTATTGCTGTTACATTTTTAGCAGGCGCCATTGAAATGTAGGTAGACAACACAAAATAATTGTGCAAATGTCGTATACGATAATATAATTCTGAAGGGTATTGTATTATAATTAATGACATTTGCTGTTAATACATGCAGCATGCAGCATGCAAGCAAGCATGCAGCATGCAAGCAAGCATGCAGCATGCAAGCGAGCATGCAGCGTGCAAGCAAGCACGCAGAATGCAACATGCAGCAAACACGCAGCGTTCCAGCAAGCATGCAACATGCAACAAGCATTGTTTCTGTCATGGCTCCGGCGCTGCAGGGTTTTGGGTGGCCCCACGCGAGCTTATCGTCGCAGATGATTTGAACGCTCACCACCGCAGCTTCGGCTTACTGGCCGGCTTCGCCGGCCAGCCTCAGCCGCGGCGGCGGTCGTTCCAACCACCTGCTCCTCAGCTCGCGGGCCACCCCACCCCTCCGCGCCTACGCGATTTTAAATTACACTCTAGGGGTAGGGCAGACAAGACTACGTAAAGTCGGCTTTGCAGCATTTCGTTTCCGCCACAATGTTTTGTAGCAAAATATATTGAATTTTTATGACAGTAATTAAATTTTGCGGTAAAATGTTGTTTCGGTATGGTGAAAATATGGCAAATAAATCAGTTGGCAATTGAAAAAAGTTTAAAAGAGGCTTCGGTCAATAGTAAAAAGTTATTTTGTTAATCGGCGGAACATACTTCGGTATAATAATACTTATGGCTAATGATACTTCGATGATCTGAAAATATGGCAAATGATGCATATAGCAAAAGAGATGTCGGTCAATAGTTTTCGGTATAATGAAATTCGAACAAACAAAATTCGGTAAATTGAACGGTTCCCAGTGAAAATGCTCATAACATAAAAACAGCAGAGCCAAACTGAATAATATTATTATGCCAAAAAAACAGAATCATACAAACCACTACCTCGGAATCGGTATACATACGAGTATAATACAAAAATAGGAGGTATTTTCCTAAAAAAGTCAGAAAAATGCAAAAATCTTTTTCTATCAGCGCTTAACCAACCGACTTTGTTATAATTTCATGACTCGTCTACGTACAATAGATCAGTATTAAACACAGAAACTCATGCGCATATTAACAATACACTATTGTATTGTAAGCTAAAAACAATGGAGTGGACTAGACGAAGTTATTTGTCATGACTCATGAGTCGTGTTACGGTCGTCACTTTGAATGACTTCTGTTGATTTCTTCATTGTGAGACATCGTATAGACTACTCTTGTGATGTATAATGACGTTTTAGGATTCCGTACCGAAAGGGTAAAACGGGACCCCATTACTAAGACTCCGCTGCCCGTCTTTTTTAGTTTTCCTAAACATATATTTCTTTAAAAAAAACTTTGTCTCCTAAATACTAGGAATATCAATCAGTCAGTCCGTGGCTTTCTGAAGTCTCTACGTCTGTCACCAGGCTGTTTCTCATAAACCGTGATAATTAGACAGTTGATCACACATGATTTATTTATGTTGCGGCTATAACAATAAAACATACAAAAAAGCGGTCATATACAACATACGTGTTTTTTTTTTGCCATTTTTGTAGATTATGGTGCGGAACCTTTCGAAAACTAGTCTGATTCGCACTTATCATGCTTGCTTACTAGATTTGATTAAATTGATTTAAAATACACATCCGAGATCATCTGTACATTATGACAACATACCTACTGTTGTTTAACGGTTCAGAATCTAATATAAAATATTCTTCTATTTATCTGACTCACTAATAATTAGTCTATCAAATATCTGAGTCAATTAATAAGATACTAGTAAAGTAACAAAAAATTTTTTTCGCCATGTGGAACAGTTCACTGACTAATAACGGTTTATACTGTCTTAAATATACAACCAATGAGTGTAGGGCGTGGGTCGCACCATCAGCGGTAGACGGAGCGGGGGCGTTTTACTACGTCATACGTTTTAGGGAAAAAAATTGGTGTCATATGATTGGAATTTTAATAGGGCGTTGAGTGTTGATTTTCGATATGAGAGAATGTGTGAGTCATGTAGATTTGTAATAATTTTGTTGTTATGGTTTTTGCACATCATGACAGTGTGTTTAGAATGTTTTGCTCATGCGGTTAAAAAGACAATGGTTTGAATCAATATATTTCGACTCATATAATAGCTTTTCTTGTAAGAAGACAAGAAAAGCTTTTTTAAGAG
This sequence comes from Agrotis clavis, assembly GCA_954870645.1. Classification (NCBI taxonomy): domain Eukaryota; kingdom Metazoa; phylum Arthropoda; class Insecta; order Lepidoptera; family Noctuidae; genus Agrotis; species Agrotis clavis. Next base: position 1,645,830 of record OX940925.1, read on the forward strand.
TCTTCTCAGAATTCAGTATTATTCGCACTTGAGTACTTTTCAAACTTCTTACACAACAAACAAGTTAAGTAATTATTTAGAATTTCACGGTAACAAAAAAACATTCAAGGAATCTTCCCAAAGTACCTAAGTACAAAACAACACTTGTGTACAAACAGTTATTGCCATGAAATAGATTTCTTATTGCTTTCTACATTATTTTTATCGCTGTGTTTGCTGTGCTTCCGCTTGCTACTTGACCTTGCCTTACGATGCGTCTGCGTCGAATTAGATTCATGACGTCGAAAAGAAAACACACTTATGTATATCTTATATAGTGTATTCCCCGCGGAAGTTTATATATTTGCGAATACTCGGACGTTTTCCCACCTTGTTTTAAAATATTTTTGTAAGATGAAAAATTGCGTAGCCTTGTCTTGCTACCTATATTTCTTGATTAGCAATACTCCTGAGATTATTGTGTTATTTTGATACAAATAATATTTTTCTCTCTTTATGTTTTTATTTTGGAAAGGGGTGTTTGAACTCAAATGTTATAAAAATATGTAGTTTAGCATATTTCGGCTGCAATCATGAGGTAAAACAGGAAACATAAAATAAATAATTTTGAGGTTACGTCTAAATTATTTCTCTCATAGTAGAATTTGAATCAAACTTTTATTATGAAGATGTAAATCAAAGATTTCTTATTTGGCACACAGATATTTTTTTTTTAATATTTTTGCTTTTTTTTTCATTTTGGGATAAAATAAAAAAGGACTCTATCAAGAGGTTACATATCTCCACCGAAAAGGTTACAAACGTAGGCATTTTATTGAAAACTAGTTGTTCCACGCGGTTTCACCCCCGTTGCTCGTCTCCAGTTGGTCGTAGCGTGATGTTATATAGCCTTTAACCTTCCTCAATAAATGTACTATCCAGCGCAAAAAGAATTATATTATTCGAGAAAACTCTTCATCAGCATCTGCCTAGCCTTTTCCCAACTACACACATCAAAAGTGTCTAGGGATCAAACATTTTTATGCGGATTTCTTGAGATTGAGATGTGGCTTTGTAATAAATTTATGATTTTATAAATTTATATGGATCCTTTTTGGTGCATTTCATAATTTGAATCAGTAACTGTAAATCAAATTCGAGTAGAAGATGAAAATCAGCTGTCAATATTTTCCCTATAAAAACATACAACGCATTGAAGACATTATTAGTGCTACTGTTTCCCTACTACTGATTAAAACCAACGTTATTATGGAGCGGCGACGTCATTTAAGCAGGGAAGAAATGCTCAGAGCCGTGGGAATGATAGAAGCTGGTTCCCGGCAACGTACTGTGGCTTTAGCTCTGAATACAAGTCAGAGTGTTATCAGTCGACTTTGGACACGTTACCGAAGCACTGGTACCGTGGCTGAGCGCCATGGAGGACGGTATCGCTGCACCACACGGAGACAAGACCGATACATTCAAATCTTAACTCGAAGAGCTCCAACAATAACCGCCATGATGTTAGCCGTGAGGCTTCATCACTCTTCAGGGAACTTAATTAGCGACCAAACAGTCAGAAACCGCTTGCATGAAGTGAACTTTCATTCCCGAAGACCGCTACGGGTACCACCTATAGCAATGCACAATCGTAGGATTCGATATCAATGGGCTCTTGAACACAGAAATTGGGCAGAAGAACAATGGCGTTTCGTGTGCTTTTCTGATGAGTCTCGTTTTGGTATGAGACCGGATACAAGACGTATACGACACTGGAGAACCCCTGGACGCCAACAGTGATTAAAATCCTGCCAGGAAGTCCATCCTTATAGTGGTGGAACCATCATGGTATGGGCGGGTATTTGGATCGGCGGAAGAACTGAGTTGATTTGGATCAGAGGCAACCTCAACGCTCAAATTTATGCTGAGACGATTGTATCAGACGTCATCGTTCCTCTACAAGTGCAAATCGGTCCCTTATTTCAGTTAATGCATGATAATGCACGACCGCACACCGCAAGAGTTGTAAGACAGACTCTCGCCGCAGCTAACATCAATGTCCTGCCCTGGCCTGCTCAGTCGCCAGACTTGAACCCGATTGAGCATGCATGGGATATGCTACAGAGAAGAGCTCTGCCGAATATGGAGGGTATCCAGTCGCAAGAAGACCTTTTTTTGTTGTTGCAACGAACATGGGCGGCCATTCCACAGCGTGATTTGGATGAACTCATTTTGAGTATGCCAAACCGATGTTCTTGTGTTGTTAGTGTTCGCGGTAGAAACACGGATTATTAATTGTTTAAGTTACCCAATAAAATTTTAAAGAAAACTGTTATTTCAGTCTTTTTTTCGAACTTTAATGTTAGTGGTTCAAATGTCAAAAATCCCTTTATTAGGAAAATGGCAAATTTCTTTATGAATGCAAAGGTGACTTGGTTTATCGTTACTGTGACAAACGATAACACTTTATTTGATGAATCCTTAAAGAACATTGTAATTAATATCAATCAGGAGAAAAGTTATTGCAAAAATGTATGTTGATCCCTAGACACTTTTGATGTGTGTATATCGGTCGGCTTTTATTCGAACCAGATGCAGCTGAATATCAGTATTTTATCATGGAGCGACTGCCTATCGGACCTTCACAACCCAGTAACTAGGTAATACGACACCCCATGGTAAAACTGGTTGTCAGAGTTTAGAGCTTCTGACTAATAGTAACGACTATTGAAGATCTACAAATGACAGCCGGGACCGACAGCTTTACGTGCTTTCCGAGGCACGGAGGAAACTAGATAGGTATGAGAGATGGTCACCCATCCACAGACCAACTTCGGCAAGTCCTAGAAACTCTTCAGCTTTTCAATATTAGTATAGATATGTATAAAAACTGCGAAATAGGCATCGAAAGACATTTTCAGCATTGTAAAATAAGAGTATTTGACTTTATTCAGTTAGAATACAAGCGAACCTCATATCCACAACACTAATTAGCTAGACTAGCACACATAACTCAGACCTGTCAGGTATAAACCTTGATGACGTCAAGAGACGTCACAGCCAGTCTCAGCGATGCATAACGTAACGTTGTTCATCGCTGATTGACGGCGTGATTGATGACTAAGGTCGTTGAGTATTGAGCGATGAAAAATTGTCGAAATAACTTTCAAAACGGTTGCTATTTCTTTTAAGGTGCATTTTTAACATGCTGTGCCTTCCGGAATTATTAAATGCGAAGTAGGTGGTTGGGACTATTATATCGATCGCAGCTCGCGATATGACAGAGATGTGAATCAATGGGTGCACCTGTGGAGTGAAACACGTATCAAGTCAAATTTAATAAATACCACAACATTTTAGATACTTTTGTAGGTTTTATTTTATTTTATTTTTATTTTATTTATTGAGGGATAATAAACAACTACAACATATATAGCTTACTATTAACATAATTTACATGGTAATGTTGCAGTCAACTGCATTATCCACAGATAAGACACATTATATTAAATAACATATTTGCCACTAGAAGGGCATAACCAAACAATCAACAAATCTATAGAGATCATAAATAAATAATAATATTAAAATTATTAATTATTGTAATATTAAATTTATATTTAATAAAACATTTAATAAATTAATTACTATAAAGCTAGCTGTAAAAGGGCCTTTCTCTACTAACAGGAAAATCATGGTCCAAGCATTTTTTTTTACTTTGGCTATATTAATGCATAGTTTTATTTATTAAAACACATAATATATAACCTGTTATTTAAGGAGCCAAGCTTAATCAATATTTAGAATCATAATCATTTCATAAATTCGGTCTAAAAGCCACTAAAAACAGTCCTCTGTTATGTCCTAATTCCGGATCGAGTATGATTGGGGTCAGTTTTTATTAGTTGTATTTAAAAATGTAAAATCTTCTAACTCTATGAACATAAAGAATATTGAATGCATATAAACAAAAAACAATCATAATTTTAGAGATTTTTTTAGTACTAAAAACTAGTGTTCGAATTTTGTCCATACATTTTTTGAACAGTCCTCTGTCACAATTTGAATATCGTGCCAGAAAAATATTAAACACTATTGTGGTTACATTTTGTGTGAAACGGTACGTTAACAGTGTGAAGTTTGCTCGGTCGCCATGCTAAACAAGTCGCCGCCATTTTGCGCAGTTACAACTCCGCGTCTGTGTGGGAGCCACGTCTCTGTAGCGTTGAGTGAACATTCCTCTGGTAAGTCTATTTTACGGTGTTTTATGTGTTATAATATATTTATTTTAACAAAAAAATTGCTCAGTGTGATAATTTATAGCTGTTTCTGTGTAATGAAATAATATTTAAACTGTTATGTGGTATGTCATTTTTTACGTAAAAATAACAGTCCTCTGTGCAACAGTCCTCTGGAAATTCATAACACAGAGGACTGTTCAATGTGACAGAGGACTGTTTTATTTGACGTCCGTGTATTTTATTAATATTCTTTATAGTCTGCACTAACCTACTGCTTGCCGATAGCCTCTTTCTTTCTTACATTGGCCTGTCATGCTAATTCAGGTCTTTTGTTTTCTATTATTATGGATTTTGGACTAAAAATAATACGTACCTAGTAACTATCTGTTTTTAAACCCTTACGGTTTTTTTTAACATCGAAAGTATGTTTTATTGTTTTAGTATTGCCACAATGCCACCAAAGAAGAAACCTAAAACTAAAGAAGAAATAAAAGAGCAGAAACGAATTGCGGAAAGAAATAGATATCAACGGCTAAAAAATGACCCTGTAAAAAGAGAGCAATTGAATATTTTATTATTTTAATACACCTGTACCTGTTTTTGAGAAATAAGTCTGCATTGATAAGTAAACAAGGCTGATTGTTAGTACCTAAGCTTAATTTTGATTATAATTATTTTAATTCGTTACTTAGACAGCTAAGCTCGCAATTTGTTCCTGATAAATATATTATAAGTATTTAAATTCTGTATGTGATACAGTATTCAATAAAGAAGAGAATTTATTTGATTACATTTAATAATTAATATTGTGTTTTTCTTCATATAAACATTGACATAAACTGTACTCTGGGTGGAAAAAACAGTCCTCTGGGTGGCAAAACAGTCCTCTGTCGCCATTTTTTACAAAATTGCCTATAATTCGAAAAATAAGGGATAATTACAATGGTTTCTTGTTTACATGTATTTATATTATAACTATCTATAGATTTAACATATTATATTTTTAATTTTCTAGAATAATAGGGTTGGGACAACTGTCAATAGACAAGTTTCCAGTTAGTAGAGAAAGGCCCAAAAACCAAATCAGACAATTTAATTTACTAAAATTACGCATTATATAATAAAATTACAAATAAAATTAGGCAATAAATAATTATGATAATGATAAAAGTACAATTAGGATATTTTTTCCATTATATAAGATTTAAATTTATTTTTCGAACATGCAAATATATCAATTTCAATAAAATTACAATTATAGTATTCCAACATCCTATGAATGGGACAGCGCAAGCCAGAATTTGTTCGACAAGAATTTAGCGCGAAAAGAGTTCGTGCGCGAACTTGACGCACATGAACCGTACGGGGCACAGAATAACATTAAAACACAGAATAACATTTAAATTTCAATGATGAAACAAGCTGAAAATTCTTTTCCGTAAATTAACATCATCTCAACCCTGTCAGAAGCCAGAGTATGAGCATGCGGTGTGAGCGATAAATAAAGTGGTAAATATTTTGAATTTGCGAATCTAAAATAGCGACGAATATCTGATGATATGAAAACATTCTTAAAATTACGAAAATATTGTAAGATAAATAAGTGTTTTTAATCGTTTCCTAAAAAGGAGGAAGCAAACTTACATACATACACAAACTCACGTCTTCATGGGGGTAGTCAGAAACTACAGAGCGCCACCTGCTACAATCCTTACATACTTCTTTCGTCTCATCCACATTCATACATCTGGTCATACAAGCACGACGATTGCGAGACTACGCACCCGGCCTTTTTCACTTCACCAATAAGGTCAGTGTGAGTTTTCCTAGCTAGGGCATCCCTTTCCCAGCGCCGGCGGCGGCGGCGTTTCCACTCACTTCCGCCTTATAAATTCTTTTTGTTAGACGCCTTTCACTCATCTTCTCAACATGATCAAATTAAACTTTACACTGGTAAAGGGAATTCCGACCCCTTTTTTATCGTGGTAAAATCATCAAATGAGTCCTTTTCCACCCAGGGCAGAGCTGGATCCTGTCAGACTCGTAATGACTAAAATCCACTGTGTCCTTCAATATTTACGTTTACGTTCCAGGGTCCCGGTAATTCAGTAAGTCCTGCGACCACGGCAGGCTTTGGCTCTCTAAAGGGGGCCCCGTCATTATTCAGGCTACTTTGGCCCAACGACATATATACCTTACACTCTTTGAGGAGCGCGTGGAACACAACGCGCGCCGCCGCCGACCCGGGCATGGTCCATGGTCGGACAGTGAGTCGATCATTACTCGCCGAATTCCGACTCCTTGCACTTTTAAACACCTGTGTGACCTCTAATCACCTCAACAGTTGGCTAACCCTCACTTACGTCACCTGACGTCACGGGTCACAAAGTCATTCAACGTGAGACGTCCTCTACACAGTATCATTAGCCCTCAATTAATCCACTCAGCGATAACACCTGACTGGGAGGAGAGCCAACATTGCGCATTGTATTCGATACTAAGTAGTGAGGATGTTGGCATGCTCTGGTCATTGTCGTCTAAATATGAGGGTTGGTACGTCGCGTGGGTAGTCGGTGTTTGCATTATTTTAAGATGCGATTCCACCGCTGTGCGGCACAAATGCTTAATCTCAGTGGAAACTAAACTTCGAGCCGATTGAAACTTTACGGCCAGTGTAACACATGACGCTGACGCCGCCAGGAAGGTCGCCACGCAGCACCCAGTTGTAACCGATGTTCCACAGGAGTGGCCCCAGAACCGAACCCTGTGACCTGTGACCGAGGTAAATGACGGCTCTGTCAATCAGCCCTATCAGGCTGACAGTGTTAAGGAGATGCTTTGAGTTACATTTTACTGACCAATTTCGCCAATACTACGGCGTACATGTATTGGGGCTCAAAATGCAGGACAATAACTGCAATGTCCGTATTTTCCACTCTGAAGAAACATGATTCTAAATCTTCCAGAGAATGGGTGACAGTTCTCAGTAACTTTACCTATCATCATATCAACCGAATTCTACGTAACCAATGACGTCAAAATTCTTCTTCTTCAAAAAAGGTGATAACAACCTATTGAAGAACTACAGACCCATCACGCTTCTAAGTCATGTTTATAAGCTGTTTTCAAGGGTTATCACGAACCGTCTCGAGCACAGACTTGATGACTTCCAGCCTCCCGAACAAGCCGGTTTCCGAAGAGGCTATAGTACCATAGACCACATCCATACGCTGCGGCAAGTTATACAGAAGACCGAAGAGTATAACTTGCCATTGTGCTTAGCGTTTGTGGACTATGAGAAAGCCTTCGATTCGGTGGAAACATGGGCGGTACTTGAGTCACTCCAGCGATGCCGTATTGACTATCGGTACATCGAGGTGTTGAAGTGCTTGTATAATAACGCCACCATGTCGGTCCGAGTACAGGAGCAGAGCACGAAGGCGATTCCATTGAGAAGAGGCGTAAGACAGGGGGACGTTATCTCCCCGAAACTGTTTACTGCCGCAATGGAAGACGCCTTCAAGCTCCTGGAATGGCAAGGACTTGGCATCAACATCAACGGCGAATACATCACTCACCTTCGGTTTGCCGACGACATCGTAGTCATGGCAAAGTCGATGGAGGAACTCAGCATGATGCTCGATGGCCTCGACCGAGTTTCACAACGGGTGGGCTTGAAAATGAACATGGACAAGACGAAAATTATGTCAAATGCCAATGTTGTGCCCACCCCAGTCTCTGTTGGAAACTCGGTACTCGAAGTTGTTGACTCATATATCTACTTAGGACAAGTAGTCCAGTTAGGTAGGTCCAACTTCGAGAAAGAGGTCAACCGCCGAATCCAACTCGGTTGGGCAGCGTTCGGGAAACTACGCAATGTCTTTTCGTCCGACATACCTCAGTGCCTCAAGACGAAAGTCTTCAACCAATGTGTGTTACCAGTGATGAGTTACGGCACCGAAACGTGGTCTTTCACTATCGGCCTCATCTCAAAGCTCAAAGTCGCTCAACGAGCTATGGAGAGGGCTATGCTCGGTGTTTCGAAGAAGAATTCTCTACGTGATCGAATCCGAAATGAGGAGATCCGTAGACGAACTAAAGTCACCGATATAGCCCACCGGATTAGCAAGCTGAAGTGGCAATGGGCAGGCCATATTGCTCGCAGAGCAGATGGCCGATGGGGTCGAAAAGTACTAGAGTGGAGACCACGGACTAGCAAGCGCAGCGTAGGACGTCCACCAGCAAGGTGGACAGACGATCTTATAAAGGTCGCCGGAAGACGCTGGATGCAGGTCGCTTCCAACCGGTATCTGTGGAGATCAAAAGGGGAGGCCTATGTTCAGCAGTGGACGTCCTATGGCTGAGATGATGATGATGATGATGAATGACGTCAAAATATGATTAATAAATAATACAATATCTAACATTGGATCGCGAATGTATAAGCCTGATGACATCTTCATTATATTTAATAGCTCCACCACTAAACCTCGACCTGCGGGAAAATGGAGAACTAACTTAAAATATACTGAAATTGACAGCTGTCTTTAACAAGTGTCGCTATTCTGAAAGACCAAGTTAAGCTGGTGAGTCTGTAGAAGATTGCAAAACTATTTAGTGAATGAGTGAGTGGGTTGTTTTGTCGTAGGGTTGAGCACCTGTTGGTGACAAGAATAAAATGCATGTGACGGCCATTATGATGATGTTGATGGATCATTTGTGATGGAATGATAGTGGCTATCTGTTGGATATTGATGGCGGTGAGGTTAGGAACGACAATATTTTCTGAGAAACGTGATCTAATGATATTTTTAGATTTTGAATAAGTATTTAAAGCATCATCATCTGCGCTGCCTTTTCCCAACTATGGTAGATTCGGTTTTCAGTCAAACATAATGCAGCTGAATACCAGTATTTTACATGGAGCGACTGCTTATTTTACCTCCACAACCCAGGCAGACTAATACAGTATCTCTTGATAAGACTGGTTACCTTGTAACGATTTAATATACTTTCAGAGGCATGCAGGCATGGAGGAAACTTGGAATGTAATGATAATGATGGTTGCCCATCCAACGACCGACCTAGGCAAGCACGGCTTAATCTTTGAACATCGATCCGTGCGGGTGTACTTACTTGGTGAATGGCGGACTATTCAATGGATATTCAAGGCTTGTCAGAGTATATTTTTCTAGTATATCAAAGAACTTTATTGACTCCAAGGACTAAAATAGTTTCGTCTTTTTCTATACGTTGGTATAGCATACTTAATAACTATCATTATTAACCTACTTTTATAGAGAAGTTCAGTAGTTCGCAACCCTATACAGCAACAATTTCATAAAACATTGCACTTATACCGTCAGTAACAATGCCACTGAGAGTCGCGTGCGCAAGATTTTAGAAAAAAAAATGTTTTATTTTCTATTCTTTATTCATTTTATTTTTCCATTTATCTATTAGTTGATAGAGACAGCTATTTAAAAGGTGCTGAGATGATTTTCTGTCATAACTTTCAGCGACTTTTTTCATAGTAAATGTTTCACCTACCTACGTTATTTAAGTAATGTTCCACCTATATATCATCCGTTAGTACTAAACTTTCCATTTAAACATTTTGTTATTGTGTGAATTTGTGTGTAAATACATATTAGACCATCATCATCATCGTCTATTTATGATTTCGAACTTCTACAAAGATGTCGCCAGTATCACTACAATTTGTTGTCAGATTGGTGATTGTCATTTGTTAAATAAGTTGAGAAAATGTCACGATAATTTTCTTTTAGAATGATTAAACCTACGCCCATGAAATATGAATTACCCGAAAACTGAAAAGTGATTTAATATGACAAGAATGGTATCTTCCTACTATTACAATCGCACCTCATACCCAAACCACTGCAACTCTTGAAAGCCGAAAGAAACCGAATTTAACTGTCTTGGATCATGTATCGAAAATCCTACCGTTAATAAACATTGGATTGTTCAAATTCAAGGTAATTTGAGGCTTTATACGAAGAAGAATCCATACTCCCGTTTATCACTGAGAAATTCCAGATTGAAAAATCCTATCGCTAAGGTCGACGCAGGATTTCAAACCAAGATGTCATGCAGCAGTTCCACTTGTGACCTCGAGACTAACGAGGCAGAAAATATGAGTTATTGAGATTGAGTTGAGTTTGTCAACTCAAATAGTTCAAGTAGACCTTCAACTGATTAATGCATCGATCATTACAACCTTCAGAGAACATTATAAATTCGATTCAAATGTTCTCTGTTACTCACAAAACCTTGTGTTTCTACATGAAAGAAAAAAATAACCTTTCAGAATCCCTTCTTATTCCTTGTCAAAGAAAATTTAAACCTATAAATCAAAAAGGACGGAACTTGAAAAAGTTTTAGCATAAGATGAATGCGTTTTTCATGAGAACAGATAGCTTCTTCACTATCCTAACCGCCTGGTTGATGGACGTGGCTATTTTTGGCCTTCTACTAACTGTGTCCGTCAGTTAGATGATTTTTTCAATAAAGTTTGTATTGTGTAATGTTCAGTCATCGTTAGAAGGCAGCTTCTTCAGGGTTGATTGATTTGGAGATGAAACAGCTGTTTCGGGAATTCGTGGTTGTTACATTTGATTCCTAGAAATTTTAATTGCTTTGGAATTTGTGTTAGATTTTGACTCGATCGAAGTTTATGCTCTAAATAAAAGGAAACTGGCTGTTTCACAATATTTCAAAGAGTTTGCAATATCATCATAGTAATTCAGTCAGGAGTAGAATGTCTGTGTTTTCTGATAGCCACAACTTTGAGATCTTTAAGCCAAGATGGAATAGGTTACTTCTAGAAAAGCGTGCTTCACCGTCGACCATCGCTTGCATCAGGCGAGATAGTGGTCAAATATGGGGCCTACATAAATTAATAAAAAAATTCAACTATAGGCCTTAAGGGACTCTCATGGCGACTGGATCTATGCTTTCCACGTCCACTAGATATCCCTGGCATTCCTAAGACAGTCAAATAACGATTACCTATACAGGGTGCAGTTGAAGTCGTGGGCATTATTTCAAACTAAGGCACTACTCATGATACTAATAATAAGCAAATCAAAAATATTATTAATGCGAGTATGGAAAACTCTAAAAATGTAGTAAGTATAATTACCTACACACATCAAAAGTGTCTAGGGATCAACATATATTTTTGCAATAACTTTTCTCCTGATTGATATTAATTAAAATGTTCTTTAAGGATTCATCAAATAAAGTGTTATCGTTTGTCACAGTAACGATAAACCAAGTCACCTTTGCATTCATAAAGAAATTTGCCATTTTCCTAATAAAGGGATTTTTGACATTTGAACCACTAACATTAAAGTTCGAAAAAAAGACTGAAATAACAGTTTTCTTTAAAATTTTATTGGGTAACTTAAACAATTAATAATCCGTGTTTCTACCGCGAACACTAACAACACAAGAACATCGGTTTGGCATACTCAAAATGAGTTCATCCAAATCACGCTGTGGAATGGCCGCCCATGTTCGTTGCAACAACAAAAAAAGGTCTTCTTGCGACTGGATACCCTCCATATTCGGCAGAGCTCTTCTCTGTAGCATATCCCATGCATGCTCAATCGGGTTCAAGTCTGGCGACTGAGCAGGCCAGGGCAGGACATTGATGTTAGCTGCGGCGAGAGTCTGTCTTACAACTCTTGCGGTGTGCGGTCGTGCATTATCATGCATTAACTGAAATAAGGGACCGATTTGCACTTGTAGAGGAACGATGACGTCTGATACAATCGTCTCAGCATAAATTTGAGCGTTGAGGTTGCCTCTGATCCAAATCAACTCAGTTCTTCCGCCGATCCAAATACCCGCCCATACCATGATGGTTCCACCACTATAAGGATGGACTTCCTGGCAGGATTTTAATCGCTGTTGGCGTCCAGGGGTTCTCCAGTGTCGTATACGTCTTGTATCCGGTCTCATACCAAAACGAGACTCATCAGAAAAGCACACGAAACGCCATTGTTCTTCTGCCCAATTTCTGTGTTCAAGAGCCCATTGATATCGAATCCTACGATTGTGCATTGCTATAGGTGGTACCCGTAGCGGTCTTCGGGAATGAAGGTTCACTTCATGCAAGCGGTTTCTGACTGTTTGGTCGCTAATTAAGTTCCCTGAAGAGTGATGAAGCCTCACGGCTAACATCATGGCGGTTATTGTTGGAGCTCTTCGAGTTAAGATTTGAATGTATCGGTCTTGTCTCCGTGTGGTGCAGCGATACCGTCCTCCATGGCGCTCAGCCACGGTACCAGTGCTTCGGTAACGTGTCCAAAGTCGACTGATAACACTCTGACTTGTATTCAGAGCTAAAGCCACAGTACGTTGCCGGGAACCAGCTTCTATCATTCCCACGGCTCTGAGCATTTCTTCCCTGCTTAAATGACGTCGCCGCTCCATAATAACGTTGGTTTTAATCAGTAGTAGGGAAACAGTAGCACTAATAATGTCTTCAATGCGTTGTATGTTTTTATAGGGAAAATATTGACAGCTGATTTTCATCTTTTACTCGAATTTGATTTACAGTTCCTGATTCAAATTATGAAATGCACCAAAAAGGATCCATATAAATTTATAAAATCATAAATTTATTACAAAGCCACATCTCAATCTCAAGAAATCCGCATAAAAATGCTTGATCCCTAGACACTTTTGATGTGTGTATATAGCAAAAGGCTTATTAATGCAAATAAACACTAAAAGTAATAAAAAAAATACGTCATAAACCCCAATAAGTTTTCAAGTATCAAAATCTCGAGCGCAGTACAGCGCGTTACGAAAAGTAAACAAACATCAAATATTACTAACTTGCATTTATAACATTTTTGATTTGCGTAATGCAATTAGTATCATGAGTAGTGTCTTGGTTTAAAATAATGCCCATGAATTCAATTGCACCCTGTAGAATTCCGAACATTAATAACAACTTTATAACGTGGAAGCTTCTTAATACTTACCTTCTGTAAGCCTTTTATTAATTATGCTTTTGTTAAACTGTAACATGGACAGTTTTTAACCTTTTCAAAAAGGAGGAAGTTCTCAATTTGGCCGGTGTTTTTTTTCTTCTGTATATCGCTGCCACCTAGCACACCTCTTTCTTTACGAATATTATAAAGCTGAAGATTTTTTTTGGTTGACCGCGCTAATCTCAGAAACTGCGGGTCGGATCGTAAAATTATTTTTGTGTTGGATCGTAAAGGGGTTTGAACTTTTTTGTATGGGCCGTGTACCAGGTGCCATCCGCCATTTAGATTTTTTTTCAAAACGGCGTACACAAATGAAACATTGATAAATCGATAGATCACATCAATACAAACATAAAATGTTAGGGGCTAAACGTTGTAAACCGTCACGTTTCCGAGTTATGAGCTGTCAAACATGTACAAGTAGTGACATATTTTTCCTTATTTTTTTATATTTTGATGTTTATTGATCAAAAAGGATACTTCCGCAATAAAACTAATTGAATATCTATTAGTTTTTCCACGCATTTTAAATGCTGAAATTGTGTTAAATGAAATAATCCTATCTAAAAACATTTGAAATGCGTAAAAAACTAATATTCAATTACTTTTATTGTGGAAATAACCTATTTGATCAATAAACATCTAAAAACATTTAAAAAAAAAGAAAAAATGTGTCGCTAATTGTAAATTTTTGACAGCTCATAACTCGGAAACGTGACGGTTTACGAGGTTTTGCCGCTTACAATGGCGGATAAGGAACTGGTACAAAAGGCACAAAGCCCTTTATTGAGGAAGGCTATAGGTTATATAACATCATGCTACAACCAATGGGAGCCAAGCAGTGGGTGTAACAGCTAGTGTTAAGTGTGCATAAAATTTCGCTTTTTTCATGACATCGGCAGCGGTCATAGGAGTAGCTTGTGTTTTGGGGCGCAAAGGAGAGGAGCTGACACAGCTTTGGAGCAGAACAGTTACAATTTTTGTCATAATACCATTCGTGATTTTTAATATCTAAATATTCATATACTAATAATTATAATAAAAGTTAAAGAGTTTGTTTTTTGTTTGGACAAACTTATCTCTAGAACTGCCAGTCGGATTTATAAAAATATTTTTGCATTTGATAGCCCAATTCTTAAAGAAAGTCATAGGCTATTTGACATCACGCCACGTTCCGCAGGATATAATTAAATAGGGTAATAGTGGGAAAACCCGTGAGCAACAGCTAGTTTTTTTATTCCACTCAAGCTTTTTAATATCAAAATCTTAGTACAAGCTAGAGATCGTTAAATCTCGAGTTATTTTCTACTGGAATTTATAGACGTATGCAGTCTACAAGAATTACATTGGTATATTATTATAGTACTTCGTAGAATGGCTGTGAAACATTTTATTAAGTTTACGTGGAGACTTTATTGTTTTATTAAGAAAATATTAACATTGGATCACCTAATTCTTCAGTTCTCAAAGAATATGATTAATACGTTAACTTGGAGTTTTTTCATACACTCCATTTACATTTTTCAGGAGTGTGATAAAACCTTCTTTTCCAACTAGGTAAAATTTAATAAAAATCACTTTAATAACATATGTGGGCTTATTCGTATTACACATTTTTTTCCATAGTAAGAAATATTTAAACCGTATTAAATGATATGATCATTCTACGACTGATATGATGATGATGAAATGATCAGATGATCTGTAGTTTCTGCTTACTGATAAAGTCGTTTATTTATCATCATCAGCCTATATTGTTCCCACTGCTGGGACACAGGCCTCCTCTCTGTGAGAGGGAGTGGGCCATAATCCACCACGCGGGCCCAGTGCGGGTTGGTTTATTTATGCATGTATGTAATACAGATATCAAAACCTACTTATTTGGCAATCGACAGCTTCTCCAATAAATTACCTTCACCAAAGACTTTCCTTTGTAATGCCTATTTTACGAATAGTTTTCTAATTAGCCTATTGAGAATATTTTCTTGAAAGATTTATGGGTATGCGACACAGATATTTCAACACTTCTGTCAAAACATCAGAACACGTGAAAATATTGTTTTCACCTCACCCGCTCGGAAAGATTCTATTTCTCATTCAAAATCTGAGCGCAAAACTCCATTTTGTGCTCTAGAGCACAAAGTGTTGTTTGAAAATCGAACACGTCTTGTATTCAATTGTTTTCTACACTGGCAGGTGAGCCGCCCCCACTGCATGTCAGTGCACCAACCTATTTTTTTTTTCTGAACATTAGTGTTATTTATTAGATGTCGTAGGAAAGTTTGAGTTTTTAAAATTCGAGAAAATCGTCTCGAACCGCCTTATATCTGTCTCTGTCTCCAACATTCACAATGGAATCCAATGAATTTGAGCAATTTTCCGCAAATTTACGTAATAATAACAAACAAGTGACAAACACAAGTATTAATGTTCCAAAAAAACATTTAACTTTCAATATTATAATAATTTTTTAATTTTACTTTTAATTTCTAAAATGAATAAATAAATACTTATATAGTAAATTGTTTAATCTGTTTCTCTTACACCTACCATTTCCTCGCTGTGTGAGGTGAAAAGTTGTGTGTTGCACTCGGCAGCAAAGTTTTTCTGCGTCTCGTACTTTTGAAAACTTCGCATCGCTCAGGATTCTATATTTGAACCGCTCGTTTCTCTCGCGGTTCAATCTTAGAATCCTTCGCTCGCTCAGTTTTCAATTCAAGTACTCGCGCACAAAAATCAACTTTGCAGCCTTGCATAACAAATAACTATTTCACCTCACCCGCTCGGAAAGATTCTATTTCTCATTCAAAATCTGAGCGCAAAACTCCATTTTGTGCTCTAGAGCACAAAGTGTTGTTTAAAATTCGAACACGTCTTGTATTCAATTGTTTTCTACACTACCAGGCGAGCCGCCCCCTGTATAGGTCAATGCCCCCACTTCATTTCCTCGCTGTGTGAGGTGAAAAGTTGTGTGTTGCACTCGGCAGCAAAGTTTTTCTGCGTCTCGTACCTTTGAAAACTTCGCATCGCTCAGGATTCTATATTTGAACCGCTCGTTTCTCTCGCTGTTCAATCTTAGAATCCTTCGCTCGCTCAGTTTTCAATTCAAGTACTCGCGCCAAAAATCAACTTTGCAGCCTTGCATAACAAATAACTATTACATTACATTCTTTGTAGTAACCTATTTCAAAAATGTCGTTGGCTTCCGCGTTTTTCTTCTGTGTACAAATTAAAAATAATACATTTATCCTATTTTTAGAAATTAACCCTAATTCATCATCTGGGGTCTTCGAAGTCGAGAGTGAATAGATTACCTCTAGACAAGCGTGCCGTCTACCACATCATTGCTTACAGGCGAGGTAGTGGTCAAACGCGAATCTACAACCCGGGCGCAATAACTTGACACCTGACTCGAAACTCGATCTCGCTCCCGCTAAGAAAATAACACACATAACAACATACAACATATAACATACTACAGACATTTCGGGGTAGCGGGAGGGGGATCGAGTTACGAGCCAGGTGTCAATCAAATCTAACTCATACGTTTATATATTTACGGTAGGTTAGGCTATGTTAGTTTATAAATTTCCTAGTAAATTTATAAACTTGCGGATCTTGATATTTTCCGGTGACATAAATATTTCTTTACACCCTAAATAAATAATACTTTATGAATAGCTTATAATATTTCGGGAGATCCCTCAATTTCCTGCGGATACCATCATGCATGGGAACGGATTTTGATACCAAATGATTAATTGAACCAAAACCCTTTAAATAATTAAGTAAATGGTTTCCTAAATTCATGAAATTTTCAGGGAACAAACATTTACCAAAAGGTGAAACGAATTGACAACCTCATCCTTTTTTGTATTTAGTTAAAAATCTAAACACGACAGTTGTCGACCAAACATTAGTTTCCGCATTCCGTTTCCGCGCACAACGAAAATAAAGGAATTTTTTGTATTGGTTTCAGACGCGGGCGCAGTGACATGCCAGACAGGGCCGTGCGCGCGCGCAACCCGCACGCAACGCTGCAACTAACTAAACATTCCAGTTTTTTATGTGCGCCTTTTAATTAATTTGCATTCATATTGATTTATCTTTAATAATTTCTCTGTTATTTTTAATTCAAATTGTTTTCTTTTATGAAACAAAAAAAAAAGTTTTTTTATTGGTTTTGGCAATTTTTTTTTAATATTTTAATAAACCATGACTAAAACTTATACTTTTTCGACAGTCAGACATCAATGTGAATGCAAAAACAATGAAAAGAACCCAAAAAGTGAAGTGAAAGTGCAAAAAAGTGCAATAATAAAAGTGTAAGATGTAAAGTGCAAAGTGATTGGATGAAGTGCATTGTGGTTCGGTTGAGGATCACTGGGAAAGCATGGTGTGAGACACCATGGGCATACAAGTGGAGAATTCTGTGAACTATAATAGTAACTCATGTAAGTTGAGTCACTTTTTTATATTTGTTAGATTAGTAATGATGACTGCTTTCAAAAACACTACCCCATCTATGATTTGAATGCTAATGTAATAAAAGCCCTCGGTTCAGGGTGGAGATTTGATAATCCAATATAGCAATAATTAAGCATTCCTTTTAGGTGCGGCCTAGTGTTAGTGAAAGCAGCCTAGATATGGGCTTAGATTAAGTGACAATTTTTTAAAACAAAAAGTCAAACTATTTATTTATACAACTAAACCATCAAAAAAGGATGTTTTGGACGTACTATGTTAAAGAGGATATTGATTCTAAATCCATTCGAAAGGGTGGGTTATTACTGATTTTTTGAATTTGAAATCATTGGGGATAGTGACGACGGCACTAGAAATGTTAACATTTAAATTGGTTTGACATAAAATAAACAAAAACTATCGATAAGATGTCAATTATGTTAAAAGTCGTTGATTCGATAAGCTTTAAAGTAATTGTCACTTGTCTAGGTCTAATAAATTTTGAATAGACTTAAGCTAGAAGAAGTTGCTCTGATAAAGTCTTAAAAAATATTTGATTCCTTAACAAATATTATTACTTAATTGTTCCTATTTTCTTTCAGAATAAAAGTTTTTTTTGTTCACCTATACCTAAAGTGCACATTGATAAAGTCATATCCGTTTTCGTATTTGTAATCGGAATCAAGTCCACCTTCCTACTGAGAAGTTGCTAACACACCAAGACCTAGGTTTCTTGGTGTGTTAGCAACTTCTCAGAATATTTTGTCACAATTCGGAGAACACACTACCACCAAGATTTTACTGATAGTGTCAGATAATGATTTCTGTAAGAATGTTACCTATATGGAAATAATGATTTTGACTCCTCGAAAGTAAAAAGATGAACTAAGGGCGTGGCCCCATGTCTCCGGCGCGGCGCCGTGCCGAGCTACGGTGCCGAGCTACGGCGCCGCCCGCCGGCGAGCGGCGCGGCGCCGTGCCGGGCCACGGCGCCGCCCGCCGGCGGGCGGCGCGGCGCCGTGCCGCGCTACGGCGTCGTGTACCGGCACGTACCCTATGTTCACCAAGTGTATCCAAAGATAAAAATTACAGTTTTGATTTGATATGGACCGCGAAAGGCGTATCCTGGTCCTGTTGCTAGTGTATACATATGTATGTATGTAGTCATACGTATGTCTACATCAAAAAAAAAAATTCTATGATAAGAATAAATAAGTTAAAATAATTTCTTTTATTTCTTACCTTACGGTGCGTACAGACTATGTAACATACACATATTATAATATAACTGTAATTTTTATCTTTGGATACACTTGCTGAACATAGGGTACGTGCCGGTACACGACGCCGAAGCGCGGCGCGGCGCCGTGGCTCGGCACGGCGCCGCGCCGCTCGCCGGCGGGCGGCGCCGTAGCTCGGCACGGCGCCGCGCCGCTCGCCGGCGGGCGGCGCCGTAGCCCGGCACGGCGCCGCGCCGCCGCACGGCGCACGGCGCCGCGCCGGAGACATGGGGCCAGGCCCTAAAACTACTGGAAAAGGTTGGATGTTTCTAAGTTAAATGTCTTTGAACCAGACTGATAAAGCTATTGAAACCTGCTTATAGACAAAATATGTTCAAATTCCTGTGTTCCTAAAGACAATTGTCAGTGCAATTATTTTAAATTTTTAAATACACGCAGAGAAATGTATACGAGAACTGGTTGCAACCGTCGACGCAAGACTCCACTAGTAACCTTTACAACATCTCTAGTAATAAATACTAAGTCCTTGTTATCTCTACTACTTAGTATTTATTACTAGAAATGTTGTAAAGTCAACTAGTGAGTCTTGCTGTCACGGTTGCAACCAGAAGTTCCCGTATCCGTAGCTAGACATTCTCTGCGTGTACGGTTCACATATAAACGAATTAACTCTATGGATAATTGAGGACTACGTTATTATGTTAATTAGCTTAGGTATGTACTAATTTAAATTTTAACATGGAAATGTTTCGTTTACATTTGCATTTAAATAAATAAAGCAATTTCAGTTGATACCTGTATTTAAGGGCGTCGTATTGTATGGCATTATTTCTGTGTTAAGCAGCATTATTTGCATAATCAGTTTTCCTATTTTAATCCTGTTATAAAGGACAATGGGCAAAAATGTATGGAACTTGGTCCAAGATCCTCCACTGATGACACTTATGGAAAATGAACGTATATGGTTGTGACATCATTCTGGCAAGAGATTATCAAAATCTGTCCGGGAGTTCTTTTTTTATGTCCATTTAAGTGACTACTAACCTAACCTAACCTTACCTATCCAAACCTAACCTAACCTAACTTGTTTTGTTAAGCTGTAAATGATGCCCGGCGCACACTGAAACATCTGGGAAGGCGGTTAGCTTATGCGTGCCTTAGACCCACTAAAAATACCAACGAGACCTTAAATAACTAACCTAACCTAACTTTTTTTGTTCAGCTAAAAATGATGCCCGACACATACTGAACCATCTGGGAAGGCGGCTGGCTTATTGTTGACTTACACCGACTAAAAATATCAATGAGACCTTAAATAGCTAACCTAACCTAACTTTCTTTGTTCAGCTAAAAATGATGCCCGACATATACTGAACCATCTGGGAAGGCGGTTGCCTTATGTGTGACTTCGACCTACTAAAAATACCAACGAAACCTTAAATAGCTAACCTAACCTAACTTTTTTAATTCAGCTGTAAATGATGCCCGACGCATTCTCAACCATCTGGGAAGGCGGTTGGCGTATGTTTGACTTACACCGACTAAAAATACCAATGAGACTTTAAATAGCTATCCTAACCCAACTTTTTTTTTCATCTGTAAATGATGCCCGACGCACACTAAACTATCTGGGAATGCAGTTGGCTTATGTTTCACTTACACCCACTAACCGTTGGTATTTTTAGTGGGTCCAAGTCACACATAAGCCAACCGCCTTCCCAGATGGTTCAGTATACGTCGGGCATCATTTTTAGCTGAACAAAAAAAGTTAGGTTTGGTTAGCTATTTAAGGTGTCATTGGTATTTTTAGTCAATGTAAGTCAAACATACGCCAACCGTCTTCCCAGATGGTTGAGAATGCGTCGGGCATCATTTACAGCTGAATTAAAAAAGTTAGGTTAGGTTAGCTATTTAAGGTTTCGTTGGTATTTTTAGTAGGTCGAAGTCACACATAAGGCAACCGCCTTCCCAGATGGTTCAGTATACGTCGGGCATCATTTTTAGCTGAACAAAAAAAGTTAGGTTTGGTTAGCTATTTAAGGTCTCATTGGTATTTTTAGTCGATGTAAGTAAATTTAAAGCCAAAACTTTATAGCTGTAAGAAAAAATATTAATTAGTAGAAAAAGGGTAAGATTTCGGGTGGCCTGCAAGCAATAAGCATCCCCGATTAAAGCAATATAGGACACCCTGTGTTTTAAGTTGATCCTTACGTGCAACCTTCCTGACGCGGAGAAAGTCTATGTGGAGTTTCATTCGAAAAGAAGACTAAGCACGTATCTATACTAGTAGATATATCTTTTGTCTTGAACCCAGGTCTTGGTTTACCTAAAATAACAGACAGACGAACATGGTTACTTTGGATTTAGTAAATATAAATCAAGAATTTTATGAGATGAGAGCAACAGGTGCACTAATCGTAATTCTACAAAACTAAGTGCAATACTATTATTAATTTATTAGGCATTTATACTAAATTGTTTTAAAAGCATAGAATTTATTGTTTGCTTAAAATAATGTTTTTTGCAGATATATTGTAGTATAAAAGAACTAACAAACATTTCAAAAAATCATGCACACTTCAATAAAAGTTTGTGGTCACTTGCATAAATTATAATGCAAAATGATTTTAATTGCATAATAATTTTAAAATTATATGGAAAAACAATTGAACTGTTTTATTGTTTTACATTCTAAATCTATATTTTAATTAAAGAATCTAAAATGAAGTAGGAATCATACTATAATCCACAGCAACAAAAAAACTTCGATTTTCCAATTAGATCGCAAACTTTTTGATTTTTGTGTACTAAACTTGTAGAACGCTCGTAGTAGATGTTACAACCGTGAAAAAATAATAATAAGAAGATATTTACGTCAAAAATACGTAAAACAGGTCATTGAAGCGATTTAGTAAAATAAGATCAAAACAAAATCATGTCAATCGCATAAATCGCTTCAGTATTCATCCGTAACTAAAAACAAAATATCTATTCAACAAAATTAGTATGCTTATGTCATACTATCTGTGTTACATTTTTATTACACCGCGACACATCTATAGAGAAAATACACGAAAGAAAACCGTAGCAAAACCAAAGAGTTTTAAAATTTAAAAATAAAACACGTTTCAGTCTGGTTGCAGCTTCAGGACATGTAAAAGAGTTCATAAATAACCATTTTTGCGAGAGTCACTCGCACTGCATCCGTATACTTGCACAGACAATTATAGAATACCTACACTAAATCTGTTATCGAAGCAACGTAACAGGAAACATTCATCCTTGTCCTCTAAAAAGTCATGAATTCTATTCTCAGTGTCTTCAAAATATTTTTACTTTAATTTTAGTTTAAGTTCAATGTCGCATGTACGGCCTAGAACGAACGAATGCGACTAGCTCAGAAATACCGGCCATCATTTAAATGAATGTCTGGTCTTACGACGCCGGCGCACTATTTTAGTTATAACGCTAACAAACGTCAAAACACCACAGTAATCTGTCGATATGATATGACAGACACATTAATATGAGCAATTTTGGGAATAACCTACAATCCCACATCATCGATGACCTCAATTTGTGATGGATCAGACCTTGATGTCAAAGCAGTGGAGATATTGTGAGCGCTATAGTTTATTGAAGTTACAAATTATGACAAATTAGAAATCACTATTTTGTTCTACATTTTGGAAGCTCTATTTGCATGAGTCATCAATGAAACAATGCGTAGAGATAAAAAAAAGAATGTCAGTGATAAGATTGGCGATAAAGTTTTGAAATAAGTAGCAAGGGATATAGTTGCGGACACACACATTCCAAGGGACCATACTCATGAAAATAGTTACTAACCAGCAGAAAAGAATAAAAATAAATTAGATTCATGAAGACAAGGAATCCCCAACGCAGAAACAAATAGTAACGAAGCAAAGGATAATTTTAAGTACAACAGCTGCTACACAAGAAATAAAAAATACAAACATTTGCAAAAGGAACATCGACTGACGCACTCTCATAAGGAAAGTGACTAACTTGGACAGAAATAATATCTACAAAATAATGAACGAGAAAAATGAAGATATTTATGATTAGTTAAGTGAAGCAAGATTTACGGATCCGTTCACCATGATTATGAAGTACTTCCGTCATTTATTAGCGTCGGTTCTCATTACAATTTACAGAGACGACGATCGATCGAGCTGCGGTTCCTTGAGTTAATGCCAGAAAAGCAAGATACCAATGGTTGCTGATTAGAAATTTTATTGAGGTAGAGTTAGTTTTTTTCACGAGAAAGAAACATTTAAGAAAGGATAGATAAAAAGAATGAAGGACAAATAAATAAAAAGTAAAATACAATTACATCTTTGGCACAAGCCACAAGTGCAAGCAAAAAGCTCACGACTGAGTCACATACTCGTTGGTCCAGTTCATCAAAATTCTGGACACTGGTTTTCAACGAGACGCGTCTGAAAATTACTCATAGTATTTCTGTTTTTTAACTCCTAGTATACGTTAAGAAACGTAATATCTACTTATCGGTTAGCTGTTAATAAAAAGTTTATTTTACAATTTATTTTCAAGAAAATGTGTTTACGTTAGTGCGTCAAAACAAATCTAAATCAAATATGAATTCGCTTGAGTGATTGAATTTAACCAGCATCAGTTTTTCAGCAGCCTTTATGATGAGGTTATTTTAAACCCATATTAGTGCAAAGTATTAATGCATTTAAGGTTTTTGGTGTTTGCGTTTACTCTATGCTGATTGTTGATCTTCTGCGTCGTATTACATACTGTTTGGCTATGGGCTTTCTGTATTCATCTTTTTGCACGTTGTGTACATGCAAGTTTATCTTCATATGGCCTGTAATCTGTTCAGGCATTTTATGGTCCCTATCATATTTTTTGGTACGCAATTCTTCTTCTTGTGCCTCTCCCATTTTATTAGTGTTTGCCATCAACTCAGATTTGTCCTTGACCTTAGTGAGCTAGAAAAGCTCAACAGCTCCGTGATTACGGCGAAATAAGGTTGATTGGTATTCTGAGTACAATTAGTTTTCTAGTTGAGTCTGATACCTCATGATCATCATTATTGTCATATCAGCCGTAAGACGTCCACTGCTGAATAAAGGCCTCCCCTATGGACTCCCAATAGCGGTTGGAACGGAAGATCGTCTGTCCACCTTGCGGGCGTGGAGTCTTATAGCTACACTATCAAAATTCAAAATAATCCCTTGTGATTTTCCCCTTTTAGAATGCTTTGTAATCTACAAGGCAACTGTGTTTGCCAGTAGTTGATACCCAAGAGACGTAATGTCTAAATCCAAAAGTTCATTAGACCTCGTCAGGTCGATTACCGCAAGACAAAATTCACAAAAAATATTTCTTCCCGACGAAATAATTGCGCCCGCATCATTTATCTTTTTCGTTTGCTACTATATCTCTCTCTTTCTAAAAATACCTTTCTGTTTCATTATCTTTGAGCAGTTTTATTTCAGTTGATTATTCTTAATGCACTGAATCTGAATTGAAAAGTGGAATTTACTGTTTTGAATTTTTGAAACCCTTTTCTTTTGAGTTCATTTGACGTGATTAAGATTTTAAGTATATGTCCTGTAATTAATCTTTCATACAAACATGATGTGTGTGATTTATGTGACCACACATCTGTTGAGTCTCATCCTCTGTCGCTTGCGAAGTGCACTTGAAAATCAATCCATAAAATATGTATAAGGAAAAATTACCGGCTGGCAGATTAGTCATCTCAAGAATCTCACTGTTAATGAATATTGTGCCTTGTTTACAATACAATTTGGCAAAGATAAAAACTAGTGCTTCTGAATCGTCAGTTATTATCAAATTCCAACCACCACTACAATAAATCCTCAATTTAACATAAGCTACTCCATCGTCGTTCTCCTGTCATTATCCTAGTTTATTTGGGATCAGGGCAGCACCGTTGTCTTTCTTTCTTCCCTACTATTTATCAAATCAGCAGTTATTTGGTCTCTAGTCATGTCATCTTTCACGCTATCTGTCCTTCGTTTCTTTGGCCTACCTTCTCTTCTAGCCATTCGTATTCATATTAAAATCTTTCTTCCCAAAAATCTAATACACAAAATTCTGTTCCAAACATTTCCATTCAAACTCATTTATCCGTTTCCAGATCATTATGATGCAGTGTGATTTAATAGATTAAATAATATTTCAATGCCAGAGTTGCTAACATGTGGCACAATTCGAAGAGATACGCAAATAATGTAGCCTGGACCGAAACTGAAACACAGCTTGATTTACAGCCTTTTCTTAGTAAAATGACTATCGTCATCATCTGTGGCCTATTTCATGTTGATCGTATCAACAACTATTTGTCTGTTTTCCTCAAGAACTTCTATTTACTGTTATATGTTGTCAACTGTTATATTTTTTTCTAGTTTTTTTCCCTGTGTCTCCTTAATTTTATAGATTATCCAAGGTACCTACCACTTTGTCTCTATTTTATGGTGAGTTATTAAGTCATTTGCAGATTAATTTTGGAAATCTTTAAACTGGACTTTAGTGATTTTTCTTTTTCTACAGTCTTCGTGATTATCGTTGGCCTATTTTGCATTCATGTCTAATAAACTATGTACTCAAAGATTGTAGATTTCTTTTTTGTCATTATTCCAATGTTTTCTTTCTATCCTAAGTATATCCTTCATTACTCGTATCAGTGGCTTACTTTATGTTAATTAAATCAACATTTCTGTTTTGCTCTTTCGTTGTCATTTTTTCTAATTTTAGACGCCTAAAAATGTTTACGTTGAGAAAACAATGTTAGTAGTTTTTTTTAGCTTCTGTGGCTATTCATACCAAATTATTTATAGATTTGACTTCAAATCATAAACGATAATCGTTTTCGTATTCTTCTATTGTTTCACACTATTGACGCAAACTGTCCTTCAAAACCTACCCTGGTATGTTGGCAGACCACCATTCTCATTGTAGACCGCCACAATGAAATATCAATTATGGAATCGCAAAAATTGGAACGCGTGATACAATGCGCGGGAGCATGCCAAAACTTCATTGCAAACCAATTGTCATCGGTTCGTTAACTTACCTAACGATCGGTATTACGTTTGCACGAATTTGTAGTTTAGATGTTGGTTTAAAGCTCACAAAACTATCGACAACCACGTCATCTGCATTTCACTCTGTCATAATAAGAACATTAATTTTCTTGGAACACACCGAACTTACTAAAATACATTTTATTGCGTAAGTTATATTCGTAGTGTCTAATTCATATGAATAGTGCAGTATAAATACATGTATGTGTGTTTAAACAGTTTCATTCAAAATCGATTTCATACTATCGACATCTAGCGGTCAATGCTTGAACTAAATGCACAAGAAAATCCCGATTTGATTCCGAATTTATTCGGTTGTAATTTGGCAAGCTTTCAATTTTCCTTGTTTACGCCGCGCTCACTAGATGGCGTTAGTAGTGTCTGAGGAGAGTTTCCAAACAATATTGTTAATGTAATGTCGTGGGTTTATTTTTAAATTGGAGCGTTTTATAAGTGGCCTAGGAAGTTATGTTTACCGCGGCTGTGCAGAATGTGGCAATGGCGATGCAGTGAGACGATTCTACGCTACCAACACTTTACGTTGATTTTTTATTGATTTTGCTGAGGCAATAAAACCGTTTTTTCAGTCAGTTAAGACGCTGAACAGTGGGAAAGTTTTAGTTCGTTGTTGTTTTGGGATTAGTTAGTAGTAGGCGGATACTTTGTAACAGAAAAGTCATTTAGTTGGCAACGTTGGTGCTGCAACGGGGAAAGAATGTAGAATTGTAGGCCAGTAATTCTGAAGAATTTGTGTTAGAGTGTAGGCTTATGAATTCTTCAATGAATTGGGTATTATTTGTGATGAAGACTTTATAGCCAGACGGGCTGACGACCTGCTATGATGTGCAGCTATGTTGGGGAGTTCCAGAATTTTCCTTATTGATAATTTTGTCTATGTCAATGGAGAAAATATTATTCCTCGAATCTAATAGCATTATACATCTAATAACATATACTTTGCCTATCTTGATTTTATTCATTGAACACTTAAAATGGGAAGTTGATCAATATTCAGCATTTTAATATTGGACCTTTTCTCTTCGTCTTTCTGATTTCCATCATAACTGTCTCCAAATCTTACCTTTCCCAAGAAGAAATTATATCTTTGTTATGGCTAAAGTTCTCCTTTCCTGGAACTTACACTCGACCAAAAATTTGAGTGGCTCTTTCACTCAAATTTTTGATTTTTATGGTTCTGTTCCTCCGTCTGTCAAGCAAGATCCTTTTCTCAGGAATGCATGGAGGTATGCAGATGAAATTAATATCAAATACTCAGGTTTGCAACACAGGTTTGTACAGCCGTTTATGGCCCATATTTTACGCTATTAATGTTATCTAAACTTAAACCTATACCCCCTTGTTAATAAACTTGGACTAAAGTTACAACCAGGATAATCTTCGGACTAACCATGCATTTTTAAGGATTAACCTTTTTTTTTTTTAACGTGGTAAAATCTTCAAATGAGTCCTCCCGCCCCGGGCAGGGCGGGAGGTACTGTCAGACTCGTACTGACTAAGATCCACGGTGTCCTTCAATAGCCCTTTATGTTCCGGGGTCACGGTGATGGAATAAGTCCCGCGACCCCGGCAGGCTTTGGACCTCTGAGAGGGGGCCCCGTCATTATGCTGACGCTCTTTGAGGCGCGCGTGGGACACAACGCGCCGTCGACCCGGGCATGGTCCATGGTCGGGCAGCGAGTTTCCCTTTACTCGCTGCCCGCATGCCCTAAGAATTAACCTTGGCGTAACTTTACTTCTTGTTTTATTAATAACGATAGGGTATTTCGCGTTGAGCTAGAATCATGAAAGCCAAGAAGTGAGAACTTTCAGTACAAATAGAATAAAAAACTTTTTCAAAAAAAAATGTAACCGCCTTCAAAAACAACCACAAAAAAGTTTAAAATAATCTACAAAATAACTTTTCTTTCGGAAGTCGGTGCCTTTGTTTTTTTCTTTTCATTGTCTTTTTAGCCACCGACTTCCGAAAGAAAAGTTATTTTGTAGATTATTTTACACTTTTTTCTGGTTGTTTTTGAAGGCGGTTACATTTTTTTTGAAAAAGTTTTTTATTTTACTCTTTTTAGTTTAAATATTCAACCCGAATTCTTGTCAAGAACATTATTCTCTCAAATGTGCACTAGAATTTTGTAATCCTTCGCACCGGTACTTACATCACTCATGTACACAATAAGCTAATAAAATTCCATATCTCAAAAATTACTGAACCGATGTTGATGAAACTTGCAGTATTCTCTAAGTTAAGTGATACCTAGTACAACAAAAAAAGAATTACTTAAATCGGACTTGTAGTTCCGGAGATATGCGAACACAGTAAATCAATCGATGCCTACTCCTTACTGTTAAGGAGTTGTACCTTCCATCATCAGGTCATCCACCTGAGATGATGATTATCAGATGCAAATACTTGGACAGCTTTAGAAAATATATGAAAATGGTACTATGTGCCTATAAAATTTGAAGGTTGCCCTCGATTTCCCTAGGATCCCATCATCAGATCCTGACCTGGTGATCATGGGACCAATTGGAAAGTATACCCTTTCAAACAAAAGAAAAATTTTCCAAATCGGTCCAGGCGTCTTCGAGAAATCGGGGAACATACATAAAAAAAAAAAAAAAAAAGATTCCGACGAATTGAGAACCTCGTCCTTTTTTTGAAGTCGGTTAAAAATAAGTCTGAAACGTGGTAATGCATAGCTACAGACAAAAACCATTGCAAAAAGTTTGATAACCTTTTTTTCAATTGCAATGTTTTGTTTTGTTTTTTGACGACCATGGATTTTAGATAGGTACATAGTCTTCTTATTTGTGAAAGCTTGTAAATGGAAAATATCAATGCATCTAACTTATGTATTGGTCAGTAAGGTTTCCGAACAAAAATAAATAAAATAAATAGAGCGTTCGCTAAAAAAAACGTGAACGATGTTGTGGCTCTGTTCGTTGTTCATCATCAGCCTGTATTAGTCCACTGCTGGGCATAAGCCTCTCCTCTCCCAATGTACGCCACTAAGCCCTGTCTTGAGCTTTCCTCATCCAGTCTCTGCCACCGTTCGTTGTCCAGTGTCCACAAAATTAAAAACCGGCCAAGTGCGTAGTGGGCCACGCACAGTGTAGGGTTCCGTAGTTGCCCATCAAAATACTTATGTGAACTAACTAAACTGATTCGCTGAATTTAATTTTAAAAAGAAGGATTTTCTCCTTTTTTTAAAGTTAGTTAAAAATAGTTGACGATAAAAACCTACCTATCCCCAAAAAACATACCGTAAAAACATACCTATTAAAGCTGTAAAAATAAAGTTGACAAACTTACATTTGCAGTTGAAGAACATGTTCTCCGATACATGTTGTTTAAGAAAATCTGTTATCCAAGTACATTTTATAAGTTGGTCGACTATTACTCGTAAAGTTGTAAAGCCTACTTAGTCATGATAATTTTCTTTTAAACTTCGTTATATATACTACTATTGTGAATTTTTTCACACCCCCAAACATAACGGTTTAGCTGGTAGAGGGGGGGGACACTCGAGTCGAGCAAAATTTAGCACTTTAAAGCTTAATATTTCACAAACGAATTTTTTTATCAAAAAATTGTTAATGGAAACTCTCAATATTTTTTAAAGACCTATTTAATGATACCCCACACTAAGGGGTACGCGAGAAAAAAAAAAAACATCCCCACTTTACGTGTGCAGGAGGTACCCTAAAAAAAAATATTTTACGAGATTTTATTTTACCACTTTTTCGGCACAACAAATCCGTATATTTACACCAAATTACAGCTCTCTAGTACTGTGCGTCTCTGAGCTAAACTGCGGACAGACGGACGGACGGACGGACGGACGGACGGACGGACGGACATGGCGAAACTATAAGGGTTCCTTGTTGACTACGGAACCCTAAAAACGGTCAAGTCAACGCTCAAGTCTATCAGCATCTTTACACACTCTGAAAGCGATTAAGAGATCAGGAACTGCACCATCTTCAAACTCCTAGCCACTTTCCCCTGATCCAATTAATAAAACATGGCATTTTATTGCCATTATCATGATCACATCTATTTAACTACCATTACCTATGACATACGGATGCCTTTGTTCATCAGTTTGATAAGATAAGTAGCTTCAATTTCCCACGCTGTGTTAGGTAGTATCATCAGTCCGTAACCAATTTAGGTGTCAACCGTCATGGAATGCTACTACATGAACGTAAATTCGCACATTTGTGAAAATATCCCAAATGATTTGATGACCACACTGAAATTAATTAATATAATTATCGCGGTCATTGCCTCGTTACCTTATTTAGCTGCTTTGAGTCTTGTTTTGCTAATTCCCCTTGTTTAATAATGTCCCTAGATGTATAAAAATGTTACCTTCGCTAGTGAAATTTTGTTTTATTATTTTGATATTTAGATTTTTATCTTGAAAGTTTCTTTCTTTATTTTCGTCAGATACTTCTGCTGTATATTCTTTTTCGAAGACCTAATCGTTTCCTGTTCTTAAGAGGCCTTTTTTTCTTCCTTTTCTATCCTCTATATTTTCCATAAAATTTCTGAATTGATAGCATTAGCGTCTCTTTCGTTTGTGTTTAAGCTAAACGATTGTACCCAGTTATCTATTATTAAAACTTGGCATAAACACTTATCATATTTATATCAAAAATATATCTGTAAGTAAATAAAATACGTTGATTTACATTGATGATCAAGTTCGATTCGTGCCTGTTTTCCTAATATCGAGTCTATTAGCAAATTAAAATGCGGAGAATCAAAAATGAAAGCACTCGCAGACTGTTTTAAAAACATGAACAGGTGGGTGAAGCGCAGGTGTTAACAAATAAATAAAGACAATACTCAAACTGCTTTTCCTGTTTGAATTAGCTATGATCTGGATGATGATTACAAATAGAAGATAATATTAAAAAAGAATGATAATATTTAGGAGCTACCGCAATGAAAAATCAGACCTCTTGATTGTAACCAACTGACTTCGCAAATTTGATTTTACTGATCCTGGAACGACCAGGGGTGCATCCATGAATGAAGCGCATCGGAACTAGGAGCCATGACCATCGTCAATCACGGATGCTAGGGCATGTCACCACATAGGTCAAGGCGCGCGGGGCGGGCGGCGCGGGGCGGCTCGCGTGGGCGGGCTTGGTTTTGTTTACGGGCGGGCGGCAGTCCCGTGCCGAGCCGCCGTCAGCGCCGGTCCGTCGTGCGCGAGCGCACCCTATCCAGTTCACGGCCGCTCTATAACCGGACGGCTATTTCGGCGCATAATATACCGCACCGTGCGGAGTAGTGTTCAGTTTCGCGCAGGCAGGTGCGCGGGCCGAGGTCGGACATGCCGCGCAGCGAGCCCGCCTGACCCCATGTGACCCGCGGCCATGGAGCGCCGCCGCCGATCCCGCCTCGAGCCCGCGCCAGACCCCATGACGAAGGTGGCGCGCCGCCGTGACAAGCCGCGCGAGCGCTGGCTGCTCACGCGAAAGACATGGAAGTACATGTCCGACGCCGGCCGCCGGCTCATACCGGACGGCGCGCAGAACAGGGCTGAGGACGTGCCGCGCCTCGAGGCCTACTTCCAGGAGGTGTGCGCCAAGGAGCCGCGCTTCCTGCTGTGGCGCAAGAGCTCGTACCCGGGCGCGCTGCCCCGCCCGCGACGCAAGAAGCGCGCGCGCGGTGGCTCCGTGCGAGCACGCTCGCCCGTCGAGGACGCGCCCGCGCCCCCGGGTAGACCCACCGATCTCTTCATCGGCCACACCTCGGGCGGCCGGTTCGACATCGCCAAGCTCCGACGTGATTTCTTCGCAGCGCCGAGTCCGGCCGCTTCCACCTCCAAGTTCAACGCGGCGTCGTCGGCCCGCGCTCTTTCGCAGGCGCGCACGGCCGCAGCGTTTGGAGACGTGAGCCGGACCGTGCCCGAGGAGGATGAGAGTTGTCTAGTAGATTTATTGCGTACGTACCTGAAAGTAGAGGATGAATCTAGTCCAACGAAGCACTTGGACACGGAAGAATTAGTTCACTCTTTAAGGAAGTATCTTAAGCAGCAGTCGGAGCGGATCCCGGCCGACGCTGACTCCAATCCCTCTCGAGAGAGGACCCTGCTGGAGAACCTCAGCAGGTACTATGTACGATCCCCGAACAGGGATAATATAGTGCAGGACCTGTTAAACGATAGGAATTTGTTGAAAAGACTATATCATGACCTTCGCAAAACGAAGCCCTACAGAGGCGGTAGGAGTGGTGGTAGTGGTGGTTCCGGTGGTAGTGGCTCCGGAGGCTATGGACCTAGTGGATTCGTCAGTGCGCTTAGCTCTAACTCTAGAAGTGTTCCTCGTCGAACTGTTGGTGTTACGCGATTTAAAGACGATGAGGACCCTTACAGATCGCCACCGATGTCTCCGCCGCCACTTATTGAGGTATTTCACGAGTCACTGGAGGATAAGTACGTGGATTGTGGGACGCAAACACATGCGATTCCCGAGGAAGTGTTGCAGGAGATGGAGCGGGCGTACCGGGAGAAGCTGGAGCTGGCGTCGATGCCAACGAGCCCGACGAGCCTGGTGCCTGAGCGGCCCAAACCGGCGCGCCGTCGCTCCAGCGTCGACCACGACGATGTGTCGCAATCCGTCAGCGACACCATCAAACGGTACCTGAGGATGGCGCGCAAAAAGAGCGTGGACGCTGATAAAGCAGACCGCTTCAAGCGTATCAATTACGACAAGAATTTGCGAAATATAAAGCCTCGCTTGCCGAGTGACGTGGATGACGATGGTCCTCATAAGGGTTGTCAAACAGAAGAAGGGTGGATCATGACGTATCGGGAATTGCGTTTCGCGTCAGTCGCGTCGACACCGACGTCGCCGATGTCGCCGGCGTCGCCTTCGCAGTCGCATTCGTTCTTGTCGACATTGCTTGGTAGAAGTGCTCCGACTATGGCTCCTCCTGCAGGTGGCATGCAGAAGTCGCGGTCTTCGAGCAGCGTGGTGCAGAGTGTCAGCAAGAAGCTGTGGCGCACGAGGAGCAGGAGCTCGTCGCGCGTCGCGGCCACATGGACTCCTCAGGTCAGTCGCATTATAGTCTGTGTTGTGTATTGTATTACAGCCTGTGTTATCTAATCCATTACAGTTTGTGTTGTGTATCGCGTTGTAGTCAGTGCACAGTGTTGTCTACCCCATCATAGTTTGTATTATCTGCCCTCTTATTTGTGTTATTTGGACCATATCAGTCTGTGTAGTATTCTGATATGTGTTGTTCGTAGCAGTATAGTTTGTTCTGTGCCTCAATATATGTATGTGTGTGTGTTGCTTTCTATTCTGTAATGTGTATCGCATTATACTCTGTAATGTGTATAGCATTATAGCCTATATTGTCTGTCCCACTACAGTCCATTATACGTGTACATTCTGTTCTGTGTTGTTTGTTTTATGAGTGTGTTGATGCTTACGTCACCGTGTTTATGTTCTGTATACAAACAAATAGTTAACAATGTCATACCTAAATCACGAGAAGTGTCTTGTCACCTCATATCCATCAACGTGCTATTTATTGGTCATAGCTCTGCCCTAAAAGAGCACATTGACATTTTTTTTCTTACTTTTATGATTCTTGTACTGTATAGCGTTATTACCATTCATAGTCACTATTGTTTCATCGTCATTATATTCGTCTACCAATCTGAAGTCTCTCTTTATTATCAAATTAGCGATGGTTCCCATTAACCTTCTTTATTACCTTCCAAATAAGATCCATATTCAAGTACTTACTTTTAAGCTGGAAATTCATCTTACCAAGGGGTATCATTTTACCCACTAGAAGGGTTGTGGATGTTCGATAGGTATTCGCTTCATACAGGTTTTTAAATACATACATGCAATTCCGAACCCAGCATTGCGGTAATGATCATGATGATTCAATTGCATACTTTGTGTCTATTGATGGAGTTCTTCTATATGTATATTGGGACCACGAATATTTGATGCGTGTGTGGTTGTTTGTCCACCTGTGTCTTAAATAAAAATAATGTTGCATTTTACCAGGAATGCCTGATGATTCATATTACATTATTGCTTGGTTTTTCTTTACATTTCTAATACCTAATGTTTCACCGGTTGAACAATTTATTACTGCGTGATTTATCGATGCATGGTTTTTTTAGTTTTTGTAAAATAATTGGAGGAATAGGAAATAATAAATTCAACACTCGTACCTATTACTAATTAGAATACTTGAGCTGTATAATGACTAATTCAGCATTATTATTTGTGTTTATTGTGAAAAGAATATTAGTTTATCCCGATTTATTAGCATCTCGTCCCATATTGCTGTATTAGTGATCATCTTAATGGTCACTCATTTTCCAGCCATATTATCTTTCGCACAGTCCATTCCATTTTTTGTTTCCTACGTTTATAGCCGCCTACATTCGGGCTTTTCAAAATCTTGCGACATTTTCCTCTTACCTCTGCATGACAGAGACAGAACAAAACATCCGATACCCACATATAACTATTAGACAAATAAGGATTCACATAGTTTTTCCGTTTAAAATACTTATTAAAATTACTGCGTTTTGACTTAATTTTTCTTAGATATTCCTAATTGCAGCAATTAGAACATATATGCAGCCTACGTCACCTTACCCGTATCCAACGTTATAAATCAAAACATTGTGTTCTATGCAACTGTGTACCGAATTAATCAGTTCTTAAATACAGGTACATACCTACACATTAAGTGTTGACTCTCACAATTTATTTCTTCCGGCCTTCCTGCAATATTTCCAAATTGTTGTGGAATTCCTGGTGCTTGTTAGTTATTATTGGAAATCAAAGCTTTTGCCTATTATTTCCTGAAACTTTCATCTATTTCTATACTATAACCCTTTTTTTCACCTTGATTATTGTCATTATATTGACCTCCATGTGTTAACACTCTTTCTTCCCGTTTGTCATGTATTATGCAAACGGGTTTCTCAAGAATGTATTCGCTACCAAAAAACCTGTTTCCTGCAATTCATATTTTTAGTTAATCTCGATACTGTTTTTGCTGCGAGAAAGATCATTACAATCTGCACCAATTCCACAATGATCTTTGGATACTATATCTATCATAGTCCCATAAATCTAATTTTTCATCTCTCTCCCATTAAATCCTCACCAGCAATCCTCATATCACATGCTTCTCAAAGCCGCATTCCACATAAGTTGCCTACTACACTAATAATTTGCAGCGGATCATAAATTGCGTCGGTATTGCACTCTCCAGTCACGTCGACGTTCCGTTTCAACGAGCGTAGGCTTGAGAGTTCTTCAAGTGGTTTGTTGTACGCTTCTTGAGTATCAGTGGAAGCTTTTGGTTTTTCATGAGGATTGGTTTCGAATTCATCGTCGTTTTCTCCATCATGAACATAGATAGTACCCAATTGCACACTATGATTTTTGTTATTGTTGTCAGTTTCAAAATTCTCCTATTTATTTGAAGTTGGTGTAGCTTTTATTTTTCTTCCATATTCATCCATTAATTGGTACCTTAATTTTAAATTATCTCTATCTTAGAAGAATATAATTTGAAGGAAAGGTAGGTGTCGAGAAGGTGGACGATTTGTAAACTTATGCAAAACTAATAACAGTACGTTGTGCTGTGCGGTTAGGTTGTTTCCATTAAGTAAGTTCATCAACTTTATCAATCATTTTATCCTCATACGCTTTCAGTTAATGGTACAGACCTATCTTTTTGTATTAGTTTTGTCATCCTATACTGTTTTACAAAGATATTCTGTTTTCCATGATATTAGCAGGCCTCGAAGACATTTTCTTCATATCCATCGGGTTTTAAACTATTTTTTCACTTCGACGTTTGTTTTTCACAATGTTTTCTTTGTTTTTATTGTAATTCTTAGTTCGATTGCCTACTCGATGTAGCCTTTTAACGCTAAAATTGCAATAATATAATTGTAGTTTTTAAGCCTTTGTCAAACAGGCAGGCGAAAGCGAGGCGATCCGATTCCGATCCGATTCCGAGGCGAATGCGAAGCGAAAGGAGACGTCAAACTGGGTGCAGCGAACCGACGTTTTGTATGAAGCCAGTACCGAATATATAGCGATCCGAAGGCGAAGCGGAGCGTTTTTGTTACGTCATGTATGGAAATGTGAAGCGATATCGCGCCGAAACTGAAGTCGTCAGAGACCACGTCAAACAGAAACGCGTGCCCGCGAAGCGAGGCGTGACAGTTGTATTAGCTGGCTTTATATGAACGACGTCAAACAGAGCAAATACGGGAAAGCGAGACCGAAGCGTGCACGTTGTTTGTGTTGCCAGATTTTTCGTTTTCTTCATTATATTTCTTGTAAAACATCGATAATTTATTGAGAAATTTCATAGAGAAAACTGTTTGAATTCTTTTTATTAGATAAGGTACGCTAATTGATGAAAACGACTCAGTTTTATCAAGTTTTCTTCGCGTGATACAGACGTCAGCAAATCAACCTACAATATTACCCAATTGGCATCGGCTGGCTTTTGCCTGGTCCACTAAAACGCCAGCTGATGTCATCACTGGTTACCACTGTTAAAAATGCAGTTGAAGTGGTATAAATACTGTATATTTTACGCCTTTTGAGGGTCCCAGCAACCACAGCGAATGCGACAGCACAGCCCGCTGTGCTTGCATATAAGATAGCGCAACGGTGTAGACAAAAATACCAAAGGCCCACCCGCCTACCAATATCCCAACGTCATGTCGTCTGGTCTCTTCCCATCGTCACGAACTGAGCCGTTAGGTTTTAAACCCGTTGGTAAGTCGGCGCTGGCTGGTAGTGGCCCTTTTGCAACCCTTTAATATAAAAATACTTAATAGGTGTGGGTACTATGTAAAAATAAATACAACATTTTTAAAATTGTTTATTTAATCATCTTTATCAACAATATCGAGGAATCCTGCCCATACAGTAATATTTTGTTAATGTCTAAAACATTACCATACTATTTTTTGGCAATAATTATATATCTCTTGAAGTATTGAACTGAATAGTTTTAACTTTATTATGACAATCGCGTTGTTTCCAAATAGGTCATTCTCCAAGAATCAATTGATTATAAAATAATTGTAAGGTATCGTGTGGCAGTGTTGCAATAAATCATCTTCCTCCATTAAACCCTCCGTTCGACTAGGGTACTTTTACCAGAGGTATGACTCTCGTCTTATTCCATGTCCTCATCTTCAACACAAATACTGATACTGATTTGAGCGAAGCTTCTATGCAGCTTGGAGAGGCATAACAAAGTATTTACTGAATTTGTCATCTATATTCGTATCTCTTCAAAGTTAGCGGCTTTTTCTAGGTAAGCTCGCTCCTTCGTAGGCATTGCCTCAGTCACCTTTGCCTAGCTATGCTATTCTCAATAAGAAATCACATCGCTGGATCCACGATGTGTTTTTCGACGTGACACGACGACTCTCACCGTTCGCACCTCACGATTGGATAAGGATTTAACTGATAAAACCTTTCATAAATAAAAAGTTTTGATAAGCTTAATATTTACATAATACTCGTGTTTTAGACTTATTAGTGACAGCACTAATGACAAACAAAATTATGAGTAATACATTAATAGACAAAATGAGTAAGAAGTTTCTATATCATTCTCCGGCACTTTTATAATAACAAATATTTGTTAAACTTCCCTAAAGTCCATAGGCCTAGCTGTAGAAATAATTACCTATGCTCCACTGCAGCATAGGGGTTGTCACACTTAATGTTTTTGAAACTGAACTGTATTTATTAAAACATCTGTGTTCTGTAGTGATCAAACAATATATGCATAACAGAAGGAGCATTCCCTGAGGTATGGAAACGTGCTAATATAACGCCAGTACACAAGACAGGTTCCAAACATGATGTTGAAAACTATCGCCCAATCTCCATCTTGTCTGCCCTATCTAAGATTTTCGGGAGACTGGTACACAGTGCTATTTACCCAACAATTCATAAAGTCATTTTACACCAACAACATGGTTTTGTCCAAAAGAGGTCGACTGTTACAAAATTAACTTTTACAGATTATCTGTTTAATAATATGGACCAACAAATACAAGTAGACGCTGTGTACTACTGGCTGGCTTTTGCCTGGTCCACTAAAACGCCAGCTGATGTCATCACTGGTTACCACTGTCAAAAATGCAGTTGAAGTGGTATAAATGCTGCATATTTTACGCCTTTTGAGGGTCCCAGCAACCACAGCAAATGCGACAGCCCGCTGTGCTTGCATATAAGATAGCGCAACGGTGTCGACACAAATACCGCCACACACCAAAGGCCCTAGTTTGTAAACCCCTTTGTGAGCGCCTCAAAGAGTGTCAGCATAATGACGGGCCGCGACCCCGGCAGGCTTTGGCTCTCTAGCCTTAGAGGGCCAAAGCCTGCCGGGGTCGCGGGACTTACGAGCTACCGTGACCCCGGAAGGTAAAGGACACCGTAGATTTTGGTCAGTACAAGTCTGACAGTCCCTCCTGCCCTGCCCTGGATGGGAGGACTCATCTCCTTTAAAAATAAACATGCGGTTTTGACATACGTAGTATTTCTTAGTCTGTGACTTTAATATCACACGTTGTGTTCACATGTTGTGCCACACCCTTTGGCGTAAAGGCCTTGAAGTCATGACGAAAAATTAAAAAAAAAAAGAGTCGTACCGTAAACTTGTCACAGATTGACGTCTATTGATATTGATTGTTTATTTATTTCTTGATTTCATGTTTTTCCGTGATTGTTTGCTCATATACTGCGTAAAGTAATGATCTATTAATGCAACAAGAAAATGTGCAGCTGTTGTGTGTGTGCACATACTTAGTTCTCTAAATTGCCACAGTATCCGATAAGAAATTTAGTTTTGTAAATAATATTCATTAACCTTAACTTTTTCTTTGATCTGAGTGTTGACCAAACACACATTTGTGACTGTCTTTAGACTGTAACAGTTCTCAAGATACGGTTAACGGATTATTCGGAAACTGGATTGGTTTACATATGGAAAACAATACCTAAGTAATATTTTTATTGTGGAGGTACCAAGTATCTTTAATTTGCATTAGCCCAGCCGCCGTTTTGTTGAAGATGAGAACAGTACCACATCAAAAGGAGGATTAAAATGATGATATTTTGAATGCCAAGACTTTGTGTCACAATGTCTTTGAATTAATTAATTGACTGCTGAAGCATGATTTCAATGTAATAAATTTATCAATTTCAGGCCTATTTTTTTTTTTTTTTTTTTACGTGGCAAAATCATCAAATGAGTCCTCCAGCCCCGGGCAGGGCGGGAGGGACTGTCAGACTTCTACTGACTAAAATCCACGGTGTCCTTCAGTAGCCTGTTATGTTCCGGGGTCACGGTAAGGAAATAATCCCGCGACCCCGGCAGGCTTTGGCCCTCTGAGAGGGGGGCCCCGTCATTATGATGACGCTCTTTGAGGCGCGCGTGGGACACAACGCGCCGTCGACCCGGGCATGGTCCATGGTCGGGCAGCGAGTTGCCCTTTACTCGCTGCCCGCATGCCCGCGCCTACGGTGGCCGGAGATCGTCCTGCGACGTCCGTCGCCGTGGGCGTGCACCACCGCGGTTGGGGCGGAGGGAGGACACTGTCCTCTCTCGCGCGCGGCCCGCCTCCTCCTTCGCGAGCATTACTGCCTCGCAGAAGGAGCTGACCGCTTCCCACTCCGTCTCGCCCCGCAGCATGGCCGCAACCAATGCCGGGCGCGTTCAGGCCTATTTTGGAAACAATAATGCTATTATCATAATCATGTGATTGAAAATACTGTTCATTCGTGCATATTCTGTAAAAAAATGTAGGTAATGATTGTGTGTTCTGTATGGTAATGTGTTACACCATCAACAAAATGTTAAAGAGCAGAATTTTTGAAGTTGTTGTTATAGATCATATTATCACAATAAAATAATTGAATAATAATTATGTTGTTTGGTTTTTACATGGTGCTTACGTACGTTAGTTTTTTTAAAGAGGATAGCAAACGAATACCGCGGTACTAGGTACTGATCCTCATAATTTATATTATATTCTGTAAAGGTGTTATTATTGCGCAGCACTGTTGCCTGCTGCTGTACCAGACCGGTAGATATGTGTCACATAACAACATAAAAATACAAATTACAACAACAAAATGTATTTATAGATTTCTTACATAAATAACTTCATTTAAAAGAACTTGTACGCGTTATTCACTCAAGCCGCATGAAAATACAACCGCTCATGATCTTCGTTCATTACACGGATTGTTCTAGTGAGAGGTGTTTTGGTCAGTATGTTGGGCCTGACCACCGGACACAGCAAGCTGTGGCGCGTGCCGCCTCCACCACAAAGCTCCCTCAGCATCACTCCCGGGCTATGTTGTTCTCTACGCAGTAGCTTTACACAGCACCAGTGAAAGTAAATTCCGTGCGCATCCTGAGCTTGTCGTCAATATCCAGCGTGATGACCAAACAGATTGGTTTCACCAGAAGCGTTCGCTCCACTCATCCTCGGTCAAGATATGATGCACGTCCTCGATTATTCCACATTTCTATCACTATTCACAATACAGAACAGCAAATATTTAAATAATATTAGTTTTTAAATAGGCATGACAGTGTCACTGTGGCACTGTCAAGTCTCGGATTCGCCTCGGAAACGCCTCGCTAACGCTTCGCTTCGGAATCGCTCTATGTTTGACGTCGTGCATACAAAGCCAGCCATTACTAATAGTTCGGCAACGCTTCGCAAACGCCTTCGCCACGCCTCGCCGAGTTGTAATATCGCCAACGCCTTCGGATCGCTAACGCTATCGCATCGCTTTCGCGTTTCTATGTGACTGGATTCAAACAATTCCATACATTACAAATGAAAACGCTTCGCTTCGCTTTCGGCACGCCTCTCTGTTTGACAATAGCTTTAATGTTTTTTGTGATTGCTTGTTATTTTCGTACAAGCTTTCATATAAATTTTCACGTTTAAATCGGGGTTTACAAACCGATGCGATGAGAGGTACCGATGCACCTGCGTTGAAACGCTTGAAATTCAGATAACTCGTGTCATTCTAAATATACCCGAATATATTTACACTTACAGAAATAACCTTTTATATTTATCCCGATACATTTACACTGATACCTTTTGCTTTCCTATTTATACACTTTGGCTGAGCGAATTTAATACAGGCTAAGTCATCTTGGATCTGATGCCAGGCAAGTTAAAAAACCCACCTGTCAGTTTTTATGCTTCCCTGCTACTGAATCACATGTCATGGTGCATTAGATTTTCTATTTATTTCTGAATTTCGTTAGTCATTTGAGTTATTTTCGTCATCAATCAGTCATATTTCGGTAGCACTTATTTCTCGTCTGTCGTTTGATCAGGCACAGCCTGCGGTTTCTCATCTGCGTAAACTATTAGCAGTAAAATGGTCATTACAGAACATTGACCTTCATCTGGTTCGTCTTACTAATGTGTGTAGTTGATTAAAATAAAATAAAAATTTTATCAAGACGAGACATGTGTAGATTTTGTGCGTCAGTTTCAGCGTCAGTCAACGTTGAACTGCCTTGTCCAACTGATTACATTTTCTTCTAGACAAAATAAATTCAACAATATTACTTAGACAACAGTGTAGACATTTAATTATTTAAATTATTTTGTGTACCCTGCCTGTATGCATCTATGTCCACCTAATTATTAATTCTTCTACTCTTATTTAGTTTCATGGATCTAGTCAAATCATCTTTTATGTAGGCCTACCATTGTTTATTTGGTCTTTCCCTACTCTCATCATCATCATCATCTCAGCCGTAGGACGTCCACTGCTGAACATAGGCCTCCCCTTTTGATCTCCACACATACCGGTAGGAAGCGACCTGCATCCAGCGTCTTCCGGCAACCTTTATAAGGTCGTCTGTCCGCCTTGCTGGTGGACGTCCTACGCTGCGCTTGCTAGTCCGTGGTCTCCACTCTAGTACTTTTCGACCCCATCGGCCATCTGCTCTGCGAGCAATATGGCCTGCCCATTGCCACTTCAGCTTGCTAATCCGGTGGGCTATATCGGTGACTTTAGTTCGTCTACTGATCTCCTCATTTCGGATTCGATCAGGTAGAGAAACACCGAGCATAGCCCTCTCCATAGCTCGTTGAGCGACTTTGAGCTTTGAGATGAGGCCGATAGTGAAAGACCACGTTTCGGTGCCGTAACTCATCACTGGTAACACACATTGGTTGAATACTTTCGACTTCCCTACTCTAATAGACTTTTATTCATGCTTTGAGCTCTCGATTCTCATTTTTCTGCACTATTCGTCTATCAAAGCCTACAATTTGTTCAGGCTCACTAGCAGCGTACACAGTTGTTGCTTCAATAATAAAAAGTAGTGTTGCAGTAGTTTCACTAAAACTTCAATGTCAATTACTTGCACTTTACATCATCATCGCAGACACGGAATTATAATTCCAGCACTGCATTTCATTGCAAGCCAGACACTCACATCCATCAACACTTCTCTAAAATCTAGATGCACTATCACACACACAATCTTGATAAACAGTTCGTCTTTCACACCCAGCTCAAAATTCACATTACATAATATAACAAAAAATATATACAGATGCTGCGTCCGAGTCCACTGCTCGTTTAAAATCAGACTATCAAAGAGTATCGTAGGCGTGTATGAGACACAACACATTTATTAGCTTCGCCTGACTCACTATCAGTTTCTCTTTAATATTGAGCCAGTGACAGACATGCGGATAAACTTGTCGTTTATCACTGTAATATTGGATTGTGTGTTAGAGGTAATTTGTTGTTTATTCTTCTTGTGAGTGTTTTGTCC
Source organism: Agrotis clavis (assembly GCA_954870645.1). Taxonomy (NCBI): domain Eukaryota; kingdom Metazoa; phylum Arthropoda; class Insecta; order Lepidoptera; family Noctuidae; genus Agrotis; species Agrotis clavis. The sequence goes on from OX940925.1 coordinate 1,688,781, forward strand.
CGTATTTTATTCTGCACTTTTTGAACTTAAAAACATTGCACGAGACAGTTCTTGCCATGTTTCAATGTTTAGCTGGTAAATGGTCGTCTGTATCCTTCATTATGTTATTTTTCATCCATGTTTTCTGTCTATAATGTCTTCTCTGCCTTTACTTCTAAACCATTAACTTTTTCTTTTTAATTGTTTTGCGCTTGGCATATTATATTTGTTATTTTCATATTTGTCAGTTACCACCATTTTCATATCCTTTGTAGATAAATCTTTGTTAAATTATTTCGCATTGCTTTTTTGAATTTGGTTTACCACAAATTATGAATGTGTGCGCTTTGTAATAAACAAATACTTATAAGCTTGCAAGCTTCTCGTTATCTTCTAATTTCATGGTTTATATCTCATTTACTGCATTATCTATAGCTAAAGTTATGTTATTTTCGTGTGTTTCATAAAAATCACTGTTTCTTAATTATTATCGTCTACTAATCTTGCTGAATAATTATGCAATCTTTTGGTACTTAAGACGCTGATGATTCTTATAAATTTTCTAATTGAATGTGTTTTGATTGTGTTTGTACAAATTCTTGGTTCTATATACACACGAGTGTGTAGGTTTAGTTAATTATATTTAATTTCGAATGCGTCGTTGTTTTCATAATTATTAATCTAGTTGATGAATACTTAACTTTAATTTGTTACATGTAAAACATTTACTCACAAATTATTTATACGCTTGTTTTCGTGTGTTTATATTTTAATGTTTCCTCCTAATTGTCACCTTGGTTTGAAAGTGGGATAATAACACAAGTACATCTTTGACAAATCATTATTTGCTTTGCCTTGAAAACATGTGAATATGTTTCTGCTTTTATTCTCTCTTTCCTGTTATAACTCCGTTTGTATTGGCTAATTTTGAGAAGTGACCCACATTCGACTGTTTTTAGCATTTGCTGCATTATAAATGCGAATATTTGTTTACTTACTATTTTGTATTCATTATAATGACCTCCAACAAGGCTGGGAAAAAAGCTGCTATTCGTCAACTTCCTTGTTTAAAATTGTGAAATTTCCTTCTTTAAAAATAATTTCGCATTGTACGACGGAGTATGACTCACTAATACAATATTTCACTCCGGTGTTTACAAAGTTGTTCTGTAATATTTGATTGTATTTTTATTCATTGCTGTTTTGAGCTTCGAGTCATGAGTTTGCAGCACTTTTACCCCAAGCTTCTTTACAATCTTCGATTGTACGTTATCTCTTGGTCTAAGGTATTCTAGCTTCCAGCAGCGGTTTCACTCTGCCATAAACTAGAGTACCAAATAGTTTTTTGCGAAAAAAAAGTAAAAACATTCATACAAACTTTTCTAAAGCACAAATCGTAAAAATCTCATGAAACATGCGGTTTACCGAAAGCTATACAACGTGTAACATTAATAGCGCAAAACCTCTAGTGGGGTAACTCAGCCCATGTTACTGAACAATGTTTGTTCTAAAACTTTTGGAAAAAAAAAAATCATACAAAATAAGAAATTGATCGAGCCCATCAGTATGAAAAATCATTTTTTTTATTTTTTTTTTCCAAAAGTTTTAGACTTGGCTTGGGCATGGGCTGAGTTACCCCACGAGAGGTTTTGCGATATTAACGTTACACGTTGTATGTACTGACTATTAGTTAAATGAATCATCCTCGCCAAGGGTGGAGCTTAAAGGACTATCAGACTTATCATCATCATCATCATCAGCCTGTATTCGTCCACTGCTGGACATAGGCCTCTCCCAATGTGCGCCACTGAGCCCTGTCTTGAGCTTTCCTCATCCAGTCTCTGCCGGCCGTCTTTCGTAGGTCGTCACTCCATCAGACTTATACTGACTGAAATTCTGGATGTTCCTTCTAACATTCCAGGGTCGCGGTTACCTGCCTAGATGGTCCCGCGACCCTTTGATCCACGTGTGATTCCAACAACATATCACAGTCCCGCTTAAACTGCCATTTTCGACAGTTATTCCCCCACAACTAGTTAGAAAAACCACTCTGTTATCGTAAAATGTTCTTGATATCAAAGCGTGGGTATATAAACGTCACTTCTACGGCTGTATGGACACCTGTTGATAATTTACTGCGTATATCAGTGACATTAACGCTGTGCTATTCATTGAACAACACTTTACGGGTTCCTTACTCCTATTTGTTGGATTTTTTGTTCATTGCTTGTAGTACGAAGCTTGGTTTGACCTTGAAGAATAATTGGATTGCGTTTTTTTGCATGGATGTCATCATAAGGGTATGTGCTGTGGTAGTCTGAGGAAAACCGACTTAAGAGAAAGTTTTCATCAATAGATGGCGCAACGTTAGCGTAAAACGTTCAAACAAGGGAATGAAAGATTCAGCTTCCACGAGTGTATTGCGATAGCCTAATGGGTAAGGTGTCTGAAGGAGTCCCACTAGCAGCTGATTTTTTCTATCCCCAAAAATCTTTCTTACAATATCTAATAATCCAAGTATGATATACCTATTTCCTTTATTTTTTTAATAACAAGTACTCTTACCAAGAGGAACAAACAGCACACACTCCACTCTTACTCTAGGTTAGACGTGTGGTTTTTTACAATAGAGATTCCTAAAAGGTGCGGATTGTTTTTTTAAACTCTCCTAAACCAATTAGAATGTGTATAAATTGTATCCTATTTTGACTTAGCTTGCGTACTAATTAACTGCTTACCTATTATTGTCTGTGGAAATTCTGGACAGCCCCTCTAAACAAGTGGCAAACGATAAACGAATTCGCTTATTGGGTAAAAGAATACGTATATTCGATAAACGAATTTGCTTATTGGATCATAGAATTCGTTTATCAGATAAAACAATTCGTTTACTGGATAAACAAATTCGTCCATGGGGCTGTTGTTTACTGGTTTATCGTTATCTTAACCTGTGCTCCGCAACACCTCCTGTGTGTGGTATGATGACGTCACGCGTTATGTGCAGGGCAGCTGTTGCTGGACAGACGGCAGTGGGCGGTGCGTGCGCTTGACGGACACCTCCCTGCTGACCCTCAGCGAGGTGGAAAGAAAGGCGCTGCAGCAGGCTGCGCTCGCCAGATTGCAGCAGATCAATCTTGGAACTGCTATCAAGATACCCGAAGGTGAGTTTTTAGATGATAAGATTGTATTATTTATCTACATATTTTGAGCTGGTGTCCTAAACTAACTACTAAGCAATTCGAAGACTTCTACTTAGTGTAATGTTTACCTAAACAGTTGTTTTTTTTTTAAGTGTAGAGATGTAAAAGCCGTTTACAAATTTTATTTTTAACCCTTTTCAAATAAAACAGGAGTCTCTCAATTCCTGCTTTCTCAAAAACGGTACAGATTGGAAAAATCTTCTTTTATTGAATAACTATAGAAAACTCTTCAAAAATAACAGTAAATCAACCGCAATGTTACCGCATATCTATGCATTATTTATGCACACTATGAAATATCATCCTTGTAATGTTTAAAAAAAACATATAACATTACAAAAGTAAAGTTCTTCAATAATTTTTAACCGACTTCAAAAAAAGGAGGAGGTTCTCAATTCGTCGGAATCTTTTTTTTTTTTTTTTTTTATGTATGTTCCCCGATTTCTCGAAGACGCCTGGACCGATTTGGAAAATTTTTCTTTTGTTTGAAAGGGTATACTTTCCAATTGGTCCCATGATCATCAGGTCAGGATCTGATGATGGGATCCTAGGGAAATCGAGGGCAACCTTCAAATTTTATAGGCACATAGTACCATTTTCATATATTTTCTAAAGCTGTTCAAGTATTTGCATCTGATAATCATCATCTCAGGTGGATGAGCTGATGATGGAAGAAACTCCTCTAGTAAGGAGTCGGCATCGACTGATTTAGTAAATTATGTTTGTGTTCGCATATCTCCGGAACTACAAGTCCGATTTAAGTAATTCTTTTTATGTTGTACTAGGTATCGTTCAACTTAAGGAATACTGCAAGTTTCATCAAAATCGGTTCAGTAGTTTTTGAGATAGGGAAGGAATGAAAGAGATGTTAACGATGTTATTACCGGTGCTACGGATTTCTTACATATGTAAGAAAATGGTGTATTTGACAAGAATTGTGGTTAAATATTTAAACTAAAAAGAGTAAAATAAAAACTTTTTCAAAAAAAAATGTAACCGCCTTCAAAAACAACCACAAAAAATGGTAAAATGACCTACAAAACTTTTCTTTCGGAAGTCGGTGGCAAATAAAAAACTTTTTCAAAAAAAAATGAAACCGACTTCAAAACAACCACAAAAAAAGTTCAAAATAACCTACAAAAAAACTTTTCTTTCGAAAGTCGGTGACTTTCTTTTTTATTTCATTGACTTTTTGTCACCGACTTTCGAAAGAAAAGTTTTTTTGTAGGTTATTTTGAACTTTTTTTGTGGTTGTTTTGAAGTCGGTTTCATTTTTTTTTGAAAAAGTTTTTTTATTTTATCCTTTTTAGTTTCACTATTCAACCCAAATTATTGTCAAATACATAATTTTCTTACATGTGCACTAAAATTTTGTAATCCGTAGCACCGGAAAATAACAACGCCCATGTATAAAAACTAAAAATAAAAACTACTGCACCAAACTTAATGAAAATTTTGTGGGACCAAATGGCAGATATACTGTATCGAACAAAAAAAGAATCATCGAAATCGGACCAGAAACCTCGGAGTAATCGGTGTAGACAAAGTTGAAAACTTTTTAGGTTTTTGTTGATTTATGTTGATTTTTCAAAAAGTGCTAGTCCGATTTCGATAAAATTTTAATGGGACCATTCCAGAAGTATATCCTATCCAACAAAAAAAGAATTTTTCAAATCGGTTGTTAAACGACGGAGTTATGCCCGAACAAACATAAAAAAAAAAAATAAAAAAATACAAACATCCGAATTGAGAACCTCCTCCTTTTGGAAGTCGGTTAAAAACACAATGAAACTAATAAAAAAAGTCACCGACTTCCGAAAGAAAAGTTTTGTAGGTTATTTTACCATTTTTTGTGGTTGTTTTTGAAGGCGGTTACATTTTTTTTTGAAAAAGTTTTTATTGTGCAGAGCATTTTAGCCAGACACGTCAGTTATTTTTATATTATTTCTTCATTAGACCTTTGAATAGATCTATACTCATAATCACACTCATTTTACTTTTCACACTATCCCAGTATACACCTACATAATTTTAATGAAAATAATCTCCAACACTAAACACATCTTAAAGAAAACATTATGAAACCACATCGAGACCAACTAGAACTAATTCTCACCTGTCATATTAAATTGAATTTATTAATTGGGTGATCTTCAAAACAAATGTGCAGTTCAAAGGCTCTTTAGAAAGTGATTTTTCAGTAAATCCCTTAGCACCTGTGTTGATGAGGTGATAAATGAAAAGTTGAGGTGCTTAGGAGCTGAGTAATAGTCTAGTTGGCTATTAAGACGTTTTAAATATTTATACTGCGTCGCGTTTTCGTAAAGATTTTGAGGAAAGAGAAATTCAGGTGCGAGTGGGATGAACTCGCGTCTTCTGGATAAGTGACTCCAGACGCCTTACCAAGTAGGCCATAGCAACACACTCGTTTGGATCTGAATGTTTCATTTCCTTGTTTGAATGTTTGGTTCGTTTAGTAGTTACATCGATGGCGAAATTTTTCAATTCCTTCTTCTACTTCGCCTTTTTTCTGAGCTCGTGGCTAAATAGTTACAGCTATGTCCAGCACTAGACAACTTAGGTGTCAATTCATCCACAACATATCCCACCAGCACCTTCTTCATGATCCTGTTCTCCTAGTACTTTCTGTTCAGATTCCACATCGTGTTTTCATTTTCTGTAATTTTACACAATGATTTGTACCTATGTATGTTTGAGCAGTGGTGGCCCAGTGGTATCGGTCCCGACTTACGACTTGTAGGTCGTGGGTTCGAACCCCGCCAGACGCATTTTTTTGTGTAATTTATTTCGTCACTACTGTCACACGTCTCAAAACAGGAAAACATCGTGAGGAAACCGGCATGTATAGAACCAAAATTTCAAAGACATGTGACATCCACCAATCCGCACTGGGCCCGCGTCACCGCGTGGTGGATTATGGCCCACTCCCTCTTACAGAGAGGAGGCCTGTGTCCCAGCAGTGGGAACATTATAGGCTGATGATGATGATTGTATGTTTGGATGAAATGACCACATCAGTATTAGCTATGCGACGACTTTATCCGATCTCAAGGATGAGACGACGCTTTCAATTTTTTGAAGGGTGTTGTTTCATCCTAGGGTAGCGTTATGCTGAGTTGATTGATAAATGCTTTCCAAATATTAACACCGCTAGATTATTGTATTCTCCTTCTAAAATTCCGGGATATGAGTTAAGATTAACTGTCGGCCGCTTGTGAAGAGTGGAGAGCATGGCGTGTGGCGACTGTTGTGAAACTTGGTCGACTGCCAGTGGTAGTGTTTGTTGATCGCAGTGTCTACACATCGCGTAATTATTATCAGTGTTTTAGATTAACGGATTAGTGGAAGAAAGCAGGAAAAGGGCTGTCTTGTTGGTTAGTGGATACAGGCGCAAATGTTGACTTTGTGGTCTTGGATTCTAATCGTCACGCGAAGTGATATATCGGTATAACTCAGTCTTTAAACTATAACTCGATTACTAACAAGACAAATGGTGCTTGCAACAGTACCAAACAAACAAAAACATGTTAAATGTCCAGTTTAAACTTCTTTTTTTGATATTGTGTTTCTTTTTATTAAAAAAAATGAAAAAGAGAAGTTTTTCAGTAACTGCCCGGTGTCTGAATTTGTGATTGACGATGGCAACGCACTCGACTCGTCTTTGCATCGGACTCTCCTCTGTCTCAAGTTTCGGAGATTACAAGCTCAAAATAATAAATATCAGTTAGTGGTTGCACTCCTCTGAAACGGCTCCTCTACCAATTTTAATGTTCTTTTCATATGTTTGGTGCTTTTCATCCTCCTACCCGAAATCCCAATTTTTTGTATTTTTCGCCTATTAAACTGGGTACAAGTCTGTTAGGTCGAGTTTCTGCTGACTCATGCGCAGATAAATAGAACAGCAGATTTTTTTGTTTATCTGTCTGTGTTTATGTACAACTCTGATACTCAGCAGAATTGGTACAGAATAAATAGTCTAAACCCACATAAAAGTTGAAAAAACTCGACTGATCGATTTGGCAGCGAAATATAATGTTAGTCTAGTTTTTTCTCTGTCTGGTTTACAGTACGGTATCTGACCTTTTTATTGCTACTTGGTCCTCGATTTTTATTGCTGACACGTCTTGTTTGAATTGGACATAAAATAAACGTGCAAAATGTTTGAATATAAAGCCGCTAGAAATCGAATACAGCTCCAGTCTCTATGCTGCTTCTAAGAGCTCCTATACTAGAAGTATCCCAATGACCTGGGTATCAGTGGTAGCTCGACTTGCAAATACTACTATAGTGAGGCAGACTTGACAGATCCTCAAATACATAGCCATAGTCTTTTTTGGCTTTTCCAACTCTTTGTTATATCTCGACGATTACTTTTCAAACTTATATCTAAAGTAGTCGTTGAGCTATGTTATGCTATGTATGCTCTACGGGCGGGACATAGCTGATAAAAATTGTCAACTATTTAAGAACTATATACACTATATCTGTATACACCTGTGGCTACAATACTTTATACGTTGCCATGGTGATGGCACAAGCAACAAGCAACATGGAAAATATTTTTATTCACGTCTGCTTGCTCCGCGAACAATAATTCTTCCACTTTCACTAAAACGTCTATGTGTAATACTTGACTTGAGAATAAACTGTTGACAAAGAGTCTGAGCCGTTTGATTGAGTTTCCCGTAGAAGAACTAACATCCCAAACAGAAGACACCCACAACTCTCTTCATTTCCCACACACCTATGATCCACAATAAAATATTTAGAATTTGAAATTTTAGTTTCGTGGTGCACTTACTTGGGTAAAGTGAGCTAGTAAACGTTATAGAATAACAGTACTGAAGAATGTGTCTATGTCTGGGAAGTTCGGACGTCAGCATACGATCTCCGGCCACCGCTGCGCGGGCATGCGGGTAGCGAGTAAAGGGCAACTCGCTGCCCGACCATGGACCATGCCCGGGTCGACGGCGCGTTGTGTCCCACGCGCGCCTCAAAGAGCGTCAGCATACTGACGGGGCGGGCCTCTCAGAGGGCCAAAGCCTGCCGGGGTCGCGGGATTATTTCCTTACCGTGACCCCGGAACATAAAGGGCTACTGAAGGACACCGTGGATTATAGTCAGTAAAAGTCTGACAGTCCCTCCCGCCCTACCCGGGGTGGGAGGACTCATATGATGATATTACCAGGTTAAAAAAAAAAAAAAAAAAATGTCTGGGAAGTTACTATCTAAGCACAAAACCTGTAGCTTGGTCCAAAGTTTCGGGCGTTCCCTACTCTCTATCAATTACGGACATGAGATTAGTATGGTATGAACTAAATATTGGTGACAAAAAAATTGGACCACTGCTGTCCTCTTCGTTGACAAACTAAGAGAGTAAGGCCTCCTGTGCCGGTCCGCAAAATGTCCATGCGAGTATTAAGGCGGCGCTAGTCGCGAGCTCGAACTCACTGACAGGCTTGGTCAAAAACCATGATATTTCACCGGAAATCGAGCCATATTGTACATGTGTGCGCGAGCGTCATCCCCCCGTGGAGAAAACAGGGGAAAACATTATTCAGTGAGATGCACGATCATTCAGAGTAAAAGGCGCGCGTAAAAAAATACGAAAAAGCCTTTGGAAGAAGGGGTTTTATGAAAAATCCACTGCACCAATTAATTTCAAATAAAATTTATTAAATTCTTCAGTAAATTTGCTGTGTCGGTACGGACTTCGTTTTGGAAATTTGATGCTTCTTTAGCTTCTAATTTACACCTAAAGTTGTGTTAAGGGCATTTCTACGGACACGGTGATTTTTGCTCAATTCCGTGGGCAATTTTTTTTTTCACATTATTACTAATTGTATATCACCAAAATAAAATGCATATTTTTTTAAACAAAAGGGTGCTAATTTGCCAGTAATTGCTCCAGTAGTTTATGAAATAATTTTTGAGTGCCATGGAATTGAGAAATGTGACCACAGAATTTAGGATTACACATATTCTACGTAACAGGGAAAGACAAATTCAATTAAAAAAAAACATTCAGGAACATATTTTAGCAGTTTTTGGTATTTTAGTTATGTAAGTTTATATTGAGTCTACCTTGAGAGAGATTCCTTGAGTTATCATGCTTAGTTAACTAACTTTTAGTCAAATCATTCAAATGAGCATTTTTATTAAACTTATGTGGTAAAATGTATTTTATTATGCATTTTCGTTAAACCTATAAATTACAAACAAGAGACATGAAGTATAGACGTCAAGTCAGTTTTATTTATGAAACCGCAGAAAGTAATAGACATAATCGAAGTTTTTGGGTGTATATTAGTCAGGTCAATTTTTTACTCAAAAATTACTGAATGTATTTTAATGAAACTTTGCAGCAATATAGTTTATACATCCGAATAAAACATAGGCTATCATTATACGATCTTCCGAGGCTCGAGTAGCTGGTCGCGGTAGTATTAGCTAAAATCAGATCTTGCAATTGCAACGTCAACTCTAGATACTTTAAACCTTTTATACAACATTATAGACACATAATGTATGGCGTAAACTACTTTACCATGACAAATTGTGAAGCAAGTGACTTTAAACCTCATATAAACCGAGATTCGTTACATGGGTAAACCATCGTTCTCAATTCCGTGGACACCTGGACACAAAATTGAGGCCCACGGAATTGAAAAAATATCGTACTAATCAAAATAACTTATTACTGTTACGACTTCAAACAAATTAAATGAAACAGCCATGCTGGTGTCTAGTTAAACTTCAGTCTACGGAAACAAAACTTGTTTAAAAATAAAACATTCAGAAGATATCTTTGACACGGTATTGAGAAAAGACCCCGAACTAAAGACACGGAAACAGGTTCTCACCTTCGAAAATCGAAAAAAACAGCAGCACACCACACATGCACTCACATGGCCTGCTCGGGAGCACCTGACAGTTTACAAGAATCGGATGGTGATGTCCAGTTCGCGGGTATTTAGTATCGTAATCAAGTGTTTTTTGTATGACACGGAAATGACTCATTAGACTGGGACAAATCTTTACGCATCCACAAATATAACAAAATAAGCAATTACAGGTTTATTTATTGTCAATGTCTCTTGGTTAGCTATCCATATACCCAAGAATATCAAAAGTTTGCTTGAAATTCAGCTCCATTAAAAAATATAAAATATTTTACACTCAATTTCGGAAAAGGGACAGGTCAAAATCAGTGAAATTACACCCGTTTTTTCACTTCAGATTTTTTTTTAGGAAAATTAAGAAGTAGTACGGAATTTATGTTATGCTCTCCAGTTAGGATATAGATTGGGACGTACGCTTAACAATTTTGGGATGTGTATGTAACTTCTAACCATGTTTTTTTTAAAAGGACAAAAAAAAATGCCCTCTTCGTAGAAATGCCCTTAAAATTAGCAAAAAAAACGAATCTTTAGAAGCTCGTAACTTTTTAATAGCTTCATATTTTACAATTCTGCTTCCGTACAGACAAAATTAATAATGAGACAAAACGATACCATGTTTAATTTTGGATGTACCTTGTCAAATAGTGGAGTAAAACCCCAACGAAGTTTCTATGGAAAAAATGTTGACCTAAATGTTTACCCACCTAGGGCAGGACAGGAGGGACTGTCAGACTTGTACTGACTAAAATCCACGGTGCACTTTCAATAGCCTACGCCGCGACCCCAGCAGTAATGACCCTTGAAACAGTTGTCTTTTAAAAAAGCTTTTACAATAATGCCAATACATACCTCGAATCCCACGTTACAAGCATGACGAGCAGACACCTGTAAATATTGAAGAGCTGCTACAGGTGACCCAGTCCCGGCTATTTATAACTGACACATACAACACATTGCAGCGTTTTTAAAAAAACGCTACATTTTTGAGTAGCACCTTTTTTAATAGAAATTGTTACGCAACCTGTTTTTGGAAGCCTTGACTCAATTTTTTTTTAAGTTCTGAATCTTTTTAAATTTGAATTTGTTTCTGTTCTCGAAAAAAAGTGAAGATTTTTTTCTTGGTGTCAGTTGGTTGTGGATTGTTGCCCGATACGTTTAATCGCTGAATTTTTTATTTTTTCGTTGTAAATCTGGGCTTTAAATCAGTGAAGTGAGTATATCAGTGCTGCAAAATAAATATATTGCTCTTCTATTCGCCGGAATGGCGTAATCTGAAAATTTTCTCATGGTTCGGTAAGTTTTTTTTTTTAATAGATTTTTTCTGCAAATTTGTCTTCTGTTCAGTCCGTATTTTTGGTCTCATGCCGCCTGTTTTTCTTTTCTACGTTGTGCAGGAAACGCTGAGTACGGCATCACCCACAAGTTTATAAGATAGCAGTCTGGAGCAACGCTCCGCCGCGACCCGGTGTGGTCGCGTACAGCCTTTTCCGGTTCCTGAATTTGCCAGGCTCTTAAGCCGGCAAATGTGATCCAGAGCCAGATTTTTTTGAAGACCTGTTTCTGTGTTGACCGAGGTTATCAACACGGTGCTCCGCAGCAGGCCGACAGCGCGTCACGTCATCCTGACAGGATCCAGCTGAGCATTTCCATTTTTACTGTTTTATTTATTTCTTTTAATGTTAAAATTGATATTTTTATGTAAGGCTTAGCAATACAACCCCTACTCAGGGTATGTGTGAGGATTTAGGCATTTAAAAACCACTATCTTACACAATCTTTCTATTCTTACCGAGGCGCGTTAATTAGCATTGGCCAATTAGTTAATTACCGCAAGGTTCGCTTGATTATTTTACCTCTAAATTTCAAGATTTTGGTTTTCCCTTAATAAATTAAGTAACAATTATTTCGTACTTTCGTTGGTTAATCTGACATAATCGCATACTAACTGAGTTTTACTTGTGTGCAACCAATTTGTTTTATAATTCAATACTAGATACTTTTGATAACTTGGCACAATCGCATCGTAACTGTTATTTTTTATATTTTTTACATTTTGAAAATATTTCAAAATTATACGTTTTTTAAATAGGGGAACGTTGTTTTTCTTGAAGTATCCCGCTATATATGGCGCCCGAACTAATAAAGTAAGTATTTTTCTTGTCCATACTACTTGTTATTTAACTCTACATCACATAATTTTTTTTTTTGCAAATCGAGGGTGGTAGCTCACTCCAAGTGAGCTAATAATTTCTTCCACTGTGTGAGCTAATTTGTTCTCTGTTTATTCCTATTGTTTGTTTCAGGACTCTAACGTGATTACCCAAGTGGCCAGTTTAAGAGATTCCTAGAGCCTGGACTGTTCCCATGGTGATACATCACGAGCCCTGAACTACAGATACGATCACGAAGAACTGGCGGGGTATTGTGCTTTGTTTGCTTGTGTGAGTTGTAATTATTCATCATTTATATAAAATAATTTTGTGAACTATAAAACACACAACCCTCTTTTATTTCTCACCCATCAAATACATAATTTACCTAATTATTATCCCCTGTGTTTAATTTGTTTTCCTTTAGCTAGCGGTTGTTAGAACCCGTAGTGTATGAGTGTGTTGTATGAACTTATAGGCGTCGTGTTGCAAAGGTAAGCTCTGTATGCACGGTTGTTGTCTGTTCTTAGTTGTGTCTTTTGTTTCCTAGCTTGGCAATTCCGGTCACGGCTGGTCGCTGTGTGTCTAGTTTTTTTTGTGTTTAGGTCCAGCTGTACTTGGGGTGCCTATTTTTTGCTTAGGATCAAATCGACTTTTTATTCACAGCCGTCGTACTTATTCTAGTTTTATGCTCGTGTTTTGCCTAGGGTTGTTTTAGTTTTATTTACATCATGTCTGAAGAAGGAAATTCCATTGGCGAGACTCCGCATCGTGATAGTCCTATCATCTCTCGACCGCCACCTCCTATTCCACCTAGAGTCTCTCGTAGTTCCAACCAGTCTATGCTGCCTTCACCAATCAAATCCGATGATGGTCCACCGTACGTCAAGCAGTTCTCTCTGTCAAAATGGAAAATTTCTTTTGATGGCAAGACATGTGTTCGCGATTTTTTTTCTAGTTTAGAAGAATGCAGGGAGGCTGACAATCTAACGGATAGTTATCTCGTTAGGCGTTTCCACGAGGTTTTGTCTGGTATCGCTTTACAATACTATAGGTCCATTCGTCGACCCGGTCTGACGTTTATAGAGATCAGACAGGCTTTCCTTAGAACATTCGGGTCAGCTGACTTTGAATTCAGGACTGGACAAGAGGTCCGTAATCTTAGGCAGAGACCTGAGCAGTCTGTGAGGGAGTTTGTTATCCGTGTGACGTACCTTAATGCCAAACTCGTCAAACCCATTGAGGAACCAGAGTTAGTTGATATTATTACACACAATATGTTACCTAAATACACCCCCTGTTTGTCTATACAGAGGTTTCCAGATTTAAATAGTCTGATTGAGGCCGCTTCCCATTTTGAATCTTTTATTAAAACTCCAAAAGCAGTCGCTAGTCTGGATAGTACCGTTTACCCGACACCTATTTCTGGACACGCTTCCCAGTTTCCAAAATCCCACCAAAGTGAAAGTAAGGTTCAGAGTTGTCCAACCTGCAGTCTGTCTCAACCACACTGCCTTAAGTGCAACAAACCCGGACACTCATACCGTTCTTGCCCGGAGGTCACCGGCATGTTATGTTTTAAGTGTCGCACTCCAGGTTTTATAACACGTGATTGTCCTAAGTGCAATCCAAAAAATGCTTAAGCCACCGACGGCACGCTCTTTACCGTACAGTGTCGCCGGTTATATCTACTGATTTGACTGATAATCGACCGTTTATTGAAATTTTATTGTGTAACCAGGTTGTTAAGGCTTTACTTGACTCTGGAGCACAGATGTCGCTTATTAGTCATAGTTTAATACAGAAATTTGGTCTTTCTTTGAACGCGAGTGATGCTTGTCCTCGTGCAATTTCGGCTAATAATTCGCCTATCGATATTCTGGGTACTGTTTATCTCCCAGTTAAGTTTAACGGTACAACATTTATCCATGAGTTTTTAGTGGCAAGTTCTATGTCGTCTTCCGTGATATTAGGTATCGAATTTTGGAATAAGTTTGGTTTAACGTCTGTCTTTAGTCAAGCTTTTGATAAAAATATTAGAGGTAATATGTACCTCCCGTCTGTTCAGCACTCACCTCCACAAATTTCCTCTGTTAGCGAGGTTCGATACGTACATCCACGCAACGTATTATCACTGGAACAAGAGATGAACCTTCAGCAAGTCATTAATGAGTTTGAAGACATCTCTTCTGAAAAAATAGGCCTGGGAAAAACATCTTGGCTGTCCCATAAAATCAATACAACGGGACCTCCTATCCGCCAAAGTTATTATCCTTTATCTCCAGTTAAATTAAAAATTCTCAACGAGGAGATCGATAAAATGCTAGACTTGGGTGTTATTCGTCCCTCTCGTTCCCCATGGGCTAGTCCAGTGGTTATGGTTACAAAAAGTGATGGTTCGGTGCGTTTTTGTGTTGACAGTAGGAAGCTCAATAGTGTGACCATTAGAGATTCGTACCCACTCCCGCGCATTCATGATATTCTTGATAACCTTCGAGGCGCTAGATACATAAGCTCTCTTGATTTTAGGAGTGCGTTTTGGCAGATCCCGCTCGCAGATAAAGAGAGTTGTGAGAAAACCGCTTTTATTGTTCCACAACGAGGTCTTTTCGAATTTGTTAGAATGCCATTTGGCCTTACAAATGCTGCTTCTGAGATGCAACGTCTTACTGACATGATTGTCAATTATGAATTTACTTCTACCAGCGACGACTGCGTTTTCGGGTACGTCGACGATTTAATTCTAGTTTCCAAGGACTTTAATAGTCACCTGGCGCTTCTCAGGAAAGTTCTAGCTCGTCTTAAGAAGGCTGGTTTATCCATTAATCTAAAAAAGTGCGTGTTCTGTAAGAGCGAATTAAAATACTTAGGGTATATTGTAAATGAGAAGGGTCTTCAAACCGATCCCAGTAAACTCGAAGCTATTAGGGATTATCCTACTCCTACTACTGCTAAGTCTTTACGTGGTTTCATTGGTATGTGTTCCTATTACAGGCGTTTTGTGAATGGTTTTTCTACCATAATAGCTCCGCTCACTGCGTTAATTGGTAAGAGAAAAGGTCGTGATCCAATAAGTTGGGACGACGCGGCTGAACGGGCTTTTGTAAAATTAAAAGAAGCTCTGATCGATACCCCTGTTATGGCATGTCCAGATTTCTCGAAACCGTTCATCTTGCAGTGTGATGCGTCTGCTGTTGGTCTTGGTTCAGTTTTAACACAAAAGATTGATGATGTAGAGCATCCAATCGCTTATTATTCGCGCCTATTTTCCAAAGCTGAACGTAATTATAGCACTACAGAGCGCGAACTTTTGTCAGTTTTAGATTCTATTAAACATTTTCGGTGCTATTTGGATGGGTTCAAGTTCTCTGTTATAACTGACCATATGGCCCTTAAATGGCTTCTCACTTTGAACAACCCCTCAGGTCGTTTAGCTCGTTGGGCTACTATGATCTCCCAATATACGTTCAATATCATACACCGCAAGGGTACACAACATATAGTACCAGATGCCCTTTCCAGATTATATGCTAGTCCTGTGTCGTTTGATCAGGGTCCAGAACATACTAACGACCGTTGGTACAAAAAGGTATTTTTAGGTGCCCGTGATACACCACAAATGTTTCCAGCTTACGCGATACATAACGGTGTCTTACTAAGACGTATGCCTGTCACCAGTCCCTTGTCTTCCGACCCATGGCGTGTTGTTTTGCCAGCTGAAAAGGTTACTTCTGCGATTTGGGAAGTACATAATAGTTTTCCTTCAATACATCCAGGTGTATCCAAGTCGTACCTAAAACTTAAGGAAACTTTTTATTGGCCTAACATGTACCGTGACGTCGTTAGCACTTTAAGACAATGTGAGGTTTGTAAAGCGTATAAGATCGCGAACACGCAACCTCGCGGACTGATTTGCTACCCTAAGCAAGTAACCATGCCCATGCAGATGATTTCGATTGATGTGATTGGACCGTTGCCCCTCGCTTATTACGGATATAGGTACATCATCTCTATGGTCGATGTTTTTTCAAAGTACGTGTGGCTTGTTCCTCTTAAGAGAGTAGACGCTTTTGCTGTTATAAAAGCTTTAGAGTCCGAAATTTTCTTTAACTTCGGTGTACCTCGTTCTATTTTATGCGATAACGCCACTGTTTTTCGCAGTAGTCAGTTTCTAAATTTCCTCAGATCTTTCCATATTGAATCCCCTACATTTACACCTTATTATACACCCCAAGCGAATACTGTTGAGCGCTATAACCAAAGTGTAGTAACATGCTTAGGGATTTTAGTTGGTGAAAACCAAAGATGTTGGGCTAAGATGTTGCCTAGAGTAAAGCTCTATCTTAACTCATGTGTCAATCTAGCCACTGGCTTCACGCCTAACTTTCTCATGTTTGGTAGGGAAGTACTTATGGATTCTAGCCGTGCTAATAGTCAGACTCAAAGCTCTAATTTAGCGGACAGTCGGACTCGTCACGCTTCGAATTTGTCTTCTCTTCGTGAGGTATATGCGAAGGTGGCTGATAATCTTTCTATGGCTTTCCTCCGTAACTCCCAAGCTTATAATTCCAATCGGTCGGCTATTACTCTAAATGTTGGTGACACTGTATGGAGACGTAATTTCTCCAGGTCATCTGGAGAAGACTTTTTCTCTGGAAAGCTAGCTCCACGTTTTGTTAAGTGTCGTGTTTTGCAAGTTATTTCTAGGACTACTTATTTGCTACAGGACTGTGATTCCGTACATTCTGGTAGATATCATATTAAAGATATCCTAAAGTAACTTTTTTTCTCTATCTTTTTATTCAAGTATTTTGTACGGGACTCAAGCGATTCTATCGCGCTCAGTTTGACCCTTAGAAATTGTCTATTGATTCAGTAACAACAAATAATTACAGATGGCAGTGGTCTAACTTTTGTGTTGGAACTTTTTTAGTCGAGTTTTTGCTAGTATTAAGTTCCAATAAACGTACATAGATGGCGTTTTTCTAAACTTTATGCCAGTACTTTGTCAAGTCGCGTCATAGCTAGTTCTATCATAGATGGCGTTATTCTAAATTTTGTATTAAAACTTCTTTGGTTGTTTCGATGCATCTAGTTAAACAATTGGTTTATAGATGGCGTGTTTCACAACTTGGTAGGGCGTTGTGTTAATTAATCACTGTGCTTAACCTATCTGGTACACTTGTCTACTTGTGAAATGGTAGACTTGTCACTTTCTTAATCTTTGAACTCAGCCATACTGGTGCATTCTTTAGTGATGTGCAGGTGTCGATAAAATCTATTATCGAATTTTTTATCTTCGTTTTGAAACTTTTTCTTAAGTTCGAATGTTACTTGATTTGACTTTAGGCTCAAGTTATATCTTGAGTCCGGTTTATTCCAAAACCTCCCTTTGTCTCCCGTTCCTGGTTTGAACCGGAGTACTACTTGGTCGTTCAAGTTGTATCTTTGAACTTGAACGCTGATTTTTGGTATTCTCTAAGTTAGTTGTATAATTAGGTAGCTGCTACTTGCACTACTGTTAAGTTAGCTTAGTTTTACTTAGACTTAATTTTTCCTTGTTATCTTCTTGACCGGACAATCTTAGGTTTAGTTTAGGTCAACTATTAGGGATAGTGTTTTAGGCTAGTCTAGGTTAATTTCCTCTGGTTTTTTCCCTTTTATCCTCCTGGGCTAGTTGTTCTTTTTTCTTGTATTGCTTATTGCCGGACTTTTTTTTCTTGGAAAGGGGGTACTGCAGCGTTTTTAAAAAAACGCTACATTTTTGAGTAGCACCTTTTTTAATAGAAATTGTTACGCAACCTGTTTTTGGAAGCCTTGACTCAATTTTTTTTTAAGTTCTGAATCTTTTTAAATTTGAATTTGTTTCTGTTCTCGAAAAAAAGTGAAGATTTTTTTCTTGGTGTCAGTTGGTTGTGGATTGTTGCCCGATACGTTTAATCGCTGAATTTTTTATTTTTTCGTTGTAAATCTGGGCTTTAAATCAGTGAAGTGAGTATATCAGTGCTGCAAAATAAATATATTGCTCTTCTATTCGCCGGAATGGCGTAATCTGAAAATTTTCTCATGGTTCGGTAAGTTTTTTTTTTTAATAGATTTTTTCTGCAAATTTGTCTTCTGTTCAGTCCGTATTTTTGGTCTCATGCCGCCTGTTTTTCTTTTCTACGTTGTGCAGGAAACGCTGAGTACGGCATCACCCACAAGTTTATAAGATAGCAGTCTGGAGCAACGCTCCGCCGCGACCCGGTGTGGTCGCGTACAGCCTTTTCCGGTTCCTGAATTTGCCAGGCTCTTAAGCCGGCAAATGTGATCCAGAGCCAGATTTTTTTGAAGACCTGTTTCTGTGTTGACCGAGGTTATCAACACGGTGCTCCGCAGCAGGCCGACAGCGCGTCACGTCATCCTGACAGGATCCAGCTGAGCATTTCCATTTTTACTGTTTTATTTATTTCTTTTAATGTTAAAATTGATATTTTTATGTAAGGCTTAGCAATACAACCCCTACTCAGGGTATGTGTGAGGATTTAGGCATTTAAAAACCACTATCTTACACAATCTTTCTATTCTTACCGAGGCGCGTTAATTAGCATTGGCCAATTAGTTAATTACCGCAAGGTTCGCTTGATTATTTTACCTCTAAATTTCAAGATTTTGGTTTTCCCTTAATAAATTAAGTAACAATTATTTCGTACTTTCGTTGGTTAATCTGACATAATCGCATACTAACTGAGTTTTACTTGTGTGCAACCAATTTGTTTTATAATTCAATACTAGATACTTTTGATAACTTGGCACAATCGCATCGTAACTGTTATTTTTTATATTTTTTACATTTTGAAAATATTTCAAAATTATACGTTTTTTAAATAGGGGAACGTTGTTTTTCTTGAAGTATCCCGCTATAACATGTGCTATTCTCAAAATGGCCGGCTAACAAATACGTACAGCTGACAGGAATGGGGCAGAAGGTTTAATTGTGAAAAGAATATAGGTGCTATGAATTTGAACGAATGTTTTCTGTGTATAAGAATGAGGACGAGGAGGGATGACACTCATGTGACTAAGAGACTGATGAATATGAATGTTGATGGATGGAGGGGAAGAGGAAGGCCAAAGAAAAGATGGATTGTCTAAGGAATGATATGAAAGAAAAGGGAGTAAATGAAACTAGACGTCTGCTACTTTTTTTGTTTTTTTTCATTTACTTTTTGACAATTACTACCGAGAAAATCGTTTTTTTTTTTACTTTATTGTGTTTGTTTTTGAATTTAGTAAAATTATTTTTTTTTGGTTTTTCATTTTATCCTTTTTAGTTCAAATATTCTACGCAAATTCTTGTCGTAGAACAGTTTTTTTTTTTGAGTATAGTGAAATCTAGTTGAGTGCAATGCATAGTCATTGCACTAAAATAGATTCGAGTATTGACAAAAATGAAACTAAGGATGATTTTATATTTGCCGTTTAAATATGCCTGTTTTTGTCGAATATAATATTGCAATACACTCATTATTACTTTATTTATCAAAAAAAATATTCTATCATTACATGGTTTACCCTAATGCGATAGATAAAAGCTTAAACTAAACTTAAACTAACACAAACTATAAACTGTACAATAATAACAGAAAACAATAGTTTAAAGTAAAAAAAAAATTAAAATAAAATTTAAAATGAAATGTTAGGAACTGTAATTGAAGTTTTCTAATTTGATAACAGTTATTATTAGAGCTCATCTCTTGTCATCGTCCATTCTTCAAAGTGATACTTCTACATTTTATCTGTGATCTACAAATACGTGGCAGTCCCATGCGCGGGCGCCGTTACGCAAACGTGACGCGCTGTGACGTCACGCCGAGACATTATACAGGGTGTTGATATACGTGTCTGCTCCTATACAGGGTGGTGAAAGACATGCGTACGCTTATATCGAAATTAAATTGTTTTATTTATGAAACCATGATGTTTTTTTGAGAATGTCAATTGGGAATCGTGATAGTTCGTAATGAAGTGTAAAGTATTTCAGAAGGAATGATATTTTATGTTGTTGTAACGGGAGCTTTCACATTTTTTTTGTTCTTCTTTCGATTCTGTTATTGAGTTTTTATTTTGTTTCATTTTTTAATATTTTTATAATCAACAAATAGGTTTGTTACAAACAAATTGAAAATCTATTTATCCCGTCGAAGTTTAATTTAAATATAAGATTTATTCCCGTTGGATCCCACTTTTGAATCCCACTTTTACTAATGCATGCACTTTTATATGCAATAGTAAAAGTGGGATTCAAAAGTGGAATCAAACGGGAATAAATAAAAAATAATGGACTCGTATTTTTAGATCGAGATTCGATCAACTTTTTTCACAAATTGTATGATTAAAAAAAATACACATCAATTACACATGACCTTGGCCCCGCCATCATTTGGCAAACCACCAAAGATGACGATTAAAATACTTTTCCTGATCATTAAGAAAGCCCTTTGTTACATCTATAACTCATTGAAACTTGTGTTTAGTACTTGGGAAGATTACCTCTTAAGCTGGGCATATTTGGATTGCTTGAAAGTTTTGACTGCTTCAGGCAGTCAGTATCAACTGGTTCAGGTAGTCAGTATCGACTGCTTCAGGCAGTCAGAGTCGACTGCATAAGTCAGCCAGTATCGACTGCTTCCGGCAGTCACTATCGACTGCTTCCGGCAGTAGGTATCGACTGCCTTCAAGCTGCAACTGCACAGAAAAATACAGTCATTTACGCACGGGCCGCTTATACACGGAACCCACTCGAACAGTGAATACCGACGACCGCTGCTCAAGCAACTAACAAGTAGCTCCTGGGTAGAGGAACTGTTAGACTCGTACTGTCTAAAAACTACCAAGTTTCTTCAGTTTCCCTTTACAATCCGTGGCAGCAATCCCTCAGTATAGCCAAGGCGATTTCATGTGTTTGATCCGCCGCCATCGCCACCGCGCTAGGCTCGAACTACTACTGTATTTGAGAAATTAAGATTTTCCAACGACCTGTGTACATTTGACCATATCGGGTCTCAATCCTTTGCCCCCTTATTTATAAACGTAGACTAAAGTTACAACCAGGATAATCTTCGGACTAACCATACATTTTTAGGGTTCCGTAGTCAACAAGGAACCCTTATAGTTTCGCCATGTCCGTCCGTCCGTCCGTCTGTCCGCAGTTTAGCTCAGAGACGCCCAATACTAGAAAGCTGTAATTTGGTGTAAATATACAGATTTGTTGCGTTGAAAAAGTGGTAAAATAAAATCTCGTAAAATATTTTTTTTTAGGGTACCTCCTGTACACGTAAAGTGGGGATGTTTTTTTTTTTTTCTCGCGTACCCCTTAGTGTGGGGTGTCATTAAAAAGGCCTTTTAAAAATGTTGATAGTTTACGGTAACAATTTTTTGATAAAAAGATTCGTTTGTGAAATATTAAGCTTTAAAGTGCTAATTTTTGCTCGACTCGAGTGTCCCCCCCCCCCCTCTACCAGCTAAACGGTTATGTTTGGGGGTGTGAAAAAATTCACAATAGTAGTATATATAACGAAATTTTTAAAGAAAATTATCATGACTAAGTAGGCTTTACAAGTTTACGAGTAATAGTCGACCAACTTATAAAACGTACTTGGATAACATATTTTCCTAAACAAACTGTATCGGAGAACATGTTCTTCAACTGCAAATGTAAGTTTGTCAGCTTTATTTTTACAGCTTTACCTAATAGGTTGATATTTTTGGGATAGGTAGGTTTTTATTGTCAACTATTTTTAACTTACTTCAAAAAACGGATTGGTTCTCAATTCGTCGTAATCTTTTTTTTTAATGTATTTTCCCCGATTTCTCAAAGACGCCTGGCCGATTTTGAAAATTCTTCTTTTTAAAATTAAATTCAGCGAATCAGTTTAGTTAGTTCGCATAAGTATTTTGATGGGCAACTACGGAACCTTACACTGTGCGTGGCCCGACACGCACTTGGCCGGTTTTTTTAAGGATTAACCTTGGCGTAACTTTACTTCTCGTTTTATTAATAAGGGGGTTGATGTCTAACATCAAGACACAGCGCGGACGTGCGCCTACCGCCTTTTTTGACGATCCACCGCCAATGCATTTATTTCAGCTTCAGCACCTTCGGTCAACCGCGTAGACCCGCGTTATCGTGTGTTATCGCCCTTAGAAGAATCTCATGGTCTCTTTGTTATATTTTTGATAAGGAATGTCTGTGGGCGGGACTTAAATCACTGACGCGAGTATTGTCATAGTAGTAGTTAGGTGACGTGAGTTTTTTGTTGCTGGCAGGGACACCGTTGTCGTAGACACGATCGTGAGCCCTGCCCGTTTTTTTATGAGGCTGAGACGACCAATCTCATTGGTAGAAATCATGATTGTATTATGGTGTTCTTTCCGTGATTGGACGAAATAACGTTTCCGTTTTTATGGCAATCGACCCTAACATTGTGTCTCTTTTGTGATTGGGCGAATAACTTGGCTCAGATTTAGTAGAAATCGGCCCTTGCGCCCCTCAAACATAGGAAACGAGCAGCATACTTTCTGTAGATTTCTTATTTTGGAGGTACAAGTGCTTAAATTAATCCTCCCATCCTGAGTGGAGTGGATGAGAATGCCAACTTTTACTGGCTAAAAACAACCTGTTCCTTTATGCTCTTTGCGTTCCATGGCCACTTTTATTCTACTAAGGGCTGATTTTTCAATAGTCAGATAACTTTTATCTGAGGAATAAAAATAGTCGTTTGACACATTTTCTATAGATAAGCCATTTTTATTCTTCAGATAAAAGTTATCTGACTATAGAAAAATCAGCCCTTAGACAACCAGTGGCCCCGGTAGCATTGGCCCTATTTGGCCTAGTCAGTTTGTCCTGACTTTAAAAGAAAGAAGCAAAAAAATATTTACCGGTGACGACCAGTGCTTGTGCAAACAATGCATTTTCGACGGCCAAATTCAGGCTTAGTCGCACGCAGAGAAATGTATACGAGAACTTCTGGTTGCAACCGTGACAGGAAGACTCACTAGTTGACTTTACAACATTTCTAGTTATAAATACTAAGTCCTTGTTATCTCTACTAAGTACTTACTTAGTATTTATTACTAGAAATGTTGTAAAGTCAACTAGTGAGTCTTGCTGTCACGGTTGCAACCAGAAGTTCTCGTATAGGTAGCCAGACATTTCTCTGCGTGCGGGAAATGCCCAATTCAAAAATGATAAAGGACTAATTCTTATAATGCCCAATTCGTAAAAGGCCCAATTCTTAAAATAGGTACCCAATTCGCACTGCTTATTTTCAGTTTCATGGTAGAGTCAAAACTTGAAATAAAGTCATCTTTTGCTTCAAAGTCAAAGTCAAAGTCAAAGATTTATTTGCAATAAAATATGGTTACAAAAGTTCTTAAAATGGTAGGTAATATTAGTGGCTTAACATATTTAATCATAACATAATGACATGCAAATTTTTGTTACAGATATCTATTACATTATTAAGAAGGTTTAAATTGAAAGAATTCTTTTATATTATAGAACGGATTCTCAATTAACCACCTACGTAAAGCTCTTTTGAAGCGAACCATTGGAAGTTCTTTAATTTGGTTAGGAATCTTGTTGTAGATCTGAATACACATAGGATAACAGCTTCGCCTATATAGTTCCGTTCTTATTCTAGTATTAATAAGTCTATTAGGATATCTGGTTTTGAACGCACATTTATCTCCCAGTTTTTCAAACATCTCTGGATGGGATTTGGTAAAATTACATATTTCCTCAATATAAATACAAGTCAATGTTAGTATTCTGAGTTTTTTAAACAGTGGTTTACAGGATGTGAGTGGGTCAACATTACAAATTGCACGTATACACCTCTTTTGTGCGATGAAAGCTCTTCCGAGATGCACCGAGTTTCCCCAAACTAATATACCATAACGCAATATAGAACCAACATATGCATGATAAGCTTGCAGTGTGGCTTGTCTATTTGTTAGATTAGATAAACGCCATAGAGCATAAGCAAACTTACCGAGTCTTCCACATATCATATCAATATGGCCAAGCCAGGAACACCTCTCATCCAAAACTATCCCAAGAAAGGTCATACTATCTGATTGCTCTATTTGCTTATCTTTATAAGTGATGTTTAGATCAATTTTCTTCCACTTTTTGTTTGAAAATTGTACATATTTGGTTTTATCTACATTAGGTTTAAGGTTATTCTTTTCCATCCAAGTTACTATTTTGCTTACGGTACTATTTATTTCCTCATTATAGTTGTCTGTAGTTTTAGGGATGATTACGGACACATCGTCTGCAAAGAGTATGCAGGGATGGTCAGTTACTTTTGACAGGTCATTTATGTATAGCAGAAATAGTGGAGGGGCTAAAATAGTGCCCTGTGGAACGCCTCTGTGATTGTAGCGTAAGTTGGAATTAAATTTCTGTTCACCATTTTGATCGGGTTTGTCCACAGTAATTTCTACAACTTGCGATCTGTTTGTAAGGTAGCTCTTTAGCCATGCATTTGCTTTTCCGCGGATTCCATATTTATCACATTTCTTAAGAAGTAGCTCATGTGAAACAAAGTCAAAGGCTTTTGACATGTCAAAAAATACAACAGTTGTCGGAATTTTCTGGTCAATATTTTTGGTAACTAGTTTAACTAAATTGAATGCCGCTGTGGTTGTCGATTTTCTTTTTTGGAATCCATGTTGTTCATGATTTAAAATTTGGAACTTATCGATAAAATTTATTAATCGCGCATGCATGACCTTTTCATAAATTTTTGCTAGTATAGGCAATAGGGCTATATTGGCTTGTATTGTATTATATTCTTCACAATCGTCATTTTTGTTTATTATTTTAAATGTCTGTATAATAGTTTCTTTTCGTGAAAATGTGAGCATTTGTCATTTTTTGGACAGAGGTATTTAAAGAAATTATGATTAGAAACTGAAAGATGTCTTGATACCTAATCCAAAAATAACTTTTGGTAGATATTTATGTGATTTTATTGTCCGTGCGTACACTAGCTATAAATTATTGTGTATACAATTGTTGTTGCGAAATAATCTTGGCCGTCTGTTTCGTATACACTCGTATTTTGTGATTCTATTTTGATATGCTTTATTTTTACATTAATTACCTGGATGCTTTCTTGTCTCAGTGTTGTAAGAATTATTGTTGGGAAATGTCTCAACTGAAATGTATTTTTGTTGATATAAAATTAGGAACTATTGTTACATCAACTAAATCTGCACTTTACTTAGATTTATTTGTCAAAAAGACTTTCAAATTATTACAAGACATATTTCTCTGGTGGATAGAATTCAGAACGAAGAGGTTCGCCAGAGAACCAAAGTAACCGCCATTGCGTGTAGAATCAGATCATGCAAAACTGGAAGTGGGCCGGCCTCGTCTAGTCCTAGAGTGGAGACCGCGGATGGGCAAACGTAGTGTAGGACGCCCTCCGGCAAACGGTCGATATTGAAGAATGTGGCTGGCAGCGGATGGATGCGGAATGGCCAGGACCGTGAGGGTTGGCGCTCTTTGGGGGAGGCCTACGTTCAGCAGTGGACGACAATAGGCTGATAATATATTTATTATATTTGGAAGGAAGATATTTCTCACGTCATATTTCCAGTTCAACTTTCTCATTTAAGGTGCGTTTCCATTATGCAAGTCTTGCAGACAAGTAAGACATCACACATGTATACAAGTTGCTTGAATTGGAAAAAAACCAACTCTACAAGTTCAAAGTTTCAAACTACCTCCTTGCATTTTGTAACTTCTATGCAGGTTTCTTCAAGTTGCATACAATTAGTAAGTTGTATGCAAGTAACTTGTATTATGGAAACATGGCCTTACTTGCTACAATTCAAGATTTCAAATATTTAGGCCCGGCGCCCACTATCGGCATCGGCACGGCTGAAGATTTTAGGTGATATTAGCATTATACATTAACTTCATGGCAATTACACTCAACTACGATCATACCTATATCATGAAAATTTCATTTCTACTTTATTGCCATTAAGTTAATGTATAATGCTAATATCACCTAAAATCCTCAGCCGTGCCGATGCCGATAGTAGGTGCTGGGCCTAATTGTGAACAATGAAACACGCTAAATAAAAGCTAAATGAAGCAACAGGAACGATTTCAAGTGTGACCGAGTGAAACAATGATTTTCAAATATCAATTAATCAAAACACTTGTCATTCAGAAAAAATAATTAAAAAAAAACCTTAGTCGCACACCATGAATTCTCCTGTATCGTGAGTGCATTCAAAAACATAGAAACTCACATACAATAACATCCAGAGTTTTATAGGCCATACAAATATTTGTCCCGTGCGTCAATCGAACTGAAATTAAACAGAACCAACCACATTATTTTCTTTTTGTATCTGTAACCAATTCTCAACGTCCAGTATTATTTTCCAAAACTGAAACGATTCTCCGGCAGTCAATTCAACAGCTTCACACATCTGAATCAAACACATCACTCACTCACTCCACATTACATCCACCAATCAGATGCGTCCATCCGTTGACGAGCAGACCATACCTCCAATCTGTCGTTCCTCAATCGTCACTAGCGGCGCAAGAGCATCGCCATTACGTGCGCACACGCACACGTAGACTATAGCTGCCAATCCGCGATCACTTTACAACCAGGTTATGCTATATTTAGTTGAGGAATCTCGCGCGTATCTGCTCGTCTGTTTGCTCGTATGTATGTTTGTTCGTTTGTCATTTTGGGAATGTTCACGTGGACTTTTGGTATGTGGGTTGTGGGATGCCTGACAGAGATGGATGACTTAACTAAGTTGAGTAAGTGATGTGAGTTCTTCAGAAGTTCTTGGTGTAAAAGTAAAACTTTCTTGTTTAAGAAGAAAAGTTTGTCTGTCCTAGGAATTTCTCTCGGTCTAAAACCCGTTACCATAGCAACGCTAGTGTCTCTCAGCTCAAAGAATGATAAGCAGTCAATAAAGCTATAAATACATTCCCCAGATGACGGCAGAAATAAATCATTCTTTTAATACTACCGACAGCTCGGAGTAAGCAATCTGTGTTACTAAAGTGGATTCTGTAGACGTTGATAATTAACAAAAAAAAAACATTATTTGATGCTATTTGCACTATCGTTATTTGTGAAACACTGACCTACAATTATGCAGTTTTGAGACTTTTAGGCAGCACTATCATTTAGGTAGTTGAGGCTGTGGGTAGTCAGTCATACAGATGTCAAGTTGATCGACAGTCTTGGGTCACGGGACTGAAAGTGGCATCGTGGCCCTAGAACGCAAAAGGCAACCTAAAGAACAGAGTGGATTTTTAGTCAAAAAGAGTCTGACAGTCTCATACGACCCAGCTTGGACAGGAGGACTCATTTGATGATTAAACACCCCAAAAGAAGCAGATTGTCGTCTGTCTATCTGCCCTTTTTGCCTGTGTAGGTATAATCCCGGAGGCCTATAGGTATGTCCCCAATACCAGTTTGTGGATGATGATGTTGTTGGAAAATCGACTGGTAAAACATACGTAAGACCTTTATATAAATAAAGAATCAGATATTTTTGTAAAAAAAAGTTTGCTGTGACGACAGAACTAAAAATAGTGTTGTGACAACAGATCATTAAACTATAGTCTATGGTCGTTACTAACTTTAGAAGAAGCCCATAAAGTGGGCGTGATTCGCGTAAGCGACTGTTATGAATTATCTAGATTATTCAAGATCAAAGGTTCCTCGCTTTTTATTTTCTTAAACGTTATATTATGGCGTAAAATAAATCAACAACATCTAAAATTGATAACAGACACAAATTGCCTCCAAATTACTGACAGGTTCGATAAAATGAATTTGGTTACTACAATAATTTTGATACTTGTACATAAACTTTTAAAAGTAAAACATATAATATTTTTCTATCATTTTGTTCGAGTTATTAAGCCAGACATGTCCGCCTGATTGATCCTCCGTTCACGCTTGTTTCGACTTCGTCATCTGTTTGGTCATTTCGAGTGCTTTTTCCCACTATGCCTCTCAAGTTCTCCTATTCTGTGTGTCCTCAAACTAGCTCTTGTGGTATGCGTCCAGGTCTTTTCGCCACCTCTTTCCGGACCGGTCCCGCCCGGCGCCTGCGCGGCACCCCTTCCATCCTGCGGCACTCATTGACTGGAGATTTTACCCAGAAGCGGTAATTTCAAGTTAAAGCATTAGTTTCCAAAAGAAAATAAATATTTAAAAAAACAAAAAACCCGACTGCGTATAAAAACTAAAAAGAAAGAAACAAGCCCAGTAGTTTAGAATTGACTCATTCACACTCACAGTCGGGGCCCCTTGGGAAGATTTGATTGTATAATTTGAATGGACCCCGACTGTGAGTGTGAATGAGTGAATTCTAAACTACTGGTCTTGTTTCTTTCTTTTTAGTTTTTATACGCAGTCGGGTTTTTTGTTTTTTAAAATGTTTATTTTATTTTACTACTTTTAGTTTTTGTTAGCATTTATCAGTCCAAATTAAATTGAAACATATAAGTTATATATATTTTGGTAAACCATTTTTAACATCCTTTAATTTGATACCCCACTTGATAGAATGTGAGAGATTTAAAAAAAATATTTTTAGTTCGGAACCCTTTGCACACGAGTTCGACTCGCACTTGGCCAGTTTTATGTACCCAGTGACACTCTCACGTTTAAGACGAATCTAACGACACCTCTCAAGTTAAAATCCATCAAGCCGTTTAGGCTGCAGAGCAACACACAGAAACATACATTCATACATACATACATAGATACACTTGAAAAACATAACCCTCCTGGCGCAGTCGGGTAATAAAATATATATGAAAAAAGAAAGATGAAAAGAAATGTGGTCTCCTGTCAGAACTTACTCATAATGGTAACGTTGGCAACCATATCTACTTATAATTAATTAACGCTCTAAACTGCAAATGATGACCACAACATTTATTTATGGTCGCATCAAAAGTATCTGTGGTCGTATATAATTAGTTTTGATGCCATTCTGTGGGCAGACGATCACCATTTCATACAATATTGTGAATAATTTCCAACAGTATTAATTATATCAAACGCGAGGCGGTTACAAAAATATCTTTGATTAATATCGATAAAATTAATTTTGTGTGTCACATCACTAGTTTGGTAATTGGGCGTGTTTTTGTTTTGATGTATGAGTAGGTCACTAGTGTCGACAAGAGATTTTAAAAAATACATTTATTTTAGGCAACGGAGGGTTTTGTATGTATAGATAGCGTATTCTTTGCTGTTTCGGCCTTGGCAAAATATTTATTGGAGTTAACTTCCAGTCGATGCATCTGAATATCAGTATTTTACATGAAGCGATTTATTTTTGGCCTACGCAAATAATAATAATATTTTATTTCTTCTCTCCTTCTTCAATAAATAATTATTATATTTCATTCAAACTTATTTTTTTTTCCTTTTAAAAACTGCTTTTGTCCGAAGCTGCAACCGAACAGCAGTTTTTTCTTTAATAAATTAAGAATAACCAGCGAAAAATTTCATCGCTGGTATTTTTAAATTCAGATATTGAATATTTCTCAGAATATAGTCAACAGCATTTTAATAAAAACCGGCCAAGTGCGTGTCGGGCCACGCACAGTGTAGGGTTCCGTAGTTGCCACCATGGCCACCTTCCAGCTCCATCATTAGACCCTGGAAAACATCGAGTGCGAAAGTCCATGCAAAGAAAAATCAAATGACCCTAAACTCGAAGGGATTGTGTTAGGTATTGTATTACAAAGATCCCATGGCCAGCTTCCAGCTCCATCATCAAAACCTAGAATAATATACAGTACAAAAGCCCATGTAAAGACCAATCAAATGACCCTAAGCTCAGTAGGATTGAGTTGTTGTATAAGAAAGAACTCATGGTTACCTTCCAGCTCTATCATCAGACCATGGACATCATCCAGCATCAATGTCTATGTACTATAGACGACTCTAACGAGCCGAAACTCGCGGGATTGAGTTGTTATCAAATCGCTTCAAGAATGATTTAAAAGGAGATGGGAAAGTTCAAGTATGTGCAAAAATTCAGACGGCTATAGAAATGGGACCTAGCACTGTATAACGCTGAATAGCTCAATATTAATATTTCACATAAAAAAAGTTTCTAAAACTTGTTATATCTTCATAATCATGATAAAAAAAAACGTGAACACCTACCATTATGACCACATTTGTGACCCACTCAGATTAATTAAACATCTTCAAACTACTTACCAAATAATGTGATACGTGCTTAAACTTAAAATAAAGACAGTTTTCACAGACGATATAAGTAGGTAAGTAGTTGTAATGATAAACAAACGATATCGTTTACTTGATTTACATAGTTGAATACAGTATACCTAAACCTGTTTGGAAGAACTAATCTATCTAATAATGATAACCACATTCATAATATTATGTTAGTTATATCGGTAAAGTCAAATAAACGCGCTGGGCGCTTTCATTTTGTTGTCGTGATTGATTAATCCTTTCTGAACTCGTTGTTGAACCCTCTAATTAGCTAAGGATACATTTAACAATTTCGAAATGAAACAAGAAAAATAGGAAATACTACATTTATTCGTTAATCTGTGATTCTTTTATATAAAGTCTGAAAGAATACGAAGCGACGGACTGTGTTTAAATGTCATTTTATTACGTGATGATGGAAATCTGGGTGTGATGTTGTTAATTTCTGCAACTTTGAACTGTTTCTTTCCACTACATGGCGATGGCCTTGCAATGTTCTCACAGAACAACCACAAGTTGAGCACTGAATAGCCGAATAAACGAATTTCACCAGTTGCTCCTGAATGCAGCAGTTCATAACAAGGATGACAATGTTGGCTGAAAGATCGGCCTGTGCGGTTATAATTATTTAGCCACGAGCTCCTCTCGAGTGTATATGACGCCACAGTCTTCGCGTGGATATACCACAGTTTATGCATTGCATGATTCACTGTATACAAGTCAAGTCCGAGTCGAGAAGCGAGAGGTCGGTAGGTTTGCAAGCAGGAAGTCCAATAAACAAGCGGGAGTCAAGGAAAAGCAAAATGAAAGAATCACAACGAACAATAATAATAAGCAGAGCGCAGAGCGTTCAAACGACGTCTGACGTTTGTTTTTTTCTTAAAGATGGGATTGGACTCAAAGTGTCACAGAAGCGATAAAAGAATCGATTGAAATCGTTAGAAAGTAGTATCGATCATACTTCAGTTATTTTTTTTTCTCTCCCACTCCAGCTGGTGTAGCATGGCGCCGTAGAAAGGGGTTTTGTCGACGCAAGAATAGGCAAAATGACAGAACGTAGAAATATTTTTAGCGTTTTAAGCATGGTAATGTAAAAAATATGGAAAATAAACGTTCTTATCTACAATAGTGTACGAATGGTGTCATATTTGTGCAAAAAAACAGTCGATTTGTGTAGAAATAACGATGAAATAACTTTGTCTTTTCTTGGTAGAATAGAGATAGAATCGCCATGCTACGCGTGCTGGGCAATATTCTCTTTCCACTCCTACCTTTCACGATGTTGGGCGTCTTCCTTCCAGTTCAGACGGAACTTGTCCAGTTAATATTATTCTGCACAAAATATGAACTAAGATTAAACTACATAAGAAGCTCATTCCGAAGCTTTTAACGAAAATAATAAAGTTGAGTTTAGTGGACGAATCACTTTAAAACAATCTGATTTCCCGAATCAAAACGCATGAAAACACAATAAAAAGCAACGAAACGACTCTGAATCTATCGATTCCAGCCAAATACTGTTTCAACGCCAATTCTTAATTTCAGAAAACAAATCGTTTTAAATCACATTAGTAAAAATCGATTAAATACAGTTTCATTTTAACAATCTGGAAAAGCGTTATTACCCTTCCCTAGTTTTCATTATTTCATCGTGACCAAGTCATCATGTCAATAAAAAATGAGCGAAAAGCAATTCAGATACTTTTTTATGTTTAACATTTTATATAAGTCTTAGGAAATTATTAAACATTAAACAATTCATTAATGAATTTTCAAATACTACGAGTTAAAATGAAATTCTTATAGACGACTGGGGCACTCATTTAGCCATCTCCTTTGTTTCCACGATTTCTCCAGCATTCCATCATCAGATCCTGACTTGATGATCATGGGACCAATTGGAAGGTGTACTCTTTCAATCAAAAGAAGAATTTTCAAAATAGGTCAAGGTGTCTTTGAGAAATCGGAGAAAATACATAAAAAAAAGATTACGACGAATTGAGAACCTCCTCCTTTTTTTGAAGTTAGTTAAAAATAGTTGACAATAAAAACCTACCTATCGCCAAAACATACCCACCTATTATAGCTGTAAAAATAAAGTTGACAAACTTACATTTGCAGTTGAAGAACATGTTCTCCGATACATTTTGTTTAGGAAAATATGTTATCCAAGTACGTTTTATAAGTTGGTCGACTATTACTCGTAAACTTGTAAAGCCTACTTAGTCATGATAATTTTCTTTTAAACTTCGTTATATTTACTACTATTGTGAATTTTTTCATACCCCCAAACATAACCGTTTAGCTGGTAGAGGGGGGGGGACACTCGAGTCGAGCAAAAATTAGCACTTTAAAGCTTAATATTTCACAAACGAATCATTTTATCAAAAAATTGTTAATGGAAACTATCAATATTTTTTAAAGGCCTATTTATTGATACCCCACATAAAGGGGTACGCGAGAAAAAAAAAAACGTCCCCACTTTACGTGTACAGGAGGTACCCTAAAAAAATATATTTTACGAGATTTTATTTTACCACTTTTTCGGAACAACAAATCCGTATATTTACACCAAATTACAGCTTTCTAGTACTGGGCGTCTCTGAGCTAAGCTGCGGACAGACGGACTGACGGACGGACGGACATGGCGAAACTATAAGGGTTTCTTGTTGACTACGGAACCCTAAAAATGGGCCTTACATGTGACTTCCAATAATCTTATGTAAAAAGCATTTTCCATGAACTCAAACCTGATTCAATGTAATGCATTGGCTCTCGTTAAAGTTTCAGAAAACTTCTACGAATTCTCCCAAATTGAAATAGTTCGAGGAAAATTGCTGAAAGCATTTTATAACATAATTTTAGTAGACATTTTCATGAATACTAAAATATTATTACACATATTTTATAGACCAACAAAATATTAAGTTAAATTAAAATACGTGCCGTATTACTAAGCGATTTAATTTTTTTATGAAATGTTGAATTATTAATTCGTTTTTGTTGATTGGAGGAGTACGTGGCTAAATAATAATAGGGTCGATCCTCAAGGTTAAGCCGCACATTCCTAGGTCGGCCCACGGATGGGTAAATATTGATTTTCAGGAGACTTTCGTTCTTCGAGTATTGACATTAAATAATATTTATAATAAACTAAACGCAGTGTGGAACGTTCCCTGCGAGATGGACCTATGACCTGAAGAAGGTAGCTGGCAGTGGCTGGATGGAAAAGGCGGGAGATCGTGCGCTGTGGCTCTCCTTAGGAGAAGCGTATGTCCAGCAGTGGAGTGCAATAGGCTGAAATTATGATATGTATCATAATTAAACTAGAATCAAAATAATTTAGAAAGTGCCTTAATATTTGAGCGTATCACTTGAAATAATGCGTTTAAAACTAAAGTGTTTATGATGTTAAAAAGTTTATCTTCAAATATTATTACAGAAGGTGTTTTAGTGTCGTCTCTTCTGTTGTTGTCAAATAAATCTTTATTAAGAGTTTAGGCATGCGCGGGCGCCGGTGACGGCTGTAGGGCTGCCAACTTTTGTTAATTATTTACATTAATTTTAGTGCTGAAATATATCTGCTACTACTGATGCTTCTCTTAGACTTTTTGAAGTCGAATGCAAAATAATTTACTTTTACTACTGTGACCCCGGAACGTAAAGGGCTACTGTAGGACACCGTGGATTTTAGTCAGTACAAGTCTGATTTTACCACGCTAAAAAAATAAGATCATCTATAGACCTCTGTAGTGTGAAGAGTTAAAAATATAACTGTATTTTGTAAAGTCGTTATCTAATACAGTATCATTGATTTGATTGCAATATCAGACGTGTTGGTTGGTAAGTAGTTGGAAACACTACCAAAGTGGCGCAACGTGTAAACAGCGTTCAAAAAACAAGGGAACGAGAAATTCAGCTTTGAGAGTAATGGTTGCGATGGCCTAGTTGGTTAAGGCGTCTGGAGTACCTATCCAGAAGACGCAGGTTCGAACCCTGCTCGCAGCTGAATTTTTCGTTTCCTTAAAAATATCTTTGAGAAAACGCAACGCAGGCGTTATTGCGTGTAAAAATATAACTTTTTGTGAAGAATTTGTGAAGATCTGTCAAATCGTAATATTATTCATTCTTAGTTTGGCCTCGTTCGTTATCAAAACGCCTGTCACTAAGGCTGAAACCACAGGTTTCGTGTTAGAGCTTACCCCCTGGACGAGCGGGCCGGATGAAACCAACCCAGATTTGACAAGCCATTACACGTCAACATTGTTCAACCCTATTGCTAGTCTAGTGCGGGGCGCCGTCCGTTCCGGTTATTAAGTTCCCTGCCCACCTTGTCAGTTCACGCGATACGCTATGCTCGCCAATCACTTTGTGGATAGCAGGCATGTTATTATAGTTTGGTATGCTCGAAGATTAGTTAGAATGTGGATTAGAAACTGAAGATGGAATGTTTTTAAGCTAGGAGATAACCTACAATGTGGAGTAGAAAGTTACGCTGTGTAACTTACCCAGTGGAATCTTAATTTGGATGAAAAGAGGAATTTTAGATTTTCCATAGTATTTAATTAGCATGTAGGGGGTTCAAATGGGTTAGGGTGCAACTTGTCTGACGTGGTGTCCTGCATGAGCGACGAATACGACGCAATGCGACGTGACACGAAGTAAATTTTAATTTTAGTATTTGCCGCTCACGCAGGACACGAAGGACCAATTCGATCTTTTTGATAATGAGCAGCTGTGTCCAAGTTCTCAAGGTCCCCTCTCCAGCTTCCCATGCCTAGTAGAAAATAGGGAGCTTAGGACACCCCGAAATGGATTTGTTGAGTTCAAATGTTCGGGTTTTCTCTTGGCTCCGCGAAAAATCATAACAGAGGATATCCTATCTTGTCGAATACATTGTTCTTCTCCGAATCCATCAATCCAATCCATCTTTTGTATATTTTATATTACATACTGTAACAGCCCGTTCACGACCTTGAACTGTGAGCGGAGGCTTAGCGCGGGTCGGCGAGCGGTATAATTATATCAAATGAAAATGGAAATGTTTGAAACATACCACGAGGTGCCGCCAATGGCGAATTCGCGTACTCACAAAGCAATTAATGTCCCGTTGCACAATGTTTTACGTGTACAGGCGACGGAGCTCCGCTGGGCAGGGCGCTTCGGGGTGCCCAAGACTTATTGGTGCCTTTGAAAGTAGACGTCGAGGTTCGATTTGGTTAGGTTTAACACAATTCCGGGTGATTTTCACGGAATTAAATACATTTCCTTCATTACCATAATTATATCGTCGCCTTGGAGGCCAATGGAGCTAAGCCACAATTTTTGCGAAATGGAGTTAAGTGCATTATCGTACTCACAAAGAGACATACTTTATAATAGTAAATACATCTAATAGATATTATAATTGTAAGCAGGTTATTTTTAAATTTGCCAATAAATGTAAGAGTAGTTTTAATAGGAGTCAAAAAATGTATGCAGCTTAGATTCATTGTGATTACAAGTCATAGAAAATAATTATTGAGAATTATTGAGTGGTCAACAGTTGTAAGAGCTCATGATTGTATTCTAGAACTTAAACTGTATCCTATAAAACTGTATTCTAGACTTTTCTGTCGATATTATTTGGGAACATCTAACTGGTTAGGAAAAACACGTTTTTTCTCTACCAATCCGCATTCTTCATTCAATTTTGACGAGTTCGTGCGTGCAACATGCATTGTTTAGTTTGGTTCGAGTTGAGGGAGAGATTTGGGAGTGACGGTGGTCGCTGATTTTTGTGAACTAAACGGCAATAGTATTTATCTAATTCTTCATCATCACTTCACTACATAGTACCTACAAAGCAAAGTCGCCTCCCGCTTCCTGTCCCTATGTATGCTTGCTTAGATCTTTAAAACTAAGCAACGGATTTTAATGCGGTTTTTAAAAAGATAGAGTGGTTCAAGAGGAAGGTTTTTATGCATAATTCATTATCCTACATCCTACTAATATTATAAATGCGAAAGTTAGTGAGGATGTATGTGTGTATGGAGGTATTATGTTTGTTACTCTTTCACGCAAAAACCACTGAATGGATTTGGCTAAAAAAAAAATTGCGGCGGTACACTATAACATTTATTTTATAGGAATTCGTCTTAGCAAGACTTGTTCGTTCAGCCTGATGCGCACTCTCTGTTGACGTATAAAAGTTGAAGATCTGGAACACCTGTTGTGGAATTCCAAGCGCCTAGCGACACTGTAGCACATAACCCAGTGCAGGGCGAGAGGGACTGTCAGACTCGTACTCACCGCCCGCATGCAAGCATCTACGGTGGCCGGAGATCCGACATCCGTCGCCGTGGGAGTCCACCACTGCAGCTAGGGTGGAAGGAGGACGCTGTCCTCTCCCTCACGCAGTCTCCTCCTTTGCGAGCATGACTGCTTCGCAGAAGGGGGCGACCGATTCCCGTTCCGTCTTCCCCGCAGCATGGCCTCGGCAAATGTCTGCCCAAGCGGGGCAATCCTGCACCGTATACTCCACCGTGTCCTCCGGGCGATCCTCGCAGTGGTGACACCCAGGCTTTACTTCTCTCTTATCAGACACAGGTACCCCCCGAAACTTTCGTGTCCGGTGAGAACCTGCGTCACACGGTAGGTCAGGACGCCCGTGACACCTATCCAGCCACTCCTCAAAGAGGGGTCTAATCGCCGACGATTGT
Organism: Agrotis clavis; assembly: GCA_954870645.1. Taxonomy (NCBI): domain Eukaryota; kingdom Metazoa; phylum Arthropoda; class Insecta; order Lepidoptera; family Noctuidae; genus Agrotis; species Agrotis clavis. The sequence goes on from OX940925.1 coordinate 1,726,045, forward strand.
GGCGTGCCCGGACCTCGGTTGCGACAGTCGTTCCCCGCCGGAGCTCTTTCCCCGGATTCGCCCCCACGCGCCACCCATAAACGCGCTGGAGGGGCAGTCGCCTCCAGATCCCAGGGCAGCAATCCGGCAAGTAGGTTGGCCGATTCGCCGGCGATTGTGCGGTATCCTCGGATCATCCAGATAACCATGACCCTCTGGTATGCGACTAACTTTAGTAGTCGCGTTCGGATGCTCAGGGCCCACACGAGCCCCGTAGAGGGATATCATAGACCGCCCGACACCGGCGTATAGCCTCCGGCAGGATCCGTTTGGCCCGCTGAGATTGGGCAGGAGTCGTCTGAAGGCGGCTGCTGCCTGGTTCAGCTTTAAGGTCAATCTCAGGAAATGCTCCCTGAAGTTCCACCGGCTGCTGTCGAGAACGAGTCCCAGGTACTTCATCTTCCACACGACGCCGATGCTAACCCCTCCCACCGTTATGTGGGAATCTGAACGTGGTGCGTTCGGACGGTCATGACAATACATGGCCTCTGTTATGTGCAGCACCACGTCGTGCCCCAACTGCCGGATCTTCGCTTGCGTCGCCAGGTCAGCCGCCAGCTGGTGCAACTCTCCCTTCGCCAGGACGAGCGTGTCGTCGTCGTAACATATTACGCCGACGCCGTCATGGAGGTCGCCGCCAAATGTTGTTTAGTCTGATGGGAATTTCCTCTTGATTTACAAGAATGTAAGATCTGGAACTTCTTGAATCGTCTCGTGCATCCCATTGTTGTCCAGTCCCCGGGCTCTTACAATTCGACATCAGACGTTTCAGAACTTCAATTTTGACGACCCCATTGCTGCTGGCATAAACAACAGGATCCGCGTACGAAGTCGCGGGCAGAAGCTTATGAAAAATAAATGAAAAAGTAATTATTTTGTATTTCTTTTCAAATATTCTACTTCGCTTACGCCTTTTTATCTAGTTAGTTTATAATGTCATAAGACAAAAAAGTCAACGAGACAAGAGAGTTAAGCGACTTACACCCCGTACTACGAGTATTACATTATACATAAAATAGTAGCCAATAGGCCTAAACCACATAACTTAAAAACCATGACATTTTGGTAATTTATAATTATAGCATTCAATAGCTACACGTTTTAATAGCCTAGGGTAAAAATTTGAATCCTCTACTACAATATGACACTGGTTTATTTCCAAATAACTGTTTTTACCTGCATCCTTTATTTTTTAAACGTCCATAACTCAGAAGTGTAGTTCTGTGGAATAGCTCTATTGGACTCCAAGGCGACGATATGAGATGCCTCTACTATTTGTATGTATCTGTAGTAAAGTCCACCAATTGATCACAAACAAACACACCACGTGCGTTGGAACAGGTAGTCACATGAGATGTCTCACTAATGCGTTTTTATAAATAGCTGCAAATATTCGCGGTATGCGGGCAACGGAGCTAACTGCATTGTCTGACACTCACAGATCACACGCGAGGCTCACAAGTGAATCATATGAAACTGCATTATAGTGAGAGACAGAAATACTGGCGTATTTTTAGATATCTTTATAGTTAAGGGTGGTTTATGGTGACTCTGTTAACCTAGTTCTATTTTTGTTATGAAATAACATAGTTAAATCTTCGAAGTTTAGTGTGTAAAAGAATTTGATAGTTACAATACTGTCATTTAGTTCCAAAAGTTGGAACTCGACGTCGTGGTAAGATGGCGAAGAGTTAAGCCACTTAATGAAGGACTGGACCACAGTTGCAGATAGCCGCGAGAAGTGTAAAGAGTGGAGGGAAAACTTTGTCCACCACTGAGACATTATGGGCTCATTGAGTTAAACATGTAGTGCTAACTAAACTGATTCTACACGATTTGAAGGAGGTGGTACCTATAACAACAACAAGAGCTTTAAATTTTAATATTAGTCCTCCACTATTCTTTTCTGATTCATTTCGTTGCATGATCCAAGACAACTTTCAAAATTGATTCTCTGGTACACGTCGAGCTTCGTTGTCTCTGCACTTTTCTGGTGGTTGCCACTGTTGATTCCACCAAACTGCAATGCAACCGTGAGAATATTGTAAAGCAGATTGAACACAAAATAAAAAAGCTTAAACTTGGTCTTTATTAAATACAATTGCTTAAGACAGTTCCAAGAAACATTTTTATTGCCTATTGTTCCAAAATACTCCTATATGTTTTTACAGTCAACATCTTTGTTTACACAAAATCTTTTGTAACTGTATTACAATAGGTGTGTATTTATAAAGTTTTGTTTTCAATTTCGTCATACCCTGATCTTTAGGTATTGGCATAGTACAGGGGCTGTGACCTGCAACTCTAGACCAAGAGGTGTCAGGTTCACAATGTTGTTTGTCACATATTTCTATTATTCATTGAGTGCTTCAGTTTCATGTATTTTTGGATTAGCTCGGAAGTTTCCTGATGAGTAATTGTGTTTGCACAACTTACTACGCATTTTTTATATGTAGATACATAGAATGGTGTAGAAAAAAGGAATATTTTTGCTCGGCAGTCGAAAGGAAAAATTCAGTTGTTAGTAAAAATCACTTTTATGAAATACTAGCGGCCCGTCCCGGCTTCGCACGGGTGGACATGATGATTTTCGTCATCTAAAACCTGGCGCTGATGGTTACAAACACAACAAAAAAATAAGTAGCCGAATCGGTCCAGCCGTTTTCGAGTTATGAGCTTAGCAACACATTTTGCGATCCATTTTTATAGTATAAAATATACGATTCGAACTCTAAAATGAAGGAGATTGTAGCTATGATCTTCACATTTTGGGATCAAAATAAATTCATCAAAATAATGAGTCCTTTCGCCCTAGATAGAGCGGAATCTCTTCCGCTCCACTCAGACCGCTTAGATTCTGACAGTCCCCTTTCAGACTTAATGACAAAAAAAACAATGTTACTTCGATTGCCAATTGCGTTCCAGGGCCACAGAGGACTCATTTGATGATTTTACAACGATAAAAAAGAGCCACGGCACCAATACATACTGATAAAGATAGCCTGTCTTTTCTAAGAAAACTTTGCAAAGCGCTTCTTGAGATAAGTCCAAAATACACACATCAAAAGTGTCTAGGGATCAAGCATTTTATGCGGATTTCTTGAGATTGAGATGTGGCTTTGTAATAAATTTATGATTTTATAAATTTATATGGATCCTTTTTGGTGCATTTCATAATTTGAATCAGGAACTGTAAATCAAATTCGAGTAAAAGATGAAAATCAGCTGTCAATATTTTCCCTATAAAAACATACAACGCATTGAAGACATTATTAGTGCTACTGTTTCCCTACTACTGATTAAAACCAACGTTATTATGGAGCGGCGACGTCATTTAAGCAGGGAAGAAATGCTCAGAGCCGTGGGAATGATAGAAGCTGGTTCCCGGCAACGTACTGTGGCTTTAGCTCTGAATACAAGTCAGAGTGTTATCAGTCGACTTTGGACACGTTACCGAAGCACTGGTACCGTGGCTGAGCGCCATGGAGGACGGTATCGCTGCACCACACGGAGACAAGACCGATACATTCAAATCTTAACTCGAAGAGCTCCAACAATAACCGCCATGATGTTAGCCGTGAGGCTTCATCACTCTTCAGGGAACTTAATTAGCGACCAAACAGTCAGAAACCGCTTGCATGAAGTGAACCTTCATTCCCGAAGACCGCTACGGGTACCACCTATAGCAATGCACAATCGTAGGATTCGATATCAATGGGCTCTTGAACACAGAAATTGGGCAGAAGAACAATGGCGTTTCGTGTGCTTTTCTGATGAGTCTCGTTTTGGTATGAGACCGGATACAAGACGTATACGACACTGGAGAACCCCTGGACGCCAACAGCGATTAAAATCCTGCCAGGAAGTCCATCCTTATAGTGGTGGAACCATCATGGTATGGGCGGGTATTTGGATCGGCGGAAGAACTGAGTTGATTTGGATCAGAGGCAGAGCTCAACGCTCAAATTTATGCTGAGACGATTGTATCAGACGTCATCGTTCCTCTACAAGTGCAAATCGGTCCCTTATTTCAGTTAATGCATGATAATGCACGACCGCACACCGCAAGAGTTGTAAGACAGACTCTCGCCGCAGCTAACATCAATGTCCTGCCCTGGCCTGCTCAGTCGCCAGACTTGAACCCGATTGAGCATGCATGGGATATGCTACAGAGAAGAGCTCTGCCGAATATGGAGGGTATCCAGTCGCAAGAAGACCTTTTTTTGTTGTTGCAACGAACATGGGCGGCCATTCCACAGCGTGATTTGGATGAACTCATTTTGAGTATGCCAAACCGATGTTCTTGTGTTGTTAGTGTTCGCGGTAGAAACACGGATTATTAATTGTTTAAGTTACCCAATAAAATTTTAAAGAAAACTGTTATTTCAGTCTTTTTTTCGAACTTTAATGTTAGTGGTTCAAATGTCAAAAATCCCTTTATTAGGAAAATGGCAAATTTCTTTATGAATGCAAAGGTGACTTGGTTTATCGTTACTGTGACAAACTATAACACTTTATTTGATGAATCCATAAAGAACATTTTAATTAATATCAATCAGGAGAAAAGTTATTGCAAAAATATATGTTGATCCCTAGACACTTTTGATGTGTGTACATAGACAGACAGAGACAGAACCAGTCTAGACACCACTACATAGTATTAACAACAATTTTATCAATATTGACGTAAAACAATCAGCTGATTAGCGGCTATAATTAACATGCTATTATTATTACTTAGTGGAAGACATCGCCAAGACAGAAATACTGCGACACAATACGGTCGACTAACAATTGGAACTATTACAACTATCCATCATGTTAAATAATTGATTTTATAACGTGAATGTTGTGGGTGACATAAATTATGATGCTGTGTGTGGAAATGTTTCTATTGTGAGAAGAATTGGAGATTATATTTCTCTCTCTCTTCATCTACTTAGCTTTTACCCAACTATGTTGGGGCCGGCTTCCAGTCGTATCAAAAACAACTTAATATCAGCATTTTTCCTATCTGACCTCCGCAACCCAGTAACTGGGTGAAACGGTGGTTTATTCCACTTTGTTCACCTGGGTGATATCACTTGGGTGAACAAAGTGGACAACATTGGTGTCCTCAATAAATTCACCTCGGAAAAATATCACCTGAGTGATATCACCCAGGTGAATCGCGGACACCAAAGTCCACTAAATCGCGTAAGAAAAGTCGCCTTTGTTCACCCAGATATTTTTTCGAGGTGAACAAAGTGGACAACTTTGGTGTCCACAATTCACCTGGGTGATATCATATACAGGTGATATTTTTCCGAGGTGAATTGAGGACACCAAGTGGTCCACTTTGTTCACCCAGGTGATATCACCCAGGTGAACAAAGTGGAATAAACCCCCTCGGCAAGATTACTTGTCAGACTTTTAGCTTCTCACTGTCAAAACTGTGAAAAATCCACAAATGACATCAGCCAGGACCAACGGCTTTATGTGCTATCCTAGGTACGGAGGAAACTCGGAATGAGAAGCTGGTCACCCATCCACTGACCAGCCTCGGCAAGCGCGGCTAATTGAAGATAAACTTGTGCGGCTGTTTTGCTGCTAGCTGCTCGATCTTGAGCACACATCGTTTAGAATAATAAATTTATATAATAAATTTTATTCAAAAATTAAGTCAAAATAAAGGTTTACATAATTACAATAGAGGTACAGTTTTTCTTAAGGTAATGTTAGTTCTGCCTGATGTAGGTTTAATTAAAACCTGTGTTTCAGGTCATCACTTTACAATAAATTTTAAGAGAGGACAATTCATTAGAAGATAAATAAACAACAAGATAATAATTATACTACTTTTAGAGACTAAATCATTTTGTATAAAGTACTAAAACTAGATTGTTTTAAAACAATTATGTTAAAATAAATAAATTACTGAGACAATGCTAATGACAAAAATGTGAAGACTAAATACTAAAACTTATGTTGAAATTTCCAGCAGTTTTTCCGTGTCTGTATAATTAAGAGTTCCCAAGTATTCTTGCATTCGTAAATGACAGTTTTTATAATTTAAATCATAAATCTTTAACAGTTTGTTGAGCTGATTATATAAGTAGGGTCCTAAAAAGAAATAAAATCGTCTAGCGTAAGCATGTTTAGTCTGAGGGTTAGCACAGACCAAATCCTTTCTTCTCCTATCTGAAGGTACCGGCTTAAAATCAAGTTCGCTGTGCTGAAGCAAAACGACATTCAAAACAAATAATTGGCGTATTGTTAATACCTCACATGCCGTGTAAAGCTGGTGAGTAGGATATCTAAATGGTCTAAAAGTCGCAACCTTTAGGACTGCTCTTTGAGCCCGTTCTAGGTGAATTAGATTTGTTTTGGCGGCACCACCCCAGGACGATATGCAGTAGGTGATAATGGATTGACACAAAGCCAAATAAACCTGTTTAATTAATTTAAAGTCGGCAATGTTTCGTAAATTTTTAAAAATATATATTAATTTACGTACTCTCGTACATAATAAATCAATATGTTTGCGGAAATTCAGATTTGTGTCAATCGTAATGCCTAGATATTTGATGTGGTCAGTTTTAGCTAAAGTGGGACAAGTGCATGCAAAATCAGCATAATGTAAGTTACTGTTGTTATGCGCTTGGATGTTTTCGTTAGTAAGCGTTTTATTGGTGTTTCTCATTGTAAATAATAGGTACTTGGTTTTATCTATATTTAATGTGAGGAGATTATTATTAAGCCAATTTATAACCGTATTAAAACCCTTCTGTGCTACCTCGAAGACTTCAGCCATTGATTTCGCAGTGAACACAGACACAGAATACTATGTGTATGAATAATCACTATACCAAGTGCAGTTTCAATTTCTATTGAGATGATGCATTTCGATAGTTTACTCACAAGACGATAGATCACGTTGGATTCAAGCCGCTTCCAATTCGTCCTATTGAAAACCTATAGGGGAGGACTATATTCAGTACTTAGTAGACATTCTACGGCTGATATGATGATGAACATGCATACTTGTTTCACTTCTTCAGAACCCTCATATATCTAACTGTTTCCCAGAGAATGCAGTGGCGGCGACGAAGCCGAAGCGACGCGCGTACCTTCTGAAGAGGAAGGCGCTCACTACCGGCTTCTTCGACCAGAGCCGCACCAAGGACGCCGACAAGGATAAGGGTGAGTGGTTATTTAGTTATTTATTTATACTTTTACGTACAATTGTGGTACATAAGGCGGACTTAATGTCGCAAAGCATTATATCTACCAGTCAATCTATGGGTCAGAAGGAGAAGCAGTTGGATTAGGTTCTTAAATAAATACTAATAAAACCATTACAACTACTACATCTAGCAATAGCTATTTAAAAATAAAATGTAGTATACGTTTAATATAGTTATCACATGCCTTGTTACAGCTTCAGCAAGGTTAGACAATGTTAAACCTATTAGTACAATCAACAAATTTCAATCATGACCCATGATACCACAAGCTTATTTTTTTACAGACTTTCAAATACGATTAGTTCCTTATTCGTTAAAACATACCTGCATATTCATTGTAACATAACGTAACAAAACCCATGAAATAGGGAGCGTGTCCTTTGCTTCAATTAAAAAAATTGCAAAATTAGGGACGATAGAATAAAACGAGGACTCATTTGTAGATTTTACAACGATAAAAAAACACATTCTGCAACGGCTCCTTATGATTGGACATCCTTAACTCTCAGAATCGTGAATATAAGTGACTGACTAATTCAATATAATATTTATCAGATCTTAAACGTGGCAATATATAAAAAAAATAGTAATTGTAATAATATGATACAATAAAACTGTGTTTATAGACCGCGCGGTGCTATTATTAAGTTTCTCCAATCATAAAATGTAAGAATAAACCGTGATAGAGAATTGCGATTTTGCGAATGACTTATTTATTTTAATCTTTAGATCAAGAGAGGTTTTTACTGTACATAGATCTAGAAACACAGATAAAATCGTACAGGTTAAAAAAAAAAAACATTTTCAATAACTCTAGATTTTAACTAAACTAGCTAAAACTACGAGTATGCGCAAAAATCACCTAAAAAAATATTGACTCCAGTAAATAAATAATAAATAAATAAATAAGCCTTTTATTATTTCTCATTATTAAAAATTAGATTTTACAATATATATATTTGCATGCAACTGATTGTTATATAATTGAATTTAAATTAATTTATTTTATTCATCCTTCTATTCTTCATTTTTTCATTTTAATTTGATTAACTATTTATTCTCTTAATTGGTTTCGTTGCCATTTTTTTTTTTTTTTTTTTTTCTATTTCAAATGAGAACCCCACTGTTGGGTAAAGGCCTCCTCCATTTTTAACCATAATTTTCTGTCTCTCGCTTTTGTTTGCCATTCATCTCCTGCTATTTCTTTGATATCTTCGACCCATTTTTTTGAAGGTCTGCCTCGTTTTCTTCTTCCCTCCGGACCCTATCAGCCTATTGCCTAGCCTCTACAAACTATTTTCACAATGTCTCCTAAGCCGAATATCTGCGAATATTGACGACAATCAGCCGGTAGAACAGGCTGGATTCCGTAGAGGATACTCAACCGTCGACCACATACAAACCTTGGAGAACATAATCGAGAAGTACAAGGAACGGCAGAGGCCCCTGTATCTGGCCTTTATAGATTACCAAAAAGCTTTCGACTCGATTTCACACACTTCAATATGGGAGGCACTGAAGGCGAACAACATAGAAGGAATCTACTGTGAGTTATTAAAAAATATCTACGAACGAAGTACAAGTAGAGTTAGCTTGGAAAAAATCGGCCCGGAAATAAAAATTAAAAGAGGCGTAAAACAAGGCGATCCTATATCTCCCAAGCTCTTCATCGCAGTATTAGAGGAGATATTCAAAAAGCTTGACTGGAAAAATCTGGGTATAAAAATCAATGACAAATACCTCAGCCACCTGCGCTTCGCTGACGACATAATTTTATTCTCTCAATCTAGCTCTCAACTGGAACAAATGATACATGATCTGCAAGCTGAAAGCGCTAGCGTGGGACTAGAGATGAACCTACAAAAAACCAAACTGATGACCAACTCTTCAAAACCACCAATAAAGATAGGCAGTGTAACCTTAGATTACGAAGACACCTACATTTACCTAGGGAAACAAATATCATTCCACCAGAACAACAATATAGAGGAAATAACAAGAAGAATAAATATGTCATGGAAAAAATACTGGGCACACAGAGAAATAATGAAAGGAGACATGCCACTATATGTGAAAAAGAAAGTAATGGACAGTAGTATCCTTCCCTGCCTATCATACGGTTCACAGACATGGACGTACACAAAAGCAGCAAGAGAAAAAATAAGAATATGTCAAGCAGGTATGGAAAGATCCATTCTAGGAATAAGGAAGAAAGATAAAGTACGACACACTAAGATAAGAAAAAGAACAAAACAACTTGACTTCCTAATTCACTCTTTAAAACTAAAGTGGAAATGGGCAGGACACATAGCTAGAACGGAAGATGACAGGTGGACGAGTCTTACCGTAGCGTGGGAGGGTCCGGAGGGATTGACTCCAGTACCATTTTTTAAATCTGGTAAAATCATCACATTGGTCCTTCCACCCAGGACAAGGCAGGAGGTACTGTGAGACTTATACTGACTAAACCTACCTTTACGTTCCGGGGTCACGATAATTCGTTAGTCCCACGACCCCGGCAGGCTAAATTATAGAATTATTTCTGAGCTAGCAACTACAAACTATTTTCGTATACAACTGTTTCCAAATATAGATTTTATGTTTAAACTAACTTCTACGCGGCTACGCCACCGAACTTTGATGTAGCCCGTAACGTAGGCATTCCGTAGACGCCTACGCCGTAGCAGATGTCGTAGACATGTGGTCTACGCGTCATGCTCTAAGGTCAATCTGTTGTGAAATCGAACTTTAGAGCTTTTTTTTCTTGAACATATTGGGAAAATAATTTGTTAAAAGATTTGTGGTAGTTTAACCGTTTGTTTTTTAGTAAAATACCTATATTTATGGTACCTAATTGAAAAACGAGAAATACCTACGATGTTTTACTTAGTTTAACTGTGGTTTAACATTGGTGTTTTTTTATACTTTGCAGAGTATAAAAACAAAATAAATAGTAGACAATGCCATGTATTGCAATAGTGTAATAATAAACAATTTCGTTTACTTTACCGTGGTCGGAAAAATAGAAGAGATAGCCCGATTCTTGAAAATATCGGTCAAATAATAAAGTATCAAAATTGTTGAGAAATAAAGTGCCAAAACTGATTTCCTTCAACAAACTTTCAGTTCGCTGAAAACGCAGACAGCTGTTACAAAATATCTTATAATTCGCTCGTAAATATCCGACGATATATTTCGTATTAAATTCTTCATAATCACGTGTTCGGTAAACAGTAATAAATCACCGAGATGCGTTCATTGTGAAATTGTGTGAGGCTGGGGAGTGTCGATATCTTGTTAAAATTCATCATCTTTCTTATATCTGCAAACATATCAAGATCTGCGCATGAGTTTTTTTTATAAGCCTGCTCAGTCCCACTTCTGGGCAAAAGTCCACTCCATCCACATTTCACGAATCAGAGCGTCCTCCTTGCCTTTTTTTTTTAGCGTGGTAAAATCATCAAATGAGTCCTCCCACCCCGGGCAGGGCGGGAGGGACTGTCAGACTTTTACTGACTAAAATCCACGGTGTCCTTCAATAGCCCTTTAAATACGTTTCGGGGTCACGGTGATTAGATAAGTCCCGTGACCCCAGCAGGCTGTGGCGCTCTAGAGGGGGGCCCCGTCATGATGCTGTCCTACTTGCCTTAGTGACAGATTGGACTGTTGCGCTGTGTGTTGTGGGTTCGAATCCCGCACGGAACAAATATTTTGTATGACCTGCAGGTAGTTGTTCCGGGTCTCGGTGGTTGTGTTTTTGAGTTGCTATCTTTGTAAACGCACTTAGGGAAAAACCAGGGACCGAAACCGGTATGATCAATACGGTTATTTTTTCGGTAACAACCTTTTTTTCTTTTACAGGTAATTTTAAAGATTACCTTTATTATTAAAACTGAATACATAACCAGTATTAATACCGGTTACCGAAATAAAAATTACCCCTATCTTGCACACTTCATACGTGCCGTCGGCAATAGTCACAGGGCGCGCATCGCATGTGTGTGTGACAAAGAGTCGTTATCTTTAGTTAACCGGTATTAAAACGGTAACCTGAATAGAGGTTACATTTTTCTTCGGTCTGGTTACCCAGATAGCGGTTACCTAAGTCTGAAAAATAACCAAAATTCTTCAATACCGGTACCGTAATTTATAAAGGTTTTCGGTCCCTGGGAAAAACCTAGCGCAGGGCAACGTCTTTTACAATAAAAAATTGTGGTATACAAACCAAATGTTTAGGATTTGTTTGGACTATTTAGTAGATGGTTTATGTAAAGTTTGCACAAAATCTGTCGAGCGGTTCTTCATTTATCACATTTTTTTGTAACAAATTAATTGAATAGATGGCAGATCATTTTGTTTATAGGGATTTTGCTGGCTTTTTTTAGGGATTTTTTTCATCACTGTTCAGCTTAGATGCACAAAAATATGCTTCGGGACTTATCTCATTACCGTAACCCTGGAACGTAAAGAGCTTATGAAGGACACCGTTGATTTTAGTCAGTACAAGTCCGACAGCCACCCCCGCCCTGCCCTGGGTGGGAGGACTCATTTGATGATTTTATCAAGGTAAAAAAATAAGTAATACTTATACAAAAAAAAACCCTTTGGTACTAACATCACTACCAAAGGAGATTACATTTCTCTGAAGCTGACTGTACAATTTACATTCAAAAAAATTACACGAAGCAAACTATTTGAATTGCAACTCGTTCCTGTTTCATCAAAAAGTATTTCAGTCTTAAATTCCAAGAACAATGTAATACCGTTTATAAATACTTGTGTAAACGATACGTATTCTTATTTAATTGAGATGTAAACCAGAATATATCGTAAAACTCGGGTTTGATCTCGGTTTAAGGCCGACTCTTAAGATTTACGGCTTGTCGGTCAATAATTAAGTTGTGATCTTTTGTTGTGTAAGTTTATTGGGATTTAGTCTTATTTGGGAATTCTTGAGGTTTTATTATGTGAACGGATATTTACTGAAATAAATGGATTTATTTTTTAAAGTAAAGTTTGTTCGCTTTAGAAATTTTTATTGATTCAACTTGCTGTTCAATCTTATAATAATAATAAATAAAAAATAAAAATAGCTTTATTGATTCCTTACAAATAACATTTACATTTACAATTATAATTATTACACACACAATTACAGTTACAATTATTTAATTTTTTTTTTCTCATCATGCATTTTATTTTTTTATTTTTATTATTATTAATTATCCATTCAAATTTTATATAATTGACAATTGAAATTATTTATAGATCCCAGGTAGTAAAAATGTCATCAGTTTCATTAAAAATTAAGATTTAAATATTAACAAATGGCGATAGTTTTAAATAAATCATGCAAAATTGATTAACTTCAAACTAAGAATTACAATATAAATGCTGATTGATTGGTTATTATAATTATTTATTATTTAGATGTAAGGACCGCCTATAGCGGTAAAAGCCTCCTCCATTGTTCTCCAACTCTCTCTATCTCTAGCTAGCCTGCTCCATATTTTTCCTGCTACGGTGGCTATATCATCGTTCCACCTCTTGCATGGTCTACCTCGGCGACGTTTCTTGTATATCGGGTACCAGTTTGTTGTTATTTTTGCCCATCTGTTGTCATTTAGTCTTTGTATGTGTCCTGCCCATTTCCACTTAAGCTTCAGAGCTTGTTTTACTACGTCCTTAGCTTTGGTCTTCTCTCTAATTAGCGTGTTTTTTACTTTGTCTTTTAGTTTTAATCCCATGTAGCTCCTTTCTATAGCTCTCTGACATACTCTTACCTTTTCCAGTGATTCTTTTGTTAAGGACCACGTTTGACATGCATATGTGAGGCATGGCATAAGACAGATTTCCATAGCTTTTGTCTTTTTTTTGGTAGGCAGTTCACTTTTAAATATTTCTTTCATGGACCAATATTTATTCCAGGTGTTCTTTATTCTGCGAGTTATTTCTTTCTTTGAACAGTCTTTTACAGATATTAAATGTCCCAAATAAGTGTATTCGCTGACCCATTCTAAAGGTACCCCGTTCATGGTAACAGTTGTTTCTTTTCTATTTGTCATGACTTTTGTTTTGGTTTGGTTAACTTCAAGCCCTACTTTCTTACTGTGTTCATTCAGTGATTGTAGCATATATTGAAGCTCTTCAGGGTCCTCAGACAATAGCACCAGGTCGTCTGCAAATCTTAGATGTGATAAATACTGTCCGTGTATTTTGAGGCCAACTCCTTCCCAGTCCAGTGCTCGAAATATTTGTTCTAAGACTGCTATGAAGATCTTAGGCGAGAGCGGGTCGCCTTGTCTCACACCGCGTTGTATGTTGAAGGTTGGTCCGTAAGATTCAAGTTTTATTCTTGCTTTACTGTTTTTATATATTTCCCTGATTATGTTTATGTACCCTGCATTCAATCCTTGTTCGGCCAGCGCCCTCCACATTGATTTGTGCGAAATAGAGTCAAATGCCTTTGAGTAGTCAATAAAACTAATGTAGAGTGGCTTACCATATTCATTGTATTTTTCAATGATCATCTTGAGAGTGTGTATGTGGTCCACCGTTGATCGATTTTTCATAAACCCTGCTTGTTCTACCGCTTGATTATCGTCGATTATTCAGGATATACGGCGTAGTAGAGTTGAAGAAAAGACTTTGTAGAGACATGGCATAAGACTTATTGGCCTATAGTTGGCTATTTGTGTTGGGTCTCCTTTTTTGTATAGAAGTATGATCTCCGTACATGCCCATTGACTGGGGAGTTTATTTTCTATTAAAATTTGATTGAATAGAGTCGTGAGCGGTTTGATTAACATGTTTTTGCCTGCTTTTATATGTTCGTTCTTTATTCCATCTGATCCTGGGCTTTTGTCTAACTTTAGTTTGTCTATTGAAAGTTCTATTTCATTTTCGTTAAAACACGGAACAGAATCCCAATTAAATGGCATATATGTGATATCTTCAGAGTTGTTAATAGAATACAAGGTTTCATAGAATTCAGTTGCTATTTCCAGTAATCCCTGTCTGTTTGTAATCTTCGTTCTGGAAGTATTTTGTAGTTGAGTCATAAGTTGTTTTGAATTATTTAATCTCTTGTAGGCTTTTTTTACTGCTCCAGAGTTTTGTATGTAGTTTTCTAACATAGTGAGTCTATAGCTTCGAATATTCATAGTTATCCTTTTGTTTATAATTCTGTATAATTTGCTTAAATGTTGTTTTTCGGATCTTGATTTGTTTTCCTTGTTTTTAAGGGTATGTCTCTTTTTTATGAGTTCTTCTATCTCTTCAGTTATAATTAGTCGTTTTTTTTAAGGTTTTTCTTGCCAAAATTGAGTTTTCAGAGCAATTTGTTATTGACTTTTCTATGATGTCATACTGATCTTGAACTGACATGGTAGAGTCTGGTGTCGGTGTAATAGCCAGATGAGATTGGAATTTTTTGTAGTCCACTTCTTGAATTTTCTTTTTAAAATGTGTTCGCCTAAGTTTTCCTTTTTCAAGATTCATGGTTACTCTCACTAGGCGGTGGTCACTTGAATGTTTAAAGTCACTTAGTACGCTGATATTATATAATGATGTTCTAGGAATGTTTGTGGTAATGTAATCTATTTCGTTTCTGGTTTTGCCATCCGGTGCTTTCCACGTCCACCTCAGTTTTGGCGATTTTTTAAACATAGTATTCACTATCTTTAGCCTGTATTGAAAGCAAAACTCTATAAACATTTCTCCTCTTTTGTTTCTGTTCCCGTAACCATACTCGCCCATTACGAGCTTGTCCTGTGGCGTTGGATTTCCAATTTTTGCGTTTAAGTCACCCATGAGTATTATATTTTTTGTGCTGCTATCCAAAGCCTTTTTAAGATTTTCGTAAAATGTTTGCATATCTTTGTCATCGGCGCTTTCCGTGGGCGCATAAACTTGGATAATTGTAAATAGTTTGTTTTGTATTTTTACATGAATAAGGGCAACCCTTTCTGAAAGTCCGATGAAGTTCTCTACCACCACATTATCTTGTTTTCTGATAAGAAATCCTATTCCTTTCTCTCCTTTTGTTTCTCCGAAATAGTACAGCGTGTAGTAATGTCTGTCTTCTATTATGTATCCTGAACGACGTACTTCTGAAATTCCTAGTATGTCCCATTTTATGCCTGATAGAGCGTATTCTAGTTCTATGATTCTTGCTTCGCTTGATAATGACCGTACATTGAAAGTTGCTATATAGTATTTGTTCAGTTTTAGAGGGTTGCGGTCTTCTACCCCCGCGGTGACCAGCCGTTCTGGGGGAGGTGTGTGTGGGAGGGGCGTAATTGATTGCTAGGTTTCTTCTTTATCTATTGTCTCGTTATAATTATTTTTATTCATATAAGAATGCAAGGTATTTTGTGCATAGTATTTGGGTTTACCATTTTCTTTTTGTGAAGAGAATTTCGTAGTTCTGATTTTTTTATTCTCTCTATTTTTGTTGTTCGCATTTTCTTCAGGGTAAGTATCTGTGGTCTCTGGCGATTGTGACATGAATCTCTTGTTTCCATTTCTTCGATTTTCATTTTCCTTGCTATCAAAAATAATTAAACGGTCGTATTTGATTATTGCCTTATTTCCTTTTTCCTTTTCTTCTTTTATTCTAAGCTTCAGTTGTTTTCTTTTTTCTATCACATCCTTTGGGAAGTCTTCTCTGTTCAATCTTACTAATTTTAAAAACCTTGTTGTCGACAAATTAAAGGAAATATCAACTAATGATCTTCATTCGTCTACCCTTAGTAAAGCGGAAGACGCCATGCCAGACGCTTACTGACTAAAAAAACATCCTGTTCCTCCACATGCCTTTTGATTTCCAGGGCCGCTGTGGACACAGAGACAGTCTCGCGCACTCTTGGTCTTATAGACCGTCAGTTTGCTGATAGCTCAATGCATGCCATTAACTTAGGTCTAGTCCTTGATCAGGTGGGGTTTTACGCATTACTCGCGGCCCATAAGCCCGCGTCTTCTGTGGCTTGAATCTATGGCGTGAGGAGGAGGGTGTCCTCTCCTGCATGCGTTCCGCATACTCCTTCGCTAGTATTACTGCAAACGCGGAAGTGGGTTTGAGATGAATTTATTGGACAATGAAAATACTTTTCAAATACAATAGGAAAAAATCGGTTAAGTACGCTTAAAATACGTTCCATATATATTGACTTCGATAAACAGGAAAAAAACAAGTTTCCAGCGCAAATATTTTATTGCGATTCTATGAAAATTGTTTTTATCTGTTCTCCGTGAAAACCCATGTTTTAGTCGTGGAGTCGTAAAAGTCAAGAAGGTAATGAATGTATTAATCTACAGGGAACTTTAAATATGCTTTTAATATACTAGAATTCGTTTTATATTGTTTTTAACGGTACGGGTCATACTATAAGTCCAATAGCGATTGGTACGATCTATCAATTTTGAGCAGAGAGATTTTGAGAGCACTGGTGGCCCAGTGATATCGGTCCCGACTTACGAGTTATAGGTCGTGGGTTCGAACCCCGCCAGGCGCATTACTTCGTGTAATTTATTTCATCACCACTGCTCTCAAAACGGTGAAATAAAACATCGTGAGGAAACCGGCATGTCCTAGAACCAAAAATTCGAAGACATGCGACATCTACCAACCCGCACTGGGCCCACGTGATGGATTATGGCCCACTCCCTCTCACAGAGAGGAGGCACCTCTCACAGAGAGGACACATCCCAGCAGTGGGAACATTTATAGGCTGATGATGATAATCGATTTTTAAAATGACTGAAAACTCCAAGTAGGATTGCTAGTTTGACCCCATGCTGGTTTCAACAAACCAGCAAAAATAAAAATAAAATAAAAAAACAATATTAACAGGACTGGCTCTAAACTAGTGCACAGTTGCTGATAAAATTACCTTCAATTTTGCGTATTCCGACCATCGACAAACATCTCAACCACAGATAATGTATAGATAAAATCTAAACATGGCATATAAAAAAACAAAAGAAAATTAAGTAGGACCCGAGTCTAAATTTGAGACGTCTGTGGCCCTGGAACGCAAAGGGCAACTGAAGGAACAGTAACCTTATCACGAGTTTTCACTATTTTCCTTTACAGCGTCTTTCCAGTATTTACAGCGTTTCTTGTATGGAAAAATGGAACAGCGCCTCTGGTGTGCGAAGAAAAAACTAATTTTGTCCTTTAAAGTCAATTTAAAAAATGTCAAAGTTCCACTTTACTTTACGTCAGAATAACTGAAAAATCATGATAAGGCCTCTGCGTGTTTGTATATGTGAGTTTCTATATTTGTAAACGCACCCACGATACAATACAAATTCTTAGTGGGGCAAAGTTAAAAAGAAAACTTAATCATGACCCTTTATTGATGTTAATTGACAATTTGCCTTAACCTTGCGCCAAAATACACACATCAAAAGTGTCTAGGGATCAAGCATTTTTATGCGGATTTCTTGAGATTGAGATGTGGCTTTGTAATAAATTTATGATTTTATAAATTTATATGGATCCTTTTTGGTGCATTTCATAATTTGAATCAGGAACTGTAAATCAAATTCGAGTTAAAGATGAAAATCAGCTGTCAAAATTTTCCCTATAAAAACATACAACGCATTGAAGACATTATTAGTGCTACTGTTTCCCTACTACTGATTAAAACCAACGTTATTATGGAGCGGCGACGTCATTTAAGCAGGGAAGAAATGCTCAGAGCCGTGGGAATGATAGAAGCTGGTTCCCGGCAACGTACTGTGGCTTTAGCTCTGAATACAAGTCAGAGTGTTATCAGTCGACTTTGGACACGTTACCGAAGCACTGGTACCGTGGCTGAGCGCCATGGAGGACGGTATCGCTGCACCACACGGAGACAAGACCGATACATTCAAATCTTAACTCGAAGAGCTCCAACAATAACCGCCATGATGTTAGCCGTGAGGCTTCATCACTCTTCAGGGAACTTAATTAGCGACCAAACAGTCAGAAACCGCTTGCATGAAGTGAACCTTCATTCCCGAAGACCGCTACGGGTACCACCTATAGCAATGCACAATCGTAGGATTCGATATCAATGGGCTCTTGAACACAGAAATTGGGCAGAAGAACAATGGCGTTTCGTGTGCTTTTCTGTAGGTCTCGTTTTGGTATGAGACCGGATACAAGACGTATACGACACTGGAGAACCCCTGGACGCCAACAGCGATTAAAATCCTGCCAGGAAGTCCATCCTTATAGTGGTGGAACCATCATGGTATGGGCGGGTATTTGGATCGGCGGAAGAACTGAGTTGATTTGGATCAGAGGCAACCTCAACGCTCAAATTTATGCTGAGACGATTGTATCAGACGTCATCGTTCCTCTACAAGTGCAAATCGGTCCCTTATTTCAGTTAATGCATGATAATGCACGACCGCACACCGCAAGAGTTGTAAGACAGACTCTCGCCGCAGCTAACATCAATGTCCTGCCCTGGCCTGCTCAGTCGCCAGACTTGAACCCGATTGAGCATGCATGGGATATGCTACAGAGAAGAGCTCTGCCGAATATGGAGGGTATCCAGTCGCAAGAAGACCTTTTTTTGTTGTTGCAACGAACATGGGCGGCCATTCCACAGCGTGATTTGGATGAACTCATTTTGAGTATGCCAAACCGATGTTCTTGTGTTGTTAGTGTTCGCGGTAGAAACACGGATTATTAATTGTTTAAGTTACCCAATAAAATTTTAAAGAAAACTGTTATTTCAGTCTTTTTTTCAAACTTCAATGTTAGTGGTTCAAATGTCAAAAATCCCTTTATTAGGAAAATGGCAAATTTCTTTATGAATGCAAAGGTGACTTGGTTTATCGTTACTGTGACAAACGATAACACTTTATTTGATGAATCCTTAAAGAACATTTTAATTAATATGAATCAGGAGAAAAGTTATTGCAAAAATATATGTTGATCCCTAGACACTTTTGATGTGTGTAAGTCAAGGACGAAGTACAACATAGCAACGCACGAGCTCAAGCAGCAGCATACCTCTCATATCTCAGCCGGTTCACAAAAACCAAATATTTACAGTTCAACTGTTCACTGTTTATCCAAAAAAGTTTATAGCGTGAACTGTTCAGAAACGTTTGTTAGCAAAAGAAAGGTATTTCAATGTTAGCTGCGATTGTTTAATACTGGGCCAGTGTGCTACGTGTCTTTTCACACGTTTTGACTGTCATGCGAAGAATTTTTCAATCGCATAGCATATTTTTTTCATGTCAGTCCATCTTTTGCCTGTAGCGTGAAGGAAAGTTATTTGGTGAGACAGGCGATTTGGTGAAGAGGAGCTCGTGGCTAAATAATTACAGCCGCACAGGCCGATCTTCCGGGTTAAGCCGCGCTTGCCGAGGTTGGTCTGTGGATGCGTGACCATCTGTCATAGCGAGTTTCCTTCGTGCCTCGGAAAGCACGTCTCCCTAGGGCATCCCTTCCCGGCGTTACCCACTCACATCTGCCTCATAAATTCCTAATAATAGTCAACTTTCACTAATTTTCTCAACAGTGCATACGAGTAAGTATTACAATTTTTGTTATTTTATCCTCTTTTAAACCACAAAGACATGCAATATCAAGCGTAGGATTGAAAAAGAAAAATTACACTCGATAATCTGGCATAATTACACAAATTAATTCGAAGGTGGCACGACTTGGCACATTGGAGCTTGTTGCTAGACCAGACTCATTGATATATTAGACTAGCTGCTAGCCGAATAGACACTGCTCGCTCATTGTTTACCTAGATTGTCAAGAGACGGGCCAAGTGAATTTATCTTGAAAAAGTAAATTGGCTGAGATAGTATCGGATCACTAAAGACTGGATTCCGTAGCAGAGTTTATTATCTAAATAATCTCGTAAATCCAGAAAATCGAATTGACTTGAATGCAGACGAATTATTTAACGCCCAATTAAGGCTCATTAAGTACCCTTGTTTTCCTTATTTGTACAGTCAGCAGCTTTTGATGCTGACTTTACATGTAGAGTCAGCAAAAGAGATATCTACGCATCATTATCTGCCTAGCTTTCTTTTTTTGCATCCTGCATCAGGCCTGGATTTTTGTCGCGGAATTAAAACTAGATATTTTTCATAACATTTAAGTGGATGCACCTGATTATCAGTATACTATTTTAACTGAATGCTTGTCTGACCTTACTAATACAATGTTATAGATAAAAATTTTAGATCATTTACTTATTTATCTTATATTTAAGACTTGTTCCGAAAAAAGTGAGGATCTCTTTTCACTGTTTTTTTTTTTTTTTAAATATTGTTGACGAAGCAGCTGTTATTTTGAGGTTTAGCACAGAATACCTTAAATAAGGTTTTTTAGGTTTTTGTACGGTATTTTCTTAAGCTGTTTTCTACTTGAACTTATGAGTCACAACCGCCTTTAGTAAGCCAAGTTATTGTCCCACAGAACCCTAAACCTAGTAATCTAAACAGCATTATAACGAAAAAAGTTCCTTAAAACATGGTGATTGCGGGGGCAGGAGACTTGTGAAATATTCCGACGATCTGAACTCTTGCCAAGAGTTAGTTGAGACTAAATCACGTTGATTACATGCGGCGTGTTATCAGCATTGCTATCAAACTCCCATCCATCGTCTTTGGTGAGTTATGACATCTATTTGAGAGATTAATGTGAGAAATGTAAGAATTGATCGGAAAACAAAATACTGTATTGATGATCTTTGAAAAAATGATCTCAATTTAAAAGAAAACAAAAACATTCTTAGTGGTTTCTTAAGAGCAGTGGTGGCCCAATGGCTTTGACTTACGAATTCATGAGGAAGTCATGGGTTTGAACCCAGCCAAGCCCGTTACTTTTTGTGATTTATTAAATCACCACTGCTCTCAAAACGGTGAAGGAAAGCATCGTGAGGAAACCGCCATGTCCTAGAACCAAAAATTCGAAGCCCTCGTGGCGGATTATCGCCCATTCTTCTCACAGAGAGGAGGCCTGTGTCCCAGCGGCACATTATAGGCTGATGCTGATTATTGTATTATAATGTTTTTGAAAAGTTATTACACTTAAAAAACCTCCGTTCCTTTGTACTGTACTTTCTTTTTTTAAACATTACCTCTCACTATGAATTTCTATTTTTTTTTTTTGGATAGCAATGGTGGCCCAGTGGTATCGGTCCCGACTTACGAGTTGTAGGTCGTGGGTTCGAACCCAGCCAGGCGCATTACTTTGTGTAATTTATTTCATCACCACTGCTCTCAAAGGAAAACATCGTGAGGAAACCGGCATGTTCTAGAACCAAAAATTCGAAGACATGTGACATCTGCCAACCCGCACTGGGCCCGCGTGGTGGATTATGGCCCACTCCCTCTCACAGAGAGGAGGCCTGTGTCCCAGCAGTGGGAACATTATAGGCTGATGATGATGATGATGAATTTCTCCTATTTCGTGGATGCGTTTACAAACATAGAAACTCACATAGACAAAGACCCGGAACAACTAATTGCAGGTCATAGAAGTATTTGTTCCGTGCGGGGATCGAACCTGCGACAAACTGCACACCAGTCAATCATTCAGCCATTGCGCCAATCGAAGGAACAGGGTGGATTTTCACTCAATAAGAGTCCAGTCCCTACCCCTAGTCTGGAGGACTTATTTGATGAACTTGTTAGGGACTTTAACCAAGGCGCGACGCGATTCCAACTACAAGTGAAAATCAACCTTACCTCTACGACATAATGACATAAAACACGTTGTTATCTACGGGTAATAGTAGCCGTACACCATCCTGCCTATCGACGATCGATTTGACGCTTGCAATTGTTTCAAATTGCAATTGTTTAAAAATGCCAATTTGATGGCATGACATGCCAATTTCATAGGTCATCAAATCGATTTGACACACACAAATCGGCAGTAGTGATGCATTTGGCTATTATTCGGTGACGACAGCTACAATTTTATAAATTTGTAGCTATCGGTCGCCGAATAATAGCTAGATCTAGCTATAAAGTTGCTAAGTTGGCATAGCTGCTGCAGATTTGACGTTGTGTCAAATCGATCGTGCGATAGGCAGTATGGTGTATGGTGTATATGAACGAACTGCCAATTTGAAACAATTGCAAGCGTCAAATCGATCGCTGCCTCGCGAAGTCGAGGCGCGGCGCGAAGACCTCCGGCGCGATCTCAGGGCAGTATGGAAGGAACGACTGTCGCGACCGACGGCCGGGCACGCCGCAATTGCGGCGGTAAGACCCCTCTTTGAGGAGTGGCTGGAGAGAAGTCATGGCGTCCTGACCTACCGCTTGACGCAGGTCCTCACCGGACACGGAAGTTTCGGGAGGTACCTGTGTCTGATGCGAAAGGAGGAGACGCCTGGGTGTCACCACTGCGAAGATCGCCCGGAGGACACGGTGGAGCATACGGTGCAAGACTGCCCAGCTTGGGCGGAGCACCGACGTGTCCTCACGGCTGCGATAGGCGGAGACCTCTCGCGCCCGGCATTGGTTGCGGCCATGCTGCGGGGCGAGACGGAGTGGGAAGCGGTCAGCTCCTTCTGCGAGGCAGTAATGCTCAATCAATCAAATATAATTTGACTGGCCTGTTGGTCTAGTGGTTAGTGACCCTGACTGCTATGCCGGAGGTCGTGGGTTCGATTCCCACCCAGGACAAATGTTTGTGTGATGAGCACGATCATTTGTTCTGTGTCTGGGTGTAATTTATCTATATTATGTATGTATTTAGAAATATATAAGTATGTTTATCAGTTGTCTAGTACCCATAACACAAGCTCTGCTTAGCTTGGGACTAGATGGCGTTGTGTGATAGTTGTGGAATATTATATTATTATTATTATAATGCTCGTAAAGGAGGAGGCAGGCCGCGAGCGAGAGAGGACAGCGTCCTCCCTCCGCCCCAGCCGCAGTGGTAGGCGCCCACGGCGACGGACGTCGCTTGATGATCTCCGGCCACCGTAGGCGCGGGCATGCGGGCAGCGAGTAAAGGGCAACTCGCTGCCCGACCAAGGACCATGCCCGGGTCGACGGCGCGTTGTGTCCCACGCGCGCCTCAAAGAGCGTCAGCATAATGACGGGGCCCCCCTCTCAGAGGGCCAAAGCCTGCCGGGGTCGCGGGATTATTCCCTTACCGTAACCCCGGAACTTAACAGGCTATGAAGGACACCGTGGATTTTAGTCAGTAGAAGTCTGACAGTCCCTCCCGCCCTGCCCGGGGTTGGAGGACTCATTTGATGATTTTACCACGCTAAAAAAAAAAAAAAAAAAAAAAAGCGTCAAATCGATCGTTCGATAGGCAGCATGGTGTTTGGCTACCATAATGAAAAACACAACACGATCGCCACGACGTCAATCGAAGTGCATCATTATTTCTTAGTAGCAAGGTTGATTTTCACTTGTAGTTGGAATCGATTGAATCGCGTTGCATCGCGCCGTGGGTAAAGTCCCTTACTCGTAAAAAAAGACCTTAGCAACTAAAACTTACGTTCACGGTCATTCCAAACCGTGAACGTAGATACAGCATGCTCCTACCTACCTATGACGGAGCGGATTCCACGAATACTGAGCGAATAGCGCCGTGATAAAAATAACGTGCGCTTTCTAATGTTTAAGGAAAATATCCAGCAGTGTTATTGTAGAACAGTATTGTGATTATATATTTAGAATTTTAGATTGATAACAGTACTTAGGTATATCATGGAGGGTAATTACTATCAAGATAAGTGGATCTAGCAATATCATCTTTTTTAAAGCATTTAAAGTATATTTTTTAAAGTAAATCAAGAACAAAGTATTTTCAGTTGGTGTAGTGGCTGAGCGATTGGACTGCTGCTCTGCGTATCGTGGGTTCGATTCCCGCACGGAACAAATATTTGTATGATCTACAAGTAGTTGTTCCGGGTCTGGGTGTTTGTTTATATGTGTTTATATGTTTGTAAACGCACCCACGACACAGGAGAAACTCCTAGTGTGGGGCAAAGCTTTAAAAAAAAATACAAAGAAAAAAGGAAATAAAACGTCATACTTTGTCTTAACTTGGGGCAGGCCTTGCCAAGCAGTTGAACAGTGTGAGCTATCATCATCATCATCATCAGCCTATAATGTTCCCACTGCTGGGACATAGGCCTCGTGGGCCATAATCCACCACGCGGGCCCAGTGCGTGTTGGTAGATGTCACATGTCTTCGAATTTTTGGTTCTAGGACATGCCGGTTTCCTCACGATGTTTTCCTTCACCGTTTTGAGAGCAGTGGTGATGAAATAAATTACAAAAAGTGATGCGCGTGGCAGGGTTCGAACCCACGACCTACAATTCGTAAGACGGGACCGATACCACTGGGCCACCACTGCTCACCATAAAAACAGGCGTACATGAAAATCCATATATTTATAATCAAAATTAGCTTCTAGATTGTTGCAAGATTGCAATAACAAATAACATGATACGCGCACTAATTCGCAGGGGTCACTAGTATTATGTAAACACCGATATTACAGAGTGTTCAATATTTACATTTAGTGCTAAAATAAACCGTAACACCGTTATTTTCTGGGCCAGTTTCTTAACTTTGTCGGTTTTTGCTTCAAGGTCGAAACAAAATTCACCTGTGTTTATATTGTGTAAATCGTTGCGTTTCAGAAATAAATAAAATGTTCAGTTGGTTACGTTTGATCGGATTTATTTTCCTTATTATATGTTTTTTGAGTGTATTCGTCTTCTGCCATTATACGAGTATCAGTCGCATGACAGAACACTCAAAGTGTATGAAAAAGTGGCTGTGACATACGGACGGACAGACAGACAGACATAACAAATCCATAAGCTTTCCGTTTTTTGCCATTTGGCTACGGAACCCTAAAAAGAGGTCTTGGAGGAGTCAGAGAGATCTTTGA
Organism: Agrotis clavis; assembly: GCA_954870645.1. Lineage (NCBI taxonomy): Eukaryota > Metazoa > Arthropoda > Insecta > Lepidoptera > Noctuidae > Agrotis > Agrotis clavis. Next base: position 1,751,207 of record OX940925.1, read on the forward strand.
AATGTTTTTTTTTTTTTGTATAAGTAATCATCACATTAATCCTCCCGCCCAGGATGTACCGGAAGGGAATGTCGAACTTCTACTGACTAATCTACAATGTTCCTTGAAATGCCCTTTGCGTTCCATTGTCCCGTTTTAAGTAGTCCATGACCCACCTGCTACAACTGTTGGTACACCGTCCACGCGTGACCTGCAGACCCGCCACCTCTTGCAGTAAATCCTAAGATATTCATATAAATTAAATTGACCCTAAATACAATTGTTTAGGGTGCAATTTTTGAGATAATTTAAAAGGAACCGTCTGCCCTTCATGAAGAATAAGGAACTTTTTTATTGGGATAAACCCACCACACTATTCCCAACCCACTGCAACTCCTGGAAGCCAGAATCAACAGTGGCAATCACCAGAAAAGCGCCGAGACAATGAAGCTCGACGTGTCCCGGAGAATGAATTAACCTATCTTGGATCCTACAACGAAATTAATCAGAAAAGAATAGTGGATAGTAGGAAAAAAATGTTTCCACTTCCCTCCATGCAAGCAGGAGACAGAACAAAACAAGGCCAGCAATAGGCAAAGGGACATTACAACTGGGAGAAGCCCAGAAGAGTAAGGGACTCTCAGACTCGTACTGACTAAAACCAATCCTGTTACTTCAATTACCATTTGCGTTCCAGGGCTACGATAACCTCGTAAGTCATTCCCGCGACCTTATAACCAATCAGATTTTCATATAACCTTGATCAGAGCACAGTTTCCATGTTGTTAGCTCGGCCTTAGAGTATCAAGGTGTAAGTAACAACGTAGAGAGCATCGCGTCTGGACAATGTTCTGCAACGTTCAGATACGCCCCAGTTTTTATAGGAAGTTTGTGTAAACGATAAACATTGCTATAGTCTTTATTTTAAGGTTTATTTTTAGATTTTGTTTGTCAATGCAAATGCTGATTCTAGGTTTAAAAATTATATTTGGTGCAAATGGGGATGGCAACCGGGGAACTAATGGCGCTAGTATAGCTTGTTCCAAGCATCGTCATTGGTTCAAATCAGTTCAAATCTTAAAGGTACTTCAAAATAGTACTACGTCATTGGTCTTATTAGGACTACTCTATGGTGGCGCCATCTACAATATCTATGCTTTGCCAACCCCATTGTAAATTGGGGTACATATTTGAATATCGAAGATTAAAATATCTACGCTTAAAATATCGATGTTCAAAATATCGAAAATGAAAATATCGAATGACCGTAAAATCGAAAATTAAAATATCGAAAGTTTAAAATATCGAATGATTAAATTATCTACGTCCAATATATCTAAAATCTAAATATCTACAAAAGTTACATCGAAAGATCTAAATATCGAAATACAGATTATCTAATGTCCTAAATATCGAAGTACAGATTATCGAATGTCCGAAATATCGAACCTAACAAGGTAAGTCGACGGAGCCCCGCTTCGCGGGACTCCTATTTCTGTTTGCAAGGTTTAAAGTAACCTAACACGAAGAGGATGGCGGGGTCTTTCAGACCCCGCCATCCTCTTCGAACCTAACCTGTCCGAGTCGGGGTGCCCCAAGTTCCGAGCTCGCTTCGCTCTTGCATCCGAAGTCCGTCCAGCTACCTTGTTGGGTAGTAATCAGTAATTTGACTAAGGATGCAAGAGCGAGCGAAGCGAGCTCGGGACTTGGGGCACCCCGACTCGGACAGGTTAGGTTCGAAGAGGGTGGCGGGGTCTGAAAGACCCCGCCATCCTCTTCGTGTTAGGTTACTTTAAACCTTGCAAACAGAAATAGGGGCCCCGCGAAGCGGGGCTCCGTCGACTTACCTTGGTAGGTGGTTATTTTTTTCGATATTTCAAGTAGTAGGTATTTTTAATGTAGATATTATGAAATTAGATATTATGAACTGCGATGTATTAAACGTTGATATTTTGAATTTTGACATAACGTCTTTCGATATTTTGAATCATTCGACATTTAAATCAGTCGACATTTTAATCTTCGACGTTTTAAGCGTAGGTGTAACATTTTTCGATATTTTGTTACAATCGATATTTTAATTTTCGATATTCTGAACATCGATATTTTAAGCGTAGATATTTTAATCTTCGATATTCAAATATGTACCCGTAAATTGAGATAAAAAAAAAGTTTCTTCAAAATTCTAAAATTTGTTGAAACTAGAATAGGTTATCGAAAAATTTCACGAAAAATAATGTCACTCATATTTTATCTTCAAATTACAAAGGTTTACCATGCCAGCTTTAAACAATGCACAAAAAGATAATTATTTTCAGAAAAAATGCTCGTCTCAAAATCTCAAACTCCAAACAATTTCTTGCTTGCTTATCCAATCGACAGAAAACGAAAAACGGTAGAGAGCGCCAATCGATTAGAAAAAAAAAACAAAACTGACTCATAATAAGATACAAAAATCGAACACGAAGAAAAAAAAAACAGAAGAAATATTAATTTTTAAATATCGTAAGCGCCAACTCTGGCGTATAGTAGATTTAAAAATAGAACTAGACTCGCTTTTGAGAAGTGTCCGTCAACGCGCTCCTATATTGTTTGACTACCCACATACACACACTTTTTTGATAGGCCCAACCGCTCGTTTTATTGCTATTTTCTCGGGAACCTGCAAATAGTTTTGTTTAGTTAATTCGGCCTTGGATGATGGGAAAATTGATGCAGAAGTGTGAAAGTGTTATAGTAGTGGTTTTTGTGTGGTCTTTATCATTTGCAACTTGTAACTTAAGTACTTGTAGTTCTTACATGTTCCAAGTATTCTTTTAAGATGTCTGCTTGCTATATCGGTGTCCTTCTTCAACATAATGACTCTGAGACCTCTAGTTTTCTGAAAAGAAACACTGAATTTTGTCGTTTCGAGAAAATTCATCAGCCACACGAAGTTCCCTTATAAGCTAATGGTAGCCATACACCATCCTGCCAATCGAACGATCGATTTGACGCTTGCAATTGTTTCAAATTGGCAGTTCGTCCATATACACCATACACCATACTGCCTATCGTACGATCGATTTGACACAACTTCAAATCTGAAGCAGCGATGCCAACTTAGCAACTTTATAGCTAGTTCTAGCTATTATTCGGTGACCGATAGGTACAAATTTATAAAATTGTAGCTGTCGTCACCGAATAATAGCCAAATGCATTACTGCTGCCGATTTGACGTTGTGTAAAATCGATTTGATGACCTATCAAATTGGCATGTCATGCCATCAAATTGGCATTTTTAAACAATTGCAATTTTAAACAATTGCAAGCGTCAAATCGATCGTCGATAGGCAGGATGGTGAATGGCTACTATAACAGTCGAGTAACTCTTCTTACTTAAAAATATTAGGTCTCTTCTACTAACTGCTCTACACTATTATTCGCTTTTAACACCAGAGATACAGACAGGAGTATATGAGCACATTATTAACAACGAAACGTATCAACTCTTGATGACTGGCCTGTTGGTCTAGTGGTTAGTGATCCTGACTGCTATGCCGGAGGTCGTGGGTTCGATTCCCACCCAGGACAAATGTTTGTGTGATGAGCACGATCATTTGATCTGTGTCTGGGTGTAATTTATCTATAATATGTATGTATTTAGAAATATATAAGTATGTTTATCAGTTGTCTAGTACCCATAACACAAGCTCTGCTTAGCTTGGGACTAGATGGCGTTGTGTGATAGTTGTGGAATATTATTATTATTATTATTATTATTGATACGTCAGGTGTACCCACTTCCAATCAGGCAGCTCATCGGTTTGTTCGCCAACCTATCAAATAAAAAACCACAATATCACCCACATCTTTATCAATCATATCTGATGTATGTATATTTGTCTATAATTCACGAAACATGGTAACGATCGCCTCAAAATATAACTTTGTATGTTTTACATCAAAATACCAATTGTATGACTTGTATGAGAGGCCCATACACTCCGCTCCGTGTGTAAACCCGCTTCCTCATGCCCACGGAAAATGACTAAGTTCTCTATTTATTGTTTGGTTTTAAATAGCAAAAATTAGTCATCAGACAAATATGATGGGTTTTGTGACTGACCTATACTTTGCATCCATCATCGTTAGTGTGATGAAAAACATATGGTGGGTATTGTTGAGGATTTTTGTGTTAGTTTTTGTTTTATAATTAGGCTAGTTAGAATGTTTCTAGATGACAAATGTTTGTACAAATCTGTGATAAATAATAAGAAGCGGAAAAAAATAACAGCTTTACTATCTCTCGCATATTTTTTTTTATAAATTGAGGTCAGCTTGAGCTCTGGAAAATTGAAAGAAAGAAAAAACGTTAAATAAAATTTGCTGATTTTTTTTGTTTTGTTTTTTGCATAAAATTTTGATTTTATGCAAAAAACTTAAATAAAACAATAAAAAAGAGAGAAAACAATAAATTGCATTGGGTGTCCCACGGATGCGTCAAATAGAATACTGTGCTCAAACTGGTGTAAAAACCTCGTGGTCCCCCGTTCGAACTAGTGTAACCGGTGAGTGTGCTCAAAGAGATCTCAAAAATGAAACTAGGACGGAGATATAGTCCACCAGCTGCAGACACCTGCAACTAATAGATCAGTAAGGATTTTTATGGAGGAGTCCATGTGCGATGCAGTTGCCGCAAACTATCCGTATGGGTGTGACCGACTCTTAGGCCATAGCTCTTAAGATGTTCAAGCAGTTGGCCATAAGCCTTTAAACTCATAAGGAGTAGAAGTTTTAAGAGCAGGACGAGCTTTTATTGGTACTTATACAGAGGTTCTGTAGTTCTTTTTAACTGCAAGAGAGCATATCAAAGTACTAGGAGCCCATACTTAAAGGGAGTCAATCCCAAAAATATGAAGATGATAATGACAACATGCATGCACAGCTACCGCATTAGCGACGTACCGGCGCTGCGCATACGACGCGCCCGGAATAGACTCGACCTTTGTCGCAGTTGTTACGCCCGTCTGCGCCCGCGCTTAGCTTTATGAAGCGGTTAGCATCATATTAATACCACGGTGCAAATAGACGCGCTAATATTAACGTGGCATTTGGTTCCCAGCAGATACCTAATAGAACTGATGTCCTGGAAGTTACCAAAATTCCGCTGTAATCTCACCAGAAATCAGGTGGTTGAATTTGTGGACTGATTATTTATTGGTTCTACCCCGTCCTGAGTTCAATAACGTTCAGTCTTCAAAAACGTTTTAGGGGAAGGCTACGTCCTGAAACGATGATATTCATCTACGTTAATGACATCCTATGCAAGCATGCGACGAAGACCTTTCAGCCAGCTCTAGTATTTTTCCTTTCTCCAATGTTTATCACCTTGTTACGGCGGAACGTGTGAAGGAAAGACAATCCATCTCCTCACGCTCTAGCCACCACACCCAGCATCAAGGAGCTGTTAGCAAACTGACTGAATCCAAATACTTGCTGATGCTGCAGGAATGTCTACAGAGTTTACGAACTAAAGCAACAGGTTTTTAGTAATTCAAGTGTGACCAGTTCTTTCGCCTCACTCAATGCGGGAGAACAAGATAAAATGTTACGCAGTCAGTAAAATCATGTCAAAAAGAAATTATTGAGATTTTCTTTGTAGAATGGAGATTAAAGACCAAGTAGTAAAGAGATACGAAAAAATGAATTGATGAGATGTTTTGGTGATAGACTCGCCCCCTGACACACTGTTCGGTCTGTTCGCACAGATGAGTGGTGGGTGTAGGACAATGCTCTCGTCGCCTACCTTTTCAGCGAAGCCCGGCTTTGATTTCCAAGAAGGTCCAGATGCCCACAATACGGAAGTCTGACTTTGTTGTTGGAATGTGCATCTCAAACGCATCTGCCACTTCAAACCAGCATGTTGACTGTCATTATACGAGTACTACATAAAAAATACAGATAGATTTATTTTTATTCTGTAACACACAATAAAGGGGTAATTTTTAATGTGTGGCAAAGTTTACCTAGGTATATCAGTGCATGATGAATTTTGTTGACTACTAAGCCAATATTGATCACTTTAGCACCTAAATCTCGTTGAAAATCAAGCGTCAGTTGGCTTATATCTTGTGCTAAGCTTTTCACAGTAATATATTTATTTTACTTTGTCTAGTTATAACGAACTTTTTTTCTTGAACCTATGATCCATAACCATCCTCGATGAAGAGGTCTGTCTGACTCCCAAAGATTAGACCATACGGACACCACATCATTTCTGATTCGGATAAATGTGTCGCCACACATTTACACTCTTCACTATCACCCTAGCAGTCCAATAAGAGACAAAATAAACTTGTCTTTCTTTTTAAGACATCCTTAGTATTGGTTTTTTGGTTTCTAGTCGAGAAAATAGCTTGAATTTATGTATTAAGAGCCTCTCCATCTTATTTTTCCGTGACTCATATAAATATTCTTTTGCATCTCCAGAGTCTTCGGGCGGCAGTGTGTTCGGAGTACCACTAGCGCAGTGCGTGGAGAGCGAGCGAGCGTTGCGACGGCAGCAGCATGGCGGCTCCCGCGCATCCCTCGCTTCACTCGGAGCCCTCGAGAAGGGCGATGATGTAAGTCTTTATATTTCAGCCTAGTTTCTGCAACCATTTATATCCACAGACATTGTATGACCGATGTGAGTGAATGAGCAGATGTATAATGGTTGGTGAAATGTTAGTAGATGAAGTAGCGTGACACGATCTTTTCATGCTACTAGCACTTCAAAAGCCCATTGAGAAAATTTTGGGTTTGGTAAGATAACCTGCAAACATTCCCGTGTTCATGGCGTTTGCAAGAATGCCGACATAAGAACAGTACGGGTTATTAAGAACACTCGGAGAACCTGGGACACAACGTTGATCTTAGGTTCAGTTTGACGTATACGCAACAATCTTGAGAAGACCAAAAAAGGTTGCATAATCATTTGAGTAGAGTGGGCTGATTATATTGGAGTGTAGCTAGATCAAAGATAAACCACGATACGAACTATTCTAGTCAGTATAGTAACAAAATTAAAACGGTGAGTAGCTCAAAGCATCAATTTCGCCTGTCTATCGGCAACGCTAAATCCAGATGTAAGAATTTTACGGCTCGAATGAGTCATAACCACAAAGTTCGATAACCAAACATCGTATCCAGAAATAGATCACAAAAACTAACAATAGAACTGTTTGATGAATTAAAAGATGCATCAATCGATCACTCTATATTGCAATTGACATCTATTTTCTACTGCAACCCATTCCCGTCTAAGTTCAGCCAGCCAATTTGCAATGACCCTTAAAATCTTCCGAAAAATCCTCTCTTAAACCAGTAAGTGTTAGAATAGGGAGGGGTCAGGGGGGTCAAGTGGGGCTGGTCGTATAAATGCTAGTGTTCGTCATTCGCCATTTGAGCGCTCAGAAATAGTCGTGGAGTGTTCGCCAAGACACGTAATGTGTGACGTAGCGGTGCACCTGGGTCTATCAGACATGCAACCGGTTACTGACTCGCGGATAGGAAGGGTGATAGAAGAATTCTGACAGGAAATATTTTAGGGATTTATGTGTAGATTTTACTTCCATAAGCATGCAAATGTTGAGAATTTCCGGAACAAAATATAATCTGGGGAGGTGCACTTGATAAACCAAGGAGAAGTCGTTGAATAAATTGATGAAGACAACAGCTTACAGACGGTATAAAATATAATTAATTCTAAGGAAACATTAAGGATTGTATAAGATGGTGTTTCAGTTTTCGATTGGTACAAGAATAAACTTAATAGTGATTGTTATCCGACTACTACAGTTTATTTATGAAGAACAGAAGTTTATTTATGATGTGATGAAATAGTTTAGCATACTGCTTTGGGTCATTACAAAATTTGAATTTATTAAGATTGTGAGTCTAAATAAGGCTTTAGGGAACCCTATTGCATTGCTTACAAATTAATTTAACTTGTGAAATCGTGACACAAACATTTTGTGCGCCTGTTAAGGCAAAACATGTTGGTTCGATAAAATTAATATACTTTCCACTTATATTATTTTTTTTTTTTTTTTTTTTTTTTTTTTTTTCACTTAGTTATTATATTACAATCTAGCCTAAATAGGCTAATAAGCAATTTATATCTAACTTAATTTGCTAACAGTAAATTTATTTCTAAGAGCACGTCCATTGCGTCCATTGCTTATATTATGTGCATATTCATGTATAGTGTTACACAAGTTAAAAAAAAATACCTTTATTTTACACATACTAAGAATACTTACACATCTATAAGCCCGCACTGGGCCCGCATGGTGGAGTATGGCCCGCTCGCTCTCACAGAGGGAAGGCATATGTTCCAACAGTGGGAACATTGCTAGATGAAGAAAAATTATGAGAGAATACCAATACCAGAATTTAAATTCATATTCGTGTGAACAACAAAATTTTCCGCACCGCATTGGTTACATTTGCCACATTTGCCACGTTTAGCAGAAAACTGGCATGAAACTATGCGGTAAACGACCATTACATTGTGGTGCATTATATTTGTGACCGACGCTTTTATGTTTCGCGGTTGTAACATATTTAGTTGGTTACGTTATGTTTCTACTGAACTATAACGTTTGTTATAATTTTCTGTAACATTAAAAGAGTGTCCATGGAGTTTCTTGTGCACTCTTCCCCATAATTTTCACATTACATTACATTAACTGATGGAATTTGTTCCTCGTTCGTACACTAGAGGCGCTTTATTAATTTTCCATATAATAAACGCAGTATATTCTTCAAGTACGCTGTAAATAATACCTATACAGAAATTTTGATAGGATAAGGCGTCGGGATTTACAATTTGGAATAGGCGACCATAACCTTTTGTAGATCTTTGACAGTCATGTCTGTTAGCCAGAAGCACCCAGAAGGCAGAAAAGTCTGACAACCAGTCTTACCAAAGGGTTTATCCAGTAACTGGGTTTTGGGGGTCGGATAGGTAGAAGCGCCATTTAAAATTCTGGTATTCAGTTGCATCAAGCTAGACTGGAAGCCAACCCTAATATAGATAGGAAAAGGCAAGGCAGATAATGAATCTATGAAATACAGATGTTAGGCAAACTGAAAATCCAGCTGATAACTTGTGAAACTTAACATCATGACCATTACATTAATCAAAAGATGAAACTATCATTACAAACAATGAAGAATAGACAGCAGACAGGTATGCGATGGTTTAACGAATTAAAGCGTGACCACGATCACGTACACCAAACGTAAAAAAAGATAATACGCAAAGTAACTCAAAAACATTTAGCTAAATTGAAAGAGATTCATTAGTAAAAGATAAATTGTTTATGAAAGAACAATACAGAGAATACTAAAATCAATAAACCTGATAATTGCAGCAGTATTACAGCTTTTACCTGAGTCAACATCACCTGTGATTCTTAAACACATTTAGAACGATATCATTAGGTAAGAAATTATTAGATGTATTGACCTCGATTCTGAACTAGATTTTATTAACATCACACCTTAAAAATCTGAAGAATTAGGCCGAATTGTATAGGAAACTTGTACCAAACAAACGTGACATAAAGTTTGCAAGACATGAGTTGACATGTTCAATGTTTAAAAGAGTTAAGGCAGTCCTAAAATGCAAAAATCAATTGAAGGATCAGGGTCAGTTTTACTCAACATAAATCGAAGGGGAGTCATTTGATGCTCTCCCATCTCAAAATGAGTGTGAATACACTAAGTTGATGAATGTTACAGACGCGAAATAGAATTCATTACTGATAAATTTACACTAACTCTAGTAAACTACAATCCCTCACAAATAGGGCCCAGACAGCTGCGCAGACGGAGAGATAGTAGGCGTAGGCGTTGCTATGACAACGCAGATCACAGCTAACGAGTCAATAAATCCATGTAATGATAGAGCTTCGTCTTGTTTAAGATTTACGTCGGTGTGACGAGTAAACAGCACGTTCGTGGGTGCGGTTTGGAGATACATGTTTTGAATTGTACGGTAGTTTGTAAATTTTCAAACTGGAATTTGAAATCTTTTTAGGGCAGCACTTGCTTTTGTAAGTAGTTTTATATAAAACCATAACTCGTCAGGTCCTCAGCCATTCTGTAAAGTCAGTAAGGGCTGAATGCCCAGAATGTGCGTTACTATACAAATGCTAGTCTCCCAGGGTTCCCATTACAATTTTCAATCTGATTAGCTCCTCTGACATTGCAATAAATGTAGCTCCTTACTGGGCTCATTTGCAATAATCAGGCATGTTATAACAGGAGTGAGAGTCGAAGAGTCTAGGGTGAATCTTGAGAGGCTAATTTTACGTTGTCCGAAGAAAAAAACTACCCGTAGTATTTAAATTAGTAACCAAAATATTTTTTTTATGCTACTGTATTGTATGATCTTACTGTTGCACGATAGTTTTTGTGTCTAATTTGGTTCTAAACAGTCGAAAAAAAACCCTGGCGCGTCCGCTGCACATTTCGCAAACAAAATACCAATAAAACTCTTACTTACGAACGTAAACAAAATAAACAGTGTGGTCTAATCGCTACCAAGATTGTTGTAGATATATTCAAAAAAGATACAGCATGTATATTTATGATAGTTTTAAAAAAAAATACAATATAAAGTTTGTCCGAGACTAAACAGTGATTCCCGTGGCGCGTCACAAATCTTCGTATATCTTAGTAGAATTTTATAGAAGATTGACTCCGTGCCGTCGCATGTGCGCTGCTGGTAGAGCTTCGTACGTCTTTGTGAAAGATTACGCCGCTCGTTGGTCCAGGACAAAATTATGAACATAAGTATTTGATTCCCCTGGTTTTGGTTTCGCTAGCTCGTTGATTACCCTGACCACGTTTTCAAATGCAATTTGTGATTTAACGATTTGTGGTCCGGTATTGAAAGTGATAAATTGTTAACGAGACTGATTAGTATTATATAGAGGCTACTTTAAAATATTAATAAAACTTGATTTTCCTCTACCTTTTTTTGGTTCCCCTGGCCAAAAAAAATTAAAACGCCATATATTGGGAACCATCCGGCCTAAAGTGTTGCCAATTCGTTAAATGTGTTTATAATGAAGCTAAATTTTATATTACATTGTTAGTTATAAAAAATCTGTTTAAATAAATTTCGCCAAGAGAATCACCTAAATATGCCGAATCTCAGGATTCACCCTCTACGTTTATGGTAAAAAGGATCCACAGAAAAAGTCTTACTTGATAATTATTGTGTTTTTTGCGGGTACGGAAGATTGAGGAATGCAAAAAACCCAGAAAGTATGGCAGAAAAAGAGGGACGCACAGAGAGTGATGCCAAGCTAAAATAAAGATGACTTTGTCCTACAAACAATTGTTGAGGAAGAGGAAGTCCAAGGAAAAAATGGATGGACTGTGTAAGTAAGATATGAAAAAAAAAACGAGTAAGCCGTGACGTCTGACAAGAGAGACCAGAAGAAGAAAAGAGTTGTGTCGATCTCAAGTACAATGGGATAAGGACAGGAAGATTATGATACGGCGCTACAAAAAAATTAAAGTTAAAGGACGCAATTATTAAAATACCACAAGTTTCAGCGGTAGATACTATACGAGTGGTAGATACTACGCAAGTCGTAACAGATTAGTAAATCATCTCATCAAATTCAACCATGAACCAAGTAATGACAGATTCCTGTCCAAATGATATGCGTCGGTTTCACGATTTTATAAACATGTATTGCATGTTTCGGAATTCCTGGTTGAACTGTAGACATTTGTGGGATGTGTGTTAACATCTTGCCTTCATGTGTTTGTGGTGGATTAATTAGTTACGATGATATTGTTACAAGTAATTTTGAACTGTAGCAAGCTAAAATGGCAGTGGAGTTGTCATGTCTACTGGAGAACCGATGAAATATAGACAAGGAAGGTTCTCTAATCGAGTCTGCGCGTAGGCTTAGCAATTTATGACCTTTTAAAAACAGTCTATACCAATATTGATAAACGAGTGCCGGTCTCTGCAATTTTTATGGATATGACAAAAGCGTTCGATTATGTACACCATGGAACACTTTTAAATAAACTATACAGTTACGGTATAAGGGGTAACGTCTATAAGCTTCTGGAATCGTATCTAAATGACAGATATCAAGTAGTTGAAATAAATAATATTAATATCACAAATAATACCGAACAAAAACATAAATCCATGCCCAAAAAAGTAATATATGGAGTGCCTCAAGGTACCGTGTTAGGTCCTCCGTTATTTTTGACCTACATAAATGATCTGCCTAAAGTTTCACAGCATCCAATGATCCTTTTCGCTGATGATAGCACAGCTATATTTACTGGTCAAAATATTAATTCTTTTGAAAGTGAGATAAATTCCACTCTATGCAATATAATTACCTGGATGACGAATAATAATTTAATTATCAATTCAGAAAAAACGAAACTTGTGAATTTCGGGCGTAATACTATAAACAACAACTTCAATATTAATCATAATGGGACGAAAATTGAACATGTCAATTGCGTTAAATTTCTAGGGCTTTGGATTGATAAGGATTTGTCTTGGCAAACACACATAGACACAGTATGCAATAAAGTTAATCAGTACTCATATGCTTTATATAAATTATCAAAAATAGTCGATCGATCAGTTCTTTTGACCGCATACCATGCTTATATTTCGGCGACACTGAGATATGCAGTCATTTATTGGGGCAATGCAACTAACAGGGATTTAGTGTTCAAAGCGCAAAAAAGATGTGTACGTGCAATGGTTGGTATCCATGTTCCAGATTCATGTAAACCATATTTTAAAGAATTAAAAATATTGACCTTCCCTTCAATTTACATTTATGAAGTAGCTGTATTCATAAAAACAAATGAAAGTCTATTTGACAAACTTAAATCGAAAAGGCATATCGACACCGGAAGTATCAATTAACGTAAGGGACATTTTGGCGAAAATGAGTTATATATATCATTGGATTCAGAATTTCGCGCTCTATCGATTGGTATTATTAAAAAAATTCTATCTTTAAAAAAATGTCCCTTACAGTATAAAAATTTTGACCGCGTAAAACGATTTCGGGAAAAAAATGTGATGTAACAGTCCTTAATACTTTTTCTTCTCAAAAAATTGAAGTAAGTCATCGTACTAAATAATTTACACCCTTACCTTAGTCAAAAATAAGTCGATTTAAATGACAATGTCCCTTACTTTAGATAAAATGCCTCTTACTTTAAAAACCATGTCCCTTACTGTAAATAAAATGTCTCTCACTGTAAACAACATGTCCCTTACTTTAAAAAAATGTTTGACGAAATCTGAAGTTTATACAAAATGTTAGGGATCGGTGACACTTACGACATAAAAAATCTGAAGATTTACCTCGAAACAATTTAAATGCAACAGAAAAGGGTAAAGAGATTTGGAAAATTACGGCTGTTAGACATAAAAAACATAAACTATAGACAACACAAATCAATCTGCTTGTGAAATTCATCATCATTATCATTTCTAAATATTAAAGACCACTTCAAAAGCACACGATCTCCATTGTAAGTTGAAATGAGCTGAGACGTCAAACAGATATTTATTGCTTCATCTTTCACACAACCCATGCACCTTTGATTCTATCTTTCCCCTTACGTCCTCTCTACTCGTCACTTCTACTTTCATTGCCATCATACTAATATCATGTTTCGCACAATTCCTATGCCTTAATTCATCGACCTTTCGTTTCCATTACATTCATTCAATATCGGCTCTGAAGAAGATAGGTATCCTCTTCAGAGCGGCTACCTACATCATCACTTCTTGCCAGGTGGAGAAAAAGTGGTAATTAGCAATAAATTCCAAGAAAACTTTAATTGATTAATATAATAAAATTATAAAGCCAATTAAAGCCGCGTTGACGCGGTCAGAGTGTGCTCGGACCGAGTGGGCTCAAACGAGTAAGTTGCATACAAAGTGTAGTCGGATAGTGGTTAATACTCTTATAGTAGATTAGTAGCCAAGGGCTGTAAGGCCTCAATTGCAGCCCGAGATATTTAGGCGCACGAGCGCAGCGAGGGCGCCTATAGTTCGAGGGTGCAATTGATGCTTACACCCGAGCTAACTACTCTGCTTTACATCTCGATTGTGAGGTAAGAAACACCACCCGTTGAACTCGTCGTGAGTTTTCAAATATCTCTCTTTAAAACTTTCAGGCAAAATATTGTTAATTGCTGCTTCAGCTTCCATTTTCTTTGAATCGGGAGTGCAGCTTACCTACTATATCTTCATCACTTGCAGAACTCATGTTTTTTCCTAATTAGCAATAATTATAAAAAAAATCCCAAAAATAAACAATTTTAAAGTAAAAGTTTTCTATTCCCGCCCTTTTTCATCTTTTTTTTTTTTCAAGAACGAAATTGAGCTTCTCCGTTCGATATTTAAAATTGATGACTATTATACTTACTCATACGAAAACAAGGCTGAATAGCGAAGCGACCTCTTTTGTCATTAGGCTGAATGCATGATGTCTATTGCCATTAAGATGGTTAGATGTACGCGATCTTTTTGAAAGAGTGAAGAGTTTTTTTTTTAATTACTTACCGCCCTAGGGCGTTTCTAGCTACATTATTACCCTAGAGCGCTAATTGGTTATTTACAAGCCCCATTTGGGGGTAATAATGACCTACTTACCGAATATGAGAGATGTAAAAGTCCTTTACAATAAAATTTCGTATAATTTTCTATTTCTCTTGCTGCTTACACTATGCTCGACGGATTATCTATAAAATTTCAGTAATGTAACGGTCATCTAAACATTTTTTTTTAATGTAAAGGACATGCTAATTTTGAAACTACTGGGTATTCCTAAATCTTTCGTATAAAACAAGAAAGAAGGGGAAATTCTAAGAAACTTTGCTCTGAACACCATAAAAATTGGACCAGACAGTAAAAAGTTATGGACAAAATAAAAATCGTTTTTTGGCTCTCCTGAAAAGTCGTATTTTGTCCCTTACGTTAATTGATACTTCCGGTGTCGATATGTTAAAAATTTCTAATGTACCACATAAAACGGCCCTATTTAACAAAAGCTTCTTTGGCATTGCATCAAAAATATACAACAAAATACCTATTAGCATTCTAGACAAGGAACTTTCAGTATTTAAAAATAAATTACGAACATTTTTAATTGATAAGGCATACTACTCGATCCAAGATTTCCTGAATTGTTGACCATTTTATTAGTTCCTCTGTATTTTGACAAGTATAAGTATT
Organism: Agrotis clavis; assembly: GCA_954870645.1. Classification (NCBI taxonomy): domain Eukaryota; kingdom Metazoa; phylum Arthropoda; class Insecta; order Lepidoptera; family Noctuidae; genus Agrotis; species Agrotis clavis. The sequence goes on from OX940925.1 coordinate 1,766,469, forward strand.
GACAATGTATTAGTTCCACCGTATTTGACATGCATTAGTAATGACCATGTGACAGTTTCATTGTACTTTTACATTTATTAAAACTAAATTTACCATTTATAATACATAATTCCAAATTTTTATGCCAATACCTACCTACATAATTATTGTATGCCTTTATGGCAGGACATATTGATACTTTAATATATTGTTAAGACCTGTAACTAACATATGCCCACAATAAAGATACTTTGACTTTGACTTCGAGGGTGGGACGCCCCCCGGCAAGAAGTACCGATGACCTGAAGAAGAAGGATGATAAAAGGCTGGATGATAAAAATGGGAGGCCGTACGCTGTAGCGCTCTTTGGAAGAGCCCTATGTCTAACAGTGAACAATAGGCTTGAATGATGAAGAGTTTTGATTTATTATAGTTTAAGTTTGCATTGATTTTTGATTGCTTATTGTAGTAGTACAGTAGAGCGGGGGATTGTCCCAAAATGAGAATAAAATTGTGGAGTTCAATGTTTTCTTCATAGTATGAAAAAATAATTAATATCTAAGAATTAGCAAGCTAAAGTGTCAATCGGCCGGCCATATATCGTAGAAACGATGACCGTTGGGGTAGACATGTTCTCGAATGGAGATCGCGAATCGGCAAAACATAAGGTGGGACGCCCTCAGGCAAGGTGGATCAACGACCTTCGCACGGTGGCCGGGAACAACTGGAGAGAGGTGATTACCTAAGTGAAATGGCGTGCGCTTGGAGAGGCTATTATTTCGAGCAGTGGACTGCTATACGCTGATGATGATGATGATGGGAAAATTGTGTTAGTGTAAATTTATCCTGAGTGACAACCAGTAAAGATTTAGTCTCAAATCAGCATCCAGTTATGTCACCTAGTGTTTGGTATGCCAAGTATGTGCGATGCATCGTTCGTGTATATCGATCGTGACAAACAAACACGTCATATTTATAGATGTTGCATTTATTAACAGCCTTTGATGTTGGAGATTTATTGCTGGAACGGTGATGTCCTAATGAACCGTGGTTTTTGATAACTTTCATGGTAGGTTTTGCAAATGCTTTGTTATGTTCATTCGTCACGTTTTCAACATGTAGATGTTTGATTTCTCATTCCTCAGAAGATTTCTGGTCCATTAAGAATTTTGAGGTGATCCCAATAGTCTTACCAATAGTATTACTGGGATTTTCCTTCCAAATAGGCTTGCTAGTAAGAATACTGGGGATCTCAGTAATATAACCAGTAAAACAAAATAGTACTCTCATGTAGCAGGAGTACATACAGTAGACACACTGGGAACAATTAATGCATTAATTCTCTTACTTTTTGCAATATTACCTTGGCTTCAATCTAGCCCAGAAACAAAGATGGTATGAGCTGGCCTAAGACAGAATGAGGTCACCCAGAAAGGTACTGCACCGCAGGTAGCCTGAGCTGTCGTTACCCAAGTTGAACCGCAATACAAAATATATGGGAGATTTTTTTTTATGCATAATGGGTTTGCTCTTGACCTTGGTCTAGGTCAGGAGTGACTAAGACAAGGTCGACGATGGAGCGAGCTTACCCAGAAGAAGCCTGTTCATTCTAACTTTGAAGAGATTAGGGTTGTACGTGTTCGGAAACACAGACGCAAGCAAATAATTCCACTCCTTCGCTGCCCGCATTATGAAAGACGTTTGGAAACGCTTAGTGCGAATTGGTGGTATTGCAATGAGGTAAGGATGGTAATTTGCCGGGCGTCTAGATGTGCGATGATAGAAGGGGGCTGGTGGGATAAGGTCGTGGAGTTCTTGGGCACACTCACCGAAGTACAATCTGTAGAAGACCGACAGGTAGGCAACCTTGCGGAATCCGTTTTTGACAGCTCATTATAAGTATGTCAATTGATTGATGGTTCGAATACCTTATTGTCGTGAAGAAGGATACGGTTGTGAGGAGTGGAAGGATTGGAGTGAAGCCTATGCTCAGGAGTGTGACAAAACATAAGTACTAACAAAATAACCGGCCAAGTGCGAGTCAGACACGAAGGGTTCCGTATCTATAAAAACGCAACAAAAATCATGTCTGTTTTATGGGAGGCCCCTTAAGAGGATAGTATAGCGGCTGCCATTTAAAAAAACCCCGATCATGCGATAGAGAGCGTTGCAGCTGCGACTGACTGTAAGTATTTTTTATATGAAATTTGTCTCTCGGGAGAAAACGTTTTTCACATACTAAGTCAAGACCAATCTCTTAGATTCTGGCGTCAATCGTTTTAGCATATTATATTCTAGGTTTGTAGGTTTTGCTTTTTCTCTAAAACTTCTTTGTTTTTAAAATACAAAGGTTTTACTTCAATGAAGATTTTGTCATAAAAATAGTAACTCTTAGGCGCCTGTAACTTACAAACAATTATAAATTTTGAAAAAAAGAAAACCTACAAACCTAGTTTTTTACTGTGTCAGAAGCATTCTAAAAAATCATTGAGATAGGATAATTTATTTAGGGACAGGAAAACGTTTTCTCTTTTAGTATGGACGAGCGCTCGGTAGACGATTGTCTTATATCATTATTTTATTGTGTTTTTTTTTTTTTATATTTGGTTTTGCGATTCTGCAACCATTCACCGACGATCGGTTCATCATTACAGCTGCAACAGAAATATCCAAACTGTGAAAATTTTAACTTTTAAACTATGTATTTTACTTTTTAACTATTCATGAGATACAGTCTGGTGACAGACAGACTGACGGACATCGGAGTCTAAGTAACAGGGGCCCGTTTTATCCTTTGGGTATAGAACACTAAACAAAAGATCCGCAAAAAATATTACACTGAACAAGATCAACAAACATTGTTCAGTGGATTGTGGAACATTGAGTAATGTCTTCACGAAATCTATAAAAATAAACTTTTGCAAAATACGTGAAAGCTTCCTAGTTTATTTTTGAAACTGTGTGAAAATAGTTTGTAATTACGAAAGGACCTTGTGTTGCAGTGTCAGTAACTCGGTTTTGACGTCACCTATTATTAGCATTAAGATTCTCCCTGTTACATGGGACTTATAATCAAATGGAAATGTTTGTGGTCTTTCAAGGATTCATCATCTTCATCCCGAGGATTTATCACCTTCACCCGAGGATTCATCACCTTCCTGCCCTTAACCCTTTTACTTGTGGTCGGCTTAGCACGTTTTCTTCTTCCATTCTCCCCTGTCCGACGTTAAAGCATCATTTTCCCTGTTCAAGGATTTCAGGTGTGATTTTATGACAAAAGAGGGGTTATCCCCTTCTTTAGAAGTCTCCAGGGTCACATCTATATTTGTACCAAAATTCATCAAATGCGGTCTTACGCTGCTTTCACATTTGGGCGACAGTCGCGCGACAGACGCTGCTTATGCGCGGCTGTTCATATAAAATGTGAAGGAATGTGCTTCTGCCGCGCTACTGTCGCGCTGCTAACGTCCTAATGTGAAAGCGGCCTTAATGGCTTAGGCATAAAAGCGTAACAAAAGAACTATCACTTCCTCATTTATAATTTCAACTCGCGGCCTATCCCGGCTTCACACGGGAAATATTGCCTACTAGCTGTGCCCGCGACTTCGTTCGCGTGGATGTCGGAATTTAACAATGTATTTTTTAGTGCGAAGCGCTTAATTCTCGCCACGTTTTTTTATGAATCATATCGTTTTCATATAATCCCTGTATTTAGAATTTATTTTTCAAGAATATTTGAGGTGATTGTAATAAACGCCCTCTGTCGTTCGGATTCAGAAGAATTGCTACTGGATTAGAGCACCCATTCTATCTCATTCCATCCCACTCCATCCCCCTCCATCCCACTCCATCCTACTCCATCCCACTCCATCCCACTCCATCCCACTCCATCCCATTCCATCCCACTCAGTCCCACTCCATCCCACTCAATCCCACTCCATCCCACTCCATCCCACTCCATCCCACTCCATCCCACTCCAGCCCATTTCATCCTACTCCATCCCACTACATCCCACTCCATCCTAATCCATCCCACTCCATCCCACTCCATCCCACTGCATCCCACTCCATCCCACTCAGTCCCACTCCATCCTAATCCATCCCACTCAGTCCCACTCCATCCCACTCCATCCCACTACAACCCACTCCAACCCACTCCATCCCACTCCAACCCACTCCATCTCACTCCAACCCACTCCATCCCACTCCAACCCACTCCATCCCACTACATCCCACTCCATCCCACTCCATCCCACTCAATCCCACTCCATCCCACTCCATCCCCCTCCAGCCCATTTCATCCTACTCCATCCCACTCCATCCTAATCCATCCCACTCCATCCCACTGCATCCCACTCCATCTCACTCCATCCCACTCAGTCCCACTCCATCCTAATCCATCCCACTCCATCCCACTCAGTCCCACTCCATCCCACTACATCCCACTCCAACCCATTCCATCCCACTCCAACCCACTCCATCCCACTCCATCCCACTACATCTCACTCCAACCCACTCCATCCCACTCCATCCCACTCCATCCCACTACATCCCACTCCATCCCACTCCATCCCACTCCATCCCACTGCATCCCACTCCATCCCTCTCCATCCCACTCCATCCCACTACATACCACTCCAGCCCACTCCATCCCACTACATCCCACTCTATCCTAATCCATCCCACTCCATCCCACTCCATCCGATTCCATCCCACTCCATCCTACTCCATCCCACTCCATCCCACTCCATCCCACTCCATCCCACTCCATCCCACTCCATCCCACTCCATCCCACTCCATCCCACTCCATCCCACTCCATCCCACTCCATCCCACTCCATCCCACTCTATCCCACTCCATCTCACTACATCGCACTCCATTCTAATCCATCCCACTCCATCCGATTCTATCCCACTCCATCCCACTCCCTCCCACTCCATCCCACTCCATCCTACTCCATCCCACTCATTCTGTGAGTCTAATAAAAACCTTTTCTTTCTTTCCATTCCATCCCAAACCTTCCCATTCTATTCCATTACACTCTACTCTACTCTACTCTACTCTACTCTACTCTACTCTACTCTACTCTACTCCACTCCATCCCACTCCATCCCACTCCATCCCACTCCGTCCCTCTCCATCCCACTCTATCCCACTGCATCCCACTCCATCCCACTCCATCCCACTCCATCCCACTCCATCCCACCCCAACCCACTCCAGCCCATTTCATCCTACTCCATCCCACTACATCCCACTCTATCCTAATCCATCCCACTCCATCCCACTCCATCCGATTCCATCCCACTCCAACCTACTCCATCCCACTCCATCCCACTCCATCCCACTCCATCTCACTACATCGCACTCCATTCTAATCCATCCCACTCCATCCGATTTTATCCCACTCCATCCCACTCCCTCCCACTCCCTCCCACTCCATCCCACTCCATCCTACTCCATCCCACTCATTCCCATTCTAGTGTGAGTCTAATAAAAACCTTTTCTTTCTTTCCATTCCATCCCAAACCATCCCATTCTATTCCATTACACTCTACTCTACTCTACTCTACTCTACTCCACTCCAAACCACTCCACTCCAGTCCACAACATTACTTGAATAGGTATGTAGTTTTTCTATTCCAAGCTAGATCGCGCTACTGAACTGCGCGTCTCGGTGTAAACTGACCGTAATTTTACTTCTGGGTCTGGAACACTTTAAATTCAAATATCTTTTGATAGACTTAACCGATTGCAATGAAACAAAAACTAAATTAGTCCTCAAGTTACGCTCGATCGTTGTGTATAAAGGTTATCTACATTGCCTTCGTACATTTTACGTGATGGAGCCACAAATAAACAGACAAACCGACAAACCGACAAACCGACAAACAGACAAAAATTCTAAAAATGCTGGAAATGGGTTCTGTTGGTTGTCCTTCAACACCCTAGCTATTTTTTTTGGATTTTATTTTGATGTACAAAAACGATTTTTCTACAGTTTTATTATATATGTATAGATGTATAGATGTTACTCAGGGTGAATGTAGCTTTCATAATGGTTAAAAAATTATTGAAATGGGCACAGTAGTATTTGATTTTATTCATAACAAACAAACAGACACACACATAAAAATGCAAATCTTTCCGCTTTACAATATTAATGTAGATAAAGATACATATACGGCTAGTGGAAGCTTAGGGTCCCGAATTTGTTAAAAGGGTTTGGGTTTAAAGTTTTGTGTCAACATACCTAAAAATCGAAGATATGTGACATTTAACCGAACAGCACGCTGTTCGGTTAAATGTTAATGTTACCAACTTAAAAAAAGGTGTAATCCAGCACGCTGGATTACACCTTTTTTTAAGTTGGTAAAATTTTCAAATAAGTCCTTCCGACCAGAATGGAGTGCGAAGGACTATCAGACTCGTATACTGACTAAAATCCACAGTATTCCTTCAATAGCCCTTTACGATCCAGGGTAACCGTTACCTGTTCAGACATTCTCGCGATCCCGACAGGCTTTGACTCTCTATAATGCTGCATTACAACGCACTTCCCGTTACTGAGATGATTCCTGTAATTTTAACATTCACAACATTATAATCTGAAGATTACAAAATAAACACTGAAAACCTTCCTATTTTATTTCAAGCCGTCTCAAAATAATTTGTAATTAACAAAGAACCTTGTGTTACAGTGTCAATAGGTGACGCCATTCGTGACGTCACATGACGTCATCAGTATCCGGTTACCTGGCCTCAAATCTTGATCATTAAGGCCGCGATAAAATTATCGTATGACGCTTGCGCACGTGTATATATACCCTGAACAAAAATAACCAGCTCTATAATAAATCCGATGAAATTGCTTACCTTGTGCGAGGAGTGCTGACTTACAAAGGGAAGAGAATGAGATTGGATGGGTTATTGAAGTTATTGAAATAGCTGGCTGTTGCCAACGGCTTCAACCGCGTGTACTCGTATCTCGAATTTCATTCAAAAGGATACCATCTACGATACTTTTTTTTTGAGATATAAAGTATCATAGATGGTAATTCAGATTATAAACTATGTGTGTGCAGAAATTAAGCAAATCTGTTTAATAGTTCCATCCTCACAAACTTTCACATTTTTAATATAAGTTAGAATTATGGTAGAAAAGCCAGGACCGCGGTGTCCTTTTAAGACAGTCCCACGACCCGGACAGTTCCGGAACCCCATACAATCCCGCGAGTCCATGTAAAACCTTAGATTCTAAAGAAGAAAATTCAAACTAAAATTATCTCAATCTCTTTCCATCATTTCAGAGTGAATCCTGTGACTCAGGAGAATGGGGCTGGGCGGGCCTGGAGGAGGCCGGCCTGGGAGGCCCCAAGGTGCCGGGGATCGTGTCCGCCTGCCTCTCGCATCTGAGGAGGCATGGCATGCACACCCTAGGCCTGTTCAGGGTATCCGCCTCCAAGAAGAGAGTTAGACAGGTAAGAGATAGCAAGAGAAAGAGTTTATAAGACATAGTTTAGACCGCCACGTCGAACAATAATTCGGCATTTGCATCCATCGGTTCCCCGTGACTTTCACGATGTAGAATAGAATAGAAAAATATTATTCGATATTGTACACACACACACACACAGAAATAATAAAATTAAAAAGACAAGAACAATTTCGCTGAGCAGGTCCACACCAAAAGGGTTACCAACTCAGCATTTGCTGGCCGAAAGACACCCAGCACTCTGATGTCGTCGGTCCACCTATATAGTCTATGCTGCGTCTTCCGATCTGTGGTCGTCATTTTTTATCCCCATCGGTTATCTGCTCTACGAGGGATGTGGCCTGTCGATTGCAACTTCAACTTGCAAATACTTAGAGCTGTGCCGGTGACTCTGGCTCTTGGATAACTAAAAGGAGAAATTAATAATTTATGGGATTGATAAGGCTACCGAAAAACTGGCAGCAGTCTCTTTCATGAATGCTGTAGAAATAAGGAAGGCTTTAATAGATGTTACCATTGAAAATCTGATGAGACAGAGCGTCTACAACAATACACACTCGGCAGTATTCTAAACATAGCAGGTAGAGCTAACACTAGAGTATAATCACAATCTATTTCCACCGTCTCAATAATAGCACATGATGCGTCCGAAGCCTAATCAGCTGAAGATCTTAATTAAGGAAATTGCACACCCTTGATTGGCAAGATAACGCCACATTCTGGCTTAGGGCTTGCTTCTAAAAGTGATCAATGAGCGCATTAAGTTTCCAGTGATGGTCACATTCATAATTATGAAGTTTATAAGTTTTTTCCAGTAGCAGCCCATAATATGGGCTTTGTGCTCATTGAATGGATTGCCATTCAATGAGCACAAAGCCCATATTGAAAATAGGTTTACCATAGCCCATACCAAAAGAAAAATGCAGCCTATTGAGGCTGCATTTTTCTTTTGTCACATTCCTTGTACGAGTCAACATCACCCAAATGTTTTTAGCGACTTTTACGCTTTTGAGTGGCACTGGGGTGAGTTAACTATTGGTACACATTTCTCTGATCTCTCTCCGGTCGTGTCGCATTGCCGTGTCATCAGATTATGAGAAGCAAAGGAACAGAGAGTCTACCTGCGACTGCGCATACTCTTGTGCACTAAAATTTCTCTGTAGAAATTGGCCGCCGTGGCCGAAATCAGTCAAGTAGTCTACTGCTACTACACTCTCCAATTCTCCAATAACTAAGTATTCCCGCTATGACAAAATTAACTCTACTAAATCACGCGGAGTCCCTTGTTTACACTCCGCCATCAATAAGGTCCGTGAGTAGTACTGATCGACGGAATTATATGTTTTCCTTAACGGAGGTATTGCGAATGGTTGCGTGGCCTACTTGCTACATTTATTACGAGTTGTGCCGCTAAGTATTATGTTTCGTGCTGATTGCTCATACATTGTTGAGGAACTACGATAGACTTGTTTAGTTGTTGGGCGAATAATTTGGCTATTTGCATTATAGTTTTGGAACAGTAGTGGCACAGTGGCCAAGCCCGGACCAAACCCAGCCTGGCGCATTTTTTTTTTGTGTAATTTATTTCATTACCACTGCTCTCAAAACGATGAAGAAAATCAAAATGAGGAAACTATGGCATGTCCTAGAACCAAAAATTCAAAGACATGTGACATCTACCAACCGGCACTGGGCCTGCATGGCGGATTATGGCCCACTCCCTCTCACGGAGAGGAGGCCTGTGTCCCAGCAGTGGGAACATTATAGGCTGATGATGATGATAGCTTTGGAAGCGGGAATGGATCGCTTTGTGTTGCTAACAGCTTCTCTTGGTCCTAGCTCGCTCAGTGAGCTTGTCTTCGACACCTACACCAAATCAATAACCTATTTGACAGAGCCCTAAATTCTTCATAATAGTCATTGTCAACATAATCAAATTACATTGATAAAATGTAGGTGAACATGAGGTGGAAATAGGAAATTGCAACAATTACACATGCAAAGGGTTTATCAGTTTTCTTTGAGAATTACTTTACCTCTGTTATGAGGTCTTTTAATATAAAAAGCACTAACAGATTCACATCTTAATTTCCAGTTACGTGAGGATTGGGAGCGGAGTCAGGAGGCGGCGCTGGACTCGGCCGTGTGTCCGCACGACGTGGCCACGTTGCTGAAAGAGTTCCTTCGGGACCTGCCCGACCCTCTGCTCTGCAGGGACCTCTACCCTGCATTTTTGCACACGCAAAGTGAGTAATAACTGTCTCCTATCTAGTATTCTTTGCGTGACATTTTCTAAGACTGGTGTAAATAGGAGTAATTCATCATTGATGCACGAGCATTATCACCATCGAGCTAGAACAGAATCTCATCTTCCATACTTTCTTTTCCGAACAAGTTGTCATACGAATCACTTTCTTCAAGCCATATCGTCTTTCCCACAATACGTCCTTCATATCTTTGGTGTTCTTCTACCCTTAAAGCCTTTCATACTCAAATCTTTCCTGGCGATATTTTTCCTGTTGTTCCAGATCAATTGGACTAAATAAAAATCAAGTGTGGGGTAATTACCGGCACCACATCCCGATGTTTCTGATTACCTACTTCAAAATGTACTCCAAACTTCAGTCTACTTCTTCAACTAGCTTAGATTTTTTCTAATGTTATTCCAGAAATCCACAATCGTCGTTTCCAATGGGAGGCCCTGCGCCTGATCGTGCAGCTGCTGCCGGCGGCGCACCGCGACACGCTGAACGCGCTGCTGTCGTTCCTGGCGCAGCTGGCGGCGCACTCCGAGGACGACCACCACGAGCCCGGCAACAAGATGGACGCCGCCAACCTCGCCACCATCTTCGCGCCCAATATACTGCATAGGAATAAGCCTAATGAGCCAGCCAGGTTGGTAGACGAAAAAAAAGTTTTTTTTAATGCAAGTAGCAACTGAGGACTATTTTCATATGGGGGCGCAGTTTCTACTTTCCAAAGGCACACCGATGCATAGGCAGGGTTTGTTTCACAAAAAAGTGGGGCTTTTCCTTAGATTAATTAATTTTGGCATTTTTATCTGCTTTATCTTCTCGAATTCATCTTAGATACAATAAGGGCTCATGTACACGATACCGCCGCCGCGTCGCCACCGCTCAGTTAGTGCACTTCTTCTATTAATTAACCCGGTATTAGCTTCACAAATATTTCTTTGCACAGTATTTCACAAATCTGCGGAAAGTCATTTTAATCCAGGCAGATCAAACATTTAACATGATTTTTTTTTCTCATATTCCAGTGTGGAACAGCTCTCAGAGCGCGCTGATGTGATCAACGTGGTCCGGCAGCTGGTTGAGAAGCAAGGCGAGCTGTGGACCTTACCCGCCGAGCTGCTGCACGAGGCCTACATCCACCTAGCACACACCGCGCCCGCACACCTCGACTCCTTGCTGCTGAGGAGAGCTGAGTAAGTACTAGCTCTTAACAGTAGTACCATCATTATACAGCTGGAGAGTTGTGGATCTTACCTGCCGAGCTGCTGCATGAGCAGACCTGGGTATGTCTCTTTCTCTTTTCTGATCTGCGAATCTTTTATGATATTGAGTCAGCTCAAAACATGGCTATGAGTTTGGCGCATTCACAATCGCCGAAAAATTTCTGCAATAAGAGAACAACAGGACACGAAAACCTGCCGTGGACTTGTTCACTCGACAGAAGAGATTCTGCCATCCGATACCAATGCCAGGTTAGTATCATCACCATCATCATCATCCTATAGCAGTCCACTACTGGACATAGGACTCTAAAATCGCACGCCATTTCACTCGATCCGGTGGCTTTGTCTGATGGTAAGCGAAGATGTGGTCGACGGTGAATACGCTTTCCTAGAAGCAACCTGGTCACTCTTGACTTGAAGACCCCAAGTTTATAGCTGTCGGGAAATACAGATGGAAAAAAGCCGGCACGGAATTCCACTCCTTTATCCCGGCTACTTTCATCCAGATGTTACCAGCCATCTTGAGAAGGTCGTCGCTCCACCTTAGCCGAGGGCGTTTGCCGATTAGGTTAGTATACTTGAGGTCTTTAGCAAATCGCAGTCAATGTTTAGCTTCATGGTGAACCAGTGGTGTTTGAAGAGTCTTCAGAACCTTGCATGTTACGATGAGTAGATGTTGTTGTGTGTGGAAATATTTTATCCGTCTGATTGTGTCTTGTAAAGCATGATTACTAACAAAATGTAATATGAATATGAATTCAATAGTTTTTGAGAGTATCAGAATTATTGCCCTAGTTACAGATCATGGCCGCGGGATTATTTCCTTACCGTGACCCTGGAACAGAAAGGGCTATTGAAGGACACCGTGGATTTTATTTTAGTCAGTAGAAGTCTGACAGTCCCTCCCGCCCTGCCCGGGGTTGGAGGACTCATTTGATGATTTTACCACGCTAAAAAAAAAAAAAAAAAGTTACAGATCATGCCAGACAATAGCATAGCAAAGGCAAAACCAGCAAATGCCAGACTTACATCAGGCATTATACCATATTTCAGTCTCTTTGACTCCATAGGAAAACCAACCTCATTGTAAATAACCGGATCAAAAGACCACAGCTACCGTGGGATCCAATAGTCCACCTGTACAATAGAACATGATTGCGTGTGTGTTTCCTCCCTCACCTCATCGTCCTTCCCCAGGTGTGCTGCTGAGGCGGCCGCGGAGAACAATGAGAACAGCATGAGACAGGTGTGGTCCAGGGAACAGTTCCTACATGGAGCAGCCGCCACGGGCGGGCCGGGGAACTTGCCTAGGTAAACACCTTCCAGGTTGCATGAAGAATCGTTTTTTTTCCAGGATGTTGGCACGACGCGACGATACGATTTCTTTTGTTTTTTCGTGGTCTGTGGCACGTATAAGTCATACCAAGTCAACAGTTATGCTTTCCACTTACACGGAACAGATATCGACACTTTACAGAATCATTTTTAAATTCGTAGCCTAGAAGTAAAACTTTCCCCATTAAAAGACACAAGATATGCTCCTGTTAGGCTCTAACAACCATAGTCTCTCTTCTCAAGACTTACATACATAAACTTACGCCTCTATCAATGCGATCCTTACATACTTATTACGTCTCCAACACGTTTTCACGCACGTTGTTAAGGGGGATGCTCCAACCAGCCCGCGAAATTCAAATTTTTTTACGTTTTTTGCAATTTGCAGGCCAGTGACATGTTGTAACTTTATAAATATTTGTGTTGCGCAAATAACAAGTATAATTTTAAATATAAAAAATATCAAAAAACTCGCTCCATCAGCTCTCACATAGAAAAGGTGCATCATGTTAAAATCTCCGAAATCTAACTACGATGCACCTTTTCTATGTGAGAGCTGATGGAGCGAGTTTTTTGATATTTTTTATATTTAAAATTATACTTGTTATTTGCGCAACACAAATATTTATAAAGTTACAACATGTCACTGGCCTGCAAATTGCAAAAAACGTAAAAAAATTTGAATTTCGCGGGCTACATCGAAGCAATCACCTTAACCAAAGAGATTTAAAAGAATCTAATAGTTTAATGTCTTTGTTGTTAAATAAACTCGCAAAGATTACGCACCTGGTAGCTTACCATGTCGTCTCAAAGCCAGTGGAGGAAAGAGATGGCGCTAGACGACTTGTGTAACTCTGTCTCTTTCCTACACTGGAATACATCCTGCTTTAAGACGTCATAGTAACCCTCCTCATCTTTCTTCACAAATGGAGTCTTCTCTCACTTCTCTGAACTGCACCCAGTTAATCTCCCCTGTCTCTTCTCGACAGGCGCAGTGAGAAGAGTTACTCGCGCAGCAGACGGACGAGAGAGACGGCAGCTTCCGACACCTCGTCCGGATCTCTTTCTTCCGCTATGACTATTGTTACCAGGTGCGTAGTTGTATGTATACAAAGTTAGGTCTACCATCTTGAACAAACTGTATAATTTTGATAGATGGCGTATAAGATTAATCAAGAATGGGAAATAAATGCTCATGGGAGAAAAAGGTGAATATTTATCCATGTTTACAAGGTGTGATGTTTCCTCGTTTCCAGGGTACGGAGCAGTGAGGAGTGTGGCAGCAGCGGCGTGGTCTGCGGCGGCAGTACGCCGGCTGCACGGACCGACAGCAATGACTCTAACGATTCCGCCAGCGACTACAATGAGGTAAATATCCACATCTACCTTCTTGAAGACTGATAGAGCAACTTACATGTAGCTTTTATGGCTAAGAAATAAGAATAGAGTTGATAAGAGAAGTTGTCCCTGCATAAAATTCCTCCTAAATCATCATTATTCCTTTTATGAACTATCGCATATTCGAGGTGCAAGTATTCAAGACTATTTCTTTTCTGGAAAATGTATTCTAGCCTGCAATATTTCTGGTGTTGCCTAATCTGGTGATACTGCTTTCTCATTTCTTTAAAGAACCTCCCCGTGTCTCCACAGACGCTAGGCGGGTCAGATGACGACAGTTGCGTCATAACAGCGTCACTCCACATCCCGGCCGCGTTCAGTCGCGGAGGGGGCAGACGAGGTCCTCGATCGACTCCACGCCGGCGATCCACATCGGGCTCGGAATCCTCCAACAAATCGTCCAACAAGTCATCGAACAAGCGCGACTCGGCGGTGGGGTCCTCGTCGCCGGCATCTGCGTCGGCGACCTCGTCCCCCCCCTCCTCCCCTCCCCCCGCGACTCCTGCGCCCGCGCCCACTCCGCTGCGCGTGACGCTGACGTCGGCGGCGGAGCTGAGGCGCCCCTCACCTGACCTTGACAGACTTATGGCGCTTAGCAGGTCAGTTGTCTGCCATTTTTTTACGTGGTTAACTCGTCATCCAATCAGTCCTCCCACTCAGGGCAGGACGGGAGTGACTGTTAGACTAGTACTGACTAAAATCCACGGTGTCCTTCAATAACCCTTTACGTTCCGGGGCCTTACCTGATAAGACTGTCCCACGACCCCGGCAGGAGTTTTCTGCCATGCAGTGCAATTTTCATCAAAGAAAAAAAATATTTTGTACTTATCGGCGCGGCATATCGTAGGATGATAATGCTACATTACCTTTTACCTAACTCAACTTCTTGTATCCAGAGAGCGCAACACTTCAGACGCTCGCGCCGTAATGCTGCGCCAGCACGACGAGACCAGCGTGCGCACGCGCAGCTCATCTCGCCAGGAGCACTCGAGCTCGACAGGCAGCACGCCTGTGCCCGGCGGCATGCCCGCACCCGGCGGCATGCCCACACCCGGCGGCACGCCCGCGCCCGCCGGCGGCACTCTGTACAAGAGAGGGGAGCTCATCTCCAGCGCGCGGCCCTCCACGTGACGATATACACCGACTTTACATACATACATTAATATTTATCAGTTTGGCGAGTGTTTTATTGGAGAATTTTCCCATTTTACACTTTATAATTTCAGACAGAGATGTATAAACTTACATAATACACCCTTATTTTATCTGGTCAAGCCCGTTGCCATCATCATCATATCAGCCATAGGATGTCCACTGCTGAACATAGACCGACCCTATAGATTTTTAATAAGACCGGTTGGAAGTGGCTTGCATTCAGCGCGATCCTGTGATCGCGTTGTCATCAACTGGTAACAATTCCAGAATCCGTGGCTGCTACTGAGCTCTTGATGGAAAAACCAAATATTACTTTACCTGTCTGAAAATCGAGCCAAGTATCCCTTTCGCAGCAGTAGATACTGCAAGCACTGGATCAACGAGGCAAGCTCTTTTAGTTATTCAATAGGGATGTTGATAGGTTTAGGAGATAATTATGACAAAGCATGAATCAATCTCATCCCAATCTCCAATAAGGTACAACAAAAAATCAGAACTAGATGCATCTATGATCTTCTTAAAAAAACCTATGACAATGCTGTAGTAACTAATACAAGTACTAATGGATGTGATCTTGAGACATTTATTTTATAATGAAAAGCATTTTTAACCATGGTTTTTGGTGTGGTGAGATGAATAGAACATTACCTTCTTAGAATATGATACCATTGCTAGAAAAACAAAATACGCTTTGTTTCTGCCAATCAGAAACAAGCAACGTGGAATAGAAACTAAATTATATGTAAAATCACTGCAAATGCACTTTTTTCACTAAAAAAACCAGAATTAAATAATAAAAACAAAAAGTAAGACGTCCAAATAGTTTATTCCATGATTGTTCCTGTATTCCATATTCTGCTGTATGACATTGTGGTCTATTTCCGATGAAGCTTGTCCCGCATGATGATACCTCCCAGTTTCGACACTCCGTCTTGGTACTCCGTCCGGCCGAGAGGAGGGACCGCCGATGTCGTTTCTGTCAAGATTTATCATTATTTTATACATTTTAATTAGGACAAGAAGGAAAAAAAGGAGAAGGGAACATGGTAGTACTTTTGAGTTATTTGAGGATGATAGTAGATCCTGCAAAACGTGCTTGTTGGGTCCATATCCACAATGCATGTAGTTGTACTGACTTCATAAAAATATTTTTCAAATAAAAACGACTGCGAATTGCATCATTATATCGTAGTAGCAAGGATTCATTTTTCAGTTTTAGTTAGTAGAAAAATGCAAATCGCACGAATCCCGTCTGGGGATGCTCCCTAAGTCTTACCGCATTTGGCCCTTGGATCGCTGGCAGCGCCGGCCCCCGCTTGCTTGGAGATGGTCCTGGGCGCCGACTTCTGCCCCGGCTTGGGCCCCACGCGGCAGGGGTCTCCCGGCAGCCGCATGGGCTGCGCACACGGACCTGTGCCGCTCTCGTCTGCCGCTCGCTGCAGACCCTCGAACTTGGCGCCGGGACCTGGTGCGAAATATTGATGAGTGTAAAGATTAATGAGGAACAAAAAAGTAAAGGTTAGAAAATTGTTCATCAACCAGACGGTGTTTTTTATTACGTGATAAAATCATCAAATGAGTCCTCCCACCTACGGCAGGAAGGGAGGGACTGTCAGACTTGTACTGACTAAAATCCACGGTGTCCTTCAATAGCCTTTTATGTTCCAGGGCCACGGTTATTTATAGACGGTCCCGCGTCAACCAGATAATGTGTCTGTATTGTTACTGCCCAATGGATGTTTTCGGATTTTTAACTTTTTATAAAAAAAAAAAACATGTTTATTTCATGGATAGCTCTTATTTCGCGACGTAGAACGCAGTGTAGTTTGTAAGAGATGAATTAGATGTCGCCACATATTCTTTTCACAAACTTGTTTTTATACAATCTAAACCCGATGGTAATCTATACCGTGAGGGTTCGGAGTAGTGCTAAACAAGAGCACTTTTATTTTAACATGTTGCCCCACACTATGAATTTCTTCCTGTATTGTGGGTGCGTTTACAAACATAGAAACTCACATACACAAACACCCAGACCCGGAACAACTATATACTTGCAGATCATACAAATATTTGTTCCGTGCGGGGATCGAACCCGCGACACGCTGCGCAGGAGTCGATCGCTCGGCCACTGCGCCAAACGTGTCGTCAAAAAACAACAAAAATGACTTGGCTTGCCCAACAGTGGGACAGCGTAGGCTGAACAAACAACCGAGACTCTTGAACATGCGATCGTGGTGTCTGGGCAGGATTCCGTCCTACATCGCACCAAGGCCTATGAGATTTTTCGGCCAGGCCCTATAGACAAACAGCAGACGACAACACACGACAATCATTATCGCTCAGCAGTCACTAATACATTTTCAACTTTATACCCCAGCGCCTAGAGTTGAAAATCTATTGTAGTTTACAGATCGTTTTCGTTTGTTTCGTTCGTTATCGCTCAGCAGTCTTTAATAGATTTTCAACTTTATGCGCTAGTGTATAAAGTTGAAAATGTATTAGTGACTGCTGAGCGATAACGATTATCGTCTGCTGTTTGTCTTTAGGGCCTGATATTTCTCATTGCAGGCCCGGAGTCTAAAATAAGTGAAGCCTGTGTGTGCCTCACTGGTGGAAATAGTAGATATAACGCTGATCACGTTACTGGCAATACCTACAAAGAATCTTACTTCCTACTTACAAACGTGACTGTTTGTTTAGATGGATAGATGTGTGTTACTCTTTCACGCAAAAACCATTGAACGGATTTGGATGAAAATTAGTACACAGATAGTTAGGATGGTTTCTATCCCGATTCTATGTTCCTTTGAGAAGATTTTAGAGTTGTAGCGGATGAGGCCGCTGGCAACAGCTAGTATCCAAACTATCCAAACTATAACTGTCTGTCTGTCTGTTACGCTTTCCCGCTTAAACCTCTCAACCGATTTTGATGAAATTTGGCACAGACAATCTTTAGACCCTGAGAAAGAACATAGGCTACCTTTTATTGCGAAAAAGGGGATGAAGAGGTTGAAATAGGGGTTGAAAGTTTGTATGGGATTTCTTAATTTTAAAAGATAAAACCATGAAACTTTATATTTAAGCACTTGATAAGATATATTTAAACATTTGTTCTAGCGTTTTTGAAATTTCGACCAGTGAGGGGGTGAAATAAGGGTTGAAAGTTTGTATGGGATTTTGTCATTTCTGGGGATAAAACCATGAAACTTTATATTTAGGAACATGCTAAGAAATAAATAACAATTTGTTCTAGCGTTTTTGAAATTTAAAATCGTTTGTTCTAGCATTTTGAAATTTTTACCACCGTGGGGGTGAAATTCTACAAACGGAATTCCCGAAATTCGAACGGAACGGAACGGATTCGGAACGGGAACTACGAAGCCAAACTTTTTGTATACAAAATTTTAACCACTGAACCTAGGAACATCATATTTAGAAGTTTTGGGTGTATCAAGTTAAAAAAAATTGGCTTTTGAAGTTAAAGTTCCTTTTAACGAATAGGTACTCTGCATCGCCGCCGCTGCCGTCGGTCGTCGGTCGCCGTCGCGCACATTCGCCGAAGTGTGGCGGCAGGCAACGGCGCTGTCGTGTGATGGGGGGCACGAATCTAACTATGCCTACCCGAACGGGCAGACACGTGAGGGCAGACATCATTGTCGGACGCATGCGATCAGAGAAATTTGCGCTACAGAGAATTACATTTTTCGATCCAGTAAAATTATTTTATTGTTTCGTATCATTTTAAAATATTTTTGTACACAACGTGATGCTGGCCCCTGGAAGTGTCTCTTGGGCATAATGGACCAATAAATTTTCCTGGGTACTTTCTGCCACTTAATGGAATACATACTAGGTACCTTATACCTACTGTAAACAGATATTTTATAATTTTTTTAAACATACCTACTCTCTTTTAACCAAATGCTATACCCAAATCTATACCGTTCCATTAATATAATCCTTAATATTCAAATTAATTTACTATAACTGTGTAAATGTTTGTTTCACGGCTAATTTGCTGAGCCGTTTGTTACAAAATTGGATATGGATAGTCTGAAATCTGAAAAACAACATAAGCTACTTTTTATCAAAACACCACGCGGGCGAAGCCGCGGGCGGAAGCTAGTAAAAACATATCTGGCAATACGCACCTCATCATCATCATCATCAGCCTATAATGTTCCCACTACTGGGACACAGGCCTCCTCTCTGTAAGAGGGAATGGGCCATAATCCACCACGCTGGCCCAGTGCGGGTTGGTAGATGTCACATGTCGTCGAATTTTTGGTTCTAGGACATGCCGGTTTCCTCACGATGTTTTCCTTCACCGTTTTGAGAGCAGTGGTGATGAAATAAATTACACAAAGTAATGCCGCCTGGCGGGGTTCGAACCCACGACCTACAACTCGTAAGTCGGGACCGATACCACTAGGCCACCACAATACAATTCAATACGCACCTGCTTCGCAGTAATCGACCTGGTACGTGGTCTTGTTCCTGTCCCGGTCTATTCTTTGTTTCAGCTCAGGAGACGCCTCGTTCTGCAGGATGCTGTACAGCATCGGGTACTTCGATTGTAACTGTTTAGGCAGAAAATAATAGAATAGTATTAATAATGATGTAAACCATCAGTAAGTAGGTACCTATATTTAGCTAATTCCTAATAAATACTTAAGGCAAGAGATGA
Organism: Agrotis clavis; assembly: GCA_954870645.1. Classification (NCBI taxonomy): domain Eukaryota; kingdom Metazoa; phylum Arthropoda; class Insecta; order Lepidoptera; family Noctuidae; genus Agrotis; species Agrotis clavis. Next base: position 1,785,998 of record OX940925.1, read on the forward strand.
TATTACGATTTTGGTCAGAAACTAAGTGATATGGGTCACCAGTCATTTTGTACTAATGCACAGACGCCAGAAGGTCAACTTACCCGAATCTGCCAAATTTTAATAATATTGACCTTCGGCTATTGTGATAAGGTTGAAAATCTATTAAAGAAATTTTAAAGATTGAGGTGGGTTGTTGTGCTGGCGTCTGTACTTAGATGAAATTCTGCATAGGTAAAATATTACGAACCAATTACTGATAATGATTATGTTTGACTAGCTGTGCCCGCGACTTCGTTCGCGTGGATGCCGGAACTTAACAATGTATTGTTTTGTGCGAAGCGCTGTTGGAGGATACCGATACAAATCATTTTCTTTATGATTTTAATAGCCTCATAAAATCGTCAAATTAGTCTTCTCACCCAAGGCAGGGCAAGAGGGACTTTCAGACTTGTACTGACTAAAATTCACGGCATCCTTCAATAGCTGGCTTTGGCCCTCTTAGGGGGGGCTCCGTCATTGTGATGACACTCTTTAAGGCGCTCGTGGAACACAACGGGACGTCGTCCCGGGCATAGTCCATGATCGAACAGCAAGTCGCCCGATTACTCGCCGCCCGAATGCCCACGCCTGTTGGCCAGAGATAGTCTTGCGACGTCCGTCACCGTGGAAGTCTACCACTGCGGCTGGGTCATGAGGTAGACGCTGTCCTCTTCCTCACGCGTCCCGCCTCCTCCTTCGCTGGCATGACTGCTTCGCAGGAGGAGGCGACCGGTTCCCACTCTATTTCACCCCGCAGCATGGCGTCAACCAATGCCGAGCGCGAGAGGTCGCCACTTATCACCGTTGCCGTTGTGAGGACATGTGCGATGCTCTGCCCAAGCGGGGCAATTCTGCACCGTATTCTCTTCCTTAGACCCCCACCCCCCCCATAACCTCGTAGTGGTGATATCCAAGCGTTTCTTCCTTCCCCGACAAAGGTACCTTCCAAAACTTCCGTGTCCAGTGAGGACCTGCGTCAGGTGGTTGGTCAGGAAGCCGTGACACCTATCCAGCCACTCCTCAAAGAGAGGTTTTACCGCCGCGATTGAGGCGTGCCCGAACCTCGGTTTCGATAGTCGCTCCCACCATACCGCCCTCAGATGGCGCTGGAGCTCTTTCCGCCGCACCTCGACTTGTCGATGCAGCGGGGATTGGCCAGTGCTTCTTTATAAATACGTGCTGTCGGATGGCAAACTACCCATTACTCCCCGTCCGTAAACGGCTGGAATATGACCCGCTATTTCCGACGCCTTGGGCGTCTTCAGCGGTGGCTGGGGTGAGAGGTAGAGGGTGCCCTTTACCTTACGCGCAATTATGACATGCCCAGTATTGCCCAGGCAGTAATTATTTTGTTGTGGCATTATTTTGAAACTATGATATCTCCTAAAATATTCACTGAAATCAAACGATGTCAAGGGCAATTTTGTTCAAAATTGAATGCTTGTGATGATTAACGTATTTATTTTGATAAGGATTAATATCATATTAATGAAATCCTCAAAGAGAGGTCTTACCGCCGCGATTGAGGCGTACCGCCCCCTTTTTTTTACCGTGGCAAAATCATCAAATGAGTCCTCCCGCCCAGGGCGGGACAGGAGGGATTGTCAGACTTGTACTGACTAAAATCCACGGTGTTCCTTCAATAGCCTTTTATGTACCAGGGTCACGGTTACCGAGTGAGACAGTCCCGTGACCCCGGCAGGCTCTGGTCCTCTTAGGGGGCCCCATCAGATTGCTGACAGCTTTTTGAGGCGCGCGTGGAACACAACGCGCCGTCGACCCGGGCATGGTCCATGATCGGACGGCGAGTCACCCATTATTCGCCGCCCGCATGCCCGCGCCTACGGTGGCCGGAGATCGTCTTGCGACGTCCGTTGCCTTGGGCGTCTCCCGCGGCGGCTGCGTCGTGAGGTGGACGCTGTCCTCTCCCTCACGCGTTCCGCCTCCTCCTTTGCTAGCATTATTGCTTCGCAAAAGGAGGCGACCGCTTCCCATTCCGTCTCGCCCCGCAGCATGGCCTCGACCAGAGCCTATCGCCGCTGTGAGGACACGGCGGTGGTCTGCCCAAGCGGGGCAGTCCTGCACCGTATGTTCTATCGTGTCCTCCGGGCGATCCTCGCAGTGGTGTCACCCAGGCGTTTCTTCCTTCCCCATTCGATACAGGATCCATACCGCCCCCTGAGATGGCGCCGGAGCTCTTTTCGCCGCGCCTCGACTTCTCTTTGCAGCGGGGATTGGCCAGTGCTTCTTTATAAATACATGCCGTCGGACGGCAAGCTACCCATTACTCCCCGTGCGTAAGCGGCTGGAATATGACCCACTATTTCCGACGCCCTGGGCGTCTTCAGCGGTGGCTCGGGTGAGAGGTAGAGGGTGCACTTTCCCTCACGCGCATGTACGCGATATGCTCAGTATTGCCCAGGCAGTAATAATTTTGTTGTGACATTATTTTGAAACTATGATATCTCCTAAGATATTCATTGAAATCAAACGATGTCAAGGGCAATTTTGTTCAAAATTAAATGCTTGTGATGATTAACGTATTTATTTGGATAAGGATTAATATCATATTAATGAAAATAACTTCGCAAATAATGCATTACTTTAAAACAAATTTGATTTCCATGAAAAAGGTTATAGTGACTTAATTTTAAAAGATAGATATATGCTCTCGCGGACTTTATTTTAGAACTTTTTATGAGGAATAATTCCGTAGTACATAATTTTTGCGTATCTTTAACCGTTTACGCAGCGCACGCAACGAAAGCTCTCGAACAGGAATACATTTTCCCGATTTTGAAACATTTCTCATTGCTGCTCCACTCCTTTTGGTGATAGCGAGATGTTATATAGCCTATAGCCTTCCTCGATAAATGGACTATCCAACACAAAAAGAATTTTTCAATTCCAACCAGTCGTTCCTGAGATTAGCGCGTTCAAACAAACAAACAAACAAACAAACAAACAAACAAACTCTTCAGCTTTATTTAGTATAGATAGATAGATAGATTTGAAGCTTTAGAATACGAACCTTATGCTACAGTTGGAGGAAGATGAAAAAAAGGGGTAATTTACCTTATCCAAGAAAGCATTGGGCTGGTCGTAACGAGAAGTAGGAGTTTCTGGTGCTGCTGCAACCCTCACCGGATACAGTTTAGGATCCAACATCGGACCCATGATCTGCAAAGTGAAATTAAAGCAAGAAAGTTATAGGTATTTGATCATATAGGAAAACTAGTTGTAAATTCACATGCACACGTTTGTAAGTCGATCAGAAGAATTAGAAAGAAATAGTTATTTGTTATGCAAGGCTGCAAAGTTGATTTTTGGCGCGAGTACTTGAATTGAAAACTGAGCGAGCGAAGGATTCTAAGATTGAACCGCGAGAGAAACGAGCGGTTCAAATATAGAATCCTGAGCGATGCGAAGTTTTCAAAGGTACGAGACGCAGAAAAACTTTGCTGCCGAGTGCAACACACAACTTTTCACCTCACACAGCGAGGAAATGAAGTGGGGGCATTGACCTATACAGGGGGCGGCTCGCCTGGCAGTGTAGAAAACAATTGAATACAAGACGTGTTCGAATTTTAAACAACACTTTGTGCTCTAGAGCACAAAATGGAGTTTTGCGCTCAGATTTTGAATGAGAAATAGAATCTTTCCGAGCGTGTGAGGTGAAAAATAATAAATTGTCTTTCTTTGTAATGTGTAAAAACACATTTCTATACAACTTAGTGCATTCGAATAGAGGCGGAAACGGCCTGCGTGGTCGACAGAGTTTCAAAAACCGAACGGTGACAAGACTTCGCGAAAACGCTGCTGCCGCACATGCTCCGGCGCCCCCACCCTGCGTGAGTGCGTGCCCTCATCAGTCAATCGCGCGCGTTTGGCGGTGACGCACGTCTCGTTTGATTGCAAGTCACCTTACATTAAAGTTAAGAACTCTTAGAGTGAAGGTCAATCATAAAGTAAAATGTGTGTGCCGTGTAATCGTCGCCGGGTCAAGGAGAAGACTAGGTGAAGATGGCAACGGCTAGCCGCAATCGCTACCGTCTTCCCGCCAAAAGGTAGGTGAGTACCGTTTATTAGCTGTTCTCGAACTGAGGCATGAGGCTTTGCCATCCGTCACCATGTTATAATAGTCCAAGAGCTACTGAACCCTGCGACTAACGGTCTTCCTGTAAGGTTAGAAATTTGTACACGTACTATTTATAGCATGCTAAGAGCAATAGCGACGACCTGGCAGGCGTCAGCCGTGCACATCATTAGACAATTTAATTTTCAAAGTGTAAAAAAAATGAAAAAAAAACTTGTTTCTGTAAGCTTAAAAATTTAACAGGATGTAGTTTATTTATTGTAAATCTTGGAAAAAAAATGACAGGCGATTACAAGGTGCACAAGTATGTGACAGGCGAATTGAAAAGTGCAAAGTTGATGAGGAAAAATAAACTTTCTCCTGTAAGATCAAAATTATCTCGCGTTTGGCTGAACTGATTTTGATGCCGTTTTCAGAAAAGTGTGCGTTACATTCCGAGAAATGTTTTAATATACAGGGTGAATTTTTCAACTGGGCGTGGATGGCTATCTCCGAAACAATGAGGAATATCGAAAAAAGTTGAAAGGAATCTCGAGGCCGATTTTGACAAAAATAAAACTACATCATTGGATTTTAGAAAAATCAATAATCCTGCCAGAAATCGAACCCGCTGATTTTGGAAAAAAAATCACAGCCTGTATTATTACACCATTCGATAGTGTTGCTAATAAGGATCAAATTCTGGGAAGTAATCATATACGGCAAACTTTAGGAAAACGTATAATTGAAAAAAGAAACTGATGAATGTTCAAGACGATAACTGTATTTGGAACATAACTTAACCGTTTCTTCTTTGAAATAACGCTTATTTTTGTTCAACTCAATAATTTCGCATTGCTGAATACACTGGTATTGTTGAGACATAAAACCCACTGAATTATTGAAAACAATTATAAATAAATTATGGCTCAGTAGAACATAGTAACATAGAAATATAGCAATTTCATGAAAATCTGCTATTTCCTTAAGTTTGCCTTATATGATCACTTCCCAGAATTTGATCCTTATTAGCAACACTATCGAATGGTGTAATAATACAGGCTGTGATTTTTTTTCCAAAATCAGCGGGTTCGATTCCTGGCCAGGATTATTGATTTTTCTAAAATACAACGATGCAGTTTTATTTTCGTCAAAATCGGCCTCGAAATTCCTTTCAACGTTTTTCGATATTCCTCATAGTTTCGGAGATAGCCATCCGAGCCCAGTTGAAAAATTCACCCTGTATATTAAAACCTTTCTCGGAATGTAACGCACACTTTTCTGAAAACGGCATCAAAATCAGTTCAGCCAAACGCGAGATTATTTTAATCTTACAGGAGAAAGTTTATTTTTCCTTATCAACTTTGCACTTTTCAATTCGCCTGTCACATACTTGTGCACCTTGTAATCGCCTGTCATTTTTTTTCCAAGATTTACAATAAATAAACTACATCCTATTAAATTTTGAAGCTTACAGGAACAAGTTTTTTTTAGGGTTCCGTAGTCAACAAGGAACCCTTATAGTTTCGCCATGTCCGTCCGTCCGTCCGTCCGTCTGTCCGCAGTTTAGCTCAGAGACGCACAGTACTAGAGAGCCTAGCTGTAATTTAGTGTAAATATACGGATTTGCTGTGCCGAAAAAGTGGTAAAATAAAATCTCGTAAAATATTTTTTTTAGGGTACCTCCTGTACACGTAAAGTGGGGATGTTTTATTTTTTTCTCGCGTACCCCTTTTTTTTTTTTTTTTTTTTTTTTTTTTACGTGGCAAAATCATCAAATGAGTCCTCCAACCCCGGGCAGGGCGGGAGGGACTGTCAGACTTGTACTGACTAAAATCCACGGTGTCCTTCGGTAGCCCTTTGTGTGCCGGGGTCGCGGTATACGTATGTCCCGCAACCCCGGCAGGACTGTGGCCCTCTATAGGGGGGCCCCGTCATTATGCTGACGCTCCTTGAGGCGCGCGTGGGACACAACGCGCCGTCGACCCGGGCATGGTCCATGGTCGGGCAGCGAGTTGCCCTTTACTCGCCGCCCGCATGCCCGCGCCTACGGTGGCCGGAGATCGTCCCGCGACATCCGTCGCCGTGGGCGTCTACCACTGCGTCTCGGGCGGAGGGAGGACGGTATCCTCTCCCTCAGGCGGCCCGCCTCCTCCTTCGCGAGCATGACTGCTTCGCAGAAGGAGGCGACCGCCTCCCACTCCGTCTCGCCCCGCAGCATGGCCGCAACCAAGAGTCGAATGCCGGGCGCGAGAGGTCTCCGCCTATCGCCGCAGTGAGGACACGGCGGTGCTCCGCCCAAGCTGGGCAGTCCTGCACCGTATGCTCCACCGTGTCCTCCGGGCGATCCTCGCAGTGGTGACACCCGGGCGTTTCCTCCTTTTTTATCATGCACAGGTACCTCCCGAAGCTGCCATGTCCGGTGAGGACCTGTGTCATGCGGTAGGTGAGGACGCCGTGGGACCTATCCAGCCACTCCTCAAAGAGGGGTCTTACAGCCGCGATTGCGGCTAGCCCGTACCTCGGTTGCGACAGTCGTTCTCTCCAAACTGCCCTGAGATCGCGCCGGAGCTCTTCCCGCCGCGCCTCGACTTCTCGAGGCAGCGGGCATACACCCCGACGCTGCGCCTCCACGCGCCACTCATAGACGCGCAGGAGGGCAGTCGCCTCCAGATCCCAGGGCAGTGATCCGGCAAGCAGGTTGGCCGATTCGCCGGCGATCGTGCGGTATCCTCGGACTCGCGTACCCCTTAGTGTGGGGTATCATTAAATAGGTCTTTAAAAAATATTGATAGTTTCCATTAACAATTTTTTGATAAAAAAATTCGATTGTGAAATATTAAGCTTTAAAGTGCTAAATTTTGCTCGACTCGAGTGTCCCCCCCCTCTACCAGCTAAACGGTTATGTTTGGGGGTGTGAAAAAATTCACAATAGTAGTATATATAACGAAGTTTAAAAGAAAATTATCATGACTAAGTAGGCTTTACAACTTTACGAGTAATAGTCGACCAACTTATAAAATGTACTTGGATAACATATTTTCTTAAACAAAATGTATCGGAGAACATGTTCTTCAACTGCAAATGTAAGTTTGTCAACTTTATTTTTACAGCTTTAATAGGTATGTTTTTACGGTATGTTTTTTGGGGATAGGTAGGTTTTTATCGTCAACTATTATTAACTAACTTCAAAAAAAGGAGGAGGTTCTAAATTCGTCGTCATCTTTTTAGGGTTCCGTAGTCAACAAGGAACCCTTATAGTTTCGCCATGTCCGTCCGTCCGTCCGTCCGTCTGTCCGCAGTTTAGCTCAGAGACGCACAGTACTAGAGAGCTGTAATTTAGTGTAAATATACGGATTTGCTGTGCCGAAAAAGTGGTAAAATAAAAAATCTCGTAAAATATTTTTTTTAGGGTACCTCCTGTACACGTAAAGTGGGGATGTTTTATTTTTTTTCTCGCGTACCCCTTAGTGTGGGGTATCATTAAATAGGTCTTTAAAAAATATTGATAGTTTCCATTAACAATTTTTTGATAAAAAAATTCGATTGTGAAATATTAAGCTTTAAAGTGCTAAATTTTGCTCGACTCGAGTGTCCCCCCCCTCTACCAGCTAAACGGTTATGTTTGGGGGTGTGAAAAAATTCACAATAGTAGTATATATAACGAAGTTTAAAAGAAAATTATCATGACTAAGTAGGCTTTACAACTTTACGAGTAATAGTCGACCAACTTATAAAATGTACTTGGATAACATATTTTCTTAAACAAAATGTATCGGAGAACATGTTCTTCAACTGCAAATGTAAGTTTGTCAACTTTATTTTTACAGCTTTAATAGGTATGTTTTTACGGTATGTTTTTTGGGGATAGGTAGGTTTTTATCGTCAACTATTATTAACTAACTTCAAAAAAAGGAGGAGGTTCTAAATTCGTCGTCATCTTTTTAGGGTTCCGTAGTCAACAAGGAACCCTTATAGTTTCGCCATGTCCGTCCGTCCGTCCGTCCGTCCGTCTGTCCGCAGCTTAGCTCAGAGACGCCCAGTACTAGAAAGCTGTAATTTGGTGTAAATATACGGATTTGTTGTGCCGAAAAAGTGGTAAAATAAAATCTCGTAAAATATTTTTTTTTAGGGTACCTCCTGTACACGTAAAGTGGGGACGTTTTTTTTTTTTCTCGCGTACCCCTTAGTGTGGGGTATCATTAAATAGGTCTTTAAAAATATTGATAGTTTTCATTAACATTTTTTTGATAAAAAGATTCGTTTGTGAAATATTAAGCTTTAAAGTGCAAATTTTTGCTCGACTCGAGTGTCCCCCCCCTCTACCAGCTAAACGGTTATGTTTGGGGGTGAGAAAAAATTCAGAATAGTAGCATATATAACGAAGTTTAAAAGAAAATTATCATGACTAAGTTTACAAGTTTACGAGTAATAGTCGACCAACTTATAAAACGTACTTGGATAACATATTTTCCTAAACAAAATGTATCGGAGAACATGTGCTTCAACTGCAAATGTAAGTTTGTCAACTTTATTTTTACAGCAATAATAGGTGGGGATGTTTTGGGGATAGGTAGGTTTTTATTGTCAACTATTTTTAACTAAATTTAAAAAAAGGATGAGCTTCTCAATTCGTCGTAATCTTTTTTTTTAATGTATTTTCCCCGATTTCTCAAAGACGCCTGGACCGATTTTGAAAATTCTTCTTTTTAAAATTAAATTCAGCAAATCAGTTTAGTTAGTTCGCATAAGTATTTTGATGGGCAACTACGGAACCCTACACTGTGCGTGGCCCGACACGCACTTGTTTTAATTTTTTTTTACACTTTGAAAATTAAATGGTCTATTGATGTGCACGGCTGACGCCTGCCAGGTCATCGCTATTGCTCTTGGCATGCTATAAATATTACGTGTACAAATTTCTAACCTTACAGGAAGACCGTTAGTCGCAGGGTTCAGTAGCTCTCCAGCTATAAGGGTTAGCTTCTACCAGGTGGTTAAAATCTTGTGCACTTTGGTCAGTGGGTCATCTTAGGAGATTTATGTCAATATTGTCAATGAATTAACTCTCTACTTAGTCTGTGGGTTAAAACGCAGAAAGCCTAATTCGCATAATGGCAACCGATTAGCAAAAGTAGTCATAATGACAAATACCTATTCAAAAATATTGCCTTTGTTTTGACGCGTGTTCTTGAACGAAGCCTGATGCACACCGCATTGATCAAAGAACGTTCAATATCTACCTCATTCCGGCTCCAACCGCCTTCTTTCCCGGGTGGCAGTTGTGGCATCTCCCCGCCAGAGTACTGCGGACATCTGCAGTCCGGCGGCCGGGAGTGCTGTATGCATGCTTGGTAGAAGGCTAACTCCTCGCCTGAGAGTTTCGGCACACTACGGATTTGGTAAATGATCAGGGTACGATAAACCAGCATGGGCGTATTTGGCCAGAGATAAGTGTAGACGTTTGAGAAGTTGTCTGGAGTCTGTCGTTTTCGAAAATCCTACAGCTTCCTTGAAGTATTCATTTACGAGCAACGCTCAAAATAGTCGCTAGGGTTCTGTTCTTGTCTTGGCAAGCCTATGACCTAAAATATCTTTCTCATGATAAATAATTAAGCATTCTAACAACTGAATAGTTCTCTCAAAGGATTGTCTTATTCACGAAAAAAACTAAGTCTCCCTCTAAAATCTGCAACCAAACCAGCATGACCTCAGACTATAGGTATTTATTAAGCATAGCATTCGAAAGCATGCAAAACAGCCACTCACAGCAATTGGCGTGTGCAGGCAGATGGTCAAAGAGAGGCTTCTGTCCTAACAGTAGGAAAGGTGAAGGTTTCTATTTTCATAGCGATAGTACTTCATAACAAACTTTATGGGCCCAACATGCATGTTCATCCCATAAGAGTTTTAAGTCCTGTGAAGCTATGTCATGTCTAGCCGTGGTATATAAGCTCATTATGCTTACTCTGCAAAACGTCCCCCTTCCCCGCCCTGTCCAGATATTGCTGAGGGCGCCGAGGCGGAACCTGGCAGGTTAGGCCATAGGTAATCCTTCCGATATGTAGTTAGGTAGTGGTCCATGGCTTCAGATTAACCTGAAAGATGAGATCTAGCTCATCTCGTCCTTACTTGCAGTTTAATGACCTGATCTAAAGAACTTGCATAATTTAGTTTAATTATTTTTTATCAAATGTCTGTGTTGCCAAACTGACAGTATTGACAGGAAAGTGTTGACTCGATTAGTGATTTTTTAATTTGATTTGCCCAATTTTGTTGACGGTAAGGTTTTAGTTAAAAGCGCGTTATCTATGGAATTAAGGAGTCTGGCCTTTTCCCCTTTGTTGTCCTGATCGGGGTACACCAAGGGTACACAGAAAACCGACGTAGACTCGTTGTTTTTGTCCGAGTTGTGCGCCAGATCTAGAAAGTTTTAATTAGTAGAGAGAGAATAGAGCTACCTCAACTAGAAAGTTGAGGTAGCTCTACTAATTTACTACCTATATGATGTGTTTTGGTGTAAGATTTCTTGTTTTATATCACCAATAAAGTTAGCACGTCCCTGTCCTGAACAAGGGCCTCCCCCCACTCCTTCTATTACTAGCAAACTCGTGCGTCCTCCTTCTATTTCTGTCGGATCTTATCGAGTTTGTCCAGCTATCTTCTGCGTGGCCTGCCGCGACCCAACCTCAATAAAGTTTATTTTGTTAGCTAGACTATCAAATTGTTGATCGAAGGTTTCGAATAAAACCAGAGCATCACAACATCAAACAATTTTAATAAACAACCAAAACAGTCAGATTCTATAAGTGAACATGTAGGGGTTCTTCCAGCGTCCGTATCGCGGCTCCTTACGGGGTTTGCCGAAGGGGTTCTTCTCTAGCACGACCTTCGCGAGAAGACCATGACACGCGCCGTAGGTTGTGTCTCCAGTGTTGACTCGTAGGATGCGACGAAGCTCCTCTGTGAAACGAATGTGGTGTTACAATACCAAGGTCTATTGCAAAATATTGGCAACGCCGGGAGAGAACGCCCTAGGAAGACCTACAATCAAATGGCCTTATGAGCGTATATTCCGAAAGCTGGCAACGTCGCAAATGGTTGTCAAATATTAACAAGTTTTAATTAATTTAGCATTGTTACTGTATGAAAATAAGAAATATGGCTCTGTAGTGCACTAAAAAAATTATAAGGGAATGCAATAATTAATGTCGTAACACCGAATATATAGTTTTAGATGTAAAAAAAGCATTTGGAAGCTTTCCAAATGCCTTTTATACACCTGAAACGGTTACAACATCAAATTCAGTGTTTTAATTGCATTCCTATATCATTTTTTTAGTGCACTACAGAGCGATATATCTTGTTTTCATACAGAAAATTTTCCAAATTAATTAAAACTTGTAAATATTTGACAGCTTTTTGCGAAGTTGCCAACTTTCAGAATATGCAGCCTTATTGGTGAAGTTCTTCAGAAAGGCCGGGTGCGTAGTACCTACTCGCAATCGACCTGTGTGTATGATCAGATGTATGAATGTGGATAAGGCGAAAGCAAAGCAAAGTAAGCAGGTGGCGCTCTGTAGTTTCAGCCTACGCCCGTGGAAAGAAGGCGTGAGTTTATGTATGTTTGTATGTATTGTTTTGTACTAGAAATTTCTTCTCTATCGTGGGAGAGTGCATTTTAAACTCACATGAACAGTCGGAATCATGAATGCAGGCTATCCAAATATTTGTAACATGGAAAGGCAGACTAGCTATACTATTCTCTATAATAATGACATTGCTAGACTCTATGATAAGCTCGTGAAAGCAGCGGCTACGCGGTCACAAGGTTGTGTTTATAGAGAATAGCACACACAATACACCTAATAAGGTTTGTTGGCAGGTAGAGCTCTCACCATGTGGTGTATAAGGATAGAAAAAGCAGTTGTTTGTTGGTCATTCGGTCATCGGTGGCAATATGGTGAAAATCTTGTAATTGGCGACTGTGTAAGTCCTAGTCGTATTATAATTCTATACCTTTACTTTACTGTACACAGAAGCTGTTTAAAAACCTTTTTAATAAATAAATACACCCATTGATCGCAGGTAAAACTTGGATGAGTCTCGTACAAGACACAAGTGGTGATAACTCGTGGAGATGGACTCAGATTCTATCACATGGAGTTTCTTGCCCATTCTTCTCCATACGAATGGGTGTAGAATCAATTCCATATCATTTCCTTTAATTTTAATAATTGACGTCCAATGCGCCCCTTGATGGCCTAATTGAAATAAATGATTTGGCGTGGCAAAGCTCTACAAAAATGGAATAACTAAAACTAACTGGTCAAGGAATCATCATATTTCGGCCTCATGGACATGGAGGACGGTGGGTCCGCGTATTTCTCTGGCTTGGGGGGACGGTAGGCGCTTGTCTGCGTGGTGTCCGGTATAATGACATCGTCCGGCAGTCGCAAGGTCTGCAGCGCGCGCGCACGTCTGGCTAGGTTAACCGACATGAATGGGAGGTCTGTGGAAAAAAAAAATCTGCAATAAAAAGCGGTCATGCTAGCAAAATTAAGCTCATTGTACAGTTTTTTTATGTATCTATAGTCTCGCGTTTAATCGCCTTACCGAATCTAGAAGAGCTTATCTGTGCTGCTTACCTCTAGAACAGTACTTATTTAGATACTCTGTCCTCTTCATATCTTTGATCTCGTTCTCAATGGGAGTCGGATCAATATCCTTCGACATGTATATCTTGGTGAGCTTCGGGTAGTCATCTGCAAACTATTGAAACTGTGTTAGATCATCCCACACTAGGAATTTCTTCCTATGTCGTGAAAGATGTTCTTTTCAATTTTATCTTTTACTATGCAAATTGCCACCTCGGTTTGTGTAAGACGATGGGTTAGATTTCCCAATTGTTATTTTGTAGATCTTTAACAGTCGTTACTGTTAGTCTGAAGCTCGAATCGGAAAAACCAGTCTCACCACGAGGTATCGTTTTACCCTTTAACAAGGTTGTGGAGGTCACATAGGCAGTCACTACATGTTAAATACTGATATTCAGCAGCATTTGAGATACTATTTCCAACATTTATTAATTTACACCAATAACTACAACATCTTACAGCAGGACATAATCAAAATATACTTAACAAAAACAAACTTAAATAATAACATAAAAAATATCAAATAGATATTCCTACTTCAATTCACCTTTGCGCGCCAGATACAAATTTCGGCAGGCTATCGAACATATCTACCGACGATATATTGTTTATTATATGTGCGGCCCTCAACAATGGGGCAAACTTCAATAAATTAGTCCTAGCCCTTGGCACAAACAAAAGGAGGGCGGCGGCATAGATGGGAAAAGGCTGGATGCATTGTTCACGCAATCACACAACGTAAAATTACGTTTGTATTCACTAAAATCGGTAAAACGTAACACAATTTATATCAAAAAGTTTCTTCATTTTATTTACCCTAGTGACAGCCTTCTTGTAGAACTCCTGGGACAGTGGACAGAGCAAGTCAGGAGACTTCCGCGGGACGTCATTAGTTTTCAACGTGTCGCGGCCAACACCCACTATCATACAGTCATCATCGATGCGCTTGCGACGGGGGCTCTTGCTGCGAACAGAGTTCAAAATGCAAACGGCAAACGATAAACGTAAACGCTTAGGATAGGAGGCTTTAAGGCTGAAACCAAACGAGCGTAATTTTCGAGTCGTGAGTGGCAGAATTTCGGTCGCTTTCATTGTCGCTTTTGCGTCGCGGAAGACTTTTTTTAGGAAAGCAACCGAAATTCTGCAACTCACGACTCAACAATTACGCTCGTTTAGGGGGACCCTAATAGATTTTCAACTTAATACCCAATTAAGCGTATAGTTATACTAATGGAAGTAGGTAACCCGCACTGGGCCCGCATGGTGGATTATGGCCCACTCCCTCTCACAGAGGAGGCCCGTGTCCCAGCAGTGGGAACATTAGGCTGATGATGATGATGATGAAGTAGGTATGTAAAGGTACTTACGGTTTGTCCTTCTTTACATAATCCACCATATAAACCGTCTGGAATTCTATTTCACCGTCGAAGATCGACATTTTGTAAATTACAATGTAAAAAACTTAAAATTATTAAATAAATAGGAGGCTAGATTTTGATCTCTGACAGTTGTTTGTGTACAAGAATTGAAGTTTCCTTGTCATTGTCTTTAATCAATGAACAGACTTATAATAAAAATATATACTACCTCCTTAAAGGACTAAAGTTCAAAGTAAAGCCGGAAACACATTATTTAACACGCCACGCGACGCAACGTGTCGACGACACCCGATTTTCAGTGAGCGCGTGTCGTCGCGTCGGGTGTTCATAGTGTGATTCTGGTCATAGAAAACAATACATTTGATTTGACTCAACACGCATCACGTTTCGTCGGGTGGCGTCGGGTGTTAATAATGTGTTTCCGGCTTAAATCTTAGTCCATACATGCGAACGGTACGTCAAACCGTGCTACTCGGCATGGAATGGCTTTGGTCACAACGTCTTGCGCGCGCGCATGTTTTGAGCATGTCCACTGTAAAGCTTAGCTAGCTCATAGAGGACAGCAGAGCAAGGCATTTCACCATTGGCCTTTTATTGGTAAAATCATCAAATGAGTCCTCCCACCCTGGGCGGAGAGACTGTCAGACTTGTACTGACTAAAATACACTGTGATCCTTCAATAGACCTTTACGTTCCATGGTCACGGTTACCTGAGACATGAGACAGTCCCGCGACCCTCACCGTCCATTGGTCTGCATTGCCTTTAATAAACGGCTACAAGTACTTAAATAAATAAAACACAAAATATTTAAATATAAATTTATAATCACTTTTATTACTATACATTAATGGTGAAATAACTGGTATTATAATAATTCTGTTATACGTAATTACATTCTTTCCACGCGTCTTTCTCAAAGCGACGCGAGAGCAAACAGTGCGATTTTTAATTTTTATAGCAACTTGTCCTTTATAAAAGACTAGCTGTTGCCAGCGGCTTCACCCGCTCTACAACTCGAAAATTATCCCACGGGAACATAAAATCAGGATAAAAACTATCCTGTGTTAATCCAGGTTATAAACTATCTGTGTACCAAATTTTAGGCAAATCCGTTCAGTGGTTTTTGAGTGAAAGAGTAACAAACATACCTACATACACATACACATGCATACATCCTCACAAACTTTCGCATTTATAATATTAGTAGGACATGTACTATGTAAACTGGAACTTTGACAATTTCAAATTGACAATTTTTAAGGAAAAAATTAGTTCCTTCTTCGCACACCAGAGGCGCTGTTCCATTTTTTCATACAAGAAACGCTGTAAATACTGGAAAGACGCTGTAAAGTAAAAGAGTGAAAACTCTTGCTAAGGGTACTGATGGCCGAGACAAGCGGCAATAAACAGAAAATAATAATATTTACAACTTTATACTCAGAGCATAAAGTTGAAAATCTATTAGACTACGATACGAATTGATTTTCAACTTTAAGTTCTAGAACATAGAGTTGAAAATAACGTAAAGACTACAGAGCGTATTAGTTTATTTGCCACTTGCCCAGGCCCTCTGGAATAGTAGGTGTTACATTATACACATTACTTCAGTTCGGTTTCGCAGTATTTTTTTTTAACAACAAAGCCGACTCTAAGCTATTTTACGCAAAATCGGTTCGAGTTAATCGGCAAACTTCTGGATCATGTTCGAGAGAGGTTTGCGCGTAGCCTTTACTGCCCTGCTTTCCCGAACCAGGCCAACGCAAACACATGCGTAGCACAACTTAGATTCGCCTTTTATTATATCTTTCAACTTGAATATCGTAGTTTTAATTAGCCCATTTTTAAGTTTCACTGTAAATATTAAGTAGTAATAAACACGTTTGCTTTCTCGATTAAAAATCGCACCGTCTACAAACACTCTTAGCATTCGAAATATAAACTTAAAATAACTTCTTAGGGTGGTTCCACACTAGCGTAAGATCGCTACAAATATCGCTAGACGCTTACATGTAGCGTCTTTATAGAAGAACATGTAAAAATGGCATCGATGTTATTAGTTAAATCAAGATTAAGCTCTTTTATATGTAGCAAAATTCTATACACGAATATTGGTTTGTTAGAATATCTATAAGTAGAAGTAATGATGTTAATATTATGTTTTAGTTACAGGCAAATAAGCTAAAAAAATCTGGCAAATAATCTTCAAATAATGCTTCCTTTGCACTATCATTCCGTCTCTGTCATCTTCTAAAGAGTGACAGAAATGGAACGATGAATTCCAATGAAACGTACTAGAGTCCGCGCCACTACTCATAAACTTTTAACGCGGCGCTAGTGTATGTTCAAATTATAACAATATGCATTAAAAAAAAATGTGGTGGTGCGGTCTCAAATTTTTTTATCTATCATGATGACTTTGACAGTTCTATTTATCTGTCTCATTCCGACATTACTTGTTAAAACGAGATAGTAATATTTTTATCCAACGTCGAGATCTTTTTCGTACAAAAACAATATTATGACTAATTTATCAAAACTACCCATATATATTCTAACGCGCTATACAAGATTTCTATACATTACAATAAAACTAACTACTTTCAGTCAGTCATCTTGTTATATTCTCAGATTATAGCTTTTAATATCTACACAGGTATTAGACTGCTTTGATTCAGGTATTTTTTTAATTAAAAAGGACAGGTATTCATTGAACTTTTGTTTGATGTCAAGCCTCGTAATAATTATAAAAAGTATACATCTTGAAACTTTACAAGTGGGACATTGTAAAACAAACTTTTACTATGAATTCTGCACATTATTGCGGAACGATTTCAAACTTTGTAGTAACAATTTAAGTTTTTAACCACCAGGACCAGACTGACGCCAGACTGAGCGTGTAACCTTTGACTAATAGCGCTGACGTGTGAACAGATACATGAGAATGCATTTATTCTATTTCGGCGATTTTTCAACGCCCGGAAAAAAAACGCTTGTGCAAATGGGAACTTATTCGTCTTTTTTCAACGCAGTTGTGTATGGAAAACCTCTATTTTCTTTATCACTGGTTATTTAAGGCGGAGCTGCGGAGGTTGCACAATAAAGTACTAAATCCATAGTAAAGTTTTGCAAGTCCCTTACAAAATGCATATTTTCTTCAATGTTCTATAATCAAAGCAGCCCACAATAATATTTCTATCAGACACGTAAATAAGCCTTTCATACTATAAAATACACAAAAAATCTGCATCACAGATTCCTTTAGGCTTAAACTTGGTTATTTACACAACGTTAATAAATAGACAAACTTGCGATTAGTCGCAAATATGCAAGACAAGTCGCAGGTTCGTTGACCACCTTATTTAGAGAAGCAAAAGCTTCACAAATGTTGAGTTTTTTTTTAGACTATTTAGATAAAATGGGTCACATTTAGTTCGTACTAAGCCCTTTTGTTGTTTCAATTGCCCTTTGCGTTCTAGGGCCGCTGTAACCTCTTGACATATTCCTGGTAACATTATGCTACGTTCACACGCTCGCGTTCAACTCTACATTCAACGTGCACATTCACATTCAGGAGCGTGTAAACGGTACGCCCGAGCCCGTGAACGCGCCTGTGAACGTAAATGCCGCGAATCAGGCAAGTGTCGGTTTTTTGGCAAAGTTCAAAGGATGAGTGTGCGGGCGCCCGGTGACTGTTTACACGCGCGCTCGCACGCGGCTGCATGCCGCGCAGCCCGCCAGGCAGCCCGCCGGGCTGCACGGCGCGCGTGTGAACGTAGCATAATAGGCTGTTTAAGATGGTGATATTAGATAGTACTAGTTTGCAAATGAATCTATACTTTATCTATATTAGCGTAGAGTTTGTTTCTCTAAATCAGGTTTAATCTTCATAATTTGTCTACATTTTATTAAAATAAAAATATTTTTGGTTCTAATTTAGGATGTTAGTCAAAATTTTAGTTTACATGAACAAATAAACTGAAAAATGACTGAAATGATCCATGTTAAAGTAATTTAATATATTTTGTCGATTTCGTTATACATTTTTAGAACTACCTTCAATCATTAGTTTAAACTGTCATATAAAATTAACGTCTCGGTATAATATCATGAAATAAGTCTATAGTAGAGCGAAATATGTTTAGGTAAAATAATTACACAATAAGATATTATAATTGTGCTATACTGACTGACGATGTTTCACTATTTCTGAAAACATTACAAAGTAAATCTTCGAGAAAAGTGCGTTCCATTACATTTTTTATTAATTTAAATTTTGTTAATTTTTGCAATATTGTTGTCGCTTCATTATAATAACAGACTTGTTTTTGCGAGGCCACAGCGTTACATGAAATTATGAAAGTTAAAGTTGCGCGTTTGTAGCGCAACTGTTAGGCGTTAATTGCGAAACTATAGGACGCTTATCGCGCAACTGTTGTGCAGTTATTTGCAACAATCGAAAACTGTCTCTCAAGTTGCCATTAACTCTTTGTTTACAAATGACGAATATTGATTTGTGTATTCGCAACGTTTCAAGAAACAGTGAAACATGAATAATAATTATCGCATAATATATAATGAATACTGGTTACCATACAACTTAAATCTATTGAATATTTTCAATAAATGATATGAACATGGTCCTATTCCGTTTAAATTAATGTTGGTGTCCATTTTAGAATATACAGAACAAGAAACCAGTAACCTTATGTTTAAGATATCAGCTTTGTTTCATAAAAATATAAATAATATTCCTACATAGAAATATTTAGATTGGAATTATAAAATCGTTGTAAAATTAATAACATTTTTCTTTTAGAATCGAATAAACAAACCAACAGAGAAAACATAGTATTATAAATATTCTTAGAATCATTTAAAATTTGATTGAAGAAATAAACGTACTTAATAATTAAACAATATATTATGCATGTAGAAGATAAATATTGCAACAAAGAAGCGGATTGTAATGAACCCTGGCATTTACTATGGCCATGGCACACAAAAATGATAGTGGAAATTATTATAAAAATGAAAAATAATGATAATTTTACTTCTACATTAATTAGCACTTCTATTTTGCAAAATCTTACAGTTATAACTAAGATAACACATGCAAAAAGCTTGCTGTTTTGTCTTAGAAGGACATTCAAACTAATTGCAAGTACAGCTTATCATAAGTATTACCAGTTATAACTGCAAGTTGCAAGAATTAGTTAAATCTTAGTAGTATGTGAAAGTCTTGCAGATACTGCGATTTAGACTAGTCCTTTCTTACATGCACGACACTGGGTATATTTTTGTTTTTGGTTGATTCTGACGTTTGATAATTCATATTTTTGTTGATTTCGAGAAAAAAGGCAGAGAAGTTAAACAAATCTACATTTTCATGAGTTTAAGTTAGCATCCGAACTTGATCCTTTTATTTTCAATTTACATTCAAAAGAAACGGAATGTCCAACATTGTTTTTCCTCTACCTATTTCTTCAAATTCAAATGAGAATTTTGTGACCAACACTATATAAAACAATTTATTAACAAGTTTAAAGACCACTTCAAATAGTCATTCCAATTTATAACCGACTAACTTCACACCAAAACAAAATTCCGTATAAAAAATCGCGCAACTGTTGCGCCACAAACGCGCGTTTTTTATACGAAATCAGGATTGAATTACCTAGTTAAACTCCACAGACGTGACAGCTGAAAAAAAGCCACTTACCACTATCATCATGGACCATCAAATAAATGATTAAATCATTTTTTTTTTATATTTTCCTATATCTTCGCATTTTCGAGTGTATTTGATTAATTTGTTGCAGGATCCAAGACAGTTAAATTCAGCTTGATTGCCGACGTAATGAAGCTCAACGATGTCCCAGACAGTTTTTCAGGGTCACCACTGTTAATCTAGGGCACAAGAATCAAATTTTTTCACTAGCCAAAATTCTGCCAGTAACTTGAGCCATCGAACTTTGCACTTAGTGGTAATTGTATGGCGTACAGAAGTTGCAGTGGTTTGGTAATGTAGCGGTTTTGCCCCAAACGAAAATACCATATCGATCAGACATCTATGGAGTTTACCTACCTAATTAAATTCTTCTTTCTCATTCCATATTCCTAGTTCACTTATCTATACTTCCGTCCCCCCGTGTCCTCGTCCATGTCCTCGCGTCAGTAAGGCCGATCGTCCTCGCAGTACGACGCGGTCCGCCGTTGCTATGGCACCCTGAACGGCACCACCAGGTCTTCATGGTGTTCCACTCGGAGCTCGGAGATGGCGGCCGCGGCTTTTTTCACGGCGTTTGTTATCTGGAATTTGATTTTGAGTTTTGTAGTTCAGCCTATACTGGGACATAGTTTCTTTTCTGTGACAGAGAAGTTGGCCATAGTTACAAGACCCACTGTGGGTCCCAGGTCTAACTGTTTGAGTATGTCATTTTAAATGCACCTAAGTAACAAAGGAACTTCTTAGTGTAAGGAAACCTTCCTTTACCAAGTTGAGTGCAGCAGTGATGAAAATTAATTACATACGTATGTTTTCGCACACGTGCATGCTTTCGCAAAAATGTTAGGTAATAATTACAACACTTGAGTTGAGGAAGCAACCACTGATCTTCACTCTGTTTATTAAGACTCCATAAGGTTTAAGAGCGACAGTAAAAGCACTTAGTAGTGTGTGCAACAAAAACAAATAAATTGGTTGTTTAATTAAGATGTTATTTGATCCTTCTATTAGAATCATAATACCACCAACGACTACTCCAAAGAGCCATTATGTTGGAATTAATAAAACTTAGAAGACAACTCACTAAGTCCTTATCCTCAGCCGGTAGAGCCGGCCTGGCCAGCAAGGCGGCTCTCTCGGAGTGCGGCAGGTCCGCCAGCAGGCGCGGCGCGGGCGCACCCCCCGCACCCATCCCCGCCACCCGCGCGCTGTACACGCGCACGCGCTCGCTGTACGCACCCGCTTCCAGCGCGTACGGCCCCAGTGCGCCTACGTCGATGACGTTGCTGGAATGAGAGGATGACAATTGTTATCAATTAGTTTGACCAGGCCTACTGAGACCTAATTGGAGTGCGAAAAAGGAAAGAAAATGCCAGAAAATTGGTCATTATGCAAACATATATAATGTAGTAGTATACAAACATTAAATGTAAAAAAATGCCAAGTTTCTCGATGCAGTCTTTCCATCGTAAAAAGTTTTGAAATCTCATAGAAGCCAAGTCCTATTCAAATTATTTTGTAGTTATAAATCAACATTTAGTAATTGTATCAATAGTTTTCTTTATATTATAACTATAGTGACTTGGCAATGAGCACAAATTAAAAGCTGCTTGCTGCCTGGAATTATGTGCAAGTTGCTTATTTTTTTTCATTATGTGCTCAGTGGCAGTCTCGTGCAGTATCCTGTTGAGCGCGTTCTGCTCGTCAGGCTTGCGGGGCGGTGTGGACGCTGACACTGCAGACACCGACGTCTCCTGCTGTTATGTAGTTATGCCAAGTGGCAGTAATAACAACACTCACGTGGCAGTCTCGTGCAGTATCCTGTTGAGCGCGCTCTGCTCGTCAGGCTTGCGGGGTGGTGTGGACGCCGATGCTGCAGGCACCGGCGTCTCCTGTTGCTGCTCCGTCACCTCGAGGAGGTGGGTCCTCTCGTTTACTGTGTTTTCCTGGAAGTACAGTTTATTTTTTTTTTAACAACTCCCGATTTCATACATCTGGTCATACAAGCGCGGCGTATTGAGAGTTTGGAGTACTTCACCAGATCTTCCTGAAGAAGATTACATAAGAACCGTAGCAGCTTTTCATAGTTTCGGCCTATCCCAATGGAAAAGAGGCATTATTCATGTATGTATCTTATGTAAATCTAGATTTTGGGGAAGATGTGTAGATGGCGGGACAAGCTGAATAAAACCAACGACCAATGGCCATAATTGGCTCGGAATACCGTACTCATGGGGAAAGGTGCCTAGCTTGGAATTACGGTGTCAGTAAGTCCAAATGGGATAATAAACTATGAACAGGGATTGGCATTTGATAATGCATTAAGTAGGTACCTATACGTGCCACAAAAACAACTTCAAAACAAGCTTAGAAAATAAATAATAATGAAATCAATGAAAGCCAGCGCAGTCAAAAGTGAATAAATACTTAATAAGATTATCCAATCAAAAGGTTATTAGGTTAATGTTGCAATCAATTATTAAATTAATTGCTAATTTATTAATAACGGATCATGAATTATTATAATTGTTTATTTTGAAGTGATTGCGCAAGTAGCTAGGTACAGACGCCAGGACATTACCTACCCCAATCTTCTATTTTTGTGCCTCAACAGACAGCACATCAACTTACCTCAATCTGTCAAATGAGTTAAAGTTTCGATTGGTAAATTTGACAGATTCGGGTAGGTTGACCTGCTGGCGTCTGTACCTACTGATATTAAAACAAAAAGGAAAATATTAATATTAAAATAGCATTATTAAGGAACAAATAGACTTTTATCAGTGTTTATACTGCAGCTGTAGTAATTTGTCTGATAAGGTCTGTTCGATGATTGCAGATCGACCAAGTACACAATAATTTAATATGACTGTTTGTAATGCGGCGACTGACCATTCCTAGTGAACCTGGTTCACCCACATTTAGGGCGTGGCCCCATGTCAACGGCACGGCACCGCCGCCGGCGGACAGCACGGCGGCGCCGTGCCGTGCCACGGCGTACCCGATATTGCGTTACCCAATATTTTCTTTAATTTTGTTTTTTCTTCTCGTCTTAACAACAACCGGAGCAGGATACGTCTTTCGCGGTCCATATCAAACCAAATCTGTAATTTTTAGGGTTCCGTAGTCAACAAGGAACCCTTATAGTTTCGCCATGTCCGTCCGTCCGTCCGTCCGTCCGTCTGTCCGCAGTTTAGCTCAGAGACGCACAGTACTAGAGAGCTGTAATTTGGTGTAAATATACGGATTTGTTGTGCCAAAAAAGTGGTAAAATAAAATCTCGTAAAATATTTTTTTTAGGGTACCTCCTGTACACGTAAAGAGGGGATGTTTTTTTTTTTTCTCGCGTACCCCTTAGTGTGGGGTATCATTAAATAGGTCTTTAAAAAATATTGATAGTCTCCATTAACAATTTTTTGATAAAAAAATTCGTTTGTGAAATATTAAGCTTTAAAGTGCTAAATTTTGCTCGACTGGAGTGTCCCCCCCCTCTACCAGCTAAACGGTTATGTTTGGGGGTGTGAAAAAATTCACAATAGTAGTATATATGTATAACGAAGTTTATGTTTTTACGGTATGTTTTTTGGGGATAGGTAGGTTTTTATCGTCAACTATTTTTAACTTACTTCAAAAAAAGGGGAGGTTCTAAATTCGTCGTAATCTTTTTTTTATGTGTTTTCCCCGATTTCTCAAAGACTCCTGGACCGATTTTGAAAATTCTTCTCTTTAAAATTAAATTTAGCGAATCAGTTTAGTTAATTCGCATAAGTATTTTGATGGGCAACTACGGAACCCTACACTGTGCGTGGCCCGACACGCACTTGGCCGGTTTTTTTTATTTTTGGATACACTTGCTGAGCGGGTACGAACACGACGCCGTAGCGCGGCACACGGCGCGCGGCGCCGCACCGTAGACATGGGTCCACGCAAGTTATGTTTAAGTCCCATGAGGGTATGCATATTGCCATAAAGCAGGCACTAAAATTCCACTAAAAAAGACCACATACTTATGATGGGGCTTCCCTTAGAGCCAAAGCCTGCCGGGCTCTCGGGACTGTCCTATCAGGTGACCGCGGCTCCGGAACGTAAAAGACTATTGAAGGGCTATAGATATTTCCAAGTAAAAAAAAGGACCACAGTACCACACAATTAACGAACTGCTACATAGACCAACAAGGTATTGACTGGCCTGTTGTTGGTCTAGTGGTTAGTGACCCTGACTGCTATGCCGTGGGTTGTGGATGGATTGGATATGTAGATGACAAACAGGTATTACAGAAAACATTGAACTTTAGATATCATCAAATACAATAAATATACAACTACCGCACAGCACTGCAAGTTGTCACAGATGTACGTAATTCTAAACCAAACTCGTGTTGCAACTGCAGTATCATGTTATGTGCTTTCAATAATGATCTGTTTACCACATTCATATTATTGTTCTCTTTAATAATTTAATTATAAATTCTCTAGCTGGTCCCTGTAGTTTCACCCCGCTGATCGGGTCCTATTGGTGATAGCGTGATGTTATAGCCTTCCTCGATAAATAGACTACCCAACAGAAAAATATATTTTCAATTCGGATAAGTAATTCCTGAGTTTAGCGCATTCAAACATTCTTCTAAGGGCTGGTTTTTCAATAGTCGGATAACCGTTAACTGAGGAATAAAAATGGCAGTTTGACAGCTTATCTATGGAAAATATGTCATACCATTATTTTGATTCCTCAGGTAACGGTTAACTGACTATTGAAAAACCAGCCCTAATTAAAATACATTGAAATTATGTCTCCTTTACATCATCATCATCAGCCTATAATGTTCCCACTGCTGGGACACAGGCTCTGTGAGAGGGAGTGGGCCATAATCCACCATGCGGGCCAAGTGCGGATTGGTGGATGTCACATGTCTGCGAATTTTTGGTTCCAGGACATGCCGGTTTCCTCACAATGTTTTCCTTCACCGTTTTGAGAGCAGTGGTGATGAAATAAATTACAGAAAGTAATGCGCCTGGCAGGGTTCGAACCCACGACCTACAACTCGTAAGTCGGGACCGATACCACTGGGCCACCACTGCTCCTTTGCATAGCAAGGGGATAACCCAGGCTTACAGTAACATCATTAGCTTTGAACTCAAAGCAATTCAATTTCACTAGTGTTCACAACACAGAAAAAACGGTGACCAATTACGGTAGAAAATAGATGTTATTCAGAAAACCATTATTATTGTGAACCATATTATTTTGACTGCAAATGACCTCTTATCAGAATATCTGTTTCCTGTTTATTAAAATGACTGTTGAAAAAGTAATACTTACCTATTCATGAACATGATTATGTTTGATTTTTTTTTAAACTATGTAGATTTTGTATTATGCAATGGGGTCAAAAATGATGTTTTTGTTTATTTTTAAACGTTGAAATGCAAACAATCAGACTTCTCCTCATAACAACTATGCAGTTTAAACAATTTATTATTATCAAATTTTTTTGTAGTTTTCATAATAAATTTACATTTACATGTACAGAAACTATCAAGGGTCCTTATGATATAAACAGGTTTTTCCCTATACAATTTTTTTTTTATTAAAGTAAAATCTGTCAATGTTTTCAGCGTACAGGGAAAACACAAAAAGTTGTAAATTTTAAAGTTGGTCCGTTTACACTGAAAGTCACGAAGCAGAGTTTGTTGACTTACTGAGTTTTCCCTCTACAATCAATTTTAAATGCAAGTGACAATTATTAAGAACTAAATAATCATGGTTTTTAAAAATAGGTTATAAATTGTCAATGTTTACAATGTAACACTAATACATATGAAGAAGTGGGTGGATAAAAGAGATAGAGGTGATTCATTTACAACTAATGTGATTATTAGCCAATAATAATTTATTTCCAATAGAATTGTAAACAAAAATAGTCAAGACACATCTGTCTGTTGAACCTTAAGAAAGTGTTATAAACATGCAAAAACTGGTTACAAAAACAAGGATCCCCACCAAAAACATTAAATGTAAAAAAATGCCAAGTCTCTCGATGCAGTCTTTCCATCGTAAAAAGTTTTGAGATCTCATAGAAGCCAAGTCCTATTCAAATTATTTTGTAGTTATAAATCAACATTTAGTAATTATATCAATAGTTTTCTTTATATTATAATTATAGTGACTTGGCAATGAGCACAAGTAAAAACAAATAAAACGGCATATTTGGAGGAGTTGAAAGTTACACACACCGCATGCGTAAACATTCTCTTTTACTTTATATATTCTCTTAACATTCATCATTTACTTTCATAAAGCGATGGCTTTATGAAAGTAAATGATGAATGTTAAGAGTAAGGTATTCTTAATAATTGTATCGGAACATGTAGTCGGTAGTGACCATCATGATTCACACATAACAAATAATCTGATCACAGGTCTCATCAGTAACATTTGCTCATAATTCCAGGCAGCAAGCAGCTTTTAATTTGTGCTCATTGCCAAGTCACTATAATTATAATATAAAGAAAACTATTGATATAATTACTAAATGTTGATTTATAACTACAAAATAATTTGAATAGGACTTGGCTTCTATGAGATCTCAAAACTTTTTACGATGGAAAGACTGCATCGAGAGACTTGGCATTTTTTTACATTTAATGTTTTTGGTGGGGATCTCATTCATTTTTGTAAGTGTATTTCTTTCTTTTTTTTTAGGTGGCCTCATAATTTCTTGGACTTCAGCTACTTTTTTGCTTAGGACCCATTCTCTATCTAACAAACGAAATAGAACTAAACTAACTAACAAATAACTAAATAAATATATATCTACTAACTTACAAACTAAATGTAACTAAACTAAATAACACCTAAACAACTAGATATGTAACTATGTCTATGTTATATTAATAAACTATTTTCCTAAATAACTGTTTCAGTAACAATAATAAATCTACTATCTAATCCGGCTAACTTAAGTTCTCCGAATATCGCTATTCGCTACAATATTTTTTTAGTTTCGAAATGAACAATCATAGATGAGAAATGAAAATTATCGAATTATTTTAAAGTACTACTTAGACTGCGCTCTTTAACGAAACCATAGCACGATTCAGACAGGTACAACGCCATCTATCGACCGCGCATGCAATATTTATCGCAATACAATGGAGTTTTAGCTTTATTAATTTAATGAATTATGAACTTTATGTATTAATTATAGTCTATGTATTACATTTATATAATTCTTTTCTATTCTATGTATGTATTCATCCAATTGAATACTTAAACAACGAACAAAGTTAACAATGCAGTCAAAATCCATACACAATGTTCTTGCCAAACCGCAAATATAAAATTGTTTTCTATGGTATATTATTTTTTAATGTTTTTATAATTTTTCCTTTATATGTGGCTAATGACCTATCTTGGTGCAAAATTTGAAGTTTCTAAGTCTGCTAGAAGTACCTTAGATTTTTGATGATCGGTCAGTGAGTCAGTCAGTCAGTGAGTGACAAAATGGTGTAACTTTGATCGACCGTAACTCCTAAACTATTAATTTAATTGGCATGTAATTTCAAACTTAAGCTTGATCTAATGCCTACTATTATTCACCGAAAACCTAAACTCCTAGCTTTGTCCACGTCGAAGATATAGGGGGGGCGAAACAGCCACGAATCGCTTCGAGAAAAGATGGTACGGCCGTGCCCGTTTTGCTCGAGACTTGGCGGGGCACTGCCGTGCCCCCAGATAATTGTGCATTTATCTAAACTTGTTTATAACTCCACAACAAAGACTGTTTTGCCTTATTAGATTTTTCCCATGTTTTTATACACTCACTTTTCTTGTTTGTTTAAGTTCCCATTTTAAATTAACTATGTACTTTGTATGTGTTTAAAAAGCGTGCCTGATGGTAATAAAGGTAGAATAAATTACGTATAAATGATGGCACACAATGGTCTTGATAAATAAACATTCGGACAAAGACCTCCGCAGAACTTTCTAAAACAAGGAGGTATTTGTAAACTCTTGCTATCTAGAAGATCTATAATAACTAAACCATACTGTTTAGGTATTTATTTCGATATAATGTCACTCAACTGGGAAAGTGGCGTTAAAGATAACGATTGTATGTCAGTGTCATGTTGCAAACGGGAAATAGAACAAACGGTTCCTTAACCACGCATATTTCACGCTCGAAACATGCTGTAGGCATTTATAAATCCTCCATGTAACATAGACACGCTATTTAGCTAATACACGTAAAAATATCGTTTTAAATGTACCTGTGGATCAGTGTCTTTGTGGCAAATACTGTAGCAGCACCCCATGACGGCGCTTTTTAGCGAGTCGAAGCATGAATGCAACGAGCTGTCTTCGTCGTCGGACTGCATAAATGTTTGTATTTATTGTCTCCCGATGAGGATAAAAATAGAAAATTCCGTATTTCGCAGCGGGCGAAACTCGGAAAGCAAAAATGACAGGTGTGTATGACACATAGAAAACATGAAATGTCAGTGTCAAGTTATGGTCAGTGTTGCCGTTAGGACAATCTAGTTTGTGGCCACATGTAAGAAAAAAGTAGCCAGTTTTGCAAAAAAATCTCTTTCAAAATTCGGCTAGAAGTGGCTAAAGTGCTTTTGGCCAGATACTGTTAGGTATCCAATTACTATTGTTAAATATTACAATTTCGGCATGGTGATAAATGGGTTAAATAAAACAATTTTAATACTAATTAGTATTTGACATTATTAAAAGCTAACAAACGTTCAGCTAGTGAAAAATATTCTCAATTTTTTGGTTTAAAATTAAAAATCAATTCCAAAGTCTACAGTGACATCTGGAGATTCATTAATCTCTTCGTCAATGGGTGATGATGTGGATGGTATTTCAATTTGTTTGACCGATTTGACCGTTTTTGTGACTTTGTTTAAAACTTCAGTAGGCAAAACATAATTGTGGCAAGCTTTTTTTAATATTTTTAATTGTTTTTTTTTTATTTTGGTTTAATTAATCGGTAGACTTCTAATAGTAATTTAGTAAAAGTTTAGCAATCGAAAAATCAGCCAGAAGTGGCTAGATTTATTTTGGTGGCTAAAATGGTTTTCTGTTTGGCTAGAACTGTTGAAAATCCGCTAGATCTAGCCACAAAGTGGCTAAAACGGCAACACTGGTTATGGTTTCGTTCGGAAGTTGATTTCTGATTTTAAGATTATTTTGATTACAGCATGGCCAGAACGGATTGAAACAGAACTAAAATTTTTATTTCTGACAGCGTTTTAAAATCTTTGATATTTGATGTAAACAAAGACCGCAGGTTTGTTAGATTTATTAATGTGCCATAAAACTAACGTAATAAGTGAAAATGAAATAAAATAAAATCATTCAAAGTGCGTCATTCGCGCTACCAGCGCGAAGACAGTGGCGACTTCCGGTTTTCTACATTTTTATGTCAAGCTGTAGTAAAGTTCATGATAGATTTTTCCATTTGTTTCGTACTTTCGTCAACCATGTTGGTTTCTAATATTGATCACAAGATGGTCTGTTGTTATTGGATTACTTTTTAAAAATAAAAATGGTTATGTGTCCGCTAACAACTGCCTACAAGCGTATTACTTACTTTCTGTGCTTGCTTTGAGGATCGGGATCGTAGATAGCAAGTGGCGGTTTAGTTTCTGCCTACCCCCATGAGAAGAAGGCGTCAGCTTACGTTACTTACCTTTTTGAATTATTTACTGAAATGACGACGAAGAACGGAGCATTATTATTTTGTTTGTCTGCATTTTGATCAAAACGTTTTTCTATGACTGTCAAACTAAATATTTGAACGCACCAAGAACGCACCCAGATTCGTTGCTTTGTTGTCAAACTCATGTCAAGTCAAACGTCAAACACGGTCTCAAGTGTCAATTTGTCATTTGACAAGTAGGATAAAAATATTGAAAAATCACAAAAAGTCAAAAACACGTCGACGGAGAAGTTTTCGATAAATACGGTTATTTTTAATTAAATATGCTAAGATATAGGGGTAAAAAGAAAGTTATTGACAGAGTGAAGGAGCTGGACGCCTTTCCAAAAGTACCGGAAGAATACGTGGACAGTACACCGGTAGGCGGCACATTCTCGGTTATCGCATTTCTTATAATTATGTGGCTGATATACAGCGAAGTTAGTTACTATCTAGACAGTAATTTAGTGTTCAAATTCATGCCGGATATTGATATGGACGAAAAACTCCGAATAAACATAGATATGACTGTTGCTATGCCCTGCTCGAACATTGGGGCAGATATTCTGGATTCTACTTCACAAAGTGTATTCGGTTTCGGAGAGTTACAAGAAGAGGACACGTGGTTCGAGCTAACCCAGGAGCAACAGGATGCCTTTGATGCTGTAAAGTACCTAAATTCTTATCTCAGAGAAGAGTACCATTCTGTTTGGCAATTGTTATGGAAAAAAGGGCATGGATCTGTTCGCGCCACGATACCGGCCCGGAAGACAAAGCCTAATCGTCGACCAGACGCATGCAGACTTCATGGTGTCCTAACACTAAACAAAGTTGCTGGAAACTTCCATGTTACAGCAGGAAAAAGTTTACATTTACCTAGAGGACATATACATTTAAACATGTTGTTTGATGACACACCCCAAAACTTCAGTCATAGAATTCACCGTCTCAGCTTTGGTAGCCCTGCTAATGGAATAATATACCCTCTAGAAGGTGATCTTAAAATCACGCAGGAAGAAAACATGCTGTTCCAATACTTTATAGAAGTGGTCCCGACAGATGTAGATACCACATTTGAAACAATAAAAACATTTCAGTACTCTGTCAAGGAGCTTGAAAGACCAATCAGTCATTCAAAAGGTTCTCACGGAGTCCCCGGTGTCTTCTTCAAATATGACATGGCTGCGTTAAAAGTCAAAGTATACCAAGAAAGGGAGAATGTACTACAATTTACTTTGAGACTGTTTTCAATCATCGGTGGCATTTACGTTGTGGTTGGATTTTTGAATACTTTAGTTTTAGCTGTAAGAACAAACTTTATCAAGAAAGCTGCACCCGTTGCAGCAGCGCACAAACAAGCTTATGATGCTAAGATTCGTCCGCAGACGAATCCATTGTTAGTCACACCTGACCTAAGTGTTCCCGTAGAACTAGTAACACCTTGATAGCAAATGAATGTTAGTCATAAGTATTATTATTTTCCAATATTTGTATTGTATATAGAGATTTTTATAAGAATTGTTTCACTGAAATCTAATTTGAATCTTAATTAATATTTATTGTTGCTTGACATTTTTATTGACTTCAATCATTTTACTCCACTATTAACTAAGATTGATATGATAAGTTAAGTAGACATGTTTTATACAATTTTATATGCATTGAGATTATTTATACAATGTCAAGTTGGAATTTTCAATTTAAATTATTTCTAAGCATGAAACTAGTTCAAAATAATAATTACTTACACCTATTGTTTTTATATTTTTATGTATTGTTTGGTATAAAACTATGCATTTTTTATAGACTTCTCTCTATGTGAAATATTTTTTTACATTTTTATTGTTTGATGTGCTCTTTTTTTCTTCCTAAAATTTTATAAGACTGAAGAAAGACACTCCTACCAACAATAACTTTGTAAAGAACTTCTTGTGACGTCAAATTGACTCTGATGACTATCGATTAAGTCAATAAGATGCCTTTTATTAAACAAATAATGCAAAAGCATCCGGTTCGATAATAATGTTCAATAAAATAATGTTTTACATGCAGGTGTTTTACTTGCCCTTAAATTTTAGCATGCGGGGCTAGGGGGGTTGGGTAAACGGTTCTGTGGCGGCAGTGGCGGTGTCTCTCTTGCTCTCGCACGCGCGGTGTATCTTGCATCGTGGCGCACGCTCCGCTTCTCTCGACTCTGTTCTCGTCGTAGGGCCGGCAGCCATTCGCGCGGCGGCATCGCCCCACGACGAACCTGTTACTGCGTTCGATCAACGAAAACAGTCGAAAAGTTTCCCAACTTTTTTAAACGGGCCCATGATACAACACTTTTTTCTCCAGAATCAGCAGTGCGGTGAAATAAAAGTGGTCAATCTTGACGAGTGTTTGTGAAGTGCGTCTACGGTTTTTTTATGCAATTGCAATTTACCGTTTCAATTGTACTTTACTGTTTTGTTCGATAAAAAAAGCGCGTAAGTAAAGTTGCAATATTCGTCGAGAGGGCCGTATATGGTACAGTTGAATCTTGGGGTCTGGCGTCGGTGAAAGTAGACCTTTGTTAAGTTCAAAAGGACACTGGCGTGCAACTAGCTCGAAACGACACGTTTCGCCTGCAGTTTGCGAGGTGAGCGGCATGAATTACCTACTTAGTAACTCTTCAAAACTACAGTTATCTTTACAACGAGAGTTTTTTTTATCATCGTTGCATTCAAAATAGTATTTCTTTCACTTAGAATTAGTTAGATTAGTGCCGTTATTTGACTTGATATCAGTTGGTTTACTTAGTCTACATGTTGTTAGTGAGCGTAGTTATTATTCTTTAATACCTACATGCGTCGGTGTTTCATTCGTATCAACTAAGTTCGTAAACACTACTGCTACAAGTTTTTTTTTTTGTCAGTACTCCGCAATGAAACAACTCCCATTATGCCTGTACCTTTTTCCCACAAGTATGTGAACCCCTGTGGTTGTAATTGCTTCTGTTTCTAAAATCGATACCTAGTTCATTAAGACTGGCAGCCAGCTGAACGACTTCGATGCCATTCATGCAGCGCAACTGTAGGTCAGTGCCCTATACCCTACCTGTTGACTCGGCACTCCCCGTTGAGCCGGTTCTCCTACACCAACGGCGGACTGAAAAAAACGTCAGGTTTCAACTGACATTGAATAATAAATCGATGGTTTCGACAGAAAAACATGTTGAGTAACAGCTAACAGATGAATTGACGGCGTGCAAAAAACAGAAAAGAGGGAACGACTTTAGAGGGCTGCTTCTAATTGAAATAACTTAGGTACTCGGAAACCTGACTCACTTTAACTTTTTTTTCTTTCCTTTTGGATAGGAAACCTCAGCGTTAAATTAACTTACTTACTCTTTTATAAGATGAAAAGATAGCGAAACGTAATTCAGTGATCTAAATCGGTTCATCAATAATTCCGAAGATTATAATCTAGCGAACAAGGTTAGCAACTTTCTCTTACCGATAGATAAGCAAACGAAATTGGCACCCTTTATTATTGAAGTCATTACTGGTAAAAGAAAAACGAAATTCGATAAACATCTCGAAGAACCTTTCGCTGTGGAATTTGGAGGCAATAGCTACTGTACTGATTTTTGAGCAATTTTGGGCGATTAGATTCAGCAAAACGGAAATGATAAAAGATACGATCTTACGCCTTACTTTTTTACGCCAAAACAATAGTTACTACTGATGATAGATATTCGTGTATTAATGTAAATTTAGTCAGTGGTTTGGCAAAAACAGTTATTTTAACACTAGCGTGGCCAGTCAGTGCGTAATTAGTCCGAGGTTCCGAACATAATTACCACCAACTGAGTTTATACATTATGATGGCCAGATGCTATCCAGTGATACAATGAGACGGGTAATTGCTTTTTAATAGCACTTTTATTGATCTGAATAATAAGCAATTATTAATCATCATGCATTCGGATTTTGCTATCGAAAATTATGATTGGAAATAGTGTTACATTACAACGTTGCAAATTCCAACGACAAATGATTGTCTTTCAAATTAGGGATCTATGAACTTAGAGGCTTAGAGCATGTTTTCCTAGCATTATATTGAGTGGGAATGTATTAATACTAATTTTAGAGCTCCATCATAAACTAAATACACATCTCCAAACATGCTCTTTAAGAGCGTTGACTACTTGAAGAGTAGTTAAATGTGGGGAGCACCAAAAAATTCTTCGACAAATAGTTTTTGTTGATTCAAGCCACCTGCAAGACACGCTAAAGGTGCATTTCCGAGACGGGCCGCAGACTGCAACCGCAGGCGACACTGTGGCTACCGGCTGCGGTTACCGCAATGCTGCCTGCGGTCGCTATTCCAACTGCGGCTGCATGCCGTGGCTGCACAATGCACAGAACCGTGCCTCAGTTGTTCCAATAGCTTCATGCGAGACAGAATGTTAGATAACGCTACCGATAGTGTACTAATGTGTCTTTTACTAGAAGAGGAAGATGATGATAACTTGTTGTTATTATATGCCAAAAGAAAAAGAAAAGCACCTAATCTTTTTTTTTAAGTCGAACCAAAGAAGGAAGTTATTCTATTAAGAACTGGATGACCTACAGCTACAATGTTAATAAGTTTTTCTTCATCGTCATCCGAAAAAGTCGACATTATACGTGTGAAGTCTCTGCGGTTCGCGACACGACTTGCGCTGCAGTCTGCGGTCGCTGCGCGCCGCGGCCGCACGCTGCGCGTTGCGTCTGCAGGCAGCAGTGTTGCCGCGCTTGGAATCAATTTCATAGATGTTCATAGAAACAAGTGCTGTCGCTTGCAGTTTGCTGCTGCAGTTTGCGGTCTGCGGCCCGTCTCGGAATTGTACCTTAAGTGTTGGAACGACGCTCTTTTTTATACCAACACATGTATTAAATTCCAAGCCGTTTCTAAGCAATGATAATAGTGCTAACAAGGCGAGACAGAATCAACCGGGCATTAAATAGAAATAAGATTACAGAACTAGGTAAGTACAACTAGGTATAGGCCTTTAATAAAACGCTGGAAATAAACTTTCCAATGAGATGGCAAGAACAGCTTTGTGCGAACAAATGACAGAGCAGAACTTGCTTAATTTATGACTTGAAGTTGGTATTACGATCGAACTTCAGGAAATGTAAGTTTTGATTCGGAATCGAACGAAAATCCTGTCCCAAGTGTTCTACTACCGTCTGCCAAAATACCTACTAGGTATTGCTGTTAGACTTTACTTAAATATAGTGAACCCCTGATTTGAGTGTGAACGACAATTCAATTTAAACTTTCTATTTAATATTTAGGAACTCCGCTTTCAGAACGTGTGTCAAATACAATTGTGTACCGCGTACGTTGAATTTGAATCCTACAATTTGGCACGAAACTCTGACTAACTTTTAATAGGCTTATTATTCATACTCGCAAACCTGACTGTTATTTAAATCCTCTTTTTCATACATCTGGTTGGATATAATTTAGCTTATTCGCTGGTTTTTTGCGGCTAAGCCGATTACGGTTGTGTGTTATGTTTTCAGTGTTAATCCGCATATAAAGTTCTTTATTACCTCATTTTTCAACCCAGTAACGATTAATTCCAATATCATCCCTGCCAATCATATTTGGAGACCCCCAATTTATAATAATCAACCTTTTTGCGTTTTTATTATTTTAGTAAGTCCATTAAAGCGGGTTCACAGCAAGCGTCTCCCTTTCCCAAAGCTCATTACATTATTCAGCCTTCGTTTTACTCCAAATATTTATTTGTTTCGGCCTTGGCCCATCTCGTAAGTTCATTTGTTTACTTTTTCGACTCAATGTTGTACTAACAGTTCAAACAAAAAGGTTCGAACTCTTTAGCACGTTCTATTTTAGAAAAAAAGAAAAGAACTATATTGTCTGTGGATGCAAGAATAAAAGTAAAGAGGGTTTATTTCGAGAACAGGATGCGGGCTTATGTTTTTTTTTTCTGTAATATGATAATAATTATTGTCTTTGATACTCTGAGATAAGGATACTGCTAACCGGCGCGGAGAAAGTCTGTAACCCAGTCAACTCCTTTCAATACTATCGACATGTGGCGTGTTATTTTAATCGTATCGTCACGTACGAGCCATCGTAACGTGTTATTTTGTGTAGCTGGTCCGCCATTTATAAGAATGTACAAATACATGCGCAAGATAAATTGTCTTCGCAGTATTTTCGCTTAGGTATTGAGTGAGCAGAATTTAAACTGAACATTTTGTTGTTGCGTGTTGTTATGTTTTGACCATAACCGGTTATTTTTGGTCACTTTTGTATGCAAACCGGTTTTGGCTTTAGTGAGTTTTTATGACCAACTTACGGATTAACTGCTTAGCACGTGCTAAGCACCTTTAGTTGATGGGGGCATTTCAAAAATAACTGTTTGTCTGTTTTGCTGTACTTACGGAATAGATTATATTCTACAGTATGTACAATAGGACTGTTAACGGTGGTCAAATCTTTTTGGAAAAACTTCACAGAGTTATGTGTTACTAGCTGTTGCCCGCAGCTTTAATCTCTCCCCACTAAATAGTCTATAACCGTCTCTGGAAACACCATCGATCACTAAACAAAAAAATCATGTAACATTTCAGCCGTTTTGACCTGAAATAGTATACAGTATTTAATTCTAACTGTGCAGATTTAATATTTCCTTCGACTCTAAGTAGGTACCTACTCTAAACTCAATATTCTAACTGTCTTTTAAATTTTTGGCTTCATATTTTTAGGTCATAGTCCATCATTTATCATTTTCTTCATGACCTCAGTAAAAGTAGTCAGTTTTTAAAATCCTTGTTATTATTTTTAACTTTTGTTCTCAGACTTACCAAGAATAATTTTGGAATCAAGCCAAGATAAGCACTACTTAGATACTCATAACTTCTTAGAAAGAGCTTATGTATTTATTTTGTAAACATTTTATATTTGAGTAAGAAAAACGTACCCACACAAAATCTTTAAACGATAAAGATGGTGTATGGTGTTCTCTTTTATGCTTTATCGTTTTCAAAATAAAAGTGTTACGATAAATAGACGTAAATATTGTATCAATTTTTAGCTTGCTGCTCAATTGCTCATAAATATGCCCAAAACCATTAAATCGTGCTGTATTTACTCACTTACTGCTAGCCCTAATTAACCCACTGCTGGGCAAATACCCCCCTCCACGATTTCCAATTTCCTCGATCCATGGACAAAAAGGACCACTGCTGATTGGTTTTGCCCAGATCGTCCCATCATCTAGGAGGACTGCCGCGACGTCTTTTGGCTTGCGGCAAGATCATCAGCTTATTCAACGCAAATAGTCAAAAAGCGCTTTCAACCAAAGTCTTTGGCTCTAAGATATTAGTATAGATATTGCACAGTAAGTTTCTACGTGTGTGTACAAAACCTATTTATTCCATTCTATATTATACATTACAAGTGTTAGCAATACATTATTACAACAGATGTGAGTCCGGAACAATGGCTTCGATTCATAAACTACGGAGTACGGGGCTACGTCACGAGCTTGGCATTCCTGGC
Organism: Agrotis clavis; assembly: GCA_954870645.1. Lineage (NCBI taxonomy): Eukaryota > Metazoa > Arthropoda > Insecta > Lepidoptera > Noctuidae > Agrotis > Agrotis clavis. The sequence continues at coordinate 1,823,117 of OX940925.1, forward strand.
TGTTCAAACAAAGATCCTTTTGCAAACCACTTGGAATTCCATCTACCTAACAATAATTGTGTTGATCTAACTGTGCTCAGTATCCACTGAGTGCTAGAGATCGATTTTGTCTTATTTGTCTTGGCTAACGCATTTGTGCTGCTAAAAATTGTTAGCCGAAAGACTATCGATCGGTCCTGTGATAAATCGAATTGAGACAATGTGTATTATAAAGTAACTGCTGAATTGTATGCATTGCCATCATCGTCACCAGCCTATAAATATTCCCACTGCTGGAACACAGGTCATGGGGAAAACATCGTTTCAAAGTTTTCCTCTACGCTCAGAATTAATTATGAATCAAGCAATAATTTAATCAATCTTCACACATTTATCTTGATTTGCGATTAATTCTTCTTTTCCTCATGTCTGTAGCCTGCAATTTTATAGATAATCAAGAAACCCTTTATTGGGCGTTTTTCCATTAGACGGCACGGCACCGGCACGGCACCGGCACGGCACCGGCCTGGCCGTGCACCGGCACCGGCGCCGGGGCTTCGTTTTTCCACTGCACCGGTTCCTAACCGGCCCGGCAACGGCACGGCGCCGGCATGGCCGCGCATCCAGAATCAACGACTATATATTACTAGACTACGCATTGCACGATCTAAAGAACACAAACTATTCTGCCAAGTTGCTAAGGTACTACGTAAGCGAGAGGGACGGGGTACTGCGTTGTGATTGGCTAACTCAAGGTCTGTGCTGTCTCAACGTATGTTTACGGCTCACAGGATTGGTCGAAATGAGACGAATATATGACTTTTTTGCCTAATGTGTTGGCAGACATCGGTCGCCTGTTATTAGGAGTCTAGTATTATATCGTCGTTGCCATAGAGGTTCGAACACAAGCACGCGTCAGTGAATACCAAAATCGTAAGGTATCGGAGAATTGCGTCGCCTAGTGTACGAAGGGGCTTACTCGAACGCGTGCGCGTTGCGGACTGCGGGAGGGGCGGCTTCTAGCCGCTAGTCTGTATCACGAAGCTACTCAGGCACACAGCGGCGGTAGTTACTAGGGTATCGAACCGGGAAATCCCGGTCCCGAAAATCCCGGGATTTCCCGGTTCTTGAAGTATAATTTAAGTCCCGGGAAGTGAAACTGAGAACCGGGAAATTCGGGATTTTCGGGACTCAGAAAAACAGTATAAATAATTTGTTTAAACTTGTCAATTCTTTTATAGAACAAAAGAATCAAATTGGATGTAAGGTATTTATTTACTTCGTCGTTATATACGGGATAACATGTTCAGATACAGGTGTGGTTGACAGAGAAGGTTATATCTCGAAAGCCTTTGACAGGGTCTCGAGAGAAAAAGCTTTCTTGCTTTTGGTATCCCAGTTGATTTTTGTAGCTGGATATCAGACTTTCTTAGTAAACGATCAATCAGAGTAGTCGTTGATGACTGATCCTTTGAGCTTCTGGTTATTGACTCTGGAGTTCAACAGTTACCTGTTTTCTTTGCAACTCTTATTTTGCTGCACATTTCTTACCCACTTCAGCCTGGTATTGTTGGATAGGTAGATAACAGTACTGTTTCAGTGACATACTTGCCCACTGCAAAATCCAGTGGAGATGAAGTTCATTGCTTCAGAGACACCATGGTAGAGCGAACAGATTTGATACTTAGTATCCCAGTGACCGAACAAGAAACTTCTCTCTTTTAACGCCATCAACATACAGGCGTATATTTCCTTAGTGAAGTAGGAGTAAATCGAAACTACATCTTTTATAGAGTAATTTGGACCAACTCCTATTTTTCCTGTTTCTGTAACTGATGACCTTGAGCTTCTGGGCATGGAGCTGACATCCAGTGTCAACTTTGACGTGGGCATCCTAAATAGAGTGAAGCGATACCTTACACCTGGATAGCCTATGTGCAAGCCCATTTCTGCATAAGGTGATTGCGTCGTAGTAGCCCGCGAAATTCAAATTTTCTTATGTTTTTTCTTATGCTACTGGTCCACCTGCGTCTTAACGCGTAAATTAGTACGTTAATTTAGGCGTTACGTAAATGTGGCCAACGTTTTAATGTGTTAAATTACAAACGGCATTACTAATGGCATTAAACGTTAAGCGATAGCTCGGGTGTCGGTTTTTTGGACACATCAAAGAGTTTTAGCGCGTAGTTCTTAACGCCGTCTCATTCTGCGGGACGCGCGCGCACAGCAAGGACGAATGTACTTTGTTTTAGGCGGGAACTGCATTTACGAGAACGACAATGGAGTGGTCGAATGAGAAAGCTTTAGAGTTTCTAGAACTTTTCCAATCAGAGCCGTGCCTTTGGAATCCAAAGCTGCAATCACATAATAAGAATCGCTCGGCAGTTAGTGATGCGTGGCTATCGGATGCGTGGTTATCCAGTCTAAAATGCATAAAAATAATTTATGACGCTCATTGTTGCAACTAGTGTAACTGCTTCAAGCTCCATTGTGTGTCTTACTTTAACCTCCATTTTGACGCGTGACTTCTCGAAGAATTAACTCTTAACGGCATAGTAACCTAAATGTAGCCAACGCGCATTTTTAACGCCTTAATTAACAAGTAGTTGGCCATTATCATTAACGTTAACGCTAACCAGTAAGTAGCATTACGGAGTATTGCAGCAACCTTACTCAACTTAATCATTGGGATGGCTCAGATAAATACAACTTACTGCACTAGACCTAGGGGAACGCAGAGCTTCTTAGACTAATTGGCAACGTGAAACTGGTGGATGGTTACTCTACAGCTTAGCTCATCTCATCGACGCAAGCTTACCCTCTTTTCGTTTTTTTTTATTGGGTTTGCTCGTGGCTAAGATGAGACCTAAAATAGGTCGAAGTCATGAATTCTACAACCTCTTTTCACCGGCCTACTTGCATTACATCTAATGTCCAGTATTGGACATCTAGATGAACTGCAAGTTTCCATCCATTTAAATTATTATAGTTAGTACAGTTAGAGTGAATAGATTTGCCACCTCTGAATAGAAAAGAAACCCATGTCCATGAGGCCGACGAATAAGTTGGTTGTATGATTTTAATCAGAATAAATACTATGCCCTAAAGTAATGTTATTATTTTCATTGTTTTCTAATGCGATGGAAAAAATGAATTTTTGTCCCGAAAGTCCCGAAAATCCCGGGATTTCCCGGTTCCTTGGACGCCTGTCCCGAAAATCCCGGGACTTCCAACAAGGACCGGTTCTCGATTCCCTAGTAGTTACGAATTTGAATATTGACGATTCTTTAAAGTGATGGGTCTATCAGACCCACCAGGCACCCCAAGGGTTAAAAACAAAGTAACATGACATAAGACTTTCAAAAGTAAAGAGGTCGCACATTGTCAGGCCTGTTGGTCTAGTGGTTAGTGACCTTGTCTGCTATGCTGGAGGTCGTGGGTTCGATTCCCACCCAGGACAAATGTTTGCGTGATGAGCACGATCATTTGTTCTGTGTCTGGGTGTAATTTATCTATAATATGTATGTATGTAGAAATATATAAGTATGTTTATCAGTTGTCTAATACCCATAACACAAGCTCTGCTTAGCTTGAGACTAGATGGCGTTGTGTGATAGTTGTGGAATATTATATTATATTATATTATATTGCTAAATTAACCTTATTACGAGCCATAAACCGAGTCTCACGCCCTCAGCCCCGCGTCCTCCTACACGCCTGCGCACTCACACATGCACACGGCTACAATTCATACACATGCAATTATATTATGCACATTTGCCGGCCGGCACCGACTGGGAAGCTTGCTACCCCGGCGACGGCGACGGCGCCGGCAGGACTCAACGCCGGGCCGACGCCGGCGCCGGTAAGTGGAAAAGCGAGCCATACATTTTCATATATTCTTGCTTCCCCGGCACCGGCGCCGGTGCCGGCGCCGGCTAATTGAAAAACGCCAGGCCAGCACCGACTAGGAAGCTTATTACCCCGGCGCCGGCGACGGCGCCGGCAGGACTCATCGCCGGGCCGGCGCCGGCGCCGGTAAGTGGAAAAGCGAGCCATACATTTTCATATATTCTTGCTTCCCCGGCACCGGCACGGCGCCGGCGCCGTCGCCGGTGCCGGTGCCGGGCCGGCTAATGGAAAAACGCCCATTCCCTCTCTAACTGCGTGTCACCTGCATCACTAATAATAATTAATGTTAAAATGCGTTACTATTAAATTACCAATGATATCGGTTCTTTAACCACAGCTTCAGTTACTAACTAAGCCATCTGATTGGTTAGTTTTATTTACCCATTTCCTCGCTCCATATCTGGTAACGCAGACTTACTTTCATCGGCATCCCCAAAATGATGCCTTATGCAGTCATCATGCGTTGCTAATGACGTTTCATGCCATCTTTCCGCACACCAAAACGTTCCTTAAATTGCATTCTACGTACATTTTAGAAAGCTAAAGTGAAATGACGTACTAATAAGTGTTTATCGATTCAAAACATGTCGTGATGTTGCGTCGCGTTCGAATCGAGTGTGTAGTGTTATTTGCCTCGATACCGATCCTCGCATGTTAATGTTGGGATTGAATCATGCAGAACTAGGTGGCTATGTGTTGGAGTAAATCGATTGATTTATCACCTTGTGTTGTTTTGAATGTATGCGCGATTTAATAGGACTAGCCTAGAATGTGTGTTGGACTAACACCTTAATGATGTTATACAGCACACACTAGCACATTTAATAGCAGATCGATGACCGATTGCGGCCAGGAATCTGCTTAATGGAATAGCTCATAGCGACTTTTGATTCAAAATAATTATGATGATGGTGAATTGAAGACACAAAGTGTCTGTTACCAGGAGACTCCAAAATGAGATGTAATTGATAACGACATCATTAAAGTATGAAATATGCAACATGGCGACAAGCCATAGTCGTCTCCTTTTTTTTATAGTTGTTTTTTATAGTTTTAAAATTCTAAAAAAGACGCAAGCGGCAATACGTGCCTTCAAGCTCGATTTCTGTTGATCGCATCGGTGAAAATCCAGTAAATATCGTGAACTGACAAATCGTGGAAATCAAAGAATAAAAGTATGAGAATACAATACCTACACGTACCATCTACTTTTGTACGTAGCCTTGAAACGTTATTTTCAAAGTTATAATCACGGACTTCGCTACTCTCTGGGGATTTTTAACAACATCTGTAGCATCTCACTGAACTTCTTCTCTTAACCTGTTACAGGCTTATTATAGTAGCCATACACCATCCTGCCTATCGACGATCGATTTGACGCTTGCAATTGTTCCAAATTGCAATTGTTTAAAAATGCCAATTTGATGGCATGACTTGCCAATTTGATAGGTCATCAAATCGATTTGACACAACGTCAAATCGGCAGCAGTGATGCATTTGGCTATTACCTATTCGGTGACGACAGCTACAATTTTATAAATTTGTAGCTATCGGTCACCGAATAATAGCTAGATCTAGCTATAAAGTTGCTAAGTTGGCATCGCTGCTGCAGATTTGACGTTGTGTCAAGTCGATCGTACGATAGGCAGTATGGTGTATATGGACGAACTGCCAATTTGAAACAATTGCAAGCGTCAAATCGATCGTTCGATAGGCAGGATGGTGTATGGCTACCATTATACGAGAATATTAGTTGTAACCACGTTGTAACCCTAGTATGAAGATTCGTCAATGAAACAAAACAAGTTAATAATGTGGCTAATAACCTACCAGAAAGATCTCAAAACAGTTAGTGCAGTAGACTCGTATATACAAAATAAAAACTAAACTTTTTCTTCAATTTTGCATGTTAGTGCTGAAAAGCATCAAGCAATCATCGTATGAGCTGAAAAGCTTGGCTTCCACTAAAAAGCTACTACTTTTCATAATTTAAGGGTTCTAGGGATTTATACTGGCTCTTACGGTGCGTGATGTCGAGTTGATCTCGAGCCACGCGCTTACAATATCAGTATTCTTTAACTCCTGTAAGGTCTGCCTCCCTAGCACAGCAGTTCAAGGATGTGCAGTCTACTTTTGTCCTTTTTCAATTTCTTATGGGGACTCTTGGAAATCCCACAAAAATTTAACTATTTTATAACGCCTTTAAAAACGAAGGCTTTTCTTCACCCTGTCAGTATTTCTCAGCCTCCTGCAAGGTCTGCTTCCCTAGTACATCCAGTTCAAGGCATCAATTTCCTAGGAACCTTCAAGTTTACGTTTAGCACACATGACTAATTTCCGCAGTTAGTTTACGTTACGCCGTCTTCCTGTGTATACGTGTTGATTTCATGGTGTTAATTAGCTTGGCGTTGCGTTGATTAATGTTTAATTATAATTAGAGATATCAAACTGAGTGTTGTGTTGTTGTCTCTATCACTTCCTTTAGGTAGTTTCTTTTTGACTTCTTGGATCCATACTTATCAGTGGTTTTTGTATGGAAAAACCACCATTGGTCTTTCTTTTGTCTGACGATAACTATTTTTCTTGATATTGCATCCCTCAATACTGTGCATTGTTTATTGTGATCTGGATATGGATTATGTCCTACCTTGGCCCCGGATACTTCAGTCCTGGGCCATTCTTGAGGCTTATTGAAATAATAGCTCCATATACAGGAGGTTCTGATCGGTCTGCCGTTTCGGCAAAGATAATATAACAGATACCACGATTTTAGGATAGTCCAAGCTTGAAAAAGGTTCCATCTTTTGTACTTCATTCGGGATTATTACTAAATTATATCTATACCAAAGGATACTAGTCTAACAAAGACCTCGAGTAGAAATGTTAATAATTTGCCAAGTTTAGTCTGATGACTCTTTTTCAACGACCCTTTACTTAAGCACCATAAAACTCAGGCCGACCCTCGCTTAGATAAAAATCATAAGCGTAATATTCCTCCACTTGAAACCTAACTGAACCTAACATTTACATAAAAATGCTAGTACTCAACTTCAACCCTCATTTTACACCCTCCATTTTATTCCCCTTTTAACCCGCAAACAATTTATATAATATGTACCAACCCGATTGTTAATAACAGTCTTCATAAAGAAGGTAGTTTTGAAATATCGCCCTTTGTATATCGCTATTACAAAAAGGTTCGTGAATAAATCATGGAACTTCTTTCGATAAAAGTTTTGGGATATACTCCAAAGTATTGGGAACGTTTTCATATTGATATTTGATAGGTAGAAGAAGTTTTTTCTTAGTAATATATGAGTACTTTGTCTTTGTGTAAGTACTCCTTGGACGAGAATTTTCACTTTATTTACGTTTTTGTTTTTTGGAAAGAGAAAAAAGACTCCAAAAAACAAGGAGGGTTATCTAATGCGTCTGGAAAGATTAGGGGTGCTATTCTCTACTACATACAGCCTTGTCTTACCGTCGAAATAATAGAAAAATGTTGTACTCTAGATCATAAGATTGAGAATCAATCAAAGACAAGCTGTAGTTTCGACGTCGAAGCGCTCGACAATGACAATAAAGCCTCTTGACTGCTCATACGGGCGGCTCAGGCTCACGACACATCAGTGAAATTGCACTTATATTAGATGAAAATATGACTGACCATTTTAGTTTTGACCAGTTAATGGATCTCTCCACACGCGATTATTTTGATAACATTTTTAAATATTTCTGCTTAATATCAAATTAATTATTAGTTCTTGTTCAATTAAATGATGTGGGAAATCGTCTAGAACATCCAGCTATAAAAAGGATGGCATAAATTTTCATCGATAAGTAAAATATATTTATAATTTGATAATATTATGAATAATTGCAGGGCTCAAGCTAAACTGGTTGTTTACGTTTAAGGCACACAAAATGTACACCGCGTTGATGTCTTTTTGAAAAGTCCCTTACTCTCACTAGGTATTTTCAATAAGTGTGTCCCTTTCTATCTGTAGGCATAAATAGAAAGAGACAGATGCATTGCTGTAGTGTTGTGACAGCTTCGAAACTAAGTCTTTAAAATATTGTCGATAAAAATAACGATGTTCCCTAACTAAAAAAGTAACGTTACTTAATGTTTACATTTTAGATTTCCAAATATTCCAGAAGTTAAAGAAATGTGGATCAATGCTGTCAACAAGGAAAATTGATTTCCAAAAAAATATAGCGTTGTTTGTTCAAGGCATTTCACGGAAGATTGCTTTGAAACCTTAAACAATCAACGCCGTTTATTTAGTTCAGCAACACCGACTCTGTTTTTGCCTGTTTTGGTATGTTTTATTTTACATATATATATTTCAGTTAAATGTATGTTTTTAGAAAAAAAAAAGAAGTACCTACATGTAAAATAAAAACTTTATAATTTACAGGCTTTACCAAATAAGACGGCTGATCTTTGTACACATGGAGAACCATGAGATATTTAGATGGGAAGGCCCGGGCAAATTAGAAAATTTACTCGGCGTTCCCATCTAAATATCTCACAAGTAAGTTAATTTATTCTAACGACGTGATTCGTGATCCTAGGCCGCATTGTTACAATATTTAATGCCTGATGTATAATTACAGGATTTAGTATCAATAAATAGGACAAACTTACGATCAAATACCCTCCCAGAAATGCAAATTTGATGATCATAACGTAGCTGGAACTCCCTATGATAATGTCCTCGTTGTAAGTTAATTTTAAAATAATTGTCTCGCACAGGAGGATCGTCCAACCTAGGCGCAAAATGTTTTCTTTTGATTTTTTTTACGATTTTATTAACCTTGATTTAATTTTAGCATTAATTTAAATAAAGTTAAAACAGAGTTACGTAAGTGTTTTATTTGCACCCAGTTAACGCCCAATCACTATAGTTAATAAAAAAAAAAGAATAAGCAGACATCGTTATGTTCGATTTTATCGATATTAGGTATTGTAGCAAAACTGACTTGTACATCACTATGTTTGGAACATTCGTCCTGACATTGTTGCATCGGCCAATCACAACCGCTGTTTTTTCTTCGTCCCCCGACCCGCAGTGGTGATTGGTGAATTCAAGCACAGTAGATGACAGCACCTTTTTGGCAAGACAAAGATATTGTTTAAGGAGTCATTTTAACATTATTTTACGGGTTAAAACAGAAATAGCATAAAGTTGTGCGGTTTCATGGTTTATATTGTATTAAGGTGTTTAATTGTGTTTTGGTATTGATAAGGTGTTGTATAAGGTGTTTTATATAAGGTTCAAGTCAACACATAAGACACATTCTTTAAAAGAAACACCTGAAGCTATACCCTTCCAAAGTCCACTGATTACTTGCAAAAATTCATTATGGTACTAAAGAACGATTTTACCAATTTGACTTGCATCTTTGACCAAGCTAATCATCAAAGACTTCTTCAAGATCATAATCTAAGTGTAACAGTGTCCAGAACCCGTGTTAATAATGGACATCTCCTAACACTGTTTAGCTAGCAAAATTACCATTTTAAATGCGTTAGTATGTTAATGAATAATTTATACGAAACTAGTCTAATGTGTTAGCGGATAAAAAGTCAATTAGTTGGAAAAGTAACGTGCCTAGATTTATCGTGTCGTTCATCTCGAGACTTTTTCTCCGATCTCTTGAGATTTATTTAATCTGCGACGGTATTCCAGATTTCTTATGATTTGGCGTAGATAGGTCAGGTTTGGTTAACGTGGAGTCGCCTGAATCATTATAGCTACAGAAACTAACTGTGGCAGGCATTTGTGGAGCGCTGCCCTAGCGTCGAAAATACGTTTAACAGTAGCCACAAACTGGACAGCGCTGCACAAGAAGCTAAATCCTTAGAGAATACAGCAGCTCCCGCTGCTGCAAAATCTGAATGGTAAGGCTATTACCGGACATGCCTATGACGGCCTATAAATGGATAACCACCTACTTATATCTTAATAATGAGTTTCTTCATCGTTTATACGTTGGTCCTGTTTTAATACTTAATTACTTTATAAGTATCGAACTAGCCTTGATCCGCGGCTGCGCTCGTGTGGAGGTACTATCCCATCGTATAACAGTAACGGAATAATAACCCAGAAAATGGTCTTCATGTGCGGTTATCTTTCAAATTCGTTTAGCATTTAGGCGTAAAAAACTAACAGATAGGCTTAATAACATAACTGATACTGATACTGCTAGCCCATATCATCACACTGCTGGGCAAAGGGCCTCCCCATAACTTCCAGTTTTCACGATCCAGGGCCAAAATGAACCACTGGTCATTGGTTTTGTCAAGCTCGTCCCGCCATCTTCTACGAGGTCTGCCGCGACGCCTTCTGGCTGTGTCAGGGCTCCACAAAGTAGTTATTTTGATAATAACATCCTTTATCATAACACTGTGGATTAACTAACAAAGGAAATTCAACAATAGTGTTAGGCACAACATCGTAATAACATTAGGTGTTATGTTTGAACCCTATTGTTTTAATACTAACTACTAAAGCAAGTCATGTTTACATGGCTCCAGTCAAGTGCTATGCAGTAATGGCGCCGAGGATGCAATTGTTCAACTCTTTGTCAATGACGGGAAAGGAGTGGACTCTTGATTTATGTATTATTGTTAGGTGTGGAGTGGAAGTGGACTAGACATTGTGCAGTATTATGGTGGTAAAGTTATATGCATTGATTATGTCATGTGTCTTTGCTGGACTTCGTGGTAGGTTGCATATGATTACTAAACTTGTCTGTCATTACATCTTTGAGTATCGTATGATCCATTCACTGTTTTATTATTTCAGCGGATTATATGGTTGGATTGTTAAATTTATCATCTTCTCTTATTGAATCAATGTTACTTGAGTTCTCACAACACTATTTTTCTTCCATTCAGTGTCAGCCACTATGTTATTGTTTACTTCTTGTTCATTGGTATCATTCTTCACAAAATCCGTCTATCTTTTGTTTGTTCCTTCTTCCTCTCTTCATCCATCAACATGCAGCCGATTAGAATTAAACGCATCTTCCTTCATAAGGCGCACAGCAAAAGAGTAGAACTCGCTACCTGCGTTTGTGTAACCCGAATCTCTTCAAAGTTAGAGTGAACAGGTTTCTTCTGGGTAAGCTCACTCAATCGTAGGCTTTGTCTCTGTCACCTTTGAGCTAGACTAGAGTCAAGAGCAAACCCATTTCAAATGAAAAAAGAAACACAATCTATTGTTTCACCTTCTTTTTCAAATCCATCCAAAGGTTGTCTTGAAGATATCGCTTTTAGCGATACACCGCCCATTGTGTCGATAAAGTCGAAAAGATATTATTGTGTCTTGGACATATCTGTAATTTGTATGTTTTGCATAATAAAGAGTATTTTATATATATATTTAAGTGTATCTATCAGGTGTTTGTCAGTTTCCTTGATTTCGCCAGTTCTGCATAACTGCCCAATCAGCGAAACAACAGTCAACAAAGAAACTGATAATGCCAACCTTGAAACCATGCTTCTTATCTGAGAAGTATTTAAGTTAGCATTAGTCTTGTTCAAATACAAGCAGTTTTTTTTAGTTTTCGTGGGAAATTGGAACACCATTGTTCTCTGTTATGTGCCTACTATTTTATCTGTGATTGGGCTGCGAGCTCCAGATTCTGACAATAGGCAATTTAGGTCGATTGGTCGTCAAAAACATGAGTAATATCTAAGAGTGGAGTATTTCGAACATAGAGGTTCGATAGCAATGTTAATAGGGTGATTTAGTTGGAACCAAAATGGGGACACGTTTACCGATGATAAATTTAGGTTGTCATCTTTTTGGGACTGAAATGACCTTTGAAAAATTAATGAAAATCCTGTTGGAAATTGATTTTGAAATAAGAACCGATTTCAAAGCGCTACTTGTTTGCCCAGAAAACTGAGGCCCTAGCATGATATTGACGTTATTTTTTCTGTTTCGTGGTTAATTTGAAGAAAAAAAAAATACATTGAATAATAGAAGCGCTTTTTCATTTTCAATGCAATAAATGCCGTACTTCAAGTACGCTGTAAATAAAATTCGGAAATCTTGTAAGAAGGCATTAAAAATATTGTCATAATGCGCACAGCAATAGAATGGAACTCACGATTTCTTCAAGATTCAGGCTTCTTCTGGGTAAGCGCACTCCATCGTTTACTTTGTCTTTGTTACCTCTGACCTAGATTTTTTTTTTTTTTTTAGTGTGGTAAAATCATCAAATCAGTCCTGTGAATGAGGGACTGCCAGACTTCTACTGACTAAAATCCACGGTGTCCTTCAATAGCCCTTTATGTTCCGGGGTCACGGTAAGGAAATAATCCCGCGACCCCGGCAGGCTTTGGCCCTCTGAGAGGTGGGCCCCGTCATTATGCTGACGCTCTTTGAGGCGCGCGTGGGACACAACGCGCCGTCGACCCGGGCATGGTCCTTGGTCGGGCAGCGAGTTGCCCTTTACTCGTTGCCCGCATGCGTCTGACCTAAACTAGAGTCAAGAGCGAATCGCATATAATTAAAAAAAATCTCAGTCAATATATTTTTGTCTACTTACAAAGATGGTTTGCGTATAATATTTATATTCTCAATGTTGTAACAAAGTACGTATTGTTCTTTGAAAACTTGTAATATATTATGAAATGACCCAGTTACCATGTTAATTAGAATGAATTAACTTTTCAACGTGAAGGTCACACTGTCTGGCATTTTGAACAGTTAAACAGATTTGATTACAATACTTTGTTTTTTAAAGAATAAAAAAAGTTTCCAAATTCATTATGGTTTTATGTTCTTACGTAATTTAAGACGAATCATTTTACTATTTTAAAGCTTATTGGAAAAGCTTTTAAATGAAACCAATCTTACTTTAAAAGCCAGTCCTTTTAGTCGAGTGCGGTAGTTTATGAAGTCGAAAAATCCTAACCTTTTCAATTACTTCAAATATCCCAATAACCAATCATACTACTTAAGTAGTCAATATAATTTATAGACCCTACAAATTCTCTGAAGTTTTCCTGAAAAAATTAAGTAAATTGAGATCCTTTTCAGAACCCATCTAGCTCCCAAAACATGTCCATATTAGAAGCTAGGCCCTAAATTTATTTGCGGTCCAAAGAGCTTTTCGTGTATTCAGTTTAGTATTGGCGTTTACTTACCGATAAATAGAGGCTCCTTATTGGCCATTTGTGTTGATGTGTGTCCTAGTTTAAGAAAAAGTGGTAAACAAGTGCTAGTGAATGAAATTTGGGAAGTCCAATTTGGAGGTATTGATCTTACGTAAGTTGATCATTGTTCGATCATAGAAAGATCGAATGAAAACTCTATAAATTATAACTAGGTTTAAGATTCTCCAGATTGATTCTAGAGACAAAATTACGTAGGTACGTAATTTTGAACCTTCATGCATAGGTACTGATTTGACCGGTTTAACAGCTGTCAAGGGTACAGTATGCCGGAAAGTCCGACAATCAGTCTCACCCATTCGAAGATAGTATTCGCAAAAGAATTGCTGCCTTCTGCCGGCTGACAAATTTCGCGTTATTTGATTTAACCAATCTACGTCCAATTTCATGACATTCCACCAAATCAGTTCGACAGAAGCGATAAAAAAGACTTTACACATCAAAAATCAAACACAGTGATGAAATCTAACACCACATAAGTACAACCTTCATTTATTTTTCCTAAACAACCATAGACCAGACACCATTTTGTAAAGCAAGCAACACTAATAGCTGACACCGCCATTACTTTAAACTAACATGAATTACTCGTGAGTTGTGTGGGTAGTAAGATAACCATTGTACGCCATTGTCCAATCGATAGTTTAACCAAATCGTTGAAGCAATCGGTTGGTATTTTGTTTAAGGTGGTTGCACATTTGTGGAGAAGAAGAGAAATATCAATTTACTATTAGCGCACATGTCTTGAAGTATGGAAGAAGGATACGTACTACAAGGACTCCTAATAAATCCGGACAAGCAGAGTAGAATGAGATAATGATGATGACATTTTGAAGTTTATCATGATAAGCCGAAAGACATCCACTCCTGGGCAAATGCCTCTCCCCCAAGCGTTTTATATTTACCGGTATGACGGTGTCTCCCGTATCCAATGGATTCCCACGGTCTTCACAAGGTTATCGGCCTACCTTGTGGGAAGCTGTACAAGTTCAACGCTGCACCTTCCGGTACGCGGTTACCTCTTTAGAATCTTTCGGCCACATCATCCGTTCTGAAAGAAAGAACACACATGATAGCGGTAGATCTGACTGACAGACCACATAGATTTAATGCAGATAAGTTTTTTGGTCACCCAATTCTCGCTGCAGTGTGCTTAGTACGAGTTTTTTTTTTAAATTGAAGCGATAGTAACGTTTAACCGAGGTTTCTCACGACCTTGGAACGAGCCAATAAGAACGCCAAACGCGGTTAAACATTACATCACGTATATTTCAAAAAACTTGCACTAAGCACACTGAAAATGGGCACCCCTCTTTGAGGGGTGGCTGGATAGGCGTCACGGCGTCCTGACCTACCGCATGTCGCAGGTCCTCGCCGGACACGGAAGTTTTGGGAGGTACCTGTGTCTGATGAGAAAGGAGGAAACGCCTGGGTGTCACCACTGAAAGGATCGCCCGGAGGACACATTTGATGATTAGAATATAATCTTTGATGGTTCACATCGTAAACTACAAGGCAACTCCAGAAAATAAAACATGTTCTCATGAAAGCAGAATCTCCCGAGAACATCTCAAGATATCACTGATGTCTGCGATGGAATTAAACTATATGTATAGCTATCCTCTTGTTGTGTGTACTCGTCCTAACCCTTAGCCGTGTCGGATTGTGTCGTCAATTAGTTTAAACTACACTCCGGTAATGACTACCGTTAACGGCCGGTAATTGCTTACTGATAATCTTCCTTCACCAGCGTTTGTTGTGTCCCATTTAGCGGAAATGTTTTTTCTGAAGTTAAGAGCGACTCCATGTGTGTCTTATTGTTTGTGTCATACATAATTATTATATGAAGTGACAACTCTTTCTGTATTTGGGGACACACATGTGTCGCATTTCTGTCATATTGAAGACCTGTTTTTCTGATACTATAATGTTTTTTTTTTTAATGTAAATCAAATATTAAATTTAATGTGACTGTTAAGAGCGGGTATAATGCCAGGAAAAATTCAGATTTCACCCTCGCGTCTCACATGCCTCTGCTCTAGTACCAATAACAACCACGGGCGCTGTGACGACGCGCTCTGCAAAACTTCTTTGAAAAAACAAAACAACTGCAGTGCCACAGTGCACCTAATATGTATTATTACAGTATGTCAAGTATGTTACTCGGCCTCTGTTCTTGAAATAAGTGTGTACCGCCGCACGGTACCATCGCACGCAGTAGTTCTGCATTTTTCATTTCATTCATTTAATTGATTTTCATTGTAGCTGCGTGATTGTAATTGTTATGTTTTTTGTTTTAAAAATGTTTCATTTGTTGTGAATGATGTAGGAAGTATTCAATAAAAACAAATATTGCATGTTTTTCTCTACCTTTGTACTCTGCAAACGGCATTAGAATCAAACAATATATCGCGTGTGCGCTATCTATAGGAACCAAAACTTCTACCTAAAATCGAATCTTACTTACAAAGTAAAAGAGAATGGCAGGCGTCTGTGGAGTCTGGGTACCACGGTCAGAGCTCGCCTTCACATATGAAAATATCCTCAATAGATAGTTCTCGGCGAAATTAAGAAATAAGTTAATCATAGCATTTTTTTCTACCGAGTTTCACCAGGAAAGGGCTCTAACACATAAACACGTTACGACGACGCAACGTGGCGCTGCACGTTGCGTCGATGTAACGAGCCGTGACGTGGAAATCGACGTCGAGCAACGTAAATAATCACGTCACGACGACGCAACGTGCCACATTGAACGACGTCATATTGACGGTGTCGGATTTTTAGAATTGTCCCAGTTAGTTTCGAGAAATGGACCACACTAGATGTGTTCTCCTACTGCTAATAATTAATATTATGAAGACGGATAAAGCAGAAACAGATACAAAGAAAATCCGTGATCCAATAAGTCCAAGATTTTACGTGCCGTGCAACGTGGCACGTTACTACGACGGCGACGCAACGTGCAGTGCCAGTGCGTTGCGTCGTCGTAACGTGTTTATGTGTAAGAGCCCAAACGCTGTTGAAAGAGGAGATTTAGGGTCGCAACACATCAAAACGGAAAGGGATCGTCACCGTATCAACTCAAGCCGTTCAGTATATTACACACTAATCGGAATCGTAACGTAATCGCATCGCCTCGGACAAGCTCACGAACCGCGGTGCAGTGCGTGGTCGACTAGTGGTCGGCTTTCCGTACCCTCGCTTACGGCTCTCCGTACACTAACTTACGTATCTTTGTCCACTCTCCGCCCACAGACTGCGTTGCCGCACGTGCTGTACGATTCACGAGAGAGGCGATCGTGAAGTTAGTCTTTGCAAACGTTCGCGCATGTACACTCGTAAAAAAAAGTGTTATTCATTTTATTTTAAACCAAAATACGATTAAAAACTTAAAAGGTGTCAAGGGACAACGATAGCAAGTTAAAAAAAAGATTCAAGCGATTTTCGACCTTATTGACATTTGAGCAAACACCTGATTTTAATGAAGGAGCAATGTTAGCGAACGAGAATGTGAGAAAAACAAACAAAATTTTAAATGTCGATAAGGTCGAAAATCGCTTGCACCTGTTTTTTTAACTTGCTATCGTTAAGCAAATGTTTTCCGACCTTCAAGCGATTTTCGACCTTATCGACATTTATTCAAACACTGGATTTTAATGAAGGAGCAATGTCAGCTAACCAGAATGTGAGAAAAACAAACTAAATTTTAAAATGTCAATAAGGTCGAAAATCGCTTGAACCGGTTTTTTTAACTTGCTTGACGATAGCTAGGTAAAAAAAGGTTCAGGCTATTTTCGACCTTATTGAAATACCTAAGAGTGTATTTCGTACATACATTATTTGTGGTAATATGTTTATCAAAATGTGATAAATTAACTTTTAATTTTATTTTCCATTTTTTATCAAATAGTAATCTGTACCTCACTATGTTTTTTTATAAGTATGTAAAATGAAGAGATCTATAAAAAAATAATAATCTGAAACAAGCGGACCTCGTGCTGAAAAATACTCGACCAGCAGTACAATTGACTAACTGTATTTTGCGCGCATGTGGCAAAAGAAATTTCAAAAAAATGGTCTTCGGCTATTTGAAATTATTTCAGTCTTTTAATATTTTAGTTCTAGTGTTTATGTTGTATTATGTGTTGTTTCTCTGATTATATCAACAAAAATATTATTATTTTAATAGCCGCCGGGCGCGGAGCAAACTGTCATAGTCCTCCCGTCTCAATAGAGCGGCGCCGACTGGCAGGTGAAACAAAATGATGCCTGAAACTAGAACCCGAGCCGCGACTGAAGTCGCTTTGACGCGGCGCTAGTGTCTATGTCATTACATCAAATTGCATTAAAAAAATTTAGTACCACGAGATTCCGCAGACCTTCACTCGTGACGCAGATTGTAGTGTGACACGAAATGGAAAATAGCATTCTACACGGTTTAAAAACGTCGTAAGCGCCGAATGCTAAGAACATTGATAACTTTTATTATAAACAATATTTTAAAAAAGTGCTATACACGTCCCTCGGCTACGTAATTGTGTTCATATTGATCTAATTTATATTTCTGTAGGACGAACCAAAATAGAATGAAATAAAAAAAACGTGAAAATCAGAGGTAACTTTGTGCTCGTTTTCTATCGAGAAAATTTTGTCTTATTATGTTTTCTGTTTGACTCTGCCCTCGCAAATATAATGAAGTTTCCCAACATATACTTTTTTTCCGAATTAGACACGATTTAGTACTCTAAAAATCCAATCCAAAATTGAGGATTTCGCTTGTAGCGCCGTCTTAAGAAGATTTTTATTTGTGCGCAAGTTGCTATAGTTGATCGAAGCATTGCACCGTTTAACTGATTTTTATGAAGTACTAGCTGACCCGGCAAACATCGTACCGCCTCAGAATTTTTTAACCTTCTTGGACCTTCTTTTGAACCTTCCCTGGACTTCCAAAAATAATTAAAAACAAAAATTAGCCAAATCGGTCCTCCCGTTTTCGAATTTTAGCGAGACTGACGAACAGCAATGGGGAAGGCCGTTCAAAGCTAATTTTAGATGGCGCCACCATAGCTAAGTCAAGTAATTAAAGATCTTTAAAGTTAAAGTTAGAAGGAGGTCACAGTAAATCAGGTCTTTTTTTAAGCATACGTCTTCAGTGACTGTCTTTTGCAACATCTCAAAATCTTATCATAAAATTGAAGCCTTATTCTCCTCCATTATTTTAATATGTAATTAGCACATTACATTAAGTTATTCAGTGTGTGAGTCAGAATGTTCTCAGACATGCACATATTCATACAGAGCGCTTGAATATTTTGTGTAAGCTATGCTAATATGCTCAGTTGCGTTCACTTTGTTAGTCTTTACATAAAATGAAGGTAGGTGACGACTTGTGCTCTTGAAATGTAATATCTTATTTAAATTTTTGCAAAATGTTGGATGCTCGGTTTTGTCTTTTATTTTTGTGTCTTTTGTCTGTGGTTGGTCTTTGTCTCAGGTCCTCTTTTTTCAGCCTATATTATCCCACTCCTGCGCAATGGCTACTCAAATTCCTTTTACTTCTCTCGATGGTGTGTCTCTTTTCACCAAATAATGATTATCTCTTTATTTTTCTTGCTCAGAACTTAACCCTTAACTTAACTTAATAAATAAACTTTTCTGAAGATTTTGTAGATAGTATAAAATACATCAGAAGGATTAACTTACCAATATCCAGATAGTTGCATATCATTTAGAAGCTCGCATAAAACAATTTGTTGAGACTCGCGTAGACCGCGGTAAAATGGCACAAAAAAAAAGAGGCCTATACTATTAATATACTTATAGCAAGAATGAAACGGGGTAACAATAATGATGTCAGATTGCCAAAATCAACCAGCGAAAACTTGCATATCGTATCCGCTATTTTCCTCACCATCCTAAATTCAACAATTATAAATAAATTATTTGGCGTGTTCTCTTACAAAGATACTCTCGTAATCTCTAAATTACTTCTGAACAATCTTTGAAATATCTTCAGTTCGGGTTTTGTCATCCAAATCTTCATTTCATAAAGTTTTGCACTTAATCCATAATACGGGTCACCCTTGTTTGGCAGAACAACGTTTCGTCGAAAATCACTCCGGCTAATTTTGGTTACAATAAAGTCGTTTCGTAGAATTATTCATTTCACCGAATAATTAATTGTTATATGTTTATTTAGCCTATTTATTTCTTTAAAATAATTTCATTTGACCGAATTTTCAAATGCACTAATTTTATTTAAACTAATGTTTTACTAGACTAATAATGATTTAGTCGAAATATCGCATCGAATATTCAGTTAATTAATTATTCGTTTCCTTTCATTGTCTATAAAAAAATCGGGCTCCGCCGAGCTACCTTGGTAGGTGGTAATCAGCAATTTCACCAAGGATGCAAGAGCGAGCGAAGCGAGCTCGGAACCTGGGGCACCCCGACTCGGATAGGTTAGGTTCGAAGGGGATGGCGGGGTCTGAAAGACCCCGCCATCCCCTTCGTGTTAGGTTACTTTAAACCTTGCAAACAGAAATAGGAGCCCCGCGAAGCGGGGCTCCGTCGAGCTACCTCGGTAGGTAGTAATCGGCAATTTGACTAAGGATACAAGGGCGAGCGTATATTACTGATAACCATCTACCGAGGTAGCTTGACGGAGCCCCGCTTCGCGGGGCTCCTATTTCTGTTTGCAAGGTTTACAGTAACCTAACACGAAGGGGATGGCGGGGTCTTTCAGACCCCGCCATCCCCTTCCAACCTAACCTGTCCGAGTCGGGGTGCACCAAGTCCCGAGCTCGCTTCGCTCGCTCTTGCATCCTTAGTTTAGTTAATGATTACTACCTACCAAGGTAGATCGACGGAACAAATATTTACAATGTTTTCTTTTCTGCATTACATCACACCAATCGAATATTCGATAAACTAAATGTTATACCACCTGAATATTATATCAAATGAATATTATACATTTTGAGCAATAGCGCAAATGTTGTTATCGCAAATAAATATTCGATGAAATGAAAATTAAGTTAACCGATATTATACAAACTGACTATTTTCTCAAACGTTGTTCGAATTAGTAAAATTATATCAAAAGTTGTTCTACCAAACAAGGGTAACCCCCATAATACATTTGTTATTGTCTGTCTACCAAACCATCCTTCACGGTTCATTTAACCGCATCAACGAAAAAGTTAATATTTTATTTGTTACATTCAACATTATTTTTTATATAACTGTTACTAATAGACAGACAAAATTTTTCGCATTTTAATTGTTGACGATGAACAGACCTGTACGAATGTAACTAATGGACCGTAATTATCAAAATTGCTTTCGCGGGTAAGACGGAAGTTCCTTTGAATAAAACTATTAGTTTTGTTTAACAGTGAAGTTAGATCAGTTCAGTATTTGTCGTTGTAGTGATCTGTGATCAACAAGTGTCTATGTCATTGAGTCTTGTCTATGGTCGCACTTCCTGGTAAATGGTCGTCAATACAAAATGGTCTACTGATACGTTGTGTTTTAATTTATAAAAATCTCGCCCATCCGCTCTGCCAATCCTGAACCAACAAGACAAGATAAGACATGGTGTCAGAAGAAAAAGAAAACATCTAATATGTCGGAAGAAAAGGTAACAAACATATTTTTACAAAATAACCTCAAACCATTAAATGTTCATGGCGATGTAGTTTCAAATTGGAACAAGTGGAAACAAAAATTCCTCATATATTTCGAAGCAAATGACATAGAAAAAGCATCAAGAAGTAAGCAGATTGCGATTTTATTAAATTGTATTGGAGATGACGGGCTCGAGATATATAATTCATTCGAAATTGACAAAGAAAAAGAAACTCTGAACTCAATCTTAAAAAAGTTTGAAGAAAAGTTCTGTCCTCAGAGAAATACCACAGTAGAAAGATATAATTTTTTTACCAAATTTCAAGAAAACGAGACACTAGACGAATACGTTACTATTTTGAATAACTTATCTAGCTCATGCGAATTCAAGGACCTAAAGGAACAATTAGTCAAAGATATGTTCATCATTGGAATAAAAAATAACCAGATTAAAGAAAGATTACTTCAAGAAAATTTCAGCACGATAACTGAAGCTATTCAATTTGCAAAAAATATGGAATTGTCACAAACCAGATCAAAATTACTTATTCAAAGTCAGTCTCAAAGTCAAACAGAAGAACATAATGTGAAGGCAATCACACACCAAAGTCGTACCTCAACAAGAAGTCCAAAGCCATACAGACACAATAAGTCAAGGTCAAGAAAAAGGAGTTCATCAAGAAATTCTAACAGCAATTCTTTTTCAGCTTCCTCTTCCAGGACAAAATCAATATGTGGTCGTTGTGGTCAACAACATAGACACAAATGTCCGGCTATAGGAAAAATTTGTGCAGTGTGTAAAAAACCTAACCATTTTGCTAAATTTTGCTTCCAAAATAAACAGACCAGTGGCAAGAATGTAAGTTTCTTATCTAGTCAAGATAATCATTTAGACATTTGTGAAAATAATTCATCATCAAATACAGTACCACAAGATTCTTATGAATTTGTCATCAGTTCTATCGTCAAACGTTTGTCAAGTGACTCAAACAAGTGGCAAATATCCTTGAATGTATTATGGCAATATTTTAAACTGTCAAATAGATACAGGTGCTGATATCAATGTCATGTCAAAAAGTACTTTGCAAAAAATTGAAAAAACATCCAATATTTCTATAAAAATTTGTAGAACAATTAATAAAATCTATACATTTTCAGGACAATTAATTGAAAATATAGGGACTGCAAGACTGAAATGTACAATTGAAAATAAAATCACCACAGATATTTGTTTTGTTATTGTGGATTGTGAGTGTTCAACAATTTTAGGTTGGAAAACTTGCGAGGAGTGTGGAATCGTGAAAAGATTGTTTGAATTGACTAACAGTACAACTTGTAATCAAGAACAAAGGTCAGTAACCGAGTTGTTAGAAAATTACTCAGATACTTTTGAAGGACTAGGTTGTTTACCGAATAAAGTTCATTTAGACTTAGACACAAGTGTTACACCAAAGATTTGTCCAGTACGTCGTATTCCATACATGTTACACTCAAAATTAAAAGAAGAACTTGACAGGATGGAAAGGTTACAGGTAATCGAAAAAATTACTAAACCAACTAATTGGGTAAATTCCATTGTTATAGTGGAAAAACCAAATGGTAGTTTACGTATTTGTTTGGATCCCAGAAATTTAAACAAAGCAATAAAAAGACCTCACTTCCCTTACCCTACATTCGATGATTTACGTTCTCAAATAGCAGGTTCTTGTGTATTTTCCAAGTTAGACGCGAACTCAGGATACTGGATGCTAAAACTTGATGAAGAAAGTAGTGAATTATGTACCTTTAATACACAATTTGGTCGTTATAAATTCTTAAGATTACCCTATGGTATAAACTCCAGTGGAGAAATATTTCACCAAGTTATGACAAACATCTTTCATGACTTACCCGGTGTAATTATCTTTGTCGATGACATACTTGTACATGGTTGTAATGAAGCCCAGCATAATGAAAGGTTGGAAAAAGTATTTCAAAGAGCTAGAGAAGTGAATTTAAAATTCAATAAATCAAAGTGTCAATTCGGTCTCAGTGAAGTATCATATGTTGGTCATATTTTTAACAAGGACGGTATTTCCCCAGACAAGTCAAAGGTTGAAGCTATAAAAGACATGCCAAGACCAAAAAACGTTAAAGATTTACAAAGATTCTTGGGTATGATTAACTATCTAGGTTCATATATTCCTAACCTTGCTCATGAAACTGGTATTCTCAGAGACTTACTTAAAAAACAAAATGTTTGGCAATGGTCACCAAATCACGAAAAACAATTTAATAGACTAAAAACACTTATTTGTCAGTCTCCCGTTTTAGTGCATTATGATGTAAAAAAACCCATTCGTATGTCAACTGACGCGTCAAAAGATGCAGTAGGAGCAGTAATTTTCCACGAGAAAAACCCAATAGCATACTCATCAAAGTCTTTAACACCTACTCAGATTAACTATGCTCAAATTGAGAAAGAATTATACGCTATTGTTTTCGGTTGCAAAAAATACCACCAATATATCTATGGCAAAACTATCCAAGTAGAAACTGATCATCAACCACTAGTTACATTATTTAAAAAACCACTTTCAGATGTTCCGGCTAGACTTCAAAGAATGATGATTTCTATACAGTGTTATGACCTCATTGTTTCATATAAAAAAGGTACAGAAATGTATATTTCTGATACATTATCCAGAGCACCAGTTTCAAATAAAAATATAGAAAAATTTGATGAAAATGAATTGGAATCTAATATTGATTGTCACATTAAATTACTAATGTCAAATTTAGCCATAACAAAAGAAAAACTTGAAAAAATTTTAATTCATACAAATGCAGACTCAACACTTCAAAAACTTAAAGAATATTTTTTAAATGGTTGGCCAAATTCAAAACAAAAGTGTGATCCTATTGTTTTACCATATTGGCACATTCACGACGAAATTCATGTGATTGACAATATTATTTTCAAAAACAAAAGTGTTATAATACCAAAATCGTTAAGGTCAGAGATGCTCAACATTTTACACGAAGGTCATATGGGAATAGAAAGAACAAAAAGTAACGCACGCGGATTGATTTATTGGCCCAATATTAACCAGGATATAGAACAAAAAATTAGGCAATGTGAATCATGCATGATGTACTCTGCAAATAAACAAAAAGAAACATGTTTATCTCATGAAACGCCTATTCTTCCATGGCAAAAAGTAGCAACTGATTTATTCGAGTACAAAAATAAAAAGTATTTGTTAGTAGTTGATTATTATTCAAATTTTATTGAAATAGCTTGTCTTAACCAAGATTACAGAAGTAATACAGTCATAACGCACTTAAAATCAATTTTTGCACGTCATGGTATACCGATGCAACTGATCAGTGATGGCGGACCTCCATACAACTCAGTTGAATTCAAAAACTTTTTATATAGTTGGGATATTCAACATATAGTTTCTAGTCCCCACTATCCACAGTCGAATGGCCTTGCAGAAATATCTGTAAAAACAATTAAAAACATCTTTAGAAAATGTGAACAGTCTAATACTGATATTTACATAGGTTTATTACAACACAGAACTACACAAAAAGGAAATTTAAGTTCCCCAGCAGAATTACTTATGTCAAGAAAGTTGAGAACTAAATTACCTACACACATTAAAAACCTTAAACCTAAAGTTGTCAAATTTTCAAGCCATTTTAATACTAAACAAGAAATAATTAATAAAAGAAAAAGTCATTACAATAAGTCGGCTAGAGCTGAACAGCAATTTCAAAAAGACGACATAGTCTTTTTCAAGAAAAATCCAAAAAATGTCACATGGGAAAAAGGTACCATTTTGTCAAAAACTAATTTCCCCAGGTCATATTTAGTCAAAGACGAACAAGGTTCTATCTATAGAAGAAATTCTCATCACATAAAACTGTTTAAGTCAAGTTTGTCAAAAAGTCAGTCAAATGAGAATAGTCAGTCAAAGTCAAGTAGTCAGACGAAAAGTCAATTGTCATATTCAAGTCAAAATAAGAATCTAACAAGCAAATTGTTGATTCCAGTCTCCAAGTCAAGGTTCAACTACAGTAATAGTTACTCTGGTCAAAGTCATTGTAAAAGTCAGTCTTGTTTACCTAAACAGCATAATGAGTCAAAGTCTTATGAAAAATTTTATGTCAATATTAATCGATTTAATAATATGAAAAGTAATGTTTCAGAAGGTCAAAATAGAACCTTAGAAAGTCAAAATGAGTCTTATGAAAGTGCATTATCAGTGTCAGATAACCCAAGTGAGAACAAAAGTAACAATTCATTGTCAAGTCCAAAAGAAGGAAGTAGTAAGTTAGTTACAAATAGCATGGAAAAAAATAGTCAGACTAGTCAAGATAATTGTAATGTGATAAATAATAATTTAATTGAAAATGAATTATGTAACAGTCAGCAGTCAAATAAAGATAGTCAAATTGTCACTACTCAATTTCAAATGGAAAGTCCAAATAATACTAACGACAAGTTTCAGTCACCTCATAGCCAAGGTACGTCAAGTCCTTTTGAAATTCAATCACCATTATTTGTACAAGTCGAGGAACAAACAAATGAAAACTTATTTTTGTCAGAAAATGAAAATAATTTAAGTAATGCAGAACAAGTGCCAGAAATGTGTGATATGTATATTCCAAGTAATACTTCTTCAATTAAATATAGTTCAAGAGGAAGAAGATTGAAACCTCCTGACAAATTAAATTTATAAAATGTTTTATTCTTAGTTTATTAAGTTTGACAGAAAAAAAAAATAATAATTAATTGACATGTATAAGTATTTTTGTTAGAATGAAGCAAAGTTTGATTAAATATAATTTAATTAATGTAACCAAATGTAAATTGGTATTGTGGCTTGCTTAAATTTAAGTTAAGTTATAGTCAAGAATTAATATTTTAATTTTATAAAATTGTACTGGTCAAGAGATTGCTCCATGCCACCACCAATCTGGAAATAAATAAATAATAAATGTTTATAAAAAAAAAAAAATTAAAAAATCTTTAAAAGGGGGCATGTAGTGATCTGTGATCAACAAGTGTCTATGTCATTGAGTCTTGTCTATGGTCGCACTTCCTGGTAAATGGTCGTCAATACAAAATGGTCTACTGATACGTTGTGTTTTAATTTATAAAAATCTCGCCCATCCGCTCTGCCAATCCTGAACCAACAAGACAAGATAAGACAGTCGTCTTCTGTTTCTTCTCTTAGATTGTTTTCTAACTCATAAATGATGACCAGCAGCTGCAAATACAGCCTTATTCTTTGCGAAATGACGTAATCCAGCACAATGCAGTTCAGGAGCTTAAAATATTTTAATCTTTCCCACTAAATCGAAAGTTAATTTGCTAATCACTTTATCATCATCATCATCTATCAGCGCTTCCTCCGTGTAACTTGAAGTTGGCGGAACTTTTTCTTCCATTCTCCCTTGCTGTCTATTAACCTACTGATTCTCTTCTCTATTCTTTCCTTATGGACGACAGCCAAGATCAAGAACACCAACTTGTTGCATGTTTACGTTCTGCATGACCTTGACTCCTTTACACAGTAATGGCTTAGTGGCTGGCGCACCTATTCGGCGTTCTAAAGGTATAGGAGTTATTATTCTTTGATAACATCTTCATAAGAATGGTCGTCTTCCTAATTACCGTTCCTTGTGACTCAGCTAATCACAGCTAATGAATACAATTTTGGTTGAGGAATGGTTAGCACTTACCTGAATGTGGCCGAAACTTCAGTGCTAAACGAGAATAAATCTAAAATAAAGGTATTACTATCACTTTTCTTCTGAAAAGTACAAGTGTTGTCATAACTTGGAATTTTACGGCAATAGAAAATAATGGGACCGATAGGGAAGTAAAACGGGATCTTAAAATAATATTCAACGGGAATATGTATATCCATGATTCCTTTCCAAATAAAAAGTCTCACCTACTTTATTTAACATTAGTTTTATACAAAAAAAAACTAACCGTCTCTGGAGTCCCATCTATCTTTGATTCAGCAGTTCAGGCGTAAGTGTAACAAACAAATAAACAAACTTCGGCATTTATAAATTGAGAAGTTAGTTTTCAGGTTATTGGAGTCTTATTTGCCAATACATAAAGATTTACACGCTCCTTGTTTTCCAATACCTCTTAAAATCTTTCAATCCTACAAAGATTCGTGCTAGCCCATAAGAACGCCACAACTCTACTTTGTTTCACACTGTTATCCGGGCCGTGTGTTAGGGTTGAACCACATCTGGCAGCACGTTATCGCCTTTTTCCGTCGCCCTTTCTCTTTCTGTCGCGTAGAACTGCCATTTGCTAGACCGAGACAATGCGATAGCACGCGGCCGCCTCAAGGATTCCACCGCGTGCTATCGCATTATGCTTTCTGTCTCGGTCTAGCAAATGGCAGTTCTAAGCGACAGAAAGAGAAAGGGC
The DNA here is from genome assembly GCA_954870645.1 of Agrotis clavis. NCBI lineage: Eukaryota > Metazoa > Arthropoda > Insecta > Lepidoptera > Noctuidae > Agrotis > Agrotis clavis. The sequence goes on from OX940925.1 coordinate 1,850,287, forward strand.
GACGGAAAAGAGCGATTCCGTGCTGCCAGATGTAGTTCAACCCTTAATCTGCTCCGCATCGGACGAACCGCAAATCTTTCAGTAATGTCGGATCAGTGGTGTGTTTGAAGTTTTTTCCTTTTCCTTGCTCTCTTTGATTTGAAAGATGTTGTGTATTGTAAATAAAAGGTTCTCGATTTGTGGGCGTTTTATCTTTTGTAGGTTATGAGCAATTGAGCTTAAAAGGGTATTATACCTTCCCAAATTCAGGATCCTATATTTAGGATAAGAAATTTAGTCATCTAAATGTCTCATCCTAAATGCGATTAAGCTTTTCTGAATTCAGGACGCCCAAATATCGGCTCCTAAAAGGAAGGTATAATATGTACACCTTTTATTCACACTGTTGACTACAGGCCTAAAATTAGAATCGTATTATTTATTATTTCACTATTTATCTATAATCTTATTGTAAATTGAGGATTTGCTTTGGTTCATTTCCTGAAATCAAATATCCAAATCTTTATTCCTTATGAGAAGCAAGTATCGGAAAAACATTAAAAATGTAGATACCTATCAATATGAGTCCTTCGTACGCAAATCCGTTCGAGTCTTTTATTTTAGTCACAACAATCAATTATCCTCGTTGATCTATCGAACGTCAGCATGACTGCTGAGGTCTCGGATTCTATTGGTGTTTTTGAGTTTATAAATAGGAATTTCCATGAAAAGAGTCTGAATTTGCCGAGAAGATGCCCACGGCAAAGGACATCACAAAGCGATTTCCAGCCGCCGCCAAATAATATGTCAGCAACACAGTCAGCATTTTAACGGGTGCCCCATAGAGGGCCAAAGGCCTGCCGGAGTCACAGGGACCGTCTGTCACAAGTAACCACGACCATGACACGTAAAGGGCTTGAAGGAAACACCGTGCATTTTAGTCAGTACGAGTATAACAGTCCTTTCTGGTCCACGGTTGCAGGACTTCTTGGATGACCCTACCACGTAAAAAAAAAGAGCGATGATCTAGGAACTGAAGCTGTGAAGTTAAGATAACTTCAGATTATCTAGACCCTGCTCATGTAATGCTGTTTCTACTCGTAGCATGCACACTTTCAAGTTTACAGCATAATTCATACCACGCGCCACTCGTTATTAGTAAACGTTACTAATACTTACACAGTAACTGGAGCAAGAACATCATGAATCTACTTCACACAGTTTCCATATAAAATCAAATAAAAATTCCTTATATATCACATAAGACTGAGCTAATTTTCACCTAGATGATATATTTACTGGCTGGATCTCTAATTATGTTGGCTAATCGTCTCGTGATGGTGTGGTAAGCGTGCTATCACGCACGAATGTACCTACTAGTGGTGAAAGTCATGTTCTTATCGCTTTGGGGAATTATAAGTGAGTCTGTGAAATGTGGGTAGTTTTGTTGTTATGTCACGTGGTGGGGTAACGGTTTTTCGAACACGTTTTGAAATGAATTTTAATTCTATAATTTCGATATTTATTCGTCATTTCTTGACATCAACGAATGAAAGACGGTTACCCCTAAAATTAATCTCTAGTTCACAACTCATGTAATAATTTCCAAATCTTTAACATATACCTATTTAAATTTTGTCAATCCCATACTGTCCTACTTGTGGGCAATTGCCTCCCCCAATTGTTTCCAAAAGCTCTTGTACAGTCGCCAGCAGGTCAACCTACCCGAATCTGTCAGATTTTACCAGTCAAACATTAACCTTCTACTCTTGTGATAAGGTTGAAATTCTATTAAAGAAATCTGACAGATTGTGGTAGCTTGATGTGCTGGCGTCTGTACTTCCCCAAAACCAGAGCGAAAATGGGAATAAAAATATACTAACGGGCATAATGGACTTAAAAAGAAGATACAAATGATTTTGCTCATCCAAGTAAAGCCACGCCAGCCAAGATTGTGTGACAATCAATGATAGCGAGTTTCAGAAGTAGAAGCTCCAAAGTCTGACCAGTTTTACCAAGGGGTATCGTATTACCCCAGTCACTGGGTTGTAGCGGTCACAGGTTCTAAGAAATAGCTCCATGTAAAATACTGAAATTCAGTTGCATTTGTTTTGCCTAGAAACTGACCGCATCAAAGTTAGAAAAAGGTTACGCAGGTGATGATACACCTAATTTATTTAGTAATGTCACTTCTAAACAATAAACTTTTGACAATCAATTTACCAACAATGTCACTATATCTCCCAATGACATAATACTACCGTCAACACAACTTACTAAATGCACGTACCATTAGAAATTAGCCGAGTTTCCCCACAGTCCACACAACACGGTCACTGGTCGCGGTCCACTAGCGCCACTGTTTTATATCGCATCATTGTCGGTGATAGCTGATTCATATTAATTTGTCGTCGCGTCACTAGGCTAGAGTAACGAGAGACCAACAGAAGGGCAATTTGGTTTTCTATAAAAAGAGCGAATTAGAAATAATCAGAAGTGAAACTTTCTGGGTCACCATCTTCCTCTGGTTGGTGGTATACGTTTTTCTTTTCTCTTCCCTGTCACAGGAGGCTTCATTTATCACGACAAATCTCTAAGAATCATCTGTCATGGTTTCAGTTTCAAAAAAATCCAAACTTAGTTCTTAATCTAATCTAATGCTGTGACCTATCTTTTAAATCTTCAATAACGATGCTCACTGTCGCAATCGGTAAGCTTTGAAAACACAATTTATGTTTCGGATTTCTTTGGATACATTCATAAATCACAAACTTTTTATCATTATTAACTTGTCTAATGTTTTCACCAAAGCCCTAAGCACCATTTTATAAATCTTGAATGGAACGAAGCTTATCTCCAACATGATAGAATTTTAAGCCATCCAAGACGTTTTATTTATTTATTCAACAATAGTTATAGTTACACAAGTTTTAATCTACATAACTTCTTTCAAACTGCAGGACAGTTTGTCGGCCTGTCTTATGCATCTATAATACAACTATCAATCTTGCTCATGCACAAATCTTCTAAGTCGTAAAGCAACAGTAAGCAAGCACCTGCCATATTCTTTATCTCAAACGTGTCTACTAGATTTTACACTGTACCCATAATTTCGTTCACCGTGACACCTAGATGCATGTTTACTCGCAGTGGATATTCTGCAGCAATCCATTGCGATGTCACACTTCGCTACAAGACTTGCTATAAACATCATGTAGTCGAGGAATTTATTTCCTTTTCTAGATCGGAGATAAAAACAGCATCTGTTTGCTGGTTTTCATGTTGTCAGGTGTAAGTAATGTCTAATTTGAAGGAATCGTGCGTAGAATGTTGTGAATTAGCAACTTTAGTTTTTAGCTAGTCATCAATGTCTATCGTTGGATTTGCGTTTTTAGTCTTGTAATGTAGATTAATATCGGTATTTAGTATTCTTTCGCTTCATTGCTGATGTTGTGATTACTATATCAATTTGAGTCCAATAAAATTCTTATTGATGTTTATGTTACACTGCTATTTCAAAACATCTGCTGACTCTGCTACTTTAGTTTGACCTTGTGTTGTCGATGTGGGAGAATGATATGACCTATTAAGTACGAATATAAATAAATGCTCACGTGCGTGCGTATGGGTAATTCATCCTTGTTCTTGTTCATTTTCTGTCACAATATCGCTTAAAAATTGCTACTACAGTAATATTGTCCTAAATTTGGCAATTCACAAATATTCCTTAACTCTTCAATCACCCTACTCCAAACTAACGTAGTCCACTGATAGTCATAATCATCTCCTTTCCTGCATCACAATACTCCCTAGTCCTATTTTTCTTACCTCAAGGAAACTAATCTATACCATCATACTGAAAAAATACCCCTTCATCTATCCTCCTAGCAACAGTTCCAATGAATCATATCTTAAAAAATAAAATAGCTCCTAATTCCCGTCTCAATCCCGGTATCATATCCAAGGCTTTCCCGGGAAGTCCGTGCGTCATACGCGTGCCTATATGGCTTCCATCGGTTCTAAGAATACATCCCGGGGTGTGACTCATTCGGTTTTATGACCAAGTTATGACCACTAGCAGTTCAAGGCTCCGTGAGGTTCATTTGTTATGTGAAATTGGATTCTGTGATATTGCGAGTTTGAGATTTTGTGCAGTTTCGTACTTTGTAATGGGATTTTGAACTTTATTACAGCTATCAGTCTCTTTAAATAAAGCAGGTTGTCCACAATGATTTTCAATAGGATTGATATACGAGTTTTTGTTAATCATTGTTATCAGCTCAGGACAAGGGTCCTTGTCTTGAAATCAGTTCCAACTAGTGATGGGCCGGAGGGAAGAAAAAAATGGGAGGGAAAAAAAAGATTGGGAAAATATGGGAAAATAAAATAAATTCCCGGAATTTTCCCAAACGACGGGAAAATAAATATTGAACCAATAACAATGTTAAAAATATGTAAATAATTATTGTATTAGGTGGTAATAAGGTGGTAGTAAGGCCTGCAACGGCTGGGTCATGCCAGTATTGATGTAGGTACTCTTTTGACATACTCATGGACTCAAACAGAACTTAATTGTACGGACCCTCGTATCCAAGGCGATAAGAGGGTCCGTACATTGCTTACTGCATATCGAATGCATCACTCACGGTCTTCGGTTATGAGATTGTAATTATATTCGAGGTTGAGATTTTCTAAACGTCAAGACTTTCCACAATCGTGAGATAATGCAATCTCAGTTAATATTTCCTAAAAGCCGACGTGGGAATGCATCGAGATGTAGTAGCGGTGGACAAGGGCCTTACCCCACTCTCCTGGGCTAAAGAGAACGGGCGCAACCCTGCAGTGCTTGACACTAATGGTCGCATGGAAATATGACAGAACAAGGAGCTTCATGGACGTTTTTTCCGGGCCGTACATAGGCCTGATGCAGATGTAGACATATCTGCGTCGGTAGCCTGGCTACGATCCGGAGAGTCCTTTGGAGAAACCAAAGGTTTTGTCGGAGCAATAATGGATGAAGTTATGATGACATATAACTACCGGAGATTTATTGTGAAGGATAGCAGGGCTGACATATGTCGGGCATGCCACTGTGTCCAGGCGAATCAATCTATCACATTTTCTCCGGGTGTTCTCGTTTCGCTAACGGAGAATATTTGCATAGACATAACCCTGTAGCCAGAATAATCCATCAACTTGCTCTAAAATACAACCTAGTGGAATTAGAAGTGCCGTACTACAGGTATGTGCTCGACCCAGTTCTTGAAAGTGGAATATGACACTGCGATATGCACGCGCTGCGGGAAGAGCTCCGTCGCGATCTCAGGGCAGTATGGAGGGAGCGACGGTCGCAACAGAGGTCCGGGTACGCTACAATCGCGGCGGTAACACCCTCTCTTAGAGGAGTGGCTGGATAGGTGGCTCGGCGTCCTAACCTACCGTATGATGCAGGTCCTCACCGGACACGGAAGTTTCATGAGGTACATGTGTCGGATGGGGAAGCAGGAAACGCCTGGGTGTCACCACTGCGAGGACCGCGTGGAGGACACGGTGGAGCATACGGTGCAGGACTGCCCCGCTTGAGCAGAGCACCACCGTGTCCTCACGACAATAGGCAGAGACCTCTCGCGCCCGGCTTTGGTCGAAGCCATGCTTCGGGGCGATACGGTGTGGGATGCGGTGGACTCCTTCTGCGAAGCAGTCATGCATGGGCCGAGTGAGGGAGAGGACAGCGTCAGCGTCCATCCACCCCAGCCGCAGTGGTAGACGCCCACGGTGCCGGAATTCGGCAGACGGATCTCCAGCCACCGTAGGCGCGGACATGCGGGCGGCGAGTAATGAGCAACTCGCTGTCCGACCATGGACCATGCCCGGGTCAACGGCGCGTTGTTCCACGCGCGCCTTTTCAAGCATTTATTTTTGACCGTATTAATGAATTTGATTTCTGTTTGAGTTCGTTCACCCGTGTGTAGCGTTCACAGCTGATTCCAATGTTTCCATCTCATTTTGCAGACTTTGAATTGGCAATTCATCGAATTACTTACAAATAACTTATTTTATTGGCCATATTAATAGGCCAAAAGAAAAAGGCTTGAGTAAATTTTGTTTTTGAAAAATAAAATTGTAAATTTTTGAAAAAATTTTTTTTTGGTATGTTCTTGGTTATTGATACGAGTAAGCACACTAAATTCTTGCAGTTAATTTTTTAAGACCATAATTATATTATGTTGAAAATCTGTTAGAGACTCGTTTACGTTTGCCATTTGTCTACAAAGCAAGACTAAAAAAAATTATAAATTGTTAGATTAGAGCTATGATTATGTGGCTACTTATACGTACAATACCCACTTTTCAGCGCACCAAGTAATAGATCTATCTTCAAAGTCAGCTGATTACTATTATAGGTATAAAGCCGCATTTATAGCAAAATTAATTTATTCAAAAAACCACCTAATAATCAGAAAAAGATTGGTGTGCTACTTTTGCGACTTGTTCGAAGTTGATTTTAAGTCTTTTAAATAAATACGTATCAACAAACATTTCCATACATAAAATCCCTTACTTTTATTCTGTAACCATACTTTAACAATGAATGTCTTTTTTTTTTTAACCACTCACATGCATGCACAGACTCACACAAATGCAAAACTGTAAAAAATAAATAAAATTGCATAATTTTATACGAAAAAATATTTTCCCGTCATTTGGGAATATTCCCGGGAAGAAATGGGAAAGTATCGGGAATTTTCCCAACTCGGGAAAATTCCCGGGCAAAAACCCATCACTAGTTCCAACAAAAACGCATCTCATGGATTCATTCCCAAATTGCGTGAGCTTGTGCACTACCGTTGGTGCACATTTGTAAAAATGTTATAATATCGCAAAAAAACTCCTTGTCATATTTTAAACTATGAAGAAGAAGCTCATAAATTAAGACCACTAAGACTAATCTAACCATGATCTAATTCCTTCATTCCTCCTACAAGTCATGATTCTGTGGTTACATGAGATAAGGAGCTAATATAGGCTTAAAGTTGCCCCTTATCTTTGACCTTGACTTTGATGTCGTAAATTATTTTAATAGTTTTAATGCACGCTTCATCTTTTGTGGGGACAATAGGATTTTTGATATCGCAGACATTTTTATGGGCATATAAATCATGCTTTATTTAGGAATTTACGTTGAAATAAACGGTAGAATAATAATAAAAGTGATAGTTTTGATTTTTTTCCTACACGATACTCGCTACCAGTTTGTTCCATAAACCTAATTTAAAATCTTGCAGTTTTTTAGGAATAGCCCTTTGGTCTTGTCAGTAATACCTGCGGTATTCTTAGCATACAAAATATCAACAACAAAGAAATCTCAACAAAATCCCTTGAAAATAATGTCTGCTGTTGTTTTTAACTTGATGACTTTTAGGACAACTTAGGCCCGTATAACAGAAAGTCCCTCAATACTCAAACTTTACTTAACTTGTTTCACCCAATTTAATGGCTAGTTTTAAGTAATGCTTGAGTATTGAGAGACGTTCTGTAATACTGTATAGACTAGACTTCATATCATCATCTGATCTTCCCGATATTATCCCGTTCTTTATCTTATTCGTATCTACTTGTTGTCGATTCAACTCTATTCTCCCTTGTCAGATATCATTTATTTCTAGACTTTACTTACCACAGGAACATGTTATTGATAACTAATTTCAAAAGTGTAGTTTCGATATCTGTCAATATTTTTCTGCATTGCGTTCTTTGCTATATTTAGAACTACTGAGTTATTGAACGGCGAATTTATTAAATGGGAGTTTATCTTTTATGGCACTAGCTTTGCCAGCTGGTTCGCCTTCTTTATGCTGGAAATTATCATCTGATCAAGTCTTGAAATATCCCTGTGCCTAATTTTTATCGTATTGGCATGAGTAATGAATATCCATCCATCCATCTAAACTCTCTATAATATTTAAAATAAAAAATGATCGTAAAACCGGTTCATAAGCAATTAAGCATTCATAAGCTTTGACTTGAAAACCGCCGTTTATTTTTAGAAGTAATTTAGCTACGCGTGAAAATGATTAACGGGTTCTTATTTACCGTAAAACCACGAGATGAATCATTATGGAGGCTAATAACTAGGTAGATTTAAAGCAAAAAAATTGTTTTCACACGGAAACTGGTTGCTAGAATAGTATTTTGTGCATGTAACATTGAATTCTTTGTTTTAACGAGATAAATAAAGATATAATTTAATAATACACATGGTTTTTTCTCATGTCGGTTAAGTTTACCTAAAACTTCACTCGCGAGCAAATGTACGGAATCACTTACTCCGATTCCGCGCGATCTTGAGTATTTAATAACTAGTTATGAAAAGTAAAAATGCTACAATTTTAAAGGTTTGACTATTATCTTTAGATTGATACCAAATTCTTTCAAATCACGACATTGTTTAAGGAGCTATCCTGGATCAATTCCAAGTAAGTGATTCCAAACTTTTGCTCGCTAGTATATAGGTAACCTAACATATTTCAGCTGACTGGGAAGAATGGAGGCCGAGTAACTTGTTGACTACTTGAAAAGAGGCCGAAGTAACTTTTAGACACTCCCATCTGATTGATTTAAAACTTACCTGTTCCTTCAGTTGCTCTTTGTGTTCCGGAACCGCGGAGTCCTTTAAAAGCAGCCCCGCATCCGCAAGCAACTTGATACCTAGGTGTGACCCTCGACAGTCACCTCTCCTTCCGAGACCACATCAAAGCAGCTCGTAATCGGGCTGCTTTTGCTATGGGTAGGCTCCACTTCATGCTCATCCCGAAAAGTCCCCTGTCCCGCAAGTGCAAAATGCGCTTATTCACGGCGGTAATCCGCCCCATCATGACTTACGCGTGTGCCATCTTTGCGCATTCCAATCCCCGCTTCCTCTACAAAATGCAGGTCCTCCAAAACCGTTTTCTTAGGAAAATCACGGGAGCCCCGTACTATGTCCGTAACGACACCCTCCACCTAGACCTTAGGATCCCCACCATCGCTCAGTTCATGAAGCGCATTGCCACGCGCTTCTTTGAAACTGCAGTTAGGCACCCCAATCCGTTAATCGCATCGTCCGCTCGATACGATCCATCGCGTATTAGCTCCGTTCGCCGACCAAGGCATACCCTCATCACCCCCGACGACCCCATCACCCTCCTCCAGGAGAGCCGTAGGGAAACCAGTACGCTTCGCAAACAGAAACACAGACCGACTCCGTCATTCCGCCCTCGCCGCCGAGGCCGCCCGCCGCGACGCCCAAGTCAATGCACTCCCCCCCGTCCCTTGCAAGAGCCAGCCCGCGATGCTGAGCCAGTAGCTTTAAATTAGCCCCTAAATAATGAAATATTTAGTTATCCAGCCTGTCCCTTGCTGTCCTCTGTCAGTGACGCCCTAAGCCGAGGTCCGTACCCCACAGGGGGTGCCCTTAGCGTGTGGTCACTTAGTTTTTAATTTAGTTTGTAAGCCCCTGGCTGGAGGCCTTAGAGTCATCTATGGCAACCACAGGAAAGTCCGGTTAAGCAGCACACAACCTCTTATAGGTTGACCTGCGAGATGCCCGTATCCAAAAAAAAAAAAAAAAGCAAGCAACTTGGGAAAATATCAGGCAGTTGATGAATCATCCTATTTAATCTACCTACATAATTTTGTTACTAGTAAGCTCGTGCCTCTTCTCTTTTAGGCGCAACGCAAACAGAAGGCGGCGCAGATACGGCGCAGACGCGACGCGGCGTACATGAATGATTTTATAGTAAAAACAGGCACAGTTGCGTCTAATAAAATCATTCATGTACGCCGCGTCGCGTCTGCGCCGTATCTGCGCCGCCTTCTGTTTGCGTTGCGCCTTAAGGTGGATCCAGACTTGGCGAGGCATGCGCTCCGCACGGCGTACAACGCATGCGCGGCTACGTCCACAACTAATGTAATGCTCGCACTGAGGCACTTTGATCTTCAAGCATTTGCCGACATACGTTGGCTCGCCTTCGCACGTGCGTAGCTCATGCCTCGCCACGAATATAAAGGTACACACCTTGCGAGGCATGCGTTGTGCGCCGTGCGGAGCGCATGCCTCGCCAAGTCTGGATCCACCATTAGAGGAGTCATCGGGCAAAGAATTGATTCAATGTTTAGCAAGTCAAAAATATGCGCCAGTAATATTGCTCATTTTTGTTATTGAAAGTTTGCACCACACTAGGAATTTTTCCTGTATCGTGGGTGCGTTTATAAGCATAGAAACACACGCAGACCCGGAAATACTTGTAGATCTTGTAAATATTTGTTCGGTGCGATAATAGAACCTGCAGCACGCTGCGAGGCAGTCGATCTCTCAGCCACGGCGCCAACTGTGTCGTCGTTTTATTTAATTCTAATTGACATTTCTGTGGAATATTTTAGAAAATACCAACTGCCACGCGTATCCAAGGTTAAATGTATCACCAAGACCACTCGACGATAACCTCCCGACATTTCGCCGATAAAATATATAAATAAATAAAGCGACGCCATTTTCTAAATACTGCTGAATTCGAAGGCCGGTAAAAGGACTCACCGTGTTTTATTCATGGTGGACGAATATAGGCTCGACCCTGTCTGGTGTGAACTTTGAACTTTAGGGCGACTTACCACTTGACCACAACGACGACCAGTACGAGCGACAAACATGAACCATTTTTAAAATTTTACCTTGTCACGCTTGAACGCAGTTTTTTTGTTGAATGATGTAACAAACGGTGCATCCACACCGCAGTTACTTTTTGTAGATCAAAGTTTCCAAATGTTATTCGGTAACATACGACAACAAAAAAAGTAATTAATTGTTGCCGTGTTAGTCAAGCAACGTTGCTCCAAAATTGGTAACATTTTTAGAAAATGTTACCTCAACAACGCGAACAAATGTCGTGCACTCGAAAGTTATTCTTTGTTACATTTTGTTGACTTATGTTGCTGGCAGTATGGACGCGTAAGTAACAATCAACAAATAGTAACAAGGAGCCACATATGTTACAGCTAGTTACCTAATGTTACCGTGTTGCATTTTGTTGCTCCACAAATGTTGACTGCGGTGTGGATGCACCGAAAGGTTTTGTTATAATTTTCGCGATTGAAAAAGAGTGTCCATGGAGTTTCTTGCCCGTTCTTCTCCATAGAGAACTACGCTTTGGAATGGGCATCTACAGTACTTTCACAGTTTTTATGTCTTGTGACTGGGACTATAGCACCGTAAATATTTTTAAACTATTTTATTTTACTTTAGTCTTTTGACAATTCAAAAGTGCCTGTAACAGGCCTACTTGAAATAAACGATTTGATTTTGATTTTATGATTTTTGCATATTTAATTTTCATACATCATACTTAGACTCCCACCTTTTTCCCGTAGGGGTAGACAGAAACCACAGAGCACCTGCTACGATACTTAAATGCACTTTTCGCCTCATCCATATTCATACAACTGGTCATACAATGCACGCCAATTGAAAGCATGCCGAGTATGTATTACAACCTTTATTTTCATTGAAAAAATTAAATAAAATTGAATGGCACATAATACATATTATGGCAGAATAATATGTAAAGATACGATGTTCACTTGATTTCAATATATTTTGCGTTATTGACGACTAAAATAGATTGAATGCTAGCTTTGAAAACTCAATGCCTTTTGTTTATATGGCAAGTAATTGGTATTTTAATTGACACTACGGACCAAAGATCTCCGTTTCAATGATCTGAACTATATTTAGCTGAATGATTCAGTTCAATTAGATACTAAAGGTCATGGCACACTATACCGGCGCGGCAACGGCACGGCTCCAACCCAGTTCTTAACCTGTCATTCAAATAAGAGCCTTAAATCATGTGTCATATAATATATTTCATAATGTCAATATGAAAAAGCCAACGGCGGGAAGTCGGCGCGCTTACCGCTAACATACAACTCGCCTCGCAGCCCGTACGCTGCAAGCGAGCAGACGGCGTGCCTACGGCGCAGCGGCCGACTTCGAGTTGCTAGCGAAACAAATGCCTTATAACAATTATGCACACGGTGACAGTAAGCTGCACCTCGCAGACGGCGCGCGAACTGCGAGCTTACACCTCGTGGACAACGCTCAGTTAGCGCGCTAACGGCTAGCCGTTGTCTAAATTCAAGGTGACGCCGTGCTGCAGCTGTGCAGTTGCGGTGCTGGTATAATGTGCTATGACCTTTATTCCATAATAGAAGACTCAATTGGCTCTAGACTTCTGACTAATTAAGTCTTATAATAGAAGAAGTTCAGAAGTTTTTTGTTTGTGAATACTGGACTCAAATATTTCCCAAATATTTTCCACTTCCCATCCATTCTTTACGTGGTATCATCCAATAAGTCCTCTCACCCTGAGTGGAGTGGAAGGGACTGTTAGACTCGTACTGACTAAAATCCACCGTGTTCCTCCAATTGCTTTTTACGCTCCAGGGCCACGATTGCCCGTTTGGGCAGTTCTGGGAGCAGGATAGGCGTTTAGCCCTTTATGGTGGTCATATTGTTGATAGCTCTTTGAGATGCCCGTGGTAAACGCGCCGTCAACTTAGACACGGTGCCTGATCGGTCGGCAAGCCGCTCTTTAGTCGCCGTCCGCATGCCCACGCCTATGTCCACGGTGGCCAGAAATCTTCGCGACGTCCGTTGCCGTGGGTGTCTCCCGCGGCTGCTAAGTCGTGAGGTGGAGGCTATCCTCTCCCTCGCGCTATGAATGTCGAATGTGAGTCTGTGTGTCCAATGTGTATAGACCAGTGGCGTTGTGACTTTAGATGTAAACTCACAAACGTCTAGTTGAACAATAATTACTTGCCATACATAAAAACAAATACGTCGGCATTCGATCGCTTAGTCACTACATTTACTCGAAATCGGCAAATAATCTATTACCGCGATACTGTTATATAAATAAGCTTATGTATTAACTTAATTAGCCTTCCTTTTAATACGTAACCCGTGGTTAATTAGAACTATTTAACTTAACGTTAAAATGAGATTAATTGGTGATAATATGAATATTTATTAAAATTAATTGCATTCGATATAATTAGGTGATTTATGAGCCGTGTTGCCATTCTAATTAGTGTTAAATAACTAGCTAATCTTGGTGCTTTGCTCATCTATACTTCTATACCAATATCATAAAGAGGTAAAATTTGTCTGTTTGTATGTAGGGGGGGTAATCTCCGGAAGTAACGCACCGATTTTAAAAATTGTTTCACTGGTCGAAAGCTACGTTATTCGTGAGTGCTATAGGCTATAAATTATAAAGATATCATGTATATTTTAGGCCCAACGAAGTGGGCACTGGTCAGCTAGTTTGAGATAAATAAGTTGCTTTTCAAGCTTGAAAAGTGTCGTTACAGTAAGGAATTATGTATCACACTCTGGTAGACGAAATGTCCATGTCGTCAAGTGTCCAATCGTCACTGTCAAATAGCGAATTGAGGTCTAGGATAGGTTTTAGTCAAGGGGCAAGGTCCTCCTTTCCGCGCAACAGAGTGAGAGAATCATTTGATGATTTCTAAACCAAAAAAGTACCAAATCTGTCTATGGAATGATCTTAGAAATTCAAGTTCGGCCTTCTAAAATACGTAACTGTCAGGTGGCCTTCCATGACGTAGGTAATAAAGCAGTCGCAATTGCACTGTGGAAACGAGGCGCTAGATAACTTGTATAGCTCTTACTCTTTTCCACACTGGAATTACTTCTGCTCTAAGATCATAGTAACCCTGCTGAGCATAAAAAAGAAACAAATGACAATCGAGTTCAAAGCTTTGCTGTATCGGCTGTCAATGGAATTGGCATGTATAACCTTTTTGTTCATGTCAATGGAATAAATTCCTTTTTTTTTATTTTACTTTACCATCATCATTGTATGTGACAGTTTGTCATTTATTTTCAGGCGTCTGATCTTGACTATTTGATTGTATGTATTTTATTTGAGAAGAAAATGATAAATTGAGATGATATGGATTAATTTCGTTTTCCAACGATGTCCCCGGCATCCCACAGATGCAATATACATATTTAGATTATGCTACAAAAATTCTTCTTCTAATCACCTGGTCTATTATTGAAAACAGCATTAAAATCTGTTGCATAATTTGTAAGATATCGTAAAAGAAAAGGTTGATTAAATGAAGCCGATCAAGAAAATTAAAGTACCGTTTGCACGTGGTGGAACACCACAACGTTAACCTTAACAGTCGGTTAATACATGTAACAGGGCATTTACTAACAAACAGAGTTTGGTGAAACTGGCCCTTAGCCTCAGTTAGGTAATATCTGAGCTTACGAGTATTATTTTATCATACAGTTTATTTCACATTAATACTTTTTAGGAAAAAGTTTCAAAAACTAGTTTACGTTGCAGTTGTAAAATTATTGTTTAAAACAGCTTTATGGGGATGGCAACTGGGGAACTAATGGTGCTAGCATAGCTAGTTTCCAGCATCGTCATTGGTTCAAATCTTATAGGTACTTCAAAATAGTACTACCTCATTGGTCGGATTAGGACCTAGCTATGGTGGCGCCATCTACAATTAGCTTTGACCGGCCTTCCCCATTATTCTGCCATTGCATTGCAAGCATACTCCTTAAGGGGGATGCTCCAACCAGCCCGCGAAATTCAAATTTTTTTACGTTTTTTGCAATTTGCAGGCCAGTGACATGTTGTAGCTTTATAAATATATGAGTTGCGGTAATAACAAGTATAATTTTAATTATTTTTAATTTTTATATTTAAAATTATACTTGTTATTACCGCAACACATATATTTATAAAGTTACAACATGTCACTGGCCTGCAAATTGCAAAAAACGTAAAAAAAATTGAATTTCGCGGGCTACATCGAAGCAATCACCTTAAGAACGGCAGTTCTAAATTCGAATGTTTATATCAATGCGCTTGATTCTAATTTGTATGCAAAATGCATGCATGTGTCACTCTTTCGGATCTTGTATTTTTAAGGAGTGAAAGTGTTTGTTTTCATTAAAATATGAACTGTGTTGACGCCAGGACGAAATTGAAGTAGTCGAATGTCAATTAAGACTAGAAAATTAGTCATTTCTAAAATATTCAAGACAGGGATTTTTTTGTAGGTAGTTTTCACAAATTGACGTCCGTTATTTATTTTTATCTTTGAAATTTTCATCACGACTGCAAAATAATTATCAATATTTTGTAGACTAACAAGTCTTACCAGTTTTATAACCGAACATTTGCCGGCCAATTTTTTTTTCAGCCTGTTACTTAACGATACAAATCTTACGGGAATGAACTTTTACAAAGTAAAAATAACATGACTTTAATCTCTATGTAGCCACTTTGTATTCATTCGTCAAATATACTAATTGAAGTCCAGAAAAAATAAAGAGTTTGATGAATGTTCATGTATAGTTGCAAAAGGTTTAATAAATCTACGTTAACCATTATGCAGTTACGGATCTGCAGTCACAATCACAATTTATCCGCTCTGATTGGTATGAAAATTCAGAGTAATTGCAATCCATATGGGCCGGATCAAAAAAAAAAAAATCAAAAAAATCAAAAGTCATTTATTCAAATTAGGCTGATTTATCAGCACTTTTTGAAGGTCAAATTTTACATAAGACAGTCCCCCAAAGCGCCCCCCCTTCGACACTTCCTAGTGTTTTGGCTGGGAAGAAGAAGTGGCGGAACAAACTCCCCAGCAACACATCTGTCTGTACGGTTAGAAGAACCAAGATTTATACAATTTAATAGAACAGAACATTCACATTGTACATCAATCCGAGATTACACCTCAATCGTGACTAGAAGGCACATAAAGATAAACTAGGACCATCCATCATAGTAAAAAAACAACTAGAAAATAAATTAAATTACATATAACAAAACCAAAGATCAGCAAGTCGACCAGACACCACAAGCAGCACCCGTTCACGAGTATAACGCAAAGATCAGCTACTCCCCCACGCCATGTATGTGGGTAGGAGGCAACCCGACCCTCGACGCTACCGCAAGCAATGTCAACTAAGGGAGCATGACAACTTGCCGCCGGTTCCTCAGTCAAATACACTACTAAAATAAGATTAAAAGTCGTGGTCGCTAGTTTTTCATAGTGCAAAACTGTTTGTTAGAACATTAAAATCAAAAAACTAATCACCATAATATAAAACAAACACAAACATTAAAATAAAAAAAATAAAAAAAAAAAAATAACACACACAAAACAACAAAATGTACATAGAAATAAGACTAAATGACTTAACTAAGTCAAAAAAT
Source organism: Agrotis clavis (assembly GCA_954870645.1). Classification (NCBI taxonomy): domain Eukaryota; kingdom Metazoa; phylum Arthropoda; class Insecta; order Lepidoptera; family Noctuidae; genus Agrotis; species Agrotis clavis. Next base: position 1,866,579 of record OX940925.1, read on the forward strand.
AAAATAAAAAAAACAATTATATGAACTCATATAACCTGTCGGAAAAAAAAAAAAGAACTGGAGAAAGAGCATGAACGCAGTCATAATTTCAACCGAGCGACCAACTGCTCTTATCGTTTAGGTAGTCATTTAACGAATAATATGCCTTAGAACAAAGGATGGATTTGATCTTAGATTTAAAGGCATTAAAAGGTAAGTCTAACAAAGATGAAGGCAGTTTATTATAAAAAACTATGCCGAGCCCTACAAATGAGCTATGAACTTTATGAAGCCGATGAAAGGGAACACGTAGGTGGTGCTTATTTCTAGTATTAAAATTGTGAATATCACTGTTTTTAGTATACAGATGTAAATTCTGCCTAATATACATAATGTTGGCAAAGATGAATTGAGATGCCACCGTCAGAATGCCAATCTCTTTAAACAAGTCTCGCAGAGAAACCCTAGAACCCAGCTGGTAAATTGCCCGAACAGCTCGTTTTTGCAATACAAATATATTTTGAATGTCAGCGGCTTTTCCCCACAATAAAATTCCGTAGGACATAACGCTGTGAAAATAACTAAAATAAACTAGTCGAGCTGTATCAACGTCCGTGAATTGTCTTACTTTACGGACAGCATAGGCAGCCGAGCTGAGCCTTCCCGCCAAGCTTGTTATATGCGGACCCCATTGAATTTTCGAATCGACTCTTATACCCAGAAACACAGCTGAATCAACAGTTTCAAGCTGTTCATTACTTAGGACAATATTAGGTCCTAGATTTCTAACATTAGGCAAGGCGAACTTTATGCATTTAGTTTTTTTAGCGTTAAGAACCAGATTGTTAGTTGTAAACCAATCCGTGACCAGTGTTAATGCGGAGTTTACATCGTCAAAATCCTGTCTATTTCTATCTACTTTAAATATAAGAGAAGTGTCATCTGCAAATAATACAACGTCACAAACGCCCTTTAAAAGATATGGCAAGTCATTGATATAGACCAAAAATAAAAACGGACCCAGAATCGAGCCTTGAGGCACGCCTAGCTGAACATGTTGACCGGAAGATTTGGAACCATTTATATCTACACATTGGAGTCTATTATTTAAGTATGAATCTATTACATTTAGGGCTTCATTTTGGACTCCATAATGACGCAATTTTCGCAATAGTGTGCCATGGTGTACGCAGTCAAACGCTTTAGATAAATCACAGAAAACACCAATTGCATTTTTACTGCTCTCCCACGCCTTATAAATGTGCTTCAGCAGAGCAACACCTGCATCAGTAGTTGAACGACCTTTCGTAAAGCCATATTGTTCGCTATGCAGGAGGTTATTTACATTAAAATGTCTAAGCAACTGTTCGAGTATTATTTTTTCAAATATTTTACTAAAAGCAGGTAAGATGGATATTGGTCTGAAATTACCAATATCATTTTTATTGCCTGATTTAAATAATGGTATGACTTTACTGTTCTTCATGAGGTCGGGAAAAGTACCCAGATCAACACATTTATTAAAAGTAATTGCAAGATAAGGAGCTACGATGTCGATAATGTTACTTAGGAGTTTAACTGAAATGCCCCAATAATCACCAGTATTCTTAGATTTAAGCTTGTTGAAAACATTAATTACGTCACGCGGAGATATGTGTTGAAAGTTAAATATGTTACTGCATTTAGGCACACTACGATGCAAAAAGTTTTCAGCTTTAGACGGCGACGAGCTTAAGGAGCGAGTTGTAGAAACAGGAATATTTACAAAAAACTGGTTGAATGCATCAGCTACTGCAGCCGTATTTGAAACTAATTTATTGTCTATCAAAATCTCTAATTGATTTTCTTGTTTAACCGCTTTTCCCGTTTCGCTATTGATAATTTTCCAAGTAGCTTTAACCTTGTTGCTAGAATTTTTAATTGTTTCGCTTAAAAATTTTGACTTCGCGATAACACAAATCTTCTTAAATAATTTTGAATATTTTCTAACGTATTCTAGAAAAGGAGTATCAAACATGTATTTTTTCAAACCATACAACTCGTACAATCTCGCTCTACTTTTATAAATGCCTGGTGTAGCCCATTGATTAAAGCCAACTGAGGTTCCATTTTTGTCGATAATTTTGGTCTTGAAAGTGGACTGGTATTCTTTTTTAACAACATCAAAAAGGGCTCCATAGATTTTATTAGGATTTTCTGATTCAACTATAGCTGGCGTAAGTTTATGAGCTACATTATTCTTGAATTTGTTACATCGACCAGCTGTATAAGGCCTACATTCAATCTTGTGTGTTTTTTTACGTAAACGCATAGGGAAGCTAGCCATCAAACCACAGTGATCAGACGTTAAGTCATTTAACACTACTTTATTTTCAGTATCAGAATCTGTAAACATGTTATCAAGACAAGTCGACGAAGACGCAGTGATTCTAGTTGGTTCAAAAAATAAGTTTATTAAATTAAAAGATTTGAAAAGGTTAAGTAGCCTGACACTTAGTGGAGTTGCATCTAAAATATTAACATTAAAATCTCCACATACAACTATATTTTTATTACATGATCTTAATTTACTTAGTGAGTCCTCCATTACTGATTCAAAACTAGTAAAATCCCCAGAAGGGGGTCTATAGACGCAAATTATTACATAGTTCTCAAGTTCCACACAAGACAATTCGATAACACGCTCGACAGAAAGATTTACTAAATCTAAACGCTGTTTACATTTTAACTTGTTTGAAACAAGCACCAACGAACCACCACGAATAGCACCCTTTCTCACAAACGCACTTTGCACAGTAAAATTATCATCATTGAAAAACGCTAATTCATGCTCCTTCAACCAGTGTTCAGTCAGACATAAGACCTGAACCTGATGGTGTTCCATAAATAAACCTAACTCTAACTCCTTGCCGGACAAACCCTGCATATTTTGATGCACAACATTCAACATATGTAGCTTGCCTGTTGTCGCACCTAACAGTTTAAACAATTAAGTGAATCAAAATTATTATCAACACTACTATCAGAAATCATAGGCACAATAGTACCAGTGTGACTGTGTATATTATATACTAAGAGATTAGCAATTAGTCTCCTACAACTAGCAGGCAAATACATAGAATAACTAGTTAGCCTGTAATCAATTAAAAAATTGTTAATATCAAAATACAAGATTTCATTACTGTGACGACAAGTCCTATTATATAACAAAAGATTGAGATTATAAATATGCCTATTTTGCTCATTGGACAAACAATGTGAAAATGGCAGAGAAGAAAAAATGAATTTACAATTATTAGTCACATTGAGATGCAACATCAAATCAATGCACTCTGTTATGTCCTTCCTTTTAACAGCTAAGCTATTCCCAATCAACAATATCACAGTGGAATTGGGATTAATATTTGTTAATTTAATATAATTTATTATTTGGCTCAAACTGGCACCGGGTAAACAATTATTAATTATATAGTTTTGAGAACACTGATTAAAAATACTTCCAAAACCTTTACCAAATTCATCAGAAAAAACATAAGTTGTATTAATTAAATTGTTATTTATAAAAGCAGGTTGGGTTGTAGAGGGTGTGGGTGAAACATGCTCTGCCAGGGGTCTCTGTGAGCAGCTACAGTTGCAAGAGAGGGTATTTGTCAGGGACTCATACCTCTCCGCATTGTATGTGACCAGGTCTACAAGGTCATTGGCCTCCTGCATGCGCTTACTCAGGTCTTGTTGAGAAGCCTCATATTTACTAAAAATATCCTTAATAGCATATTCCCTCACAAACAACTCATCCTGCAGGTTTTTAGTGTCATTTTCATACATTGTTCTGCATAAATTTAAATCATTTTCACATTTTTGCAGTTCTTGCATTAGATTTACATTATTTTTTCTAAGTTTAACATTTAATTTGTTTACTTTTACACGTTTTAGTGTTTTTTTAATTTTCTTAATTAATTTATTAATCCTAATATATTTTTTAATCTTATTGTGACTAGACATATTTAATTTATTGAGGGTTTCATCAGTTAAGTCTATTATTTCCACTGACTCAACACATACGGGTCCCGTCCGGCTACCAACCAACTCATCGTATAGAGAACAGGTCTTTACAGACTCTTCGCTGGCTTTGACCGTTTCGAGGCAAGTAATTGTGTTGTGTGCCCTGCTTAGTTCTAGTTCAAGTTCAGATATACGGTTCAAAGCCTGATCGTAGGTGCCAGTACATTCTTGGAAGTTGGCAACGGATCACGGATGAAACTCCTGTTTGTTCGCAATCAGTGCCCGAGTAATATGAAGTTTCACTTTCTGTGCTCGTATGGCCCAATGCTATCCTCACGTTGTAAACTTTTGGTTCAAAATTAGGCTGGCACATGTAATTAATTAGGATATGAAAGCACTGTTTTCTATACAGTGAACTCTGAGTGAGTTCTGCCGCCTCGCCTTTGTGTCTTCTGGCCTTCTGGCTGTGTCCGCACGGTACACAGTTCATTGAGCATGCGGCATACGAGGCAGGCTCAGAAGGTCTTATCTTTAAACTTAGTGACAGTTCTTAGTGACAGGCGTTTTGAGAACGAGACCGAACTAAGAATGAATGATATCACAATTTGACAGATAGTTCCGTAGTGTCCGCGCAACCATTCATGACCTGCGCAATATTCGTGGTACTACATTTTTTAATGCAATTTGATGACACTAGCGCCACGTCAAAATGACTTTAGTCGTGGCGGTATTATATCCGTCCGCAAATTGATTTTGACATTGTTACGTTCGTAAATCTGTATCCGTTCCCATGTTTTCGTTGACGATAGAAAGACGGTAGAAAGTAGAAACCAACGACGATATATTACTTATAGACTCCTAATAACAGGCGACCGATGTCTGTTAACACATTAGGCAAAAAAGTCTTATATCCGTCTCATTTCTACCACTCCTGTGAGCCGTAAACATACGTTGAGACAGAACAGACCTTGAGTTAGCCAATCACAACGCAGTACCCCGTCCCCCTCGCTTACGTAGTACCTCAGCGAGTTGACAGAATAGTTTTTGTTCCTTAGATCGTGCATGCGGAGTCTAGTAATATATCGTCGTTGGTAGACACCCAGGTCCATTTTAGTATAGCGGCCTTTTCGGCCTGACATTACGCATTTTATTTTAAAACTCTTCCACTTAGAATTGTTGAGCCATGAGAACTATAAACGCCATTATTAATTCTCATGTTCTTACAAAAGGTTCTTAATACTTAGTTTCCAAAACACGCCATTACCACGATAACAAGCGTGGGCGTATAATCAGCTGACATAAATTATGTTTACCTTTTATTCTCAAAGCACAGACAAAGTGCCATCAACCAGCCCACACATATTTCCACATATTCAACCAGTATAATCTGACATATCATTAAACACAGCTTAGAAAGACATGAGACTCCTATTGAGTTGCATACTATAGAGTACACCAAAGAGCAGTTGTTTCTTCTCAGGGTAGTTTAAAAAAAAGCAAATTTTAAATTGCATTGCTTTTTATTCGATGCAATTATTTCGTTCGAAAGTTTCAAGTACTTATTCTAGTAGATTTTTTAAATTTTCTTGGCTCTCATGAAATAATTATGTATTTGCAGGCAAATTTTCTTGAAACTTCACAAGTAACATGCGAAAAAAAACACGTTTTTTTAACCAAACGTTTATTCTGGACCACTAATACTGTATTGTGTTATCAACGCTACTCAGGGGTCGTCAGTAGGAAATTCCGACGTCATCTAGCTTCAGGTTTATAATTCATATTAAAACATGTTTTACTTCATCGTAAAAAAGTGATCTACCTCATATTTTCAGAATTAATACTTCAGAAATCTGTTTTATTAACAGTAACTTTAACATTATTTAAAGTGGAATTAACATAAATTGCAGACAAACAGATTTTAGTATCCCCAGCTCCACAGAAACTGGCTGCACACAATGATACTAAATCCCTATTCAAACGAATCGAGTCGCATACATTTCGTAACAGACGATTTAAATCGCTGACACTCATGATTTGGTTACTCCGAATTCACTCCTCACTACCCTACACTGAATATTCGACCATATAGCAGAGAGGCAAGGTGTGTTATTGAGTGCAGGGGAAATAAGGTCAGATTTGCATGAAAATTTGATGACAATTGAATTAGGAGTGTGAATTGCTATTGTTTATGGAGTAGTAAACTGTATACCTATTGAATTAAAGTGTAGAATTTAATGGAGACTAGTTAAACGGATAGTGGTTGATTGTTTACAGAAATATCATCATTTACAACACGTTTTTTCTTCCATTCTCCACAATCAGACGTCACAGTATCATTTACTCCTTTTTCTTTCATATCATTCCTTAGACAATCCATCCATCTTTTCTTTGGCCTATCTCTTCCTCTCCATCCATTTACAGAAATGCAGAGTCGTTATTTAATTTATTGGGTTCCACGTGGGTTAAAGTGGCAATGGGCAGGCCTCATCGCTCGTAGAACTGATAACTGATGGGGAAGAAAAGTTCTCGAGTGGCGACCACGGACCTGAAGACGCAGCGTAGGCAGGCCTCCCACTAGGTGGACCGACGACATCGTGAGGGTCGCGGGCAGCGGATGGATGCAAGTGGCGAATTGTCGTTCGGCGTGGCGGTCTGATGGGAGGCAGTGGACGTCTTCCGGCTGATGATGATGTTTAGTTTTTTCCTCGAATTACATATCAAATGAAAAGGCCTGTAATGAGTATTGTATATTAATAAGTACATTTAATTTTATGATTCTTAAATTAGCTTCCAAATTATTCAAGAAAATCGTCGAAAAATGACAATTCCAGAAGAATCATAATGTTTGTGTAATAGCAAACAATTGAATCACATCTCAAAAGATTTTTTCCACAAGTAAAAAAAGAACTAAAGATTGTAAAGTGCGTCTCGAACAATAGTGTTGTAACACGTTTGAAACATGGATGCAATAGTGTGGGCCCCTTCACGGTACGCCAGGCAGATGTGAGATTATCCACAATAGATTGCAAACTATTTTATATACTTACTCTTTACTTGAGTTGCTCAAGTTTGGTGACTAACAATGCGAGGATTTAAATAGGGTTGAACAACTGTGTTCTGTCTAGCATTTTACCATTTGTCAAGGGAAAAGCGAACCTATTACCAACTAATATTATCATGACTAACTAAAACGAAAATTTTGTCATTCTCGTGTTATTTAAGAAAATCTGCAAGTACTTGTTCCGGGTCTGGTTGTTTGTGTATGTGAGTTTCTATGTTTGTAAACGCACCCACGATACATAGAAATTCCTAGTGGGGAAACGTTATTTTTTTTTTAAAGAAAAAGAAAGAAATACTTAACAGTTTTATATAGCGACTGCATTACTTCACTATAATATCATCATGCCAGCATCTTATGGTATAAAGAAATGAAGAGGTTTTGAAAAAAGCTTAGAGCGCATGCACACAACATGATAACCAGTCGTTCTAAAGAAAATAATGGGCAGACTACACATCAAGTATTTACAGTAGAATATCTCTAGCTTTGGACGAAAAGATTTTCAGTGAAAACGTGTTACTTTCTTGACAAAAATTTTGCATAGTAAAAGTGTAATAATTTCTTATATCTACGGAGCAAAATGCTAATAATATTATGCATAGTGGTATTTTGTATGGAAGGGGTGTGCTCACCTTCAAATGTCAGCGTTGCAAAGGGCATGCAGTAGCCAACTGCCGATGCAATGTAAATATTGACACGGCGAACGTGATTGATGACAAATATCGTGTCTGTCATTATCATTAATATTGTATGTTTTGATGCTGATTCCGTAAAACAGACTAAAATGGTACAACCTGTAAAGTCTGTCAGTTACAGTATTGAAAAATAATGAACACGTACCTTCCTTTTTTTTTGTGGCTTGTGACGTCACTAGTGTCACTACGCCTGTAAAATTATACCGACCGAGTGACGTTTTGTGTTTTTTTGAGGCGTTGTATTTTCGCCAATCAAAAACACAGTTTATGCTACTGATCACAAACTTTTTAAGAATATGTGTGTACGTGTCATTCCTTCTCAACACAATTCTCATAGCCATACCAAGACAGACTCCCTTTCAATATAACCAAACCAACCCATCTTAAATTTCAACCATGACATAACTCACTTACCGTAAGATACTCGATCGGTCAATTTCACGCGAGCAATTACCAATTCTGTAGACAATGCGTCAAGAAGCGCTTGCGCAACTTTCAACAGTTGCTATCTGTTGCAATTGCTAGATTTATTGATAATGACGTCACGATTGATGGGCTCGTGTGGTAAGAGTCATGTGGTGCTAGAATAGTTCATCATTCGTCCGGAAGAAATGAAAAATCTATTTAGCGAATAACGTAACTTGCAAAATGTAGTAAGCCTCTGCTTACACAAACACATGCAGGAAAATGCATCCATAATAATTTGATAATAATAATGTTTCTGTACCGAACACAAGGCTTGTAATAGGCATGTTGAAATGCAAATCTAATTGGTCTCTCAGTTTTTTTTTTTGAAAAATAAATTGATACATATTAATTTTTCTTTTGTTAAGAGACTGGAGGCTCGTGATTTAATTACCTAATTCTTGAGAAAGATTGAAAGCTATGATCTATTTTACATTACCTTACACGACCTTTAAGACTTTTGGAGTCAAAAGTACATTGTTACTTTACCAGAATCATTAAATTATTCTGTATCTATTATATTGCTGGAGCAGTAGAATTGAAAACTTTATTCTATTTTATTGCTATTCAAAGTATGATTTTGCCAGTGGTATTTAGCCTCCTGAGCAAAAAAACGTCGAGTGATATTGTGCGGGAACGCTAAGTAAAACTGAAACCTGCTTAATCTTTCGATCTATTCACGTAAATTCTTATTGAAGTGTTACAACGCCGTCTATAACATATTGTGTACGTTAAACAATTTGCAATAAATATCTGGTACGGTCCACTTAGGATCCGTTTCACTGAGGATAGTGCAATGTTGTGGTGCAATGATCTCTCCCTAACACAGGGCTGGCAACAAAGCGAAAGGTTTAGAAAAAAATGTTCTCTCCTTAAAATAAAAATTGATATCAAGTAGCTTTTGGAAACGGATAGATAAGAAACCAATGATATTATAAGAAACTGTATTATATTACAATGCGAGCCCGTACTAAATTATTTAGGAAAAAGTTGTACAGTTCTGAAAAAAAATCTAATATACATAAGGATTTTTAAGTAGGATCCTTATAGGTTACATTTATTTTGTAGCTTTAAATTGATTTTAAGAAAAGAATAAGAGAGGCCTATTTTAACCAAACAAAGAAGGATAGTTTTTTTTTTTAATTTTTGATTTATGTAAGTCCCTATTAGCCAAATTCAAAGCTAAGACTTGGCTAAGACCCAATTAGACGAATTAAAACCTCCGTTTCGTTTTATAAAATCATTTCCAAAGGATTTTCATTTTTATTTTAAAAGAAACTTTACTAATAGCCCCAGTTCCCAAAGAATAAGTTCCTCCGAAGGTCCTAAAAAGGGATTTCATTATAACAATAGCCAAGATTTGACTGAAGAAATCTAATTAGTAGGTACGTCAAAAAGATTAACAAAAAAAAAATACCCGTATTTTTATTTTGTTGCGTAAGCCAAAATTGACGAAAATACGACGCTTTCATTTCTAGGTGTAATTTTTAATAGTTTTGACGTCACGAGCCCCCATTCTCGAGTTTTTATATGTTTTGTCTTTGTCAATATTCGTAGATATAAAAAAATATCGCCCATTTTTTTTCAATAGCCTAAATAACGGACTAAATATTTTTGCGTATAACCTGGTTCTTCTCTCGCTCGCACACTAGTGCCGTCTATTCTCACTCCCGCGCGTAGCATAAGCAGAAAAAAAAATAGTCTTGATGTCTTGACGCGCTCAGTGATCTTTTTTAAGAATATTTACTATAGTTTTCTGTTATTTTTCTGCTGACTGTACTATCTGTCAACGCAAGTACAAGCCGCCATTTTAGAATCCTTTCTTCCATGCACCGGCTTATAAATTCGTCAACCCTATTTCGCAATGACGTGCACTCTCGTTAAGGCGGGTGCATTCGCCCGACAATGCACTCTTTACGTCACACGCGGTTGTTCTATACATGATTTTCATTATATCGTGGATTAAGTGAATGCATCTTACGAGTATAAACGTTTATTTGTGCAACAAATTGAGTGGAAAGTGCAGTAGATGATGTAACCTGAAGATTGTTGTGTAAGCTTAAATTGAAAATTTATTTGTTGTTTACTTGTATGAATGAAATTGATTTAGCTAAGCTTTCTCAACTATGATAAGATAATTTTGTAAGACGAATTTGTTCAAGTTTTTGATGATTACCTATTAGTACCACATCGCTAATGTTACGCAACAGACTGGGTCTAGCTTAGAAGTTGGTATCTAATATAATTTTATTTACAATATTTCAAGGTAACATGTTCAAAGCCAAAAACAATATTAGCTACAATAGCTGGTACATTACGAACTAAACTCAGAAATACGACTTTATTGTTCATCGCCAAATCGCCTTAAACACAATGTTTACGAGTTCGAAAATTATAAAAATTACAACCAAGCGGCAAACTACCGCGTATCGGCATTGGAACATAAAAACGTCGCTAACGATCTGCTATAGAAGTGTTGATTGCAGCGACAGTACCAAGAGTAACGGGTTCTTGTGCCATATTTATGGGAAATACTGATACATGTTTTACAATGCATTAGTTATTGATTTTATTATGTGTATGCTTAAAGTCTGTCTTTCTTCTCCGTTATGGTTATCATCGTCGTTCTTGTGTCTAAATCTCAATTTGGTTAAAGTCAGTACATGTTCTTTTTTGCCACCACTTACCGCTTCTTTAATATCTGTTACCGTTTTGTTTCTACCATTTTCCTTTTCAGGAGCTACGTCTCTCCATCATTGTTATCATCTTATATTTCAATTTCTTATTCTACAACATCGTTAGACTTTACATGTTGTCATTTATTAGCACTGGCGTTTTTTGGACCAAATACTCATTGTTACTATTCCATTGTTGCTAATCTAATAGTATTCTTTACTAGTTAGTCGTTTCAATCAAATGAAATCATGGTAAAATGATCCTACTCAATAATATCGAAACAACAGTCCCCCAGTAGTTCCGCGTTGTTTGTAACTGACCAGTCAAACTCAGTTCCGTGAGTTACGACGTTCTTATGTCACTTGCGACGACCATCAGTCACGGCATATATTAGCTCGGTTTGTAAATCATTTGTATCATTTGCTACTGTCTTTTTGATGTGGACATGACTACTGTTCTGTTTGTTTATAGTTTTGTGAGTCATTCTTAAATTTGCTGTTACAATCAGGTGTTTAACTTTCTCTGTGGATGTGTTGGACATAATCAGCCTATAATGTTCTCGTACTGTTGGGACACAGGCCTCTCTTTGAGTGGAATTGGGCTGAAACCACGTGGGTCCCGTTTAGGATATTAGATAACACAATCGTGTCTTCGATTTTTTGTTTGGTGCTAGAACATACCAGTTTACTCAGCATTTTTTTCAGTAACTTTATGAAATCAGTATCGATTATTATTAAAAAAAACTTGAGAGGTGTCAAGGGACACCCGGATGGAACGAAGTTACTGTATACACTCAACAAAAATAATCGTCGCGACTCCACTCCACTCCGCTCCACTCCGCTCCGCTCCGCTCCACTCCACTCCGCTCCGCTCCGCTCCACTCCACTCCGCTCCGCTCCGTTCCACTCTTTGAGCTCTAGCACCCTTTCGCAACGCGCAAGGAACTTCGTTCCAAAAAGTGTCGTGACAACTTTTCGTAAGAATTTTTTCCGTCTAGCCCCCTTTCACAACGCGCGATAAGGAACTTCGTTCCAAAAATTATTATATTCTCTTTCCTTTGGAGTAGTCCAATCACGACTTACTTATTGTTTGAATTTGTCTCTAATCACTTCAGAATTTATTTTCTTTTTAGTCTTTTTTGAATTCAAGTTCTTTTAGCCCTTATTTAGTTTGTCAGCGAAATCCTTGTCCTGATTTAAATCGCATGATTAGTTTACTATTTCCTTACGTCTTTCTATGTAATCTTTCTGCCCACGTATTCTAAAACTACCTATAATAAATATGTTACAACTACAATCTTCAATCTAGAACTCGTTTAAAATGTCATAGGAAATGTACGTCACTTGCCTATTTCCTCTAGAAAATGTTCCAACTTTAGCTTGTTCATAGATATTAACGTTGACAGTTTTCTCAAATGCTTTTAAGAGCGTTTTAAAACAAGGGACTTTTGAAAGGCCTTAAGATTGTTATTTACTTTGCTTGACGTTTTTGTTTTATAATGTAAAGAAGTTTTCATAGTAGATAAGTGGTTCGGTAAGCGAAGTGTCGTTTACTTTGTTTATTCTTTACTTAGCTGAAAAATACTTCCAAAATTTTCTAACAGTTTTACACAGACCCTATATTTGTTTTTACTAAGGAGTCTATTTAAGTACTTTCTTATAAACTCACGCTTTTTCCCATGGGGTTTGAGATATTCCTTTTGTTTCATTCACATTCTGGTCATACTTGCATGTCGGTTGCCAATACTACTCTCGTTTGGTCTGTGGTCATCATCATAAGCTCAATGATGTTCAGAAAAAAAATGGATACAATTTTTAACCACTAAATTACATGAACCCGTTTCTAAGATCGATTCATTTTCTATTGTCAAGAAATACCACATTTTTTAACGTAACTGTCTTCTCTTTTGGTCTTGTTTTAACAAATAACCTTGCCTACATCTATAACATCACATAAACAGGAAATCTCAGATATTATGTAATGTCGAACTGAATTGACATTGTTCGGAGAAAACTCAGAGATCAAATCCATTGTCATCCTCCTCCATTGTTACATTACAATCTTCTTTGTTTTGAGCATGCTTTTGAAACTGATACAATTTGTTTACCAATCATAAACTGACATAACGTGACATCGGGTTACAAGAACACAGTTCTTTGAATTGTTTTATATGTGACAGCTGCAATCCAATAACGACTTATTTGGAAAGGAATAAAAATCATTTTAGAAAGACTTGTCAGTGTCAGAACCTTGTTTGAAAATAGAGATCACTAATATGTAGACAATGAGGAACTATGAAAGGATAGCATATCTACTACGTTACCAAATAGTTTTTGAAACTTGTAGTAATCCAATCTTACAAGTAATGTCCATTTTGCTTGATAACTTCAAATAATTTTTGGCACTCTCAAATTCTGAAATCTGCCTAAGGCATGATGACCAAGAGGTACTGTACTACACAGTTACCAGGTAGTGGAGGCCAGATAAACAGTCATCATCATCATCAGCCTATAATGTTGAAGCCCGTGTGGCTTCCTCTCTGAGAGGGTGTAAGCCATAACCCACCTCGCGGGTCCAGTGCAGGTTGGTAGATGTCACATGTCTTCGAGTTTTTGGTTCTAGGACATGCCGGTTTTCTCACGATGTTTCCCTTCAACGTTTTGAGAGCAGTGGTAAAGAAATAATTTACATAAAGAAATACGACTTGCTGGGTTCGAACCGATACCACTGGGCCACCACTGCTCCATGTTAGATAAACAGTAGCTCCATGTGAACTTGTATTCAGCTAGTCCGGAAGCCGACCTCCAGCTCAGTTAGGTAAAAGCAAGTAGATGGTGAATCACTCTGACATCAACTTAACCTACACGCGTTAAAGTTGATTTTCATTTGAGTAGAATAGAATTTCAAAATGCTAGTGAAATAAAAAAAATGTATGAAGATGTCCTTCGTTTATACGAGTTATTACAGTTTCAACCTTGCTCTGTTGTGAAGGAAACGAGATAAACGGTTTACTATTTTGGAATGACTAACTTTTATGTTGTCACTTTTTGTGTTTGTAATGTTTTCTTATTATTGTACTGCTTTGCATCCCGTTTTCTTCTGACATAATTCATTTTTTGAATCGACTGCTATTTTGACTTCGTCAAAGCTGTAACATCTTAAACCTGTAAGCCTGTCCACTGATACTACTATTTAAGATAAAGTGTAGTTTGTTTGTTTGTTTGTTTTGTATTTTCATCTCTTCATCTATTAATTTTTTTTCTTTAGTTTCTACGATTGTCCTGTCCCACCTGTTTATGTATTCTGTTTTACAATCATAATTCCTTCATATCTAATTGCTTGTGCCTCACCTTTCTTCACCAGCCACTTAAAATTTTTCCTACGGTAGCAACATGTCTTCTCCTGCGTATACTGCTTCACAAATCCTATCAGTACCTGTATCTTCAAACTCCTCATCATATTCATCTAACACCTTATTATTAACATACTTCCTATGTTTAACACCTACACTATCTAGAACAAGCTTAATAAGGGCTTCGTACGTGTTCGTAGTATCAATGTGTAACACGTGTGCTATTGTATGCTAAGCACGTCGCGGGTTATTATGTTAGTGCTGGTGTTGATTAGTTATAAATCGTGTTACATGTAGATTATAAAATTGTGCCTAAGTTTTGGGTTGTCAAGCCCGGTTATAATATGCATAAGGCAATAATCTGCAATTTATTTGTTACATTTAGTACAGCCATTGAGAATGTAAGTTAATAATTGTCATAACCAAAACGCACTAATAAGTATTATCGTCTTCTATTCGTCAACAATAACGCAAGACGGGCGATATTTCCCTGCATGGACCTACATAAAATATGGCTAAATGATGTACTCGACGTAGAAAGTTAAAGCCTATATAAATTTAGTAATGTTTGAAGTAAATTGGAGGAGTTGTAGGGTCTGGACGAAAATAACGAAACCGAACTCTAGAAAGTGAAATATGTATTCGTATTTTATGTAGTGTGTTGATGTTTTAGCAATGGAGTTGCCAAAAGATAGAACTTACGAAAAATGCTGAATCTAATCAAACTAATGGATAGGTTTTTCGCATTCCTATATTCATATCAGGATTAAGTTATAACAATAGTCTTACAGTACCAGGTAGATGCAAATTATTGCGTACATTTAATACAAGTTTGCTACAATAAAGATAGTGATAAGAAAAGTTTCTTACAAACAATTTGAAAGTATTGCGTTTCACAGCTGTTGATGAAGATATGCTAAGCAGGCGAATCTGGCAAGTGTAGCCAAGACACGTTCTTAAGTAGGTACCTACTGCCAATTCCTGAGATAGGAATTTTAATTGGTTTCACTCTTTATTTTCGTTTTCATCGGTGAGAATGTAATTAACCATTTCTGGAAATTTCTGCAAGTGACGTAACTACATATAAAAGTGGTTTGTAAAGAATTAGATTTAGACTAAATGATCGGAAAATTAACATAATTGAATTATACCTCAAATGAAAACTACTACAAATGACGATAACGAGGCTGTCTAAAGTCTCTTAAAACCACTGTTCCATCGTTCAATCATCTCATCATCTGCCTAGCCTTTTCCCTACTATATTTGGATCGGCTTCCAGTCGAACCAGATGCAGCTGGATGTCAGTATTATGCATGGAGCGACTGCCTGTCGGACCTCCACAATCCTGTAACTGGGTTATACGATACCTCATGGTAAGACTGTTTGTTAGACTTTAGAGCTTCTGATCTGACTAACAGTAACGACTGTCATAGATCTACAAATGACAGCCGAGACAAACGGCTTTACGTGCTTTCCGAGGCACGGAGGAAACTCGCTATGACAGATAGTCACCAATCCACAGACGAACCTCGGCAAGCGCGGCTTAACCCAGAAAATCGGCCTGTGCTGCTGTAATTATTTAGCCACGAGCTCCTCCATCTTTCAATCATCCACTATACGAATATTTCAACGTTGTCTGACAATTGTCCAAAAGATACAAGTCATCCAATAACAATCTATCGTGGTTAATAACTACTACCACATCTGACATGTGGGTCACCGTGACCAATTGATCCAAGGTTGCATTGATTGACTGTACCCTAGGTCCAGACTATGGGGAGACTCGATCATTTGAGATAAATGAACTTCGATATTGTCTAGTATCTAGATTGTGTCAGTTATTTATGTTAAACATGTAATAAGGTCAAAGTGCCTTGTTTTTGCCTAGTTCGGCTACAGAAATTTATATCTTTTGTAAAATGAAATTATAGCCTACGAGTATAAGAAAGATGTAAAATAGAATTGGAATGAACTTCTAAATATAAAAACTTCGTTAGGAAATTCCACGATTGTTAATTGTGTAATCAAATTCATAATGATCATTATTCCAGTTCTCAAGCAATTTATTTATACATATATCATATTACCGTTACCTACATGCCACAATGCTATATCAATCACTGATCGTTTATTCTAGGTAATGAAGATCTGTAAACGAGCATTGTGTTTGTATTAACTATCATTAGTTACCTGGACTTCCCCGGATTCCTTCCTCGTAAGGCAGGTTACTCAATTTATATCTGGTAAAGTCCCCAGTTTTATTTTCTGTACTGATCTATTGTCTTCATAAATAGGCTAAGTGTTCTATTGTTTAAGCACATCGAGTATTGGTTTTAGAATCCTATTAAAAAAACAATGTGTGTGTCCACACTGGAAGCCTAGCGCGACGGCGGCGGCGGGCGCGGTGGCGGGAGCGGCGGCGGGCGTGATCTGTGTCCATCATACTGCCGATCAAGCATTATTTTGTTTTTGTAGAGGCGATTTCAGGTGTTGCAAACCGTTGGTACAAAATAGTTTCTATAAATCTTGTTAAAAGAAATTCATTTTAAAATGTTTTATAGGTTTTTTAGGATTGTATACAAGTAAATTATCAACAATTCTACATGATTCTAGTCGAGTACAGTAAAAATAATTTAAATATTTACAAATACCTCCTACGGTAGTATTATAGTGCATGTCCTGATAACTAGATGGCGCTGACTATAAGACATAAATAGTTTGCTACACCTGCCACCCACCTGTTATATCTGTTGTTGCCTAGCAACGCCTAGGCTCGCAAAATCGCTTGTAGCCATCGCGCTAGGCCCCCCGCCTTAGTCACTTCAGTGTGGCCACGAGCGGCGATTTCATACATTCAATATTAACGCGCCCGCCGCCCGCCACCGCGTTAGGCTCGCAGTCTGTTTGAGCACATTGTCTTACTAAAAACGTACATACATGCATAAAATCACGCATTCTTCTAATAGGGATAAGTAGGCAGAAACTATAGAGCGCCACCTGCTAGGATCATTACATACTTCTTTCGTCTCATCCACATTCATACATCTGGTCATACACGCACGACGATTGCGAGTACTACACAATATCTTACTACTTATATTTGGGAATAATAAACATTACCATCATCAGCAGTATTTGACTACCCACTGTGAAATACGTTCCTCTATTCTTCGCTGTCATGCTTCCCTAGTCAATGAGGGCTTAAATCAGTTCTTTTCTACCCACTGTGAAATACATTCCTCTATTCTTTGCTGCCATGCTTCCCTTCGTCAATGAGAGCCTAAATCAGTTCCTACCCTTTGCCTTCTGAAAGCCGTTTCAATTTGGATATTGATCTACGGACACTCCTTCCCTCTCGCCAGTGCACAGTGTCTGAAATGTGCTGATTTTATCAACCTACTAGTACGTGTCCTGGCTGGTGCAATTTTGAATAAAATATAACCTTTATGACTCTAGAAAAAAAAAAGCACGTGGCTAAATAATTACAGCCGCACAGGCCAATCTTCCGGGTTAAGCCGTGCTTGCCGAGGTTGGTCTGTGGATGGGTGACCGTCTTTCATAGCGAGTTTCCTCCGTGCCTCGGAAAGCACGTAAAGCCATTGGTCCCGGCTGTCATTATTATATTGCCCAGTATTGCCCAGTTACTGGGTTGTGGAGGTCCGACAGGCAGTCGCTGCATGTAAAATACTGATATCCAGCTGCATCTGGTTCGATTGGAAGCCGATCCCAATAAAGTTGCGAAAAGGCAGGCAGATGATGATTCTAGGGCAATTTTAACCAGCTTACGCTCAGTCTATGCTATAATCTATGTACAGATATGATAAACAATGCTGCGAACTGCGTACGAATTTATAATAGTTCCTACAGACCAACTCACTACCTCTACCTCTTCATTTATAATATTAAGTACTTATAGATTTGCAATTAAGCTGCATTCACTTCGCCACATCCCTGCCAAGGTAATCAGTAGGCGTACTTACCTTCCAGTCATTAGGTATTGCGTTATCAAGCAATTTGATTACATAACTAAAGTAATTGATGTGCATTAATATGTTTTTAATTGCAATGCAACTAATGTTTGTTTTTTATTTGTTTCCAGGTATGGGTGGCAGTTTACTTCGCAATATTGCAAGCCTGTTATGGAGTAATGGTATATTAAGTTATATTTTGTAGTTTTGCAGTATAATTATCGATATTAAAATATTTGGCTTTAAAAAAATATTTGCGGTAGTGTTAGACAAATCAAAATTACCAGTCTTGACTGTTGGATTGGTGAACTCATTAGGACTCATTATATTGACTTAACCATTTTGCATCCAGTAAGTATGCACAGCATTACCATTTTGCAACCTAACTGTTACCTATGGGTAAATAAAGGGGTCTTTTTAAAAAAGGCCCCACCAAATTGTATTGAAAAAAGTCCTCCCATTAGTTGGAGCGGGGGAGACTGTCAGACTCATACTGACTAAAATCTACTGCATTCCCTCAATTGCCCTTTATGTTCCAGGATAACGGTTACCTGCTTAGACAGTCCTGGATAAAGAGGTCTTAATAAATGGTAATCATCAAATAGCTTCGTATTTTAACACGATTGATATAAATTGCTGATTTCACTGTAAAATATAATTCTCATCAAAGCCATCAGTCACCTGAATACGTTTTTCGACGAAACTTAATGGAAGCTTAAAGCTAACGAGATGTCTCTCATCGCTTCAATATCAGTTTTATACTAAGGATCAGTTTATTTAATTGAGAGACCACTGAAATTAATGAATGCTCGTTATAGATCTTCTAAATGAATAGAACAAAGTGAACATTTTCAACACTGACATTACTGCTGAATTTATCCGTTTTCTAACGACCCCAAGATCGCCCAATATGATTAATTTCACAAAACTGGTTTCTTAGTGCTATTTTTTTCATCATTCGATGTTTGTATTTCCTCATAAACACTATTATTTTACCAATATCGAGTATAAAGCCGCGTTTACACGCTGCAAGCAATTGCGTGTAGTATGCATGTTTGACTACACGGCAATGTGGTTAAACTTGCATGCCATTTATTGCATCTTTTAAATGAGGCTTTTAGTCTCTTTTCTAGAGATTAACAGCTATTACAAATATTTACTACCTAATAATATATTTTTGTCTAAAAACTAAAATTGACTTTTATTGTAAACTCATTTGGGTTAAGTGGCTTCTTGAATATTACAGAGTATATTACAAATCAAAGCATTTATATCAAGTAAACCAGTTACTGGAATATAATTAAAAACAACGTAAATATGGTGCCACAGTCCCGGTCACAAGACATAATAACTGTCAAAGTACCGTAGATGCTATTACAACTATTAGTCGAACAAGGATTCTTCCAACAGCTTCTCCATAAATCTAGGCCTAGCTTCACCTAATGTCCCGTCAAATCACCTCTTACACACCTAATCTAATTAATTCGAATCACCTCTAACATCACTAGTCTTGTGTAGTTCGCGAACGAACTAGTTCGAAAGAACTGCTCCCATAGATGAACTAGTGATCTAGCTCCCACATTTTCCGCTCCCTAGTTCAGTAGTTCGGACAGAATGAAAGAGATCGACTGTCCGGCTGATCTAAGATCGTTGCACGGGAGCACAGCACGGGAGCGGGACAGCACTACACTATAATACTCCCGTTCGCTCATCGATCATGCGCGCATCCCGTTTCGTACACTTTACACAAATTGTTGCATGCAGCAGGAACTGTATTAAAACGAGCGAACAAAGACAAACTAAATCTGACATCTCTTTGCGAGCGAACGATTTGATTGCTCTTGATCGGTCGGTCTCTATTACGAGCTAGCATCGAGCTAGGAACTAACGAACTAGAAGAACGAACTAGTTCGTTTATGAACGGAGAACTAGATTGAGCGCTCTCAGTAGTGAACTAGAATGCCCAAGACTAAACATCACTTATAGTATCTTTATCGGTTTTTTATTACCTACCAACATTATTAAAACACTTCCTTCCTCCTTCAAATCTAACAATTAAGTCATGCATGTCAAATTGTACAAGTTATTGATGAAATTCGCAGTGTGTGGCAATATCTGAGCATCATTAAGGCCACACGTCCCATTTGTGATAGACATAAGTTTTTGCAGCTTGACTAAATGCAAGTAAGAGCTTGTTTAGACGAGGCGAGTTAAATAGTTGTATGCAGAATGGAATTCTACTTTCAAAGCCTTAGGTTTCCGAAATTATTGAACCGATTTTTATGATATTTTATATGCAGACCGGTAATATACTAGGTCTTAAATGTTATCTTATCAGAGAATATTTTCGAAAAATAGTGTTACAGTTAGGTAAATTAAACCGATTTCTATGAAAAGAGACATTTATACAATTATCTTTTGTTAAATAAGGCATTTTGCGATTTTGGTAACGATTTCTGTTGGTTTTCTTGTATTCTAGATGACGCCAGATATTGCTTCTTATTTTTCTGGGTAATTCTCTTGTCAGGTGTATTACATGTTGTTTACTTTGTTGTAATGCAAAAAAAGGGTACATTAAGGTTGGTAGTACATTAGGTGCCTACGCAAAAAAAAAGTCTCTTAATGTTTGTAACTTTCCTGTTTCCTTAAAGGTAATTTCGTAGTTACCTCATCTATGTTTTCGTGCACGTAATTTAGGTTATATTTATCTTTGTACAGAATATAAGACAAACGCTATTTTGCTCATTCTAATCCAAGTTCAACGTTAATACGACTTGACTAGGTTTTACGTGATTTATCGCACTTGCAAAATCAGGTGACGTCTATATTTTAATCACGCGTCAACAAAAGCCCGCCTGACCTAGCACTTATATTTATTTTATATTCAATATAATTAACAATTTACAAAATTTCTAAAAAATTGATTGGCAGTCTAGTATGTTCATAGTTGTCATGCAGATTGCAAAGCTGATGCATTATTGTGACTTTGAATTTAATGGTAATTTATTGAATTTTTGGTAGTTTTTTAATTAAATTGTTTTGAAATCGTTTTTCAGGGTTTAATTTTGCGTTCTGTGGTGACAATGACATTATTATAACGTAATTATGTGCTAATGCATGCATAAAATAAAATATATAATTAGGAATGATCCTACCACAACCAAATGTATTATGCCATATTTAAAAAAAAAATCGAAAAAAAATTTGTTAATGAAATCGACTATTACTAAATTAGTATTGTATTTTTATGTGATGTTATTTTTACAATATCTTGCGTCGTATGACCTCCACGTCAAATTACAAACACATAAACAAACCGACTCATTTTCCTATCATTTAGCTATACACATTAAACACAGTAATTAGCATTTAAAAGTAACATTTAGCGAATGCCAAGGCAATCGGAAATGTCTTCCGTGGCTAACATATTTATTTATTAAGGCGCTACATTCGGGTAGGTAAGTAGTTCATGATGAACACTCGACCATGTCGTTTGAAATACAACCATTATACAGGGTGTTTTTGACAGGCCTCCACAAACTTTAGGAGAGGCTGCGGAGTGAAGAAATATTTAGAAATAGCTAGGATTGTACTAAATTTCGCTCCTCTTGAGTGGTGCTGTCCTTATTTAATAAAATCTCTGTTTTTCCGCTCTTCAACCTAGCTCCGCTTCTGTGGTTAAGCAGCCCAAACCATGGTTTCAAACCGTCGACTTTAACCTTCGTTCGGTTCGGTTAAAGTTTGCAGAGGACTATCTAATACAGCCTGTATTTGGAAAAAAACAAACAGTTTTAGTCTTTCTTGTCCATGCTGGAAACCATTTTATTGGAAAATTAGACACTTAATAGACCTAGTTATTTCAAATCGTTGCGAAAAATTAGGTTGGATGTCGAGTTCTCTGTAAGTTCCAAAATTGTAACTTCAATCGTTGAGCCCTCATCCCATTTTATTAGAAGTAGGCCAACACTGCTACGTAGAGTGGAACAAGTTCCACTCTACACTTTATTTTACTACTTATTCCACGCTACTCTTTATTTAAACAGCCATAGTTTTATTTAAACCTTTTTCTAGATTTTGATTTTATCCGTTCACCTTCATCCTCTTCTTTTTTGAACATTACTTACTTTTTACATCACTACGTGAAAAAACCACTACCTGGTTATTTTATTTATTATTCATTTCATAGAGGACTTACAGCTAACAAAATCATAATAAAAAAGAGGTAATAGTCACAAGACAGCCAATTAGTATATTAATATTATATTATTATGGCTTATATCCCCTTTATCCATGAAACTTTACTTAAAATTTGTTGATTTCATACAGAAGCAGTAGGTTTATTATAAACTTCAAGTTATTCACATATTCTCTTCACTTCAAAGTTATATTTCTCAAGGGACATAACGTATAGACAACTTATATTTTAACTTGCTTTAAAACTCGTGCAAGTTTTATACTTTTCGCAGTGTTCGCACCCCGTGTGTAGTGTTTGTCACTTTCAAGATGTCACCCTCTAGCTAGGGGATATATCTTGAACTTTGATGATTACTTGTTTTAAATTTATACCTTTCACGTTTTTAACAAGATGTTTGATAGAAATGGTATAACATGATCCCTAAAGGGGGAACTTTCCGAAAATCCTGATCCTAAAAGCTCTCTCACGGCGATCGTTTTAAAATGTTATGTATGTCAGTAGCTTGTTTAGGCTTTATTCAGATAATTATGATCAGTTTCGCATTCGGACAAATGCTATTTATTTAATAAAGAGCCGTATTTAATCTGTTAAACTGAGCATACGCAGTATAGGAGAATATGTGAATCGGCCGTAGCTAGGGGTGGCCTTGGGCTGGAACTACTTGTCGGCCCTGCCTTAATGTTTTTTTTTTTGTCAAAAAACTGCCTTCGATAATGATATACTGGTACTAGGAAAGGAACACGTTATGATAACTAAAAGAAATTCTGTGTAAAACATGCTTTCGTCCGTTTTTAATTTACAATATATTCTATTGTTTTCAATCGGTTTGAAGGCCCATTATATCGACGAGCCCAAAAAGCCCTTACATAGATTCGGCCCTGGCCGTGGCCGTGACGTATAAGTCAATTAACAAACAACTGGGCACGTCAGATGAATCACATACAACATTAAACACATAATGAGAGCACACGACATTGTTTACATAGATGCTGTAGTAAACAGATCTCGGATCTAGGCTAGTCGTGTTTACTGAACTGATAAATTAGACCAATTTACCGCCCCAGTACACATCGAGTGGGTTAGTGTTATACGTTAGCTGCCAAAATTCGGATTAGGATCTTTATGAAGATGTAAGGATATCATTTTGAAGGTAGAATCGAGAGGAATTGATTGTCATTATCTGCCTAGCCTTTTCCCAACTATATTGGGGTCGGCTTCCAGTCGAACCAGATGCAGCTGAATATCAATATTTTACATGAAGCGACTGCCTGTCGGACCTCCACAACTAACTGGGTAATACGATACCCATGGTAAGAATTGTTGTCAGACTTTTAGAGCTTCTCACTGTAACGACTGTCAAAGATCTACAAATGACAGTCGGGACTCGGGACCAACGGCTTTACTTGCACGGAGGCACGGAGGAAACTCGCTATGACAGATGGTCACCCATACACAGACCAACCTCGGCAAGCGCGGCTTAAGAGGATCGTCTACCGAGCGCTCGTCCATACTAAAAGAGAAAACGTTTTCCTACCCCTAAATGTTATCCTATCTCAAAGATTTTTTAGAATGCTTCCTACACAGTAAAAAACTAAGTTTATAGGTTTTCTTTTTTTCAAAATTTATAATATGTAGTTTGAAAGTTACAGGCGCCTAAGAGTTACTTTTGAAAAAAAGAAAACCTATAAACCTAGTTTTTTACTGTGTCAGAAACATTCTAAAAAATCATTGAGATAGGATAACATTTAGGGGTAGGAAAACGTTTTCTCTTTTAGTATGGACGAGCGCTCGGTAGACGATCCTCATAACCCGGAAGATCGGCCTATGCGGCTGTAATTATTTAGCAACTTGAATTGATTGTATGGATCAACAGTCTATCACCATTTATTATATATGGCGGAGTAGTGATAAGGGGCAAATATATGTATAATTGATCACATTGACGGCTTTGATTTTGATCTGTTGTTTGTAGATAATAATCTCAGAAACTTCTGAACCGATTTAAACAAAAAAATTGCACCAATAGAATGCTATATTATCAGAGAGTAAGATAGACATGTTTTATTGGCTAAGGGGAAACTGGCCTCTTCTGGTCCGTGGTGATATGGTATTCTCGCCCACACATTCGGCTGAGTTTACCACTACTGTTTCAACTCCGTGTAAAATGGGCCACGGACCAGAGTCGAGTTTACCCCGAAGCCATTTTATTTTCGAATTTCACCTGTGCAATGGCGGTGCGGGCCGTTAGAACTCTACAAATAAAACAAAAGTTCCACGTATAAAACTTTTAGCTTTATGCTCTGCTACAGACAAACTGAAAAACATAGCATAACTGTTAGGTTATTTTACAGTAAGTATATAGAGAATATTTAATTGTAAATAATCTACTATATTAATCATTGTATTCAAAATCAATATAATTAATTAACAAAGTCAGTGGGTATTAAAACAAGCGCATTTAAAACTGATTGCTTATTAATTTTAATTGGTAACTGTCACATCATTATGTTGATCAAATTAATTGACATCAATTGCGCGTTTCCGAACTTTTGCTTTGTGAAATGTGGCCATTATTTTTTGGGAGAGAGCCAAAATAGTGTCGCTTGTCCCATTTTATGCAAACAAAAGTTATCCTAGAGATCCTATCTCAAAATAGTCTCGATATAAGATTAGACTAGCCTGAATCCTTCAGGGAAGTTTCAGACAAGTCTGAAGCATCTTCAGATCGTTACTTGTCTTATTTCAGGATAACTGCACTTTGTTGTTTTGTTTATTTTCAGTTTAGTATCAACTGAGGAGGCTAAGTTTAGAAGACTAATCTGTGTTATTTTAATATATAAGGTGAATTTTTCAACTGGGCATGGGTACGGCTATAAATATCCGAAACTATGAGGAATATCGAGAAACATTGAAAGGTGTCTCGAGGCCGATTTTGACGAAAACTAAAACTGCATCATTGGATTTTAGAAAAATCAATAAGCCTGGCCAGGAATCGAACCGACCGATTTTGGAAAAAAATCACATTATTACACCATTCGATAGTGTTGCTAATAAGGATTAATTTTCTGGGAAGTAATGATATACGGCAAACTTAAAACTTTTGACTTATGTGTCTCGGGACTGTCTAAACAGACACGTTTATTAATAAGGGGGTAAGGTATTCAAGGAATACCTTACCCCCTTATTAATAAACGTGGACTAAAGTTACAACCAGGATAATCCTCGGATTAACCATACCTACATTTTTTAAGGATTAACCTTGGCGAGTCCACGTTTATTAATAAGATTTTAGCCATTAACGGCGTATGGTACAGCGAAAGCGTCGTTTGATGAGTCGGAAAAGTTGCCACGCACCGCCACCAGCAGGCGCCAGTATCGCGAAATTAACGCAATCCAAAGTTTTATATGTATTTCATTTCGTCAACTTCGACATTTCATAAAGTGTTCCCTTTACGCAAAATACATGTATTACTCTAGTAGAAATATTTTGATATAAGGATATCGAAACATTTACTAAAACAAAATGATAGAAATACTTATTGATGTGGATAAATATTTTGTAAATATTTTTATCATTCAAAGTCTTAAATTTATTTTATAACACTTTGACACAGATTTTGACGTCCCGAGATAACGAAAAAAACTACTTTTTGGTAGAAAATGAATGATAATTGGCATACCTTACGAAAGTGACAATACCCATTATCGTTAAGCCCCAAACACACGCGCGCACGGGCAAGGGCATGTGCGTTGTGTTCCACGCGCGCCTGAAAGAGTGTCAGCACAATTGCAATGACGGGGCTCCCCTTTAGAGGGACTACCTGGGTCGAGGGCTAACGAATACCGTGACTATTGAAAGACATCGTAGATTTTAGTATAAGTATTCCGAGTCTGAAGTCCCTCCCGCCCTGCCCTAGGTAGGAGGACTCATTTGATTATGTTACCACGCTAAAAAAAGCTCCAAACACGCGCTCCTTTTATTAACGTGCGTTCACAAAGCTGGTTGCGTGATATCTTTAAATTATGTTCGAGAGTGGAAAGCTAAGGGTGCTTGACACCCTGTCCTCCACCATCTGGTGTTGGTACTAATTTATGATGCATTTTCATGTAATGACAGACACTAGAACAATTTAATGTCAGTAACCTCTTTATAATTAAATCTTCATTCTATAATATCTTATCCACAGTATTTTTTTTAGGACAAGGTTGTAATAATCTCTTTTCTGATAAATGAAACCCTAAGTGACTAAACACACTATGCCGAACGTACGCGACCGAAGTTCCGCGGCTGATTTTACGTTCCAACGTATTCGGCTGATATGACACACCATAAGTACCGAACTTACGCGGCAGAAATTCAGTTGCTTATTATACAGTGAGTTAGCTGTGGTTAAATACAGAATACGTTGCCGCCGAATTTTCGCTGAACTTACGCCCGACTGAAGTTTGGCTGTACGCTACAACGCAACGTAATTTCGGCATAATGTGTCGCCAGTAATTCAAATAGCATTGCAGGCGTAATCATGCCGAACTTCCGTCGCGTATCCTCGGCATAGTGTGTTTAGACACTTAGAGATATTATCTATCGACTCCAAAAGTATGAGCCCAGTACTGATCTTTTTTTACTCCAAAGCAATAAATAGAGCGAGAAGCAACTTGTACCGAACACGCGGTAAGACAGCAATATCCACCGATTTTTCATCGTAGTCGCAGCATATTATACTATAGGCGATATTTAACAGGGTGGTGGGTGCTATGCCTTATTTGTAGTTGACAAGTAATTTTGAAGTATTCAAAATGACAACAGCAATTTTCATTTAATTTATTTTAATCCTGTTTCTTAGAAATTGTTATAAATCTGTGACGAAACTAAATAAATAATAATAAAAGTGAAGTGCTTCTTATCCTATATCGCAGTTTGATACGATTAAAAGTTGTTTTCAGTTACATATTATTATTATCTCAAATTGTTGACTGCAAATCAGTGCATTTATCATTAGTTCATGTGAAATGGTATTTAGATGCATAAAGATTAGATGGGAGGAGGATGGACACAGGGAACCATCCGACAACAATAGTACGATATCACGATAGCATTGATATAATATCACTGTGAGTAATTTATTATATTGATAGGAACAATTCGTAATGTATAGAATCATACGTATTCTAACATTTCCCTTGTTTGCTCTGTAGGGGTCGTCAGGAATTTCCTGCGAATATTTTCAGTAAGTTTGGTTTATTTTATTCTTTATTTATTCATGAAAATAATGTGTTATTTAAAATAGAAAGTTTACGTGACTTATTTACAATCATGTTATCATGTTGTTCCGTTTAATCACGTCCCATTGAACACAGCGAAACATAGTTTTGAATAATCTATAAGCCTACGTATCATTCGTTTTTATTTTATCGATCTTTTTATCCATTCCAATTTTATTATTACGAAAATCTGACAGCCGCGATCTGAAAAAAAGTGTCGCAGGTCTAGCCTGTAAGAGCCACGCTGGCTGACTGATTCGTCAAGGAACGAAAGTGATGACACTACTTTTAAAAGGCAAAAGATGAGAGGACGATAGTAAATGTGTGCTCAGAATAAAACGGCGCATGTGCCCAAACATATTGACGTCTTTTTATGAATTAAAATTGTTATTAATTGAAAAAATGTCTTTACAGAATTTAGATACTAGTATTTTCTACAATTTAAAACAACATCCTTTCAATAACTCATAGTAGTTATTCCATAAAGTCCAAAAAATAAAATAGATAGACCGAACTTTGCATTTTTTTTGTATCGAGAAAATTTAATTGAATCGTGTTTTCAACTTTGTGAGAATTTAGATCATATAGTCAATAACTATATTCCAAGTTGTAAGATCTGTAGTCCAGATATGTACGAAGAAAAGTAAAAAATAAAAACCGTATTTTTATTGACCAATCCCCTTAAAAGTCTGTCCCTTCTCCTTTCCAGCCAGGGCGGGCGGGACTCATTTTGATGACTTTACCAAGCAAAAAAAAGGGCAGTTATCATTTCCGCACACCCCTTCTGCATTTAGAGCCACTATAATGTAATAGACAAAGTTGCTTGTCACTTTATCTATGACTTAACTATTAAGGGAGCTATAACTATGTAGTAAAGTTTGTGACTTGTGAGTAAACTGTCTCGTTTTGAGTGTCATAGATAAGATTTATTGTTATCAAGTTTTTATGGTGAAGGGGCGACTTCCCCTTGTTTATGAAAAATAAGTTTACAGAAACACTTGAAAAGTCTTGTATATCATTGTCTTTGCTATTCTATTTTACGGAATTATTAATTCATAGCTAAAAATTTTGGTTTACCTTTTACATGTATCTTACCTTAAATATATGTATGTATACATATACCTATGTGATCAAATATTATGAAATGGTAAAAAAAGAAAACAGCTGTTCATTACACCTAGATGTACTGTCCTGTTAATTTCTTATTTTTTAATTATATTTTACCTTGTATAAACAAATAGAGCCGAGTCGAGACTTTAAAATCGCAGGAAACCTCTACACAGTCGACTGACAAGAACCTTTAACATAACACAGTCCAAATGAAAACCAATGTCCCCACTAAAACATTGTATCACCTGGAACATGTGTCTTCATTTTCCCTGAAGTCCCTTTAAACCCAGCACAAGTAAAGAATACATAAAAAAACCTGCAAGAAGTATCCGATCCGACACGATACGACAGTTTTCTGTCGTAAATTGTTTAGAGCCAGGATTTATCTGTCTAACCCCCGGATCACTGTCAATGCCCTATGGTAGCCATAAATGTGTGTGGAGACAAATTGTAGGGTTGTTTTTTAAAGGGTTAAGGTATAATATTTGTTTGTATGTTGGTAGGTCTTTTTAGACAATCGCCATCTTCGAAACGGTCAGGAATGGGCCGTGTTCTTTCACGTGGCATCAAATTGCAATGAGGTATTCCCATTTGAGCAACAGTATTTCCAGAGCACCTTTTTTAAGAATGATTTGCGACCTTCTCAATGCAATCGATATTGAAAACATACGATTAGTATTACTATTTATTTCTCAATGTTGCTTAAAAAGAAAAGGGTTTTTGTATAAACGCCATGCTTTATTAAGGTTTTGGAGACACCCCGAAGATCGATTTGGTTAGGTTCCTTTAAACCCTGCAAAGAGAAAAAGAAACGTGGTGTTCGTCGACCCTGCTCAGTTCGAAATTTTACTGATTTTTTGCGGAGATTCGGTTTAACAAATTATTCTACGACATACAATACATACATTTAAAAAAAAACTAATGATACTTAAATTAATGGATAAATTCTGTATAAAAAATTATTTCTACTAATTTAACTACATATAACACCTCTTCACTCATACATCATCCAATTCAGCACACATTCTACAGTTCATAGACAACTAATCTTCCTTTCTTCTAATCCTGTCCCGAGAAATCGTGGCGACAGTATCCCAAGATTAACTGGCAGTCCGAGACAATCCCGATATAGCCGGGTCATTCACCCGTCTGAACTTCTGGAGGATGACAGACATACGGTATGGATGCTGGAGTTTAGGATCGTCATTGAATGTTTGTTTTTGGGATTATTAGTTATTTTAGGATATATATTGTACTGCTGATAGACTGTGTCTTTAGATAGAAAAAGGGTTCGTTATTTATAAAACAGTTTATAATAACAAGATTATGCAGCTTTGGTTGGTAGTAGATCCTACTTCCTACTAATATTA
This sequence comes from Agrotis clavis, assembly GCA_954870645.1. Classification (NCBI taxonomy): domain Eukaryota; kingdom Metazoa; phylum Arthropoda; class Insecta; order Lepidoptera; family Noctuidae; genus Agrotis; species Agrotis clavis. The sequence continues at coordinate 1,896,711 of OX940925.1, forward strand.
TAATCGTGAAAGTTTGTTTGGATGGATATGGATGTTTGTTACTCTTTTACGCAAAAAATACTGAACGGATTTGAATTAAATTAGGTACACAGATAGTATATAACCTGGATTTACGCATAGGATACTTTTTATCCCGATTTAAGCAGCCCATACTTGAAAATCGTCTTCTGACTATATTGTTCCCACTGTCAGGACAAAGGCCTCCCGCCTCCTTTCTGTAAGACGCAAAGAAAATTTAAATGACATAATATACATGAACTAGCTGTGTCCCGTAGTTTCACCTCTGCTGCTCGGATCCCATTGGTGGTAGCTTGATGTTTTAAGACTAGAGCCTTCCTCAAATTAGACTATCCAACACAAAAACAATTTCTCAATTCGAACCTGTAGATTAGTTAGTCCCAGTTCCTGAGATTAGCATAGTCAAACAAACAAACACTTCATATAATATTAGTATAAAAGTTTAGATATTATATTATAAACATTTTCTGTCCCAAAAAGTTTTTTAGAACCTGCATATTAACTGCGAATTTAATCACTAAAACGCGATCAATACTCCTAAACTGGGTTCAAAAGCTATCCGTATCATCATTGCTAAGAAATACTGCTCTTTACATTCAGTTTCACTACTAAACTTCGCTCTCAAATAACCTTACCACACGTCCAAATTGCTAACAGCAATTCCAGCTTCACGAGTCATAATAGCCAGCCTATCAGTCGAGGTCGCCAGTAAAGCCTCCGTGCCCAGCCAGCCGTGCTAAGCTGGACCCAAGCTGTCAGCACAACACCACAGCGTCAGTTCGCAGGCTCAAATACGACGGCATAGGCTTTTGTAGCTGCGTCAGTGTGGAGCTTACGTTTAAAGGTAAGCGCCCACTGGCCCGCATCGCACGTATCGGACGCGTCGCATCAAACAGATTAACTAGACTGCGTCCACTGTATCGGCAGCGATCGGATTGTCGATGCGAGTATCACAAATCGGATTCTTCATTCGGATTTTTGTAGTGTAGAAGTCGTAGTCGCGTCCACTGATCGGCATTCCGTATGACGTCATCGGTACGCATCGTATGTAGGCATTGCCGATGAGCAGTCCGTACGGTGCGGATCAGTGGACGCTGTTGTATGAGTTTTTGTACAAGGCAATCTAAAATCCGTTCAGTGCGATGCGTCCGATACGTGCGATGCGGGCCTGTGGACGCTTACCTTAAAGCGCGTTTCCATTAGGCAAGTCTTGCATGACGTCACAGTCGCATACAAGTAGCTTGAATTGGAAACAAGTCATGTTGAAATTGACACCTCATTAGGTATTGTACAGCTGAAACAACATCTAAACATAGTTCGTATCTTTAGATCTTTCTAACTAGGCAACGGATTTTAATGCGGATTTAGCCAACAGACAATATTCTTCAAGAGGATTTATAATACTCTATAATACACCTGTGCAAAGCCAAATTGGATGATGAATAATTATCATTCGGAATAGCTAAACTAGTTAGCTATTCCGAATGATAATTTTTGAAAAAACAAAGTAACTTTTGGTTAAGATTGGAAATCCAGGTCGTAAATGCGTTTACAAACATTTGTCAACTCACATACACAAATAGCCAGACTCGGAAAGTAGTTTAGCTTTTTTTTCTTCTGCTTGCGGTTTCGCCCGCGTCATATTAGGCGTATGGCCCCATGATCCAGTCTCCATCAGTTCCCTTGAGGAAAGCGTAAAACACGACGCGCCGTGACTCGGGCCTGTCCTTGGTCGGACGGCTCCCGGACTCCCCGTCCAGAAACGGCTGGAAAATGACCCGCGATTTCCGACGCCCTGGACGTCATCAGCGCTGGCTGGGGCGAGAGGTAGACGATGTCCTTTCCCTCACGCGTTGCGACTGCTTCCTTATCCTCTTGCCTGCCGCCTAATTGCTAAAGTATTTCCCGAAACAACCGTGTCTGGGAGGATTTGCGTTAGGTTGATGGCGACCACGCCGTAGCGCCTCCCCAATCACTCCTCAAAGAGGGATCTTACCGCCGCAATTATGACATTTCCAGGCAGTCATTATTTTGTTGTGGTATTATTTTGAAACTATTATAATTATCTGGATATCTTGGTTAATTTTCTATATGCAAAAGTGCTGCTGCCCTTGGATCTGGAGGCGACTGCCCTTCAGCGAGTGGCACGTGGAGGCGCAGCGCCGCCGGGGCGAATCCCCGCTGCCTCGACAAGTCGCTAGTCGAGGCGCGGCGGAAAGAGCTCCGGCGCGATCTCAGGGCAGTATGGAGGGAGCGACTGTCGCAACCGAGGTTCGGGCACGCCGCAATCGCGGCGGTAAGACTCCTCTTTGAGGAGTGGCTGGATAGGCCCCACGGCGTCGTCACCTGCCGCTTGACGCAGGTCCTCACCGGACACGGATGTGTGTCACCATTGCGAGGATCGCCCGGAGAACACGGTGGAGCATACGGTGCAAGACTATCCCACTTGGGCAGAACACCGCCGTGTACTAGTTTTTTTTTTTTTTTTTTTTGCAAAATTCATAAATTAGTAACAGAGAATTCATTTTTAAAATAAAGGTAACATTACTCGCTGTCCGCCCGCGCCTATGGTGGCCGGATCTCGTAGAACTACTTTTTTTAGTAAAATTCATAAATTAGTAACGAAGAAGATACATCTTTAAAATAACGGTAACACTTTTCTACTGATATGTACTCTAAAAATGGGATCCAAAAGTGGGATCCAACGGGAATAATTCAATAAAACACGCATATACCTTCTATGTCAAGCCTAGATTCGCACGATCCATACTCATATTATGTAAATGAACTGCTTCAAATAAAACCTGTTTGCTAATTAATATTGCCAAGACCTGTATTACCAGTAGAAGTCTGAAGGTCAATTGATAGAGTATAGGAAATGATCTGGTTCGAGTTTCCGTACTTCCAAATTTATACAAGCCTTGCTGATGGAGAGTTTGTAGGTACTTGCATTTGTAGTGGAAAAACTAGAAGGGGGACAAGTGAGGAACTGAAAGCGGGTGCTGTTGAAAGTGAAAAAGATTTCTATGTCGTTAGATGTAAGGTGGAAGTTGGGTTAAAACTACTAGGTGACTTTATGGCTGATGAATTTAATTTTATGTAGTTTTGAGAAAGAAATGGGTGTAATAATCGAAGCAGATTTTAATGCTACCAAAATTGTTAATTATAGTAGTTAAAATGAGACCCTGTGCTACTGACTCTTTCTGATTCGACTGCACGAGGGTTTACAAAGTGTCATCCTAGAGTCCTATAGCATGTTTTAAACAGAGTTATTACAAGGTAGACTTTCAAGACGTAGTCACGGTTTTTGACGCTATCAAAATAGATTTACTGCTATTAAATAAGAATAATCACAAATTAGATCATGAAGTTCAATGGTTGAAATTGAGACCCTGGTTAAACTAAGATTAAAACCCGTTAAATACAAAAGTTTCGTACGAATGGTCACAATTCAAACTTAGGAGTCTGTCTCATAAGTCAACTTTACAAAGAGCTGTTCCGGGGTAGACTTTTAAGAAGTCACGGTTACCAGAGTGGTTTTTTTTTATATAATAGAAAACCCACAGTCCCACACTGACACCAACGTTCGAGTATCTTTGAAAACCTCATTACTATTTAAAAAAAAACAAAGTCGCTTCATCTTGTACCTTGTTCCACAGTAAGTAACTAACATTATGTATGATCTATCCATCGAGCAGGCGAACTCGATGTGAATACTAATGCAAGCATCGATTCATGTCTTTGAGAACCATTTAAATTTACTACCCACCAGAGGGTAGAGCAGGGTAGTTTTAAATATGATTATTGAGGGTATTTATTGCAAGTTAGGGCAATTTTTTTAAGATTTTTTGTAAATTTATGAAAAGGGTTGTATGTGTTATGGATGAGATAGTATCACGATAGAAGATTGATAAAATATACGTGAGAAAAATAGGCGGCAATAGTAATTTTCTTATTCTCTGACTCGGGCGGACGATGGCATGCGTTTCGGTGCGTCTGGGATCCAAAATTTAATGTGAATGAAGTCGTAAACACAAACATTATAATCATTGGGAAATTATATGTGCGGCAACAAAAGTTTTCTTTAGCACCTGCAACCTAGCGTCTTTTTTTATATGTGAGCGACGAGTTAATAGAACAGCTTCAATTATATTAATTCATCATCTTTACTATTCCAACAAAATATCAAGAAACCAGCGTCAATTTACGAGCGTAAATTAATATGACTCCGAGCTACCGATAAATATATTTACTTCTGATTTGATAACTCAGCGACTAATGTTGTAAGTGAGCTACTTTATATATTGTACCAAATCAGTACCAAATCTAAAACTCGCTTTAGCAAGATTTCAGGGACACCCCGAAGTTCGGTTTGGTTAGGTTCCTTTAAACCTTGTACACAGAAATAGAAGCCCCGCGAAGCGGGGCTTCGTCGACCCTGCTTAGGTAGATTTTTTTTATTACACCTCGTTATGACATATTTTAATGAACATATTTTGGTGCACATTCAGTATATTTGGTGGAAGACAGACAAAATTAGGTAAATATAACGGTGACTCTATGAAATTAGAGTACGTTGATATTATTTTATAGATGAAGTTGATACACTTATTAGAAGCTGGCAATGAGTAGACATATCACAAATTTAGTTGCTTAAGAATTATCACCATGTTGCGTCATATTAACAGTAGCTTGTTTTACAATATATGGTCGCTTATAAACCATTTATTAGACGCTAAAAGTTTGTCGCTGACCTATTAATTCATTAGACAACTAAATATATTTGCAGACGAGAATGACATTTTAAAGAAGCTGCCTTAATTAGCACCCATAATCATTTAATTATTGTTGTTCAAAGAACGTATCTAGGAAGGATAACTAAAATTTTTAAAGTATCTAGGAAGGATTACCAAAAATCATACCAAAAAATATGCAAAAGCCCGAACCAGTTAAACAACATGTCAGTGACACCCCACATAATACTAATTCACATAATAGACCAGCAAGAATTAGTTCCATCGATTGTTACGGCCAATAAATTGGTCTTTGTGGCCAAGTGGAGTAGGTCAGAGCACATCAGCGACCCGGATGCGTGTCACCTGTGTTTAGGGTCGGCGATAAGCCTTACAGCTTACTGTATCATGTGGAGCAACAGGCTGGTTTTTAGGGCCTCCGGTTGCATCCTAGGTTTAGGGTTACCAAAGGGTAACACGGGACCCTATTACTGAGACTTCGCTGACCGTGTGTCTGATGAACTGTGATAGTAAGACAGTTGAATTTTTCACAGATTTATTTCTATTAACGCTGTAACAAAAAATACTGAAAAACAGAATAAAACAAATATTTTAGAGAGAACCCTTCGTGCGGAAGTCCGACTCGCAATTAGCCGTTTTTTTGCGATTATAATCCTTTTTAGTACCTTTGTTATCGTGGTAAAATCATAAAATGAGTCCTCCCGCCCTCTTTGGAGTGGAAGGGACTGTCGGATACCTACGTACTGACTAAAGTCCAGGGTGTTCCTTCAATAGTCCTCTACGTTTCAGGGTCACGGTAACCCGTCTAGACACTCTCGAGACACCGGCAGAAACCCGCGACCCTGGTTTGCAGGGCCTTTAGCCTAATTTTTGGTTTGTATCTTTGAGTAAAGTCAAATGAAAGTCTTCATCAATGAATTTACTTTTTGACTAGTTACTTTTGAATTTTGGAGTGTCGGTCTGGCTATAGATATTCTGCACACCATACAATAAAAAAGTAGGTATTATGTAAAATTAGTTGACATAATAAACGGCCTTATCGCTAAGCCTAAAAGCTATCTTTTCATGACAACAATCTTCTTGAGTTGTTTTTCTTCTTATTGAAGGTATTGTTCTTAGATATCATATCGTAAGCGAATACGAAGCTTTTCATCACAAGACACTTTTAGAACTTGGTAGATGTTTAACCCGACATCCTGAATGCTAAGAAACTGGTCCATAAATCTGGCACTCACGAAATATTACATAATAATTGAAAGAAAAGGAAACAACCATGTTTGCTAACCCTACCGTCAATGTGGCAACCGTCAATGTGACAACATTTCGGTGTCACACACTAACGATCTTCCTTTGTCTGCACATTTGTGATGTCGCCGGTTTTTGTGTTATTGAGTCATGATGCACAACCGTTAATGACAGAGAGCGAGTTGCAAATGTAACGGATTGTTTTGTGAAAGAGAGGAGCATTTTGAAGGAATTTGTTCTAATATTTTGTGCAGGTCGTGGGAAAATATTTTAATGGTAAGATTTTACCAAAACAGTGTGCGGCACAATTTTTGTTCGCGTACATTTGTTCGCACACTTCTGCAGTACGCGTGCTAAGTTGGTACCGCTCAGTGCAGCACATTTGTGTTGCAGAACGTGTCTAGCTAGGGTCCTAACATACTCTGATTGCTTCATGCACGTAAATACATTTGATAATACACACATGAAGGTTGCGAATACAACGCCTTTGAACATACTGAAAAACATAAATAACTACGAAATGGTCTCTCTACTTTAAATAGTATCATTCATTCAACATCAAGCTTAAATTCATCATAAAACAGCAATTCAAGAAATCAAACTAATCACAAAATGCCACAGAGTTTAAAATCATAAACTTAATTAACAAAACTCGTCAAGATATTTTCAGAAACCAACAATAAAATCTTTTGTTCCACAAATATTGCTAAGTACACAAAACGAGGAGATCTTTCATTTCAATTTTACGCGGGGTTGCTAGACCAAGTTTTTGATTTGCCCCAAAAACACGACCATAATAAAATTAGTATTTATGTTTTTTTTTCTATTTTTTCTTCGAACGCCAAATATCACTAATAAAGGAATGTAAAACTATATTAATTTACAAATAATATTTTAAAAAAAAGTGACTGTATATCGATTGCCCGTTCCCGTTTACGATGGACGTCATGCAATAGGTAAACAAACACAAGTTATTACCAAAACAAAGATCCGTTTTTTCATTCGGACGTATGGAGCAGTAAAAAGCACTGATTTGGTTTTAAAATGTCTCTTTTACAGTGATAATCTGTGTATTCTTTGGTGAATATTTTCCCACGGATTACCTTTACAGCAATATTTTCCCAGAAAAGGGGTAAAAGCTACCCACTACCAACACTGGTTGTTCGGGCCTTCGTTTTCATTTCGTCTCATCTTTCGTTCGTTCCAATTTTGGTTACTTGCTTCGTTCTCGATGTAATCCTTTTCTCCGTTCGTTCATTCTTTGTTGTCAATCTTAATGAAACTTCAGATTATATTTTTAGCTTCATTGTAGTCATTGTATTTATAATAATTATGTTCGAATATTACGTTGGTTGTATTTATTTGAACCATAAATAATTTAGAATAAAGTCCAAGGATTCTAAGTTGGCTGATTACGAATGTCAATCAAACCAAAATTTTCATAAATCACCTATTAAAAATAGATTTTACCAATTAGAACTCAAAACCTTGACAAATTCTTCAGAATTGTAACTTTTTGTTAAAATTGAGCAATTTCTATGGCACAGTTGGTGCAATGGCCGAGTGCTGGACTGCTACGCAACATCTCATGGGTTCAATCCCCGCACGGAGCAACTATTTGTATGCTACAGGTTGTTCCGATTTTGGTTGTTTTTGTATGTGAGTGTCTATGTTTGTAAACGTAACCACGACACAAGAGAAACACCTAGTGTGGGACAAAGTTTTTCTATAAAAAAAATAAATAAACCAATTTCCAAAAAAAAAAAAAAGGTTGCACTCCAGGAGTGCCGGTAGAAGTGAAAACTTTTTTGTTACTATGTTTTATTTTTAATTTGAATGACGTCTTACTCATTTTCGATCAGGGTCACGTGACCCTGACGGTCACGTGACCCTGACGGTCACGTGACCCTGACGCGAGTTTTAAATTTTTTACCCATTACAGAAAAAGTGTACAACGCCGCTAAAGAAGTTTTCACTTCAAAAAAAGGTTGCACTCCAGGAGTGCCGGTAGAAGTGAAAACTTTTTTGTTACTATGTTTTATTTTAAAACTGGAGTAGTACAGATATGAAATTAACTAATTTGAATGACGTCTTACTCATTTTCGATCAGGGTCACGTGACCCTGACGCGAGTTTTAAATTTTTTACCCATTACAGAAAAAGTGTACAACGCCGCTAAAGAAGTTTTCACTTCAAAAACTTAAAAAAAATAATAACGTTATGTTACGTGTATGTATACCTAACCTCATTAAGACAAGATATCACACCAACCCACAGCATTACTCATTGTTTTTTTGAAGTGAAAACTTCTTTAGCGGCGTTGTACACTTTTTCTGTAATGGGTAAAAAATTTAAAACTCGCGTCAGGGTCACGTGACCCTGATCGAAAATGAGTAAGACGTCATTCAAATTAGTTAATTTCATATCTGTACTACTCCAGTTTTAAAATAAAACATAGTAACAAAAAAGTTTTCACTTCTACCGGCACTCCTGGAGTGCAACCTTTTTTTTTTTTGAAGTGAAAACTTCTTTAGCGGCGTTGTACACTTTTTCTGTAATGGGTAAAAAATTTAAAACTCGCGTCAGGGTCACGTGACCCTGATCGAAAATGAGTAAGACGTCATTCAAATTAGTTAATTTCATATCTGTACTACTCCAGTTTTAAAATAAAACATAGTAACAAAAAAGTTTTCACTTCTACCGGCACTCCTGGAGTGCAACCTTTTTTTTTAACTGAATTACTCAAGCCATAACCTTACTCAATCTTACCGTCTCAATGACACTTAACTCTACTGTCAACAGTCTCACAGCATCTGTCTCATCTTGAAACTCAGTTCTAATTGCTCATAACTTCGTAAGCATTGACCCTTGACCTCCCCCCGCACTCCACTCCTCCCCCTCGTAACGTCAGAGTCAGAAACCGCGACAAAGTACCGTTAAATGAGATGCGAACTAGCTTTTTTTTGTTTCGAAGTGAATAATGTTGATGATTTTGTTTTGTATTGGAGAGGACTGATTTTTGCATAAAAAAAAAGAAGGAGTTCGTGGCTAAATAATTACAGCCGCACAGGCCGATCTTCCGGGTTAAGCCGCGCTTGCCGAGGTTGGTCTGTGGAGGAGTGACCATCTATCATAGCGAGTTTCCTCCGTGCCTCCTCGGAAAGTACGTAAAGCCGTTGGTCTCGGCTGCCATATGTAGTTCTTTGACAGTCGTTATTGTTAGTCAGAACTTCAGCAGTCTTACCATGGAGTATTGTATTGCTCAGTTACTGGGTTGTGGAGGTCCGATAGGCAGTCGCTCCATGTAAAATACTGATATTCAGCTGCATCTGGTTCGACTGGAAGCCGACCCCAATATAGTTGGGAAAAGGCAGGCAGATGAGATGACTGATTTCTGCATATCGCGTTTGTGTGTTTTTTTTTTGTCATGATAAAATCATCACTCCTGAGTCCTTCCACCCAGGGCGAGACTTGAGGGACTGTCAGACTTGTACTAACTAAAATCCACGGTGATCCTTTAATAGCCCTTTACGTTCCAGGATCACGGTTACCTAATGAGACAGTCCCGACATTTTATTCATGATACGCTCACGTTTGAGCACCATCTCGCCTGGTTGGTAAGTAATGATGTGGTCGATGGTGAAGCACGCTTGCCTAGAAGTAACCTGTTCACTCTTGACTTGAAGACCCCAGGGTTATAGCCATCAGGACAAACAGACTCTGACATGGAATTCCACTGCTTAGCTGTTCGCAATATGAACGTATTTTCCCACGTTTTTATAAACTCACTTTTCTTGTTTGTATATTTGTTTGTCGTTCCGGTTGGACTTTTGCAACTAAATTTTGAGGCACTTCCCGATAAGCTAGAAGGCTGAAATTTTACACACGCTCTGAATTCTGATGACAATACATGACTAGCTAACAAACGTCATAACAAATCCAATATGGCGCCCTCCCCAAGATGGCGGACTGACTGTTTGAAATCCACCCCCATGATATGGGTATGAAATGAAAGGGTTTGCTGTCAGGAATACGACAAAAATAGTCACGTGACTTAAATCCAATATGGCGGACGTCCAAGATGGCAGACAGGCTATTTGAAATGCACCCCTATGATATGGATATCAAATGAAAGGGTTTACTGTCAGGAGTACGAAACAAATAGTCACGTGACTTAAATCCAATATGGCGGACGTCCAAGATGGCAGACAGGCTATTTGAAATGCACCCCTATGATATGGATATCAAATGAAAGGGTTTGCTGTCAGGAGTACGAAAAAAATAGTCACGTGACTTAAATCCAATATGGCGGACGTCCAAGATGGCAGACTGGCTGTTTGAAATCCACCCCCATGATATGGGTATCAAATGAAAGGGTTTACTGTCAGGAATACGAAAAAAATTATTCATAAGACTTAAATCCAATATGGCGGACGTCCAAGATGGCGAACAGGCTTTGAGGCACTTCCCGATAAGCTAGCAAATTGAAATTTCCAGGGTAGCTTCAAACCCGATAAACAAAGATAAAAATAATAAAATAATTAATAGATTTAAAAAAAAAACTAAAAACCCACGTTTTTAAATATCCTAAAAATAAGAAAATAACCCTACGGGGTTGAGAGAGGGGCCACTAAAAACGTGGGGGCGTATCTTTGCAAGTTACACCCACGATCTATTCACTTCATGTAAATATATCCCATAAATAATCCCTTAAATAATAGGTATACGCCCCCATGTTTTGAGTGGCCCCTCTCTAAACCCCGTAGGGTTATTTTCTTATTTTTAGGATATTTAAAAACGTGGGTTTTTAGATTTTTTTAAAATCTTAATTTTTATAACGCTTTGTAAGCACTTTATGTATGTAAATAAATGAGTATGATAGAATAAAACTAAGAAGGTTTTTCTAGTTCTTATTATTTTTGTCTGTTTTCATTTTCTTTTGTGAAAGTGTTTGTCTGTTCTTTTTTGACACTTTAATAACTGTGCCCTTATCACGAGTTTTCACTATTTCACTTTATAGCGTCTTTCCAGTACCTATTTGCAGCGTTTCTTGCATGGAAAAATGGAACAGCGCTTCTGGTGTACGAGGAAGGAACTAATTTTTTCCTTGGTCAATTTTAAAATAGTCAAAGTCCCAGTTTACTTTACGTAAGAGTATAATAACTGAAAACTCATGATGCCTCTGAACAGATTAGGTATACGGATAGTCACTGACATGCGTTATGTACGACACTGTGTATATTCTGTACCTAGGTACTAAAAGTTTCCTGTAACTAGGTTAGTGTTTTTACCCGATTACGGCAAAGCCAAAAGGAGTATTATTTTTATCCGTCACGCGGATAAAAGCTAAAGTCTGTTTTTTAATCTCGTAGACTGAATTGACAGGTGCAAATGGCAAACTGACATAAATTTCAATAGTATTTACGTCAGTTTTAATGTTATCATTTGTCAATTTGGTCTACGAGATTAAAAAACAAACTATAGCAATGTTAAAGATATGCAAGAAATATTTAACATTAGGTATTACATAAATCCGCTAAATATGGATTCAGTTATTAAAAATCTGGAAAATTAATTAAAGGAAATTGTAGAAAAATAACGTTGTAGACTGTTCGAAATAAATTATTATTATGATTTATAAAGATTGAATAGAAATATAACGTACCAAAATACAAATATCATAACTATTCTCTACAGGGGTTGTTGTAAGTTGTCAATTGGGGTTTACACTTGACATTTCCAAAATACAAAACATTGAAACACTTCACTAGTAAAACAAAAGAATTCCACTTAAAACAATATTAGACCGCTTAATCCAAACATTTATTATAGACTCTACACTTAATCATTAAGTACACTTTCTTAAAATGTTTACCTTCTGCGACATTACATTACAACCCATCTCTTTCTTACACAAGTATTTCCGTATAAGCATCCCTCTCCATCGCCTTGAACTCTAAACATTTTGTGATGCGAAGCGAGACGCAGAGATGCCATCACGCAACGTTTCGCATCATTGATTATATAGTTTTTAGATACTTATCTTTAGTAGAAAAACTGTCTCAGAAAGCTGACGACCGAGATGTTGTTATGATAGCAAAAAAACTTTATTATATCACATGGCTGGAATGTTCGAGTTTGAATTGAATTATTATTCTTTTTTTGTGGGTAGTTTCGCAATATGGGGAGATGTGTCAGTTTTTGGGTTCAAGGTTAACCGATTTGAGAAACAAATGCGGTAAAATTAAGTTTGTATATTATTAATTGAAATGTTTGATGACTCTTTAAACCTTCATCAAATGATGAAACGGGAGCGATGTCAGACTCGTACTGACTAAAATCTACGGTGTTTCTTCACTAGCCCTTGACGTTCCATGGTCGGTTGCCGTATCTTGTAGTCAGATGATAGCAATGGCCAGGCGGAATCAAGTTGTTCTATCGAACACTCTCCGAAATGTAACCGATAAAAAAACCGATAGGCTGGCAACACGACATCGATATTCAAAGCTTTGAATCGACCAGAGCATCGTTGGCGATAAGCCTATGATGAATTAAAACAAGGAGAAGAATGAAGAGCTTGTTCATTCTCTAATGATCTTTATATAATGCATTTATTCTTATAGGAAACTAGGAATGTCATTCATATCTTCCGCAATGCAAGAATTGAAATGCAACGATATGTTGAACATAATACTATGGTTCGTGACGTCATAGTTGCATTGCCCGGCGGTGACGTCAGCTCTTGGGAGCACGTGCGCGCTATGTGTTCCTTTGTGAATCAGACAGAGTTCTTCTAAGTAAGTCATGAATATGGAAGATGGGGCATTTTGTAGGAGGGGAACAATGTAAATGCTGTCTGCCTGGTGAAAAAACACAAAGTAGGCTGTTGTAGTATTCTTTTAGGCCACTTTAAACAAAGTCTTGCATTGTCAAATTCCGGAAAACAACACAGTATCACACCTGTATTTCAATATTAGCATTAATCGAAGTAATCACCCATGCAATCAATGCATCTTTGCCAACGCAGTGGCAGTTTATTGATGCCCTTCGTAAAGAAATCAGCTGGACGGGAGGCAACAAATTCTTCAAAGGCATTTTGTACTGCCTCTAGGTTAAGCGGACTTGGACTATCTACGGTTTGTGAACTTTTACTTAATCACATAATATAACATTTTTATCCTAGGGTTGAAAGTAATTTAGGTAATTAGTCCCGAGACCGGGTTTGGCGCTCGTGCGAATCGACTAAATAAGTCTTTAATTAACACTAAACTTTTATGTAATCTTAATTTAGTGGCTGTATAGACAGTTAGAACATGGTTCAATAGAAATGTCAAAATAGAACAAGGTATTTTTTTAGATTTCTGCTGTCAGTTTAAAAGTTTATCCCTAGATCTGAAATGTATTACTTTCAACCCGTTCCTCAGGCGTGTAATAGGTAATGAGTAAACAATCTTTTTTCAACATTTCTTACTATATAATATTTTTTTCTTCCCTTCATTCACCTCTTCACCAACATTTCTAACTCTAATTAAATTAAAAACCTTCCTCTAAAAATAATAACCGAGATTTTTTCCAATACTCCAAGTAACTTAGATAGTGCTCAGAAAATATTCTAGCAAAGGGAACCTAGATCTAGGACTTGAGTTTTTTCCCCACGTTAAGCCCCATCAAGTAACAAGCAGAAAATGTAAAAAGGCTATGCCACCTGTAGGGTACTACACTTAACCTGATTTCGTTAGCTACCCTCCATTCACTCATTTAATCTTGCTAAGGGAGTTTAAACTTTAGGCCGAAAAGATTAGGGATAAAATTAACTTGCTAAAAGATTTAAGGCTTGGATCTTTTTAAATGCGTTTGAAGTTTGAAGTCATCCTTTGAGATGGAATGAAATGCGACTAAGGAAAGAAATATCACAAAACGACAAAAAATTACGGTACCATTGCCGTAATTTTTTGTCGTTTTGTGATATTTCTGCTAGTTTATGGTGCTTTAGAGACTATTTTACTTTAATGTTTCGAATACATTCATTGCCTTGAAGATTTATCAGTTTTTCTTTAATTTGACGTTTTCCTTAAGTTTTATTTATATTATTACTTCCCTGAATTTGATCCTTATTAGCAACACTATCGAATGGTGTAATAATACAGGATGATATTTTTTTCCAAAACAGCTTGTTCTATCCCTGGCTAGGATTATTGATTTTCTAAATTCTAATGATGCAGTTTTAGTTTTTGTCAAACTCGGCCTCGAGACTACTTTCAGTAGTTTTAGATATTCCTCATAGTTTCGGATATAGCCATCCACGCCCAGTTAAAAAAATCGTCCTGTATATAACTTATTATTCTGTGAATATTTCAAGCGTCTAGTTGTTGCTAATTTTACTAACCAAAAAAAGTATTTATGGAAATTTTAAGTCCGTGCTCCGAGAATATTCTGCTCCATGGCGCTCTGATTATAATTTCATTTACTAATAATAAACAGTAATATTCCTGTTGATCCTACACCGTTGGCTTTATTCCAAAACCCGCCACAAAGTTAAGCTCTGGCACAAATGAGCGCAGTTCTTGAGCTAAGAAGTCTACTCCTGTCCCTCTCAAGGCATTGTCATTATAAAGCAAAATAACTCGCCTGAAGAAAAGAGGTGGAGGTCGAACTTCAAACTGCTCGTTAAATGTCATTCGTAAATGAATTGACGACTTTTTCGTTCAGTCACACGACATCAAAGCCGCAATGCCCGAAAGGTATGACTTGCCGTCCGATCAAGGACCAGCCTCGGTGGAGCATATTGTCCCACGCGCGCTTCAAGGAGCTGTCAGCAAACTGACGGAGCCACCATAAGGGCAAACGCCTGCCGGGGTCGCGGGACTGTCTAAGCAGCATACCCTGGCCAAGGAAAGCAAAGTAACATGGTGAATTTTTAGTCAGTAACAGCTTGACAGTCTTTTCAATTTCACCAAGGGATAGGACTCATTCTTTCAATGATTTTAACCTTCCTTTTAACCGCCAACGTCGGATATATCCGACAAATCCTAAAATATTATGATGTACACAATAAAAAGTATTATATCTGTGTATCTATATTCTTCTCTGTTAATGTATTAACAGAGAAGAATATAGAATAGATGCAATAAAATGAAACAAAACAACAAAAATCGTGAAATATTCTCTGTCGGATATATCCGACTCTGGCGTAATGGGCCCGAAAATATTTGTTGGATATATCCGACGTTGGCGGTTAAAAGCCAAAAAAAGCAGTCGCTTTTAAATGAATTGACGAGCAATCGAGTCTCCGTCGTTTGTTTGTAATTATGATTCATATTAATTTAAACGACTCTTTTACTGTCATTGGACAATTAATTAGTGGAATTTGTGGTTGACATCGAATATGAGATTTATTTTTATTTATGACATACATAACTGGTTCCTCTTAAAATTAGTTTTTAAGTTTCTTCTGTCTACGTGAAAAAAATCACAAAAAGTTCATATTCATTACGTATGAAACTGTACATTTCACATTTTGCGTGCAATCGAGCACCCGCATGATAAACGTCGGTTCAAAGATAACATTATTTACAACTGTTGTCATTCGTAAATGAAGTAATAAATGGTTCGATGTCTATTTTTCAGGAAAATCAAACAATAAAAACAAGTGGTCTGTTGTAATCATTAAATCAAATTTAAATTGAAAAAAAGATATTAAATATGAAATTCGTTTTAGGAGGCCTAAAATTAAAACTAAATAATATAAAACTATATTGGAATATCAATGCTCGGTTTACGAGCGTTATTTTGATTTTTGCTTTCAATTACTGAAAAACGGCATCAGATTTCAACTTTTGACCTCCCGCGGTCTTAGAGGATTACCACGACCCGGGAACGCAAAGGTTATCTATATATATAAGCAGGAACAGTCGGTCAAGCAAGTCTAATAGTACTCTACCTAGAGCGGGAGGAGGCAACTCATCTGATGATTTTCCAACCAAATAAAGGAGCAAAATAAAGTGTTTCTTTTTTAAAATAACGAACGATACCAAGATGAGACCGAATAGTTGCGACATTGGTTGCGACTGTTTCAGTCCCAGTTTTCTGCGACAAATACTTAAACGCAAAATGAAATAATGGAAAATCTTGGAAGACTTATTTTAGAATGTAAGTTTAATGCACAATTTTAAGGTTCCTTTGTTATGGAAATAAAGCATTTAATTCAGACCCTTTTCACGCAAAAGCGACTTTAAAAATGACACTGCTGGAAAATGTAGGAGTTTATAACACAGCCTCATATTTTTCTTCTGAAATGAAGTTTAAGAGAATAAATGGTATCATAATTTACCGCTTTTGGGAAGATATTTTATAGTATTACTAGCGACCCGCCCCGGCTTCGCACGGGTGCAATGCTGATACTAAATACACTACAGAAAAAACTGCGCAAACGCTACGTCCCGCAATTTTTAAATCTGTAATATCTTCGAAAATATTCACTTAAATCATACGGTGTAAAGGGCCATATAGATCTATATTAAATGCACAATGTATTCAAGGTATTTAATTGGTTAAGGATTAATGCTGTATTGGTTAAAATCGCTTCGAAAATTAGCCATTATTTGTCGTAAAGAGTAAATGACAAAAAAAAGTTATTGTGGGTTATCCATAAGAGATAGACATATACCATCACGGACTTTTCTGTAGACCTTTTCAATGTGTACAATACTTAGTACATTATTTTGATAAAACTCGTAGGGTTCAGCCTGCGTTTGCAATGTAAGCGGAAAAAATGTAATTATTTACGACATCACATTAGAAACCTCAAAAATAACAGTACTTCTCCACTATTTAATGGATGTTATTATACATATAAACCTTCCTCTTGAATCACTCTATCTATTAAAAAAAAACCGCATCAAAATCCGTTGCGTAGTTTCAAAGATTTAAGCATACAAAGGGACATAGGGACAGAGAAAGCGACTTTGTTTTATACTATGTAGTGAAGAATAAATGATGCGAAAAGGAGACGTGAAAAGGAAACATCGATTGCTATTACCGTTCTTATAGTCTACAATTTGTTGCCATAGATAGGAAAGGTCAGTAGTATCAACGGTTGAGAAGACATAACTCTCACTCTCGCCTAATGTGAAGTAATTTTCAAAAACAATTATTTTAGATATTCAACATATCGAAATGTAGTGCGAAAAATAACAATTATTTTGACACCCACACCTGTAATACCAGAAGGGTTAGGCAGTAGAGTAAAAATAAGTAATTATATTACTATAATTCGCCAGCTTTGTTTTTAAAGTACAAAGTAAAAGGGGCATACTATTGTCATCAACTGGGCACGAATATTGACTGAGAGAATGACGGACAAAAACCTGATGAAAAACCAAATAACACTACCCGACCCAGGAATCGAACCGAGGATCTCTAGTAAGCAGTTGCGCTTGCGACCATTAGACCAATTAGGTAGGTAGTTGGGAGAAATTATATACATAATATTATGTGAACTCTTTTTTGACTTTCCATATCCTACAAAAAGTTGGCTAGGTTCTTAGCTCGTGCTAAGGGTACTGATTTTCCTGCCGGGGTTGCGGGACATACGTATACCGCGACTCCGGCACACAAAGGGCTAACGAAGGACACCGTGGATTTTAGTCAGTAAAAGTCTGACAGTCCCTCCCGCCCTGCCCGGGGTTGGAGGACTCATTTGATGATTTTACCACGCTAAAAAAAAAAAAAAAAAAAAGGTATACAAGACACATGAAAATATAAATAATTACCGATTTCTCGCTAATTGTGTTACTGACAATCAGTAAAAAACAATTTGATAAATCTTAATTGTCCACGCAAGTTAACATTTGAGTAAAATATAGCTCCTGTCACTCCTAAGCTATCAATTACTTGAAATTGAAAGGCTTCTTAATTAAATTTAAATTTTAATTAAAATACACTTCACATCACGACTATTTTTTAAAGCGGTACTATGCGTTTCAAGTTATGATAGGATGATCTTGATGCCATTTTGTAACTACAATAGGCAAGACAGTCAATAATAATTAGATGGTCAAATATTTATTGACCCTATTTTTTCCTTTGTTACAATAATTCCCAAAAAAACACGTGTTCGTTATTTTTCAAAAGTCTTAACTGGCCTGAGGTAATTAGATATACGAGTAGCTGTGATCCTGTAACAATGGGACATGAAAATTTATAATATTATTAATGTACTATAGTACATTACTAATATTATTTTTCAAGTCCCTTAGTATTAGTATACCATTTCTTAACATCTTAAGCAAATACCGACACACCTGCTAAACAAATAAATTAATTACAAGCGGTAATGCTCCCCTGCGATATTTCATTGAACATGGCACCCATCTTTAAATTATTTATTTCGTCGTAAAAGGCTGTAGGGTGTACATAAATCGTGTATGGCTTATTTGTTGTCATAAATCGGGATTGCGCTGCAAAATTGCTTCTGTAAACAATATTTATGAGTGTGTTTTCAATTAAATACATACTCGTATTACCTACTATGCTACAATATAAACGGTTCATCTCACTGTTCGCCAAAGCTCTTCCTCATAGCTTTGCCATGAATTCCACTAACAAGGAGAGATCTCCCTATTAGTGGAATTCATGGTGACAAAACTTTGTGTAGTTTGTAGTTAATTAAAAACACGAAAACGTACAACATCCATCAACCCGCTTTGGGCATGCGTGGTGGATGACGGCCCTCTCTTTCTTCCATAGAGGAGGCCTGTGTCCCAGCAGTGGAAAAAATATAGATTGGTTTTAAAAATCACAGCAAAGTTAAACGCATTTTCCTATAGGTAAATGCACTAATAGACATTATATTTCCGTATCCAGAAGTAGTCTTCTGACAAGCGAGAGCCTCCTCAGATGTTGGTCAAAGATCTTGGCTATTACGCCATTGGCTGACACGACTATCGGCGCAATGACTGCTGTTAAATACATTATTTTTATGTTTTTTAAATAATTAGCTTCCAAATTGACGGCACGGTTGATGCAAAGGTTGAATGATAGATTATAGAGGGTGTGTGTCAAGGGTTCAATTTCTGCACGGAACAAATATTTGTAAACGCACCTATGATGCTGAAGAAATTCATAGTGTGGGGCAACGTTTTTCATTTTGACCTAGCTCCACGTCCCCAGGAATGCAGACATAATACCATATACAATTTTACATAAGAACACACGCGTTGCACAAAATGCTAAGTACTCGTAAATACCAGTTGTATACACAAACAATACGTATAAAGTGAGAATGTCAGCCATACTGGACTGCTGTCTGTTTCCGGGTGTGAAAACCCCGGTTATTTTGTAAAATTAAGGCTCTTCTATACTCTTGCGACTGTTGGCGCCGTATTTTATATACCTATGTTGCATCTAGCTGAGATCCAATGGAAATCTATCAAATGACACATTACATAAACGCGTGAAAGATTCATGAACATGGTAGGTGTCCTTTACAGTCATGTAATATTAGCTTTCATTCTTAAGATGGCACTCGGGAATACCAAAGAGTATTGTTGTGAAAGTTAAAACTTCAATTTTCAACCTTCAAATTAAACTACGTCCGTGGTACCAATAAAACTTTTAAACGTCTGTTGAACACTTGTCTAAAAAAATGTCGGATTAAGACGTTGAAATAAGGCCCGTTTTGCAGTCACACTTTTTTTAGACAAGTGTTCAACAGATATTTAAGTTTTTGTAGTAAGGCTGCGTAAGTATGTTTTATCATACGTAGTTTAATCAGTATTTGAACAATAAACAGATAATATTTAGGAAACCAAGTTTCAGTCCTGTTTGTCCTGTTTATTCAAAGCATTTGCTATTGGTATGATTTCTTCTGCAGTATCAAGTGAGGCCTATATTTAAAATTTGTTGATGTTGAAGCTGGAGGTCTATAAAGGTATTTGAGCTGATTCATAATAATTATGAAATGTGATAAAATTATCGCTTGAGCAATAGAATTGTTACGGATTGTAAAATGGCTTTAGACCCCCTGGTAACTCCTAAATCAACAATAGAATCAACAAAATACTTGAGTGCAAGATGTCAGACGTAAATCCTAATTTAAAAACGATAAACACTATAGACATTTCAATTTCAACGTCACGATATATTCTACGCATAGCTAATAAACCTACAAGACAGACATCCTATCCATTACGGCTCTACATTACTAAGTGCTAAACTGTAAGTGTCAATACACATGACGCGTGCACTTAGCGCGTCGCGATATCGCGCGATTTGAGCACTAGTGCGAAAAGGACGTGCTTAGCACACGTGGCGTAATGGTGTTTTCTTAGCTAATTGAAAAGTGAAACGAAAAACAAGATGAAGGAATATTGTTAGATAGTTCATTATTTGCATAGATACCTACCTATTCTGGATTTTCTATATCTGAATTCTGAATTACATCATATTCACAATGGTGAAGAAGATACAGTTACTACACAACATTAATTTGAACCGTTTTCCCATCTATTTCTATGTAAATAAGTAATGCAAAGATAGATCCTAAAAGTTATAGTCTAGATTTAACAGTAGGGATCCTGTATACAGCATAATGCGTTGCTTACTACCCTTTGTTGATCAATTTTACTTTTTAGTGTACTATGAGCTCAATAGCGGACGCTGCCTGTAGATCAAAAAGTGATCATTATGTTTTTAGTACCAACCGTAAATAAAACAAATCGATATACTAAAAAAATATTGGACCATTTTTTTTTTATGTATGGTCCCCGATTTCTCGAAGACGCCTGGACCGATTTGGAAAATTTTTCTTTTGTTTGAAAGGGTATACTTTCCCATTGGTCCCATGATCATCAGGTCAGGATCTGATGATGGGATCCCAGGGAAATCGAGGGCAACCTTCAAATTTTATAGGCACATAGTACCATTTTCATATATTTTCTAAAGCTGTTCAAGTATTTGCATCTGATAATCATCATCTCAGGTGGATGACCTGATGATGGAAGGTACAACTCTTTAAGAGTAAGGAGTAGATTCCGACGAATTGAGAACCTCCTCCTTTTTTTGAAGTCGGTTAAAAAAAAATATTGGACCATTTATCTCCTTCATTTACGTTTGTAGTATAAACAATAAAAATATTATGTCTTACTGGAAAGAGATAGTTCATTCTATAACTGTTTATCTATAATTTTAGGCCGAAAATCTTCGGTCAATGCTCTATGTCTATGCTTAAAACCACCATCATCGTCATAATTTCTGAACAAACTTCTCGTAAAACTAAACATAGGTGCTGTTTAGTTTCCATAAACAACAACAAATCTTCAAAGCAGCTATTATAGCACGTTACTATTAAAACTTAGTGCCACGTCAGTGCGGGCTGTCATTAACGAGACTCAAAGTGCGGCACTTACATTAACGTGCCGCGAAACTCGACCATTAGCATGCACTGGCGAAACTGCAGTTTGTGGCAGCAAGTTTATTTGTATTTGTTGAGGAATATTTGGTGGAGCTCGTGGCTAAATAATAACAGAGAAGCTCGTGGTTAAAGAATAACAAAATCTAAAGTCATTTATTAAGACGTCGCGCGTCGGTAGACGACCTCCGGCCACCGTAGGAGCGGGCATGCGGACAGTGAGTAAAGGGCAACTCGCTGGCTGCTGGCAAAATGACTGGGCCGGGTCACAGAGGGCCAAAGCCTGCCGGGGTCGCGGGACTTATTTCCATCACCGTGACCTCGGAACATAAAGGGCTATTGAAGGACACCGTGGATTTTAGTCAGTACAAGTCTGACAGTCCCTCTCGCCCTGCCCGGGGTGGGAGGCCTCATTTGATGATTTTACAACGCTAAAAAAGAAAAAGTCATTCATTAATATTAGGCTGATTTATCAGCACTTTTTGAAGGTCAATTTTAACATAAAATAGTCCCCCAAAGCGCCCGCAGCAGATCCGATCTTCCGGATTAAGCCGTACTTGCCGAGGTTGGTCTGCGTCGGGTCCACCATCTGTCATAGCGAGTTTCCTCCGTGCTGTAGCTCTTTGACAGGTCATGTGTGAAATTCAACCTTACCACTATGACATAAGACATGAAACACGTTGTTATCTATGGGTAGATGAAAAACAAAACACGATGGCCATGACAACGTCAAGTCAATAGAATTGCATCTTTATTTATTAGTGGCATGGTTGATTTTCACTTGTAGTTCGAATTCGTTAGAATCGCGTCGCATTGCGCCATGAGTACAGTCCCTAAGTCAGAAGCTCTAAAAGTCTGACAACCAGTCTTACAGCATAGAATAGCTGGATTAGAGTCAAGAGCAGAAACATCAAAAATTAAAATAAGTCTAAGTTACATAGGTGTCGCTTAACTTCAAACTTGGATAAATCCAATTCTGAGATTTTTTAAGATTTTGGTGTCAAACGAAGAGAAAAAGAAATGTTTTTAATTTTTTTTATCAGTTCTGTATAAATCCGCATGGTTCTTGAGAAATAAACCGTCAAAGTTATAAAATTTTGTCTAAGTCAGATAGATCCATGAGACAGTTTTTTTCAAATGTAGTTAAGTCCATGAGAGCCAATCAGGTAATTGCATTTTTCAACATGGCCGTCAGTCAACGTAACTCTGCAACAGTAACACCATACATTCTGAAGACAGCAATTAGGTTCTTTTGTTTATCTGTTTGCTTGGTGTGAATCACAGACTACTTGGAGACACTGGAGACACTGATGGAAATGAAAATGGCACGTCTTTCTCAACTAAACTTTTATTTTGAACTGAACTGAACTTATAATAGAACGAATGGACTGTATAACATTTTAATGAATGAGTGAGTGAGTATATCTATGAGCATGAAGGGTTCACTAGTTTATTTATTATCTGTATAGTTAGACATACCGCCCACCAAAGTACGCAGTGCAATAACGTACTTTCCAAATAATATAATTAATCACCATCAATAATTTGGAACAAGATACAAGAACACAGGAACAAACTTAAATAAAGTACATACCATGATACTTAAATCTACATATTCAGTTCTTGTATTCTTAAAGACTAAATATAAAAACTAATTTTAAAACACTAATTTTACCGCCCACCGTGATCTATTCATAACAAGCTTTGGTTTCAATACGGTGAAAAGGTTGGTAAACAAAAAAAAACCGTATCCACATAGTGCCAGAAGGGCTATAGTTTGATACACATAAACATAAATAGGGCAAGTATGGTAAAACTGTTAAGTATTTGAATTTGACAAACATTTTCTCTTTTAATTAGGTATCTAATTTTCAACACAACTCAGTAATTGTAACCTTGTATGACAACTACAATAATAAATCAGTAAAGTTAATATGACAAAAAATTAAAAAATCATATAAGTACCTACTCATTATAACTAATTTTGTTATGGTAATCCACCAAAAGTATTCGACCAATAACCATGTCTTATAACTTCAAAACTTAGTAAGTAAGTACATGGTAAGTTACACAAGAGAGACAATAAGACTGAATTTATTTAGGTAAAACACATATTTTACTAATGGGGCGTTTAAATTCTCCATTCTTAGTTTTAATACATACAACACGTGCGATATTATCAGGACCTAAATATTTACGAGTTACTCTTCCTAGAATCCATTTAGCCGGGGGAACATTATCATCTTTCAAGATAACTACATCACCTACTTCGGGTTCAGATTTTTTAGTATTCCACTTATACCGTTGATTAAGGTTTACTAAGTACTCTTTGTACCACCGTTTCCAAAAGCTCTGTACCATTTTTTGTGTCAATCTCCACCTATCTAAACCTACAACATTACTTTCAGCATAATCTCTATCGGGAATACTTATTAACGGTTCACCTATAAGAAAGTGTCCGGGTGTCAAAGCTCGCGGCTCGTTAGGGTCATCGCTCATTACCGTAATTGGACGAGAATTAAGACAGGCCTCGATCTGTACTAAGACAGTAGACAACTCTTCATAGGTAAGAGTGCTGTCTCCAATTACCTTATGCAAGTGAGTTTTAACGCTGCGAACTCCGGCCTCCCACAGACCTCCGAAGTTAGGTGCATGTGGAGGTATGAAATGCCAGGTTGTGTGTTCTAAATTCAGTAATTCCTGAATTTCACGTGGGACTGTCGACTTAGCTTGATCAAACATCTGACGGAGTTCTTTGTTGGCTCCAACAAAGTTAGTGCCATTGTCACTAAACAGATCCTGACAGTGACCTCTTCGTGCTGTGAATCGTTTAAAGGCTGCAATAAAAGCCTTTGAAGTCAAGTCAGTCACAACCTCCAAATGGATAGCTCGGGTGACCATACAAATAAATAGACAAATATATCCTTTGTAGGATTTTGCACCTCGCCCAGGTGAGAATCTCACATTAATAGGTCCCATGTAATCACAGCCAGATGATTTAAAAGGTCTGGTTGGTTTTAATCTAACTTCAGGAATCTGACCCATCAATTGGTTACTCTTTGTCTTGGAATGTCTCAAACACTTAACGCATGATCTGTAATGACCTTTTATCCTCTCTTTTGCTCGCAATATCCAATATTTAGTTTTTATATAGCACAACATAGCTTGGGGTCCGCCATGAAAAGTTCTAAGATGTGCATCCTTAATTATAAGCTCGGTAAGATGGCTCTTAGCGGGTATAACTATAGGATGTTTTGTGTCGTATATTACTTCTGACTCCTCTATACGACCACCAACCCTTAGCAATCCATTTCTGTCTAAAATGGGACAAAGAGTGCGGAGTTTACTTTTCTTGGGGACGAATTCCTTCTTCTTTAACCAATTTAGTTCTTCACTAAAATTCTCTTCTTGAACCAGTTTGACGCATATTACTAAACTCTCTTCCATTTCTAAGGGTGTAATTAAATTTGAATAGTGAATACGTTTCTCTCTTGGTAATTTCAAATTGTGTATAAATATTCTCCAGTAAGACATTGCTTTTAAGGTTTTAGTTAATGACGAAAACATAGTCCAAATAAATTCCTTTTTTACTACAGGTACAGCAGTTAAAGATGTTGACCTTTCTTCTTCATGAGTATCCTGAATGATTTCAGGGTTGTCAACCTGTACAGTTAATTGTGAAAGCCAAGACGGTCCCGACCACCATAAAGAATGCTCTTGTAACTCTTGCGCCGGTATCCCTCTAGAAACACAATCAGCTGGATTCATGTCTGTGCTAACATGTCTCCATTGTTCGTAGTCTAAAATGTTAAGAATTTCAGAAACACGGTTGCTCACAAACGTTGTCCAGCGGCTGGACCCTCCTTTTAGCCAAGATAACACTATTGTAGAATCCGACCAGGCATACAGATTCTCTTTCGGTATGCGCATTATTTGTGATATTTCAGAAATCAGTTTTGCTGCTAGAACTGCACCGCAGAGTTCCAGTCGCGGTATCGATATCTCCTTCTCTATAGGAGCCACCTTGCTCTTTGCTGATACTAGACTCACATGGATATTGCCTTCCTCATTGACAACACGAATATATACAGCTGCACCGTATGCTACCTTAGAAGCATCAGCAAATGCATGTAATTCAACTTTTGATGTTGAACTGAAACGATACCATCGTGGTATGTTTATCCCCTTTAAATGTATCAAACCTGTTCTAAACTGTAACCAATCGTCTCTCAAATCAGTAGTCAGCGTATCGTCCCAATCAAGCTTAGACTTCCATAGTTTTTGAATGAATATTTTTGCAATGATTACTACGGGTGCAATCCAACCTAACGGGTCATATAGCCGGGCTACATCTGATAAAACTTGCCGTTTAGTTACAGGTTCCTTTAATTCTGGCAAGTTTATTGTATACTGAAAGGCGTCCATCTCTCTATGCCATACCAATCCAAGAACCTTCAATAAGGTAGATGTCTTTATTCTCAACGAATCACTGTCACTATGTTTGTCCTCTTGTATGTGTGTCAATAATTCTTGATCATTGCTACTCCACTTTTGTAGTTCAAATCCACCACAACTCATTAATTTGTTTATGTCATTATAAATGTGTAAAGCTTCCTGTATGGTGTCACAGCCTGTCAGGAGGTCATCCATGTAAAAGTCCCTCATAGTAATGGATGAAGCCACAGGAAAACTTGTACATTCTTTATCAGCTAGCGTTTGAAGTGATTTAACCGCCAAATATGGCGCACAAGCAGTACCAAAAGTGACTCGTATTAATTTATAATGTCGCAGTGGTTCGTCTACTTGTGATCTCCATACAATTCTTTGGAAGTCTGTATCCTCAGAATTGACCTTGATCATCCTGAACATTTTGACAATATCTGCGACCATACAAATCTTGTGACATCGCCACCTCATTAGGATATGTCTTAAGTCCTGTTGTAACTTAGGACCAACCATCAGATTATCATTAAGTGAAAAGTTATTAAAACCTTTACATGAACCATCAAAAACTACTCTCACCTTCGTGGTGTCCTTATCCTCTCTCACCACAGCATGATGAGGGAGATAAACTGCCTTGGGATTGTCCACGTCCGCTTCTTCCACAGCTGTCATGTGATTCATGTCAATATATTCGTGTAAGACCTTGTTATACTCTTCTTTTAAAGTAGGATTCTTCTCTAATCTCTTCTCTAAAAAATCCCATCTTCTTGTAGCTATAACTACTGATTTTCCATATTGGCATTCTGGATCTTCCTTGTCAAAAGGTAATTTTACCACAAACCTCCCTTCTTCATCGCGTGTAGTAGTCCTATCATAGAATTCTTCACATTTTTCTTCAGTCTTTGTCATCCTTTTCTGTACCAAGTCGGGCTCATTCTCAATTTCCCAGAATTGTTTAAGTAGTTCATCTGTCCTTAAATGTAAATGCATGTTGATTACTCGGCCAAAAGCTGAAGTTGAATCTCTTGACACCCTCCCTGATAATACCCAACCTAAGGTAGTGTTTTGTGCCAATATTTCCTTGTGACGTATAATACCATCCAATAAAATCTCACTATAAACTTCAGCTCCTAAAAGAATATCAATTTTTCCTGGTGTAGCATAACCTGGATCGGCTAGTGGAATTTTACTCAAGGAAAGCCAATCAGGTGTGCTCAACTTGGTCGATGGAAGTAATGATGTGACAGACCGCAAGACATATGCGTTTACTTTTATCACGGAATCAGGGCTGTGCCGTGATTGCACCTCAAGAGAGACCATATACTTGATAATTGTATGACCCCCATCACCAATACCAGACACCGAACCGCTGACACGTTCACGTGATAGCCCAAGTAATTGTACAACCGACTCACTAATAAAGGATGCCTGCGATCCTTGGTCTAATAGTCCCCTCAGTTCTTGTTTGTAACCGTGCTCATTGTATGCAAAAACCGAAACAGTAGCCAACAAAACACGACTTGGTTCTAATCCTCCACTTGAGAAATTAGTTGAAATAGTACTCACGGTTTTACTGGACTCACTGTGCGTAGATACATCCTCAGGCTTTACTGTGCCGCTCGACTCCTTATCAAAATGCAATAGTGAATGATGTCTCCTCCCACAACGTCTACAACTCCCTGCATTCCTACATTTGATGACTGGGTGAGATGAAGAAAAACAATTAAAACATAGGTTATTTTTCTGTACATAATCTTGCCTGTCTTTTACAGCAAGTTGACTAAATTCCTTGCAGTGGTACAAATTATGTTCACCTTTACACAAATGGCACTTGGCAGATATTTTCGAATCATTATTTTTATTGTCGACAGCCCCATGAAAAGTTTTGCTTTTCGTGGTTGTAGATTTTAAATGTGTAGTTACCTTATTTGTGTCTATCATTTCTAATGCTCTAAATCTAGATTCTAAAAATTCACATAATTGTGGCCATGACGGTAAATCGTCATTAGTTAAGCCAAGCTGATAATATTCCCACTGCCTCATCGACTCAGGATCCAATTTTGAAACTACTAGATATATAATGAACACGTCACAATTCTTAATATCAATATTCATATTACGCAAAGATTGTAAACAAGAAGTTGTTGTATCTAATAAAAGTTTAATGGAACTAGCAGACTCACCCGTAATTGGTTTTAACGTAAACAATGATCTTAATATGGTATTACAGTTGTACCGCTTATTATTATAACGTTTAACTAATTGTTTCCACGCTTCGTCATAGTTTGCATCGGTGGTTGAGAAATTCCTTAACAAACATTCCGGTTCACCAGACAAGTTACCTTTTAAATAGTGTAGTTTTTGCACTGGAGATAAATTCTTGTTAGTATGAATAAGTGAATTAAATATATCGTAGAATGTTTGCCACTCACTGTATTTACCACTAAACGTAGGTAATTGTATGCGCGGTAGCTTCACTTCGCACTCACTGCCGACTTGTCCAGCACTTTGTTTCGCTATGTTTGCTGAAGATCCACTTGATGACACGAAATAGGGCTGCAGGGCTTCCTTCAGTTGCGTCTTGTATGCCACATACAATTCCTCGAACTCCTCGTACATATCTTCCGTAAAATATGAATCTTGCTTCTCTTTTTGGCTCACTTTACCGATGATTGTTTTATGTCCGTCTTTGAAAACTTTCCATAATTCCTCTAAATTGTCCAATCTGGTTTCTAAGTAGGATTTTCTAATTCGTTCTGTGGGCGTCTTCTTGTAATTTCTCTCTGCTTTTCTCAAGTTTTCCAGTACTTCTTTTTGATAGGTTAGAAGTGCCTCCATTTTGTCCAAATGTGTAAAAGACGTTGAAACTCGGAATCCAAACAAAATAGATAATGGATTGAATGATTATTCTCGCTAATGACTTGTTATACTCTCGATTTTAGCAAAAATAACCCGCTCAGGAATGCTTTTGTTGTCACGGCAATTGCGACATTTTGCGCTCGATGTAACTCAAATCTCATTAGCTCCGGGTCGATGGACCACTTTTATGAAGACAGCAATTAGGTTCTTTTGTTTATCTGTTTGCTTGGTGTGAATCACAGACTACTTGGAGACACTGGAGACACTGATGGAAATGAAAATGGCACGTCTTTCTCAACTAAACTTTTATTTTGAACTGAACTGAACTTACAATAGAACGAATGGACTGTATAACATTTTAATGAATGAGTGAGTGAGTATATCTATGAGCATGAAGGGTTCACTAGTTTATTTATTATCTGTATAGTTAGACACATTCACACGCTGATTTTTTTCAAAGATAGATAAATCGGATTCCATTCTACCAAATGAAGGTAAATCCAATCTAAATATTACATTTTTGAAAGGATGAGTGATTTAAATACTGAATTGGCTAAACAGGATCGTTTTCTTCAATAATGTTGCCACAATGAAAAAATACTGTGTTTTAATTCATGAAATTAAGACTATTAACACTTTTTTTTAATATCTCCTAACAGGGTAGAGTGGATTTATCCGAGTTTGAAGTTAGTAGGTAATACAAAAGCATCTTAACATATCTAATATAGCTGTAATCTCAGCGTCTAGCAGGCTAACTAACGTATAATACCTAATGAAAGCCCATCTCACATAATCCTCTAATCGCCTTAAGATTTCCAGCTGAAGTAATACGCCGGTCGGCCATTTTGTTTGATATCTGCTTGATTAAAAATGTATTCTGTTCTAATTAAGCTGTGTTTTTGTTTCAGGTAATTCAGACTTCTTTAACTGAAGATTAAGAGTTCTATGTGACCAAAACAGTGTTTTTTGGTCTTTTGCACATTGATTGCGAAAAAGGTAAATTTTGTTAAATTTTGTTGCATGTGTAGTTTTGTCTCTGTTGGATAAGAAGTTCGGTTAGATGTTAAGACTGAATTTCAATTACCTACAGTTGCGCTCAAATATTCGTATAATAAATAAGTTATTGTTGCGTTTGTAAACACACCCACGATACAGAAGAAATTCATCGTGTAGCCAACGTTCAAAAAATGATAATAAGGAGATTGAATTAAATAATCAAAGAATTGTATCTACCTTGACATATGATAGACAAAGTTTTTTGAATATTTTTGCTTATTAATTACTGTTTTTTTTTTGTATGAGAAATTATAATTACAAATTAAGATGACTTTTAACTCTATCCCAAATTCTAGCTAGACTACCCATCCTCTTTACCTGTTTTCTATTTCCCAAATAAATGAAACAGTCCACCAATTTTCCCACATAAAATACCCTGCCCAAATTTTTCGATTTTCATCTCAATTTTGGGATAAATACTGGCATCACAGCGTTGATTATGCCCAAATAGATTCTCGACGTTGATGAGATGTCGGCGAGGGACCGATGGCCTTCGATCATGATTGGTCGATTAAGCTTCGTATTACATGTTGTTGGTGAGAAACAGCTTTATAAATGATTTGGGAATGAAAGTTATATTGAGTTTTTTTAGGGTTTACGTTAACGTTTCTAAAAAACCTTGAGAGCATAGCCTAATGACGACATCACGGCGATAAATACCGGGTACAAAGACATTAAACTATATATATACGAGTAATAGACGGGACATCACGAAGTTTGTGATCCAAAACTTTTTACCAATAGGTAAAAAGTCCCTCAGTCTAGTAGTCGCGTGCTATGCAACGTTTAGATAGCGCTACTGACGCACGGCATCAACAATTTTGTATGACAAATTTCCCAATGCCCGCTCTATAGGTTCTTTTAAATCTCTTTGACCGGGTAGCAGGCTTAGCAGCAGCACGTTGTGTTGCAAATGAAGAATTTGCCTCTTTAAATATTATTATCTTTTATATTTGGTCACTCAATCGAAAACCTAAAATAATTTATTCCGTAAATAGGATATCAGAGGTCAGCGAAAATGGACAGCGTAAAAGTTTTAGCTTTTATCTATGCTACCTATTAAAACAAATCTGCGAAATTCTTTCAGCAATAGCAATGATGAAATACCTTAGTACTTAATTAAAAAAAAAAAGTTTGATAAACTAACGAAAATTGAACACCTACCAAATTACCAATCCAGTTGATGAACGGTTTTACTGGGACACTTTGTATTCAGTCTTCCTAAAAAAAAGGCGCAATATAAAGGTTATAAAAAAATCCAAGGTCACGTATTTTTATTTATTTACTAGCTGACCCGGCAAACTTCGTACTCACGCCTCAAAATCACCTTATAAACCTTCCCCAGCCTGGACTTCAAAAAATAATTCATAACCAAAATTAGCCAAATCGGCCCAGCCGAGCCCATAGCGAAACTAACAAACAGCATTTGATTTTTATATAATACATAGATTTGTGTACACACAGAAAACACATACTGGATGTTATATTATTTTAGTGTATACCAAAACATGCAAACATAAATGCAAAATCCCTGCAAGTACTCTCATACAGATTAAAATCTACTCGAACAGCGACAGCCGACAGGCTATTTTGCGAATTGCATTATAGACTACCTCAGTACATTTCCCGATAGTCGAACGAAACATTTCGTTGGCAGGTGCAACTCGGCGCGATGACAAAAGCTTAAAATGTCAGGAAATGGAAAACGTACGAAGCTGAAACGTTGAACAATAAATTGTACTGCTATGTAGTAGTAATGACTACTTGTGTTGATATGACGAGATTTTTAATACGTTGTGAATTTGGGATAGCTCACGTGCTTCATCGTTGACCACAGCATCGCTCGCCATCAGTCGAGATATGGTAAAATGCTTCTGTGATCGAAATTCGGCCAATCGAAAAAAAAATACAGCATAACATCAAGCCTATCACCTATAAAGCCAGAAGTCTGAATGAGGTACGAGTATACCAATAGTGGATACACACACTCCGGCAATGTTAAGATTCACCCAATCGGGTGCAAACCTATAAACAGGGTACAAAATTACAAATCCTGACTCCGTACAGGTACTGTGACTTTCCGAATAGAACAACTTCGAAACCACAAACATACGGCCAGGAGAACATCTTTGGACTCGCTAGAATCGGATGCAGTAGTTGCCTATACGGAAGCGCGTGTAGGCGCGTATGCGTTTGTGAGTAAAAGCCACAAAAATCGCCTTACTACGCTGCGTCCAAGATCAAATAGATCGAAAAGCGCGTGCACACGCTTTGGTTTACTTTATACAAATTGGGCTTCTTATACGCGCGTCGAATAGCCTAATTATGAAACCTTCTTCATTATAAAGCGATTGTCAAAATCATAAGCCATTCAAAAAACAAAATATCCGCCACCGAACAGGGGAATCCTTTTAAAAGGTTCTAAGCCAGTGTTGATCCCCTAAATTAATAATAGTCGTGAAGCAGTGCCCCTTGATTTTTATCGTTGAGCTCGGATGCAATTAAACTGAGATCAACTGGGTGTCAAGGCAGCCGACATGTGGGGCTAGGAAAGTCGCGATTAACGACGCAACATTGAAATTATAATTAGGAGCAAAATTTTGAATATACCGTGGTACCACAAAAACTTTTAAACATCTGTTGAACACTTGTCTAAAAAAATGTCAGATTATGACGTTGATGTAAGGTCCGTTTTACAGTCACACTTTTTAGACAAGTGTTCAACAGATGTTTAAGTTTTTGTAGTAAGGCTGTATTGGTCTTGTTTGATTATGGTCTTATGATAATGAAAATGTGTTTTATGAACAAGGTTTTTTAGACGTTTAGCGATATGCTTGCGTTTGACCACTATCTCGCCTGATTTGTAAGCAAAGATGAGGTCGACGGTGTAGCACGCTTGCCTAGAAGTAACCAATTCACTCTTGACTAGATCCTAAGGTTGCAGCTATTAGGAAATACAGACTTAAGCAGGCAATTCCACTCCTTAGCTGTGCGGCATGATAAAAGTTAAGGGCTAAAGGCTTAAAGCTTTTTGTTTTTTTTAGCGTGGTAAAATCATCAAATGAGTCCTACCACGGGCAGGGCAGGAGGGACTGTCAGACTTGTACTGACTAAAATCCACGGTGTCCTTAATTAGCCCTTTACGTTCCAGGGTCACGGTAATGGAATAAAACCCGCGACCCCGGCAGGCTTTAGCCCTCTAGGGGGGGCCCCGTCATCTTGCTGACGCTTTTTGAGGCGTGCGTGGAACACAACGCGTCGCCCGTCGACCCGGGCATGGTCCATGGTCGGGCGGCGAGTTGCCCATTACTCGCCGCCCGCATGCCCTACCTACGGTGGCTGCAGATCGTCTTGCGACGTCCGACGCCGCCGCCGTGGGCGTCTACCACTGCGGCTGGGGCGGAAGGAGGACGCTGTCCTCTCTCTCACGGCCCGCCTCCTCCTTCGCGAGCATTACTGCTTCGCAGAAGGAGGCGACCGCTTCCCACTCCGTCTCGCCCCGCAGCATGGCCTCGACCAATGCCGGGCGCGAGAGGTCTCCGCCTATCGCAGTCGTGAGGACACGGCGGTGCTCTGCCCAAGCGGGGCAGTCCTGCACCGTATGCTCTACTGTGTCCTCCGGGCGATCTTCGCAGTGGTGACACCCAGGCGTTTCTTCCCTCCCTATCCGACACAGGTACCTCCCGAAACTTCCGTGTCCGGTGAGGACCTGCGTCATGTAATTTTAATAATATCTTTGCACTGTGTTGTCGAGCAGACGAGTTTTAATTTAGAAGAAGCAATAGATTACTAATTTACTTCGAAATCCTTTGGATTGTGGGTGGAAGTCTTACGGAATTAAAGCTTTGAATTACCTTAGCTGTAATTTAGGCTTTAGCCCTGAAACCTAATTCTTCTGTGGCAGCAGTAAAGCTAATGAAACAATCACAAACAGGTCGTATATCACTCAATTTGCTCTGACCGCCTATTTATTAGTCAGCATCCAATTTAAACTTGTAATTACAACTAGCAAATTGGAATTTAGGTAACTGCGACATTTAATTACAAATACACAGCTGATGTACAGTACCCTTAGCACGAGTTTTCAGTATTTGAGACGTAAATTAAACTGGAACTTTGACATTTTCAAATTGACAAAATTTTCAAGGAAAAACTTAGTTCCTTCTTCGCACACCAGACGCACTGTTCCATTTTTCCATACAAGAATCTCTGTAATTACTGGAAAGACGCTGTAAAGTAAAATAGTGAAAACTCGTGATAAGGGTACTGTAAATGTTCCGTATTTTATACATACAACAATTTATTTGCTGACGTACAATCAACAGCAAAAGTCAAGATCAAAATCAAAAATTCTATACTAATGAAAGGAGTTCGCGTCAGAACTGTGGAACCGGAGGCTTTTGCTTCGTACATTATTAAGAAACATAATTTTTCACCTCACCCGCTCGGAAAGATTCTATTTCTCATTCAAAATCTGAGCGCAAAACTCCATTTTGTGCTCTAGAGCACAAAGTGTTGTTTAAAATTCGAACACGTCGTGTATTCAATTGTTTTTTACTTTTCTACACTGGCAGGCGAGCCGCCC
Source organism: Agrotis clavis (assembly GCA_954870645.1). NCBI lineage: Eukaryota > Metazoa > Arthropoda > Insecta > Lepidoptera > Noctuidae > Agrotis > Agrotis clavis. The sequence goes on from OX940925.1 coordinate 1,931,079, forward strand.
CCACTGCATTTCCTCGCTGTGTGAGGTGAAAAGTTGTGTGTTGCACTCGGCAGCAAAGTTTTTCTGCGTCTCGTACCTTTGAAAACTTCGCATCGCTCAGGATTCTATATTTGAACCGCTCGTTTCTCTCGCGGTTCAATCTTAGAATCCTTCGCTCACTCAGTTTTCAATTCAAATACTCGCGCCAAAAATCAACTTTGCAGCCTTGCATAACAAATAACTATTACTTCATCTTTAAAAAGATGCCATACCGAATATGGGACAAAGTTTCACAAAAACCTGCTCATCTCACAACCCTATTACACTTCGCATTATCCGCTATCCTCATGGCCCAAAATAAAAATGGAAGCGGCTTACGAAGTGACATCGCCTAGACAGCTTACAGCGGCTTTCCGTTTCAGATCATGAAGCCGTAATACCGTGTACCTTACTACTTATTACTATTATATTTCATAATGTTCAGCCAGAATATTTCGAACTTACCTTTCAGGAAATAAAATGTAATGTTATATGGGAGTATTGCGTTTCGGATTTTGATTATACGGGTTTGTGGTTCAAAATTGGTTGGGTTTGTTCGTGAGTAGGTACTTAATTTGTTGTAATCCTATTAAAAATGGTGTTTTACGAGTATGAGGTATTCCTCGGTTATTTCAAATACGGCAACAGCAATATTTTTCGCATAACTGCGTAAATCATAGGTTTTTGGAGCTTCTAGAAAATATTAGTTGAAGAAATAATAATAATTGAAAATGACTAGAAAACTCATTGACTCTTGTTGCAAGTCAAACATAAGTTAAATACCTATAGAGGAACATGAAATCATGAACATGATCCTCTGCTTGGCCTATTTTGCAAAAAAAAACTCCAATCACCTTGCAAATAATTCTCAATTCACATTGAACTACATACAGGTTTTCAACCAATCACGCACGGACGTGACATGCAGACGACCAGTCAAGGCCGGCAGGAAGCGCTCGCGCATGCTCGTGAATCATCTGATCGCTTTGTTGTTATTGTGGTGGGGGACACTGATTGGTGCGTTGTTGCAGTTTTATTGTACAGCATGTGTGCCTTAATAGCGATCATCATCATCTGTCTAGCCTTTTCCCAACTATGCAAGGGTCGGCTTCCAGTCAAACCGGACGCAGCTGAATATCAGTATTTTACATGAAGCGACTGCCTATCGGACCTCCACAACTCAGTAACTGGGTAATACGATACCCCATGGTAAGACTGGTTGTCAGACTTTAGAGCTTCTGACTAACAGTAACGACTGTCAAAGATCTACAAGTGACAGCCGGGAACAACGGCTTTACGTGCTTTCCGAGGCACGGAGGAAACTCGCTATGACAGATGGTCACCCATCCACAGACCAACCTCAGCAAGTGCGGCGTAAACTGGAAGATCAGCATGTGCGGCTGTTATTATTAACCCACGAGCTCCTCAATAACCATAATCATCCTATAATGTTCCCACTGCTGGGACACAGGCATCTTCTCGGTGAAATATAGTCCACCCGATGGAAAATCTAGTAAAATGGTTGTAATATTGTCATTAATGCTGGAGGCCTATCTTTAGAAGTGGACGTCTTACGGCTGATATGATGATAATGATGAATTTTGTCGTAAGTGTAAAGAAAAGAAGAGAAAACAGATGTTATTTTTATTACCAGTTTTGATGTAAAATTCATGTAATAATGGACAAACGTGTTGGTAATTAACTTACAAATTACCGCGAATTTTACAACCAAAACCTCAGTAACACTTTCAAACATACATTTAGTCTACAATTATTTGTTTACATAACTACTGTGAGCGTAATAATTTAGCAGTGCTTCTGTAGAAAGCGTGTCGTTCGGAAACACTTCCCCATTGACCACAGAGTACAAGAAGTCGGTTAAAAATATTAAATGTTGATTAATACACTCGCAAGTATGTAACTATGGAATCATTTACTCTGATTCCGCGCGATCTCGAATACTTAATAAGTAGTTTAGAATAATAAATATGGTACCATTTTAAAGGTTTGACTATTATCTTTAGATTGATACCAAATTCATTCAAATCACGCCATTATTTAAGGAGCTATCCCAGATCAATTCCAAGTGATTCCATACTGTTGCTCTCTATAGTGTAGGTTGCGTGCAATTCACTTGGAACAAGATAAGCTTTGCTTTTGCGCCTTCACAGTATCTGAGAAAAAGTAAATAAGTATGTATGTTTTTGGTAGCACTTTATGAATACATAGTTCAAAGTTGAACGAGTAAATCTTATGATGATATTTTTGTCTTTGTTTTTCACATAAAATTTGGGTTTAAAAAATTTTAAACTTAGTTTATTTTTTACACTACGTACATTTTTTAAATATTTCTACAAAAAAAAACACATTTAAAAATATAAATAATAGTGGCCCACCGGTATCGGGAACAGGGTCCAAGCTACCGGCGGCGGCAGTCAGGGCTCCAGAGAAAGGAACCTCCTAACAAAGCGCGTCGTGTCCAGAAGAACTACTTTCTGAATCAAGCCCTTGATCCAGCTGCAGAGCCTCCTTAGATGTTGGTCGAGGCTTTTGGCAATTAAGCCATGGACCGACACGACTATCGGCACAATGATCGCTGAATCCACATCCCTCATATCGACAACCTTTGTTTATTATTATTGTTTATAACACTTCATTACTTATCATCATTTTAGCCTATTGCAGTCCACTGCTGTCCACTGCTGGACATAGGCCTCTCCCAATGAGCGCAATTTTAAAGAATACTACATATATTACAATGATTGAGGTAGATTTTCAATTTTCCTTTTACAATTAGGGCTGACAAATCAGTTGTTTTATGTCATGTAGATTTCGGTTTATTACTTCTATTAACGTATGTTGACGAGCATTCGTTTATTTTTTTTATTTTTTAGAGTTGTAGTTAGCAGTACAGCAAATGCATGTTGCGCTTTTTTCCTCATCATTAGCATATTGTTGCAAATAACATGTTTATTTACAATTTATACGTGATTAGACTCACGAGCTAATAAATAAAATAATGAGCATCAGTCTGTCAACTACAAAACAGGAAATAACTACCCTAGGTATGAAATTAACGGGTCAAAAAACTGTCTAGGGTACTGCGGCTCTGGAACAGAGTGGCTTTAGTCAGTAAGATACATTTGATGATCATCATCAGCCTATAATGTTCCCACTGCTGGGACACCGGCCTCCTCTCTGTTCGAGGGAGTGGGTCATATCTACCACGCGGGCCCAGTGCGGGTTGGTAGATGTCACATGTCTTCGAAGTTTTGGTTCTAGGACATGCCGCATGCCGGTTTCCTCACGATGTTTTCCTTCACCGTTTTGATAGCAGTGGTGATGAAATAAATTACACAAAGTAATGCGCCTGGCGGGGTTCGAACCCACGACCTACGACTCGTAAATCGGGGTTAATACCACTGGGCTACCACTGCTCTTTTGATGATACATAATAATATAACCTATCTAACACAATCACCCTACGTCACGTAATGACGTAATCAAGTCCTTGTAACAATAATAAACATAATCCGATGTTTGGCTCACTAAACTCAACGTTCCAAATTCAATTATCGCGGGCAAATTTTGCGTATTCCACCAGAATAGGGTTTCAGTTTAAGAGGCTAAATGCTAAATGTGGAGGTGCTAAGTCTTCCTGGGTTGTAGCGGAATTACGCAGGTATGTAAATGAAGTGGAATTCGGAATTAGGTGGGAAGAATTATTGGATTAGTGTGCTTATGTTTGCATGGGTATACGGATTGTGGTTGAAGATTTACAAGGTGGTTGAAGGGGATGTTTTGAAATCTGTAAGTTTGGAGTTAAACTTGAACTAGCAAAAATGCAGTTCAATGTAGAAACTCTCAACCTATAACATTCATAATCTAAAGTGAGCTACTTATGTAATTGTTGATAATAACAAGGTTGTCCTCTAAAAGATATTTGTGAAACTGTCTATATAGTTGGATATCAGGAATTCAGAATATAATTAAAATATATAACAGCTTTTTAAACAAAAACTATCTACTTACATAACTCTGTGCTTAGTTTCTTAAGGAGGAGGCGGAACGCGTGAGGTAGAGGACAGCGTCCACCTCACGACGAAAAATGCTTAGTTTCAGATTAATGTATTAGGCATGTATTGTTATTTTTCAAACAACGTTCAACAATTACAATATATTCCGTGTATGATTGTAGCCACGTGTTTCTACTTCCAAGTTTAGTTCTGCGGTCAGCCTCTCGTATCGCATGACCTGGCTGAACCTAGATATTATGTTGTATAATATTACGATAGTTTGTTACTTGTTGAGGTCTTTTGCAAGTTTGATAGTGGGTACTCCGTACTGGCTAAAGAGATTGATAAATAGCTACTAATTTTTGGCTAAAATACCAAATAGCCAATTATGCTTCAGTTTTAAATTATGTCTAAGAATCAAGCCCATTTTAATAGGAGCCCACTATTCAGTAACTGTAACGCAATTAATTGAGATATTTTAAGCTCCGATCTTCCAAAAACTGCAACTGTCTCACGTACTCAAAAATTTTGTTTTTACTGTAACCTCCTCATGAAACGTCAGATACAGCTGATCATAACGTGTCATCTCACTTTCTCTTCTTTTATTAGCATGCCTCTCAACTGGGGGCTCCCTCTATTCCTTTATTCTTCTTGCAAACCCTCGGGTCTTCCCTCGAGTCCTGATAGAACATACCCAATTAATCCCGTCATCTCCTTCGTGGCCTTCCGTAAAGGTGCCGCTGTTCGTTCGCGAGACCGCGACCGGAGACCGAGAAAGGAGACCGCGACAGGGGACTGCGAACGAAGATTACTTTACTACCGTATCTGTCTCCTGTCGCTGTCTCGCTCGCGAACTGCCGCTCACACATTGCCTAATGTTAAGTACTGTCGCGGTCTCCTGTCGCTGTCTCCTGTCGCGGTCAAGCGCGAACCGCCTCCTTAACGCTTCAATACTTTAAAATCAAATTTCGAATTCACAAAAACATCATCATCTTACGTCACGCCAAACGGCCCGTCCTACCAACATAACAACCCTACATTTGATGCAACGTGCACACCGAGCAGTTGGCAGTATGCCAGCGACAGAAACCCGGTTATCCGCCGATGGTGACACATGTCGAAATGTAACCGGCTGTTCCGAATTAGATCCGTGTTTTCGATGTACGGGAATTTTTCGGAGAATTTTAATCGATTCTTTGTAGAGTTTTGTGAAACTAAATGGCTTTGAGATAATTAAGTCTCTGGATTTGGAAGTTTTCCGGGATGGAAAGTAATTATGTTTTGTTTAGGTAGACCGTAACGACCTTCCTGGAAGCGTGATTGATGGACTAACAGCCTGGAGGCTAAAAATAAGCATTAATGGTGATTATATTCAGGCGTACTGGGATTTCTTTAAAGATATTATAAAAATCGAAATAGAGAAAGTCTAAAACCAACAAACCAGTTCTTTGGATATTCAGGCAGAGCAAAACTTCAAGACCAGCTGCATTCTTGGTCTTTCCTGACTTTGACTTCTCTGCATCTTCATACAATAGAGCCTTATCAGCACTAAACACCCAACCATTTTGAAAAATTCGATGGCAATCAGGATTTCACCCGTGACATTCTGATGCAGTTTATCAGAAGCAACCAAGCTACCGCAGACATACTCACAGGGTCTAATCCTTGCCTGCCGGAGGACTGTCTTACCTTACCAGGGAACCGTGACCTATGACCTACCGTGGATATTAGCGAATGTGAGTCTGACTGCAGTCCCGTCCCGCCCTGGGTGGGAGAACTCATTTGATGATTTTACCACTTGAATCATTTATTCCATTCATGAAAATGATGGATAACTGTACTTAATTCCATTTGAAACTGATGGTGACGTTTCTTCTGATTGTGTAGCCTTCTCTAAATAAACCAATATTCTCAATTAACCTGTCATAAATATCAATAATAATAGAACTAAAATTTTCCCCATTATTCTCAAATTATTCTCAATAACAACATTTACCAATCACGCCCACGTTCGACTTGACTGCCATCGCAAAATCACAGCATTTGATCTACTTATACTAATACATTTAAAACTGAAGAGTTTGTTTGATTTGACGCGTTAATCTCCAGAATTACTGTATCGAATTGAAAAAAAAATATTGTGTTGGAAAGCCCATTTATCGAGGAGGGCTATAGGCTATTTAACATCACGCTAAGACCAACAGGAACCGGGCAGCGGTTGAAACCGCAAAAAACAGCTTGTTGCTAATAAATAAATCTTGTAATATGAGAACACAGAACAATTTACGATAAACGGAAGGTAAATATCAAGTTTCGCCAACGCAAAGTTTATATTTGGTTGAAGAAGTAATTAATATTCATGTTTTGATGAATGGTAAGTAATTAAATGAAGCGGTGACGTTTAGGTGGCATTTGTAAGAGAACATGAGATGATGTGGCTAGAAAGGCGGTGATTACTGATATTATGAGGGCTAATACAGAAGTCAATTATCCCTAAAATAATAAAAACACTCGTACATGGTAATGTAATGATAGTCTTCAGAAAATATCTGATCCTCAGCCTGTATAGGTTAATTTCTGGACATAAGCCTTTACCGAGTCCGGGACTAGACAAAGTAGTGAAAGAAGTCTGCCTACCAGGTGGAGTGAAGACCTTCGAAAGGCAGCAGGCAGAGACTGGATGAATAAAGCTCATCAGCAGTACCATTCTCTTCACAGACTTAAAACAGCGCGGCTGCAGAGCTGACACCATGCTGTGACTAAGTTTTCAAAATCAGTCAAACCCAGTCAATTCCATAGGCACAAATTACCAACATACTCTCAAAAACTAACGGACAATAATCGCGCTGAGCTTTACATAGACAACACGAAACTTAATAACGAATTCTAGGACGCACGTCTGTCAAACGAGTCAGTCTGTGGGTGTAACAAGACAGGCTGGAACGGGCCGTATCGGGCTCTGACATGGAGCAGTAGGCTAATGGAATGTTAAGTTAGGCCATTTAACTTGAACGCGAACTTCACTACATGAGCTGATATTATTTTCCTTAGCTTCTTGTGTCAACGGAGATTTTCTTGTAGTTGCTGCTATTGATTTTGAGTTTTAGAAATGGCAGTGTTTGCAGGTAGTGTGATGAACTTGAATTGGCTTATTATCTGCAATATGTTGATCCATGTTTTGATATTAATAATATTGCTTTTCCAGTTAAACACTTTTTGGCTTAACTGAATTTCGTTATCTACCTCTAAAGTTTAACGATGTTAGAGCGTACGTCTTGTATGATACAGTAGTAAATGGCAACTAAACAGCAGTATTTTCCTTGTTTCTTGTATAGCTCTGTCTTTCTCAAAAGTATTATCCATGTCTCGTCTCAAATTAGCAGAATAAAAGTTTTATTTCTAATCTAATTCTTACTATTAATTCATATTTATGTAACTTTAGGTTCATATTTACGTTCCGCCTGATCATACGATCATGAATGTGCTTTTTCACTTAAGATTTAACCGCTCGATCCCCAAAAACCGAAACACTCAAAGTTACCACTCCATATCTTACTTCCTCCGTGCCCCCTCCATATCGGGAGCTCTGTCGCAACAAGTCGCCTTTGTATCACGATCATGATAGTTCACTTTAATGATGGGAAGCTGTTTACCGTGTGTTTACAGTTACCTCGAGAAAAAGTAAACATCACTGTGAAGATATGACTGACATTAGATTGATTTATTGTTCTTTTAATTAGTAGCACTTGGCTTGTTTATTGTTGAATGTTACTGTGTCAAACAAAAAGAGTTTGATAATGTGTTTTTTTCGTAATGTTTGTCCCATTGGAGTTTCTGTTTATCGTGGGTGCCAGACCTTTTTTTTAGCGTGGTAAAATCATGAAATGACTCCGCCTATCGCCGTCGAGAGCACACGGTGGTGCTGTGCCCAAGCGGGGCAAACAGCCAGACCTGGAACAAATAGGTACATGTAGGTCATCCAAAAAATTTGCATCGTGCAGGAATCGAACCCATGACACGAAATGCTGGAGACAATCACTCAGCCACTGTTTAGATCTGTCTCCCTAGGCAAGCGATAAACTTTAAATTTAAAGCAGTTAGTTGCCGAAAATGTAACTGTGCGCTCACGTTTTATCGCTTGCCAATTGTCTAGGAAGAATGTGTCAGTTGCTTATTTATTTTCTGTCATTGCAAGAGCGACTGCTGAAACTGAAGGTTTTGGATAAATCCCCAGTTCAAAAGCTTTCTTTTTACAAAGTAAAAAAAATACGTTTATTGAGTAATTCTCCGCTAGCAAGATTTAGTAGGTAGCAAAACACTTCGCCGTAATTGTTTCCATGGGACTTTTCAGAATGATCGTCGCAGAAATATGTATATTTTTATTCATGAAAAAATTCAGGCAAATATAAAGTATATTTTTCATAAAATATAGCCTTAGAAACAAGGTTTTCTTTCTCAGTATCTCATTTAGAAGTTTTTTATATCGACGTTGCTACCCAACTTGAAGTTTCCTCTTATAGCCCCCAATAGGCCTCGAATCCACGATATAGCCACTTCGTAAGTTTTATCTTTAAGTGGCCTCTCATGATGCTCTTGAGAATAGCGAATGAAGTGGAGTTCTTTTTAGATGAAGACCACCCAGGGTGACTGCTGAGGGTCAATATTTTTAATTTCATTCGTCATCATCATATTGGCAGCCTTAGTTCACTCACTGCTCAATCTTTTGCCGTACTGCTTAAAATCTGTTTTGAATTAATTTTATTGCTAAACTAGCTGTGCCCGCGACTTCGTTCGCGTGGATGTCGGAACTGCTTTCATCCCCTATTTTATCCCCTTGGGGGTAGAATTGATCAAAATCCTTTCTTAGCGGATGCCTGCGTCATAATATCTACCTGCTACGATCCGTCCGTGGTTTGGGCTGTGCGTTGATAGATCACTATGTCAGTCAGTCACCTTTGAGTTAGATATACATAATTAGATTTAGATATATGTAAAATTACTCTTTAGTTAATTCCCTATGTTTTTTTTTAAGATTTACCGTTCTTTAAAAAAATGTGCAGCACTGTCAACTAATAGTTTACTTCTATCATAGAAATTGATAAGTGTAAATCACGTCCTAGGTACCTAAGAATATAATTTTTCCTAATTCCACAAACTAATAGAATTTTTACTTTATTTGCTCTTTAAATAACGACTACAATCGAATCCTAAAATAAACACCACAGCTAAACATCCATCTCCAGAAAGTGTTAAAAATACAAAACATTACATAATATCAATCAAAAGTAGTAATTAAAGCCGGCTATTTACGTCACGTCACGAACAAACAATCGATACAGCGACCTCCCCTGCGACAAACGTTGAACTTGCGACTTGCGACAAGTTCACCGAGTGACTCATCCGCACTTGTAAGGCTTCCCATTCACAATGCGACTGGACGTTGTTTGTCTTTTATTTAGTGTAATGCGGTTTAGATAAGGACCGTTAAGATAGTAGCAAGTTATTATGGGTAAGTACTGGAATTTTGGCTACGCAAGTCGTATTTTAACAGCACATAATTTTATTGTAAACTTTGCAGAAAGAATATTACGATTATATATGTAGCTATGGCTGTCAGCAATACGACGGGGCCCCTCTTAGTAGGCCAAAGCCTGACGGGGTCGCGGTACCTACTTATCAGGTAACCATGACCCCGGAACTTAAAGGGCTATTGAAGGACACCGTGGATTTTAGTCAGTTCAAGTCTGACAGTCCCTTCCGACCTGCCCTGGGTGGGAGAACTCATTTGATGATTTTACCACGTATAAAAAAGTACTGAAACTTTGGCTACGCAAGTCGTCCTTGTAGGGCACATATTTTATTGTAAACTTAGCAGAAAGAGCTCTAGTTACGATGTCTTGATTAGGCAATATGTTGTGACCATCTTCTACCAAGGATTTCTTAGTTGAATAGCAATTTCGAGTCGGAATTTGTGTCCAGTTTATGGCAATAAGCTCGGTCGTATAACGTGTGATTTAATGTTGATGAATGAAAAGGAAGAGGAAGGCCAAAGAAAAGATGGATGGATTGTCTAAGAAATAATATGAATGAAAGGAGTGAATGATACTGTGACGTCTGATAGGGGAGAATGGAAGAAGAAAACGTGTTGCGCGATCCCAAGTAAAATGGGATAATATCAGGAAGATGATGATGTAATATATAATAACGTGTGATTTAGGTAAACACAACTTGCTATAATATCTACCAATTATTGTGTAACCAAGGACGATTTTTGGATAAAATAAGTTACAATTTATAACATTTTGCATTGTTTTCTAAATAAAAGCACACAACTCTCACTAAAATAATTGATAATCATAGTAGAAAAAGTAAACACGGTGAAACTTCGCATTTACACAGATAACATGTAAAGATAAAAGTAAAAACCGGCCAAGTGCGTGTCGGGCCACGCACAGTGTAGGGTTCCGTAGTTGCCACCATGGTCACCTTCCAGCTCCATCATTAGACCCTGGAAAACATCTAGTGCGAAAGTCCATGCAAATAAAAATCAAATTACCCTAAACTCGAAGGGATTGTGTTAGGTATTGTATTACAAAGATCCCATGGCCAGCTTCCAGCTCTATCATCAAAACCTAGAATAATATACAGTACAAAAGCCCATGTAAAGACCAAAGAGATTTAAAAGAACCTATAGAGCGGGCATTGGGAAAATTGTCATACAAAATTATTGATGCCGTGCGTCAGTAGCACTATCTAAGCGTTGCATAGCAACGCGACTACTAGACTGAGGGACTTTTTACCTATTGGTAAAAAAATTTGGATCACAAATTTCTTCGTGATGTCCCGTCTACTGCTCGTATATAGTTTAATGTCTTTGGTAAAGACGAATCAAATAACCCTAAGCTCAGTAGGATTGAGTTGTTGTATAAGAAAGAACTCATGGTTACCTTCCAGCTCTATCATCAGACCATGGACATCATCCAGCATCAATGTCTATGTAATAAAGACGACTCTAACGAGCCGAAACTCGACGGGATTGAGTTGTTATCAAATCGCTTCAAGAATGATTTAAAATTTAAAGAGTTTCCACGATTTCTCCAGGATTCCACCATCAGATCCTGACTTGATAATCATGGGACCAATTGGAAGGTGTACTCTTTAAATCAAAAGAAGAATTTTCAAAATCGGTCCAGGCGTCTTTGAGAAATCGGAGAAAATACATAAAAAAAAGATTACGACGAATTGAGAACCTCCTCCTTTTTTTGAAGTTAGTTAACCTCCCCAATGCGCCCCAATGGCACAATTTTGAGCCACCAAACCCCGACCGATTTTAAACTGTATTTTTGGAAAAATAAGTCTTAAAATCGTACAGGTTTTGGTGGCAAAAATATTTTCCCGGGGCTCGAGAGGTTAAAAAATAGTTGACAATAAAAACCTACCTATCGCCAAAACATACCCACCTATTATAGCTGTAAAAATAAAGTTGACAAACTTACATTTGCAGTTGAAGAACATGTTCTCCGATACATTTTGTTTAGGAAAATATGTTATCCAAGTACGTTTTATAAGTTAGTCGATTATTACTCGTAAACTTGTAAAGCCTACTTAGTCATGATAATTTTCTTTTAAACTTCGTTATATATACTACTATTGTGAATTTTTTCACACCCCCAAACATAACCGTTTAGCTGGTAGAGGGGGGGGACACTCGAGTCGAGCAAAAATTTGCACTTTAAAGCTTAATATTTCACAAATTAATCATTTTATCAAAAAATTGTTAATGGAAACTATCAATATTTTTAAAGGCCTATTTAGTGATACCCCACACTAAGGGGTATGCGAGAAAAAAAAAAAAACATCCCCACTTTACGTGGTACCCTAAAAAAAACTATTTACGAGATTTTATTCTACCACTTTTTCGGAACAACAAATCCGTATATTTACACCAAATTACAGCTTTCTAGTACTGGGCTTCTCTGAGCTAAGCTGCGGACAGACGGACGGACGGACGGACGGACATGGCGAAACTATAAGGGTTCCTTGTTGACTACGGAACCCTAAAAATATAAACCACGCCATTATGTACGAGGAAGTTCCTTATCTGTTCATGTCAAGACAATTACTTGCATACAACTGGGACTGTACCATTTCTTAAAGCAGTTTTTTTAATCTAATCTTACCACAGTGTGGGAGCTGAGATGACCCAGAGGTATTTGCTTCGGTAATTCGTTCGAAATCTGCCACGCGTATCTTCCATCTTCATCAGAAAAGTAGAGAGAATTAGAGAAAAGTGATCCTTCTTTTCTTATTGTCAATTTCTGAGTAAGACATCCTGACTGTCCCGTCATCTTCTTCTCGGTCTACTGCGAGCTCGACCCCGTCTAACAGGGCTCCATTCTTGAGGTACCTCCACTTTTTTTTTTGAGTTATTTACTTCATTGCTCTTAAATGGTAAAGGAAAACATTGAAGGGAATCTGCATGTTCTAGAAAAAATATGTGAAAACATGTGGTATCTACCAACTTGTACAAGGTAGGTTCGCCAGCAGTGCCAAGATTATAGGATGATTATGTAGTGTGGGAAAGAGATTTAGGTATACAGGTTATATCTCCATCTCTTTCCCACACGACCCACTACAGTTTGTCCTCAAACGCACGATGTATGGGAATCTTTATTGCATTTGAACTTTGTGCAATGTTAGAAGCGCGTACAGTTTTAGCTTACACTTTGTTTTTTAGTGACGTCATTGGGCTGATTGAACACAATGGCGGTCGGGATAGGCTGATAGTTTTTTCTCTTTTCAAATAAATAAGTGCACGCAATTGTTTGACGTATAAGTGACTGCTTCACTTCATTATGTGCAGTCTGGCGCATAGTTTTTGATACACTTAAATGCTATAGCATATAGTATAGAGAATTAGAATATTTATTCTTTAACTTCTATAAATAATTATTAATCTGGGGGCACGGCAGTGCCCCGCCAAGTCTCGAGCAAAAGGGCACGGCCGTACCATCTTTTCTCGAAGCGATTCGCGGCTGCTTCGCCCCCCCTATAACTTCGACGTGGACAAAGCTAGGAGTTTAGGTTTTCGGTGAATAATAGTAGGCATTAGAAAAAGCTTAAGTTCGAAATTACATGCCAATTGAATGAATAGTTTCGGAGTTACGGTCGATCAAAGTTACACCATTTTGTCACTCACTCACTGACCGATCATCAAAAATCTAAGGTACTTCTAGCAGACTTAGAAACTTCAAATTTTGCACCAAGATAGTTCATTAGCCACATATAAAGGAAAAATTATAAAAACATTAAAAAATAATATACCTTAAAAAACAATTTTATATTTGCGGTTTGGCAAGAACATTGTGTATGGATTTTGACTGCATTGTTAACTTTGTTCGTTGTTTAAGTTAGTATTCAATTGGATGAATACATACATAGAATAGAAAGAAATAATATAAATGTAATACATAGACTATAATTAATATAAATTAATACATAAAGTTCATAATTCATTAAATTAATAAAGCTAAAACTCCATTGTATTGCGATAAATATTTTATGCGCGCTCGATAGACGGCGTTGTACCTGTCTGAATCGCGCTATGGTTTCGTTACAGAGCGCAGTCTAAGTAGTACTTTAAAATAATTCAATAATTTTCATTTGATAGCGCCATCTATCTATGAACAACCATTTCAAAACTAAAAAAATATTGTAGCGATATTCGGAGTAGATTTATTATTGTTACTGAAACAGTTATTTAGGAAAATAGTTTATTAATATAACATAGACATAGTTACATATCTAGTTGTTTACGTGTTATTTAGTTTAGTTATATTTTTAGTTTGTAAGTTAGCAGATATATATTTATTTAGTTATTTGTTAGTTAGTTTAGTTATATTTAGTTTGTTAGATAGAGAAGGGGTCCTAAGCAAAAAAGTAGCTGAAGTCCAAGAAATTATGAGGACACCTAAAAAAAAGAAAGAAATACACTTACAAAAAATAAATGAGATCCCACCAAAAACATTAAATGTAAAAAATGCCAAGTCTCTCGATGCAGTCTTTCCATCGTAAAAAGTTTTGAGATCTCACAGAAGCCAAGTCCTATTCAAATTATTTTTTAGTTATAAATCAACATTTAGTAATTATCTCAATAGTTTTCTTTATATTATAACTATAGTGACTTGGCAATGAGCACAAATTAACTTGCTGCCTGGAATTATGTGCAAATGTTACTGACGAGACCTGTGATCAGATTATTTGTTATGTGTGAATCATGATGGTCACTACCGACTACATGTTCCAATACAATAATTAAAAATACCTTACGGGCCATCGCTTTATGAAAGTAAATGATGAATGTTAAGAGAATATATAAAGTAAAAGAGAATGTTTACGCATGCGGTGTGTGTAACCTCCAAATATGCCGTTTTATTTGTTTTTACTTGTGCTCATTGCCAAGTCACTATAGTTATAATATAAAGAAAACTATTGAGATAATTACTAAATGTTGATTTATAACTACAAAATAATTTGAATAGGACTTGGCTTCTGTGAGATCTCAAAACTTTTTACGATGGAAAGACTGCATCGAGAGACTTGGCATTTTTTACATTTAATGTTTTTGGTGGGATTTCATATTCCAGAAAGAGTTTTTTGGACAGGCGTCATTAATCAGTAGCATTTTTCAATAATAAGGCGTTCCATCAGTCCAAGAAAATATACAAGCTAGTAATAAAGTTAATTAAAAACTGAAATGACGAACATTGCGGATAATAGCAAATAATTGAAGACAATTAGCGTCATATTACGGAATGATAATTAAAACCAACTTTTACTACACTGAACTTTTATTGAAAAAACAACACTTGACTATTGCGCGTCTGTTAACGGAATGAATCAATCAACATGGCCGACACCACTTTACATTTTTGTCTTAAAGAAACTAATTACAATATAACTTACTGAAATAATTACAAGATATCATAATAAAAATTATAATGAATTAACAATAATTAAACGAGACTAATTTCTATAAAATAGGATTGTTGGTGCTAAAAATATTGAACAGATCATTTGACATACTTTTTTAATGACATGATTATTTATTTTAATCTAAAATAAGACAAAATAGGTTTCATTAAGTTAATTTACAAATACAAAATAAGTTTTATTAAATATACTTATGTATTTTCTAACAGTCGGCCATCCTGAACTTTTGCCTGACCTCAGGCAAAAATTATTTACTTACTATTACAAAAAATAATGTCTTATTTTCTAACACTGCATAAAAAAAACATGGCAAACTTCTAGCCAACAAAAGGTGATAAATAAGTTATTGTAAAAAAATAAATTAAAACATAATCAATTACAGTTAAAATCAAGAGAAGAAAGTATATTATATACATTTTGTGCCTTCGGCCATCCTAATGAATATTGAATGACCTCATTCAATTGCTTCGTGTTTCTAGATTAATCACTTTTCTTTTCACACTCACACAGACACTCACTTAAATTCTTTTCACATTTTGCCAGGTACAGATTCTTCCGCGTCATAGGGTGTATATTTTCTCTTAATGGACTACACTACCGCGTACACACACAGGGTGTATCGGCCTTGTACCTTATGTATATTACAGTGTACACACACAGGGTGTACCTGCCTCGTAGTGATCCACATTACCGCGTACACACACAGGGTGTATCGGCCTTGTGGCTGATGTATATTACAGTGTACACAGACAGGGTGTACCTGCCTCGTAGTGATCCACATTACCGCGTACACACACAGGGTGTATCGGCCTTGTGGCTGATGTACATTACAGTGTACACACACAGGGTGTAGCTGTCTCGTAGTGATCCACATTACCGCGTACACACACAGGGTGTATCGGCCTTGTAGCTGATGTTATTACAGTGTACACACACAGGGTGCAACTGCCTCATAGTGATCCACACTACCGCGTACACACACAGGGTGTATCGGCCTTGTAGCTGATGTATATTACAGTGTACACACACAGGGTGTATCGGTTTTATTTAATACGCCAATTACCGCGTACACTCGTCCAATGTATCGGCCTCCTGGGCAATTTTAACGTGTAGAAATGTAGGCTTACGGTGGCTGCTCCGCTCATCAGTCCACAGGCATGTGTGATTGTAGTTTCCAATCTCGGTCCGCTCATCATTAATTACAGTTAGACTCCTGCTTACTAACAAGTACTATTATAAATACAGATATTTGATATAATTACGTATATACTGAATTCGTAAGTATAGAATATAAAATCAAAGGTAAAGGTACGGTCAAAATAATAAAGGTAAGTAAACTATCACAATTATGAAATGCCATCATTCAGCGGCGGATTCACCATCAACATCATCACCTTCGTCATCGGAACTGTCAATGGGCCCTAATCGTATCCATGGCTTCATTTTGTCAGCTGAATAAACATTTTTATATTTCCTACTTGAAAATCCGTCAACACTACAGACTTCATAACGGTCATTACCCAACACAGCGGACACTCTATACGGACCGCTATAAGGAGGGATAAGTTTGTTACTAGTACCGACATTACGAACATTTTTCAACACCATTACTAAATCTCCTACCTTATACACATGTGCAGCGCATCGCTTCTTGTCAAACCGAGCTTTCATCGACTCCTGTTCCTTTCTAATATGAGAAGCTACTTCATTGCGGGTCTCATTTATATCTTTATCTACATCCAAATTAATTGAAACTTCATGCAGATGACTCTCAGCAATGTTAACAGTACGCTTACCAAATACGACCTCAGCTGGTGTTTTACCAATACCCTTGTTTAGTGTATTATTTAAGCTCCATTGTACCTTGTTAAGTTCCGTATCCCAATTACGATCGTCTTGGTCGAAATTTAGAGCGGTTAGCGAGCTTAGAATCGAACGGTTATACCTCTCGATTTGTCCGTTTGCCCGAGGAGTGGCAACCGAATTTTTGACATGCTTTATTTGATTCGAGGTAATAAAACACTTAAATTCATCCGAGGTAAAACTAGTCCCCCTGTCGGAAACTATGACTTTTGGACAACCAAATAAACCTATAAATTCTCTCAAAACTTGTATCGACGTTTTACTTTTAGTATTCCTGACAGCCCGTAGTATTATAAATTTTGTAAACGCGTCAACTATTCCTAATACATAAGTATTCCCGCTCTTGCTGCGTACAAATGGACCTACATGATCTATATGGATACATTCGAAGGGCGTGGTAGGCTTTGGTATCGGATGTAACATCCCCTGTTTCCTACCGGAAGGCTCTTTAGCGTAGGCACATTGAATACATGCCCGCACATATTTCCTCACAAACCGTGCCATGCCCGGGAACCAGTAGTCTCTCCGCATTTTATCTAAGGTCTTTTCGAAAGAAAAGTGACCACTTTCGTCATGGCAAAGAAAGCAAATCTTCCATCGAGCGTCACGTGGTACTGCCCATTTAAATTCATCCCCAACTCTTCTATATATTTTGCCATCTTTAAGAGAATAATTATTTAGAATATCTTTTGCCTCCAAACAATTCTTATCCAATATGCATTTGATAAGTTTTAATTTGGGATCAGATAATTGTACTGAAAGCAAAGTTTGAGCATCTGAATTAATGCTAAACACGTTAATCTCCATTTTGTCATCTTCAGTGCATGGTAAGGGATTGCGACTTAAAGCGTCCGCGTGTTGAAGTTGAGCTCCAGGTCTATATTCAACTGTGAAGTCAAAGTCTTGGACAAGGAGCCACCATCTGGCTATTCGTGGTATAAGATCGCGTTTCGTTAATGTAGTCCTTAGCGCATTACAATCCGTCACCACTCTGAACTGGATACCGAGTAGATAAACACGGAAACGGTTAAGGGACATCACAACCGCAAGCGTCTCCAACTCATATGAGTGGAGATGCTGCTCTTCGGGAGAGGTCTGTCTACTGTAGTAGGCGACAGCTTGAAGAGGAGAGTTTTCATTTTCCCTTTGTAACAAAACCCCGCCTATACCTAGTTGGCTGGCGTCGGTATGCAGCTCCGTGAGGTGATTAGGATTGTATATACTAAGAACCGGTCTTGAAGTCAGGGATTCTTTAATATGCGCAAATGCATTAACTTGTTCCTCACCCCATCTCCAAGGTGTGTTAGCTCTCGTCAAGGTTGTAAGGGGCCTAGCTATAGTCGCAAAGTTACGAATAAACTTTCGAAAAAAACTAGCCAGACCTATGAACTGGCGGATTTCATGCGGATTTTTAGGCGGCGGAAAAGCCAACACTGCATTTGTTTTACGTGAACCAGGCCTAATCCCATCTGATGATATCTCGAACCCTAAATATTCGATTGTTTTCCGGAAAAAATTACATTTCTGTAAGTTAAGCGATAAATTAGCCTCCCGCAGCATATCAAGGACACGTTTTAATTTGTCGATTCCTTCGTCAATCGACCTTGACCCTATAACTATATCGTCCATGTACGCAAGAACGCCAGGTATTTTGTGTTTGCTTAGCAACGAATGGACCATCCTTTGAAATACTGCTGGGGCGTTAGATAGACCAAACGGCATACGATTATATTCGTAGTGGCCGTCTGGAGTAACAAACGCCGTATAAGGTTTGGAATCTTCTGACATTGGAATTTGATGGTAGCCTTGAGTAAGATCTAGTGTGCTAAAATATGTTTGTCCCTGAAGTTGATCTATCTGGTCGTCGATTAATGGCATAGGATATTTGTCCTTAACCGTCTTCCGGTTAAGTGCCCGGTAATCGACGCACAGACGCAGTTCGCCATTTTTTTTAGGTACTAATATTATCGGGCTGGCATATTCCGAGTTCGATTCCCGAATAATGTCACTAACCAGAAGTTCATTTATAATTTGTCCAACCTTCTCTCGTTCTGTTAGAGATAATCTATAAGGTCGGTAAGTTACAGGAGAAGTGTCATGTAAGGTAATTTTCATTTCTGCCACAGATGTTTTTCCTAGCTCAATGGTTGAGAACGCGAAGCAATCTCGATAATTATTTAAAATATCTATCAATTTACCTACAGCCCCCGTGTCTAAATCTGTGTCAACATTTAAATCATCAAATGTAATTGTAGGTTTAACATCAGTAGAGATGCACCGGACGTTCATAACGTAACTATTTTTAATGTCATCAGGGAATACTTCATTAGGTATACCTATACCTCTAGTTAAAATTTTATCTTTAGCGAAAAATAGCTCTCTACCGTTGAGGGGAATCAGAACTACGTGCCCAATACCTTTGGTAATAGGATATAGACCAGGTAAAATTAAATATTCCGAACCTTTGTTCATTCTTAGATCAGACGTAATACTTACGAAACCAGTAAAATTAGAGCTACTGCTCACCTCAATGGGACAAATATTATTAACTGTAGATTTGTTTCTAATCTTAAGGACAATTAAATTGGACTTGTTTGATGTAACTTGATAGAGAATTAATTCTTTGTCTGATTTAAATACTCTCACTGAAGGGTGTTCTGTGAGCGACTGTCCTATCAATATGTCAGTTGGCAAATAAGAAGCAGGAACAACGAATGCTGATAATTTCAATTCCACGAGGTCTATTTTTATGCTGACATCTACTCTACCATTAGGAACAATCGCACTATTTCCAAACCCTCTAAGGGTCGGTAAATTATCAGTATTTAGACTTAATTGTAAAGTGTTACAAATGTCATCACTTACAAGAGTGCATTCACTCCCAAAATCTACATATCCGGTTACACTATTACCATTTACATTTATTTGTTTAAAGTACTTTTCATTACTGCCTACAGTCTCATCAATATTCATGACTTGCTTTGAAGTAAGTTTGGTATCATTAGCTTTTGTGTTGGTGGCATTTGTATTGTTAATACTAGATTTGTCACCTAAATAAACCCTACAATTGGATTCTAAATGACCATGACGTTTGCACTTGTTACATTTAAGAATTTCTTTGGTACAATTTGCTACAGTGTGACCTACTTCTCTACAATTGTAGCAGGTAATGGTTTGAGGTATTTTTCTATTCGTTGAGGAGTCATTAGAACCTTTAGATTTATTTTCTTGGGTTTCAGGATTTTTTCGTGAATTATTATCTATGTAATTTCGCTCTCTAATGTTATGTGAAATATTGCGAAAATAATTCAACACTTGGTCAGGATCATTAAACTGGGCTCCTTGAATATTCATCCTAATATTATTGTCATAAACCCCATGGCTTAAACAGTCCACTGCCTGTCGGCCTTTTAGTTGACATCGATTTATGAACATAATTTTGTCATAAAAATATTCTACCAATGTTTCATTACGCCGACTTTTCCGATTTAACATCTCAAATAAGAGGTCGGCGTAGTTCTGATCACTTGGAAACGTTGTCAACAGTTTTTGTTGCCATTCATTCCAAGTGAACTTGACAGTAGTAAGGCCATCATACCACTTCTTCGCTAACCCGGATAGTTTTGGTAAGGCATAAAATATGGTTTGCTGTTCTGTCCATCCATAAATTTCAGCGGATTCGTTAATTTTAGCGAGCCAATCGTTTATAGTTTGGTTCTTTGATGTTGGGTCGAACTCGGTAATAACATTCTGCGAGCCCTGCACATGAGCAGAATTATTGCTACGAACGTTAGATCCACTTTGTAATGCGCTTATTAATTTATTAAGGATATTTTCTGAGCTGTTTTCTATACGACTAGATCGAGAATGTGTTTCTAATCGCTTATCAGAAGACTCGCCCGAAACCCGACTTCTTGATCTATCTCGATTGTGCCGACGTCGTACGCGATAACGCGATTTCGTATGACGTTGCGGCGACGGTGAGTTTATGCGTGACCTATGGCTAATATTTCGCGAGCGAAAATGATAACTGCGAACATTATCGCTCTCATCGCTTCTAGAAGAGACAGAATGCAAACGACGACGTCTTGGCGGGGGAGAATCTATACGGGATCTGCGACTGGACTGACTTCGTCGTGAGTAAGACCGACCACGACGATGGTTCACGGACCGACGGCGGTGACGTTTGCGATTTTTAAAATAACGATCCGATTTACTAGATCTCGAAGAGGAACTATCACTGGTGGAACTACGGTGTCTTTTACGACTCATTCGCGTTGATCTAGTCTGCTTCCTAATCGTAGTTTGTTTCGTATAGGGCGTAGGCTGTGGCACAGGGCCCTCTGGCGTGTTACCACGATCTTCCATTATAAACTTCCTCAAAAGACTATAAATGTACTTGAATTAAAATAAAAAAATAAACCAATATAATACTTATAATTACTTGTATATCTTTAATACATATACATATATAGATTAGAAAGATCTACCTGCAATTAAAAACGAACCGAGAAAATGGAAAAGAAAATAATCACAACAATATCTGGAAAAGAATAATACCTTTGTTGACATCTCTAAAGTAATGATTTAGATCTTATTGTTAAACACAGTCACCATTTAGTGTCTAGTAGGAGCATTAAACACTACATCTTTATTACAACTTCGTAAATCAGCGTTAGTTAAGAATAGAAGTAATAAATTCGCCTACCGTTTCGACAACAATACGTATGTTTATAATGTTTTCTTAATTTAAATGTATGTTTAATAATTATGATATTTCAACACAGATTTACAGCATTTTAAATAACAACTATGGGTTATATCAGCATTAAAGTGTATCCATACCAGTTATAGAAATCATTTCTCGAAAGTATACCCACAATCCTACATTGTAAATAAGAAAATTCACTTACCAAATACTGCCTGTTAATTATACATTACCACAAGTAGCACAGGTAATTTTCATCCACCACTTCTGAATTTGATAATTAAAACCAACTTTTACTACACTGAACTTTTATTGAAAAAACAACACTTGACTATTGCGCGTCTGTTAACGGAATGAATCAATCAACATGGCCGACACCACTTTACATTTTTGTCTTAAAGAAACTAATTACAATATAACTTACTGAAATAATTACAAGATATCATAATAAAAATTATAATGAATTAACAATAATTAAACGAGACTAATTTCTATAAAATAGGATTGTTGGTGCTAAAAATATTGAACAGATCATTTGACATACTTTTTTAATGACATGATTATTTATTTTAATCTAAAATAAGACAAAATAGGTTTCATTAAGTTAATTTACAAATACAAAATAAGTTTTATTAAATATACTTATGTATTTTCTAACAGGAAAAACAACAAAGAATTTGTACATGAGATGATCCGCTGTCTATAGTTAAAATGTTTTACATTGTTGAAATTAACGCGAAAACGACTCGACTGAAAAGAGATTTTAATGGATGCCAGAACAGATCAAATACTTATATAAATTCGTTTGAAATGATGGATAAGAAAATTGTATCTATATTATATTATTATATATATTATTAATTATATTATATTAATTAAACTAAATTGTTAGATAAAAAATGGAATGCAATTCAGGGTTTGTGAAATGATAGATTTCTGTAAATAAAATACGAGCATCTTTCTATCGGATACGTCTTGCAATTATCTTAAGTATTTTTCGTGCATATCTAACATGCAACAGGCTAACATAACATAACCTTTGTTGTCTTCACAACATCTGCATCGTGACGTCACGCGGCGTGACGTAAGCTCAGCATGTTACTGTAACAGCGATAAGTGCAATTAGTGTGGTTTCTGAGAACAGACGATACTGTGCGCGTTGTATGCGCAGGAGTAGAAATGATTCATTGCTATCTGTGGATGGTATTTTTAGGTGATGTTGTTCTTGTTTTTGTATGATTATTTATCATTGTGTAACTACTGGAGACTTAGCGAGAATAACGAAAAATTTTGTAATTAAGCCAATTTTGTTGCCGAAATGGTTGAATGTTGTTTTTGAAACTAACAGTAAAACGATGTGCGTGAAATGTCTTGTCATGATATTCTAAAGTTACAGGAATTTTACAAAATTCACTAATTTAGAATTATGTATTTGAAACATTTTTTAACCGACTTCAAAAAAAGGAGGAGGTTATCAATTCGCGTGTATTTTTTTTTTATGTTTGTTATTATTTTTTTTTTGTCCTCTTAACTTGCGACTGGGTGAAACGATTTTCATGATTCTTTTTTTATTTGAAAGCTGGTGCTTCCCGTGTGGTCTCATTGTCACCATTTCAGGATCTGATGATTGGATCTTGGAGAAATCGAAGGCAACCCTCAAATTCTATTGGCTCACACGTAGTTTTTCGCAAATCTTATTACGAAATTAATAAAAAAAAGTCACCGACTTCCGAAAGAAAAGTTTTGTAGGTTATTTTACACTTTTTTGTGGTTGTTTTTGAAGGCGGTCACAATTTTATTGAAAAAGTTTTTTGATAAATGATACTCGTAGCTGTCCTGTCAGCTGCCATTGTATAAATCGTGAATAAATTACCTATACCTTCGAGTATGTCGTAAGTCGTAACAGTAAGGGCGAGTTTTGTAAAGCAAGTTCTAACACTGATAAGCGATGAACTGTACCAGTGTTGGTGATTTTTTGTATCAGGTTCTTTGCATTAACACTAAAGCCCTGTGATCTACTAAGTAACTCCTTATCTCGTCCTACAATGCTGACCTTCGATCGCCACTAAATTATGTACATAAGCTACATAGTACATTATGTAAACACAAGCTATGCACACATATGATAAGAGGAGACAATGCTATCAAATTCTTGGAATAAAACAACTAAGTAATAAGGAATCGTGCTTAGAAATCTCTGTGATTCATAATGTTATCTTTTTGTGTTAATTTTTCGTTAAATATTGTAATGTTTTAAGACTTTTCAAAAGATCTTACTCTATGGGATTTGCATAAAGCAGTACGATCTTCACCATTATAAAAATGAGAATACTAATCTGATTTGTTATGGCCAAATCACACAAATTCAAGCCTATTATGCTAAAATCACAATCTTTTTTACATTCTTTGACGTGCATGCATACGTCTGGGGTTTAAACAGTTTGTATTTTATTTACAGCGTACTTGAATTATTTCCAGCGTACGGAAAAATTGAAAATCGCCCCTAGTGCATGAACGGGAAACTATGTTTCCACCCGTTTATTGTTAGGCTACAGAAACGGGAAAAGTCATGCTAGGGCCTCTGGGCTTAGAATTTTAGTCAGTATAAGTCTGACAGTCCCTCACGCCCTGCCCTGGGCGGAAGGACTAACTCGATGAAAATAAAAATGGGCTCTGGTAGCCTAATACCATGAACTCTTAACGCGATCCAGTTTAGGCTGTGGGAAAGAGATGGCGCTAGACGACTTGTATAGCTTTGTCTCTTTCCCACAGCCTAAAGCTTGGAATGGTTATACACGACCAGCTATGACTACTATGGACGATTATTCAGAAAAAAAATATTATTCTATTTTCTTTTATTTTGTCGAAATTACGAACAAGTTCATTGCTTATAAAAGTAAAATTATAGGAATGTATTTGATAGTTTTTGTTGCAACGCACGCAAGGTGCACCATCAATACATGCAAATAATTAATGCAATGACCACCTGTTTTTCTTCTGTTGAACCTCAACAGTAGATCTGTTCCAAAGGTTGTTGATCCTAAGACCCCCCTGTTCTCTCCGAAGATATTGGAATATCTTGCAAGGAATGTTATTGACGCCTGAACCTCGAGTAGTAACCAAGATTACTTTGATCTGAAATCTGTATGCAATTTATTCAGACCTAAGTTTATCTTAGACAAATACAGACAGAGAACAAATACTACGTAGAATTATTTTCAGAAATAGTAATTAAGTTGCTGTTTATGTATTAAATGCTTTCACAGCGCTAAAACTTTCAAGTGTTTGTTTACAAGCCAAAGTTCTTAATTACAGCTGGATTATTAACGGCTGTTGATCTGGGCTTTCAATTCTACTGCAAATATTGAGGAATTGCTTCATCATTTTTGCTAGGTCTGAGATATTCTTTTGATAACATGTATTGCTCAAAAACAGCTCATTTTGAAAAGATAAGTGAGGCGCTTTTGCCTTTTTAGGGAAATACTAACGAATACCTAGTCTATTTAATACAAAAAGAAAAAAAAACTGGGAAGATAATAAGATAGAAGGGGAGTGCAGAAGGTTATGGGGTGACCTTTGCCAAACAGTGGGACGGTATAATAATAAAATTAAGTTCTAAAAATATTTCATATTATTGTAGCTGTATTCTGTAATGCGACTTGTCGTAAACGAAGAAACAGTTCATCGTTATGCACTTTCCGGAAACCGAATGACTCCTTTTCACAGTCAATATTTGGACAGACTTTAAAGACCCGAAGCTTATGGTTTTGGAACGTCATCCAATAAAGCAGACTAACACTGAAGTGACTAAGAGAGTGATGAGTATGAAAGTTGATAATTATATGTAGACGAAGAGGAAAGCCAAAGAAAAGATGGATGGATTTATCTAAGGAATGAAATGAAAGAAAAAGGAGTAAATGATACTGTGACATCTGACAGGGGAGAATGGAACAAAAAAAAACAGGCAGCCGAAAGATGATGATCATCATCATCTTAAAAGAAAGATGATGATAGTGACAATTAAAAAAAAAAAACAAACATTAACCACCAAAAAATCAAATCAAATCAAATCAATCTTTATTTGTGAACATAAGTACAAAAAGGTGTTATTTATACATTTTAGCTGATCTATATGTTCGGCCAATAATCGGCATACAAATATAATATTTAAAAAAAAACAAAAACGCCAAAAATCACTTCACCAAAGGACTTCACCAATACTAGGCGCACAGAAACAAAAGCAACTATTATTAAAATCAATATTAAACTTGACCTTACCTATAACAAGCGTGTTATTTAAATCGGAGAGCCTATCTAAGCGTAGTGCGAATGCTCGCTCAGCTGTGACTGCCAGCCGAGCGTGAGAGAAAGCGAGCATTCGATGCGGTGCTGTAGCGGAGTTGAGTTGGCTGTGGCCTTGTTGGTGTACTGGGTGTTTGAGACATCGTGATGGTTGTGTTTTGTTAGACTGTGTGTAGTTTGAAATATAGGTATTTGAATATGCTGAAGACCAGAGGGGGTCACTACAGAAACTGTGTATGTACAGTATGAAGCGCTATGCCGCATTTCATCGGGGTCGCCCTGTCTCATTAGGTAACCGTGACCCTTAAACGTAAAGAGCTGTCGAAGGATCACCATGGACTTTAGTCAGTACATGTCTATCGATCCCCCATCCCGCCCGGGTTGGGAGAACTCATTTGACGATTTTCCACCAAAAAAATGCCTATCGCTAAAAGAGCGAGTTTGTAGCTCAGAAGTCGACGTAGGACTAAAGTCCAGGAATGAGCAGGCCAGGACACTTTTTGAAGTCGTGGTGCTGGTGATGGCAAGTGGAGTCCTCACAGAATGTTTACCGAAAGGCGTTTGAAAAAGTCTTTTTGGGCGATCGTCCAATCCAGATTGGTAGAAGATCACTGGTAAAACATGCCGCAAATCTTAAGAAGATCAGGGAAATATGGCAAGCAACTCGCATTCTTCATAACAATTAAGTAAAGGGACCTACTAGCGACCTACCGATTGTCTATTCCATATGTCCCTTCACGCTTCACCCTGCTAGGTAATGTCGGATTTCGCTTGGTAAACCCTCGAGGCCTCCCAATGGGTAACCACGCGTTGCATTTTTCAAGGATTTCAAGAGATTTATCGATAAAAGCAAAATATGATAGGCAATAAAAGGCAAGGCAGATGTTATACATCGTGGAAAGTCGTTTTTTTTCGGGATTTTGATTTGGCCCCGTGGCGAAAGTTGGTCAGTTGGATGGTGACATACTGTTATCAATTCACTAAAATACTGTAAATGGGACCGCTATTACGATAACTTCCAAGTCATAAACTTGAAGAACTTGACTCGAATCTATTAAGTACTCAAAACTAACATCAAGTCGCAAATCGTCGGCCTAATTCGTTAACCTGCTAAGTCCATTTTTGGCAAAATTGACTTTTTGATGCAGTTAGAAAATTCAGCCTAATATCTACCTTAGCATTTAAGAAATAGCAGCGATATCAGCCTAAAAAGGTGTAAAAAGCTATGCACGAAAAACTGCTTTCTTACCACTAGCCACTCTCCACAACGCAAACCTGCTAAATCCTGTTGCGGCCTCAGTTTTGCACTGAAAACGTTCCCAAACTCACGTGCCGTTTGGGAAAATTGTTTATTTTAATTTATTGTTATAATAATTAATTGATTGTGATACAGTAGCAGTAGTAAAACAATATTAAATAGCTGTCATTAATAATAGTAAAATACTTAGGAGTACAACACGTACTACAAGACAGACAACACATTATAATAACGTATATTATAACGATTACTGATTGTTTATGAAGAGTTTACCATTTTTTAATCGTGGTAAAATCATCAAATTAGTCCTCCCACTCAAGACAGGGCAGGAGGGAATGTCAGACTTGTACTGACTAAAATCCACGGTGTCCTTCAATAGCCTTTACGTTCCGGGGTCACGATTTATACGTAAGACCCGACACCAGCAGGCTTTGGCCCTCTAAGGGGGACGTCATTGTGCTGACACTCTTTGAGGCGTGTGTGAAACACAACGCGCCATCGACTTGGACATGGTCGATGGTCGGACAGCGACTCGTCCATTACTCGGAGCCCGCATGCCCGCACCTACGGTGACCGGAAATCGTCTTACGACGTCCAACGCAGTGGGCGTCTACCACTGCGGCTGGGCTGTGAGGTGGACGCAGCCACGTCCTCACCTTTACGCGTCCCGCCTCCTCCTTCGCTAGCATAACTGCTTCGCAGAAGGAGCTGACCGCTTCCCACTCCGTCTCGCCCCGCAGCATGGCCTCGAGCAATGCCGGGCGTGAGAGGTCGCTTAATATCCTATCGCCGTCGTGAGGAACGCGGCGGTGCTCTGCCCAAGCGGGGCAGTCCTGCACCGTATGCTCCACCGTGTCCTCCGGGTGATCCTCGCAGTGGTGACACCCAGGTCTTTCTTCCTTCCCTATCCGACACAGGTACCTCCTGAAACTTCCGTGTCCGATGAGGACCTGCGTCAGGCGGTAGGTCAGGACGCCGCCGTGACGCCTATCCAGCCACTCTTCAAAGAGGGGTTTCCGTCGCGATTGCGGCGTGCCCGGATCTCGGTTGCGACAGTCGCTCCCTCCATACTGCCCTGAGATCGCGCCGGAGCTCTTCCCGCCGCGCCTCGAGAAGTCGAGGCAGCGGGGATTCGCCCCGGCGGGCGGTAGGCGGCGCTGCGCCTCCACGCGCCACTCATAGACGCGTTGGAGAGCAGTTGCATTCAGATCCTAAGGCAGCATCCGGCAAGGAGGTTGGCTGATTCACCGACGATCGTGCGGTATCCTCGGATCATCCGCATAGCCATGACCTTCTGGTAGGAGGCGTTTGGCCGGCTGAGACTGAGCAGGAGTCGCCTGAGGGCGGTTGCTGCCCGGTTTAGCTTTGGGGCCAAACGCAGGAAGTGTTCCCTGAAGTTCCACGGGCTGTCGAGGACGAATCTCAAGTACTTCATCGTTTTCCCAACGCCGCCGCCGCCCCAATGCGAACCCCTCACACCGATGCGATAAGAGTTTAGTTTAGATATTTTAACCCTGTTTCCTATTAAAGAGGGACTGATTTGTAAATTTTCAATAATAAATAATTATTTTGATTACTAATTGAATTCGTTTAACTGCACTATTCAATTATCTATACACCATACCAAAAAGATAAAAACTGCTAAGTCCTCAAGCAAATTGAAATTTCACCTCGAATAACTGCTAAATAAACGTTTTCCTCATTTTTGAAAAATCTGTTTAGGTTTTTTTAAATATTATGTTTTTAAAATATCAAGAAAAAATATAGAAGTCAACGGGATTTTCAAAATTTTGATTGCTAAACTAATAAAGATATTATTCAGTTTTTTGTTCGTCCTGTAAACCTTGCAAAAATGCACTTAGCAGGTTAACGAATTAGGCCGACGAAATCTGTTTTCCTAACAAAGTTTTGTCAAGTAATCTTTTATACGAAGTTAATGAAAGTCCCAGGCCTCAGACTCGAAACTTACGAATTACCGTGGCCCTGGAACGTAAACGGCTATTGAAAGACACGGTGGATTTTAGTCAGTACGAGTCTGACAGTCCCTCCCGCTCTGTTCTGGGTGGGAGGACTCATTTAATGATTTTAAGACTATAAAAAAGCCCCAGGCCTCCAAAATTCATGGCGACCCTAGTTGGCCATATTCACGGTAGACGACGCGTGAATTTGAACGATATTGTTCAATACATTGCTGAAATGAACGTGTTTTACATAACCCCTGTTTTCAGCGGGGTAATAAAGATTTTTGGCCCATTTCCTTGTGAAATTGGGAAATTCTTCGTTATTCGGTTCCATTTGTTAATAACGTATAAGGAAATCCATTCGTCAATCTGGATTTTTACTGCACACGTATCATGACTCTGTAGAAATGTTTTGGACAAAATGAAAGAATGTAGAAGGCTTTCTATCGTCCTAAGCATGGCGATGTTTAAAATGTATCTATTCTTCATTCGCATACGAGTTGTACCATACTCGGACAAAAAAAGACGATTTGTTTAGAAATAATTTGTCTTTTGAATTTGTTTACAATTTTTTTACCACCCCTTTGGATGCTTTGGAACGTAGGCAATCTTTGTTAACGGTGAAAAAGCTCGCGGCCCATTCTGTTCTGGCCGTTCAGACTAAATATCCATCATTACGTGTAACAAAAATCACAACAATCCCAACTTATTCATCACCAGCAGCCTATAATGTTCCCACTGTTGGGACACAGGCCTCCTCTCTGTGAGAGGGAGAGTGGGCCATACATCACGCGGGCACAATGTCACATGTCTTCGAATTTTGATTATAGGACATGCCGGTTTCCTCACGATGTTTTCCTTCGCCGTTTTGAGAGCAGTGGTGATGAAATAAATTACACAAAGTAATGCGCCTGGCGGGGTTCGAACCCACGACCTCCAACTCGTAAGTCGGGGCCGATACCACTGGGCCACCACTGCTCAACTTATTATTACCCATTTAATTTAACAGCTGCCACATCACTTACCTACCACCAACCTGATAAAAACACATTTATCATACAACAAAAACCATAAATATAGTCATAATTACTAATTATCTGTTATGAAAATGACAATAGATTACTAGCAACAAAAACCTGCGCATGATTTGTCGCTACCAAAGTACCAACACTTCACGTCACGGAGTGTAGAACGAAATAATTGTTGTGGAGTGATGACCAAGAGAAACTAAGACAGACTGTGAATTATTAGTAGTTTATTATGAATGTTACGAGAAATATAATCAGATAATCATAATTTTGTGAAGCATTAAAGCAAAACTTCGGACAGGAGTAGTGTTTTTATTTTGTCAAGTAGGCTATTGTTTCCAGCCGGTTTTTTATTTTATTTTATTTGATAAGGGTTTGATATTGACTCTAGTCACTGGACTAGAGTCAAAGGTGACAGAGACAAATTCAACGATGAAGCGAGCTTACCCAGAAGAAGCCTGTACTCACTCTAACTTTGAAGAGATTAGGGTTGTATGCGTTCGGGAACATCTTTGTTCAAGAGTAGTAATCCACCACGCGGGTCAAGCGCCTGTTGGTAAATATCACCATGTGTCCATAACACGTTTCTCTACAACCAAACCGATCCATAACACGTTTCTCTAACATGCTCCTACCACCTTCAAAATAAAATCTTCCCATCTTCGATATTGCCTAGTTTCACTTTTCTTATTTAATAATTTATAATTTTAATAATTTATTTATTTCCAATAACAAAGTATTTGTACAATATGGATGGTACTAAATCTATTTGAACATGTAGGTTAAAACAAACAAATCTGTGGGTGTAGTGCTGTTCTCCTAGCTAAAGGTTATTGTAGGTAGGATACTATTCTGTAACCTCTTTGACTTACCTATCACTCTTTCTCTCATTAAATGCCCTAACCATTTCCATTGAAATTGTTTGATTTGGTACACAACACAGGCTATATTGGCTGGCAATACAATACTATATGTATTACATTGCCAGCCAATATAGCCGCTGCTGAACAGCCGAAGAGCGTCAACCCTCTCGGACCTGGATAGTCCCCATCCGTCCGCTGCCCCATTCTTCAATCATCGATCTATCTTGCCGCAGGGCGTTCTACGTTTGCCCATTTGCGTTTCGGCTCCGTAGGTCATGACGGGTAGGGCACACTGGTTATAAAATCCTGCTCTTGACACAACAACACTGCTTGTCAACTTTTAGTTTTCGGATGAACTCCTCCACAAACAACTTCACCTATCAACAGTTTTACTAATAAGAACTTTATCATGCATATTTCGTCACGCTAGTATAATGTTGGCGGCGTCATTCGTTACGGCAGGTAGGCCTACTAATGAGTTCTAGAGTGATGACCGAGTGAAAACTGGCTCGTTCTAATAGGCGGTGCGACGACTCTTGGAAGCACGTGTTGGTGAACTGTCCCTTTGGTTTTATGGTTTGCTTGGAAGTAATTGCCCTGGTATATTTTTTCAAGGTTATCTTGCTGGATATGGCAGTCACTGGAGAGCACACGAAAGAGTCGCACACCAAAGCTCGCAAATCCTAACTGGCATTCTAGAATAATTAAAGTCATGGGTTGCAGTCGATATGGTCGAAATCGTCTAGAATGAATTGAAGATTATTATCATCATCTTTTATCCCAAAAAGAACTGTAGGAGAATAAAGTTTTTTGATGCAGCTTTGATGAGATTAATGAGTGCAGTGGACTGGTCATAGTTCCACCTACTCAATGGTCCTCTTTCTACGTTTATTGCCAAGCAATGATGCTGTTCTTTCAAAAATCTGAATTTCATTTACGTCATACTTCACTGCGTGTACTCCAACGTAAATTCAATCTCTAATACATTACTCGTTCAAACAGATCTCCTACTTGAAGACTAAATGTAAAGTCAGCAATGTATAAAGTACACATGGATTCGATCGATAGTTCTGAAGGGTTTGAAGGGTATAGGTTGTTGGTTAAACACAGTAGATATTTATGTTCGGCTACATAACAGTTTCAATGCATTGGAAATCTGTTTAGTCCGGCAACTGGAATATTGAAAAATAATAAAGAAAATATAGGGACTAATCGACCAATTAAAAAAATGCAAATTAATGAAGCTACCTACAATCCCAGTCCTAAGACATAATAACTTGTAAAAGTACTGTTGTTACCCATTCCAAGATGGACTAGGCAAGAAACTCCATGTACTCGCGGGTCCCATATGAGCGTAAAATTCTACCAAAAAGCTTAGCCTTCTTAAGTGAACTTCTTATTTTCTACCTATTGTATAGACAACCGCTCTTCTGTTTCCTGTAATACTTCTTAGATTCATGGTTTGTTTGCAACCGAAAACTTCTTCGAGCATTTTAAATATTTTTCAGACAAACCAGAAAAGCAAAGGGTTTACTCCTATACTTACATTTTACTACAATTTCCGATTAATAAAAGAAAGGGCAATAAAATCCATTGCTATCCGACCGAACAAGGGCCATTTTGCCACAATCGTCTCTCTGAAAGCAATAAAAAGCTCAACAAATATAAAACTCAAGCCAGACTTTATTATGAAGCCGCAAATATAATGTTCCTAGGCATTCCTACCTCGGCTTAGGAATTCCTATTACCGGACGTTTCAGGCGCCTCCAAGGGAATCTCTTTTTTATTTCCATTTTAATGACGTTCAATATCGTTTGTTTTATGACTGGTGGCATTCAGGATATTAATATTTCCTGAATTCATTTATTGGTTTCCGATTGGTGCATTAAAAGATGTTTAAAAGGGTAGGAGATTATTTAAATACAAAGAACTTTAAAGAGTTTTTTTTTCTCTTGCATGTACTGTCCCACTGCTGGGAATAGACCTCCCAAATTCCTTCCATGATCTCTTTTCCCGGATGAACATCTCCCATACATTAAAGAAGCTTTTTCTCTTGTTATGACCATTCAATAATATTATCTTCTGAATGTAAAAATATGATATAATATGTAAATATGTATCTATTTGTTTATTGCAAATTGTTTTACTTTCTTGCCATACTTTACTACTAATTCACTGGTTTTCTTGTCTTCTGTAATACAAGAGACTAATAAACGATACTTATTTATTTATTTAATTAAAGCTTTTAAAGAAACAATCGGTTAAGAAAATCTACGAAAGCAGACAGATTCAACTTTTCAACACTAATAGTTGCAGAAGCCACATGCCCAAACGATCATTTAACCCAAATAACAGCTGCAATAAACAACAAATCCATCTAAACAATAAATAATAAACGTATTTCCAATACTGAGTCACCCGCAGATGTAAATACAACTCCAGTTGAAACAGACGAACATACAGATATTTCATAAATAAACATTGATCGCAGACTGGATAATGTCCAAGATAACGAAGTAATGCAGGCAGATCCTCATGATGGACTAGGCTATAAACCAAATGCTTTGAAATGCATGTGTGGTACTGTTCTTGCTGATGCACATTTTCAAGTGGCTCTGGTTTAAGATTTGGAATTTGGAGTAGAATTTTATGGTGATAATCCGGAAAAGGTTTAGATCACTTCAAAATATGACCTATTTTAAATTAACGTATGTTTTATCCCGAGTTAAATTCAGGTGGAGGTTAAAAATACACGCACGCGAAATGAATTTTTGGTCATTCAATCATGATGAAGAATGATGCTACTGGCCTGGGTAGTGCGTTAAGGACCGTCAGACTCATACTGACAGATCACCTTGTTTTCCTTTGCGTTCTTGGGTCACGGTGTCCTGTACAGACGGTCCCGCGACCCTAGCAGGCTTTTTATCTTATCATCCCTCATTGGCCCTATGGGGGCCACGTCATAATGCACACATCGATTCAATCGATGATGGTGAACCTTAGACGGAGAGTTAGTAAAGATGGTACCATCTATTTGTAGCTTGCTAAGGAATGCCTGCAGTAGAATCTATACTTAGTAGAGGAAATGTGATGTTTTAGGAACATTATTGACAGTTTGAAAGATGGTGAAAGTCGTGTGATTATAGGCTTGTTTCCTGCACCTGGGACCTGTTTATGTTCTTTGTGGTGTACGTGTATTTCTGTCTTTGTTGCTTCCCTTTAGAATGGCGGTCATGTTTTCTTGCGATTGATCTTTTGTTGCCTTTTTCACTTTAATGTAACCGGCACTCCGGGGTCGCGAGATCATCTTAACAGGTAACTGTGATCCTGGAACGTAAACGGCTATTGAAGGATCTCCGTGGATTTTAGTCAGTCTAAGTCGGACAGGCCCTTCCGTCCTGCCCTGGGTGGGAGGAGTCATTTGATGTTTTTGACATGATAAAAAGTAATTTTCACGAATTATTAATGAGTATCGAGAATTTGATTCTTTTAATCGTGTGAGGGTGTTGCCAACCGTTGTTGTCAGAATTAAGTAACCTTTGGGAATCCCACATGCTTCTGCTTCTAACATAGCTTGTCGTTGATGTTGATTCTCCCTTGTTTCTCATTCAAGTAAAATGAAACTTAAAGTCGGAGACTTTCAACATTCACCAAACTGCGCAGTAGAAACGCTGATTAAGCCAAAAACTTCAAACTTTTTGTTAAATCTAGTAGTAGTTCTAGACCAATCGTGACTAAGTCGATTATTATCAAGATTAACAGCTTAACTTAGTCATTCTACAACAGCTGCTAACTTGAATATAAATTAACATACTAATGACAGGTGATATATTACTTTAGACTTGGGCATATACATATACCGATGTAGATCGTAGGCATAATTATATCCATACACGATACTTTACAAATAAAACAGCTTTTTTTTGTAATAAAACCTAAAAAATAAATTAAACCGCAAATAACATTTTATTTGCTACCACACAAGAACTAAAGGAAACAATAAATTGCACTAAACGTACACACGAAACTGAAATAATAAGAGAGAGTAACTGGCAATAAATTTTGTAAAATGTCACAAGAAAGGAAATTGCTAGACATTAGAGAAAAACATGACAATGTCTAAACATAACATTAGTTCTAAGGACTCGATAAATTGTGAGAAAGGAAACACGCAAATGTAATTGAGAAGATAAAATATTTTAGGAAGGCAAGATCGATTTTGTATAACCAATTAATGTACGAAAGGTCTAACAAGGCAAACAAGAAGGATTAAATAAAATAATGAAGGACACAGTATCTATGTATTATGTCCATATGACATACTAGCTTATGGTAGCGTTTCTCGAGTTTGAGTTCGGTAATTATCCGGCGGAAACGTCATAAAAGAAAAATATCCCAAATTCCTAATCCGTACAAATGACCATCCATCTTCAAGAACTTTTACAGTTATAGTCGTTGTTAGCATGTAGAATATAATAACAGCTATGAAAATTTTGATTGAAGACCAAAGAAGAGATGGATAGATTGTGTCAGGAATGATATTAAGGAAAAAAAAAGAGTGAGTGATGGTAGACACGGAAAATGGAATGAGATGTGTTGCCTCACCCTCAAGTAACATGGGATAAGGGCAGGACGATGATGAGAATGTTGAAAAAATGGCATGCTTGCTGATTTTCCAGTAAAACTTGAAAGAAAATCTTGTCAAAAGGAGACTACAATTTGGAAATTGTATTCATATTTAGAATAAAATATTCGTGGAGTATTTCTGGAAGATGGAAGGTCCGGAAATTAGACTTTAGGCTGAAAATACTCCGGAAAATCTACACGAAGTACTAGATTTTATCATTTTCTGCTAAATTGAATTTACTAAGGACGAGGTATACGAAAAAATGGCAGGTGTTAGTTTCCACGATCATAAACACATTGTCAGCTACATATTTCTTCTGGCATGATGTCGATTATGGAGGTCAGATAGCCAGTAATTTCATGTAAAGCCTCGTTATTAGTATTGGCTAGCTGTGGTTAGGAAGCCAACCTCAATATAGTTAGAACAAGGCTAGAGGCAGATGATGTTGAAGCCGTGATTATTGGCTGATGATGATACTATTAGGGTTTAATGTACAATCATCAGCCTGTCATAACGGGTGAGGTCGCGTGAACAGGGTGTCCCAACTCTGGAATCTAAAAGACAATTAAATGAACAGGTAGTTTTCGGTCAGCTCGAGATTCTTTATTTCTGTTCTACCCAAAGCGGGGACTCTTGTGATGATTTGACACTCCAAAAATAGTTAGGGAGTAGGTCTACTGCAACAATACACCCACTTTTCGTGAATGAAATACCGTTTAATTTGATCCAAATGGGTATATGATCGTATCCACCATGGCCATAAGGTATGTCCTAAAATTGATGTCTGAACACCTACAGACCTGTAATATGTTCATATTCGCTTGACATCACAATAAGGAAATTGAATCGTCGGGGATCGACGCCATTTCCCGAATATCTGCCTTTGCGAGTGATTGGATTGGTTCTCGCTCCGGGGTAACCAGATATCTAGGATGTAGATCAAGGTTTATTTTTAAAGTGGATTTATTTTTGATGTGATACCTGTTAAGAGACTGTTAGGTTAGAGATAACGTTGAGCTTTTAAAATTCGATGGTTTATTTTTACTTCAGTACGCTTTTTACGACGGTTATACGTCTAATAAATGAAACACAATCAAAAGTTACGGTTCTGTACTCATAAGAGTAAATTGAGGAGGAGGAGGAGCTTTGCCAGCCTTTAATATTATCTATTTAAGAAAATAGACAAAAACATACTTTGCCTATGGTTGTTTTTGTTCCCCACACATTTCTTCTGTACAGTGGCCGTTTACAAATAAAACGTAAAACAGAGAGAGACTGAGGTTAGACGTAGAAGAAGACCACATTTCACCCGTTCATTATGTTTAAATCCCATGAAACAATTGGAAAAAAAATATAAAAACAGTTTTTCCTGTGACATCATCAAATAGAGATAAAATTATCCCATAACTTTCTGAACACGACATCTTCCGACGGATCGCTATTTTAAAGCACATGGAATTGTTTTCATCCTCGTTTCTCTGATACCTTGGTACCGTACCGAACAATTATTTGGCATCGTGATGGAATTTGAGCCGATTTGCATGGAATTGTGGATAATTATGGACGTTGAGAAAACCTGATCTGATTGCTATGGAACTTATTATTGGCGTTGTGTATTGGTATTATTTGAAGAGTTTCCCTGTGGCTTTAGATTTTGTTGTTATAAAAATAACTATAGTTTCAATTATTTTTGTCAATGAAACAGACTCGTCGCTTCACTTAATTTGAGTGAGTGTTCATTAAGAAAAGTGCAAGTTGTAAAGATATGAGAGACAAATCATTAGCTTTCTGCTTTTATTTCATTTTACTTGGGGTCGGCTCAACACGTTTTCTCCCATTCTCCTATGTCGAATATCACAGCAATATTTACTCCTGTTTTTCTTTCATTCCACACACTCTATCTGTCTGTTCGTCTTCGTTGACCTTTAGTTTCCTCTCCATCGACAAGATAAATAACGAATAGTCGAATCATTTGTCTTAATTCTTTCAGATGCATAAATAATCCGTAGTCTGATAGTTTCTATCTCAACTTCGCAAAGACTAGTTTGTATTCTTTCTCATCATTTTTATGATAGCACCATGGACACCCTTCTAAAATCTGTAGTGTAGAGTTGTTTTTCACGTATTCTGTTACTGTAGTGGTCATAATATATTACAGGTTATTGTATTCACCATTGTCCTCTTATTTTGGAGATAAATCTCTTATCGCACTCTCAAAGATAATGATCTCAAAATCAATTAGTACTAATACCTTGCTCTAATTCTCAGGCGCGTTCCCAAAATTACAAAAACTCATATTAGTTGTGTCGCAACCCATTGTGGGATATAATTGTATCGTCGTGGCCTCACAGCGCGTGCAGTGAGCGTTACTCACGAATTTAGTGAGGTCACTTTCACAATGATGCGTTGCTTTTAAAATGGGTGAAGAGGCTTTTGGGTAATAACTTAAAGCTATGCGATATTATTGTTCCTTGATAAATGATGAGTTAGAAATGTTCTCAAGTGGCAACCATAGATTGGAAGACATCGCCAGGCGTCCCACGATGTGGATGACATCGTGAGAGTCGCACGCAGCCGATACTGGCAAGTGGAGGATTCCATTCGGCGTGGTGGTCTAAGAGGGAGGCCCTTTTTTCAGTAGTGGAAGGCTTTCGGCTGATGGGGGTGATGATGATGTTGTTGGCAGAGCACCTGATTCACAGTAAGCTGGTGGAGTGATAGTTGATAGCAGTCTGAGTAGTATGGTTAAAGATTCCTCACTCCCCATTTAGAAGCCTCTTGTAGGATCCTCTATCCAGAAGTGTATGTGGTTTGATAGATGTTGCCAAATAGTCAACAAAGGATGAGAAATCCACGTACATTTAAATTGTCACTTACGGGATATCTTCCGTGACTAATTATTTGTTTGAGTTCCCGATTTTTTGACGTTATTAACCCGCGTCATGGCGTTTGCAAATGCAGTTACAAACCGTCATAGCTTTAAACAGAGTCTAAGTGCACTAGGAGAAGCCTCTGCCTGTCAGTTGACAAATATGGGATGATGGATGATGATGATGACAGAAATGCAGGCAATACCTTGACAAGATTTAAAAAAAAGTAAGTTTTGCAATGCCATTAATATCAGTATGACAATATTGAGAACTATGATTACATTTTTTATTGAGAACGGTTTCATATCATCCATAACAATAATGTTCCATGAAGACAAGACAAATTAACTTAACCTCGGATCCCATCCCATATTTATCAAGTCCCAACCAACCACGCAAACTTTTTCCTCCATCTTCGCACTTACACAGAAAAACGAAGCAGAAACAATAATAGGATAATGTAAGATTAATTCGCCACTTATTGCGAGCCACATGATATATTATTAAACTGTAACCATCTGGGAAAGCTGCGGTTTTTAGGGTTCCGTTCCCTATACAGGAACGAAGTGGCGCTAGACGACTTCTAAGCTCTGTCTTTTTCCCACACTGGATTTACTCTTGCTTTAAGACGTCACGTCATGGTAGGCCACTAGTGCTCCACATTAGGTTTGGATCAACGAACTGAAACACTTGGGGAGACGCGGGATGATGCAGGTTGACAGTGTCAACGGTTTTCTATTCCTAAGGCTCCGCTGTCTGTTTGTCTGTCACAGGATTGTATCTTCAAAACATTAGGACCACACTAACGGGAAATGCTGTTATTTATCGTGTTAATTGATGCTTATACGAACATTTAAAGACTATTATCGAGAAAAT
The DNA here is from genome assembly GCA_954870645.1 of Agrotis clavis. Taxonomy (NCBI): domain Eukaryota; kingdom Metazoa; phylum Arthropoda; class Insecta; order Lepidoptera; family Noctuidae; genus Agrotis; species Agrotis clavis. The sequence goes on from OX940925.1 coordinate 1,970,461, forward strand.
CAACGACAAATGACGTTAGTGTGGCTAGACACTTGACAGTGCTCGCAGCATTGCCATTTGCAATGTTTTACTGTACGGAGTAAATAAGCTTTCTTTCTTTTTTCTATCTATGTTTCCTTTTTTTCTTCTTTTATCTCCCACAAAAAACGAATCTATTTGGTCGATTGATTTTTTTTTGTACGGAACCATTACCTTCTGTAAATCATATCTCTTGGGAACGGATCCGAGTCCTATTTTAGCGAGGAAATCATCTCGCAGCCTCCCGAGATCTTGAGATATGAGTAGCGTTGCCAAACGAAGTGGGATGAGATGAGAAATGGCTAAAAAGTATAGGTAATAATTTTATTAAAAGTTCAGTGATCGTTATCAAAGATAGGAGGGAAAACGGTTTAATCAAGAAGTTATAGTTAGAAGTTACTTTTGTACGTAAAGAAGTTTAGAATATGAAGATATTTTTCTACTAATAAATATTTATCAGCTTTAGTAACTAAGTACTGGCTGATTTAACTATAATCCCAAGCACGGACAGCTTGAACTTGCAAAATTAATAAAGTCTTTTACAAATTGTATCAATAGATGCCTCTGCTTTCGTAGTAATAAAGGGAAATTATTTTTGGTGAGACAGGCAACTCAGTGATAGTCTTAAAAGTCTCTCAAAACTTTACCTATGCATGCTGTAATGCGAAATGATGTGTCACTACGTCTTGTACACTTTAGTGGTGAACTAGTTGCATCATTTCGCGAATCTGTATTCATTATTCTCTATTACGGAGTTGCCTGTGTCACCAAATAATCTCCCTTCACCCTATAGGGAAAAGGTCTAAGTTTACTTTTTTGTTATTTTTGCCTTAGTTTACCAATTAAATTTATTGTTTTTTTTTTTCTTAAAGTTGCCTCGCACGTGGAATTATTGATTCCTGTATTATGGATACTTTTACTCGCATACACAAACAGCCAGGAGATGTCCACATCTCCTCTCCGCTTATTGACAGACGCTTATTACAGACATCTGATTGGTTATTCAAACACCTCTCCTCTTCTCTCCGCTTTGGTGGATACCAGGCCTTATAGGTGGATCGAACACATTTTCTCACTCGTGCTGTGTCCCTATAAAATTCATATCACTAGCATATTAAAAACATACATATTAATAAGAAAGTTTCTATTTTCGTATCAAGCCTCGAAGGAACGCATCGGATCTCGCGTTCTGAAGTCCCGTAGTCTGAAGACGTTGCACATCCCTAAAGGTGGTACAAGTTATTTATATCGCGATCATTCCACGATAAATATAACGTGGACAGTTCTATTTTAGACACATGATAGATTAGCTGAAACTGAGATTTTCTTGAGGATTTATGCTATAATTGCTGTTAGTGAGGTTTACGGATCAGTATGAGAATATGTGAGTTTTCATGTATGTATGTAAGTTTTCACTGCAAAAAGTTTTACCTCACACATTATTATTTTATTGTGCGCACAGCTAAGGAGTAGCAAGCTGAAATGTAATGAAACAAGACTAAAGAGCGCTATCGATATATGGTGGACATTCCTCTGGGGTACGTACAAAGCGTTTTGCCAATACCTTCATTGTACGCACAGCTAAGGATTGGAATTCCCTGTCGGGGTCTGCATTTCCTCAAAGCTATAACCTTTGAGTCTTTAAGTCAAGAGTGAATAGGTTATATCTAGGTAACCGTCCTTCACCGGCCAAAAGTCTGCAGGTTACCATGACCTTGGAACGTAATTGGCAATAGAACGTGGTGGAATCTTAGTCAGTAAGAGTCTGACAGTCCCTTCAACCCCACCCAGGGCTTGAGGACTCATTTGATAATTCTACCAACTCAAAAAATGGTAGACAATGGGGATGGCAACTGGGAAACGAATGGCGCTAGTATAGCTTGTTCCAAGCATCGTCATTACTTCAAATCTTATAGGTACTTCAAAATAGTACTACCTCATTGGTCGGATTAGGACTTAGCTATGGTCGCGCCATCTACAATTAGCTTTGACCGGCCTTCCACAATTTAGACTCATCTTCTCAATATAGCGCTAGGAAGCTCAAACTTATGATGGGATGAACTATTGTTGCAATCAGTAAACTTTAATGCCATAAATCTGTCATAGGCGATCGTGTTAAGGCCTAATCCCTCAAAAACTCAACAAATACAAATAGCCCTAACTTTCTACCACCCATCATCGGGTAAACACGACCAATTAAAAGTGAATTATCCCCACAAGCAACCGCCAACAGTAATCATCCGGAAACATCGCACAACCTTGAACTTACAGACAAGACAAGTTTATACCAAGTTAACAACTTTATTTTGACCTTTAACTCAAGCAAAAACCTGCCCTAAACAAGAGATATAAGAGTTATTACAACCGCATAAACAAGACAACTTTTATTCTACATCGACAAACTAACAATTACAGTCAAATCAAGATAAAATATTACCTATTGTAACAACGATAAGAGTGATGGTAAATGCGTTTCTGTTCTGGTAAATAGTTCAATGGCTCGAGTAAAAAAGTAGTATGCCATACCGTGGGTTCGGTCACGCAAAGTTATTGCAACTTGTATTGTTTCGATTTGTTTATTTTTTATTATTTATTGTTAACTATTTAGTTCAGTTTTTGTGAGAGAATCTATTTGTGTTTTAGTTAGAAATTCTTGGAAGATAAGTTACTGGGGTTTGTGTTTTTCGTGTACTGTGGTGGGAAATTTTGTTTGTAAGGTTGAAACTACTGGTCGCGAGATCGTAAAGGGCTATTGAAAGGCACTGTGGATTTTAGCCAGTACGAGTCTGATAGTCTCACCCACCCTGGCCGGGGTGGGTGGACTTATTTGATGATTTTACCACGCTAAAAAATAGGAAACTACTGCTAAAGTGGTTCCAAATGTCGGTAAAATTCACAAGAATATGCAAAAACTAATTGAACAATGCGCTTCTGTAAGATTAAGCCCCCAAACCCTGAGACAGAAGAGATGAAACCTGTCTTCCCTTATATTTGGTTTGGCTTCCAGTGTAACTAGAAGCAGCTGAATAGTTACAGTAATTAACAAAGATCAAAACATCGAAAGTATTACCTACTCAAAGTTTCAATCAAACTTAAAAAATAATCTCCGAAAGATTTTAGACGAGACTAGTCTTCAAAATTAGTTGCTTTAAATTAATGGCATCTAAGTTCAAATCGTGCATGAGGAAGGCGAGTAATGGGAAACTCGCCGTCCGATCATGGACCATGCCCAGGTCGACGGCGCGTTGCGTTGCTCGCGCGCTTCAAAGACCTGACGGGGCCCCCTTAGAGGATCAAAGCCTGCTAGGGTACTGTGGCATCAGGTAATCGTTACCCTGGAATCACCGTGGATTTCAGTCAGTAAGAGTCTGACAGTCCCTTCCGTCTCGCCCCGGGCGGGAGGACTCTTTAGATGATATTATGTAGCACGATAAAAGAAAATCTTAGTTCAAATAGACGGAGTAGTAGAATCGTTATATAGATAAACCGGTTTCTGACTTAACTAAACGCGAAATTAGGCATAGCAAAAAATCGCAATAAAAATAATTACAGAAACAAAGGGGGAATAAATCAGACAGATCAGTAACCTTAGCACGAGTTTTCACTCTTTTACTTAACAGCGTCTTTCCAGTATTTACAACTTTTCTTGTGTGAAAAAATGGAACAGCGCCTGTGGTGTGCGAAGAAGGAACAAATTTTTTCCTTGAAAATTGTCAATTTGAAATTGTCAAAGTTCCAGTTTACTTTACGTCTCAAATACTGAAAACTCGTGCTAAGGGTACTGTTTTAAAAAGGAAAAAGTCTAAACCCACTTCAATATCTCAATTAACAAATTCTTTAACCAGTAGGGCTAGGGGAGCAAGCGTAAAGATACTTTGTTAAGGCCGCATATTCTGAAAGTTGGCAACGTCGCAAAAAGCTGTCAAATATTTACAAGTTTTAATTAATTTGGCAAATTTTCTGATATGAAAACAAGAAATACCGCTCTGTAGTGCACTAAAAAAATGATATAGGAATGAAATTAAAACACTGAATTTGATGTTGTAACCGTTTCAGGTGTATAAAAGGCATTTGGAAAGCTTCCAAATGCTTTTTTTTTTACATCTAAAACTATATATTCGGTGTAACGATATTAATTATTGCATTCCCTTATCATTTTTTAGTGCACTACAGAGCCTTATTTCTTATTTTCATACAGTAACAATGCTAAATTAATTAAAACTTGTTAATATTTGACAACCATTTGCGACGTTGCCAACTTTCGGAATATACGCTCTTAAAGGAAGTAGTTTTATTAAAAATGTCTGACAGTCCGTTGGTCAAGTGGTGGTAAATGCGACTGCTGGCTGTGAGTTCGTGGGATACAATAACCAAGATAAATTCTTTCTTCACTGTAGCCTAGGTCAGAAGTAAAAGAGGCAAAGTCGATGGTGTGAGCTTACCCAGAAGAAGCCTCATAGTGGCAATGTCTATGACTAAGCCCCTTCGTACACTAGGCGACGCAAGTCTCCGATACCTTACGATTTTGGTATTCATTGACGCGTGCTTGTGTTCGAACCTCTATGGGTTTGTATTGCGATAGCTGCTTGGATACCGAAGTCGTAAGGTATCGGAAACTTGAGTCGCCTTGTGTACGAAGGGCCTTAGAAATACCCAGTTCTTCCAGGTCTATCTATTTTGGTCTGACGCCATCATCATCAGCCTATAATGTTCCGTGAGAGGGATTGGGCCATAATCCACCACGCGGGCCCAGTGCGGATTGGTGGATGTCACATGTCTTCGAATTTTTGGTTCTAGGACATGCCGGTTTCCTCACGATGTTTTCCTTCACCGTTTTGAAAGCATTGGTGATGAAATAAATTACACAAAGTAATGCGCCTGGCGGGGTTCGAACCCACGACCTACAACTCGTAACTCGGGACCGATACCACTGGGCCACCACTGCGCCTGTTGGTCTGACGTCAACTGAATAATATACCTACTACTAACACAACGATAGTTTTTATCCCGATTTTATGTTCCCGTGGGATCATTTCCGATTCGTAGCGGGCGGAGCCGCTGGCAACAGCTAGTATTAAATAATATCTGGATCCGGTTGGTAACAATGTATGAGTGTTTTAGGACTTTTAGGTGATATTAAATATTCAAGCAGCAATTATGGCGGCATACAATTATTTACAAGGTAAGGGTCGGTAGCGTATTACTTCACTTTTTTGGAGGACCACTCGTGTTTACGGACGGTTTTATATTTTTCTTTGTTTTGGAATTACTCGTATTTACTGACAATGGTTCCAGTTTTCAATGGTTTTTAACTTATTTTTCATTTTGTTCGGATATCAGAGACTTTTTCTCATGAGCCAGCAAATTATATTTGGTCGCGGGACTTCCCAAATTACCGACTCTGGAACGTAAAGGGCTATTGAAGGACACCGGATTTTAGTCAGTACGAGTCTGACAGTCCTTCCCGCCCTGCCGTGGGAGGACTCATTTGACGATTTTACCTTAATAAAAAAAAGCAAATTATATTTGGCATGGCACGGTACATAAAACCAGTCATGCGGATGGGCGACTCGCCGTCCGATTATTGATCATGCCCGAGTCGACTCCGCGTCGTGTTCCCCGCGTGTCTCAAAGAGCTGTCAGCGATCTGACGGGCCCCCCTGAGAGGGCCAAAGCCTGCTGGGGTTGCAGGACTGTCATATTAAGTAACCGTGGCCCTATCCAACCGTAGAATTGGTATTATGGTTAAAATATAAAGCTGCCTAAAGGTAAGCGTCCACAGGTCGGCATCATACGTATTGGACGCATCGCATCAAACGGATCTCTGTATCGGCAGCGATCGGATTGCCGACGCGAATATCAGCAATCGGATTGCCGATGCCACCTGTATCGCGTCCACTGATCGGCATTCCGTATGACGTCATCGGTACGCATCGCATGTAGGCATTGCCGATGAGCCGTTCGTACGATGCGGATCAGTGGACGCAGTTGTATGAGTGTTAATACAAGGCAAACTAAAATCCGTTACGTACGATACGTCCGATACGTGCGATGCGGACATGTGGACGCTTATCACTAATCAACCATAGAACATTAGTTTTACATTTTACATAAATAATTGAATTATGTACTATTATACGAAAGACGATATTTCATTCATGAAACAACGGAACTACAAAAGAACTTTATCCAAATAACACACGCACATTTAATTTCCCTCCATTATTCATGAAAAAGTTACACTAACACAAAGCTAATTATTGCCTCTATTTTTTTCAGGTCTTGTCGGGGCGGCCGGTTACCATGGAAACGACAACTGAAACAAACCCCTGAAACCAACGGGTAAGTTCACGACCCAACCTAGATATACAAGTAGAGGTGAAGGTTGGAAATTAAGCGGAAATGGCGCTGACGGGTTGATAGTTGAATAGAAGAAGTTTTTATCGTCTAGTGATGGATTATTGCTTGAAGCGCGTGAATGGTTACGTTATTGCGGGTAAAAATGTTTTTATAGTATTTTTAAAGAATTTTCGAAAAGCTAATGACGGTTTTCGTAAGCTAATGGGCGTCAAATATGTTTGGTCAGAAGCCGAAACGTTGCCATTAAATGTGGCAAAGATGTGACTCTTGGGATCATACCAAACAGCTGACATTTTCATAGCTAAAAAATAAGCTAGCTAGTTAGAAGTTCTGTACATATGTATTAAGAGAAAAAACAAGTCTACCAAAATCTCAAATTCTACAAAAAATACTTTTGTCTGTTTGTATAAATGAAGGAGAGACGAATGGACAGACAGACAGTTTAATCAAGTAATGATTTATGGTCCCTGCTTCAAGACCTCGAAGAGGCTTAGTTTTTCTGCTACAAATATTCTGGGTATGTACTTAAATGTAGTACAATAGTACACTTATACAGACGCCAGCTTACTCTGATCCATCATGTAATACAATAGTTTTGTACTTATGTATGTACGCCAGCACATAAAAAAAAAACTAACCCAATCTGTTAAATTTCCCCTTTTAAGAACTTTGTTTCTTTTTTTTTTAACGTGGTAGAATCATCCAATGAGACCTCTCCCACCCAGGGAAAGGCAGGAGGAACTGTCCGAATTGTACTGACTAAAATCCACGATGTCCTTCAATAGCCGTTTTTGTTCCGGGGCCACGGTTACTCGTTAGTCTCGCGACCCAGGCAGGCACGAACCTTACTTTGGAATAACGATAGAATTTTTTTGGAGATTTTGACATATTTGGGTAGGTTTTTTATGTGCTAGCATCTTTGCTATATCCCCGTTGTCACTGCATGTTATTGGGACTGAAACTTCAATATTAACAATATCAATAAAGTAAGTACTTAATTACTTAAACCCAGGAGTGGGACAGAGCAGGATAGAAAAAAAAGTACTTAAAGCTTTAAATGAGACTTCAAAATCAAGTTTTTTATTTCCATTTTACACGATCGATGATTTCCAGATCAAACTATTGCAAATTATACTGGATACCACTTACCTGGCCTCCCTTAATGTATTCTTAAGAAGCAATTTTATTTGAAGATCATTAATTCAAGAGATTTCCAAGTAGAGCGAGAGAAACCGAATAATTTCATAGTCCATTTGAAATTCAAAATGATGACTGTAGAGATTAAGCAAATTGATACATTTACGTTGAATTGTGAGTTGTTTGATATTTTCGCAATGGAAAAACATGGATTCTGTTTTCAATGTTACTGAAAACATGATCATAGGTAAATATGTATAAATTTATGATTTCGAGAAATCCAATTTTTAAGTTTCAATCCAATATTTATGTTTGATATAACTTTACCAATACAAAATTGTCTGAATTTTACTACTAGAAACAGTTTTTCAAGACTTTTCCTCATCTTATTTTTTTTTTTGGTAGGCGCGGGCGGCGACTAATAGGCGACTCGCTGTCTGACCATGAACCATGCCCGGGTCGACGGCGCGTTGTGTTCCACGCGCACCTCAAAGAGTGTCAGCATAATGACGGGGCCCCCCTCTAGAGGACCAAAGCCTGCCGGGGACTTACCGAATTACCGTGACCCTGGAACGTAAAGGGCTATTGAAGGACACCGTGGATTTTAGTCACACGAGTCTGAAAGCACCTCCCGGAGACTCTAAAAAAGTGGCATCTCGCAGGTCATCCTAGAGGAGTTTGTGAGCTGCTTAACCGGACTTTTCTGGTCTTTTATAAACAATCAATTTTTATTGTATTCAACTTGCAATGCCTTACATAGGTGTAATTGTCTCTCCCATAGCCTTCCACTTTCTTTTGTATGCGTAAACAAAACAGTACAATACATTAATTCAATAAAATAACCAAAAGTACTCTACCATATTCCACAAACATACCATTGACCAACTTGCTGGCACTTGTGGCAATAGACCACAGATCATATTTGCACACACACACGTGGCTGAAAAATGAGGCCACGTCCTAGCAGTGCCATTCGTACAACTGAATAAATATGAGTTTTCAATGGAAGACTCCTTGGAAAAAATTTGGCATTGAGGAGATCATTTTATAAACTTTTATAAAGTGGTCGTACGAGTAGCTCAATTTAAAAATTAACACAACATGACAAGGATGTGCATTCAAGTTGACTACATTGCGGTATTTGTTTGCTCAACGGAATGCATGCAAATTCTTGCATGTCTAAATAGGGCTTTAAGATTTTCTTTTTGGGTTATAAAACTCTTGGCGTAACAACAGAAAACAAGCAATCATAATTTATATAACTATGACTGTAAAGAAAATAGTTGCGTATAGTCGCGTATTTAAACTGTTGATTTTTTTTTTAACATTAGTTTTAATGGCCCTTGATTTGAAAGCATCTGCAAATATCCTGTAGGTATACCTCTCACGGCTCTTTAACAATTCTAAGAACGTTTGAAGATCAAAATCGCCTTCGCATCATTACCATTCTCAAACACTCACACTCTAATTGGACCCCAATGAATATATCACCATGGCAACTTCAATATCAATTACAAGTATTACCATTCATATTTAATTTCAGAGATTTCCCAAAGAAAACAAGTTTTCAACTTAAATAAATTACCTATTTAATAAAGTATTAGACAGAAAGGAATTTAATACACTGCTAAATACGGTTTTTAATGGGTCCCTTCGTACTAATAAATTATTAAGTTTAAGACTAAGAAATACAGGGACACCTGAACCTCTAGAGAAAATAATTAAACAGCCACAACCGTGTCAATTTTGAAGGCCAATCTGATGTAAAGGTATTGATTTTTATTTTGTAAAACCTTTTAGAAGGATTCTTTTGGTAGGCATTCAGTGTATAAGCCTCTAAAAAGATGTTTCGTCAATTTTTAAGAGGTTTTTAATCTTCAGTGATCGGCTTTTAAGCCTCATTTATAGGAGAAAAGTGTCTGTTGTTGGTTGTCACCATCATCTTCCGTCCTTTTATGGCCCTGATCTGCCCATTTCTGCGCCCCTCCAAGGTCACACACAGTGCCTGTGCACCGTTGGTACACCCCTGGTTTCGGCACTGGCTTAGCGATATTTGAAAGCCGGCGTTTCAGGAGATTTGTGGCGTTTGTGACGTCCTGGTTTTCATATGAAATACCTACGAAACACTCGCAGACGGAGTCACGGGCAACAGCTAGTACGACAATAAAGCATAACACACTACATGACGCTATGACCACAACAATAATGTTGTAACGTTATGGTCGTCAACCCAGTTCCCAGGCTATGAGGCAACGCTATAATTGTGGACCGCGAAACTTTCGGGTAGGCCATGTAGTGTGCGCGGTTTTTAATGTAGGTACTAGGTAGTTCGCAGTTTTATGGTTGAGTATGTCGTAAGGGTTTGGCAAGAGGGTAGAAATTGAGGAAACCAGTGAAAACCTTGATTACAGCTTATTATTTTATGTACAAATATAAACACATACCTTTTTTTTTTACGATCCTATTTTTGATCGTAAATGATTAGCTGACGAGTACCCCCGCCATAATTATGTGGAGCGAGAGGGACACCTTGTTCTTTCACGTGCTCTTTGCGTTCCAGGGCCATGGTACCTTTTTCCTTCTACGACTCTTACATACTCCATTCGCCTTGTCGACTTTCATACGTTTCATTACAAAAGCATTATGGTTTGCGTGTACAGTCCGCGTCATGATGTGGTTAACACCCTAAGAAGCACCTATGCTTCTGGGGTAACCAATTGATGAAGCCCATCGTACTAAATCATCATCATCATTAGGTCCACTGCTGAATATAATTCGCCACTTCCATCCATCGATAGCCCACGACTCTCGAGCCCACGATGTCGTCGGTCCACCTAGTGGAAGGCCTACGCTGCGTCTTCCGGTCCGTGGTTGCCACTCGAGAACTTTTCTTTCCCATCACTTATCAGTTCTACGAGCGATGTGGCCTGCCCATTGCCACTTCAAGTTGCAATACGAGCTTTGTCTGTGACACTGGTTCTTCGCCGAATATTCTTGTTCCAGATTTTATCCCGCAAAGAAACTCCGAGCATAGCTCTCTCCATTGCTCGTTGAGTGACTCATAGCCTTTCTAAAAGGCCAACAAACAAAGGTCAACGTACTGACAGCTTCAGAGAAATCTCACCCCCTTGAGTAGTTATGTCACTGACGAAAGGGGTGAGTTTTCAATGAAGCTTTTTGGAACGAAGTTTCTTATTGCGCGTTGTGAAAGGGGGCTAGACGGAAAAAATTCTTACGAAAAGTTGTCACGACACTTTTTGGAACGAAATTCCTTATCGCGCGTTGCGAAAGGGTGCTAGAGCTCAAAGAGTGGAGTGGGGTGGAGTGGAGTGGAGGGGAGTGGAGTGGAGCGGATTGGAGCGGAGCGCGGAGCGAGCGGATTGGAGCGGAGTGGAGCGGAGTGGAGCGGAGTGGAGCGGAGCGCAGCGGATTGGAGCGGAGCGGACCGGAGCGGAGTGGAGTGGAGTCGCGACGATTATTCTTGTTGAGTGTTTACAGTAACTTCGTTCCATCCGGGTGTCCCTTGACACCTCTCAAGTTTTTTTTAAATAATATTCCACAACTATCACACAACGCCATCTAGTCCCAAGCTAAGCAGAGTTTGTGTTATGGGTACTATTAGACAACTGATAAACATACTTGTATATTTCTAAATACATACATATTATAGACAAATTACACCCAGACACAGAACAAATGATCGTGCTCATCACACAAACATTTTGTCCTGGGTGGGAATCGAACCCACGACCTCCGGCATAGCGGTCAGGGTCGCTAACCACTAGACCAACAGGCCTGTCATACTAAGTCTGAGTACACTTGAGATTTTCGACAGCAGCTAGATAAAATGATGTCCTATGAGCAATAACGGTAAAAAAAATGTCTTGTAAATCGTAAAGGTTAAGTCAATCCTGTTGAAAGTTGTTAAAGAAATACGAAACTGTATTAAAGCGATTTCCATTTGCCCTTTAAGATTCCAAATATTTCCAAATACATTTTCACCGTCGTAACTTCGTAAATCTTTATTCTTTTCCATTACTTTTCGAAGAATATTCAAATGATCTTGAATCTCCTGGTCGTTATGACAACTTAGTACTTTTCGCGGTTTTGTATTCGTTTCCCCGTAGAAAGTAGGCACAATCGATTAGTATCTATTTATCAAAGTTTTGAGTCTTAATCCTAACGCAATATAATAAATGCGAAAATGAATTTATTACATTTGATGCTATGATTAACTACTTCTTTTTGCATAAAATTTAAAGAAGGAAAAATCTGGGAGAAGACGATTGAAGTCGGGGTTAAAAGCTTGTTCTGAATTACGTAACACTGTCTTACTCCGTAAATTATGGTCGCAATTTTGATTCAGATATTATCTTGTAGGTAACTAATCAAACGCCTAATTTTCTCATTCTAATCTCAAAGGCCTGGGTAGGAAGACTCATTTGATGATTATACCACGCTAAAAAGCATGAAAGTCTCCCAATTTTAAGCAGATTGAAACACGGATCGGGATTTGGATTGAGTTACCTACTCAATATTAATTTAGGGCGATCGGCAATCAGTCATAGTTATACAACGTGTAACGTTAAATGCGCAAAACCTCTCGTGGGGTAACTCAGCCCATGTTACTGAACAATGTTTGTTCTAAGACTTTTGGAAATTCACAAAAAAAAAAGTATTATTTTGGTTTTTCATACAAAATGAGAAATTGATCAGGCCCATCAGTATGAAAAATCGTATTTTTTTTCTGAATTTCCAAAAGTCTTAGAACAAACATTGTTCAGTAACATGGGCTGAGTTACCCCACGAGGGGTTTTGCGCATTTAACATTACACGTTGTAGATAATGTGTGCAGAAAACTCTTTGCTTTTGAAACTATTATTATTATTATTATGAGCCTACGTTGTCCCACTGCAGGGCAAAGGCCTCCCTTCCCTCTTTCCATCTCTCGCGATTTAATGCGAGTGTAGGCTGAAACTACCTGTAACAAAATTCATAGGTACATGGTAGATACCATTACCCGTTCAAAATAAATAAAAACATTAGGACCTGACTACCTGTATTACAAAAACAGTGCGAACGGCCATCATCGTCATCAATCACACTTGTTTTTCTCTCGCATCATATTATGGTTAAGCCTGCCCTAATAAATGACCGGTTGACGACATACCTCTGAACGAGGGGTGTTTCGAACGAGGGGTGTTTCAACTGAAGACACGGTGAGGCACCGTGTTTATACGAAGGTGTGAAAAATCGACACGGTAAAATTCTGTGTTGATTTTTTCGATTGTGGTTGAAGAATTTGGTGGTAATTGTTAGTGGTATTGAATTTTTGGTGTAAACAATTGTTGAATAATGAAATCATTGAGATTAATGATCATTTTACTATTTTTTATTTAAGTTTTAAAACTGACATGGACACGAACGAACACTATCTATAAAAAAATAAATTTAATATAATCCTGGCACCTACCAATAAAATTAAATTAAAAACGATTAAAATCTTATAATTATCATATTTTCTAACCTTAGCCCAATGAAATTATTTAAGTCCTCCCCTCTGGACGTTTTTAATTTTATTGTAGTCATACGAGTATATTATGTAGTGGACATTTGCTAAGTTTTTGCTTAAAAATGTTTCGTAAAATCGTATGTACTCCGGAGATTAACAAGAGTTGTGGATTTATAATCCTATTATTATCATCTCTTGGGTTCCATGGCCCCTAAATCCCCTTTTCGTTTTCAACTGGCTGTAAAGTTCATATACAAACGTGGTTTTCCATCAACACTAATATTACAAAGAAGAAAGGATTTGAATTTTGTGTTTTTATCTGAGGTAAAATGAAAATCGATTTTAAACATTCTTTCATCAATAAAAAGTTATATCACATTCGACAAAGAGTCGGGCGGATATATTTTTTTTAATATTTTTCTAGTCTTGGTTTTGAACAAACCTGTGATACTCGTATATTCAGCTTATAATCAGTCCAGATATGTAAAATTTTTAATAATTTAATTTCTCTGAAATACTGGAAAAATATTTAGCTCTCAATATTTCGGTAGTAGTTGAAAAATCGGTAGATTCTATACCACTGAGTCTTCCTTACTTAGACAGATAGACGAAAAACTAATACGAAAAAAAATACTGAAGACGTGTCCTGAACCAAGTTCAAGGAAAATCTGTTTTATATTGTAATAAGCTTACTCGTGTACAAAATACGAGTATGTACAGACGCCAGCAGGTCAACCTACCCGAATCTGTAAAATTTTGCCAGTCGAACGATAACCTTCTTGTTTTGTGATAAAGTAGAGAATCTGCTACAGAATTCTGACAGATTGTGGTAGCTTGATGTGCTGAGAACTGTACAAAGTCTAAGATAAAAAAAAATAAAAACCAACTCAGCCTAATATTACTGCCAAATGTCACATAATTAAAAGTCTCTCAGGACAATAAAAGAAAAAGCGTCGCTGAAAAACTACGGTCACAGACATTGTAAGACCTCGACCTAGATCATCGAAACAACGAACAGAAAATAACCTATTTACATAAAATTCTTCAAGAACTTCATTATAATTCAGTACTTAAACATTTCTTCTTTCAAAACTGTAATTAAGTGTTTCTGACTTTTTGAAAAGAGGCTCGTGGCTAAATAATAACATTACTTAGGTTGGTCTGTGAATGGGTGACCAATTTCCATTTATTATAGCGAGTTCTCTCCGTGCCTCGGAAAGCACGTAAAACCGATAGTCCCGGCTGTCATTTATGGATCTTTGACAGTCGTCGTTACTGTTAATTAAAAGCTCGAAAGTTTGAGAACCAGTTTTACGAAGAGGAGTATTTCCGAGGTATCGTAATACCCAATTACTGGGTTGTGAAGGTCAGATAGGCAGTCTCCGTGTAAAATACCGAAATTCAGCTGAATCCGGTTCGACTGTAAGCCGACCCCAACTCAGTAGGGAAAAAGCTAGGCTGAAATTTGACTAGAATATTAACTCATTCATTATCAACAACGTGACTCAACTATCTATCTCATTGTCAAACCCCATTAATCACCCAAGCATTGACCTTAAACTAATTAAAATTTCCACACAAGGACACTGTGTTGTAATAGGAAAACACTGTCCTCGCGTCTTACTCTAATGCTCCCCATCTTTCACACTCTCGGATTTCGTATCCCTCTATCCTTGTTCCCCGCAGCATCCGTATCGATCGGATAGGCAACCTTGACCTTGAGAGCGGGGCATACAATGTCCCCCGACCTTGTACCATGAAACTGCGGGGTGTAAGCGATGTTGTGAACGGTAATGGATGTCGCTTTGTATTTTAGTACGGGTATGTCCGTGATAAGGCGAGATGATTGCTATAATGGTGGGTTTAGGATTGTAGTTTGTGTTTTGAGAGAATAGTATTATCTTTAAGGATAAAAGGGTGAGAATACTGTGAAATATACTTAAAGAGATTTTACTCGCTTAAGTCCCGGTTGTAAAGATTTAGTCTCCGAGTACGGAACCCGTTTATTCAGCCGGAATTACGGGCGTTTCCTACTCTCCGTGTCAATTACGGATATTTATAAGATTGAAGGCCCTACCACGATTTATCACGTTTTTAAGACGCAAACGGGATGTTTGACGTTAATTTGATGGATTAAATTAGTTCCTCGTTCATACACTATAAAGAAAATCATATAAGGAGCGACCCGTGCTCCACTTAGTTTCTCCACCTGGGTGGAGCACGAATAAGACTTCTACGAAAAAAATACGTGTGGCACTCTGGGACTGCCGCGGTAAAGCTATTGCATGGCATTTTTATCAACCTATGCAATGTTTTTTTTATACGTGTGGCACTCTGGGACTGCCGCGGTAAAGTATTCTATGAGTGGCGCGTGGAGGCGCAGCGCCGGGGCGTGACCCCGCCGCCTCGTGAAGTCGAGGCGCGGCGGGAAGAGCTCCGGCGCGATCTCAGGGCAGTATGGAGGGGACGACTATCGCGACCGAAGGCCGGGCGCGGCAATTGCGGCGGTAAGACCCCTCTTTGAGGAGTGGCTGGAGAGACGTCACGGCGTCCTGACCTATCGGATGACGCAGGTCCTCACCGGACACGGAAGTTTCGGGAGGTTCCTGTGCCTGATGGGGAAGGAGGAAACGCCCGGGTGCCACCACTGCGAAGATCGCCCGGAGGACACAGTAGAGCATACGGTGCAAGACTGCCCCGCTTGGGCGCACCGACGTGTCCTCACGGCGGCGATAGGCGGAGACCTCTCGCGCCCGGCATTGGTTGCGGCCATGCTGCGGGGCGAGACGGAGTGGGAAGCGGTCTCCTCCTTCTGCGAGGCAGTAATGTTCGTGAAGGAGGAGGCGGGCCGCTTGAGAGTGAGGACAGCGTCCTCCCTCCGCCCCAACCGCAGTGGTAGGCGCCCGCGGCGTCGGACGTCAGCAGATGATCTCCGGCCACCGTAGGCGCGGGCATGCGGGCAGCGAGTAAAGGGCAACTCGCTGCCCGACCATGGACCATGCCCGGGTCGACGGCGCGTCGTGTCCCACGCGCGCCTCAAAGAGCGTCAGCATAATGACGGGGCCCCCCTCTCAGAGGGCCAAAGCCTGCCGGAGTCGCGGGATTATTTCCTTACCGTGACCCCGGAACATAAAGGGCTATTGAAGGACACCGTGGATTTTAGTCAGTAGAAGTCTGACAGTCCCTCCCGCCCTGCCCGGGGTGGGAGGACTCATTTGATGATTTTACCACGCTAAAAAAAAAAAGGTCAGCTACGTCAATCAAGCAAGAAAAATAAACACCGTGCCGACGTCTGCCGAACTGAAACGACGTTAAACGAGGGGTGCGGGGTGTTGTATCATATATGTATATCAGTTGGAGCATGGGAACCAAACTCTAAATGATAGGTCTCCATGCTCCACCCAGTTGAAGAAACTAGGTGAAGCACGAGTCCGCCCCCTATAGATTATTACCATGAAAAAATATTTTCACACGTCCGTACCCTCATAATATACCCCTGTTTATATACTAGTATTTCGGCAGCCGTAACACGTGTAAAGGTTATCAGGTAGAAAATGGCTTCTGTTATTTAGAAATATTATTTGGGTAAATGCAGGGTACCAAATAAAATACATATATGGTACAATTGAATTTTCAAGCCAAAGGGTGTAAACAGCGGGACTGTCTTAGCAGGATACCGTGGCCCTGCAACGTTAAGGGCAAAAGAGTTCATGGAAGGAATTGGGGCGCTTTTGCCCAACAGTGGGACAGCACAGACTAAGGAAAAGAAAACAAGAAGCAGCCATATAAAAGGCGTTTAGTGTTTCTGCGACGACTTTCTTCAGGTTCAAAATGGCGATAGCTTAAGTCAGTTCCTACATACATATACAACGTGTAACGTTAATAGCGCAAAACCTCTCGTGGGGTAACTCAGCCCATGTTACTGAACAATGTTTGTTCCAAGACTTTTGGAAATTCGCAAAAAAAAATTTGCTTTTTCATACAAAATGAGAAATTGCTCGTGCCCATCAGTATGAAAAATCATTTTTTTTTTTTTTGCGAATTTCCAAATGTCTTGGAACAAACATTGTTCAGTAACATGGGCTGACACGTTGTATACGACTTTCAAATAATAAAATATAGGAAAGCTTTCACAAATTTTCATAACGCCTTACTTACTTCCTTATGGGTTCCTGGAATTTGTTTTCCTGAAGAAAATAATAATAACAAAAAGATTTATCTTACACGTGTCCAACCCGGCTGTCTAACGATTCTCAAGGAAATTGTCATTATAATCACCTTTCAGGATGAAAGATCCCGTTAATTTGTAAGATATAAATCGTGAGAAGGATAAACCTTACTAAAACGTTTTTTTATTAGACGAGCAATCCGGCTGGGCTTCGCACGAGGTAACAAAGGCCTTTTTTTTTCTTTTTTACATGGTAAAATCATCCAATGAGTCCTCCCACCCAGGATAGGACAGGAGGGACTGTCAGACTTGTACTGACTACAATCCACGGTGTTCTTCAATAGCTCTTTACATTCCGGAGCCACGGTTACTCGTTAGTCCTTCGACCCCGGCAGGTATTGGCCCTCTCAGGGGGCCCGTCATTTTGCTGACAGCTCTTTGAGGCGCGCGTAGAACACGACACGCTGTTGACCCGAACATGGGTCATGATCAGACGACGAGTCGCCCATCACTCGCTGTCCACATGCCCGCTAACAGAGGCCCTAGAACGAATTTTACACTTTTGTTACGTAAAGTAAATGGCAAGAATCTGATAGTCCCTCTTGCTCTACTCAGAGCGGGAGGACTTATCTGCTGAAGCCATACACATAAACTTTCTTCAGGAATCACTCCATCCATTAGTAAAAAAGTTATTAAGACCTTTTTGATAGTTTTTGATCTCATCGCGTTCCGACCGCGACCGTATCGGCGAGTGATGGCCGACTCGCCGTCCATCATGGACCATGCCCGGGTCGACGGCGCGTGCCCCGTAGTGATCCAAAGCCTGTTGGGGCCGCGGGACTGTCTTATCAGCTAACCGTGACCCCGGAACATAGAGGGTTATTGAAGGACACCGTGGATTTAAGTCAGTACAAGGCTGATAGTGCCTCCCGTCCTGCCCTGGATAGGAGGTCTCATTGGATGATTTTACTGAGTAAAAAAAACTTTTTGAAAAAAAGGGAACCGACTTCAAAACCAAACACAAAAAAACTATTAAATAACTTTTCTTTCGGAAGTCGGTGGCTTTGTTTTTTTTTTATTTCATTGAGTTATGGCCACCGACTTCCGAAAGAAAAGTTATTTTATCGTTTTTTTGTGTTTGGTTTTGAAGTCGGTGCCCTTTTTTTCAAAAAGTTTTTTATTTTGCCCTTTTTAGTTGAGATAATCAACAACAAAAATCTTCATAAAATCGGCGTCTTTGAAAATCTACAATCCTATTAAGCAAAACGGATTTAAGTACGCAACTTCACGAGATATCCATTATTGTTATATACTAAAACCTTCTCCAGAATGTAATGAACACTTTCCTGAAAACTGCATCAAAATCGGTTCAGCCAAACGCGAGATAATTGCGGACAAACATGCAATCATCCCTGAAAATCTACGATCCAAGTAAGCAAAACGTATCCACGCGGGCATCGTCACGGGATATCTATTAGTGTTATATACTAAAACCTTCTCCAGAATATAATGAACACTATCCTGAAAACTGCATCAAAATCCGTTCAGCCAAACGCGAGATAATCGCGGACAAACATACATACATACATACATACATACATACATACATACAGGTCGAACTGAGAACCTTTTTTTTTTTTGAAGTCGGTTAAAAAAACTTGCACAGCAATGCTTTTCATTTAGTTCGTATCACTGACATGTATGTAACATTAAGCTATTGTCAAACAGAGAGGCGTGACGAACGCGAAGCGAGGCGTTTTCGTTTGTAATGTATGGAATTGTTTGAAGCCTGTCACATAGAGTATCGGATCGCTTTCGCATTTTTATAAAATCTGACCTCAGAGGCAAATCAAAACAAAACCGGAGCTGATCCAAATTACGTCAATCGAAGTCTTTAAACATGTGTATAAAAAAAATATCTGAGCATAATGTTATATCATTACTTCATTCAGATCCAGCTCCCTTGCTGTCCTCCCTCATGACGCCCTAAGCCGAGGTTTGTACTCCACAGGGGGTGTCCTTAGCGTGTGGTCAGTTTGTAGTATTTTAGTTGTAAACCCCTGGCTGGAGGCCTTAGAGCCATTTAAGGCATCTACAGAAAAGTCCGGTTAAGCAGCTCATAACCTCCTAGGGTGAACTGCGAGATGCCACTCAAAAAAAAGGTCATTACACATTAACAGGTACACGGTACGGGGCAATATTGTGTTCTAAGTAACGTTACTTCAGGGAGTGTTTGTCTACCTCTGCAATATTTCCCGCGCAATTTATTGCGTCGTAATGGAGGTTTATTTGACGTTTGCTAGAGATGGACGCGCATTACATTCTATTTACGTTTCATTCGCAATTCTGTTTATTGATCTAAATCGCATGTTTAAGAGGATCAGAGGTACCGTTTATTGAGTCATAAACAACAAAAGTTTATGGTCTTTTCAGAGAGTATAATAGATTTAGAATATAGGTCATAGTATTTTGACTAGACTAGATTGAATGTATCAGGAAACATCCAGGAACAGTGAAATAAAAAAAAGAACTGTGGTGTTCATTGATTGATTGTGAAAATTGTTTGGAAGTTTCTAAGATATATGGTTAAGAGCGTATATTCCGAAAGTTGGCAACGTCGCAAATGATTGTCAAATATTAACAAGTTCTGATTAATTTAGCATTGTTACTGAATGAAAATAAGAAATATAGCTCTGTAGTGCACTAAAAAATTGATAAGGGAATGCAATAATTAATATCATAACACCGAATATATAGTTTTAGATGTAAAAAAAGCATTTGGAAGCTTTCCAAATGCCTTTTATACACCTGAAACGGTTACAACATCAAATTCAGTGTTTTAATTGCATTCCTATATAATTTTTTTAGTGCACTACAGAGCGATATTTCTTGTTTTCATACAGAAAAATTGCCATATTAATTAAAACTTGTAATTATTTGACAGCTTTTTGCGACGTTGCCAACTTTCAGAATAAGCAGCCTTAACTTATAACAAATCCGGCAGGTGATGAAGACCACATCAAGCTTGACGTCATCTATGTTTTTTTTTTACTAGCTGTTGTTAGCGGTTTCACCCGTAACAACTCGAAAATTATCCCTCCTCAAAAACTATCATATGTGTTATAAATTATCTGTGTACCCATCCAAATCCGTTTTTGCGTGAAAGAGTAACAAACATCCATGCATCCAAACAAACTTTCTGCACATTTACAATAGGTAATAGTAGGAAGTAGAATTTTGGTAAACTTATCAAATGGCTCAAGGGCGGGACGATTTGGAATAACAGACTTATACTGATTAAAATTCACGGTGTCCTTTAACAGCCCTTTGTTACGTTATTAACAAGACCAGCCTATTCAGTTCCCAATGTATTGACTCAAACATCTTCTGAGAGGAAGTGATAAATGATAACACATAATATACCCACAAACTGCGATACAACAAATCATCCCCAGCGGGAGAAACGTAATTACGGTTGAAACCTAAAGGGGTTTATATAGCGATAAGTTCAAACATGAATGTCGTATAATGATAATGTTATAATTGGAAATACAGCTATAAAGGATTTATTTAAATAGATTTTTAACTTTATCAAAAAAGTAGAAGGTTCAAATCATTTTTTTTAGCGTGGTAAAATCATCAAATGAGTCCTCCCACCCTGGGCAGGGCGGGAGGGACTGTCAGACCTGTACTGACTAAAATCCACGGTGTCCTTCAATAGCCTTTATGTTTCGGGGTTACGGTAATGAGATAAGTCCCGCGATCCCGGCAGGCTTTGGCCCTCTAGACTCGTCATCATGCTGACGCTCTTTGAGGCGCGCGTGGAACACGACGCGCCGTCGACCCGGGCATGGTCCATGGTCGGACAGCGAGTTGCCCTTTACTCGCTGCCCGCATGCCCGCGCCTGCGGTGGCCGGAGATCGTCTGCCGACGTCCGACGCCGTGGGCGTCTACCACTGCGGTTGGGGCGGACGGAGGACGCTGTCCTCTCCCTTTCGCGGCCCGCCTCCTGCTTCGCGAACATAACTGCTTCGCAGAAGGAGGCGACCGCTTCCCACTCCGTCTCGCCCCGCAGCATGGCCTCGACCAATGCCGGGCGCGAGAGGTCTCCGCCTATCGCCTCCGTGAGGGCACGACGGGCGGTGCTCTGCCCAAGCTGGGCAGTCCTGCACCGTATGCTCCACCGTGTCCGGGCGATCCTCGCAGTGGTGACACCCAGGCGTTTCTTCCCTCCCTATCAGACACAGGAACCTCCCGAAACTTCCGTGTCCGGTGAGGAACTCCGTCATGCGGTAGGTCAGGACGCCGTGACGCCTATCCAGCCACCCTTCAAAGAGGGGTCTTGCCGCCGCGATTGCGGCGTGCCCGTCCTTTTGGTGACTAACATAATTATTAACGCTGCGCTGTCACACACTTTTGCCCTTTACTTTACTAGTTACTAGACCATCTCTCACCCTTCTTAACTGCATATAAGGTCCATAGCCCACTGACACTGATGCTGTCGGGCGTTCGCATCGAAACTGTCACGATGCGGTCGCTAGCTGCTTGCCTTCGACCACACCACGATTCTCAGTTACGATTCAAACTCGATATAGTCGCGATGCTGTAGCGCTCGTTGGCATCGTTTCAGTAGCAGGTGGCAAAATGCAACTGACGCGCGTTAGTAGCGATGTTGACGCGCGTTTGAGAAACGTGTGACAGAATCGCTACAAAAAGTCGCCGTGTGCGAGGGTCCTAAGAAAAACGTCATTTTACCTCCGGACAACCCTCTTCCTTCTAAAGTACCTGTAAAACCCTGATTGATATAAATGATATGACGTCGTTGCCCTTTCACTTTGTTACGAGAGATCTCCACGAGCTCCAAGGCTCTATTAGACCCGTATCTCTTGTAAATGAAGACTGGCAGATCAATTACTTTAGTCCAGCTTCTCTTTCATTCGATACTTAATTTGTTGAAGAAAATATTAAGTACTGGATACTTGTTTTTTTACGGTGACGTGCTAAGACAGTCCCGCTGCCTAGAATGTTGCTTAAAGTGGCAGTTTTAGACCCTCTGAATGTAGGATTCCTAGGTCAGTCAAAGTTTTACTAGGTCAAGGACTTCTAAGTTGTTACGCGGATTCTGGACTTTTAGGAACCCGGTCGATGGCAGTATTATTAGATTGGCCTTAATTTCTGCTCCTGCTCCTTTGGACTTTGGTATTAATATGTTTTATGGAGACACAGGAGAGCTAAGATTTTTTAACGTTTTAATTAAACACTATCACTAATTTACAGAGATGGGGTCCTAAATAACTTCCTATGTTAATTAAATCATCATAAATAAGCAAATTAGGTACGCCCCAAATTAAAATGTTTATAAAGGAAGCCACGGGAATAAGATTAAAGTTTTTAATCTCTTAAAATTTTAATATCTGCTTTCATTATTAAACCGTTTTTGTGAACTTTCCTAAAGTTTCCATCCATCTTAAGAATCTGAAATTCATTAATTTATTCTCAGATAAAACTCGTCCTAAATTGCTAGTTCTAGAACCGTTGAATTTGGCATAAGTGAACCGTTGAGTGCCTTGAATACGATAGGTCGACATAGGAAGTTTTTTCCAATAACATCCTTTTTTTTACGTGGTAAAATCATCATTAATGAGTCCTCCCACCCAGGGCAGGGCGGGAGGGACTGTTAGACTCGTACCGAGTAAAATCCACGGTGTCCTTCAATAGCCCTTTACGTTCCGGGGTCACGGTAATGAGATAAGTCCCGCGACTTTCCAATTACACCCTAGTGGTGAAATGAGACACCTAAACGGGATGATCGTCGAAGATCGTCATTCTAAATCATATTAAACAGAGGGGATATTAGTTCATGAAGCATGACTTTGTTAAGAGCAGAATACTCCGATAAGTCAGTCCGGGGTCGCGGGACTTATCTCATTACCGTGACCCCGGAACATAAAGGGCTATTGAAGGACACCGTGGATTTTAGTCAGTACAAGTCTGACAGTCCCTCCCGCCCTGCTCGGGGTGGGAGGACTCATTTGATGATTTTACCACGCATAACTTTTTTAAAGTAAAAGTCTGTGTATAAAAGAGAATATGGTGTGAAAGTTTAGGAACCATCCGACATTGAAAGGAGTAGGTATCAGTCCAACTGTGTGTAATGTCCAGTAACACGACGTTCTTGACATCACATTAATTTTGCTGATAGAGTCTCTACCACGTCTCTATCTCTTCCTTTTGACGCGGCGCCAGTCTCTATATAAAAATGTAATACCTCGAATTTTCCGCAACTCATGAGTGGTGGCGTGGACTTTATCTGCTGGTGATATTTGATTTTGCGTGATAGGGTGTAGTTTGTATGCGGCGTAGGTAGTAGATGTTGCCATCGGTGAATCTCTCAGCTTAGTTCCTTCTCCTTTTATCATCATCATCGAAGACGTTACAGTCTTCTAAGAATCTTCCTAATGTGTCTTCTCTGTATGTTACAGGAGCGGGCTCGAATGTCGGGCGGCGGCGGCGGGGGCCTCATGTCGTGTGTGCGCGAGGGCTCGCTGGAGCCGCCATACCGACCGCCCATCACCGACACACACAACCATGGTGAGTACCACTACCAGAAACCAGTCCCATAATACATTTAAAAGGTGAATTTTTCAACTGGGCGTGGATGGCTATATCCGAAACTATGAGGAATTTCCCAGAATTTGATCCTTATTAGCAACACTATCGAATGGTGTAATAATACAGGGTGTGACTTTTTTTCCAAAATCAGCGGATTCGATTCCTGGCCAGGATTAATGATTGTTCTAAAATCCAATGATACAGTTTTAGTTTTCGTCAAAATCGGCGTCGAGACTCCTTTCAACGTTTGTTGATATTCCTCATAGTTTCGGATATAGCCATCCACGCCCAGTTGAAAAATTCACCCTGTATAAAACAGCTAGAAACTCCGTGTATAGAGCACTAGCTGTAGCCAGCGGCTTCACCCGCTTCAACTCGAAAATTCTCCCACGGAAACATAAAATCGGGATTAAAACTGTCCTATGTGTAATCCAGGTTATAAACTACCTGTGTATTATACTTTTTATCCAAATCCATTCAGAGGTTTTCGCGTGAAAGAGTAACAAACATCCATCCAAACAAACTTTCAAGTTTATAATATTAGTAGGATTTACTGAAAACATAATTCATCAGGAGTGCCACATCTTTCGTCACAATAAGTCTGTGATGATCGATGTTGATTTGGTCCACAATAGGATCAGGAGGCCAATTCTCGATTTTCGCCATTTTTGTCGAGTTCGAGATTGTAAGTCGATCTCTATGTCTATCAAAAATATCTCTATCTCTACCAATAAATGTCGAATTGAGCAGAAATCCGTATTCTCAGTCAAAATAGAAATAAATGTCACGAAAATGTCGAGTCGAATGAAGATAATGTTACCATTATTAAGAATCGCACGTTCCGTTTCAGGTAACTATGAGTGAATGAATGATTTTGTTTTAAAACGCGAACTTAACCTAATGGGGAAGGCAAGTGTCAAAGTGAAAATGACAGTTTGGTCCCCAAAGAACTGTAAAATCAAAGGAATTTTCAGAAAAAAAAAACATTTATTGATGTAAAATGACTAGATGTTGTGTAATAAGCTGTAAAAATGATGGAATACACTTTTCAAAATAATATCTACTTTTCTTTTGGAGGTTATGTACCAGTATTGCATCGCTCGAAAATCGAAGAATTATCACCTGGAACGAGTTTTGTAATAGTTGTGGTGTTAAGAAATTAAATATATTGTGATATTTCTCGAATCTAAATAGAAAAAAAGGTTAAAATTACTGACTTAAAACATTATGATATTTTATCAAAATAGAAAGTCAAAAGCAGCATTATATTCTTGATAAAGGAGAGGACAGGTAAAACATACCTAAACTCAAAAATTGAAACCTCAACTACAAGTAATTGTGGATTTATTACGGTAAAATCAAATGTATAACCACTCAATTAAATCACTTTTTTTCTCTTGTAGATGCGCCGCGGCGTCTTAATTCTTCTTTTAGTATATAGTACTTGCATGGACGAATAATTTTCCATATTTGTTTTGTATTTATACTCAATTTTTATAACAAATAATCTTGTTTGTTTTTTTGTACAAGGTAGACGTGGGGACCAACTATCGCAGCGCCATCTACGATTAGCTTTGAGTTGCCATCCCCATTATTCAAGTATAAAACGAAACGTTTAGTATAAAAATAATCAGTTTGACAGTTGAATGTCTGTCAGTGTCAGATCTTGCGCCTTTTTGCGGTCGCTTTAAAACTTTTGATGTTATGTTTAGTGTTCACATTGTTTACATTAGATCACTAGTGGGCTTTGCTGTTTTACATTTAGTTTAGTGCTGTTTTAGTTTTAGTTATTTTTATTATAACATGGAGGGGAAAAAAATATACCCCAGTTCCGAACAAAAACGATTACTGCTTCAACTCGTTGAAGCAGACCCGGAACTGAGGGGAGGTAAATTCTCCTCCAGTTTTTCGAAAAAGGAAGCAGAGAGAAGGTGGCAAGCTATCGCTCAGCAATTGAATGCTGTGGCCGGAGCCAAAAAATCTTGGGATGGTTGGCGCAAAGTAAGTACAATGGTTGCCGATGCACTTATCTACCTTTCTGTGACTCAACCGTTTTTTTATACTTCATCGTTCGCTGTTTTCATAATAATATATAATTATATTCTTTATTGTGTACCAATTTAAATTTTGTGCACAAAGGTTTCATTACTTACAATCACGGCAATGTTTTATAATTCTCTACTTCTCAGTCATGTAATTATCTTTGTAAATGATTTCATTCTCAAAGGATGTATGTTCGTACTAACTTAATAATTTTATTTCAGAGTTGGCAAGACAAAAAATCAAAAATCAAAAATAAAGCAGCTGTAATTAGAAGGCAGTCTATGTTGACTGGAGGAGGTCCACCACCAGACCACTTAACTGAAGAGGAACAATTGGTCCTGGGCACATTCAGTACACCTGCACTTGTCGGCCACGTTGATTCCAATGAATCTATCGTGGAATTTATTGGTGAGTGAAACTGATGTGTTTGTGAATTATCTAATATACTGCTATTATTATATATTTAGCAACTAGAGTTACTTTTTGTTTTTAGTTACAGTTTTTATGTCTTGTGACTGGGACTGTAGCACCATAACTTTGTAGTGTTTACTTATATCTTTTATGTCTTTGACAATTCAAAAGTGCCTGTAAATGGTCAACTTGAATTAAATGCTTTTGATTTGATTTGATTTTCTTTCTTTTTTTCAGATTTAGCCACACCAACAAGGGACCAAGGGACCTCTGAATCTCAAGGTAATTCTACATTCATTAAGCTTAACATATTCGCAGTTATAAAATGAAAGTAAATAAATATTTCATATTCATATCTAAGATTGTTAAGATAAGGTTTCCATAATTAATCATCTTTAATGTCTATTTTAGATATCATAATAAGTGACAGTCTGCCAGGCCCCTCAACATCCAGTGTGGGTGCAGCTGCTCCTCGAGGGACGTCTGGATCTCGAGGTAATTATCTAGTTTTACATATTCCCAGTTATAAAATCATCATCATCATCTTAGCGTTAATCCCTGTTGCATTTGAAGCTTTTAGTGAGTCTGGGGTCTGCTTTTACTTGTCATCTGCCAAAATGATATTTTATGTGAAGCGACTGCCACTGACCTCCACAACATGCCCAATTAGACCAATTGTTGGATTTTTGAGGGCTTTGTGGATGTTCGTATGGCAACCAAGACCGATCCGATGGCTTAACATGCTCTGAGACACGACCAGACCAATGCAAATACCCATATTACTGAGCGGGGATTGAGCCCGCGACCTCCTGAGCAGTAACTATCGCTACGTCGCGGAGGCTGACATTCCTAGTTATAAAATGGAAGTGAATAAATAATAACATTTAAGTTTGTTAAGATAAGGTCTCCACAATGAATCAATTTTAATGTTTATTTTAGATGTCCAAGATGTCATACAATATGACAGGCCAGGCACCTCACAATCCAGTGTGGGTGCAGCTGCTCCTCGAGGGACCTTTGGATCTCGCGGTAATTATACTTTCATTTAGTTTTACATATACTCTGTATAAATTTAATAATAATAATAATATTTCACAACTATCACACAACGCCATCTAGTCCCAAGCTAAACAGAGCTTGTGTTATGGGTACTAGACAACTGATAAACATACTTATATATTTTTAAATACATACATATTATAGATAAATTACACCCAGACACAGAACAAATGATCATGCTCATCACACAAACATTTGTCCTGGGTGGGAATCGAACCCACGACCCCCGGCATAGCACTCAGGGTCACTAACCACTAGACCAACAGGCCAGTCTGTAAATTGAATGTGTATAAAGATTACATTTCCAATCATACAAGGATTTTAAATGAAAAAGTTGTGAATTTAAGCGCTTGTTTTCCAGTACACTAAGAAGAAAGTACTCCTTTAAATATCTTAAATTCATCACAATTGTATAGTAAACAAAATAAAATTTTGGAGCTATTGGACTGAACAAGCAGCCTTAAAACTTTGAATGGGTTTTGTCAAACATTGAAAAGGAAGAATAATATTATAATTTATTTTGTTTATAGGAAAATCAAAAACAAAAACGAATGCTGCCCGACGTCAGCAGGCATCCATTGATGTTGCTGACAAAATAAAAGCTGCGATGGAGGCAAAAAATATAATAAAACAAAAATTTTATGAAGAATTTATTAAATTAATGGCCCAGCAAACCGAGGCTTTGGCTAGCATAGCCAGATCTATGCAGGTAAAATCATCACCCTATATATAATAGAATAATTCTTTTTATAAGGGTAATGATTTTATCTGCCTTAACTCTTAATGATCAAGAGACTGGTTACCTACCCAATTGATTTAATTATAAAAGAGACTGATTTTATAACTAGTCTAGTTAACTGATTTAAAGATTTTTTTTAAAAGAATATTATAATAATAATTGTGAGAAAGACTAAGCTGTGATTTTATTATTAGTCTGTTAAAAGTCTACCTCTACATTAAGTACATGTACACCAATTATTGTTAATTTATTTACATTATTTCTGCCATAATTATTGTTAAGTAGGTGTAAAGTTTGTTTCTTAGTTTTCTAAGATTTTTATTGTTTAAACGACTGTACTGTGATTTTATAATTAGTATGTTAAAAGTCTGACTCTTTATTATGTACATGTACACAAATGATTGTTAATTATTTACATATTTCTGCCATAATTTGTTATGTAGATGTACCTAAAGTTTATTTGTTAATTTTCTAAGATCTTGGTTATTATTGTTTAAACGACTGTACTGTGATTTTATAATTAGTCTGTTAAAAGTCTGACTCTTTAATAAGTACATGTACACAAATGATTGTTAATTATTTACATATTTCTGCCATAATTTGTTATGTAGATGTAGGTACCTAAAGTTTAATTGTTAATTTTCTAAGATCTTGGTTATTATTGTATAAACGACTGTACTGTGATTTTGTAATTAGTCTGACTTTATAATGAAAATTTGTTTCACTGAGGTCAAGAAATTTGACAGATTTGGATACTTTAACGAGTAGCTGTTTGTGCTACATTGTTTTACAAATTGTTACTACAAATGTATAGATAATATATTAATGAATGTTATTTTCGATATTGTGTTTTATTTTTATTTTATAACATGTAATTTTAAGGTACCTACCTAATAAATAAAACAATTTTATAAATACGTTGGTAACAATTTATTAAAAATTCAAATCAAATCGTTTATTTCAACTAGGCCAAAGACAGGAACTTTTGGATTGTCAAAACACATAAAATAAAACAATTACAAAAATAGTTATGGTGCTACAGTCCCAGTCACAAGACATATAAACTGTGAAAGTACCGTAGGTGCTCATTCCAAAGCGTAGATCTCTATGGAGAAGAATGAGCAAGAATCTCATGGACACTCTTTTTCAATCCCCAATATTATCACAAAACTTTTATTACATCAATCATCATCAGATGGTACATTATGTGAGAACGATATGGCAAGTTGTGTCCAAAAAGGCAACTCAAAATAAAGTTATTAATAAATTAAAATTGACCGTGGCAGCTAAGAGATGACCAGTCACATTATCAGCACCATTCAGCTCAACCATTTTGAAGTGAGACCTTTGAGTGAGCATGACATACTCTCAACTGCCAGAGTCATTTAAGTCAATAAATAACGTAGGTTTCTAGTCAAAGATAGTACTCACACAATGCTGGCTATGACGCTTTATAACACTAGATAAATACACTCTATACAATGCAAAAGATAATATTATTAAAATTGAAGAAAACCTACGACTGTCGTACTAAAATATATAAAAATACACACAAAAAAGACAAACAACAAAATGTAAAGTAGGAAAAAAAAATCTATGAAAAGTAGTTATTAATTATATTTTGTTGTTTTTCTCTCCCCAGATTTAAATAAATATTGCCCCCAGTTGTGGGTAGAGGGTCTCCATTAATTATGTCTAAATCCCTTTCTTCAGTCATATCTGTGAGCTGAAAATTGTGGGCTATACACAAATTGTGTAAAACACAGCATGCGTTAATAATTTTAGTAGCCTTATTAGGGCTATAATGCAAAACCCTGTCCTTTAGAAGACATCGGAATCTTCCTTTTAAAACTCCATTACAGCGCTCGATAATGGATCGTGTTTTCTTTAAAGCTTCATTGTACCGAAATGCAGGCGTATTCTCTTCATCCTCCTCCAAGTTTAATATTGGTGTTAGACACCATGGCCTCAACGGATAACCACTATCACCTGAAAATATATTGCATTTGTAATGAATTAAAGCCTAGCAGAATAATTAGTATAGCACAAAACCCGTGCTACAATTATTATTTTCTCATCAAGTTTTGAGATAAAGATAAGATAGTAGTATAGTACATACCCAATAGGTGATAGTTGCTATAACCAGCATTATAGAGATTTTGCAGTAAAGGCAGTACTGCAGAGTTGCTCCAGATATAAGAGTCATGTGTACTGCCTGGGAATAGCGCATTAACATTCAAGATTTTCAATTTGGAATCACAAATCTGTAAAGTATAAAATCTAATTAAGTATAATATTTCTTGACTTTTTTATCAAATTTATTTATATCAAATTAATACAAACCAGTTGTGTGTTAATGGAGTGAAAGTTTTTCCTATTTACATAGCTTCTCTCATCATGCGTAGTCCCCGGAGGAGGCACAATTGCAACATGTGTGCAGTCGATGCATCCTATCACTCCGGGAAACCCATAGCAGTTGTAAAAGCTAAAAAGATAACAATACATTAAGTCTACACAGTTATGAAAATTAGATGAGTGCTTGGGTATTGAATAAAAATATAAATGTCTTACTCTAAGGCTATTGTTTGAAGCTCTTGCAACGTTCTTGGAAATCTCACCCATTCGTGAAAAATGTTTGGATGGTTCAATGCCTCCACAACATCACTTATGCAACGGGAGGTTGTTGCCTGGGACACATTAATTTTATTTAAGTTCCCGGTTGGAGTTTGGTAACTCCCAGTACCCAAAAAATGTAAAGTGCATAGGACCTGAAATAATATAACCAAGTGTTAGGTAAGAAAGTAAATGATAAAGTTCTTTATTTTAAAATAAAAATAGCTAAGTCATACAAAAAATCAATCAAGTAAGTATTATAAAAATCGGTTTAGTACTAATAATTATTGTGCACTCAACAAATACCTACCAAAGAAATAAAGAATTTGGTGCACATAAGTAATTTAATACTTTGGGGAAAATGAAAATTAGTATTTTTGGTAGGTTATTTTAGTGAACAGGTTTATATGACTGACTGTAATAAAATTATGAAGCAAACAATTATTTACCTTCGTTTTCAGGTCTATTTTCGTGGTTTCCTGAATTACAGGAGCCAATAGATCTATTAAAACCCTTATCAAATCTTTATTTAGCCTGAAGTTTTTAATGACTTCTGTTTCACTCAAGTCGTAAACATCGACGGCGGGATAAGTGCGCTGTTGTCGCCGTGTATTGGCCAGTTGCTCGCCACTTTCCAACAAGTCCGAGATAAAAATGCTAATAAACTCGTCCATCTTTCAGTGGTTTCAAGTCCAATCGTGGGTACACAAATTACAGGCGAAGATCGTTGTTTCAAGAAAACACAATACACAAATCAAAGAGTTTAAGTACTTATATCGAATTTCCAGTAGCTAAGAGATGCCAAACCGGATTTTATTTAAAAACGAAAGAAAAGAAAACACACAGTACAATCCAAAACACAACGAATTCACTCAGAAATGACGTATCTCTACAATCGACATTACATCTCTACTGCTCAGAAGCACTCGACTTGAACTCTAACGTTAGCCTTCGACAAATGTCAAATTCGACATTCCCAGAATAGCAACTTTTAAAATTTGTCGAAAAAATGACGTCATTAGACATTTTTGCCGAGTTCGACATTATCTCTAAAGCCGAGAATTGGCCCCCAGGGAGAGTAGACACCAGGATTACATAGCATGACAATAGTTATTTGTTATGCAAGGCTGCAAAGTTGATTTTTGGCGCGAGTACTTGAATTGAAAACTGAGCGAGCGAAGGATTCTAAGATTGAACCGCGAGAGAAACGAGCGGTTCAAATATAGAATCCTGAGCGATGCGAAGTTTTCAAAGGTACGAGACGCAGAAAAACTTTGCTGCCGAGTGCAACACACAACTTTTCACCTCACACAGCGAGGAAATGTAGTGGGGGCGGCTCGCCTGCCAGTGTAGAAAAGAAGAAAACAATTGAATACAAGACGTGTTCGAATTTTAAACAACACTTTGTGCTCTAGAGCACAAAATGGAGTTTTCCGCTCAGATTTTGAATGAGAAATAGAATCTTTCCGAGCGGGTGAGGTGAAATAGTTATTTGTTATGCAAGGCTGCAAAGTTGATTTTTGGCGCGAGTACTTGAATTGAAAACTGAGCGAGCGAAGGATTCTAAGATTGAACCGCGAGAGAAACGAGCGGTTCAAATATAGAATCCTGAGCGATGCGAAGTTTTCAAAGGTACGAGACGCAGATAAACTTTGCTGCCGAGTGCAACACACAACTTTTCACCTCACACAGCGAGGAAATGAAGTGGGGGCATTGACCTATACAGGGGGCGGCTCGCCTGGCAGTGTAGAAAACAATTGAATACAAGACGTGTTCGAATTTTAAACAACACTTTGTGCTCTAGAGCACAAAATGGAGTTTTGCGCTCAGATTTTGAATGAGAAATAGAATCTTTCCGAGCGTGTGAGGTGAAAATACTATTTGGTTCTCGTCTACTGGTGAGCTACATTTCATCTCTGTAGGTAGTGATAATGTTTTAGCTACAAACCTCTCAAACATAACTATCTTAAAATAAGAAGAATCACATGCAATTACTAGGAGATCATAGATTTCCACAGTTCCACTCTCCAGATGAAGAAGTTTACTAAAAAATGTCATACAAAATCGAACAGCTTGCCAGAACTGCTTGTGCCCTTGCCACTCCAAATTGTTTGATCTATTGATTGTTGAAGTTGACAAATCTGCGACAATTGATGAAGGGTGGATTCCCCCAAATATAACAATAGAATTTTGCACGCTGACCCCAGATTTAACGAACGATCTATAATCGTAAATCTATCGTATAAATTCGTGGCTTGGGGTCGGACAACCCCAAATGTTTTTGTTAGTGTCATAAAAAGTAAGTAAGGAAATGATTACGGAGGAGGGCGATCAACTTTAAATATAGCTGTGGTATAAAATTTAAGTAGAGGGTAAGTTTATTAGGTCTTCCCCCTAAATTAGCGAGGATCTTGGCAAAAGAAAAACATCGTAATTTTACATTCCTAGATAATGATGGGGTCTGGAAAAAAGCCGCAAACTAATAATGCGTATCCCAATTTGTAAACAAGAAGCGTAGGAACATGTAGCTCTTGCATGACTTTTCACGTTTATTTTCCATAAAATTAAAAATAAAGTTCCAGTTTACGTCACAAAATCGGGAAAATTACGATAGGAAATCAGAAATCTTGTGATAAGGGTTCTGGTTTCCAAGTAGTGAAATCTGCGAAAGTTGAACCCAAAACTTATCATTGTTTCATAAATATGCTACCTACTATTTGAAAATCAATTAAAATAAATCCCGATAATTTTGCCAGATGTTTGAAAGCCTCTTCCAGAGATCACTTCTAGCTTAAACAGTTAGTGGTGTGACCTTATAAATCAAGCTATTTTCTTACCTACAAATGAAAGGAGAAATTTTGATATCTTTATTTCTTCATACAAAGGTAAATTACAATAATAGTAGTCCACCAGCATTAGAAACAGGATCCTAGCTGCCAGCAGTCCCTTGCAGCTCTTGAAAGAGGAACCTCCTAACAATACGCGTCGTGTCCAGAAGAACTGCTTACTGAATCAAACTCTTGATGATTTCAAGCGAGAGCTTCTTATCATCATCAGCCTATTAATGTTGCCACTGCTGGGACAGGCCTCCTCTCTGTCAGACGGAGTGGGCCATAATCTACCACGCAGGCCCAGTGCGGGTTGCTAGATGTCACATGTCTTCGAATTTTTTTGGTTCTAGGACATGCCGGTTTCCTCACGATGTTTTCCTTCACCGTTTTGAAAGCACGTGGTGATGAAATAAATAACACAAAGTAATGCACCTGTCTAGGTTCGAACCCACGACCTACAACTCGTAAGTCGGGACCAACACCACTAGGCCACCACTGCTCTGCCTCTTATGATTTATTCTAATTCCATTTGTCCATGTTTCAGGCGAAGGGCGCACAGGGCGCTTTCTGCGGGGCCTCCGGCGCATGTTCAAACGTCGCGGCAGCGGCGCCCGCGCAGACGCCTCCCCCGACCCCAAGAGCAGTTCCACTTCAGAGCTGCTGGATGCCGACCGTCATGCTAGGAGAAAGTAAGTGGGGATTTAATGGTGGTCTGTGATCAGACCAGAGATTAGGAATTTTCTAGTCATATAAGCATAAAGACTATAATTTTCCCACTGCTGAGACACAAGCTTCCTCTATAAGACAGGGAGTGGGCTGTTATCCACTAGGGAGGCCCAGTTCGGGTTGGAAAAAAGCTTTTTGAAAATGTTGGTTCTAGGATATATGCCATATAGTTTCCTGATGTTTTCCTACACCGTTTTTTATTTTGTTTGGTTTGGCAACCCGACTATATTTTGATTTTAACTATTTCAGTTTTAAAAGAGAAGAAATCAATTTAATGTCAATAAAACTTCTTTGATCCACTTTATGTTACTCGACGAGTAGCGCCATCTATGATTTTATGTCAGTACTTGCAAGTTGCATACTGTTTAGAGTTCAACGAATTGAGTTGTTTCAAGTCAATATTTCTTGGAAAATACATTATTATTCATTTAAAAATAATGCTAACACCTAATCCATTTGTCCAGACCAGTTTGTCACTACCGTACTAACCTAATGCCAATACTATTTCGCTAATAAAAATGGCAATACAATCTGCCAAGACTGTTGATTTATGATTATATGAACCGCGCTTGCAGAGGTTGGTCTGTGGATGAGTGACAATCTGTCATAGCAAGTTTCCTCCGTGACTCGGAAAGCACGAAAATCCTTTGGTCCCGGCTATCATTTGTAGATCTTTGACAGTCGTTACTTTATGTCAAAAGTTCTAAAAGTCTGACAATCAGTCTTACCATTGGGTATCGTATTACCCAGTTACTGGGTTGTGGAGATCGGATAGGCAGTTGCTCCATGTAAAATACTGATATTCAGCTGCATCTGGTTCGACTAGAAGCCGACCCCAATATATAGTAGGCAAAAGGCTAGGCAGATGATGATTTATGTTTTTTCTTCGAATTCTAATTATGTAATTTAAAACCTTTCTATACCAATTCTTCTCTTCTTCCTGCAGAGAGGGCGCCTACGGCAGCGGGCTGTCAGTTTCCCACGACTCGGTGTTCACCGGCGAAAGATCAGGCGACGAGTCGAGCGACGAGCGACCCACTCCTGCGCATGGATTGGGACACATCGCCACATCGCATCGGGTGAGTACCTGGCAATAATACCTTGAAAATATATCTAGAGCTGGACCAATTGGAAAAGTACTCCCGGATATACGAATTAGTTTACCTATTGTAGGATATAGCCAACTAAACTTCTGTTCTTTCACATACCCCTTGCGTTGCGGGGCCTCAGTTTATGACAGCTCCGCGACCCTTAAATCTACTTTGGGTGGTTTATTCTATAAGTCAAACCGCTTGGGCATGCGGGCAGCGAGTAAAGGGCAACTCGCTGTCCGACTATGGACCATGCCCGGGTCGACGGCGCGTTGTGTTCCACGCACACCCCAAAGAGCGTCAGCAAGATGACGGGGCCCCCCTCTAGAAGGCCAAAGCCTGCCGGGGTCGCGGGACTCATCTCATTACCGTGACCCCGGCACATAAGGGGCTATTGAAGGACACCGTGGATTTTAGTCAGTACAAGTCCGACAGTCCCTCGAGCCCTGCCCGGAGTGGGAGGACTCATTTGATGATTATTATTAGAAGCCTGATAAAGAAAGTTACACCATTTCCTTTGTTCCGTCAAAACAATCGATAATGTGTGTAACATCGGGTATATTAAAAAGATGTTCAGTTACCGGAAGAGCCTTCAGAAAGAAAACATTGCTTTTCATATAAAATTACATTTGTTGCGTGTTCTACAAATGAGATTATGTATAAGGCGCTACTTCTGACGCGGTTACATAAGCCTATTTACTAAGTAGACGTCACTTCAGCTACTTACTCGTATCATATTGAGTGTGAATACTGACAACCAGTCTTACCAAAGAGTAACTAGTCATCGTGGCACTTAGTGGATTCTAGAAGTCTGCACACGTAGAAAAAGCAACTGAGACTGGCCCACACAGAGGACCTAAGACTGAGACCTAAGAGTGGAAGGTACTGTCAGGTTCTTACTGGCCTTTTTTTTTAAAACGTATCTCCACACTACCAATTACTTGTTCGTTATCAACAGTTTCTCTAGTGTCTTGGGTACGTTTAGAAACAATTTTAAACACACACAAAGCCCAGACCTGGAACAACGACTTACAGATCACACAAATATTTGCTCCATGCTGGATTCAAATCCGTGACACGCACCACATAATAATCATAATCATTTATTCGTCGGAACATGGTACAAAGTTATGGTCTTAAGATTACTTATTGGTCTCATCACATTCTGCCAATTGTGGCGTGCAAATGTTGGGTACATTATACATAATTATAAAAGAGAATATGTGGGTTACTAAGCCAGTATTAAATTATGGAATCAGGCGTTACTTTGCGGAAATCCATGACATTAAATGTTATGAAAAATATTTAGTTTTAATTCCGCGACAAAAATCCAGGCTTGTTGCAGGAAGCAATCCAACCGTATGCAGTCATGCATATGCACATGCAGCAAAGGAAATCATGCATATGCACACATGCAACAAACGGAAACACAAGCCATGCAATCAAACCTATACTCGACACGTGTTTCGTCCCTCCACGGGGCATCCTCAGGAGATGTTGACTCCACAAGCGCTCGGCCTCGAATGAGCTAGTTTGATTTTTTTTTTTTTTTGGATACGGGCATCTCGCAGGTCAACCTATAAGAGGTTGTGTGCTGCTTAACCGGACTTTAGAGCTAGTTTGACAGCTCTCGCCTCTTTATATAGCGTCGTGATAACGCATTAGTAACGCTACCGATAACGTAACGAAACGTTATCGATACAAACGTTAACGTTTAAGCCAGTATTAATATTATCACAGCAGTCCAATTGCTCAGCTACGGCGCCAACAGTGCCGTCACAATTTCGTTTCGATTTTTCTTCTTCTTGCCCTAATCCCGTTTTTTTTTTGGGGCCGGCGCAACACGTTTTTTTCTTCCATTCTCCCCTATCAGACGTCACAGTATCATTTACTCCTTTTTCTTTCATATCATTCCTTAGACAATCCATCCATCTTTTCTTTGGCCTTCCTCTTCCTCTCCATCCATCAACACTCATACTCATCACTCTCTTAGTCACATGAGTGTCATCCCTCCTCATCACATACCCATACCAAGATAGACGATTCCCTTTTATTTTTGTTTTGTCTTTGTTACCTGAAAATAAATGGTTTATTATTATTATTTTTCTGTAACAGGCGCCCATTTCAAAATTGACTAATAATCCATTCTATTTCTCCGCTTGCCCTTTGAGTTCTAGAGCTACGGTATCAGCTATATATGCTTCAGCTGTGTGTTCCTTGTCAATTAATAAATGAATATAAGTGTAGATTTCGTTGCAGCCACTAGAAAAGAACATGAGAATACAACAAGTACACAATTTCATTCTCGTTACGGATGACTACATAAAAACTATGATTTGTTAGTCGTATCAATTCAAATAGAAAGTACATAATAGTACCATGTCATTGTACAAACTCTTACACAAGAACGAACTGCCAGGTCATTGTGAGTTCTTCAATGAATTGCAGAAGTGGCGGGCAGAGTGTACTCCCTTGTTGTTAGGGTTGCCAACTTTTATTAGAAGAAATAGAGTATTTCTGATTTCAAAGGAGGTAAATAAAGAGTACGGACTTCCAAAAAAGAGTATTATTTATTCAATATTTCTAAAAAGGTATTTTTTCGTATTTTTCGCAGTCCCTACATTACTATTTTTCATAGTTTTTGAAAGAATTGTATGACTCCAAACTTTCTAACTCTAAAATTGGGTATTGGGGATACGGTAAATGTGAATGGTCGACTTTTTTGTTTATGATAATGGGTTTGCATAATATTACATGACTGGCACTAGTATAGTAAACATTGTTTAAAAAAGAGTATTTTAGCATACTCTATTAGTATTATAGATTATAGAGTACTCCTACATCATATAGAGTACAATACTCTATTTTAGAGTACGGTTGGCAACCCTACTTGTTGTACTCCATAGTGAATAGTTGTTTTGGAGTAAGTGTTCGCTATTTAGCACTTAATTATATGTTTCGTCTGTTTAAGTTAATAAATAGTAACATGTTTCTTGATTTATTGTGCCCTAAATATCCTCTGCTTTTAATCAGTTTACTTGAAGTAATTAATTTAAGTAATCAGAGGCCTTATCACAAGTCTGTTATTTACAGCGCATAGTAAAAAGTATTCACTGCGTTTGTTGTATGTAAAATTGATAAAGCGCCTCTACTGTACGAATGACGAACTAATTTTCCATTAAATTAACGTCAAAGTTCCTGTTTACTTTACGTCACAAAAGTCGAAAAATCATGCTAGTGCCTCTGTTTTGATTGTTCAATGATGATAATCAGAACAAGTATCCTTATAGGTAATCATTATTTAAGCTGTAAGGAATATTATTTGTCTACATAATATAGATTATAGAAGATGATTAACAAGCATGAATACCTTTTTTTCTTTGGTAAATATCATCGTTAAATTGTTCTAAATAAACCTTTTACATGCAAGTTGTTTGTTCCAAGGCGTAGTATGTTATAGTAGTGAAAAATTCATGAAATCATAAAGTCAAAGTATTATAATTTACCACATCATCATCCACTGCAGAACTTCTCTTTGCTAGTTCCAATCTCCACTCTCTTGCTTTTTATTTTCTCTCTTCTTCACCTAACTCGTACAAAATCACGTAGATCCATAAAAACCTTATTTGGTAATGGATACAACGTAAGATGTGACCTTGAATTAAAAAGGTGACTCAGAGTAAGGGATACGAAATCTGACCCATATTTTAGGCCAAGGTTAGCCGCCCAAAGATTTTCTGTTTAAAAATAAAAAAGCTTTTAAAAGGAGTTTTGTCCCGAGAACTAAGGCACACGTAGGTACTCGCCTTCGGAATATAACATACAAAATATCACGCCTGTAATCCGATGCCGGAGGGTTTGGCAGGGTTCTGTAGACATTTGCATGTATATGTTTTTTGTTTCTTTTTTTTACCTTACCCCACACAAGGAATTTCTCCTGTGTCGTGGGTGCGTTTACAAACATAGAAATTCACATACACAAACACCCAGACCCGGAACAACTACTTGTAGGTTAAATAAATATTTGTTCCGTGCGGGAATCGAACCCGCGACATGCTGCACAGCAGTCCAAACGCTCTGCCACTGCGCTAACCGTGCCGTCAAAATATATTATAATATGTATAGGTTTGGGTACTCAAAATCTGTTCCTACATTAATATACATAATTATACTATGTGGTTCAACTCAGAAGTAGAGTTGCTGACGCCATATTGTGAACTCATGCACGCTTTTTTAACAGTTTCTAAAAGATGGGTAGATGAATGTTTGTTAATCATTCAGGAAAAATTTACTGAACGGGTTTGGATGGAATTAGGCGCTCAGATGGAATAAATAACCTGAATTAACACATAGTAGGATACTTTTATACCAGTAATCAAAAATATTAATAGGATTGCAGTAAACCTCCGCTCTTCGTATTGGTGAATATTTCTCAGTTTCTCCGCTCCGCAGCCTCGCTTCACTCCTGTGGGGAAGTAGTCATAAACATGCAGATTTTAATTCTATAGAAACTAAAATTATATAAATATCTTAAACCGGTTTTCCCAATACTCCAGAGAGGAAGGAAAATGTATGTTAAGGAAACTACGAAAACACTGGTATTATTTACCTTATAATTAATAAACAAATTAATGATCTGCTGCTTGTTATGTTACTACAAACAATCCTAAAATTAACTCAGGCTATCGCAGGCCCCTGCCGGGGTCGCGGGGCTATCGAGAACGTAAAGGGCTATTGAAGGACACCATGGATTTCAATCAGTACAAGTCTGACAGTCCCTCCCGTCCTGCCCTGGGTGGGAGGACTCACTTGATGATTTTAACACGTATAAAAATGGCTATCGCAGTCCACTGTTCGACACCTTCAAATTAAGTTTGTTGTCTGATCAGGAACTATGCTCGGGTTGACGGGGCTCTGTCATGAAGTGCATTTTTTTGGCAAATTCAAAAATCTCTGCAGTTAAGGGCATCCCACAAAATTGTAGCTAAACTACTTCAAAATTCAGTTAGCCTAGCCTTTGCTTATCTATGTTAGCGTTGATTTCCAGTCGAACTGAATAGAGCTGAAAATCAGTATTTTACATGAAGCAACTACCTATCTTACCTTCACAACCCAGTAACTGGGTAATACGAAACCCCATGGTAAGACTGGTTGTCAGACTTTCAAGCTTCTGACTAACAGTAACGACTGTCAAAGATCTAGAAATTACAGCCTGGTTCAAGGGCTGTACAATTGTACATACTTATTGGACACAGGAAACTCACTCTGAAAGATGGTCACCCATCCACAGACCAACCTTGGCAAGCGTGACTTAATCTTGAAAACCGATCTTTCCCCTTTTATTTTAGCATGGTAAAATCATCAAATGAGTCCTCCCACCCCGGGCAGGGCGGGAGGGACTGTCAGACTTGTACTGACTAAAATCCACGGTGTCCGTTAATACCTCTTTACGCTCAACGGTCAATGTAGCTTGTAGTCCTGCGACTCTGGCAGGCTTTGGCCTTTTAAGAGGGGCCCCGTCAGATCTTTCCCACTTGGAAACACAAATTCGAAAATATGCAATTAAAAACAAGATGGCCGCAAGCAAAGCAAACAAAAGTGTAGTAATACTGAAACCTGGACACGCCCAGACGCGATTAATTAATACATTTATTAATACCACATAACAACATCACGTAGCAGCCGTGATAATTCAACCATAATAAAACCAAACAGGTCAATCAGAAGTACCATTCCGTACAAACGTAGGAAAGCGAGTCTCGCGAATATGGGGAACTTTAGACTTCCCATAATTTGACAAATACTTCAAACTAGTACCAGGAGGTCTAAAAGCTAGAGTAGTGCTGCTGTGGGAAAGAGACAGAGCTATACAAGTCGTCTAGTGCTATCTCGTTCCCTCAGCGGCGCTAGCGACGGGAATGTTTTAAAGAGCTACCACAGCCCAGGAACAAAAAAGGGTAACTGAAGGAGCAGGGTGGGTTTTAGTCACAACTGACAATCTCTTCCGCATCAGGGCGAGAGGATTTTACTAATCGAGAAAAAAGATGACTGCGTCACTTGAAAATTTAAAACTGCCAGAGCTGCGAGATTGTTTTAAAAAGCTACTGCTGCTCTAGAAAAAACTTTTTAGAAAAAAATGTAACCGCCTGCAAAAATAACCACAAAAAAGGGTAAAATAACCTACAAAACTTTTCTTTCGGAAGTCGGTGGTTTTTTTATTAATTTCATTGTATTTTTGCCACCGACTTCCGAAAGAAAAGTTTTGTAGGTTATTTTACCCTTTTTTGTGGTTATTTTTGAAGGCGGTTACATTTTTTTCTAAAAATTTTTTTTTAACTCTTTTTAGTATAAATATTCAGCCAAAATTCTTGTCAAATACATCATTTTCTTACATAATTATGTAAGAAATCTGTAGCACCAGTAATAACATCGTTAACATCTCTTTCATTCCTTCCCTATCCCAAAAACTACTGAACCGATTTTGATGAAACTTGCAGTATTCCTTAAGTTGAACGATACCTAGTACAACATAAAAAGAATTACTTAAATCGGACTTGTAGTTCCGGAGATATGCGAACACAAACATAATTTACTAAAACAGTCGATGTCGACTCCTTACTAGAGGAGTTGTACCTTCCATGATCAGCTCATCCACCTGAGATGATGATTAACAGATGCAAATACTTGAACAGCTTTAGAAAATATATGAAAATGGTACTACGTGCCTATAAAATTTGAAGGTTGCCCTCGATTTCCCTGGGATCCCATCATCAGATCCTGACCTGATGATCATGGGACCAATTGGAAATATACCCTTTCAAACAAAAGAAAAAAAATCCAAATCGGTCCAGGCGTCTTCGAGAAATCGGGGGACATACATAAAAAAAAAAAGATTCCGACGAATTGAGAACCTCCTCCTTTTTTTGAAGTCGGTTAAAAACAAAGGGTAATTGAAGGAGCAGGGTGGGTTTTAATCAGTAAGGGTGCTCCCACATCTATCGACGCGGAATCGGCTTTTTGCGTCGCCCTTTCTCTTTCTGTCGCTTAGAACTGCCATTTGCTAGACCGAGACAGAAAGCATAATGCGATCGCACGTGGCGGGATCCTCGACGCGGCCGCGTGCTATCGCATTGTCTCGGTCTAGCAAATGGCAGTTCTAAGCGACAGAAAGAGAAAGGGCGACGGAAAAATCCGATTCCGCGTCGATAGATGTGTGAGCACCCTTAGAGTCTAACAATTCCTTCCACTCTACCACGTTGGAGGAGCCATTTGATGATTTCCTCATTAAAAAACAAAAATAAAGTAAAACTAGTTCTCTTAAGGTGTGGTCAAACCAGCCGGACTGGACCTCAGACACCGGGCTGTTTTGAAAGATTTTCCTATTATGTTCAAAATCAAATATTTTATCACCTACTAGGTCCTAGACCCATGAGGACACTTATAAAACGTGAACAAACAGGTGCTCAGTTCATGTTGGCCGTTT
The DNA here is from genome assembly GCA_954870645.1 of Agrotis clavis. NCBI lineage: Eukaryota > Metazoa > Arthropoda > Insecta > Lepidoptera > Noctuidae > Agrotis > Agrotis clavis. The sequence goes on from OX940925.1 coordinate 2,013,265, forward strand.
CCATGGAGAAGAACCGGCAAGAAACTCCAGCAACTGTTGCTCTTTGAAAATATTTGTTTTTACAATCATAATGTCACAGAAACTAATGAATATAGGTAAGATTAGGTTATTAATTAGCCGAAATTGCGGACTTTTGTTTCAATTTTTGTAACCTTTTAAAGTCATCAACCCGTGAAATATCTCTTTGTAAAAGGCTTGGAACTTTACCGATGACATTAATGACAAACAATGAAATGAAATGATGTTTATTTATGCAAGTAGGTTATATCAACACTTTTACACGTCTTTTCATAAAACTAGGAGGGGGCGGTGTTTCGTACCTGACTACTCTGAGAAGAAACAATCATCCGAAACAAACTCAGAGGTCACAGTCTCTTTTAAAGTCCAGACATTATAAATGTAGAACAGTTTATACGAGGACCATGCAGGTCAATGATGTATTTAGAGCCCGCGCCACCACTCATAATCTGCGGAAAATTCGAGGTAGGTACTACATTTTGCAACACATGCAATTTGATGTAATGACATAGACACTACATCAAATGGCATTTCGCCGCGTCAAAAGGACTTGACTTGTGGCGCGGACTCTATTAGCAGTTTCGTCGCGACGAAATCATAAGTCTTTTTTTTCTGTTTGCTGCTTTTTATTATTTGGACCTAATTCTAGTTTTGGCTACGAATCGCTTCCAATTTTATGTATCATCTGCCGTCCCGGAGGCATCTAATTGGGCCCTTGCCAAACCACAATGCGGAAAATCCTGTGTACCGTGTGACCGATCATCTGATATATCTAAATGTTGTTATGATATTATAGAGCAAGAGAGACACACTTTAAACCTAATTTATTTACATCTTTGAAGCACTAGAAGACAAAATGTCCCCGTATGATTTAGCAGTGCTGTGCCTCAAAGACGGGGATAATACTTGTCTAAAGTGCTAAATAACCTTAATAAAGTCAGCCTTACAAACTATATAAAAGTCCCAATGATCTGACAAAAAAAAAAATATTCGAAATTCAAAACGTTTTTTTTTTTAATAATTAACAGAATGTTAGCAACAAAACAAACCTTCTGCATCTTCCCTTCTTAATACTTGCCATGTAGTAACGCGAAATCCTATACAAGATCATGTCCCGTTGCTCAGTTATGCTCTCTCGAACACAGTTGTTTCGCGCGTGTGTTGCGGACCTAATTCAAGTTATAGTTGTTTTTTTTTCTTCCATCGAATCGGATGAATCACCCAGTCTGATCCGAACGCGCGACTACGCCCGGCGTCAGCTTCGATATTTAAACATTTAAAAAGTAAAATGTCTATGGTGTTTTGTGTTCGAAATATAAAAGAGTGATTTTGTGAAAAAGTGTGTTTCAAAAAAAGAATATCGTGTTGTTCTGTTTTCTGGTGTCTTAAAGTTAGTTTTAAGTTCTAAAATTCTGCCGGTAGTGTAACGTTAGTATCTAAGCGATACAAGTTACCAATAAGTCAGATGAATCTTTCTAATAAGTGTGTTTAAATAATTATTTTAGTGTGACGTTTTCTGGTGTTTTAAGTTAGTTTTAAGTTATCTGAATTCTGACGGTTATTTCCTAGGAAATACAAGTTATTACTAAGTCCGTTGAATCTCTATAATGATCATTTTATGTTCATAGTTTTATCGCTGACATTGACCTGTGCTTATTTAAGCTCTAGCCTTGGTGGATCGCTTGGCTAGGTCGCCAAAAATATGTCTTAACCGTTAAGTTGGATGTCCAACTTAGAAAACCTACTTTATAATAAGGTTACTTTAATTAATCTACATTTATACCATAAACAGATTTATTAATAAGTAGGTTTTGCTAGCGACTTCACTCGCGTTATGGTTGAAAATCAGCACACGGGAACAAAATATAATATAGCCTGAGACACTCAGTGATAAATATTAAAGAATTTTCGAAATCAGCTCAGTAGTTCCAAAAATAACCTTCAACATCCATACTCATAAACTTGACCTCTTTTAAAATTAGAATGAAAAAGAAAAATATAACAAATAGTGATGTCACCCCAGTCTCGCCAGTTCGCCACCCTTGACAGCTAAAAGTTTAAAATAGGAACACTAATTCCAAGCTAATTAAATTAGTATTTAATGCTTTACGTCTGCCTTTCAAATATGGAAACTGGGTTCGGTCATTCTGACTCATACGACTACTGATCGATAAAGTTTTATGCCAGTGTTTTTTAGTATTCGTTTGTTTTTCGAATTTTTGTATTGGTTACGTCACTCTTTTCTTGTCGAAGTTGGTTTCAACTTAGTATTTGCTTAGGATGTGTTCAGTCATAAATATATTCTGTTTCTTCTTTATCTCTACAATCATTTTAAGTTATTGGTGCCAGCAGTCATTTGTAGATGTTTGACAGTCGTTACTATTAGTCAGAAGCCTGAAGGTCTGACAATCAGTCTTGCTAAACTAGCAATGGGTTGTGGAAGTAAGATAGGCAGTCCCTCTCAATAAAATCCTGATATTCAGCTGAATCCGGGTGACCTGGGTTCTGCCGACCCCAACATAGTTTGGGAATATGTTAGAGAGTTGAATTCAATATTCTTCCAGAGCCGCTGCCCTTAAACTGTGGTCTTGAAGTTATTTTTTCCGTAAATCTTAATTTAAAATATGGAAAATTACGATTTCAAATAGAATTTCAGATTAGAAAGTACTAGTTAGTTTTTAATTTAAGTTTTAGTGCCTAGAAATAAGTCTGAAAGAAACCCCAATTAATATGTATGAACTTAATTAAAACACTGAACTGAAATAAAAACTGGCAACTCTAAACACTTAAAAACACACAAACACACTTGATAGTATACAAGCAAGTAGATGTTAAACTGATTCCTTAAAGAGAAAATCCAATCAATAAATTAATTTATACAATTAAAAATTGCCATCAAAAACGTAGGTAAGACGTGAAATACATAAATATATCGTATGTATTTCGTTTATATTTTAAAATTAACACACACGCGATGTGTTAACAAAAAGGATTGGAACCTATTCGTGTAAGGTTACTGCAAAAACTTTAAACAAAAAAGTAAGATCGACAGAATGCTGCTGGGTAGGTAATGCAAATATTTTAAACATTACGTTGCTAAATTACGAGTATTCGAAGAAAAGAAGATGATTTTTTTACCATTTTACTTAGAATGTGCATAGATATGGAAAAAAAAATTGAATTCTTAGCATCGATTCCCTAAGACCCTGGAACGCAAACTGTTGGACTCTTATAGCGACAAAACGCCAAATGGTCAAACGTGATAGGGTCGCGGAATCGTCCTGAACTGAAAGGAAACGCAAACGACAGTCAGAGGCCATCTATGTAAGATGGTTACAGTGAAAAAAAAACGTGGTTCTAAGACATGTCAGTTTCCCCACGATGTTCTCGTTCACCGTTTATGAGAGCAGTGGTGACTTATGATGAACGAAATTACGCAAAGTCATGGCGTCTGCCTAGCCTGCTCGTAAGTCGGTCCGATACCACTGGGACACCGCTGGTCTAGCATAACGAGGTCATAGTTTTTCAACACTTAGTTAAGCAATGATGATTGTAATTGTTCAGTCTACATCACTGTCCCACTGCTGGGGAAAGGCCTCCCCCAAGTTTTTCCAAGTGTTCTTGTCCAGCACCACTTCGAACCAGCCGTCAGCAGCCGGTGTAAGTCCAAATCTCGCCACCTCTTTCTCACTCGTCCTTTGTGTCGCCGTCCATCTCCAGGCACCCACTATGTGGCGACTATTGGAAACCTATTTTCAGTACAAACATTTACAGACAGAATATTTACTCGGGCTTGAATTCCCAATTGTATGTATACGATACAGATGGTTGACCTTGACTTGTAAGTTGTATCCATCGCTCATCAATAAAATCTTATATCCAATATTGTTTTACAAAGCAATTATTTTTTTATACGCGCACATAGTCACAAAGGGGTGATTTTATTTTCCAAGAAGCACAATAAGCCGTTTGAAAAACGAATTGAGGTTTTGATCTAGAAAATTAGGTTTTGGGGTAAGTCTCAAGTTCGAAGATTGCTAGACTCATTGAAGCAGGAGCAAATATTCCTTAAGGAGCTATCTGCAAACTATAGGGTATTGGGGATATCAGACACAGAGTATAAAGTTCCAACACCCCAGTGAAAAGGAAGGTACGGCTGATGTTCACTCCAGGGCCAAACGCCTGCCAGGATCTGGGGGACTGTCTAAGCTGGGAACCGCAGTCCTCTAGAACTCGGTGACAGGGCCTGGTCACGGAGATGGCTCTGTTCGTGATAGTTACAGGGATAGCTATTGGAAGACAAAGACTTCGTTTATAGAACAAACGATATTGCTATACTAGATTAAACTAAGAGATATTGCTACTAAGATATTTTTTATTGGGACAAACCCACCACACTATTCCCAAACCACTGCAACTGCTAAAAGCCAGAATCAACAGTGGCAACCACCAGAAAAGCGCCGAGACAATGAAGCTCGACGTGTCCCGGAGAATGAATTTACCTGTCTTGGATCCTGCAACGAAATAAATCAGAAAATAATAGTGGAGGAGTAGGAAAAAAATGTTTTCACTTCCCTCCATGCAAGCAGGAGACAGAACAAAACAAGGCCAATAGGCACAAAGGGACATTACAACTGGGAGAAGCCCAGTTGCCTTTTATTGGTACTAAGATAGCTGAATTGTCCTGTTTCTAATTTTATTTAGAAAGGGAAATTGAAGTTAGTTTTCACTACGAGCCTGACAGTTCCTTTCGCTTCACTTATAGCGGGAGAGAACAACATTTAATACAAAAGCCACCCAATAGAAAGGACCAATCGAAATCACTTGACATCAATATCGACATTAGTTCACGTTACTAGGACTTCAAAAATGGGCGGCGAGTAATGGGCAACTCGCCATCCGACCATGGACCATGCCTGGGTCGACGGCGCGTTGTGTTCCACGCGCGCCTCAAAGAGCGTCAGCAAGATGACGGGGTCAAAGCCTGCCGGGGTCGCGGGACTGTTCCATTACCGTGACCCTGGAAAAAAAAGGGCTAATGAAGGATACCGTGGATTTTAGTCAGTAGGACTTCAGAAGTGACATCATAATCTTGTATTGGCCTTGACCTATATCTGAATTGGAGCTGAACATACTGGTATTATAAAACAAAATCCCCCGCTGTGGCTCTGTCTGCACGCGATTTACTCAAAAAGTACAGAAGAGATTATCACATGTTTTTCACCAATGGATGAAATGATTCGAGAGGAAGTTTTGAGGGTGGTTTTGTGAGCTTTGTTGAACGGAGCTGATTCCATGGTGTCATCTTGTCATCAACGTGTACGGAAGCTGTCAGTTATGACTGTTCAAGTTCATCTCTAAGCTGCCAGGATTTATTTTAAATATTTTTTCTTCTATTTTTGCTTATTGACACTTGTTTAATTATTCTGACCATAAAATTGACAAGCCTATGAACGCCTGACCAGCAGAGCTATTCACACCATTTTTTATCCTGGTAAAATCATCAAATGAGTCTTCCTACCCAGGGCATTGGGCGGGATCCCCTGTCAGACTTGTACAGACTAAAATCCACGGTGATGCTTCAATAGCCCTTCACGTTCTAAGCTCACAGTTACCTGATGAGACAGTCTCATGGAGCTATTCACACCCTGGGACTTTAGTTTGCCATTCACTAAGCTACTGACAGCGACATTATCCGATCGTGCAGCGCAAGCTGTGAGCTCTCGCACTGCACTCTATTGGACGATCATAAAACCGTCTCGTCATAAAGCACATCGTAGAGTCCAGCGATGAAATTTCTTAAAGAGATATATTATATAGTTGAGGTACCGTTTGCCAACCTTGCATACATATATTATGATAATCATTGAAGTTATCGAAAAATTCTCGTCGTTGAGCAATACGCTACCTGTAGAATCTGAGATATGTTGCTAGTTCATCCATATCAAATCCAATCATTTATTTCAAGTAGGCCATTTACAGGCACTTTTGAATTGTCAATGACAAAGGAAATATGATTAATACTACAAAAGTATGGTGCTACAGTCCCAGTCACAAGACACTGTGAAAGTACCGTAGATGCCCATTCCAAGGAGTAGATCTCTATGGAGAAGAACGGGCAAGAAACTCCATGGACACTCTTTTTAGATCGCCAAAATTATCACAAAAACCTTTGTTACATCATTCATTTTGAAATGGTACATTATGTAAGAACAATGTAGCAAGTTAAGTGTCCATTGTGAGATAAAAAAAAGATAATTCGGATCCTATACATATAGGATTCAAACCTTGGGAAATGCAGATACAATATCGACAACAACGTACAAAAGTTCTCTCGAATTGGCCATAAAAGTAGAAATTCCTAAGTTAACGTAGTTGACTCATTTCGTTGTACTGGCAGCGTGGGCGGGCCGTGGGCTGGGAGATAAAGTTGTATGTTTTGTTTATATCTTATTGCCTTCGATATTCACACCAATATTGAAAATACGAATTTATAAATAATAAATAAATAAATCGTTTATTGGGTCTCTTAGATTTACATAAAAATGTGATTGAAACAGCAGCCCCAGTAAGTGGTTAATAACACTTGTGTTGGGGTTGTCTCGCTCCTCCCCTGCATTGGTAGACAGCATTGAGACTGACAATTTAAGTAACGAAACAATTTAAGTAATAAACAATTTAAGTAACAAACAATTTAAGTAACAAACAATTTAAGTAACAAACAATTTAAGTAACAAACATTTTAAGTAATAAATAATTTAAGTAACAAACAATTTAAGAAACAAACAATTTAAGTAATAAACAATTTAAGTAACAAACAATTTAAGTAACAAACAATTTAAGTATAGACATGTTTTCTTTCACGTGATAAAATCATCAAATGAGTCCTGGTGGCCAACCCTGACCTCTTGAAGCGAGATTTTTTCCACTGTGGGAACAAGATGGCGATAGACGACTTGTATGGCTTTGTCTCTTTTCCACAGTGTAACTATTCTCGCTTTAAGACGTCTAATAGGCCACCCTGAGATCAAGGTAGTGCGGAAGGGAGTTTCAGACTCGTACTGACTAAAATCCACGGTGTTCCTTCAACAATACTTTACGTTCCAGGGTCACTAGTTACCTGGTCAGACAGTCGCCGGTGACCATAGCCTATATAAGTCTCTAGGGTCCCATCTATCTTTGCACCAAAAATCATCACAATCGGTTTATCAATTTAGGCGTCAAAGCGTAACAAATAAACAAAGAAACTCGCTTTCACATTTAATTTTATAATATTAAGTTATGTTACATATTTATATTTAAATATTTTTATAATGTAAGGCTTTCAAATTAATTAAGACAATGATATGCAACGCACAGCCTAATATCACAGGGACAGTTACACCTGGCTGGGTTCGAACCCACGACCATTCATCGGGCCGATACTACTGCTCCACCACTGCTCTACGAGTACTAGACGGTTTTACATTGAAAGGCGAATGAACCCAGAGAATAAAATAGTGGGTTTGTTAATAAGTTATTGTCCTTATTGTCAATTTGTAATCTTTCGCTCAGCGTGTGACCAATATTTATGACAAACACATCTATTAAGCCATTTAGTTACTTATTCAGTTAATGAATAGATGATAATATTATCATCCATAAAATAAAATGAAAATAAATACGAAAATAACCTTGTTGGAACATTCTTACATACATACATATGAGGAATGTATGCATGTCTGCTATCTTTTCACACCTAAACGGCTGAATGATTTTCGATGATATTTGACACACACGTAGACCATGATCTGGTTTGGCTTAGGTAAGGTAAGACAGGGTACTTTTAGATGTATGGCTGTCTAAGAAATTGGATCGGGAATTTCATTGAGAAAGAATAATAATCAATAATATTGGTTGTTTGTCAATACGCCTCTATTTTTTTTAAGTTTAGATACATCTAAACGAATTACGCCTGTTACATAATTTTAGGGTTCCAAACCTAAGGGGTAAAGCCGGATCCTATAAGATTCCACTGTCCGCCTGACACCAGGCTCCATCTCATGAAATCTATGCAAAAAAAATCAAAACTGTATCATGTAAAATCAAAAAGTTATAAGCTTGTTATGTTACCTAGTTGTCCGTTCAAAAACATGCTCATTTCGCGGAATCCGGATCGCGGTACCCCGGACACGCGTCTCCTGTGTCGTACACTCACTGATAATATAATAGTTTGGCAATAGGTAGCTAACCGTGCGGTGATCGTATTGTAAATAACAGGTGATAAAATTTAATTAAAATACCTTTAGGAAACAATATACCTAACATGATGTAAAAATTATTGGAATCGAATCAGTTACTGATTCTGAACAAACAGGTTTTTATTATATTCAGGTTTCGCAATATCAGAAATATAATAATGTTGTTTCTTTGGTACGGAACCCTGCGTGCTTTTTAAGATAAGCATGTTCTACAAACAATTCGGAGAATTCCATTGATACAAAAATTCTGACAACAGACATAGGAATTCTTGTTAAAAAACGTTATAACAAGAAATGATAATAATATAGTAAGGAAACTGGTTATATAATAAAGAGGTAGTATATGCTTAATAACATAAAAAGCAAGAACGTTAGCGTTACGTATATATAAACGTCTAGACATTTAAGATATTTAAATTAGATATTTTAAACATGTCAGTATGATTATGGCTTTATAAGCTAATGTCTGTTTTTTGCAAAGATTATGGATTTTAGTTTTAAAAGTTCATAACTTAAATCTATACAGAAAGAAAATTAAATCTATACAGTTAGATGATAAATAGAGTTCTGTTAACCAAAAAAGGCTAGAATGAGATACTTTTCGAATTGTACGTGAAATCCAGAAAAATATCAATTTTATTATCATAATAATGTCAAAAAAACTTAAAATAAAAATGTAACCGCCTTCAAAAACAACCACAAAAAAGGGTAAAATAACCTTCAAAACTTTTCTTTCGGAAGTCGGTGACTGTTTTTTATTAATTTCATTGTCTTTTTGCCACCGACTTCCGAAAGAAAAGTTTTGAAGGTTATTTTACCCTTTTTTGTGGTTGTTTTTGAAGGCGGTTACATTTTTTTATGAAAAAGTTTTTATTTAACTCTTTTTAGTTTAAATATTCAACCACAATTTTTGTCAAATACGAGTATATCATTTCCTTACATGAGCACTAGAATTTTTAAATCCGTAACACCGGTAATAACATCGTTATAATCTCTTACATTCATAATTCCCTATCTCAAAAACTACTGAACCGATTTTGATGAAACTTGCAGTATTCCCTAAGTTGAAAATCGGATTTGTAGTTCCGGAGACATGCGAACACAATTTACTAAATCAGTCGATGCCAAGTCCTTACTTGAGGAGTTGTACCTTCCATCATCAGCTCAGCTACATGAGATGATGATTACCATACGCAAATACTTAAATTACTTCATAAAAATTGCGAAAAACGATGTGTAGGCCTATAAAATTTGAGGGTTGCCCTCGATTTCTCCAGGATCCAATCATCAGATCCTGACATGGTGACAATGGGACCACTCCTGAAGTATCCCCTTTCGAACAAAAAAATAATTTTGAAAATCGGTCCACAATTGGCGGAGTAATCAGGTAACAAACGCACAAAAAAAAAACACACCGTCGAATTGATAACCTCCTTCTTTTTGAAGTCGGTTAAAAATTGTTGTACGCATGTTGCACGATAAAAGTAACCCTCCGTTTTGTACCTTTTACGGAATTTGTCCCGTGAAAATGATCAGTGCTAAGAATACGATTAAATAAAGCAGGTAGCTGAAAACGCCTAAATTCTTGCATTATCTTCATCATATTATCATAATTATTCGATAATAGGTCAGTAGAACCTTAAACTACCGTATCGTTATTAGTAGCCGAAGTTTTATAAGTTACGCGCTAGTTTTCGGACGGGATCATGAAAATGTAATAGTTATAATATGAAAGTTTTGTAATATCGTGCTGAAGAACTTTGCTTGCTTGTATTTATGTACAAGGCATATTGGATCACCTAGGTAAAGCAAAATTGCTTTGGGAAGCTAAGTTACTATGTAAAAGTCAAAGTATAGAATAATGTGGCTATTTAAAATAGTAGGTCATACATGAATAAGTTATAAAGTTTTTACTTTTTTTACACATAGTTCGGAAAGCACGTACATACCTAAAGCCGTTGGTCCCGGCTGTCATTTGTAGATCTTTGACAATCGTTACTATTATGTAATCATAATTCATAAGCTCTAAAGTCTGACAACCAGTTTTACCATGGGGTATTGTATTACCCGGTTACTGGGTTGTAGAGGTACGACAGGCAGCCGCTCCATGTAAAATACTGATATTCAGCTGCATCTGGTTCGACTGGAAGCTGGCCCCAAGGTTATGGAGAAGGCTTACCAATATGATTAAGAGGCCAGTACTGATGTTTAGTTACCTGAAGTTATATTTATTTTTACAACAACAAAAACATTGGTAATTTGGTATAATCAAGTCATCTGTTGTTTGAATCTTTTAACCATTTCGGATTCTTTTTTGGGAGAAAATTACATGTGACAGACGGGTGTTCTGACAGACGTCAAAGTAACATTGTCATCCATTTTTCTCTTGCTTTCTTCAGACTACACGTAAGATCGTCTCGTCAATCTATTTGCCAGACCACAACTCACGAAGAGGCTTCATCTTAACGAGACGCGGACATAACATCCGCCACGCTTTGCTAATCCACTACAAATAATTTATCTTTATTTACCACTAATTTAACGTTGGTTTAGCACATTAGGGTTGGGACATAATTGTCTATTGGTGGTAGGAAGAAATTCTCGATACAATGATTTTTGATCGATCTAGGATGTAGGACTGAAGGAACATATCAAATTAGGTGAATAAATATATAATCTTCGAAAATTGTTTCAAAGATTTTTGGATTTAAAAGGACCACGTAAGTATTTAAATTGTGATACTATATTAACCCGGCGTCATTGTGGTAGGAAATAGGCACATGGGCGTTGAGGTGGGTCAATATTACCCGTATATTAAAATCGAGATATTTCTATAGTTTTTGAGTGTATTCGTAAACTGTGTTGTTATGCAATTATTAGGGTATTTATTTGTTAAAAATGAAAAAGAAAAACATAATTCAAAAATATTTAACTAGGTTTAATAAAATTTTACATCTTGTGCATTTAGGATATTCATATTATAGTAATCAGTATATTTGGATACTTATAGCATTTTTCTAACCCGAAGGATTAGGTCTTTTTAAAAAAATGTAAAAACTCTTATTATAATCTTCGTTAGAGACGCAGTGACTACAAAAAGATATGAGGTGTTCAGGACAAATATATTTGGGGCAAGCTTGATATGTGTGCTTTGTTTTGCGGTCTCTTTTAGCAGGACACACTTGACACTGTTTGCGGACATCGCGTAATTTTGCACGAGGCTTTTCTGATGATTCACCAACAAATCCTTCCCCAAATAGTATCCTCAGTCATGCTCGCTAAGGAGAAGGTGGGACGCGTGAGGGAGAGGACAGCGTCCACTTTTCACGCCAGCCACAGAGCCGCAGTGGTAGACGCCCACGACGACAGACGTTGCTAGATGAGCCCCGGCCAGAGGAGGTGCGGGCATGCGGACGGCGAGTAATGGGGGACTCGCTGTCCGACAATGGACCATGGCCGTGTCGGCGGCGCGTTGTGTTCCATGCGCGCCTCAAAGAGTGTCAGCAAATAACGGGTCTTACGAATTACCGTGACCCCGGAACGTAAAGGGCTATTGAAGGACACCGTGGATTTTAGTCAATACGAGTCTGACAGTCCTTCCCGCTCTGCCCTGGGTAGGAAGACTCATTAAATGATTTTACCCTGATAAAAAAATGTGCTTAGGAGATTAGACTAGAATTATGAAAATTGTAGAGGAATCTGTTTTCTCATAAATCGCCCAAAGAGAGTAGAAAAAGAAACGATAACCGAAAAGAAAAAACCGTTAACATACCCACCAAAAAACAATAAACAATGATAAAATTGATTACTTGAAAATGGCACAAAATGGTAACGTCAATTGTGATGATGGGTCAAAATTACCTTTTTGAAAATTAAACGCGTGTAGCTTCCAGCTCGGTGGCCGTCACATTGATTTCTAGTCAGAAACGTTTAGAATACACTATTGGCTCCAGCTACTGCACAGAAGGGCAACGTCGTACGCACACTTTCAAAAATATTCTAAATTCAAAACCAGCCGGGTCATTTTGACCCAACCTCAATGACGCCGGGTTAAAAACAAAAAACACATGAGTTTTGTTATAAAAATAAAATTAAAACTTGTATTTTGTTATTAATAATTGACCGAAAAGCTTCTTATGGAAAAAGCTTTGACCTGTGACAGAGGTGGTTAACACTTATCTTGTATTTCGTATTCTAAGCTTCTCATGGAAATTATATTTTTATCCAGTTACACGACACAGAAAAACGATTCAGAGAATGATAATCACCTGATACAATATGTAATTGTTTCATCAAAAAAAAAAACAAATCACATTAGACAAAAATACCACTATTTCACGGTAATTCGCACTATGCACGCGCCGTAAGCGACGATACATTAATTTCAATGCTCAGTAACGTTTCGCTTGACGCTCCTACTTTCCAAAATTCTCTTCGCAGAGCAAACTATACGTCTGTACGATTACTTCCAGTGGTTTTGATTCTCTCTATCGTGCAACACTGTGCAAACTTTTACCTCTTTTTTAATAAAAAAAAATAGCTGTCAAAAATTTCGCGCGTGTTTTCAAATTTAGAAGTTGTTGATCTCATTCTTGAGTTACGGAAAGTGAATTAGAATTGGTAATTTTGTTTGTTGAGTTACTTTTAATTTCGTGTTGGTCCTGGGAAGTGTGCTTATATTAAATTTTAAGCATAAAAGTTCTTGAGGGTCAAAGGGCTTTGAAGCCTCATCACAAGTTAAAAGGTACGAAATGATTACAGAAAATGTACTCAACTTTTGAATTAAAATGTATTCAAAACATTTGGTGCGTGTTTGTAACATCTGTGATTATGTTAAGTCATAGAGAATGCAATGACGGAGCAATATTTTTATTCACTCTGCATAATACATTCAAACGAAATTTTCACTATGCTGTTCATTTTTTTCCCATAACATCTTAAGTTCATAAATTCCGTAACTAAAAGAATGAGACCAAAGTGTAGTTTTAAAACTGATTATGTCTAGTCACTCAAAAAAAAAAACATTTCAATGTGCATCAACCTTCTTGGATTTTCAAATATTTGAAGTGGAACATAACAAAAATGGCGCGAATTTCGGAGGCAATTCGAAATATTTGGAACATGGCATGGCTGTTGGCAACTAAAGTATTTTTGGTAAATATTTTTTTATTACTTTGTACACAAGTACGAGAAATTTTACGCTTTGATAGTTTGTGAATATCAAGGCAGTTGCCTTGATATTCACGTGTAATTCGTATGCAAATTCTAGTTTTGAACCTTTGGAATGTTTGTTTGATTCCATCGAAAATTAATTAAAATTTAATATAAATAACAAAAAGGTTCATTATTGTCAAACTTGAAAATTTAATTTAAAATTAGTTCATCTCAAATTCGGACATAAGTTTTTTCTTTCTTCGCTACTTAATTACGTAACTCGATACTTCGATAGCAATCGCTTTCGTTTAGAAACGCGATTTTTTAAAAGAAGCCTTGACAAATATCATCTAAATGGACACACGTATATTGTATCATCCCTATTAAATAAATAATTTAATAAGGCACCAATCAACTGTCAGTAAAACTTATTTTTAACCAACATTTTCATGTAATATTTTTCCCTGTTGGGTTCTAGTGTACCTACCTGAATGATAACTGGAAACAATACTAAATATACCTACCTATAATTAATTATTTCATCATTATTTTCCTCTACATGTATAATATAAAATGCATATTCTTATATACCTATTAATATACAGGCTAGTTAAATGCTATATTTTATGAACTGGATAAAATACTAGAAAATTGTTTTATGTAACGTATAACGTCTGTGATTCAAATGTTAGTTATGTAAATTGTTGAGTCAGCCGGCATTATAAAATTTATAGCTTGGAATAATTGTTTCTGTTAAACAAAATCTTCTTCACATTTTGTGAACGAAGACAGTTGAAAACTATTTTCGCATGTTGTTATCAGGCCTCATTATTTACACACTTTCTACGACTTTTGACCATAATACTAACTGGTTCACCAAGCTTTGCTCGGATTCATAAAGAAAATTCTTAAAAAAATAAATAAAGAGGAAACCCTGAATATTAAAACTGACATTTACTTACTACATAATTAAAAAAAACGTATTCCTTGTAATCTGTGGCTGAGGTTATAATCCGTGGTCATAAGCATGGAAGTTAGACGCTTTATTTCACTTACTTCTGTAGAATCACTAACTACAGAGTGATAAAATAAAGATGTTTATTCAACTTCAAAGTCAAGACAGGACATTCCATAAATACCCACCAAGTTCACACAATATCGAACACTCCAGTTCACCTCGACTCTACCTTGAAGATCTCAAGATAGGTGTAGATAGAGGTAATCTTAATACGGCACCTTTTTCCCTGTCGATTTACTTAATGATCCACGGTCCAAAGCTTCTTTATTAAAAGGCGAGAGATAATAACCTCTTTACCTCTGCTATAATCACCCACGCATTACTAAAATATTTAAGTTAAATGGACTTTTACGGTACCTACACTTTTTCTTTTTTAGACTATGTTTTTCTGTGTGCTGTGCTGTTGTTGTGAAAAACTACATACATACTATTAGCCCTCTCTTTCTAGTCTCTGTTTGAAGCCTAAAACCAAAAGTGGATCATGACCTTGATGAGAATATATAGGATATCTTGTATCTGTCTAGCACATTTTCTTTATAATTATACATATAATAATATATAATACAGAAATCCAAACGGACGAAACTACAGACAAGAACATGCATTTTATTTATACAAAAACTTGTCGCAATTGCTTACATAAAGAAGAGTGCCCATCTACCTTATCCATGTAAAAATCGACCAACAATAAACCATTGTTCAAATGGTTCTCCCTACGCGCAAACAGAACGCGGAAAAGCTTCCATTATTATGTTTATTTAAATAATAATAATATTATTTACCAGTTGTTCTTGACACGGCGCGTATTAATATCAGGTGGCTACTTGCTTTAGTTACTAGCGCCAGCCACTAGAGCTAGGTGTCGAGTCTGCTAATTATTAGTCAGAATGGCGCCACAATGGCGTTTCAATTTTCGAACCATTTTTTACTCAGCAGTAAAAAATGGTTCGAATAAGCACTACAATTGAAACGCCATTGTGGCGCCATTCTGACTAATAATTAGCAGACTCGAAACCCTGGTTACTAGCCAGCAACTCGCTCTAGTAACTAAGTATCACCGGCCACTAGTGCTAGTAGGTAAATAGCAGTAGCAACTCGCTACAGTTACTGGCGCCGTCAACTCGCTCCAGTTACTGGCGCCGTCAACTCGCTCCAGCAACTGGTACCAGCGACTCGCTCAAGTTACTGGCGCCAGTGACTTGCTCCGGCCACTTGCACCAGCAAATCACTCCTGTTACTGGCGCCATTAAGTAGCTCCAGCCACTGGCGCGAGTCAGTTGCAGGCGCCAGAAACTCGCTCCTTACTTGCCCCAGTTACTGTCACCAGCAATTCGCTCTTACTGTACTGCCGCGCTTTTAGTACGTACTAAGTACCAGCCACTAACGCAAGTTACCAATAAGATCCCTTCCTTTGGAGCCCTATCTGTCACATCATAATTTATTTTTGTTATTGAAATCGCGAAAATATAATACTCGACGAATTTAGTCCACTGTGAGTAATTAATACGATCAAGAAGATACAACTGCTGACTGACATGAAACGCGTCTTAATGTTGAAGCAGTAAGGTAGTTTTTCGCAGTGCAATCGTTACTACTGGTGTCATGTTGATTGTACTTCATTATTTCGTTTAGGTATTCGCTTTTGTCTTTCTGAGAGATCGCTGACAATCTGTCTTTGCCTAATTGGATTAGGAAGATGACTTCGTTAGGGGATTTCTTGTTAAAATTATTTGTTTAACATAATAATATTTCGAAAGTAAACTGCCATAGGTTCATAGAAAAAAATGCATTATACCCTTAACAAAATCAAGCTATTTGGTTCGATTTGCTGACATTTCAATTCTTATATCAGACCATACTGCTGGGCAAAGGCCTCCCTCCACTCCTTTCACTTCTCACGGCTTTCTGCGACCATGGTCCAGTCCTTCATGAAGCGGTCCAAGTCATCTCGCCATCTTCGCTTGGGCCTGCCACGACGTCGAGTTCTCCCTTCGGGCACCCAATCGCATGTATGTAATATGTTTTGCCCAGCGATTGTATGGCATTCGACATACGTGACCAGCCCAGTCCCATTTCTACTTGGCAGCTTTTTCTCCCACATCGGCAATTCGCGCCCAGGAACAGTACTGTGTTTCTTATGCGGTCTGAAAGTTTGACTCCCAAAATACTGCGTTCCATGCGTCGCTGGCAAAGCGCTAGCAGACCAAATTTGTGCACCGTACGTGAGGATGGGGTGGATGCAAACGTTCATGAGTTTCCGCTTTAGCGACAAAGGAAGTTTTCCCTTCATCAGGTCTTTCATGGACCAAAAACTCTTCCAGGCGTTTTCGGTACGACGTAGAATTTCCGTATCTTGTCTCGCCTGGAATGAGACAATTTGGCCCAAATATACGTATTCATGGACGTACTCCACCCTAACACCTTCAACGTAAAGATGGCGTTTTGTGCTATTGTTCATAAGTTTGGTCTTTGACATGTTTATTTCCAGTTCGACCTCGCGGCTTGCAGCGTTTAGCTGTTGAAGCATCTGCCCCAGCTCCGAAGCAGAAAAGGAGAACATTTCAAAGCGTCTAAAATTCGCTCATAGTTCTTAGTTGATTATTTTTCAATCTTAAAGATCTTGTCGGATCTTACTTTAGCAATGTAATAAACGGTTTTATTGCTACTGTAATCATGAAGAACTAGCAATTACTACAAAGAAAATAAATCATAACTTACGAAATATTATAACGAGGTTCTTTGTAATACACTCGGCGTCACAAAAATCGCACCTCTCTAAGAATTCCCATCAAAGTCATTTTAAACCTATTAATCAATGGTAGACATATGACTATATGGTATCATTGGAAAGGCAATTTATTTAAATTTCAGTATAAATCAATGGATTTGGTTTTTCGTTTACCGGGAATAAAGAAAAGCAAGCTAATGCAAATGATTAAAAAGTTAAATTTTATTTTATCAGCAAAAATTACAACAAAGTCCTTAAAAACAACTTAAAACCTAGTGTTACTCCCCCTAGCCCTGATGACTGCTTCCATGCGTTCTCTCATGGACTTAATCAATGTGACAACAGTCTCTTGAGGAATGTTGTCCCATTCTGCAACGACGGCATCTTGGAGGTCTTGGAGAGTGGTAGGGGCAGGATCACGTGCCCGTACTCGCCGTTTCAGTTCATCCCAAAGGTGCTCAATAGGGTTCAGGTCTGGAATTCGCGCCGGCCAGTGCATAACAGGGATTCCAACTTCTTGCAGGTAGTCTCTTACAATTAAAGCGGTGTGACAGCGGGCGTTATCGTGCATTAACGCGAACCCACTGCCAACAAAACCCGCATAAGGGACAACCTGCTCCTCTAAGATCTCTGTTATGTACCGAGCAGCAGTCAGCGACCCTTGCCCGCGAGCACTTCCAGTCCGAGAAACACACACAAGGTTCGTTTTACCGTCGATTGACATGCCGCCCCAGAACATGCACGAGCCACCTCCGTATTCCACAGTCTCTTGAATACAGGCTTGTTCGAATCGTTCACCTTGCCTCCTATACACTCTTCGACGCCTGTCGTTGCAGAAAAGACACACCCTCGTCTCATCAGAGGAGAGCACAGCCCTCCATTGGTCTATTGTCCAATCCACATGGTCACGGGCAAATTGCATAGGTCTCTCCTACGCTGTGCAGTCAATTTTGGCCCTGTAGCAGCCCTATGAGCTGCAATTTTCTTCTCCCGCATTCTTCTTCTAATCGTGGAGACGCTTACAGAAGTTCTGCGAGCTGATCGCAGTTGTTGTTGCAGCTCAACAGCATTGGAGAACCGATTACGTAAAGACGTCGAAACAATGAAGCGATCGTCTCTTTCGGATGTGCACCGTTGTCTTCCAGATCCACGTCTTAGGATATAGCCACCAGTCTCTTGGAAGCGTTGGAACACTCGTCGAACGGCAAAACGACTCAAGTTCAGTTGACGAGCAACATCACATTGCCGCATCCCTGATTGCAGTAGTGCATGACTTGAGCGGCTTCATCTGCAGTGGTATCCATCTTCTTGGGTATTTTTCTTGCTGTAGCTGTTCACGTGTGTTCACTTCAAAGGTTGAATAGCGAATGACCCACATTTAACCCGGGTCGCCCGTTTTAGACCCTTGTAGGGAGGTGCAATTTAGTGGCCGTTGCAATGAGTATTTTGACAACATTTTTTTAACGTTACGTGCTAAAGAGATCTGTTGTGTTTAGGAATTCTAACTGTTGTTAATTTAAAGGTCGTTAAACATACTTTCATTTGATACCAATATTAATTAGGTTTAATGTATTCGTTACTGGCGGGACATGTTTTAAACTTATTTTCGAAGAGGTGCGATTTTTGTGACGCCGAGTGTATATGTATTATATTCACTTAGCAACTCTCTAAATCTGACCAAATAATTACAGTCTTCATTAAAAGTATATAATCGGTTTTAGTGAATACTGTTATTATATCTTCATTTTAGTAAAATAGACTTCAAATATGACTAGGTGACTGTTGTAATCTAGGTTTATTAAGTAGAAGTGAAAATATTATATTACAGCATGTAATATAATACTCGTATCTTTTATACCATTTCCACTTTAAAAAGTTACTTTTTCTCACTGAAAACAGTGAGTAAAAAGCTCTTTTACTCACTACGGTAATCTAAATATCCACAGCACGAATTTTATTCAAGGAGGAAATACATAGTTGAAATGTCGAAGTAGCACATTGTCCTTTATATCTGTGCTAAGCAGCCTCCGAGCTAAGATACTATTGTGTTATTGTTCTATCATCGCGAAAGTGAAATTCCACTCGCTTTTGTGATGCTGTGGTGCAAGGGAGAGGATTATAGCGGGTTGGATTATATCAAATTGAGGTCATGTTTTGGTAAATGTTTTAAGGAAATCGGATTAGGTTTCGAAACTTCTGGAAGGGGGCTTAGTGTCTTAAGATCGGAAAAAATGTATGTCTTTCAGTGACATGTACTTACTGAGATGATTGAGATATTTCTATTTTTGCCATAAATTCAAGAAGAACTTGTAAATAAATTCCTGGGTGTCGAGATGGGAGTAAAAACATTTTCTTGAGATATGTTACAAAAGCTTGTTTGCGACGAAACTACGGTCATCACTGTCACGTTTTGCTTGAAACAAATAACAATGAATATCTGGATAGAATGTCGATTTATTAAAACCACACATAAAAATCTCACATTTATCTTTTGTTTTTACGGTTTCATTGAATTGAGGCGCTCTAGTTTCTAGGTCGCAATTTTCTCATGCCTTGGACCACAACATAAGAGGATACGACCTGTGAACTAGCGCATATTATTTAATATTTTTATGTTTATGGCAGATTTAACGTTACCTCGCGGGTTTTGTAAGCTTTACGTATTGTCAAACATTTTACTAACATGTTTTTATGTTACTATATAAATTGCTACACGTTTTAATATTGAAGAAGCATGTTATGTTTCTTTTAATCACATATTTAAAAAAATATCACTCTCTTTCGCTTTTGGTTTTTTTTTTGACAATTAATGTCTTCTTTTGACAGCTCAATTACGCTACACAGATCTACCATGTATTATTATATTATTATTATTATTGGTACACATTTAATTTTGTACTGGTACACATTAAATTGGTACACTTATAATAAAAAAACAAGATGGCCGCGTAACTTCCTAAAAGATCTCGTGCCAAAACCATGTAACGCTGAAGAAAAGAAAGCGTCTATCCTGTGTTGTGTTTACATAACAGTTTTAGTTATTTATACATTGACCTTAAAATTATATGCCATAACTAAAGTTTTCTTTGTTAAATATTATGTTCTAGTCGTTCAAAGTACATGATTATCATATTTTTATGGATTCCCAGTCGATATAATATGACGAATTTATTAAAACGTGTGTTGGTGGGCGGAAAACGAGTTATTTAATCCTCGACATTCTTTTTGCAGACTTTTTTTCTTTAACTCTTTTAAAATATTGACGTTTTAATATTACAACTTTGTTTAGTAGTCTTCCTTCTTGTTTGTGATGGTCTTTTGATGTTTTTGGGGTCTGCCGGCATTCGCTCGTTGCTGATCTTCTTTGCTTTCATACATTTTATTTTATTGGTTTACTGAAGTTTTCAACTAATTCCATTATAGATCAGATATATCGAACTTCTTGAAGTATAGTGACGTTAATTGTATGGTTAGTGAAAAAGTGCCTCTAGTGTACGAACGAGAAACTATTTTTTATATCAAATTAACGCAATGTCTCCGTCTACGTCACAAAAACGTGAAAACTCGTGATAAAACCTTAAAGCGTGTCCAATTGTACACATTTTTTTTTTATTCAGCTGCTTTTTCTCTCTAAAATACGCGACCGACTTTACGCGACCGACAGTACGCGACCGATAGTACGCGGCCAACCATACAAGTTCAGTTCAACAAACCATGAACTTAAGTAAAGTGACTATTAAAGTGACATGCTCTAGTTTAATACAAGGTTTCCCTGCGGTTGCGGTCGCCATTGTCCATCACCACTTGATACCCAGCTATTATTCTACGCTAGCGAGAAATATGTGTCATTACCGTATTGCCAACCCGTTACGGGTGCGGCAGGGATTTAAGTACAAGTTGAACTGTGCGTACGGTTGTGTACGGTAAGCGGTTTTATCGTACAACACACATACACTGAGTTGTTAAATTAGTTTGGATTATAAGGTGAAAAAGTCACTTTATTATTTTCCTTTATTTAGTTTTTCACTTATTCGTTACGTATCCATAGAACACCTAACAGTAACGTATCTAAATATTTTTACCAAAAAAACAAATAAATAATAATTTCATCATCATCATCATCAGCCTATAAATGTTCCCACTGCTGGGACATAGGCCTCCTTTCTGTGAGAGGGAGTGGGCCATAATCCACCACGCGGGCCCAGTGCTGGTTGGTGGATGTCACAAATGTCTTCGAATTGTTGGTTCTAGGACATGCCGGTTTCCTCACGATGTTTTCCTTCACCGTTTTGAGAGCAGTGGTGATGAAATAAATTACACAAGTAATGCGCCTGGCGGGGTTCAATAATTTAAAAATATAAAAAAAATAGCAGTCTACCAGCATCCCTATCTAGAGGGCTAAAGCCTGCCGGGGTCGCGGGACTTATCGCATTACCGTGACCCTGGAACGTAAAAGACTATTGAATGTGGATTTTAGTCAGTACGATTCTGACAGGACTTATTTGATGATTTTCCCACGATAAAAAAAATCTACCAGCATCAGGAACAGAGAATGTATTTCAATTCGATACTTCAAGTTCAACACATCGAAAAAATATATAAATGATGCAATGGATGTACTTCCTTACTACTTCTTCCAACACCTAGAAATGTCATAAAAAAAGAAAATGTTTATTGATCCAATAATTTAAATTATGTAAAATCATAACTCAACGAGTCTGAGGTGACGTAATTAAAAAACAGTTAAACCTTAATCACTAATTCACTACAATTTTCAATTATTGCCATTAAACGTGGCAAATGTCAATAGTGCCGGTCTTCTTTTCATATTTCATGATAACAGCGTTGTGGAGGATAACATATTACTACTAATTTAGTTTTTTAAATGTTTATGTTCTTTATACTTTAATATTACATATTACTATCTAGAATATTTAGTCTCGAAAGCTCAAATAAGCTTTTAGAAACTGGAGACATTTGTTAGGTCAATTTTTATCCTAACAAAAGTACCTACCTATCAAGTTTCTATGTCGTATCTATAAGTAGTAGTAAGTACGTATATATAGGTATACGTTTCTATCGCCTATTCTG
Source organism: Agrotis clavis (assembly GCA_954870645.1). NCBI lineage: Eukaryota > Metazoa > Arthropoda > Insecta > Lepidoptera > Noctuidae > Agrotis > Agrotis clavis. The sequence continues at coordinate 2,035,514 of OX940925.1, forward strand.
AGGCTAAAATCTTTCTAGAAAGCCGTGTTTCAGATTCTGACGTTACGTTAGCCGTAGGGCGATTGGCACCCTTCTAAAACTTTCACAAGGAGTTCTTTTGTGAAAACTGATACTTATTCATAAAAGAAGCTAACATCTTTTCATGAAGTTCTGAAATTCTATAAATAAGGATCTCGTTATGAAAACTCCTTTGAGATTAATTCGGTGGGTCTCGATCTATTTTTACCCTGAAAATCCCAGTCGATCGAAGTAGGTAGGTACGAAGTATTTTTAGATTTTTCACAATTGATTTTTAACCGACTTCAAAAAAAAAGTAGGTTCTCAGTTCGACCTGTATGTATGTATGTTTGTCCGCGATTATCTCGCGTTTGGCTGAACGGATTTTGATGCAGTTTTCAGGAAAGTGTTCTCTACATTCTGGAGAAGGTTTTAGTATATAACACTAATAGATATCCCGTGACGTTGCCCGCGTGGAACCGTTTTGCTTACTTGGATCGTAGATTTTCAGGGACGATTGCATGTTTGTCCGCGATTATCTCGCGTTTAGCTGAACCGATTTTGATGCAGTTTTCAGGAAAGTGTTTGTTACATTCTGGAGAAGGTTTAAATATATAACACTAATAGATATCCCGTGACATTGCCCGCGTGGATCCGTTTTGCTTACTTGGATCGTAGATTTTCAGGGACGATTGCATGTTTGTCCGCGATTATCTCGCGTTTGGCTGAACCGATTTTGATGCAGTTTTCAGAAAAGTGTTTGTTACATTCTGGGGAAGGTTTGAGTATATAACAATAATGGATATCTCGTGAAGTTGCTCGCATAGATCCATTTTTGTTGCTTAATAGGATTGTAGATTTTCAAAGAAGCCGATTTTATGAATATTTTTGTTGAATATCGCAACTAAAAAGGGAAAAATAAAAAACTTTTTTAAAAAAAGGGAACCGACTTCAAAACCAAACACAAAAAAACGATAAAATAACTTTTCTTTCGGAAGTCGGTGGCCATAACTCAATGAAATAAAAAAAAAACAAAGCCACCGACTTCCGAAAGAAAAGTTATTTTATCGTTTTTTTGTGTTTGGTTTTGAAGTCGGTTCCCTTTTTTTAAAAAAGTTTTTTTTTTTGATAAGATCATAATGATTTTATAAGATGATTGATTTTTTGTAAGATTATATTTTTTATCTTTTTGTTTCAATTTGTAGCAATATTGATTTGGTACTAGTCTAGTGAAAAAAGACAGACATCAGACAGACAATCTTCTTTTGGGTAACTCCCATCTATACTTATTAACTAATATTATAAAGAGGAAAACTTTGTTTGTTTGTAATGAATATTGTCTCAAAAACTAGTGGTCCGATTTCAAAAAATCTTTCACCAGTTGAAAGCTGCTTTTGTCCTCAGTGACATAGGCAATAAAAGGGAGGGGGGGGGGTCGAGCGAAGCTGAAAAGATTTGGATGAAACTTGGTACTGAGGTTCTTTATAACCTGGAGCCTTACCACGATCTCTTAACGCGATCCAGTTTAGGCTGTGGGAAAGAGAAGGCACTAGACGACTTGTATAGTTCATGGTAGGCCACCTGGCTTTATAGATGGGATACTTTCTATCCCAGTTTAAGGTTCCTGTAGGATAATTTTTGTACCTTGCTCGCGAAACGAAGCAGACATAAACTAGTTATAAAAACTAGTGCCTGAGTATCATTTGCACATTTAATTCAAAGGTGCGAGTGCCAAACAACAATAAGACAGTTTGATAATCACCTCCATTGTTATACTCGTAACTGTTACAAAATATCGCACTCTGCTATTACCTATACGAACATGACTTATGCAATCTCTTTCATGTCCTGTTAGCCTGGTATTTTTTATATGGCTAGATAGACTTCTAGATTTTTTTTATAGTGTGTCATCATTATCTGCCTAGTTTTTTTTTCTGTATGGTACCCTGTGGGTGGTACTACCAGTAGTAAAAAAATATTAATCCATATGTTACTAATGCAGTATTCAGCATAGGTCGGAAATAGGTAGAGTTATTTATGTAATTACACTGATTTCATACAACGAAAAAATAGATATGCCCCAAAACCTGTAATTACTTCTAAAGAGCAGAAGAATCCCTTGATGAAAATTATTTTTATGTCTAATCCATCTCTGATGTTTTTATTATTATTATTTAGTTTTAATACTGTTTTCACACGAGATTGTCTGTTAGAAATTCCGGGAAGATCCATATCAATATCAACAGTTCGGTGCAAGTACTAAAATAACTCTATTATCTAAATCCGACCTCTGGTGATCACCCATCCACAAACCCAGCCTTTCTGTCAAGAAGTTACCTGCCAGAATTATGCACATCAACCTTTCTCAATCTCTTTACCTCAAACTTGAATTTTCAAGCTTAGCACAATAGTGGAAGGTGGTGAAAGGTTAATGTTTGATTTGATTGGTAAAATTTCACAGATTCGTGTAGGTTGGGCTGGCCCCATAGTTTTTTCATGTGTAGGTTTCATGGGTAGTCTATGAAATAACTATAAGCATCACAGAAGAGATTGCAGTAATTATTATCTATGATATAAAAATGAAGAGTCAGTGGCTTTATCGCTCAGATTGGTTTAAAATCAGAACTACTATTTATGGAGTTGATTCACTACCTCTGATTAATTTTGATTTCCTAGTACATATAGCTAGTGCAACGTACAATAATACCAAGAAATAAAAATATATTTATTATCAGTAAGATCTCTCAGTTTAGCCAATATAAATACTTACCTTAGATATAGGTAAAATCAATTGAAAATAACTCCAGAATATTCACAATTAATTCCTGGAATTACCATGAACACAAACCTATTAAATTATACTTTTCCTTGCGCACTTACCGAGTAACTAAACAAAAAAACACAGGACCCTATTAAGCTTAAAAAAAGTGTGATAACAAAGGCAATGTAGAATTAGTGCTAAGCTTTTAGCAAAATATTTACTTTTATTTAATCGGTTAGTAATAAATTGACACAAAAGCTCGAAGACGGGTAATGACTTCTAGGTAAACATAAAATATTTATTCGACTTCCCGCTGTTATCTGTCCATAGTCCAACTTTACCACTAAATACAACATGACTAATGCCTATTATTGTTATATATTTATTTTTCAATTAGTTCGACTCAAGTCTTTGCTGTGAATAAACGTACTAACTTAATAAATTGTGAATTAGATTTTGACACCAGAAAATGTAACAACATCGAAAATTGTGATCGAAACGAAAGTGTTCTTATTTCAAACCAGTGTCAATTTTTAAAAAGTTTTCTATCAACAGATTAAAAAAAAAACCGTCGGGGTTTAATAGACCAAGGAAAATTTGCTATAGTGCCAATGTGGAATATTATTTAAGTGACTTTTTAAAATAAATAGTGTAGTGCAATGCTAAGTTAGTGAAAAAGTGCCAAAATAAGTGCCTAAGTTACCAGTGGTTATGAGTCAAGCATGGAAAAAGAAATTCAGTTGGATCACAGACGGAAAACTAGCGCGACTATGGGTTTGTTCAAATTATACCTTATTCTATATTTTGCGGTTTACCATCTAGGTACTTGAACTGAGTCATAATTACTTGGCGATGACAATATGCAAATTATTCATGTTATTTTTATTTGCGCTCACAAATAAAGACCGATTACTAGTTATGTTTGCCAATCAAATACGTGCAGTATTTCACACGGTTTTAAATAAGTAAGAAATGTGTTAATATCATAACACACTATTTAATAAGAAAATGTTTCTCCTAAAGTAATTTCTTCATCGAATTAGGAGAACTCAGGCTGTCGTTAGGATCTGTGCTCGCGCGCGCCGCCGCCGCCGCCGTCTAGATCCCTCTTGATGTTGCGGCTAGATCAAATAGTCCGTTCAAGCAATATAAAAAAAGGAAAAAGTAAGAAATAGAAACCATGGAATTCCTTGCTGGTTCTTCTCCATGGAAACCTGCATGGAGCACCTATTTGTTGACGTTTTAAAGGTCATGGGTCTATGTGAAATAAAAATATTTGATTTTGAACGAAAGGAATTCTGTATTTCTCTAACAAAATTGAACATTTGGAACTGCAGCGCGATTCACGAGCATTGTCGCTTGTCCCCAAACAATACCTTCTCTTATAAAGTTATGATATAATATCATAACATTGTACCACATAACAAGTATGTAACAAATTGATACAGAAAGGAAGCTGCGTCTGTTATCTTTATCGTTGTCCGCTCCTAATTATCGTGTTTATGGGTCAAAAATATGGCGGAATTTTGCACTAAGGCGTGCATTTGTGATTAATGTTGATGGTTTTATAATACAACATCCAAGCTTGAAATCCTCTGATGTGCAGACAGTGTTCCTACCCAAATAGAAGGTATAGCCCATTTTTCATCATCATCTTCATAACAGCCGTAGGGCAGACTCGGTTGGAAGTGATTTGCATCCAGCGCGAGCCTGTACTGTAGTTTATAAGGTCATCTGTAGGCAATAAGCCCACCTTAGGGTGGCCTTATTGCCATCAGCGGAACTATAATACATATTCTGTTATGTTTACATATTAAATACCATTGTTCTGTAATTTTAATTACCCTGTATAAACTTACCTAAACAATATTGGAATCTGTATGTCAACAACTACAACAACTTAAATGAAATTGACCATAATTATTTAAAGTAAATTCTGAAGACTAAGTTTCAATATCATACTTATTTGGAAAAAATAATATTCCTACTTACCTACTGTTACTTTCCATAACCACTTAGCACAGTTTAGCAAAACTAGAATTGAACCAAGGACCCGCGAGCTCTACCACGGAGTAGCACTAAAATTAATAGTTCTCTCTTTTTTCGTCAGGCGGAGCTAGTGGCGGCAGTGAGACGGCGGGGGCGAGGTGATGGCAGTGATGATGACGAGGACCTGGGTCTGCCGCAGAGCCCACCGGCGTCACCACCTACCGACAAGGTTGAAAAGGTAAGCAGCTTCTATCTTATCTTTGACGGGAGACATTTATTATTTTTTAGTATTTCAAATGTTGAGAACAACGCCATCTATCTGTCTTAATGTTAACTATTACAAAATAAATATATCTTTATGTTTGACTGATCGGTTGCATTTAATAATAATTGAACAACGGATATTTTAACTGCTCTTATTTTAACAGAAATTGATAAATAGATGTAAATAAATAAAAATTGGTGCTGAATGAGCAAACAGCTACTGACATCTAGTGCGGTTAATATGTACTACGTAACTTCATCCCGCAAATGTTATAGTTTAGGACGTACGAGATAGATGTCGCTACAATACTCAAATGTTTTAGCATTTGAATCATTTTTTTATTGTTTGATATACAAAAGTAATCAATCAGAAACTTCGTTTTTTTTTAGATGTGTGTAAATAAGAAAAATAACTGTTGTCTTACTAGTCTGTGTCATTGTAATAGAAAAGGGTACAAAACTACGCCGATTTGTAGTCAAATAATATAAAAAATATAATAAATATGCGACTAATATCCGAAGGCCGCTGCTATTATAAAACCAAGGTATACCTAATAAGATTACGATACCAACATTTGCTCACCTTTTACGTAAACTGCGATTATTGAATAAAAATAAATGAATTAAAGATACTAGAGCGTTAAATTAGGTAAGCGATAAGAACTAGGTATTTTTATAAGCATTTATATAATGTACATTAATAGGTTTAATTAAGTCCTACTTATAAGTAAGTATAATCAGTCTAAACCAATTCTTACCAACTACATATTTTATAAACATTCGGATTGTTTTTCATTACATTTCAAGACCTAATTAGTGCACATTAAACTTGACTCGTCACTTGGCAGCTAGGTGTCCTCAGATAATTCACATCTCTATCATATCGCGCACTTCGATCCGATCTATTTGATTGTCCCTACCACCGCGCACCGACTTGGCACAATGTTCAGACTATGGGGTTGGCAACGCAAAGATATTGTAGATGGCGCCACCATAGAGTAGTCCTAATCCGACCAATGACGTAGCACTATTTTGAAGTACGTTTAAGATTTGAACTGATTTGAACCAATGACGATGCTTGGAACAAGCTATACTAGCGCCATTAGTTCCCCAGTTGCCATCCCCATTGTTGGGACACAGGCCTTCTCTCTATGAGACGAAGTGGGCTCATCCACTACGCGGGCCCAGTGCGAATTCGTAGGTAGGTAGATGTCAAATAGAATTTTTGGTTTAGGACATGCACTGTTTTCCTTCATCATTCTGAGAGGTACTTAAGTACTCTTTTTTTAACGTCGGAACCTCGTCAAATGTGTCTTGCCGACCAAGGCAGAGCGGGAGGGACTGTCAGACTCGTACTGACTAAAATCCACGGTGTTTTTCAACAGCCCTTTACGTTTCGGGGTCATGGTAATTCGTGAGTCCTGCGACCCCGGTAGGCTTTGGCACTCTAAAGGGAGGCTCCGTCATGGGTACTTTTCTCATAGTTTAAATTAATGAATATTATTAGGTAGTTAGATGCTAGATAGATGGAAAAAGGATTTTCGATGAATTGATGGTTATATAGTATATGTAGGGAATTATTTTAAATGACGACATTTTTTTCACTTTCAGACTGTGACGTCATAATACTCATAATCCTGTAAGTAGGTACACACGGCTACACATCAAGCTGTAATTAACCAGTTTGTCGTAGTCTCGCTTTGTATGGTCTTTTCGCATACTCAACGATCAGCTTATACTGGTTTTGAATAGCTTGATCTGTAGCCGTCTGTACATTCTATCGAGAGGTGCCTTTCTGGTTCACTTTACTGAATGTACTATCGGAAAGTCCTCGAAAGTATATTGTTTAATATTCTAATACCAATTATTGTTTTAACAAGATAAGATACTTAAGTATAACAAAGATAGTGCTACTTTTGTATTGATATGGTAATGAGTTTCTAGCGCTTATCTGGGACCCAAGTTTACCTTTAAAACAAAGACTCGACTTAAAATTTAACTTATTTAAGCTAATGATCGGTTTACTCTCCACCCAGGGAGGGAAGACTCACTTGATAGTAAAACTAGTCTTAGAGTTTTTGAGGCAAAAACTCTAAGGCAGTGTTGGGCTTACTACCGATTTTTATCTCTTCTTTTTATTCGATTTGTGTGAAAATCGACGCATGAAATTCTCTTGTTTCCAATCACTATTTTTGGTCTTAGTTTGATATTATAACCTAAATATAATACTAACCTAACCTAAATATTTTCTAAATAAATGGACTATCCAACACAAAAAGAATTTTTCGATTTGAACCGTTATTTCCCGAAATTAGCGCGTTCAAGTTCAACCAAACAAGAAAACTCCTCCACTTTACATAATTAGAATAGGACATAATATTACATAGATATTACATAGATTACTGCTGAAATATTCAAATCAATGTTAAAGCACTTATGAAAGTTACAGTCTTCAATGAGCGTTTTATATTTTAACGGTAAACTTATTACTAATTAGCTTATTTTTTACATGAAATTTTATTTAACACTAGCTGTTGCCATTGGCTTCGCCATGCGCCAGCGCATCTCGTAAATTATCCCCTGAGTACGAAATTTTACCGTGAAAATCAGTAACTTAATGTATTATTCCAGCAGACTATCCTATCTCTGAGGCAATTTTATCAACATTCGTTCAGCCATTGTGACGTTTTTGAGTAACAAAAAATTCAAACATTCACATATTATAATAGAGCAATGGTGGCCCAGTGGTATCGGTCCCGACTTACGAGATGTAGGTCGTGGGTTCGAACCCCGCCAGGCGCTTTACTTTGTGTAATTTATTTCATCACTACTGCTCTCAAAACGGTGAAGGAAAACATCGTGAGGAAACCGGCATGTCCTAGAACCAAAAATTCGAAGACATGTGACATCTGCCAACCCGCACTGGGCCCGCGTGGTGGATTATGGCCCACTCCCTCTCACAGAGAGGAGGCCTGTGTCCCAGCAGTGGGAACATTATAGGCTGATGATGATGACATATTATAATTAGAGTTAGATTTATAAATAGATAGAGTTAGATTAATGAGAGATATTGGATATAGTAAAACGAAATTAACTACTACCTAGTTTGTGGCTTCATCGGTGCTAAGCGTTATCTGCTGAGAATAGGGTCTTACCTTCAATTCCCAGTTTTGGAAAAGTGTTATAGAAGCTGCATAGCCACCTTCTTCGAAAAAAACCTCTCCTATTCTGCTTACCCTTAAAAGGAGCCTCGGCTACGTGAACATAACTAATAACACATTTCACGCATAAATCATGTGCTGTATAATGTTATAAATCAGTGCAGTTGATTGAGCGTTGCAGAATGGACGCCGGCGCAGGCGCAACGGTGAAAGTGGTGTCGAGGTCGGCATTGTGAACGTTACATGAGCCTCGAGTTGGTGTAATGATCCCCTTAGGATTTCCGTCCCTAAGGAGATTGCTGATGCCTTGTTCCATAAGTTTCAAAATACGACTTCGGAATTTTGTAAGAAGCTACTGTCAATTGTTTTACATTTTATGCTGGGGCCACGCAGTTACACGTTACACGCACGGAAAATGCAGTTAAATAAATATCGTGATGATGGATATTTATACGAACATATTCGGCTTTATTACAAAACGTGGTTTAACTTAGACCAAGCTTTAAATCAAACATGAGTTTTTGAATTTCGAACTTTATTTCTACTGTCGTAAAGTTATTAATACAAAAACCGAGTTTAGATCCCGGTCTAAGTTGTCAATGTGCATTTTAGATTTTTATAGCAGTTGGAATAAAGTTCGAAATTCAAAAATTGATTTTTGATTTAAAGCTTGGTCTAAGTTAAACCACGTTTTGTAATAAAGCCGTTAAAGTTCAGTATCGCAAACATTAATTCCTGCATTAGAACAGACGATGTAAAGAGCACTGGTAGTCTCGACTTCTAAGCTGTAGGTTGTGGTTTCGAACCCAGCCACTGCTCTCAAAGGCGTAAAGGAAAAACATCGTGAGGAAACTGGCATGTCCTAAACAAAACAATTCGAAGACATTTGAATTCTAACAACTTGCACTTGGCGCACATAGTGGAATACAGCCCACTCCCTCTCACAGAGGCGTGATCTGTTTACAAGCAATGTGAACACTGATTTATTTGTGCTTATGGTATGATGTTAGCTCTACGGTGTTTCAAAAGAACCGTTTTCAATACCATCGAAGGAACAACCTATACTAAAGACTGAAAATCTGAATTAAATGGAATCAGTTAGACTATAAAACTAACATTCAGTTGTCTGTCACTGATTACTAATTTGTCATACTGTCAAAAGCCCGCATGACTTGAAACATCGAGTGAAAAGAGAAAAGCTGTTTTCATTGAAATACATTATGGTGCTGGTAGACTTGACTTGTAACAGAACATAGAGCATTCACCGTTTTTAGGGTTCCGTAGTCAACAAGGAACCCTTATAGTTTCGCCATGTCCGTCCGTCCGTCCGTCCGTCTGTCCGCAGTTTAGCTCAGAGACGCACAGTACTAGAGAGCTGTAATTTGGTGTTAATATACGGATTTGTTGTGCCGAAAAAGTGGTAAAATAAAATCTCGTAAAATATTTTTTTTTAGGGTACCTCCTGTACTCGTAAAGTGGGGATGTTTTTTTTTTTCTCGCGTACCCCTTAGTGTGGGGTATCATTAAATAGGTCTTTAAAAAATATTGATAGTTTCCATTAATAAAAAATTTCGTTTGTGAAATATTAAGCTTTAAAGTGCTAAATTTTGCTCGACTCCAGTGTCCCCCCCCTCTACCAGCTAAACGATTATGTTTGGGGGTGTGAAAAAATTCACAATAGTAGTATATATAACGAAGTTTAAAAGAAAATTATCATGACTAAGTAGACTTTACAACTTTACGAGTAATAGTCGACCAACTTATAAAATGTACTTGGATAACATATTTTCTTAAACAAAATGTATCGGAGAACATGTTCTTCAACTGCAAATGTAAGTTTGTCAACTTTATTTTTACAGCTATAAATAGGTGGGTATGTTTTGGGGATAGGTAGGTTTTTATTGTCAACTATCTATACTTATAATAAATCTGTAGAGAGGTCAATTCTGTACATGAAATATATTTCCAAAATAACTATCAGGGGGTGATTAGGGATCGATACTGATGCCAAAAATGCAATTAATAAAATTATTGTCTGTCTGTCTGTCTGTCTGTCTGTCTGTCTGTCTGTCTGTATAACCGTTATAGAAACAAAAACTACTCGACGGATTTTGACGAAACTTGGTACAATTATTTTTCATACTCCTGCGCTGGTTATAGTATACTTTTCATCACGCTACAATCAATAGGAGCAGAGCAGTGAAGGGAAATGTTAGGAAAACGGGAGAAGTTACTCCATAAACGCTAATCTTCGGAACTACTGGACGGATTTGATTGTTTTTTTTTGTTGTATAGCTATTAAGTCTGGGCAACATATAGGCTATAATTTATCTTGGAAACTTGAACACTTGATGAAGAACTGCAATAGATCAGCTAAACTATAAGAGATACAAAAATAGCGCCATAGCAAAAATTGTTCCGCGTGATGAGCATTTTCTGCCGAGAAAATAAATTTGAAGATTTGGAACATCTGATGTGGAACTCCAAGAGCCCAGCTACACTATTACATATACAGTAATGACGTCTTAGCAAGAGTTGTTCAGCCTGATGAGCACTCCCTGTTGTCGTATAAAAACTGAAGATCTGGAAAACCTGATGTGGAACTCCAAGAGCCCAGCTACACTATAACATATATAGGAATGACGTCTTAGCAAGAGTTGTTTAGTCTGATGGGCATTTCCTGTTGACTTACAAAAATGAAAGATCTGGAACGTCTGGAATCGTCATGCGCGTCCCGTTGTTTTCCCGTCCCCAGGCTCTAAGAATTCGACATCAGACGTTTCAGATCTTCGATTTTGACGACCCCATTGTCGCTGGCATAAGCAACAGGATCCGCGTACGAAGTCGCTGGCAGAAGCTAGTTTTTAACTAAATTCAAAAAAAGGAGGAGGTTCTCAATTCGTCGTAATCTTTTTTTTTATGTATTTTCCCCGATTTCTCAAAGACGTCTGGACCGATTTTGAAAATTCTTTTTAAAATTAAATTCAGCGAATCAGTTTAGTTAGTTCGCATAAGTATTTTGATGGGCAACTACGGAACCCTACACTGTGCGTGGCCCGACACGCACTTGGCCGGTTTTAATTTAGTCGAACTGCACAACGAACAGAGCGCGAACATTTTTACGATCTTTCTAGCGAACGCTCTAGTCGATGGTCGACAAAAATTTTTTCTTCATTATGATGTCCGACTTGACAGTCGGCTCGGCAAAACTCTCGTTAGAATGCTCGCTAAAACACTCTCGTTTGTTTTCCCGTGTAACGTTCGCGAGAATGTTTATCAGCACTTTTACAAATAGAAATTGTATTTTGTTATGCTGATACTTACTATCGAATTTATAACAGAAGTAAGATAAGCGAAAAATTCGACCTAAAACAAAAACTCACGCATTTTCCCATGACTCCTACAGCAAAAAATACAAATCCCACTCCCATTCGTAATTCATAGCATTTAGATTATATTATTCCCACTTTTGGGATTCAGGTCTTCGATCTGTGAGAGGTAGTGGGCTGTAATTCACCACACGAGTTTTGAAACGTCGTACATCCTTAAACGAAAAAAAAACAATAAACCGCAGTGGCAATCATTATCCTACTATCCTACTAATATTATAAAGGCGAAAGTTTGTAAGTATGGATGTATGGATGTTTGTTACTCTTTCACGCAAAAACCACTGAACGGATTTGGCTAAAATTTGGTATACAGATAGTTTATAACCTGGATTAACACATAGGATAGTTTTTATCCCGATTTTATGTTCCCGTGGGATAATTTTCGAGTTGTAGCGGGTGAAGCCGCTGGCAACAGCTAGTGATTCAATATAACCATAAGATCTTTATCGATATTAATACGAGTACAATAAGCGACCATGAATGCCTTTTGTTAAGGTTATAATCTGAAATTAAGACATTGCTGCTCACATCTATTGTGTATGAAACCTGTAATAGCCTTAATTACACCCACATCCACCCACGAGGGTATTCTCAACTACTGAACCCACATAAAATCCCTGAACATTCAACCTACACAGAGGTGTATCTATAAAAACACCCAACGGTATCTCGTTAGTCCCGCGACCTGATAGCAGGAATCTAGGATTTAAAAATCCCCCATATTAATAAAACGAGAAGTAATGTTACGCCAAGGTTAATCCTTAAAAATGTAGTCTTAAAAAGTTAGTCCGAAGATTATCCTGGTTTTAACTTTAGTCCACGTTTATTAATAAGGGGAATAAGCAGCATCTCAGATACTACTTATGTTCAAATCCTAGATTTGTCCCTTCATTTGTGTCCTGTTTCAATGGCAAAATCATAGCAAGAAGCTTTGTTTTAACGTGGTAAAATCATCAAATGAGTCCTCCCTCCCAGGGCAGTGCGGGAGGGACTATCAGACTGGTACTGACTAAAATCCACGGTGTCCTTCAATAGCCCTTTACGTTCCGGGGTGACGGTAATTCGTTAGTCCTGCGACCGTTAACATTCCTGTTGCATAATTTTCGAATTGCAAGCGAAGCCGCTCGTAAAAGTTAGTACAAAATACGCATCAAAATACTCAAGTATACCAGACTTCCCGTCTAGGCGTATCTTGTAACATGCGGCTAGTTTTATAGCCCTCTATTGTAGGTCCCGTTGTAACGGTGTTCAAGCACCATAGTCAATACTTCATTAAATTTGTTTTTAAATAACACATGTGACATTTGAATGGTGTTGCACTTTTGACATTGTTGTGTTAACGGTAAAGTTCAGTTTTAATTGTAGGTGAGGTGTCTCCGGTTTGGAGATGATTTTTGGGATTTGTGGACCCGCCTGCATGTCTCACAGTTTGCGTTAAATGCATAAATATTATCTATGCAACCATAAAAAATAGATAAACAAGTGTGTTTCTAGTTGTTTTTTCATATTTAGTTAGTATAAAGTAAATTCGCTTTAGTCTGTGTCTACGCGCAACTCCTCAACGACTGCACAAAATGGGATCATTTTTTATGTGTTCATTTTTGTCAGGGCAAAAAAATGAGAATAAACAAATCCACCGGGAAGTTCAAAAATTTGACTCCGTATAACGAAACCGGGGCTGGCCACTAGTTAAATTATATTTCATAACATAAAAAAGGAAGTCGATAAAATAAATATTTCTGAAAATAATCAAGACAGAACCTTAATTTGTTTGCAAATAAATAACTTCTTTAATAAGTTTTTTTTCACATGCAAATAACTTTTTTCTTAACAAAAGGGTATTGTAGAGTACTTACTTCATTTCTTTCCATTGCTTTAGATATCTCTCTAAAGACAGAAAAAATCTAGAATTTTCACTCAATCAAGTTACGCTACCTGTCAATTTTACACGACCTAATAGGATAAAAAAAATAAAATCAATAGTACTTTGACACGTGACGCAAGTAAGAACCCTGACCGCCACGATCGTATTAAATATTCAGCGTTGTGTGGACTTGTATGGCTTTCACACTGCCATGGGTTTGACGACTTTCATTGTGGCTCTCTTGAGGATATTGTATGAGTAAGGTTGGGTTAAGGAGCGGTACGCAGCAGAGTTGTAGGTCGTGGGTTCGAACCAACGACGATATAATACTAGACTACGCATGCACGATCTAAGGAACAAAAATTATTCTGCCAACTCGCTGAGGTACTACGTAAGCGAGGGGGACGGGGTACTGCGTTGTGATTGGCTAACTCAAGGTCTGTTCTGTCTCAACGTATGTTTACGGCTCACAGGATTGGTCGAAATTCGACGAATTATAAGACTTTTTTGCCTAATGTGTTGGCAGACATCGGTCGCCTGTTATTAGGAGTCTAGTATTATATCGTCGTTGATTCGAACCCAGCCAGGCGCATAACTTTGTGTAATTTATTTCATCACCACTCTTCTCAAAACCGTGAAGAAAAACATCGTGAGGAAACCAGCATGTGCACCAACGCACTGGGCACTGACTGATGATGATGATGGTGATGATGATGATCAAGGTTGGGTAAGGTATCAAGCTAGTTGGGGAATTGAACATGCCTTGTCAAAATGGTCTGTGCAAATTGCGTTTTTTTATTGCGTGTATTTGTTACTGCAAGTTTGTCTAGTTGAAAGCTCTAATCTCAGGAACTACTTGTTCGAATTGACAAATTATGTTTGTACTGGATAGTCCATTTATCGAGGAAGGCCATATGCTATAAAACATTACGCTACGACCAATGGAAGCCGAGCAGGGAGGTGAAACCACCGGGAATATATATAGTTAGCTATACAATATTTTTAAGGTAGCTTTTTTAGGTAATTAGTCGCAGGACTAACGATTTACCGTGACCCCGGGACGTAAAGGGCCATTGAAAGACACCGTGGATAAAGATCATTTTTTGAGGAAAGAAATATTCCGATTGCAAGTGGGATTCGAACCTGCGTCTTCTGGATAGGTACTCCAGACGCCTTAACCAACTAGGCCATTGCAACCCACACCTGCAAGCTGAAATTCTCTATTCCTCGTTTCTTGAACGCTTTTCGATAGCATAGCGGCATCTCTTGGATTAGTGTTTTAACTAACTTCCACCCAACACGTTGATATTACAGCCAAATCAATGTTGTATAATGAGATAGCAACTACCATACTAATTAACGATTTTTAAACGCATTAACGCATGCGACGCAATGGCCTAGTTGGTTAAGGCGTCTGGAGTACCTATCCAGAAGACACGGGTTCGAATCTCACTTGCAATCTGAAATTTTTCTTTCCTCATAAAATCATCTTTACGATGCGCCGTTAATGCGTTTAAAAATAATTGACACCGTGGATTTTAGTCAGTACAAGTCTGACTGTCCCTCCCGCCTTGCCTTGGTTGGGAAGACTCATTTGATAATTTTACCACGTAAAAGAAATGGTAGCTAAATTAGTCAACACACCGGGTCAATTACCCTCCAAACTTCAGACCTATCATCTCTTCACCCTATAAAGGCATAAAGTACACCCACGTACCGTCACAGTAGCACCATGTATGTACTGCCACTCTTCCAATACAAAGCTCTGCTAATCTGTACGTCACCACAACACTACCATTTATGGATTCCCCTATCTACGAACAAACGCGCCAGTCTCAACGCAAACCTACACAGAGTCGCGCGCGCGATAAAAAAAAAGAAATAAGTAATTGTCTGTGATTTGTTTTGACGTTTCATTTTCCGCGGAAGAGTTTTCTTTTTTTAAATTTGGATTTTTGACAGTTGAACCATGTGTTTTTTTTTTAATAGTGAAGCATAGTAATGGTGGTTTTCAAAGTGAAGTTAATTTAAGTGTATCGATAAAAGCTTTTAGTGTTTTTTTTATATTTTATATTGTAGGATCATATAACTTTAATATTGGTGAGATTACTGAAGTGTTAAACTGTATTTATTTATTTAAGTGCACGTAACATAATTATTTCTGTAAGATTTGGGCTCTTAGTTATGCTAAATTAAAAATAAGCTTTAATAGTCCTATTTCAGGATAAAAATAAAAGAATTTTGGCACTCCAAACATAAAATAATTACCTCATCTAATGCACTAGAGAGCTAAATTATATAAAATTACTACAGTATAAGTATCAGGTCACGTAACCGACTTAAATATAACACTCCACGTAAGAAATTCACACACCTAAGTTAGAACATAAGCGAAACTCACACATTACAAAAGAAAACCGTTAAATTGCAAAAAAGATACGCAGAAAAGATGACAATCGAAAGTTAAAAGATTCATTGTGACATTTTTCCGTCAATTAAGCGTGTTAATTATTAATCTAGCTTTATCAAAGTATACTATGGCTTTATTAATATCGTATTAATTGTAATTAATTCACGGTTAAAAAAGTTTGTGAAAGATTTATATTTTACGAAAGCAAAAAAGACATTGATCTATGTTTTTAGATTCCCTATCGGATATGACTGAAACCAACATTCATAATAATTTAAAATGCCTTTATAATATTAATTACAAATGACGAAAATTTTAATGAATAAAAAATGACGGCACGGTTGACGCAGGATGAGACTGGCGCAAGACCGTGGAGCTTGTCACAAGCAAAAAGACGCCTTTACCCAGCAGTGGGTGAAGACGGGCTGTGGATGATGATGATGATGATGATGATGGCTCAGCGATCGACTGTTGCGGAGCGTGTCGCGGTTTTGATTCCTGTATGGAACAAAAAGCAACGTTTTAAAAAAAAGAATAAAAATAAAAAATATTTCTCAATAATTTTATGAAACAACTTTATGACACTCAAATAGAACTCTTTGAAAACGACATTTGTTTGTTAGCTACATAATTATGAATATTTTAATTTCGCTAATAATTTTGATGTATTAGAACCTTCTTTATATATATCTATGATTAGAACTATTTTATTTATTTTATCTATTCTTATCTATTCGTTTATTTGCGAAAATACGATTTTATCTTTGGAGATTTGAAAGATAAGTGTTTATCAGTGGTCTAGGGACTTTCTTATCAGGTTACCGTGACCCTGGAACGTAAAGGGCTATTGAAGGAACACCGTGGATTTTAATTAGACGAGTCTGACAGTCCTTTACGCTCCACCCTGAGCTTGAGGACTCATTTGATGAGTTATGCGTTCCCATCTCGAGTTTCGATAAACTCAACCATAATAATAATATTTAAAAAAATAATATTTAATTTTTGCACTCAGTTTTGACTAATTTCATACATCATTTATTAAAGTAGGTTGCAACTATAATTCTTTAATGTACTGTTAGTAAAAAACTGCATAGATATCAAATAAAGAGCAAAAACGTGATGATAAAAGGCACTTCGGATGATAAATCAATAAATAGATTACGATGTACGTTTAATTATATTATCAGATAAAAGCTAAAACTGCGCCATTTACGATAACACCAAAGACGAAAAATTTGCATATGCATAATTATTCAAAATCAACGTACAATGTCCCCACTACTGGGACACAGGACTCTTCTCTGTAAAAAGCTTTTTAGTCAGTAAGAATGACAGTCTCTTGCAGTCCACCCAAGGCGTGAGGACTCATTTGATGATTCCCTACAAAATACTTTCAGTCCTTTAAGTTTAAATCCTCAACCACTTCTACTGAGCGACTCTTACAATATTGCCCGTAGATTATCGTGATACTAAACTTTAAAGCTATAGTCAAATAGACAGGCGAAGCGAATACCATCCGAAGCGTTTTATTTGTAATGTATGGAATTGTTTGAATCCAGTCACATAGAAAAGCGAATGCGATCCGATAGTCTATGTGACTGGCTTCAAACTTGCATCATACATTACAAACAAAAACGCCTCGCTTCGCGTTCGCTACGCCTGTCTGTTTGACAATAGCTTTAATGTTGGTGCAAACGTTCGTTAATTAACGACATTTTCCGTTAGTATGGCCCTACCGTTACCACTTAGGTCTAAAAAGACCTGTCAAAACAAATCATAGACCATTGAACACTAGGAACGACAAACGTCATAAAAAAAAACAATAACGGTAGAAAACAAGCAACCATATTCCATTTCCTTATAATACAACAAAAAATAACTAACAGTTAAAAATTGATAATAATCAATTATTCTTTGACATAATGCGCCAGTAACTGTTATGTAACTGGCAGTTAAGTTTAACTGCCTCATCGATGACAGTGACATTAAAACACGCATGATTAAGTATTCTCATCGTGTTGTATAGTGATATGGTATAGTTTTTAACGCTGTTTTCTCTTGCCTAAACGAAGCACAATAATACGACGTAACTATCGCTTAGTTTCACGGAAAATTACATGTTTTTATATTTTATTTTCGTGGCTAAATAATTACAGTCGCACAGGCCGATCTTCCGGGTTAAACCGTGCTTGCCGAGGTTGGTCTGTGGCGACCATCTGTCATCGTGAGTTTCCTCCGTGTCTCGGAAAGCACGTAAAGCCATTGATCCTGACTGTCATTTGTAGATGTTTGACAGTCTTTTCTATTAGAAGCTCTAAAAGTCCGACAACCAGTCTTACCATGGGGTATCGTATTACCCACTTACTGGCTTGTGGAGGTCCGATACGCAATCGATCCATATAAGATACTGATATTCAGCTGCATCTGGTCGACTGGAAGCCGATCGCAATAGATGTTAGGAATAGGCTAGGCAGATGATGTTTTTTATTTAAAATGGGTTTCAGCAGACATGTCATTTCAGTTGCCTTCTGAGCCACAACATTCAGCTGTATTTGTTTTGGAGCGTAGCATACCCAAATTAATATCTTAATTCAAGTCCTGATCCGTTTTCTTCGACGTTTTCCACCTATCTAAGCATTTTATGGCTCCTATCATTAACAAACCCTATAAACCAACCTGTTCCTCATTGCTTCATATACCCGGTACAAATAGCATTCGTTCTATTTCTCAATCCCATTAATACTAATATGCGACATCCCGGATAAGTCAGCCATTTTCTATATCCTTCGCCAGAGAAAGTTGAACTTTGGCTATAAATAAACTAAACACGTATGTTGTTACACAAGTCGTTATTATTAATGTTATTTATAGTGAAGACTAGTAATTATGAAACACGCCCTTTTAAGGGTTCCGTACGTTTGAATGAAAACTAGTTCGTGTTTATCCGTCAGTCATAGCCAATTTCCTCAGAATTTACTCGATCGATTATTTTTTACTTGTTCGCTAAAGGTGAGTGAGAGGGCCATACGTACTCGTATCAACAATATTGTGGGCATGGTTACCATCAGATTATAAATGCCCAAAACAATTTAGATACTGCCACTTTCGGTATTCTGAAAACTAGATTTAGTAATATCAAATTATGAATACGTTTGCCATTTTGCCAGAAGAAAATGCAACTCACATATAACACAAAAGAAATGCCATCAAAAAAAGTTTAATTTAATTTACGTTTCCGACTTAGCACATTATTTTCCTTCAGTAATAAAAGCAAATCGTAACTTTTCAAACATATTGCGTTTACTCAAACGTGGATAATGTGTTATGCGTTATAAACATTTATTACTAAACATAGGAGTAGATAGTCAACAGAGTCCTAACTTCGTATTCGGGCTTCGATGGCGTGGAGTACTCGCATTTGCAGTGGTAATGTGTGGCGCATGAGTGTTAATTCATGGACAGACAAATTGTAATCTTATGCCATTTGACATAGATCGCATAGAACCACTATGTAGCCGTATAACACAAGCATGAAAATCAATTCACTTTTGATTTAGTACCATAAAAATAAAATTCAAAAGAATTGTATTACACAAAGCCACCAGATTTTGAAATTTTTTAACTTAGAAATGCAATATCTGTCACACTGTCTAATTCAGTACTAGCTCGCCAACGCGCAAGCGATACATTTAAAGTTGCAGGTTTCCCTAGAACACGGTGACCTTTTTCCATCAGGCCAATCGTATGCCTCACCTTTGTGGAATAAAAAAAGACAGCTACAGTATTCCCATCCCATTCATCGTAGATTTGTAGCACAACTCTATAAACCTTGGGCTCTGTTCAACTCCATACTCATTAACAGCTAAACTTGACAGTTTTGTCCGTGACTAACGGCGCGGGCGCACAAGCGTACCTCGTAACAAAAACGTGGGATTACACGAAGTACACGTTATGTATTGAACTATCACAATACCACAATACTCACTTCAAATAGTGAAACATAGGTGTGCATTGTACATGGTAACTGTTTACATGTGGATGTATTGTATTTTAGACACATGCATGGGTAGTTTAATGTGCGGCTGTTATATTCTTCCCATGTTGGGAGAAACGTTTAGTTTTAAATCGTCGTATTCTTATCGTCACTAGGGTTCCGTAAGCAAGGGGAAAATGGTGGTCGCGGGACTTATCTCATTACCGTGACCCCGGAACATAAAGGGCTATTGAAGGACACCGTGGATTTTAGTCAGTACGAGTCTGACAGTCCCTCCCGCCCTGCCCGGGATGGGAGGATTCATTTGATGATTAAACCACGCTAAAAAAAAGAGGGGAAATGGTGCCCTATTATGAGAATCCGCTGTCGTCTGCCACCAGGTTGTATCTCAATAATCGTGAAAGTTACCTATACAGTTGTCACAAATGATGTACTCGTACCTATATTACTATAAAAGATTAGAATGTCTGTCTTGAATTCTGGTAAACTTTCGATTTAAGTCACCCATGTCAAACGACCTTGCAAATTGAAATATTCTTAGAATATTTTGACTCATGACATTCTGTGACTGTCTTCAATTAAAATTTTATCAAGGTACCAATCTACATTTTTACTGCTCTCTGAGCATAAGAAAAACACTTTGTTAATTGCAAAATATAACTTTAACACCATTTTCTTTTCTAGTAGGAACGCTATTTTCCGCGCCGCGAAACAAATAACTAGTGAAGGGACATTCTGTCTTTTTTTCGAATATAGGTGGTATTCATTATTATTAAATTGTTTCCCAAAGTATGGGTCGCATCCTAAAGGTATAGTGGGTCGTGAGCGATTATTGGGTGGGGTCTCAGAAATAAGACCATAATATTAGACCAGTTAGTATAGGTGGGGTTTTCGGCTGATTTTTATTGGAACTAAATAATATGAAAGAAGAAAAGTATTCTCCTGTTCCTTCAGACTTAAATCCATTTATATAAACTTGTTCAATATGCAAACCAAGAGGTAAGTCTCGAACTTAGCAGTTTTGTTCGCGGTCAACTTTGGGAACCACTAATTTAGAATTTTAATAAGAAATCTGTCAAATGACCCTGACCCCGCCTTTATTTACAAAAGCGAATTGAATTTCGAAACGAATGAGACTAAATGCTGCCATTGTCTTAAACGATTAACTTTAAGTGTTGCCAGCATTCATTAGAATAGAACACGCTTCATTTGAGTTGAGGTTCCGTAGAAAATTTTCGTTGATTTTAATTGACTATTCTCAAATTGTGCCGATTAACTTACTTCTTTTTTTTTTTTTCTAGCCTGCTCTGTCCCACTCCTGGGCAAAGGCCTCCCTCGTCTTATTCCCTGCATGATAAATTCTCTTAAATAGTTAATTATCAAAATGGCAAATTTTCTGCAATAATGTTCTCATAAATTAAAGTATTTTTGCATGACATAAAACAACTTATTTAATTTCTAGGCCATGGGGGCTTCTCTTAATTTGTTAAATCTCCAAATCAATAAGACGAAACTACAACAACTTATCTCTCAAAGATTGGAGAGGTTTGAAAATTTCATCATCATCATCTGCCTAACCTTCTCCCAATCATGTTAGGGTTAGGTGGCCTACCAAGACGGAGTATTCCCTGTGGATACGAGATGGCGCTAGCTAGAGGATTTGTATAGCTCTCCCTCTCTTTCCTACAGTGGTAACTCTCGCTTTCAGACTTCATGGTAGGCCTCCAGCGCTTCTTGTCCAACTGGATGCAGCAGAATATCGTAAAAAGTTTTCCCATTTAAATATAGAGCAAAATCCTCAACTGCTTAATCTGCAGAAGCGAAAACCGAAACTATTAAAAGCGTAGAACCCAAGTAAAGCTATGGTTGCACAAGCGAACCTTGCGTTCAGCCAATGCCAGCAAATTCACGCAGCGCGTTACTAATCGGCCGGTTCCTTTTTTAGCGTGCCGATATTAACACGTTATGTGTACTGGCTGATTGAATGAAAAACGTAGGTTACGTTGTGTGTAATAAGCATTATGTTGTGTTTCATTTTTTGGAACGGTGATTGGGTTTTTTTTGCAGTGTGGATCTAGGGGGTACACGCGTTCGGGGCCAGTTTCCGGGGGCGCCAAAACCTGTAATCCGTTTACACCCCCTCCTGACATTTAACTCCTGTCTCGTTCTAGAAGTCAATTGCAACAAAAATCTATTGATCAGGTCAAGTAACATAAAATATATTTCGAGGTTTTTTACAATTCATTTATGAAGAGGATTTTATCAAGTTTTGCCCCGGCTTTTGCTATAGTTTAAGACTACTACAGTTGATTTGACACAGCTGTATTCCACACCCACAGTTATTTGTTAAAAAGGATTTGTTATTTGTGTGGCAATCTGAAATAATTTTCAAATTAACTTCGAATATTTTAAAAGACACAATAATAATACCTACTGAGTTTTCTATAATTTAAAATAGCATTGACAGGCATGGCATTGCAGTTTCTTTCATTTGCTCCCAAAAAAGCTAAAGCTCTGAACGAAACCTCAGAGAGAAACCTCTTGATCAGTGCAAGCAAGCACTATATTATATAAGGTTCTAAAACATACTGTGAAAATTGCTAAAGAAGGCTATTTTACATCAGGTTTTTCCAATTAAAATTTCCCTGAAACAAAACATATAGGGATATAGGACATCGTTTGTCACACAGAACCCTAAAAAAAACCCTGATAATTATGTGTTTTACATCGTCATCATAACAATATTAAAACCTACGAAATATCAAAGTCATTGACCCACTTGTATTGTTCTGTGGCGCGAAGATCCGTAATACTAAAATGTTATAAACGCCAACTCCTACGCATCCTGCCGATAAATTCATAAAATGTGGTAAATTCCTCAAAAATATTGTGTTATAGTTATTATGACGATGTGTTGTTTTATGGGGTAATGGGGACTAACCTTAATAGGAATATTGACATCCGGATTGATATCCGGTTTTTTTTAATCCGTAAATATTACTAAGATATTTTTAAATTCGAGTAACGTTGTGTCGGTGAACCATGGCTAAGTGTAATGTAACTATGTAGGTATTGAGAAACAATATGGCTGACATACAAAATGTTTTTGAGTTTTGACCGACTAGGACAGCTGTAGCCGCCATCCTCAATTTGAACATTTAAATACTTTTTGTTTGCTTTGCAATTTATTGTTTTGTTTTAATACTATTTTCTTGTCTGACAAGAATCAAAATTATTATCAAGTTTATGTTTTACACATGTTTATTAAATTACTTATATCTGATGAAAATACGATTAATTAAGATATAAATGTCTGATCTAGATTATATTTCGATACAATTAGGTCGTCTTTATTTTTGGAAAAAAACCTCTTATGTGCCTGAAGTAGAAAGGTGCATACAATATGCAATTTATATTATGTAAGTACTAGCTGGTTCCCGTTGTCCCACCTCCGCTGCTCGACTCCTTTTGGTCGTAGTGTGATGTTATATAGCCTATAGCCTTCCTCGGTAAATGGACTATCCAACACAAAAATTTTTTTTCAATTCGAACCAGCAATTTCTGAGATTAGCGTGTTCAAAGAAACAAATTCGTCAGCGTCATAATATTAGTATAGATTTGCATATTGTTACTTGATTATAAAATACTTTTTGCAGTAACTCGCGTGTCAACATTAGGAAAATCGATATACGTTTTTCACAGTAACATTTCCTGACATTTAAAGTACTTTTCAACGTACTTTCACGGTTGAAAGAATCAACGAAACACACTTACACAATATGTGATTTTAATGCGAAAAAGTACAAAGTATATAATGTATAACATTACCGTCAAAAAGCGATTACGAAATAATCGTTCATGGAAATTTTCGCATCGCCGAAAATAGTGTTGTAATATTGGAAAGCGCATCACTATTATGTCGGAAGTACATCCGGCGAATTCGAACGTTGAGCGTTTGAAAATTCAATCCGTTCGCAATCTGAAACTCTTTCAATATTCATCGTCTGGCAAATGAAAATGGTGTTTACGTTGTAAATAGGTTCGCTTTCAAAATGGCGAATAGATCAATGATTTTGTGACCTGAAAATAGGTAGGATAGATCAGTCTGTTGTTTGGAACAGCTTCTTTTTTTTACGTGGTAAAATCATCAAATGAAGGACTCATTTGATGATTTCCCATAATATCCCACTAAGAGCGGGACAGGCAGGCGCAGTCCGAAGGGGGGGGGGGGGGGGGTCACAGGGGACATGACCGCCCCCCGCCAAAATCTAAGGTCACATTGTAAAATCTCAAAAATTTGCCAAATAATAAAAGGAAATTTCAAACTATCCCCTAACGGCGATAAAATAGTTTCCTGACATCTTGTGCAATAGGCAATATGTCTCGTGCAATAATGTTTATTTTATTCCAAATACCTATTTTTTATTAGTGTAGTGAGTGACCCCCCCCAAAATTTCAGGCTGCAACCGCGCCCGGACGGGAGGTACCTGACTAAAATCCATGATGTCCTTTTCAATAGACCTTTTTGGTTACATAATCAGCGTACAGAGACTCTTTCCATTGTTTTTTTTGTTATGCTTCCTCGTAGATTTTTTTCTCAATTTCTAAATTGGCCATCCAAACCCACTTTAAAATTAACTAATAATTATTATATTGTATATTTTTTAGTATTGCAAGTATTTAGAAATCATCAGTAGATAAAAAAAAATACTTTTTATACTTATTTTTTACAGCACTGTGCGTTTCTCAATGAAGCATGCCAGTTGCAAAATTAATTGTTTTTACCTCAAAGGGAAAACGCTTTTAACGAAGTTTTTTTTTATTTTGTTGACCGTCCATAATCAATTAACAGTTCTTATTACTCAGTCGATAAAAATAAAACAAGTGTTTTTTTGCACAAAATATTTGGACAAAGATTAATCAAGAGTTCATAACATTGATAAACCTATAGTCGTGGAAACATTGATAGATTTTACTAAAATCATAACTTATTTACCTAGAACCCTCACCTCTATACATTTCTTCTCAATAAAGAGACCTACATAAAATGGAATTACGTCATCAAATTAACATTGACCCGTGTTACAGAACACTTAATTAGAAACGAAAGGTCATAGTACATTGGTTGCGCTTGAGTAACTGTTGTGAACGCTTTCTATGCGCTTTCCATGGTTCAATTGTCTTCACAGTTTAGTTATAATATAACGGATAGGCGTATTTAACTAAGTATCGGTTTAAAGTTAATATACTAGTAACTTTAACCGGTTTATGTTGTAGAGAAAATGCTATACCTACCTAGTTGTAATTGGTAGTAGTAGTAGATTAGGTACCAACCTACTTAGTTTTTTTAAGGAAAATTTACTTCTTCACCTTTTAAAACTCTCTTTTACTCTGTTCATCATCATCATCATCAGCCTATAACGTTCCCACTGCTGGGACACAGGCCTCCTCTGTTTGAGAGGGAGTGGGCCATAATCAACCACGCGGACCCAGTGCGGGTTGGTAGATGTCACCATGTCTTCAAATTTGATGGTTCTAAGACATGCGGGTTTCCTCACGATGTTTTCCTTCACCGATTTGAGAGCAGTGGTTATGGAATAAATTACACAAAGTAATGCGCCAGGCTTGATTCGAACCTACGACCTACAACTCGTAAGTCGGGGCTGATACCACTGGGCCACCACTGCTCCCCACTGGGCCTGAGCCTGGGTTACTCCGTTAGACCAAATTTTTTTCGATGGTAGAATCGTCAAATTATAGTCCTCCCACCCTGTTAGACTCTTATCGTCATACCACAAGAAAGACAACATCTGTTGAACACTTGTCTAAAAAATGTAACAGCAAAACGAAAAGGTCATTTTGCAGTTACACTTTTTAACAACGTCAAATGCCGTTTTGTAGTTGACAGTTTTTAACGACGACGGTATCTGTCTAAAAATAGATCCTGTTCCTTCAGTTGCTATTTGTGTTCTAGCTCCACAGTATCTTGCTTAGACAGGCCCCGGGACCCAGGCGCTTGGCTCTATAGCTCAACCCTGACAGTTTTTTAAAAGCTCCTTGTGGTGCGGGTGGACTAGTTATTTTTTAAGGCGACTAGATCCCGGTTATTTTGGTGCCTTTAGAAGTGAATCTCAGTTTATGGTTTGTTATAACACAGGGGATAAAAAAGTGTCTCAATCTCTGAAATTAGTGTATGGATACTATGGATCTTGTCTACCTCTAGCAGAGCAACCATCATTGATTCTCTTTGTATCTTAACAGTTCCCGATAATAATGCTTTGTTTTCTCAAGAGTTTCGAAATTTTTATCGCGGCATTAATAATAGTCGATGAGCTTCAAGTTTTCTATTGTAAATTGCACTCTAAATGTAGAGAGATTAGGTCCTCGTTGAACTACTGATGAGCACACACGCACTCGACTTTGATAGTAAACCTTCTGTTTCAGGATTTCCTATACAAACACTCTAAGCAAACGTGTCTTTTCACGTGTATTTTATTTATCTACAAGCTGTGTCCGATTATGACGATGATATCCGATTGTTTTTAAAATGACTTGCACCATTGCAACTTTCATCCCAGTGAGGTGAACGTTACGTGGCTATTGAAGGACACCGTGGATTTTAGTCAGCAAGTCTGACAGTCCCTCCTGCCCAGCCCTGAGTGGGAGGACTTATTTGATGATTTTGCCATGTAAAAAAAAGTATATTAGATGATGCTTTTTGAAAAATCTCTCATTAGGGTCACTTTCTTGATAAAAGAAATAAGTATGCAAAATATACATACCATTTAGACCCTTCCGGTTTGGATTGTGTAGGGTTTAAAATCGAAGTCGGATATTAGAATCCTTATCTAGTAATAAATAATGCGAAGTTTTGATTCAAACTGAGAATCTAGAAGTAAAGATATCTAGAAGAATAGCCAATGAAGTTGCATTATGAATATTGCTTGAACTGGCCGTTTTAGACCCTTCCTTCATTATTTTCTAGTCGAGCAAATATTGATCAATAGTAATTTGTTCTCATGCAGCTTCATCCTTCGAAATAACTTTTCCAATTCTTCTTCCATACTGTGTTTTCCCACAAATACTTTACACTACGTATCACAGGATTAGCACGCGGATGTACCTATATTATCTAAATGACTTTTGTATGCAAATGCGCACATGACTGATTACTGATTTTGTACTCCGTTTTAGTTGATTTATGTACTTTTCGATAAAGCAACAAATCTATTATCTTTATTTATTTTATTGTTTAGTCTCACTTATCAGAAAATAGGTAATAATAATATACCTACTTGCGATTATATTGGCATGTTATCAATAATAGTGCCAATGAAATAATTTAGGTTTTATTTGATAAACTTGAAGTATTTCAGTAAACGTGCCGTCAGTATTTAAAACGAAGCTCATATTTTGAAATACAAATTTATTTTTCAAAAAGAGGTGCCAAGATGATCTGGACGCGCTCTGCGAGGGCTGGTCTCAATTCCTCTCCAAAATATCACTATGAATATCTTTCAGAGAGTGGCTAAATAAAAAGAACAAAATTAGGATTCTACTTTTGTTCAATGATGAACTTATATCAATGATGTAGAATTAATTATCGTTTTTGTAGTATTATAAAACCTTTCTTAGAACAGCTTATTGCAATTCTGCACTATCTCAATTCAAGCAAAGACCTCTCCAAGTCTTTTGTCAGCAGGTAAGAAGTTACCTACTTTTAAATTAGGCTATACTACATAACACGCCATTTATAAAAAAAAAAAACAGATGTCCTCTGAATTCAGCAAGCCAAATTTTAATGTAACCAACCACACATTACTGCATTCAAATGTAAAACCCAACACGACTGAATCAACTACATAATTACGTACAGCAGACAGATGACATCCGGCTCGATGAGATAGCTCACCCCTCTTCCGCTTCCCATTGGCCACCGCGCAGAACGGCACACGGCAAGCGGCAGAGCGGCACAATTAGTTGTTGTGACATTAATGTAGGTAACAATGAGAGTGAGCCCGTTCTTGTGGCCCGATGTGTAATGTTTTGATTTGTCCACTTGATATGGCGTAGTTAGGTAGTTATATTCTTTTTATGTCAATTATAGAGCCTCCATAGAGGGCCAAACGCCTGCCGAGGTCTCGGGAATATCTTAACAAGTAACCGTGACCCCGGAACGTAAAGTGCTATTGAAGGACACCGTGGATTTTAGTCAGTACGAGTCTGACAGTCCCTCCCTTGCCGCCCTGTGTCGGAGGTCTCATTTGATGATTTTAAAAACAAAGAAAAAAAAATAGGCTGGGGCGACTCATAGTGCATCCACCAGGGTTGGCATGATTAAAACAACTTGTTTTAAAACACCTGTTTAAAACAGTGTTTAAAACAGTTTGAAATTAAACAGTGTTTTTTATCACCCGTTTCAACTACTTTTCAAGGCAGATGAATGCAAAAAAAATGAAAATAAATTAATATTCAGGAGTCTAAATAGTTTGACATAAAACCTTTGGAGTGTAATGCTATTGTTATGTCATATTTTTAACTTTTATTGGCATTGTAATGAAACAATGGATAAAATTATTAGAAAAAAACACCAACTGTTTTTTTTCCATTGATCATTTTTCGTAAAAAATTCATTACAAAGGGCGAATTTGAAAAGATGTAGTCTAGAAATGAAACATAATTGATTTATACGTTTAGACATCAACAGACAAGGTAGAATTAATTTGAAAAAAAAAACCGGAAATTAAAAAAAAACAAAAAAAACACTTGTTTAAAACATTTTGAACTGTTTGTTTTATAAATTTGAAAAAAAACTGTTTTTTTTCCAACTCTGGCATCCACATTTAAGTAATATTTTATTAACTATTTATTTTTGTTTCTTAATGTTCTTAGTTCTTTCAGACACTGTCTAAAATAACACCTAATTTCGTTTTCCTACTTTATTTTTACATTCAGTTTCCGTAAAATATCCATCAGTCGACTGCTATCCAAATGTCCACTTTTTTTTTATCCGTGGTAAAATCATCAAATGAGTCCTCCCACCCATACTGTCAGACTTCTACTGACTAAAATCCACGGTGTCCTTCAGTAGCCCTCGTTCCAGGGTCACGGTAATTTGAAAAGTCCCGCGGCCCCATCCTAATGTCCACTTAACAAAAAACAATTTACAATATTATCTTATTGTAAATCCACTACAGAAAAAAAAGAAACTTAAAGGTTAAAGAGGGTCACTCTTTAACCTTTTCTTTTTTTTTGTATAGGGGGTAAACAAAAAAAAAAGATATGTAAAATGATACATTTTACATTAAATTCAGCAGTGCTAGTGCAGTGCAATACAGGCTTGGCTACAGATGCGTCCGCGCACGTGTCAGTTGGTTCATTCGTTCAACTTTCGCCGCGCCTTGCACTTGTGGCCACATTAATTCACAGGCAGTTTCATTGACAACCGTTCTATTAGGATTGACTTTCGAGTCTACAATCGAATAGGGTATCTGGAACGTAAAGGGCTATCGAAAGACACCGTGGATTTTAGTCAGTACGAGTCTGACTGTAATGGGTGGGAGGACTCATTTGATGATTTTAAGTTAAGTTAAGTCAATTGCCAATTTCATAATTTTACCAAAATAAGATGACCTTGGAAAGAGCAAAATAAGTACAAACTGCAAATAAATAACAAATAATACCAAATAAAAGAAAAAAATAACTATAAACGACCTTGTGTATCATAACAATTAACCTCTAAAATAAAGTTTCAATGACACACAGCGGAGCCTTTTTCTCGACAAAAGTAATACATACATGCCTTATTTAATTACGAATAATTCCATTAAACCTAATAACTTAATTACTTAAACACAGTGAACTACGTAATGTTCTTTCATTAAATTAGCTAATCCGTTTATTTTGTCCATCTGTGACTAGTCCAGTGGGGTAACCGAAGCGAATATTCGCGCGTTCAATCGCCACGTTTATTTTTCAATCTTCCTTCCCAAGGCCTTATCAAAAGATTTCTGTATTTATTCTGGTGTACGAATGAGGAACTAATTTCTTCATCCAATTAACATCAAAGTTCCAGTTTACTTAACGTCACATCACAATAACTGGAAAAGTCATGCTAGAGCCTCAGTTGTTGTGTAAAATCGGGACACTCCGTCAGTCAGCGAGACGATGCGTTTGAGTGTGCCGAACAAAATGAATGCGATAACTGTGCGCTATAGAGCTATCGCTTCTATTAGGACATGGTCTGGCTGATTAAATTATCTTTTATTGTTTTGCTTTTGTGATATTGTAATTAGGTATAATTTAATAAATGGATTGTCTGTCTCTGATCACGTTCGTCGATATGAAAATAAACTGCATATTATAAGTTTACAATTTCGGTAGACATTATGACGAATTTCAACAAAATCGCTTTCGTGGGATATCTGAAACAACATCGTTCTGTTGTTGTGTTGTTCCTTTGTAAAACTTACTTGCTTTTGCCCTCTTCGCTCGTGTTCCTCCCACATAATCCCCATTCAGTAATCAACACAAAAAATTGTAAAACTACCGATATTTCGGTATTTCCACCGAAATATTAGAAATGAAAATCATCTGAATTACCTATACTGATTTTAAAATTACTGTAATATGCTGTGTACTAAATCTATTACAGGTTTATTATTTTTTTAGAAACCACTATATGTATAGGTATTATGCATATTATAATGTTTTCCGGGCCTACTAAAAGTATTTATTTACTGAGTACCTAACAATAAATTTGCTCTCAAGCATAGTACGACCGATTGTACTTTTAGCCTTTCAGCCCAAGATTACATTTCAAAATCTTAAACTCATGGTCAAAGACCATAATATTATAAGCTTTTAAGGCGATAATAGGTACAAAGAATTTTCACACAATAATTATACTTTTGGAAGGTCATCTCAAAGTCTAAGGCACTCTGCCAATAATCCCAAAATTTAAATATTCATACCGAATAATGACCATTCGATATTAGGATCATTGGTTGATAATCCGTATTACGTGCGATACCCTATTATCAACGTTATCACTCTTTGCGCATGCACTTCATTTCTTATCGGTAGGTAATCGTGATAAAATGATAACCGCCTACCGGTGACGGTTCTGAAGTTTGAAAAGAAAGTGCTCATAAGGTTGGCCTTTCTTCCCATTATAGGTTAGCCCAAATACGGACTGCTCTAGCAGTCCTTAAACTGTATAAGTAACTCGCTGAAAATCTCATAAGACAGTCTGATCTGGTGACAGAACTATGGGCTAGTTTACCTTTGGAAACGCAGCTAAGAAGGTAATTACAAATTTTTTGAAAGGTGGACCTTAGCTGTTAATTTATTTCAGCAGTTCATTGAAATATCTGTACATTTAATCACAATCAACCAGTATAGCAAAATTAGCCAAATATTGGGATATTTGGCTAATTTTTTTTGTTGGGACACAAGCCTTCTCTCTGTGAGAGGGCATTCCCTGTCACAGAGAAGAGGCCTGTGTCCCAGCAGACCACTGTCTGTCTTTCGTCACACGGGTTCAGTGTGAGTTAGTAGTTGTCATAAGTTTTCTAATATTTGCTTCAACGACATGCCGGTTTCCTCTTGATATTTTTTTCACAGTTTTGAGAGCAGTGGTAATGAAATAAATTGCACAAAGTACTTCGTCTGTTCGGGTTTTAAGTTCGAACCCGAACGACCTACAACTACAACTCGTAAGTCAGGGCCATTACCACTGAGCCACCAATGTCTCAACAAGTATAATTGCTAATGAAAATCAATTGATCATAATATACATAGTACCTTTTCAGAACATATGAAACCTATCAGTAAACGATAACACAAAATGACAATAACCATCATAATCATAACACATCGATTGCCTGTGATAAGATAACTTAGTATCTATGAATATCTGATAATTGATAACGGTGATATCTAACTGCAGGTACTTTCTAGAAGTAACGAGCGTTAGTTATCTGAATTTGGATGGAGTCTGAAACAGAGGAGGTAATGTGTGGGAGATATCTTCCGCCATGTTTCTTTTTACATTTCTTTTTTTTTTCTATAAATGTGGTTGCCAAAATGAGTATGTAGATTGTAGGTGTGTAGTGACAAAAATGACTGGATTTGCTCCATTTTCCGAGTAAAATTATACAGGTATGTGTCGAATTGAAAACCTGCCATATGTCTCGACGGTTATAAATATATCTTAACTAAATTATTATTAGGTTAATAGGTTCTAGTGTAAAAGGCTTTGGTTTAAAAATAAGTCTGTGTGTCATTTTGCAACGTCAAGTCTAAAAATAGAACATGAGCCCAAAACTTACAAAAACAAAAATACAATTCGTATTAATCAATTGCATCATTTTCAGTGTGTAAGTTTAATCATAAAAAACAATTATTCATGTGCATTTAAGTGTAAATTATGAATAAGAAGTGCAACAAACAAGAACTGACGTATAAAGTGATGTGAGTGTGTCGATAAAATTTCGGTATCTTTTGCTTCGGTGATATCGGTAGTGCAAGATGATGTTGTACATCACTAAGGCTGAGGAAGTGTCGGTGAAAAGACCGCCGAGAAGGAGGAGTATTAGTGCCAATATTAAGGTTAATATTTACTGTTTTTGTGTATTAAGAATAAGCGAAAATTTTGCTAAGAAATTGGCGCTGTCAAAATGGTCGATCTATTCCTGTAGCTGATCTTCAGGCGGCGACCTCAAGAGTGTCCATGGAGTTTCTTGCTCATTCTTCTCCATAGACATGTACGATCTAGAATGTCTCATTACAGTACTTTCACAATATTTTATCTTGTGTCTATAGCCTAGCTCCCTTTTTTTATAATTTAAATGGTCTAAAGGTCTAATTGAAATAAATGCTTTGAGTTTGAGTTCTCTGGCCGGCGTTGGTTGAGGCCATGCCATGGGACGAGGAGAAATGGGATACAGTCACCTCCTTATGAGAAGTTTTAATGCTAATGAAGGAGGAGGCGCAATGCATGAGAGAGAGGATATCCTCCTCACGATCCCGCCGCGCCGCCGCCGAGGGAGACGCTCAGGGCGTCGCTCGGCACGTTTATTAAAGGTAGAAAATTAGGGAAATGTGTCGGTGACTAATAATCTGTGTTTACGTAATATGCTTATCCTTCTGTATCTAAGATATAAAATGCTTGATAAACTGAGATGACTCAACTGAAGTGATCTGTTCGTGATCTGAAGAATGATTGTAGTGACGAAAATTGAAACACTTGAAACTTTTGAGTGCAGTTGCACTAACTTAAACTTATGCCATGCTTGGGACATCATGTTCCTATTGTGTGTGCTTTATTCGATTCAGTTATCAAGTTTGAAATCTCAAACGATGCAAATAATGTTTTTTCCGATGATGTGGAACATACAATCGTCGATTTGTGTCGATTCTTTGTATGTTGTCACTTATTAATTAGGAAGGCTTCTCGGACCACTTGGTGTGCTTCTAGGGACCATTGGTCCGCGGAACTCCGGTTAAGAACCACTGAGTCCGAGCCAGAGATGGCAAAAGAGAAGAATGTGTAAAGGATGTTAGGGCCAGAAAAGAAGTCGCTGCTGAAATGACGATTAATACAGAAGTTTGGAAGAAGAAAACAAGCTGCACCGACTATAAATGTAAATTGGAATAAAGGCAGGAGAAAGATGTTATTTAACTCCATTTAATTAGCAACAAGCAATCTCAATTTCCTCCAATACTTGCAACCATCGCACCCAGTAATCTTTTAATAAACCAAATAAAATCTATATTATAATATCAGTAATTAATGTTTTATGAAACGGTGTATAATACGAGTAGTCAAACATTACGTTACACGTACAGTCAATAAAACAGTTAGGTACTTATGCAGGCAGCAATTTTTCGACAGTTTTAGCAACGGTTTTTCTGTACACTATATGCATGCTATACGGCTATATGTTACAGCAGGCAAAGAGTTTTGTAAGCAAACACATTGAAACGTACCTATCCTATTCATACACAAGTCGACGCAAACCTCCGATACCTTACGACTTTGGTATCCATGGAGGAGTAAATCGCAATACAAATTTATAGAGGCAAAAACAGGCACGCAAGTTGTAAGGTGTCGGACACTTGCGTCGCGTTGCGTACGAAGGCTTATAG
Source organism: Agrotis clavis (assembly GCA_954870645.1). Taxonomy (NCBI): domain Eukaryota; kingdom Metazoa; phylum Arthropoda; class Insecta; order Lepidoptera; family Noctuidae; genus Agrotis; species Agrotis clavis. Next base: position 2,069,494 of record OX940925.1, read on the forward strand.
CACAACATTGGAAAACTGAATAATCCTGCCTGTATACCTGTTTTGCTGACTGCACCGTGCCGGTAGACCAGACGGCTCGAATAGCTTAACATGCTAATTCAGCTTGCATCCGGCTTGTGATTTATTTGAATAAGATTATCTGTGCTGATAGCTTCATTTATAATGGTCGTTAATTTGGAACAATACTGTGATTATGTACGTAGTGAGGTAACGTCATAATTATGTTTTGCGGTATTTTAGACATTGGATGCTATGCCATCCAGTGAGGGGAGAGTGAAACCGAGTCCTTCAGGATTTTAAAAGTCTTTCTCTAACTACAAAAAAGATAAACATCAGTTGAACACTTGTCTGAATAAATTGTAACTGCAAAACGACCCTTAAATCAACTTCAAATGCCGTTTTGCAGTTAACACTATTTTTAGACAAGTCTTGTAGAGTTGTAGAAAGGATATTAGTTCTCAAAATGAGGAGGAGTGTGCCATGATCCTCAGCGTTAGCCCAGCGTGATGTTTTGTTGATCCTTAGTTACTGATAAAATATTTCATTACTTTTAGTTTAAAAGCAAGGAAGAACGGAACTCGTAATAGAAATTATGGTTCAGAGTTATAAAAGACCAGCGACCCGCTTCAGTTTTGCACGATCCACCTAATTGGTCCTAAATTATCCTAATTAATGACATTGAAATCGGTTGAATAGTTCCAGAGATTTGTGAATTCGGATATTAATATTGTAGGTAGGTCCAAAATCAAATAAAAAGACAGTTGGTTTTTCGAAAACGTGCGACCTTGAGTAAAATCCATATTACTACCCGAGTTAAATGAATAAATGGCCAATGAAAGTATTATAATTATCTGTTATGTTATCGCATTTACATACTTATCAGGCGTTTCCTGATGTCGATACGATAATATTGTAGAAGAACGTGGTAGACAGCGCATATCAAAATATACTGCTTCAAAGCACTGTTTATGTTTCTATAGGACTTGTAGTTACAGGCATTGGATAGTGACCGGAGGTGACAAATGAGTGAACTGACTTCTCCATCGTTGTCTGAGTCTCTGTCACTTTTGACCTTGACTAGAGTCAAAAACAAACCCATGATCATCGTCACATCAAACTTAGTATTCTGCATTCTGCGGGGCGAGATGGAATAAGGAACAGTTACCTCCTGCAAAGCAGTCATGCTAGCGAAGGAGGAGGCGGGCGCCGCGAGAGTAGAAACAGCATCCACCACACAACCTAGCCGCCGTGGCAGACGCCCACGGCATAGGACGTCGCCGAGACGATTTCTGGCCGGCGTAGACGCGGGCATGCGAACAGCGAGTAATGGGTGATTTGCTGTTCGGTAATGGACCATGCCAGGGTCGACGGCGCGTGCACACGCGCCATAAAAGGCTCCCTCTTAGAGGGCTTAAGTCTGCCGAAGTCGAGGGACTGTCTTAAATGACACCATCGCTCTGGAACGAGAAAGGATAGGGTTGAGTTTTAGTCAGGGTCTGATAGTCCCTTCCGCTTCATTTAAGACAGAAGGGCTCATTTGATTAACAGACCTGAAAAGTATACATTCGTCGAATGTCGATCCACCAAAAATCATCCCACCAAAATTCGAATACCAGTCTTCTCATACTAATTTCGTCTCCATCTTCTTTCCAGCGGCACCATGCAGGCATATCGCAGTCGTCCTGCAGCGACGGTTCGCTCCTCAGCGTGGGTTCCTCCGAGATGGACGAGGACAGTAGCAGTGGTCACCACCACTCGCATGACCACTCCAGGAGTGACACGTTTGACTTCTACAGTGAGTATTGGTTTTTTCCTTTCATGCTGATTTGCCCACTTATCTCTGGTCCCATCGGACTATGATAGTACGGAGGCCTTATCATGAGTTTTCTGGTTTTTGGGACTTAAAGTAAACGAGATTTGATGGATAATATTAGTTTCTTGTCCGTACACTAGAGGAGCTTTTTCTTTTTCCGCACAATTACTTAATTTATGCTAAGGCCTCGGGTAGAAAAATGGACCAATGGTTTTGCACCTTCTGTGTTCTATTTGTACTTGTCTCCCATATTTGCCGCATAACATAAAGGGCTATTGAAGGACACCGTGGATTTCAGTCAGTACGAGTCTGACAGTCCCTCCCGCCCTGCCCGGGGTGGGAGGACTCATTTGATGATATTTTCCGCATGACTGAAAACGTTCATGATGACTACTATAAGTTTTCCACGTTTGGTTACATTAACTTATGATGTTATTAAAAATGGATGCAGGATAATTTTGTGTCCTCTAATAAAATAAATGGTATCCCCATTTATTTTATCGTTTGGTTTAACTCTGCCTTACCAGAACAGAAAACATGAAAGGAGAGATATATATTATTATTTTGTAATGTCATTTGAAAAGCAAAATGGAGACGTTAGTTTCAATTATGACCACGTACAATTCGAACTGTCTCCACCAAAGGATTTCACAACAATTTCTAACATCAGTTACAAAAAATAACTAAATGAATGTTTAGCTTCTCACTGCGGAAATTACAAACCTAACTCTCTATTTCAATTCTTCCAGACACAGGGGAGCCACCGTCGGGCGTGGCGCCACTGTCGCACTCGGCCGCCAAGCACAAGATGGCGGTCCGACCGAGACGCACGCACGGCGCGCCCCGCCGCAAGAAAGCAAACCCAGTTAGTATTGAACTATAAAGTAGGTGTTGTCTGTCCTTCGCTTTGCTTTCTGCGTTGTTGTGTAGCTTCTTGTTTTGTTTTTTTGAAGGTAGGTGGCGCTGATCTTCTTTAATCAGCAGATTCTATAACTGTAAAATTCTGATTCTTCTTTAAATTATTATGTTAGTTGTCGACTATCCAATTCTGTGGTATGTCTCCAATTAGTGCATATTATGTGGTTTATAAGTGGAGTAAACTTAAGTCGATAGGGTTAGTTCTCAACAACTATTTCACCTTTTTTGTTAGAAGTTAACCTCTCAGGTACCGCGCTCGCGTATCGTAAACTCCGTCCCGTCCTTGACATTTACGAGCGCTTACGTCATCGCGCGCGTCAAGTGGCGGCCGCTTACATTAGCCGTTATCGCTCGAGTTAGAATGACTCAAATTACAAACTGTAAACAGTTTCGTATTCGTTGATAAAGAGTCTTTGTATTACAACATAAACAATTCTTGTATGACTACTTTGGTATTATAAATATCCCATAGATAGGAGAGATCTCGCCGTAACTAGACCCGTTGACGTATCTTATTTATTTTTGATAAAACTACTGAATCAATTTACACGAAACTTTAGAACTAATATAACGAATATATAAGTAATCTAATAAGAAAATTCCAACATATAATGTTATAAGATTCCAACTCAAAATTCAACTTACGTGGAGCTATTATTTGTCAATATTGCGCGACTGTCAACACTGGCCGACGCTCACAATAATTGTAATCACTCGAGATACAATGACTCTTATCTCAAACGGTAAAAAGTTTCGTGTTCCTTAGTAACGAGACTTTGTATTTCAATATAAACACCTCTTGTATAAGTACTTCGAAATTAAAATATCCTGTAGATAAAAGTTCTCGCCGTAACCACAGCCGTAACTAGACCTGTTGACGTACCTTATTTATTTTTGATAAAACTACTGAATCAATTTACACGAAACTTTAGAACTAATATAACGAATACATAAGTATTCTAATAAAAAAATTCTCACATACACTATTCCTATAAGATTCCAACTCTAAAATTCATTTATTTAGGAGGAGCTGTAATTTTTCCATGCGCAGTTCAATGCACGACTTTGTAAACGATCATCCGTGTTATTATGAACAGGTATCACTATAAAATGTTTTTTAGGATACTACATAAACCTTCTTCAACTGATTACTAACCTAGAATCGAAAAAATAAACAACGGAAATTCCATGGTATTAGAAATACATTGTTGACAACCGAATTGGCCTATAGGAGGGACAAAAACCTATTTCTACTCGATAATTTACGTTTTCCAATTAAAATTTTAGTTGAAATCTAACATAAACACGATACTTTATCAGTTTCAGTACACTTATAGTCCTATCATGGAAAAAATAAGACATAAACAACATTTCAAGTGGTTGACAACTTGACATTTTGACATCGACAAAGATGCGATGCTTTTTTTTTTTTTATAATGACACCCAGTTGATTTCAGTAAGAGTTTGGTACCATAATAATCGAATAATATCTAGCTCTATGGATGAATTTTTTCAAGCGATTCTGAGCCATAGTGTATTATATAAATAAGGTTGAAGTTGGCTTGTACGCGCGATACCACATACGGTATTACGGGGCTCAACGGCAACTTACGTTTTCGAACCACTTACGGTATATCGGGACCTAAGAGGTACATACTAAAAAACAACCTTATTGTCACACAGTCCTTACAGTTATTATCCTCTTAATTTTCAGCAGTCTATTTTGTTTCCGGAATTTTCTTTTGTTTTCTTTGCTTCTCTTCATATTTTATTCATTGCAAATGGAGAATAACATTGATTGCAAATTCACCATTATCATTAGATACACTCCGCTGAATTAACAAAAGCTTTCTGCCTGGGTTCTTTGGTTTTCTATCTAGAAGTCATCAATTAACTCACTGTCTCTGTTTGTGTAATTAAGTTTAAAACAATTTAACAAAATGTTAAGACGTCGTTGTGTCTTTAAAATTCCAGATTGCCGCATCAGCCTTGCCGATAACGCCCGAACTGAACGAAGAAATGATACGAAGCACCACTCCTGAAGTCAGCCACAAACATTCAGAAGTCGTTACTGGTAAGCTCTCAATTTAAAACCTTGTTACATCTGTTTAAAGTTTATTTTTGCTTCGACCACATGTCTTACAAAGTAATCTTCTTGTTTCAGAATCATTCTCTTCATCGACCACTACGAAACATCATATGATCGTTAAGGAACAGCATCAGCACGTGAACAGAGAGCTCACGAGAGTTCTGGACACTCCGAGTGATACTAAGCTCAAATCCTCCTCTTTACCTCCTGGACTGGCACTCAGTCATCTTGTGGGCCAATCACCTGCAAAGCTCAGCATAGCGGAGTCTGGCACCCCACGGTCCTCTATTAAGAGAAGCCAATCTAGCTCCCAAGGGCAGGCCCTTAGAGAGAGCTCATCGAAAACCCATGAAGAGACCATCCAAACTTACCATTCAGAAGAGAGGATGACAAAGTACCGCATCGATAAGAAAGCCGATGAATCTTGCCTCGAGAAGAAATCTAAGTCAGACAAGAAGTCAGAGAACGAAGCAATAAAGTCTTCGAAGAAAGAGGAATCATTCTTCAGTAGACTTCTTCTCAGAAAGAGTGGGAAAAAGTCTAAAAAAGACCAAACGGACGGAGATGGTCAGCAAGAGATTAAAAAGTCTAAAACTGATAAGTCTGCTGCGCAGTATAAACCGGTTGATACAGAGAGAAATTTTCATGAAGGACAAGGGTACAAGCCGGTGCCCGCTGAGAGAACCCACAAATCCGCTGGACAGAAAGCCTTCGCCAACCAAATGCACAAAAGGATAGACAACAAGGGTGCTTACGTCCAAGACAGCGCCTACAAAGATGTATACAGCGCTGCCAAAGTACCCGGCGTAGAATACAATATTACTGATCTCAAAATCGCCGAAGAAACCGACAAAATGTTGAACTTAGAAATGAAAAGTCGGTACAGCAGACGTGAAGAATTCTGTGAAAAGATTGAGAGGACAAAGAGGACTTCATCTAAAGAGGCAATTGAAGATAAGAGGGAATCTTTTAACCTGCACCTTGATAAAACTAAGAGACCAGCTTCAGTTCAACGACTGGTTGATCCATTTTCTTCGAAAGCATTTATTAGTAATGAGCTATTAAACAGAGCACAAGAAGAGTCTCCAGTGATCTCAGATGATGAGCCGCCCATCAGAGCGATGCGCATCAAGAATGTTCACAACGATTATAACATATTCACAAGTGGTAGCATGCCGAAGAACATCCCTTACTTCAACCCGAGCATGTTGGCATCGACGTCACCGCCCAAGACGATTAGGCATCAGAGTTCCGACAACATCAAACACCGGTCGTCTGAGCACGTTTCCGATTTTACTGAGAAATTGATCGAATGCAAACGTGAATCAGCACGCCATGCGTCTAAAACTGAGGAGTCTTACGTCACCTCCGCTATGAGGTCTCTGGGAGACGAGTACGTGGAGACTCGCAGCAGCATCGGCAAGTCGCACAGCTTCCGATATGCGTCGGAGTCAACGTCCATCAGCTCCCAGGAGAACCAGATGCCTAGTCTGCCGGCCATCGTCGGCATTTCTGAACCGTTGCTAGAAAGCTGGGAAGTCAACTACAGGAGGAACCTGAGCGAACGAAACGACTTCTCCAAAAGAATTTCTGCCAGAAACTACGGTGTAATGCACGGCAGTGCCGAAGCTAACTACGATAGTTTGCCGAGTACCGACAGCAGTTACTTGGATAGCCTCAAAACTGATGCTAATGAAGACAGGAAACTCTTCACTAATAGCATCCATATCACGATGGATAATAAACGCGATAGCGATATCTCTCAAATAGAGGCTAAAATTGATGATATTATTAGTTCGCCTAAGCCCATTATTGCCCCAATACTCAAGTCTAGTTCTTTAGATAGCATTAAGAGTAGCCCAGAGAAGCCGATAGAGGATAGACGGAAAACTATATCCGTCGAGAGCGCTTTAAGTGCCAAACATAACGTGCAGAGAGAATTGAAACCAGAAACTGAAAGTTGTATATCAGTAACACATATTAATAAAGAACAAACTCCAGTCAAAACGGTGGAAACACCTAAAATAAATAAAAGTGATGAGAAGTTACAGAAATCTGGATCTAAACCTGGAGTACCGGAGTTTCTAAATATTCAATTGAACAAAGTTGACGCTAAACCGACTACAAACATAGTTTTAACAGCTAATGTTACACCAAAGAAACTTGATAGTCCACAAGCGGACAAAGAACAGGATGTAGAATGTTTTCAGATCACTGAAACTAAGACACAGAATATACCTGTGAGAAGGGAATCTATTAAGAACAATAAATTCATTGAAAATGTTATTGAGAATACTCAGAATGATGACAAGAGCTCTCCACTTAGTGGACGGAAATCTGTAATCCCGATCATGCCTCAGAGCCCTTCTACGCCCAAAGCATTCTTCAAAAGAAAAGCAATGAGCGTCGAACTACAGGATAGACCAGAGAAACCACGAACAAATTCCATGAGCACTGACGGTAGCACGGAGAGAATCTACGACAACATATCCATTGGACAGAAATCGCATTCAAGCTTCGGAAGTAAGAGTTCCATTCAAAGCACGGACAGCAATGATATCAAAACTCCAGACAGACAAGACGAAACAGTCGTCTACCGTAAAAAACCTGGCATCCTCTCTAAAGAATTACGAGGTGATAGGAAAAATGATGACGAACCAGAATTAATGAAAGTATTTGCGCGAAGATCTCTTAAACTGAAAGATTCTGAAGCCGATAGTATTGCCCAGGAAATAGCTGCGATTAACAATAACAAAGAAAAAGAGGAAGGTACAGACGTACCATCTACTAAAAGCAAGATATTAAAAAACGAATTTAACGCTTCCATTAAATCTAGAGATAGTGATAAAGAGAATGAAGATGTTATAAAGGAAGAAGAGAAGAGATTGGTAGACATTGCTGCCCGAGTGAGTCAGTTTGGTGCTCCTCACTACCAGAGAAGCGTTAGTATCAACAGCGTAAGCATAAACAACGTATCATCTAATCCTAAAAGAGAGAGTGCTCCCATATACAGAAGCGAAGTAAATAAATATAAGAAAGAGGTATCTGACTCAACCCCAGAAAAGAGACTTAGAAATAGGACGTTCCCTGACCCATCAAACGACAGAGAGGACATTAAGAACATAGCAAAAAGCGAAGCAATGGCTTATAAAGCCGACACTTTGACTAAACGGCCGTGGCAGAAGAATGATGATAAATTCAGATTGTCAGTCGATAAGGATAGGAAAGAAAGTGCTGTGATAGACAAGGATGGAGATTTGGAGAAGGATGAAGGTGGAAAAGAGAAGGAGCCTTCAGGGGAAGCCGATGCGTCTCCACAGTTTAAAGGAATCCTGCAGATGAGGGCGGAGTGGGAGAGACGAGCGAAACAGGGCATGACCAAATAATACTGGTGCTAGGTACAAGGTAACAATATTATTTATATCAAGTAATACGTAGATAATAATATGTATAGGTATGTGATGCTTGTGGATGGCTGTTAGACTATTGGAATATTAGAGAAACAACGTTTTGGTGACTAGAAGTGGGCATAGACAGTATAGATTCTATACAGTCTATTTCTCTATAAGTCCACTTCTATAGAATAGAATATTACTATAGAAGAATACTTACTGCGTTTATGGAGTTGCTTAGAATCAGTATGATGCCTTCTGCTGTTTACTGCTTTATGCAGTGAATTTTATAAAGGTTACTTGTAGTATCAAACCGTCAGTACAATAACTAATGTACCAACATCTAGTAGAATATTCCTGATATCAACTTTGCTATATGAATTGTGAGTTTTACCTTTTTTGAGCCTTCTGCAAAATCAATCACTTGTCATTCTTCTTCAACTTTATTGTGTGTTTTTTTCCTAAAGTTATTTTTCAACATTTCAGGACGATGAGGAGTTTGCTGTAAGAAATCGCGATACACATAGTATATAATATTATAAATAAATAGTTTTAAACTAGCTTAGAACATTCTAATCGGCAAATATCGAATGTTAATGAGATGTATTAATTTAATAGTTTATCCGATGTTAAGCCAATGTATTTTTGAGCGTTATTACAATAATAATAATATAGTAAATAGTTTCTATTTTATTAAACAAACACTATTAATGTATTGAACCGGTCACTATTCGTGTATTGATGACGGAATACAAATTTTATTCTATAGTTTTGATGTTGTTTTATTTTTATCAACCTCCTTATATACATCTACAAATCACAAACAAGTACTCAGGCCGAGATAAATAGTCGTGCTAAGCATCTGTTGAAAATGTTACTCAGAAAGAAACATTTTGGCATAGCTAAGCCAAGTATATGATTCGGGATAAATAAACGTTTCTATGGGGATTGCTTGGCTTAGCCACTGACTTTGGCTTAGCCGTTGCTTAGCTGCGACTATTTATCTCGGCCTCAGAGTCACTAACACCCGAAATTATCTCAATCCAAATTCTCTTCCTTTGTTTTTGACGTCTGCTTCTGATTGGATATCTTAAAAACTTGGATAGGTGAATTCGGTCGTTGATTGGTTACAGACAAAGATTCAACCGAAGATAGCAACAGTTATATAATAAAAATCATCTCAGTCGCACGTTTCAGTGGCATCATTTTCAACTTTCCGGAGGGCGATACCACAATTTAAAGCTAGCATAAAATAAAGCTGAGCTTATTACTACACTGTTGAAGAAAAACTGTTGAAATTATCTGAAAAACAAAAAAAAAAATCTAATAAAATAATCTATCTAGTAGAGTCTAAATCTTTACCTATAACTTTTAAGTCGGAGCTAATACCCCAGGGCTACCACTGTTCTATCTCTATCTCTTTATTTCATCACCATAAAGGTGAAGGAAAACGTGAGGAAACAGGCCTGTCCTAGAACCAAATCTCGAAGACATGTGACATCTACTAACCCACACTGGGCTCGCGTGCTGGATTAAGGCCCACACTTCATAGTGAGGGGGCCCGTGTCCCAGCAGTGGAAATTACTGCCCTAACCGGGGAATATAAACATAATAATTAGTTCCTATTACCTTACCAAGGTTTTATTCCATGGGGCGAGACGGAGTGGGAAGCGGTCGCCTCCTTCTGCGAAGCAGTAATGCTCGCAAAGGAGGAGGCGGGCCGCGAGCGAGAGAGGACAGAGTCCTCCCTCCGCCCCACCCGCGGTGGTAGACGCCCACGGCGACGGACGTCGCTTGATGATCTCCGGCCACCGTAGGCGCGGGTATGCGGGCAGCGAGTAAAGGGCAACTCGCTGCCCGACCAAGGACCATGCCCGGGTCGACGGCGCGTTGTGTCCCACGCGCGCCTCAAAGAGCGTCAGCATAATGACGGGGCCCCCCTCTCAGAGGGCCAAAGCCTGCCGGGGTCGCGGGATTATTTCCTTACCGTGACCCCGGAACAGAAAGGGCTATTGAAGGACACCGTTGATTTTAGTCAGTAGAAGTCTGACAGTCCCTCCCGCCCTGCCCGGGGTTGGAGGACTCATTTGATGATTTTACCACGCTAAAAAAAAATAAAAAGGTTTTATTCCATGTAAATCACGTGCTCACACATTATTAAGTATTATACTCACTTTCCTAGAAATAAAGTATTTCTAATAACCTATGTATTATATTTGCATACATGAGGATCGATCCCACGACCCTGGGCGCAGCTGGCAGATGCAAATATAACCACTGTGGCATCTAGGTTTTCTTAAACAAAATCATATTTATTTTTGAAGTCTTTGCCAGAATAATCTGGGAAAAGTTAGCGTTTGCGAAAGGTAGGAGGTTCTAAAAATTATACAAATGGCCCATACATTTATACTTAACTAGCTGTTCGTTCGCCGTGGATGTCGAAACTTAACAATGTATTTTTTATAAAATTCACAAAGTTTCATACAAACTTTCATCCCCTAATTTATCCCCTTGGAGAATTGATCAAAATCCTTTCTTAGCGGATGCCTACGTCATAACATTTACCTGCATGCCAAATTTCAGCCCGAACTGTCCTGTGCATAGATAATATTTCTGTGGTCCTGTGCAACGACGATATATTACTAGACTCGACGGTTAGCCAAATCTGTCTACGTCAGTACCTGTCAGTGTCGAATAGCTGATTAAACTTCCGATCGACATTTGACTCGACTATTCGCTCGGCGTTGCCATTGCTCCCCACGCTAACCATCCCCAAGTCATCAATAACTTGAGTTCCAAAACGTTATCTGTCAAATTTAACTACATAGTTCCTCCAGATAGATGGCGTTATTCTAAATTAACAATAATCAATTGAGATTCTAAATTGTGTTTCTGTTTTGATTCTGCGGCAACGATATAGATGGCGTTATTCTAAATTGTTGTGCTTCTGTGTTGATTCTCCGACATATATTTAGATTATATGTAAATAACACGATTGGCACAGTGGCTGAGCGATCGACTGCTGCGCAGCGAGTCGCACTTCGTTTCCCGCACTGAACAAATATTTGATCTGCATGTAGGTACCTAGTTTGTGTATGTGAATTTCTAACTTTGTAAACGCTCCCACGATACAGGAGAAATCCGAAGTGTGGGGCAACGTTTTTTTTTAAGTGAGAAGTGTTCAGTAATTCCTGATTTCTATGACAAACCTTTAAAACCTAATGCACTACAAGATTTTACTTGGTGCAATCAAAGATAGTAGATAGGTAGGTAGGTAGAAAGGTAAAAAGGTCGAGAGCAGTGGTGGCCCAGTGGTATCGGTCCCGACTTACGAGTTGTAGGTCGTGGGTTCGAACCCCGCCTGGCGTATTACTTTGTGTAATTTATTTCATCACCACTGCTCTCAAAACGGTGAAGGAAAACATCGTGAGGAAACCGGCATGTCCTAGAACCAAAAATTCGAAGACATGTGACATCCACCAATCCGCACTGGGCCCGCGTGGTGGATTATGGCCCACTCCCTCTCACAGAGAGGAGGCCTGTGTCCCAGCAGTGGGAACATTATAGGCTGATGATGATGATGATGATGAAGCTTTTCATCTGTCCGGATTAAGGTTCCTATCCAAACATAATATGGAAAAGTGCTTGATATTGGAAAAAAACTTCGATGTCTATGAAACACCATGTCTTTGGAACAAAAAAGTAATCATGAATTACCCACCACCATCATCTGTCAAGTCTTTTTTTTCTTCTTTGGCAATGAGTTGCTTGAGTCGTCAAGCAACTCATTCGTCGTGCGTCAAGTCTTTTCTCATTGATTTTGGAATCGGCTTCCAGTCTAAACTGAATACAGCTGAAAACATGAAACGATTACCCATCTATCTGTTAAGGTTATTATTGAATTAAACCCTTCGGTGGAACTGTGGCCATAGGCGACCTTAAGTCGTAAGTCTAACTAGTTAATACAATACCATTTGCTAAGCCTCTGGTACAGCAAAACGACCGTAAATCGAGTACGCAGGGGTGAATCGGCACCAAACTTTGAAAGGGTTTTAATTATCTGCCGACAAGGTCATTTTTTTTAGGTAAATAATTTCCATGTTCATAAAATATCCTATAACTTACATGTCTTCAAGGTTAAAATCCCTTTTAAAGGTTGGTCTCTATTCACCCCTGCTGCGTTCTCTATTCACCCCGTTTTACGGTAGTTCATCTTTTGGGCTTATCAATGCCTCAGGTGGCCTACCACATGATGTCTTAAAACGAGAGTCATTCCAGTGCGGGAACGAGATGGCGCTAGACGACTTGTATAGCTCTGTCTCTTTTCCACAATGGAATTACTCTTGCTGTAAGACGTCATTCTAGGCCACCAGGGGGGGTATTACAACGTCTTAAATCCAGGCTTGTTCCAGTGAGTGAACGAGATGGCGCTAGACGACTTGTATAGCTCTGTCTCTTTTCCACAATGGAATTACTCTTGCTGTAAGACGTCATTGTAGGCCACCAGGGGAGGTATTACAACGTCTTAAATACAGGCTTGTTCCAGTGAGTGAACGAGATGGCGCTAGACGACTTGTATAGCTCTGTCGCTTTCACTCGCCGGAATAATCCTGGTTTTAAGACGTTGTAATATTCCCCCAGTTCAGTATATTAGGTCGCCTGTATACCTAAGGATCGGGCAAAATATCTAGATGCCAAGAATTGACAGGTCAAGTCCTAAGTCGAAATAATGTAAAGTAGGTACGATTATTAATTTCCAGTCAGTAAAATGACAGTGTGCAACTGTCACTGATACAAAGTTTAGTACATTTCATTCATGTAGGTACAAATGTCATTTTACTGACTGGAATTAATAATCGTACTTTAGTCATTACATTGTCACACCGTGACGGTACATTGAGTGGTTGTCTATGACAGCGATTGAACCATAATCCACGGGTCCAGTGCGGGTAGTATAGCGCGATAGATATGACGTTTCTTAGTTATTTTGGTTCTAGAATTTTCTTTCAATAATAAATTCTTTAACTATTTTAACTTTTGCCTACAGTTTTCAACAGAATTTGAGGCCTTGTATTGTATCATTGATTTGATCAGCTTCTGTCAAATTCTTCATCGAGTAGCATATTTTTACAAGTGACCTCAAAAGGTGACAAAAATAAACAACATGCCAATCTGAATACATACATTAGTTTTTTAGGCCAAAACAAAATCTCGCATTTCAATACCCAGAAACGAAATCCAAGTTTTATCTTTTATCAAAACATGCTCCCCTAAAATGCGTGAATTTCGGAACGCAATAGAAGCAAGGGGATGGGGTGGATATGGCGCATGCGCCCTAGTGCACCCACTAACTAACCCCAATACGACAAAGCGTGTCCTCCATTTTTATTCCATTTACTTCATATTTTTGAAAACGAAAAATTCATTCGCGAACGCGTGTTATAAACGTTACATACACAAAAGGAAGTGTTGAAGTTCTAAAGTGATTCCACATTTGAATTTTGAATCCAGAGACAATTCGAAGAAGCGTGTGCTTACGTAATATTTTTTTTTCTTTTATCAAGATTGTGTAAGTGTTCGGAAGGCAAAGGTAAGTGTTTTTACTTCATTTATTTTTCATAAATCAAATAAAAAATGAATTTGTTTGTTCATTTTGATCTGGGATGTTAGCTTTCTATCATTTTTCGTGTAGTATTTAATGATAAATTGTCAAGATGACCTTTTCATTGTAAGGTGAGAATTCTCGTCCCAAAATGAGCAATACAATTTGATAGCTGGAATTCCTAATACAAAAAAAGACCTGTCAAATCTACACAAAGCTTACAAAGCATACTAAATAACACATTTTTTGTATCTGCGACTGTTTTTTCCAATAGCAAATGGTGGGTACACTTATATACTCACTCTTTTATACATAATGTAGGCCAATAAGACCTGCTACGCGAAACGTATTAGAATTCGAAATGAGTTTCTGAAGATTGAGTGCAAGACATTATGGCACAATACCAATTTGTATGGACTTATAGGTAGGGAAGAATTAGGGCTTATATAAAATAAATAGCTTTCAATATAAAAAGTGCTACGTAATTTTGTGCGTAGTAGATTTCTTGACAAGGGTATCGTATCATGGACTAACTGGGTTGTGCAGGTCAGATTGGCTGGCAGTCGCTCCATGTAAAGTACTGATATAGAGTTGCATTTGGTTAGACCCGACAAAGTTAGAAAAGTACTAGGTGTTTATTAGACAAAACGTTCACATAATCAAAGCTGAGAGATTTTTCCTTGGACATCACAAACATCTCCATTAAGATATGGTAAGAATTAGTGGAAAAATATTTTTTCCTACTCCTCCAACTATTCTTTTCTGATTAAATTTGTTGCAGGATCCAAGACAGGTAAATTCGAGCTTCATTGTCTCGGCGCTTTTCTGATGGTTACCACTGTTGATTCTGGCTTTCAGGAGTTGCAGTGGTTTGGGAATAGTGCGGTGGGTTTGGCCAACAAAAAATTAATATAAGTACCTATGGTGATTTTCATATGTTGTTACAAGTAAACCAAATAACCCTTTCAAATCTGCTTTGTGTAGGTAAGTGCTCGTACATACAGAGGTCCGTTTTTAGGGTTCCGTAGCCAAATGGCAGAAAACGGAACCCTTATAGATTCGTCATGTCTGTCTGTCTGTCCGTCCGTATGTCACAGCGACTTTTTGTCGTAAGTATAAGAGCTATCCTGTTGAAACTTGGTAAGTAGATGTATTAAGTCGACCGCATTAGGATTTTTACACAAAAATAAAACAAAAACCAATTTTGGGGGTACCCCCCATACTTAGAATTGAAACACAAAAAATATTTTTCACCTGGCCCATACGTGTGGGGTATCTATGAATAGGGTACTGGAAATACGCTGTAAAATAAAATAGTGAAAACCCGTGGTAAGGGTATAAAAAAGGCCTTTATACAGGATCGGTTCCAATACGTTTTTATTTGGCGATCATCATCATCTGCCTGCCTTTTCCCAACTATATTGGGGTCGGCTTCCAGTCGAACCAGATGCAGCTGAATATCAGTATTTTACATGGAGCGACTGCCTATCGGACCTCCACAACCCAGTAACCGGATAATACGATACTCCATGGTAAGACTGGTTGTCAGACTTTTAGAGCTTCTGACTAACAGTAACGACTGCCAAAGATCTACAAATGACAGCCGGGACCAACGGCTTTACGTGCTTTCCGAGGCACGGAGGAAACTCGCTGTGACAGATGGTCACGCATCCACAGACCAACCCCGGCAAGCGTGGCTTAACCCGGAAGATAGGCCTGTGCGGCTGTAATTATTTAGCCACGAGCTCCTCGTTTTTATTTGGCGATGAAGTATTTTATTGTACTAGCGAGTTCACACACATGATAGCGTTACGAATCCGTAAAAACGGTACAGTAAATGCAATGTAAACATCACCTCCAATAGCGTTAAAACGCTCCTGTAAATACGGAAGTTCCGGGGTCGCGAGACTGTCTCATTAGGCAACCGTGACCCTGCAAAGTAAAGGGCTATTGAAGGAATACCGTGGATTTTAGTTAGTACGAGTCTGACAGTCGCTCCTTCTGGGTGGCTCAGATAATGATTTTACCTCGTTAAAAAAAATATGGATGTTCTGTGTGTACAAGCCCTTAGTGTTGATTAGAGTCCGATTTTAACTGACGTGATTTTGAAACATTATGAGTAATTTATGAATTGCTACGATGTTTCTCGAATTTCAACGATTGATAAGATTTTGAGCAAGATTATTGGGATATTCAAGTTAAGAGAATGAACAGGTTATTTCTAGACAAGTGTGCTTCATCGGCAACCACATCTTCACTAACCATCAGGCGAAATAATGATCAAACGTTATAGCCGACATCTAAATACTTAATAAAAGATCCTATTAATACCGCGGTCGAAAACAAGGAGTTTTTCCACTCACTCTTAAAAAAATATATACAAGGAAAATAAAAGGTCACGAAAGAATGGAAAATATTTTAACAATAGATCAAACAAAATATAGCTCTATCAACAACCCGTATGTGGGAAGCAAATAAAAGGAATAAACAAGCGTCCATAAGTCCTATATTGTTTCTTCTTTGATCCCTTCTAGGAGGATAATAGGTAGGTAAGAAATACACGTGTATGGACTTAAAAAGGGAAAATATATAGCCGAAATTAATCTTTATTTTTAGAAAAAATAATATCCGAACTCGTTTTTCTCATCAACGCGTTCGTGATGAAAACCTTAATATTTTTCTTATTAATCCATTCATTTACAAGATATTTTATTAAAGACTAGCGGCACATCCCGGCTTCGCATGGGTGGACATGATAATATAACCGATGTAACTAAGAGTGAATGAAGCTTTCTAAAAATGTTTTTTTTTTTTGAAAACGGCACATTATTTTTTGAGTTTATTCATTACTAACATACACATAAAATTACAAAATCTTTGCTGTAGATTTTGGATGGATATACATTGATCCAGTAGCTGGATCCAATGTCACTGGATTCCAGCGCTAGATGGTCACTGGAATAATGAAAACATGCTTCAATCCAGCGTCCAGTATCCAGCGCTGGATCGGTTAAGTATACGTTCCTATTTTTCAATCCAGTGACGCTGGATCAACCCAGGTAATTCCTAAACTGACAGGCAACTCACTGTCTAAACCGCTGGGCCTGGTAATATAGGTACTGTATCATGCAATTTTTTCCCATGTTGATCATAATTGGTAAACTAAGGAAGGTTTTTCAAAATTCCTCCCCGAAATTTCAAATTTCAAAACGAAAGTTTGTAAAGAATATCGTCAATTTAACTTGAAACCCGCAGCTTTTTCATAAATTAATGCTGAAACAACTGAATGACATGCTGACTCCAATTATACACCATCAAGGATCAATATTAATGGTTACTGTCATGTGAGTGATAGCATAGCCACCGACAGACATAATTATGATGACTGTTACGGAAAGAGCCATAAAGTTGAAACTACAACCATAAGAATACAAGAAAAGGACATTGAGTTTATTAAAGTAATTATGTTGACCGTGGCTTTTTCCAGAAGTGAATTACCTATCGCCATTTTTAACGATGGAAAAGGGCTGAATCTAGATCTTCTTCGTTCTGAGGATGATTCCCGTCATGATCTATGCTTCGTGCTGGGCTATGCAAGAGTTGACAGTGCGTTGATTGTAGCTAAGCAAAGGTTTAAAGTCGTTCTGAAATTTTATAAACTGCAGGGGCCTCTCTAGGCCATGGTTGGTAAGTAATGAAGCCACCTTCTTCTATGTATCTGACCTGAAACAGGCTATGTTGTGTCTATAGCGATCAAACTGGTTAAAACACAAATGGACAACAGGGACCAACGGTTTATGGTGTTTTTTATGCTCTAAAGGCCAAGGGTCTCCTATCATAGCCCCCTCCCCTATCATGGACAATCCGAACACGGACCATGGGTCGACGGCGCGTCGTGTTCCATGCGCGCGTCAAAGAGCTGTCAGCAATCTAATAAAGCCTGCCGGGGTCGCGGGACTGTTTTATCGGGTAACCGTGACCCCGGAACGTAATGGACTATTGAGAGAGACCGTGAATTTTATTCGGTACAAGTCTGATTGTAAGGGTTTCCCACACATCTACTGACTAATCTCCACAACTGTTACTTCAAATTTAATAACAGAGACTAAAACAATCTTTTATCACGATCCATTATTTTTTTAGTCGCAAACTAATTCAAAACTCCGTTTACACTTCTTTTTTAATAAAATGTCGTTATGGAGTCTGTATGTCTGCCCCGATCACTTTTATTTGTTTTTCTGAGTTGCAATGCGACGCTAGCTACCAGGGCGGCAGAGGGTGAAAGAGGGTTCCCTTAATTACTTTTATGGACGGTTAGGGGATGTAGGTTATGTATGGGTTAATGGCTATAGAGTCTTAATCTATTTAATGTTTTAGTATGCACCATGATGATCAGGTCGAATGGGTGAATTGTTGTGTAGGAATTAAGCTCGAAAATGTTGGTCTAATTTCGTCATGATTTTTACTTAGCCTGTTCTGTTCCTAGGCCTGCCCTCTACCCATCTTTTGCTTACCCTCACGTATTTCTAATAATTTTGACGGAGATTGACCTACTATGCTATTCTGTAAAAGTAATCTCATCGCTAGACTACGATCTGCTCTTCGTTTGATTCTGCAGCGCGAGCGGTGAGCGCTAATGTGGTTGTTAGTAACTCAGTGTATAGCAAACTATGATATACCCGCTCGTATTCCTTACAATTTTGTCATTATGACCACTTTGTCCCTCTATATCCTAAGTCGTTTGCCACAACCCATCTTATTGCCTTAGAATGTCAGTTTTATGCACAATCAGTATATAATATAACTCTTTCACCTTTATTGTTTCATTCATAGCAATGTTTTTGTAACATTACAAACATAATTAAAAAATTTCATCCTCATTAACGTCTGCGGCCAATCTGAGGCCTTATCACGAGATTTCTGTATTTTAATTGCAATACAGCGTACTTGAAATATTTACTGTGTTTATTGAATGGAAAATTAAAAAAGCCACTAGTGTAGGAAAGAGGATCTTTTTTTTTCCATCAAATTAAGGTCAAAGTTCCAGTTTACGACTAAAACACGTGAAGTCATGCTGGTCTGGTGTACTGTATGACTGTATCAGAAGGTCACAAGTTCATAACCTGCTCACAATCGATTTTTCTTTCCACAAAAATCACACAAAAATGCCGCGAATAAACTCGTAAATATTTAGTAGATTTCTACTGTAAAATTTAATGCAATCGCCTCGTCTTGAATGAACTTATCATAATAATGTGAACTACGCGACAAAAATTACAACATAGCACCCGAAACTTCAAAACTAAACTTATAAAATAACGAACTTGCACATATTAATGGAACTATGAACCTGAAATTAATAACTGCGTTCACATTAAACCAAAACTTTTGCTTGAAACTCGATCATAAATTAAAAAGAAGTGTCTTTGAAGCCAGTTCCCTCCAATTTGCATAAGGAGGGTCCATCAATAATCATTTTTGTCTTTATTTAAATTTATAGGAGTTTGTCGAAGAATTTCGTTAAAAATTCAGGTGAAAGGACTTCGAGAGGTGACTCGTAAGTCTCAATATCGATCAGTGTTGGACTCCTATTTTATTTGAGAGAATTTTATTTGTATTGGAGGGCCTTTTGGTGGGTGACTTTCGTTCCAAGGGCAGTGGTTATTGCTTCCTGATTCGCTAATCTATCTGTCTTCAATCATTCACTGCTGGAGTCTTGTTTTTTATAGAAATGTACCTACTCAGTTTAGCACGGATTTACTAATCAGGTGCAGTGCTGCTAATAGGACCAAAAAATTTCTAAGTATTTTCTGACCTAGAACAACACTTTTCCTAAATTGTATTGGAAGCTGATGATTGGTTTCGGAGAATAGTGCCTACGAACATAGTGACTTGTTTTTTGTTATCTCATCATAATCTTCCTTATCTTATTTAACTTGGGGTCAGCAACGCACGATTTTTTTATTTTTCTTCCATTCTCCCCTATCAGTCGTCACAGTTTGATTTACTCCTTTTTCTTTCATATCATTCCTTAGACAATCCATCCATCTTTTCTTTGGCCTTTCTCTTCCTCTCCATCCATCAACACTCCCCAACCAACATTTTGACGCTAATTTCCACCTCTGTTATAGTTTGTATTGGTTTAACGGGTGTATAAAAGCGCCGAGTAAAACTTTTGTTTATTCAATGGTTATGACTATAACTAAATAACTCATCAAGATGAGTAACAGTAACAAGAATACATAATATGACTAGGGTAGGTATAAAAGATAAAAGCTGAACCACAGTAACACTAGGGGTAGTAACTTCAAGTAACAATAAGTACCTAAGGTAATAGTTAGATTTCTAATAAGTCTCACTATTTTCAAGTGTTCTTAAAGAGTGCTAAGTAAATGTTTTATACCACCTAACTTGCCTAGGAAACGTATTATTACTTAAGGAGGTATAAACGGTACAGTCGCAACCATCATAGCACCTGCTTTTATAAATTCAAGTAACAGAAATGACTAAAAGTAATATTATAGTTTGTTATAACTCTTCCTACCGACAAGAGCTCTTGAAAATAGTTAGCAAAATATTTTTACCACCTACGTTGCTATAAAAGTATTAATTGCAACTTATTTACAGCTACTTAATTGAGTAATCAGAAACCCCTATTTATGATAGCAATTGGTATTATGGAGTTATTTTTAGAGCCCTAATCGTTACAGTGGGGTTCAAATTTACTTTTATGTTATTCTAAGCCATAATAACACGGAATTTAAACATTGTAACTCTTTAGCATTTAATCTCAATTTTACATATTTATTCCCTTTTTTGATGGAAGGTTTTTATCGATTGAAAAACGTAACCCTAAAATACCACTACTTTTGCATCTAAGTCGAACCATTATAGAACCAAACCTCTTAAACTTGTACTCTTATTACCTTTAAAACCCTATTCTGGTATAACAAGTGCTACAATAGTTCTAACTACAGCCCATCCAGTACTTCTTGTTCATTAATAGTAATAATAGGAACCTAGGATAATAAGGAGTAGACACCATTTTCTAAATCAAACATAACCTAAAAATAAATAAAAAATAAATTGTTTAAAACCCATATTTTGTTTAATTTTCTCATTTTAAAACGCAACATATTTACTACAATACACAATGAATGTAAAAGACACAGCCAATATCCTGTTTTTATCTAAATTTAGATTGAGTGTATGCCCCGCATGATAAAATGCAATTTATTTTTACTTTAAATATCACTTATTTTTAAGGCCCTGCAAAATTGAGATGCAAAACATATATTATTTTCTCAATAAAGTAACCCTCGCAATAAATTTTAGCCATGTGATAAAGAAATCAAACTTGATTCACCGAGTTATTGACAATCCGTAACTTGAAGTTCACTTAATTTCACCTCCTTATTACCATCATTTTTGAGAAATAAAGTAACACTTTTGGAACTAATGTATATGCAAAACAATAGAAAAAGAAAACACGCTACAGCCCTGAGTTGCTAGTCAACTCTGATCAAGATACATAAAGCAAATCCAAGAAAAAAATGGACCTAAAAAAGAACTAATATGTTACTACATATTTTATACCAGTAGATTTCAGAACTTGTGTACCACCTATAGTTTTTATTATAACCATAATACAGACTTTAAAGTGCTTGAGGTAGCTAGATTTATATTATACCACCATTATAGATACAAGAAATTGTTTGCCACTAACGCCACCCTATAACTATTATGTAACTCTCAGTGTTAAAAGAGTGAGCATTAAAATCATTATATTACTTATAGCGCTATAAGACGTGGGCCCAATCGAGAGTTTGTAAGGGGTTAGAGCGTGCTCTAACTCCAATTGCTAAAACCATTGTATGACTCTTGCTTGCCAAATGCACTTTTAAATAACTCTTTTATCACCAATTCTTATTACCAAAATGCTAGTTGGGTCATACTCATCCTCATCCTTAAATGTTTTCTGTAACAGGCGCTACTTTCAAACTTCCCCATAATATACTCGTGATTATTGTTATCAATTATAATAATAATTCTAGTATCCCAGTAATATTATCATTTTGTGGACTTTCACTCTTTTTCGAAACCTCACCTTTCAGGGTATTTATGATTCTTCTAAGTCTCTAAAAATGCTTCCTATCATGTCTATTTGAAATCATTTGTAACTTTTCCCATCAAAACTAAAAATAGAACCCCTACCGGTATTATAAACACCGATGAGATCAACTCGTAGCAACACAATACCAGGGCAGTTCGACCGCGCAGTTTGTCTGAGTGACGTATGCGGTAGAGGTAACCGTAGCCACCCTTGTTTATGGGGGCAAGATTACCGGCCAAATTAGGTCGTCGTAACTCCCGATAACATAAATAAAGGTGAATTTGTGTTGCAGTTAATAGTTCGGTGTGAGAATCGTCGATGTTTTTTTGCTCTTAGGTGGAAAATTCCGGATCTGGACCTAACTATAATTACGCAGATTTAAAAGTGCTTATGTATATCATTATCTACCAAGCCATTTTAAAACTATGTGAATTTTATACCAAATCACCGAGATCCAGCTTTAGTACCAATATTTTACGTGGAGCGACTAGTCTTCTGTCCTCAAGAAGTTTGTGAGTGGCTATCATAACCTTTATTTGCCCTTTTGTTGTCGTTGTCAGAGAAGTTGGTTATATGATCGGCTCTATTCGTTGTTCAAATCGGCATAATCAAATACGGCAAATGCTCGATGTTCTGTTACAAGGTGTGTAATAAAATCGAATACATTTTCATACAAATTTTCAAGTCCTTCACCCTTATTTTTCGAAATGACAATGACAATGAAATTCAAATAATGGAGGAATTTCCCCAGCAGTGTGACAGTAAAAAATTGATTTAGAAAAAAAAATGTGCTGAAGGAAAAAATGCTGTTATAGCAGTATGCTATTTATAAGAAGATAAGGAACAATGGCTTCATCTTACCCAATAACCAACCACATTTCACAAATCCTCCTGTATTTACTTCATCCTCACATTTTTTTCTGTAAATAAATATTGACACAATATAGAAAACACATTAAGATTTTCTACGTCAGAACGTCGAAACAATAAGGAAAGACATGTTCTCTCCCTTGAAGGTAGAACGTGAGGAATTGTACGTGCGTTATCTTATACGTCGGAAATCAACTGCTTTAACGTCAATTTTATTTACTCTTAACTAGCCTCTCCTACGACTTCGCACGCGTTATGGACGCCATACACGATAGGGTTTGCATGATGGTTTTAACCGTGCACGCATAACCGACACATGCACCGATATCTGTACAGTTTTATTAACACATAAAACGCTAGGGCTTGTCTGCAGTTATGCATGCAAAGTTAAACCATCATGCAAACCCTAATGTGTATGGCCTCCATCAATTTAGAAGTTGACAATACATGTTCATTCACGTACCGTCAACTATTGTCGTAATTTCGTTACTATCGATTTTCTCGGGAACAGAGGCATTTTCACATGATTTCTTTTTATCTGAATTATTTTACGACTTTATTGTGCGAATAAAGATTTTTTTTTTATAAAAACGTCCAAAATTTTTTTAGCCGACAAGTTCTGTTTTTTTTTACCGAAACATGAAAATTGCTTATAACTCTCTGCGAAAAATTCCTCAGTCTCGAATTCTTTTTGTAGATATTTGTTTAAATGAAATAATAGGAAAAATAAAAATAAAAAAAAGAATAAGTTAGAATAGGAAAGTATAAACATCCAACAAATGTTCGATTTCAGTGTCACTCCAAATCAACTTATTACATATATCGCGCTCTAACTTAAAATTGAAATAAAAATCTTCAAATTGAACTAGCGACACTGCGTAAATCGGTCTCTGCGTCGGTGACCGTCGCATACCCACGGAGCCCAGCAGCGTGGCCACGCGCGTGACCACGCGCGTGGACACGCGACGGTTGCCCGTCGCGGTCGCCTGCTTCACGCAGTTTCAAGCCTAAGTCCGTCTCTGTACACCGAACAATGTTAGTAAGTATATGAATATTTTTTCAGGGTTTCTGAACATCCTGAAAATTTTATTTAAAAACATATTTGTATCAACTGCAAGTAGTTATTCCGGGTCTGGGTGTTTGTGTATGTGAGTTTCTATGTTTGTAAACGCACCCACGATACAGGAGAAATTCCCAGTGTGGGGCAAAGCTATTAAAGACAAATAGAACTAAGTTTCACTTGTTTGTCTACACTAATATTATAAAGAGGAAAAATTTGTTTGTTTGTAAGGAAAAACTCAAAAACTCCTGGACCAATTTAAAAAAACCGGCCAAGTGCGTGTCGGGCCACGCACAGTGTAGGGTTCCGTAGTTGCCCATCAAAATACTTATGCGAACTAACTAAACTGATTCGCTGAATTTAATTTTAAAAAGAAGATTTTTCAAAATCCGTCCAGGCGTCTTTGAGAAATCGGGGAAAATACATTAAAAAAAGATTACGACGAATTGAGAACCTCCTCCTTTTTTTGAATTTAGTTAAAAATAGTTGACAATAAAAACCTACCTATCCCCAAAACATACCCACTTAGTATAGCTGTAAAAATAAAGTTGACAAACTTACATTTGCAGTTGAAGTACATGTTCTCCGATACATTTTGTTTAGGAAAATATGTTATCCAAGTACGTTTTATAAGTTGGTCGACTATTACTCGTAAACTTGTAAAGCCTACTTAGTCATGATAATTTTCTTTTAAACTTCGTTATATACATATACTACTAACGCCCCAACCCGGTTGGTCACCGTGGGGTCAGAGACCATCACCCTCCAAATTCCCAGGAAAACAAAAATTTCAAACGAGAACTTACAAAATCCAACAATAATATTTTAATTGCAACACTAAATAATAAAAAAGAAAAAATACAAAATTTAAAAGTGTGTACATATAATGTAAGATCACTGTCGTCAACAGAAAGATACCTCGAACTGAATAACGCTTTAAAAGAAGTCAACTGGGATATATTAGGACTATCAGAAGTCAGAAGACTGGGATGTAAAATTGAAGAACATCAAAATCACATTTTCTGCTACATTGGCGAAACAAAAGGCTTACATGGAGTGGGACTTCTAGTTAAGAAAAAGTATAAGAAGAATATAAATAAATTCACAGGAATTTCAGAGAGAGTTGCACTTTTACAACTAAAACTTGTAAATTTTTGTTTATCAAAAATTCAAGCATATGCACCTACAGAAAAATCCACTGAAGAGGAAATACAACAATTCTACAGAGACATGGAAACAGCTCATGCACTAGCAGACGACAAAATTATAGTAATGGGTGATTTTAACGCAAAAATAGGTTGCTCCACAATAGATCACCACCCAATACTAGGTCAATATGGCTACGGAGAACGCAACGAAAGAGGCGACCGTCTTATCAACTATGCTTTCCAACACAAATTATCCATAATGAATACATTCTTCAAGAAGAAACAGAGCCGTAGATGGACCTGGATTTCACCAGACCAAAAAACCAAGAACGAGATCGATTATATAATGATAGATCATCCCAAACTCATAATAAACGTAGAAACAATAAGCAATTTACAATTCCCTTCTGATCATAGATTATTGAGAGCAACAGTAGTTCTTAGAAACCCACCAAAAAGTAGACAAAAGTTCTTAACTTCACCTGGAATCCCGAAGTCAGCAGCAGAAGTCGAAGATTTCAGACGAAATCTACAAACTGAATTAGAGAATCAAGAAATAGACACAAACGATACCCAAACCTATTACAACTACTTGGAAAAAAGCATACTGGAGAGTTCGAAACTAAAAAACAAAGTACAAGCAGAAGAAAACAAAATACTCAGCAAAAACACGCTTCAGCTAATCAATAGACGCACTGAACTAATACGTACTAAACACAAAACTAAACTTATGAAAATTGAACTTAGTAAAATATTTAAAGAAACCAGTAAATCAATCAGGAAAGATTACAATAACTATAGACACGAAATCATCACAAGAAACATTAAGAAATTCAGAAGTTCTAAAAGAGCATTCAAAGAATTGGCAACACACAGAACATGGATACAAAAACTTGAACGCAAATCAGAAGTAACCAGCACAAGGGAAGATGTTTTACGCCACGCAACAAACTTCTACAAAGATTTATACCGAAAAAGAAATAACTATGAAATTGACATACCAATTAGTAACTCTATCGGAACGAACCATATAGAACCAATCAAAGATACAGAAGTTTACGAACACATCAAAAAGTTAAAAGATGAGAAGAGCCCCGGACCGGATGGACTAAGCAATGAAGTCCTCAAAACAGCTGCACCCATCCTAATTCACCATCTGACAAGACTATTTAATATGGTAATAGACACAGAGACTGTACCAAAACAATGGCGCACATCCGACATAATCCTGCTCTTCAAAAAAGGTAATCCCTCGGACGTGGCCAATTACAGACCCATAAGTTTATTACCAAGCATGTATAAGTTGTTTTCATCTATAATTCTTAAGAGAATAACAGAAGACATTGATAAAATGCAACCAAAAGAGCAAGCAGGTTTCAGATCAGGCTTCAGCACATTAGACCACATACAGACACTAGAACAAATTATAGAAAAATACCGAGAATTCAACAGACCTCTGTATGTGGCCTTCATAGACTACAGCAAAGCGTTCGACAGTATTAGCCACGGTGCAATCTGGAACGCACTGCAATGCTCAAATGTCCATCAAAAATACATTAACATCTTAATAAATATTTATTCAAATAGTACAAGCAAAATAAAACTAGAAACTAGAGGGGAAGAAATAAAAATAGAAAGAGGTATACGACAGGGAGACCCTCTATCGCCGAAGCTTTTCATTGCAGTACTCGAAAACATATTCCGGAAGCTAGATTGGCCTGACAAAGGTCTGCTTATAAACGGGAACTACCTAAACCACTTAAGATTCGCTGACGATATAGCTATAATCGCTGAAACTCCAAGGGACATTGAGGAAATGATGAGAACACTTGATCATGAAAGCTCCAAAGTTGGTCTAGAAATGAATCTAAGCAAAACCAAGTTAATGTCTAACAGCCATAAACGACCAATTGAAATCAAAGGCAACAACATAGAATACGTTCAAGATTATTTATATTTGGGAAAACAAGTTTCAATCGAAAAACCTAATAATGAAGAAGAAATAACAAGGAGAATCAACACAACATGGAAAAAGTTCTGGTCTCAGAAAGAAATTCTAAAAGGAAATTACGGACTTCACCTGAAAAAAATCGTGTTTGATACATGTCTACTCCCATGCTTACTATATGGATGCCAAACTTGGGTGTTCACAAATAACGCAAAACACAAAATTAAATGTACCCAAACAGCAATGGAAAGAAGCATGTTGAACATCAGGAAAGTACAAAAAGTTAAGAACAAAAGTATCAGACAAAAAACGAAAATCACTGACGCCCTCAAGCACGCACTCTCACTAAAATGGAAGTGGGCCGGACACATCTCAAGATATAGTGATAAAAGGTGGACAATAGAAACAACACGATGGAAAGGTCCAGGGGGAAAGAGAAACATTGGTAGACCAAGGAGAAGGTGGGCTGATGATATAACACAGGTAGCCGGTAAAAATTGGCTAATCTTAGGCAAGGACAGAGACTCATGGAAGAAACTGGAGGAGGCCTTTACCCAATAAGGGGTCCATATTTCAAACAAAGAAGACTAACCCTACTTACAATAATATAAGTAATCATACTAACAAATACTAACCACGCGCAAAAACTGTAATTAGAAATATGGAATAAACGGCTTTTTATTTATTTATTTATTTATTTATATATACTACTATTGTGAATTTTTCCACACCCTCAAGCATAACCGTTTAGCTGGTAGAGGGGGGGGACACTCGAGTCGAGCAAAAATTTGCACTTTAAAGCTTAATATTTCACAAACGAATCTCTTTATCAAAAAATTGTTAGTGGAAACTAAGGGGTACGCGAGAAAAAAAAAAAACATCCCCACTTTACGTGTACAGGAGGTACCCTAAAAAAAAATATTTTACGAGATTTTATTTTACCACTTTTTCGGCACAACAAATCCGTATATTTACACCAAATTACAGCTTTCTAGTACTGGGCGTCTCTGAGCTAAGCTGCGGACAGACGGACGGACGGACGGACGGACATGGCGAAACTATAAGGGTTCCTTGTTGACTACGGAACCCTAAAAATTCTTTCATCATTAGAAAGCTACATTATCTGCGAGTAACATAGGCTGTTTTAATACGCGCGGACAAAGTCGCGCGCGAAGTGCTAGTCAAAAATAAAGTGGTTTTTTCAAGCATTACCTAGTATTTACCATCTGGCGTTTTTACACGACCCTCTAACACATTTTGTATTTTTCTTTCCCTCACAATGCAAAGAACTTAATAATCCAGAATTCCGGGATTACTAAATAATTCAAGCGCTTGAGCACAAAAGGGTTGCGAAGTTTTCATGTGTTCAGTAACCTTAGCAAACAGGAACCTTTGGGTTCCGTAAAATATTGTTCGGGAACTTTGAACAATGATTACATAAATGGGTGTACATAATTATTTGAAATATGTAATACAGCTTCTTAACTGTGTTTTGCACCCAGTAACTGGGTTTTAAAGGCAAGATGGTAGTAAGATAGAGATCATTTTATTAAAGCCTTTATTTATCAAAATACGAGAAGCTTCGTGGCTATATAATTACAACCGCACAGGCCGATCTTCCGGGTTAAGCCGCGCTTGCCGAGGTTGGTCTGTGGATCGGTCACTATGGTGGAGTTTCCTCCGTGCACTGTACGACAAACAGAGCTAAGTATAGAACCCAAACTTCACTACGAACATTCTCACAAAATCATCAAATGAGTCCTCCCACTCAGGGCGTGACAGGAGGGACTATCAGACTTGCACTGACTATAATCTACGGTGTACTTCAATAGCCCTTTACGTTCCGGGACCACGGATACCCAATAAACCCGCGACCCCGTCCTATTGCTGACAGCTCTTTGAGTCGCGCGTGGAACACGTCGCGCTGTCGACCCGGGCACGGTCCATGATCGAACAGCGAGTCGCCCATTACTCGGACACCGGACGGCGTGAGCGCGGGCAGCGCTGGTGAATGCTCTAGTTGATTCTTGTTGTTCTTCACAAAGATGTTATTCTTAACGGTCGCGTGTACGGCATTATTAATGTTATGGGTTGTATAAAAAACATCTGCATTTAATGTTAAGGGTTAATACAAAACAAAAATGAAAGAAAATAGAAGATAGTGGCAAAATAAAGCCTAAAGCACTGTTCTTTCGCTAGAATGCTCTCCCGAACGCTCGCTAAAACGCTCTCGTTCATTTTTCGGTAATGTAACATTCGCAAAAGGGAATGCTCAAGTTTTTCAGCTCATACATAAGTATAGCACTATCTATGAAAATGGACAAGAAGAAAAGGGTATTTTAGTTTAGAGTGTAGTTCCGCGGCCTACCGTCATGTGATTGAGTTTTTAAATGTATCAAGAAACCAGAAAAAGTTCATCAACTTTCCAAAACTTTCAATGTTAAAACATCACATAGCACTATCTAAGAAAATGGACAAGAAGAAAAGGGTATTTCAGTTTAGAGTGTAGTGCCGGCCTACCGTCATGTGATTGAGTTTTTAAATGTATCAAGAAACCAGAAAAAGTTCATCAACTTCCCAAAACTTTCAATGTTACAGTTTCAATGTTGTTTTAAAACAAAACCATCTTACGACTCTCAAAATATAATAAGAACATAGTTCAAGCGAAACTTTCCCGTACCGACTATTTTAAGGTTTCGCACTGGCTGAGAATAACATGAAAGTTTTCAAGAAAATATACAAAATAAAACTTTAACGGTTTCTCTATACAATGAAAAATAAATTTTCGTACGTCTTTGAAAGAAACTTAAACTTTCATTGTGTGAAAACAAGAAAATGTAAAAGGTTTTTTAGAAATGATCGCGAAACAACAACGTATCCATATTTAGCCATACAAATAATTGTGTTTTGAATACATTTTAGGTACTTACATCGTTCGCCTGTTCGCCAATGTTAAAACTTTTATTTAACCTGGTAAAATCATCAAATGAGTCCTCCCACCCAGGGCGGGACGGGAGGGACTGTTAGACTTGTACTGACTAAAATCCGCGGTGTCCTTCAATAGCCCTTCACGTTCCAGGGTCACGGTTACCCGATGAATCCCGCGACCCCGGCAGAAAAGAGGCGACCCTGGTGAGAATCGAATCAGCAACTCGACGTGGCTCGTGGCTTACAAGTCAGGCGTTCTTCCGCTAGACTTACGTAGACGCAGTTAAAAAACAAAGATGGCTTACAGCTTGGCCAGAACGGATTGAAAAGGAACTAAAATTTTTATTTCTTTTAGACAGCGTTTTAAAATCTTTGATATTTTATGTAAACAAAGACCGCAGGTTTGTTAGATTTATTATTGTGCCATAAAACTAACGTAATAAGTGAAAAAAAATATCATAAAATCATTCAAAGTGCTGGTAGCGCGAAGACAGTGGCGACTTCCGGTTTTCTACATTTTTATGTCAAGCTGTACACACGTCGTTTATGAACGATTATTATATTTGAACTTAAACTAGAAGGACACATCAAAAAAAGAAGCTGTGGTAGAACTGACGATTTGCGAGGGCATAATAGGCCTTTGTTCATAATTTCATGAATAGAAAAAAAAAACAACATCGCAAAAACAAAAAAAGGTACCATATTGAACCAGTATTGAAGGCACATTGATTTATTCACCCTCCCTTAGGGTGGCCAGCTAATAGGATTAGAGAAGATTTCCCGTTATTACGGCACGGAAGGCTCGGAAATTAAAAATACCTGGCCACCCTGAGCGACATATTGTTTGCACCAGGATCGAGACGTTTTTTTTGTAAAATTTTAATAAACCTTGCAAAAATTCGCTTAAAATTTGAAAAAATCGCGAGTTTGTGGGGGTCCGCCCTAGCACAGTCCGTCACTGGGGGTCTACTTTAAGTCCGTGAACAAATATGAATGTACCTACGAACGTACAGCTTGGCCAAAACGGATTGAAACGGAACTAAAATTTTTATTTCTGACAGCGTTTTAAAATCTTTGATATTTGATGTAAACAAAGACCGCAATTCAATTCAATTCAATTCAATTCAATTTATTTGCCATAAGTGTTGGTACAATTTAGGTCTTAACTATAATACAGATCCATAACACTTAGTCATAATTATGTGACATGCAAACATTTGTGTTAATAATTTATCAATAATTTTAAAATCCAAATATAACTAAAATTCATTATTGATGTGATTATAATATTAAATACATTCTCAACATAAAAACTAAACCATAATAGCAGAATAAAAAATATGATGTCAGAGGGTACTTGGATGATTATTATTTATTCTTAAATCTTTTATCAAATAGGTCATTTACTGAGTAGAAGTTGTTTTCCCTTAACCATACTTTAAGCACCTTTAAGACACCCTGTAAACCGATTAACTGGTAAGCTTTT
Source organism: Agrotis clavis (assembly GCA_954870645.1). Lineage (NCBI taxonomy): Eukaryota > Metazoa > Arthropoda > Insecta > Lepidoptera > Noctuidae > Agrotis > Agrotis clavis. The sequence continues at coordinate 2,100,861 of OX940925.1, forward strand.
AATATTATCAGGTATAGCATTAAATATTCGACAACACATTGCATAGCTATTCTTACTATACAACGCTGTCCTTGGAATTATGGGCAAAACTATTCTATTCCTGTGCCTATTACTTTTTGGAAATATTTCATGGGCTTTTTTAAATAACTCCGGATGCATTTTAACAAATTTAGCGCATTCAAAGATATATAGACATGGAAGCGTAAGTATCTTGAATTTTTTGAAGAAGGGTTTGCAAGATTCCCATGGGCGGATTCCCGCTATTGCGCGGATGCATTTTTTCTGTGCGATGAACGCTCTCTGCCTTTCTGTTGAGTAACCCCAGGTGATCAGACCATAATATCTCAGCACAGAATCAACGTATCCATAGTATGCAGACAAAACGGTATCTAGCGCTGATGTTTTTGCGAGTTCGTATAGAACATACACGAATTTATTTATTTTGTTGCATACTTTATTGACGTGAGCCTTCCAGTTGCAGTGTTTATCGATTGTTATACCGAGAAATGTCGTTTCGTCTACTTCTTTTAATTTAATTCCTCTATAATTGATGTCTAAAGTTTCATTTTCTCGTCCATATGTACTAAATTGCATGAAATTAGTTTTTGTGAGGTTTACACGTAGATTATTTTCATCAAGCCATGTTATTATCGATTCAATTGTATTATTTATGTCAGTTCTATATTTATCAATGTCAGTATTATCTGATGTCATTATTAGCGATATGTCATCAGCGAACAGAAAGCAAGGGTTATTGGTAACGTCGGGAAGGTCATTTATATAAAGTAGAAACAATGGGGAACTAAGTACACCCCCTTGGGGCACACCAGCTTTGTTATGTTTATATTTTGATCTGTATGACTTTAGTTCTAAATTACTGTCAATTTTTTCGATTTCCACACATTGCATTCTATTACTCAAATAACCTTGTATCCACTGAAGTGCGGGGCCCCGTATCCCATACTTTTCTAGTTTGTCTAAAAGCAGTTTGTGTGATACGAAATCAAAGGCCTTTGACATGTCGAAATATATGCCTGTTGTCACAAGTCGCTTATCTAAATTAGTAACTATTGTGTGAATTAGATTAAAACATGCTAAAGTTGTGGACTTCCCCCTTTGAAAGCCGTATTGTTCTTCCCTTAGAATATTATGTTTTTTGATGAATTCAGTCAGGCGTTTGTGCATGGCAGTTTCAAATATTTTTGACATGATAGGTATAAGAGTAACTGGTCTGTAGTTATCTAGATCTTCCTTGTTACCTTTTTTGTGGAGAGGTTTTACAACCGACTGTTTGAGTTGGTTGGGAAAACACCCAGTTTCAAAGGAGAGGTTTATTAAAAATGTTATCACTGGTGATAATTCCGCTGAGCAAATTTTCAGAATTTTTGTAGCTAACTCATCATAACCTACTGCGTTGGTGTTGTTCAGAGACATAATAAGTCTGTGTGTTTCTTCACATCCATATGGTTTTAGAAATATACTATCGCTAACCGACTGTTTAAGCCTAACACGAGTATTTTCAAGGGTATCATTAGTTAGATTGATCCAATAGTCATTGAATGCTTCAGCAATTTCATCCGGGCTATTAACTACGGTGTCTTTGTTCCTAACTTTTTCAATGAATTGTTTGCTCTCAAAACCGTTTGACTCCTTTTTTATCAGTTGCCACGCTGCCTTGCATTTGTTGTTTGAGTTGCTGGTTTGAGTCGCAGGTTTGTTAGATTTATTATTGTGCCATAAAACTAACGTAATAAGTGAAATAAAATAAAATAAAATCATTCAAAGTGCTCGTAGCGCGAAGACAGTGGCGACTTCCGGTTTTCTACATTTTTATGTCAAGCTGTAACTAACGTCAAATTCAACGGACGAATAATACCGCCACAACTGAAGTCATTTTGACGCTGCGCTAGTGTCTATATGTCATTACATCAACCACACGTTTTCACAGGTTATACAGTGGTGGCGCAGACCAGGGTTGGAAAAAAAACAGTTTTTTTTTTAATTTTATAAAACAAACAGTTCAAAATGTTTTAAACAAGTGTTTTTTTTGTTTTTTTTAGTTTAGGTCATTATTTCAAATTAATTCGACTAGATGTTTCTTTTCAAGACTGGATCTTTATAAATTCGCTATAATAAATTAAATATTTACAAAAAAACGATCAATAACATTCATTTTGTATGTTGCGTAATCAAACGCTTCACATTCACCAGGTAGGTATGTTCTAATGTTGATTTTATATTGGGCGACGACACAGGGACTTTCCTAGCGGGTCAGGCGGCGCGCCTCCTATTCGTAGAAATAGTTCATTGTACATGAGGTGTTTCCCCGTGCGCGGGGGAATCACCTTGTGAACAATGAACCACCGAAGAAACACCGACCTACTCTAAAAAATAGGGGAATAACCAATAATCTTTTAGATTACTTTCTTTCGTTAGCCGACATTAGGGATCCCTAATGTCGGCTAACGAAAGAAAGTAATTAATAAATAATAATAAAAATAAGTAAAATACGTTAACTTCGATCGAATTAACGTTTTTTATATGACTAATGTTGTTAATTAATTAAAATTGTTACAATTTTAATTGTTTTGAAATTATTATGATTGTTCCAAAAAAAGGTGCTATTTTGTCCCATACAAATGATATTTTTTTGATTGAATGAAATACACAACATAAAAATAATGTTATCGGGGCTCTGGGGCTGGGCGTTTTTGCGTGTGAGTTTTTATGTTTGTAAATACACCCACGACACAGTAGAAATTCCTAGTGTGGGGCAACGTTATAATAAAAAAAATATTAAGTTAATTACAATTCCATTGAAAGTTCAAAAATATAACAGCAATAGAGACTCGATTGGTTTTATGTTGAACTATTCAGACTCAAATATTATTTTATTTACATTTTATATTCAGTTATTTTGTGCCATGAAAAGTAGTTTTAATACATGTTTTTTTTTGTATTGTTTTATACAATGTTTAAAACATGTTTTAATCTTTGTTTTTAAACATGTAATAAAAAACACTGTTTAATTTCAAACTGTTTTAAACACTGTTTTAAACATGTGTTTTAAAACAACTTGTTTTAATCATGCCAACCCTGGCGCAGACTCTATGGAGCTGTCAAATCGTAATATCATTCATTCGTAAAATAGTTCGGGCTCGTTGTCAAAACACCCATATTTAATGTCAAAACCACCGGTTTCGTGCTTAGAAATTAGACCCCTGGTGGCGTTAGTACTCCTTTTTTTTGCGTGGTAAAGTCATCAAATGAGTCTCCCACCCAGGGCAGGAGGCAGGCAGGAAGGACTGTCAGACTTGTACTGACTAAAATCCACGGTGTCCCTCAATAGCCCTTTACATTCCGGGGTTACGGCATGCTTTGGCTTTGACCTTATATACCTACCCCCGCTGTAGTGTTAGTGCTCCTAGCAAAACTGATTGAAAGACACCAAGAATCCGTCTTACGAAACCTTACTATCTTCAAATCAATTCCCAGATTTTATCAAAAACCTCTTGTTTGTCAAGAAGAGAAGCTTTTCGTTGTGACTAAGATTACAATACAAAGCGGGGCAGACTAATTAGAGCGGCATTCTCTTGATCTTTTGTTTGAGACAATGAGTGTGGGACTAGACTCTTTCTAGGTCAACCTAGGATAAGTTTAGGCACTGAGATTGAAGTTGTGTATTAGTGTTACGAAGTTGGAATTCTAGATTCTTGAGCGGTGGTTTGTTTTTCTTTAGTTTTAAGTTATCTAGTTAACCGAGCCTAGACTTCCAATTAATGATTGTTTTCAAGATTCCTAGCCATTTCAAAATATCATAAAAGAGAAAAGTTAAATAATCATGCTTTTTTACTGTGTGATATCGATTTTATGCACTTCTATTGAAGCTTTGATGAACTCCTGGGCTGAAATTCTTGTAAGTACAGCCTGGACCGGGGTCGCGGGTCTTATCTCATTACCGTGACCCCGGAACATAAAGGGCTATTGAAGGACTCCGTGGATTTTAGTCAGTACGAGTCTGCCAGTCCCAACCGCCCTGCCAGGGGTGGGAGGACTCATTTGATGATTTTGCCACGCTAAAAAAAAGTACAGCCTGGAGCCTGAAAATATCGTTTTATGGCAATTATACAGGGTGCAATCTTAGTCGTGGGCAATACTTTAATATGTCGGAGCCACCGGTATTGTTCCGTCAGATTCAGGCATCATGTGGGCAGAGTTTGGGTCTCGTGCAATGAAAATACACTGGGTGCGGTTCACTTGGTTATTTTAATTTTAAATCACAAATTAAATCGAACACAATTTAATTTAATCACTCACTACACTTATACTGGGCACAACGAATCGAGTACAGTTTCGGGATGTCTTCACACTGCTGCGGTCGGGCACTGAATGCGCTCCTCGCCGCCCCGATGAAACATCACGACTCTGTATAAGCGCGCGCAGACCACGTGATACTCAAAATGGCGCGCTTACGATTCGTTTGCTGTCCGTACTATTGACCGGATCCGACACGGCCATCCTGCGATTAACACGTCCTCGTGTGATCTTCTTCTTCAGCCTCTTTTTACCATCTTGATGTAGGCCTCCTTCAACTCTTTTCACTCGTCCTCGTGTAATAATCACTCTGAAACACAAAATAGTCCACGACAGAATACTGTTCCACTCGGTCATTCCTGACCAAACTCTATATTCAGTTCTTTGGTGAAACTAAGGAAATTTCAGAGCTCTACTGTACCATTAAAACCAATGCTCTTTAACTAAATCAAACATTGGGAATAGCCAATTGAAAATACTACCCTAGGCCACTAACAAATACCCTAGACCACTAACATTTACCCTGGGCATCTAACAACTACCCTGGGCCACTAACAACTACTCTGGGCCACCAACAACTACCCCGGGCCATGTACCACAGTCGTTCGAATCTACTTTCACAACTCTATTGCAAAAAACTACCAATTTTCCAGTGACCTTCGACTTTCGAGTAAAACTTCTAACGCCACGGCTCTCTAGCCGACCAGCAATCACATTGCTTTCACACATCCAATGCATGGATCAGAACTTCTGTGCGCATCCACCACGTGGATCGCCCGAGTGCATCACCCGCTGACTACACACTATGGTCTCTCAAGACCCCGACCTCCGCCAGAGCCACCCGCGCACCGCGCTTCCATGGACACCGGGATGTCAATAAGATACGGATTACGGCTACGAAATGGCTACTGGTACAGTCGAAAACAAGACGGCCAATAGACCGTTTTACTCGACCTCTCACCACAACTTAATCAGAATCTATGGTAACTTCGACTGGTACATGACCCGTTGGAATATTGTTTATAGGTACACTTGGAGTTCAAGGGTTTCAATGTGTAACGGTCACCATCCCAAAATCTTTATCACTCCAAACAGACCCTTGAACTTTGGATCTAACTAAGACTGATCGGAAATCCCAAAGCATTCAAGTACCTTTGCAATTGTATTATCACAATGCAGCAATATTATAATCAAAACAGCAGGAATCAAATTCGTGGCCTGTGGCTAACACTAGCCCCACTAACAAACCTCTGTTTGTTTCACACCGTTCACCATGAACGCACAATACACGACCTCCGCCAGTGCCATCCGCACACAGCGCTTCCATGGACACCGGGATGTCAATAAGATACGGATTACGGCTACGAAATAGCTACTGGTACGGTCCGACCAGCCGACCTAAGATTCCACACTATCATCCAACTCAACATCTCTACTTCAAAATGGTACTTGAACCTCAGGCATTCCCCCCAAATCCACAGCACTTAACCAGCACTATGTTTCACCACTTACGCAGTAGTGTAATAATCACTGAAGTACTTAACCAGTTCTTAACATTGTGGCGCTTAACCAGCGTTACAAATCCTATCACTTAGACAGTAATAATAATAAAAGCTTAACCAGCGATATTAACTCACTAACGCTTAACCAGCGATAGTCAACATAAAGAACACAAGGCACCAGAGGCGTAAGTAAAAATGAAACGATTCACCTGTGTTGTAACGTGTCTGATGGTGGTTGCACGATGCAGACATCGACGCGTCGCGCCGCGCCTTGGACTGGTCCGTTGCCACTGCCGCCACTACTGCTCGTACAGCGCACGGCTATGTGACCTGGCTTGTCACATTTGAAGCACACCAAGGTCTTTGATGCCGGCTGCTGCGTCCTTGGTTTTTCACCACTCATTGTTTTTTTTTTTTATGAGGGTACCCGCCTTTCCGAAATAAATCTTGTTGTAAAAAGTACCTTAAATTCCTTTGTAGGCTATTTGAGATAGCCAGGTTGATGCTTCACCTTTAGCGCCTTGCTCAGCGTCAAAATAAGCTGGCATCCCTCCACTGCACATCCGTTAAAACACAAGTCGGTGGTGGCGCACCACGACCGCGCATCGGAATCCGGTTTGTCGGGGTCGAATTCCGGCAATAAAAACTTGTTATCCACTGGCTGAGTTTTCAAAGTTTACATTTTCACTGAATGTTATTGTCACTGTTCCCGCGTGTAATTTCATTAGCACGATTTGATCCCACTTCTGATGTCGGAGCCACCGGTATTGTTCCGTCAGATTCAGGCATCATGTGGGCAGAGTTTGGGTCTCGTGCAATGAAAATACACTGGGTGCGGTTCACTTGGTTATTTTAATTTTAAATCACAAATTAAATCGAACACAATTTAATTTAATCACTCACTACACTTATACTGGGCACAACGAATCGAGTACAGTTTCGGGATGTCTTCACACTGCTGCGGTCGGGCACTGAATGCGCTCCTCGCCGCCCCGATGAAACATCACGACTCTGTATAAGCGCGCGCAGACCACGTGATACTCAAAATGGCGCGCTTACGATTCGTTTGCTGTCCGTACTATTGACCGGATCCGACAAATATATGACTCTAGTCACGATACTGACGTCACGGATAGTGTACGGTACGCATCAGCTGTCCATATATAAACGGGTTAATAATATAAATAAAACAATATTTGTTTTTGTGTTAGTGTTCCGATGAGCGCCATAATTTGATTAACGTGTGTGATCGTTTACAGCACTGTTTAAATTGGTTTAGTGGTGTAATTTAGACCAAAACAAACTTAAATTTTGTTTTTTTTTTTGAAAAAGTGGAGTCACTTGAAATTTTGTGAAGTCAGTGATACCTCCAAAAAGGAGTCAACATACGACTGTGTCAATAACCTTTGCACAAGTAGCGCCACCTAGCACTATAGGACTTAACTGAGGGGGAGGCGCCATCTGTCTTATTTAAGCTGTACCGCTATGGTGAAGTGTTCTTCTTGCGGACGGTTTTTATCGTCAAAAGATGGCGCTGCGTGCACTGCTGGGGGGTGTCATAATCGATACCACCTTACGTGCCTGAGGCTGCCTGAACAGTCGCAAATTGGCAGCGACTGGCTGTGCCCTGAGTGCAGGAAGAAGCTGCCCAGGAGTACTGGTGACACCACACTGAGTGTCGACGGTGTTGCAGCAGCGTCGGTGGCTGCATTGTCATCGCCTGCAGCATCGACAGCAGCGGTGAGGTCGGCTGTGGCAGTGTCATCGGTGGCTGCGCCTCCGCCTGCTGTTCGGGCAGGTGTGATTGGGTCGTCTGTCGCGGAGAATCAGGATAAGGGTGCTGAGGCCAAGCCCCCTGCTAAGGCATTGTCCCGAGCTGGGAGCGAACAGGGGACTGATGGTGAGCCCTCACCAGAAACCCAGCTGACCCTCCGCGAAGAGATAAGGCTCTTCCGCTCCGAACTGCGTGAGGTCAGAGATGAGGTTCGGGAATTTCGCCGCGAGATGGCCAGCCTGCACTCGTCGGTGGGAGCCTGCAGGGTGCAGGTCGAGAACCTGGAGGCCAGAATGGATGCCCTGGAAGCCAGGCAAAGTGCCGTTCTGCCTGAGGAAAAAGTCAGCCAGTTGGAACAGGCTGTGGCTAAATTGCAGTTAGAGCTAAACGACCGCGAGCAGGACTTACTTGGCTCTGACTTGGAGATCGTCAACATCCCTGAGGTCCCGGGAGAGAATGTGCTGCACACCGTCGGTCTGGTGGCGGCGAAGCTTGGTGTTGGTCTAGACGAGCGGGACATAGTGTTCGCGCAGCGGCTAGGCGTAAGAGCTGATCGTGACCCGCAAACAGTGGCTGCGACTAGTCCAGTTGCAGGAGCGAGTCCGGCGGGAGCAGCAGCGGCGCCGGCGCGTCCTCGGCGCATCTTGGTGCGCCTGACGCGGCGCGGTCTGCGCGACGATCTGCTTCAAAACGCGCGCGTGCGCCGCGGCGCCACCACTGCGGACCTTGGCCTACCTGCGCCTTCGCGACGTTTCTACGTGAACGAAAGGCTCACCAGGACTAACAGACAGCTGTTTCACCGTGTTCGTGAAGCTGGTGGCCGTCTCGGGTGGAAATACACCTGGACGAAGTTCGGGCGCATCCTGGCAAAGCAGGGCGAAGGCAAGCCCACATACTGCATCCGCACAGAGGACGACTTCTCTCGGGTTTTTGGTCCTGAACCGTCTGATGGTAATCGGGTGTAACATTAGTGCAAACGTATATTGTGTAAACTTCCTTTTTACTAAAGCTAAACATTGTTTACCCTTTTCATTTCGTGTGCATTTATGTTCTGTTTTGTTTTTAAGTTTGAACTGTGCGAGGTCACATCTTTTCCTGTCTCAGTATACTTTTGCTTTATTCTGCTGGGGCCCAGGTGCACAATCACACCCTACATTTTATTTACATTATTTATATACTATAACACGGCTTATCATTTATAATTCCACAATATTATCAATTCTAAGTACATTTATACCAACAGCATTACATACTACCTATTTCACAATATATTCACAATATTATTTATGTTACTCTCAATCTGTGCGTGATCCTAACTATTTACATTATATTAACTATTTACATTATTTACTATTCAATATGACTATTCTAATATACAATCTTAACTCTAGTATCTATACAAATGAATAAGACTAAAAACCTTAAAGTTGGTCTCTTTAACGCGGGATCGTTGGGTTCACGCCATGAAGAATTTATTGTAGCCGTGGAAAGTATCGGGGTGGACATCATGGCCATAAATGAGACCTGGCTCAGGCAGGGAGAGGAGGGCCGTGCGCCGTCAGTCCCGGGCTACCGCCTGCGGCACGTGCCGCGCCCGGCCTGCGTGCGCGGCGGGCGGGGGGGCGGCGTGGGCTTCTACCTGCGCCGCGGAGTGCGCGCGCGCGTCGTGCCGCACCCTCCAGTGCCACAGGTCGAGCAGATGTGGCTTAGACTCAATATCAACTCGCATTCAGTTATTGTTGGCACGGCATATAGACCGCCGTGGCTGGATGTGAATGTTTTCCTGGATGCAATCACTGATTCCCTTTCTTCCTTCGCTAATGCGGACAAGGTGCTCCTGGTGGGTGACTTCAATATAAATGTTTTAAACCCATCCGACAGTAAAACTAAGATTTTAAATAACTTTTTACACTGCTGCAAGCTTAGACAAGTTGTTACTGAACCGACTCACTTTACAGACCATAGCGCAACTCTGATTGATGTTGCGTGTACTGACGCTCGTGTCTGTGGGCACTCAGTTTCACACATACCTGAGCTCGGTCAGCATGCAATTATAAGCATTGAATTGAATTTTAAAGTTGAGAAACCTTCCCCCCGTTGGATTACCTACAGACCACTTAGTGATGTCCTCCCTGAACTTTTTACCAAGGATTTAAATAGCATAGATTGGGAACATATTGAAAGTCTCCAAGATGTGAACTCAATGGTTGCAATGTTTAATCAGTACATTTTAGCACTATTTGATTTGCATGCACCCATAAAAAAAGTTTTACTTAAAGAAAAATCACCTCCCTGGATAACACACACTATAAGAGAAATGATGAAACTGCGTGACAAGTCCCATGTAAGGTACAAGGCTACAAAGTCAGAAAGTCATAAAAAAACATACTTAGAGCTAAAGTACCTAGTAAGAACAGCAATTGAGACTGAGAAGCGCGCTTATTTTACAACATACATTAACAATAATATTTCACAACCAGTGAAGTTATGGAGTCATATTAAATCTACAATTATAAACACAAAAAAAACAGAGCACAATCTCCCTCACTTTTGTAACAACCCAGATACTATTAACCAGCACTTCCTGGATGTTCCTGGCAGTGGGGAGGTTGACGATGCGGATCTTGCGTATTTTGAACAGCAGCGCTACGGTGATAGTAATTTTCAGCTTGAGCCCGTTCAGGAGGAATCCGTGATGAAAATTCTGCATGGCCTCAGATCAAATGCGCAGGGTGCTGACCGGATCTCCTTAGAGATGATTATGTTGACACTCCCTCGTACTCTCTCAGTCATCACGGCTATCATTAACAGATCCATTGTAACTTCTTGCTTCCCTGATCTGTGGAAAGTAGCTATAGTTAGACCAATCCCTAAGGTTCCCAACCCTACCAGTGTGAAGGATCTTCGCCCTATCAGCCTACTCCCATGCCTATCCAAGATTTTAGAAAGGGTTGTCTCCAACCAGCTTAGAGCATATTTGGAGCATCAGGGTATGTTGCCAATGTTACAATCTGGTTTTCGAAAGGGCCACAGCACAACAACAGCTCTACTTGATGTAGTCGGTAACATACTGGAGGACAGAGACCGGGGCATGGGATCCCTCTTGGTCCTCCTGGATTTTTCGCGTGCTTTTGACTCCATTAATACTTCGCTTCTTCTTGCCAAGCTGTCTTATTATGGGTGTGACATCAATACAGTAAAATGGTTTGATAGTTACCTCACGAATCGGTCGCAATTTGTTGTGGTGTCAAGTGAAAACGGAGACACTATCTCCTCTAGTCCAAAGCATGTGACCAGGGGTGTACCGCAGGGATCAATCCTTGGCCCGCTTCTCTTCATCTTGTATAGTGCTGACATCGTCAAATGTTTAGTGAATACAAAGTTCCATCTGTATGCCGATGATCTGCAGATGTACTTCTCTTTCAGTGCTCGGGACACTGTGGAAACAGTTAAAAGCATTAATGAGGATCTGGAAAGGATTTCAAACTGGTCCAGGAGAAACTCCCTGGTCCTTAATCCACACAAATCGAAGTATATTGTGATGGGATCCAGGGATTTCCTTAACAAAATGTTGACTTGCAATCTAGATATCAAGATCGATGGTAGTGGTATCGAGAGGGTTCTGGAAGCTCGTAACCTTGGCGTAGTTTTTGATGGTCAACTGCACTTTGAAACCCATATTCTGGAAGCTGTGCGCAACTGCTTCTACCGACTCAAGCTTCTATATCGTGTCCGTCCCTACATAAGTGTGGATATGCGAGTCATGCTTTGTGAGTCACTTGTATTATCCAAGATGAACTACGCTGACATTGTGTATGGGGCGTGCATTCTCGGTAGAAGTCAGAAGCTAATCCAGCGGGTACAGAATGCATGTGCAAGGTTCTGTTATAATGTGCCGCCCAGAGCTCACATCACTCCATTTTTAAATAAGGGTAATTTGATGAGAATGTCAGCGCGGCGAAAGCTTCACCTGGCTACCCTGCTTTTTGGCATCATTCTCACAAAAAAACCAGAGTACCTATATAAAAAACTGTCATGGTCGCGCGATTTTAATAAGATAAAAACTAGAGCTTCGTCATACCTGATGCTGGCCTCGTCTCACAGAACTGCCGCATTCCGTGGCAGTTTCAAGTTCGCTGCCAGTCGTTGCTGGAATGACCTTCCGCCACCGTTGCGCGCGCTAAAAACAGTTGGTACCTTCAGAATTAAGTTCAAGCACTATTTACTACAACAACAAAAAGATGCCGCTGATAACTCACTATGTTCTGGACGCAACTCTCAACGGTGACTGGAGCGTCTGGCATTAAACTTCTTCATTTATAATATTAATACTCCAGCGTCGGGTGATAATAAATCCTCTAAACCTGGATGCTTAATGTTTTGTTTCTTTTTTCTTTGGAATCAGACTACGTTTCGGTGGTGGCGATGTTTGTTCCCTTTGGTAACTTAGGTACGCGAAAATCTGTCACTTTACACGTTACATGATTACTTGTCAGTGCACACTATTTTATTTTATTAATATAAAACCATGTATATCAAGATAAAGTCTGAATAATTACATAAAACCAAAACGAAAATATAATGTTTTCCGTGTTGACATTACGTCTGCGCCCGCGTCTCATTCGCACAGATAACTATATAACTCGTTCGTCTGTGTTGCCAGCCAAACATGGCATAGACAAGCGGTGGCGTTGGTGTAGACTATCTACATATTAATTTGTTGTATGTTTATTTGTTATAAATATTTTATATTATTATATAATTCCTATATACACACATCAAAAGTGTCTAGGGATCAACATATATTTTTGCAATAACTTTTCTCCTGATTGATATTAATTAAAATGTTCTTTAAGGATTCATCAAATAAAGTGTTATCGTTTGTCACAGTAACGATAAACCAAGTCACCTTTGCATTCATAAAGAAATTTGCCATTTTCCTAATAAAGGGATTTTTGACATTTGAACCACTAACATTAAAGTTCGAAAAAAAGACTGAAATAACAGTTTTCTTTAAAATTTTATTGGGTAACTTAAACAATTAATAATCCGTGTTTCTACCGCGAACACTAACAACACAAGAACATCGGTTTGGCATACTCAAAATGAGTTCATCCAAATCACGCTGTGGAATGGCCGCCCATGTTCGTTGCAACAACAAATAAAGGTCTTCTTGCGACTGCATACCCTCCATATTCGGCAGAGCTCTTCTCTGTAGCATATCCCATGCATGCTCAATCGGGTTCAAGTCTGGCGACTGAGCAGGCCAGGGCAGGACATTGATGTTAGCTGCGGCGAGAGTCTGTCTTACAACTCTTGCGGTGTGCGGTCGTGCATTATCATGCATTAACTGAAATAAGGGACCGATTTGCACTTGTAGAGGAACGATGACGTCTGATACAATCGTCTCAGCATAAATTTGAGCGTTGAGGTTGCCTCTGATCCAAATCAACTCAGTTCTTCCGCCGATCCAAATACCCGCCCATACCATGATGGTTCCACCACTATAAGGATGGACTTCCTGGCAGGATTTTAATCGCTGTTGGCGTCCAGGGGTTCTCCAGTGTCGTATACGTCTTGTATCCGGTCTCATACCAAAACGAGACTCATCAGAAAAGCACACGAAACGCCATTGTTCTTCTGCCCAATTTCTGTGTTCAAGAGCCCATTGATATCGAATCCTACGATTGTGCATTGCTATAGGTGGTACCCGTAGCGGTCTTCGGGAATGAAGGTTCACTTCATGCAAGCGGTTTCTGACTGTTTGGTCGCTAATTAAGTTCCCTGAAGAGTGATGAAGCCTCACGGCTAACATCATGGCGGTTATTGTTGGAGCTTTTCGAGTTAAGATTTGAATGTATCGGTCTTGTCTCCGTGTGGTGCAGCGATACCGTCCTCCATGGCGCTCAGCCACGGTACCAGTGCTTCGGTAACGTGTCCAAAGTCGACTGATAACACTCTGACTTGTATTCAGAGCTAAAGCCACAGTACGTTGCCGGGAACCAGCTTCTATCATTCCCACGGCTCTGAGCATTTCTTCCCTGCTTAAATGACGTCGCCGCTCCATAATAACGTTGGTTTTAATCAGTAGTAGGGAAACAGTAGCACTAATAATGTCTTCAATGCGTTGTATGTTTTTATAGGGAAAATATTGACAGCTGATTTTCATCTTTTACTCGAATTTGATTTACAGTTCCTGATTCAAATTATGAAATGCACCAAAAAGGATCCATATAAATTTATAAAATCATAAATTTATTACAAAGCCAAATCTCAATCTCAAGAAATCCGCATAAAAATACTTGATCCCTAGACACTTTTGATGTGTGTATATGTATAAGTATTTAAATATATATTTTTTGCTGTATCTATCCGTGATATCACTTAGGGCCCTATCAGAATACCAGCGCTGTGACTTTTTTTTTAAGGTCACAGCATATGCTGAGATAGTGGCCTTTTGGCCTCGTACAGGACGCATCTGCCCATCTTTGCATCATACTATGTGTTTTTTTTATATTAATATGTTTTCTGTTATTTTTTTTTATTAAGTATTCATTTTATGTTGTTGTTTTGTCCTGTGTGAGTCCAATAAAAACTTTTTCTTTCTTTCTTCTTTCTTTCTATACTGATTGCATTAGGGCTAATAATTCGCAAATCAAAAAATTTTTAATGCAAGTTTGGAAAACCTTAAAAATGTTTTAAGTCACATTGCAAAGACATAATGTTGCAAATAAACACTAAAAGTAATAAAAAAAATCTTAATCCCCAATAAGTCTTGAAGTATCCAAATTTTAAAGCGCAGTATAATGCGTCTACGCGCCGCGTTGATACTTTGAGACACTTATGATTTTTTTTTAGGTTTTACATACTTGCATTAATAATGCTTTTGAGTTGCGTTATACATTTAGTATCGTTAGTAGAGCATTAGATTAAAATATTGCCCATGACTAAGATTGCACCCTGTAGAATCGCTCCATAGTAATGTTATTCATAGAAATATGAACTTAAAACCTTTTCCTTCCCCTTTGTTTCGTACAAGTCCGTTTTTTTTGGGTGTGAAGGAAATCATAAAATGAGTTCTCCCGCCCTGCGTGAAGCGGAACAGAATATATCAGATTCTTATACTGAACTAAAATCCACCCTATTCCTTGGGCAGCCTTTTGGCGTACCAGGGCCGCAGCATCCGGTAAACAGGAACTAAGATGCTTTTTTTTTTTTTTTTTTAGCGTGGTAAAATCATCAAATGAGTCCTCCGACCCCGGGCAGGGCGGGAGGGACTGTCAGACTTCTACTGACTAAAATCCACGTTGTCCTTCAATAGCCCTTTCTGTTCCGGGGTCACGGTAAGGAAATAATCCCGCGACCGGGAACTAAGATGCTGAAAAAATTTCTGATTCCATCTTTAAAAGCTCTGTAATCAACAACTTTGTTATGTGTACTTAATTGTAATAACATAACAAAATAATACACTAAACAACAAAATTTTCCTTTCCCGTGGTAACCATGGAGGTTCCTACCAAAACAATGAAAATGGCCGCCGCGCCTGAAACGCGCCTGAAACAATAGTTTGATTGATGAGACCGGCCGGTACTCGGGTCTATTGATTTGTTTTAATTTCGTATTGTGGTTCGTAAATGGACTCATTTTGTCGACGATACCATTGTTTCTTTTGAGCTATGTGGACGTGGCGAAAGATCATATTTGTTTTAATCGTACTCAACTTGCCTATTTTTTTAACATTTCACTTAATAAAATATTATTCAGTTACGTTAACATTTCCAAACAGTTTTTCCATTTGGGTGTCCCACCATGGACCATGCGGGTCAACGGCACGTTGTGTTCCACGCGCGCCTCAAAGAATGTCAGCACAACCCTGCCGGAGTCGCGAGACTTATCGAATTACCTCGACCCTGGAACGTAAAGGGATATTGAAGTACACCGTGAATTTTAGTCAGTACGAGTTGAGTCTGACAGTCCCTCCCGCCCTGCCCTGGGTCCGGACTCACTTGATGATTTTATCACGGAAAAAAAAATATGGGTATCCCAAGTTAAAATCGACAGATCAATCAATAACTACGTCCCTTTTGACATTAACAAGCATTGATTATAACGACAGTCAAACATAAAATGTGTTTTTTTGAGATTTCAGTGGTAAAAGGCCCGTTAAATTCTATTTATATCCAATATTTTCGCGAAGGGAGGAAACATAAAGTTTAAAATATGTTGTTTTGCTTCCCTTCCGTCGAGATACTACGTTGAAAATGCTTTTCTGTACTACATTATTTTGTAGAGGACGCTTGTAGAAGTTGGGTTAAACGAGTTTGTAAAGTTTACAAAGGATTTTAGTGAAGTATGTACAGAAGTTTGAACAGATAAAATGTCCCTGTGGAAACTGGCTAAAAACAATATGGTTCTATGCACTGTGTTCTGACCACAGTATTTGGGGCCCATAGAACTGCCAATTCTTGCCAACTAGACATTTTGATAAACATTTTCCGTTTGTTTTTCAAAAATGAAATAAGACCTAAAAAACTTTTTCAAAAAAAATGTAACCGCCTTCAAAAACAACCACAAAAAAGCGTAAAATAATCTACAAAATAACTTTTCTTTCGGAAGCCGGTGCCTTTGTTTTTGAAGTGAAAACTTCTTTAGCGGCGTTGTACACTTTTTCTGTAATGGGTAAAAAATTTAAAACTCGCGTCAGGGTCACGTGACCCTGATCGAAAATGAGTAAGACGTCATTCAAATTAGTTAATTTCATATCTGTACTACTCCAGTTTTAAAATAAAACATAGTAACAAAAAAGTTTTCACTTCTACCGGCACTCCTGGAGTGCAACCTTTTTTTTTTTTTTCTTTTCATTGTCTTTTTAGCCACCGACTTCCGAAAGAAAAATTATTTTGTAGATTATTTTACGCTTTTTTGTGGTTGTTTTTGAAGGCGGTTACATTTTTTTTGAAAAAGTTTTTATTTTACTCTTTTTAGTTTAAATATTCAACCCGAATTCTTGTCAAGCATTATTCTCTTACATGTGCACTAGAATTTTGTAATCCTTCGCACCAGTACTTACATCACTCATGTACACATTAAGTACAACTAATAAAATTCAATATCTCTAAAATTACTGAACCGATTTAGATGAAACTTGCAGTATTCTCTAAGTTAAATGATACCTAGTACAACAAAAAAAGAATTACTTAAATCGGACTTGTAGTTCCGGAGATATGCGAACACAAAGTAAATCAATCGATGCCTACTCCTTACTGTTAAGGAGTTTTACCTTCCATCATCAGGTCATCCATCTGAGATTATGATTATCAGATGCAAATACTTGAACAGCTTTAGAAAATATATGAAAATGGTACTATGTGCCTATAAAATTTGAAGGTTTTCCTCGATTTCCCTAGGATCCCATCATCAGATCCTGACCTGGTGATCATGGGACCAATTGGAAAGTATACCCTTTCAAACAAAAGAAAAAATTTCCAAATCGGTCCAGGCGTCTTCGAGAAATCGGGGGACATACATAAAAAAAAAAAAAGATTCCGACGAATTGAGAACCTCCTCCTTTTTTTGAAGTCGGTTAAAAAGTACTTATAAAGGTTGTGGCACTAGGAATTTCTCCTGTATCGTGGGTGCGTTTACAAACATAGAAACTCACAAACACAAGCACCCAGACCCAGAACAACTACTTGTAGATCATACAAATATTTGTTTCGTGCGGGTATCGAACCCGCGACACGCTGTGCAGCAGTCGATCGCTCCAGCCACTGGGCCAACCTTGTCGTTACTGTTTAGTCGTTTAATGTATAATGTCGTTGATGCGCTTCTACTGAAGCTTTGATGGGCTCCTGTGCTGAAATTCTGGTAGGTACAGCCTGGAGCCTGAAAAACCCTTGTTCTACCCTATGCTTTTTTCCACAGGCGCAGCCAGGAATGCTCCACGTGGCGCGCTAGGGAATGCTGAGCGGCGCGATATTGAGCGCAGCGCCGGTCTCCCTGCGCGGCCTGGCCCCGGGCCTGCCAGCTGCGCGGCCCGCGCTCCTCGCCGCCCTCGTCATGCACGCGCTGCACGATCGCCAGGATGAGGCCAGCTTCATAGGTAAGTGATGCTCCAACTACTGTCCTTTAAAAGTCATGTGTGACCTGAACCGAGTTCGGTAGGTCTGCCCCCTGTATGCAGAGGCAAGGTGTGTGATGATTGGTGGGATAAGTTGCGCGGTCTTGTGAGCGGCTGCTGGAGTTCGCGCATATGTAGCACGCCGCTCTGAGGATGCCGTAGTAGCAACGGAGCAGGAAGAAGGCCAGGCGGCCTGATGTGAAACTTACTAAGGCCAACCATTAGAAACCCGGAGCTGTTAGGCAGCGAAATGCAACTTTTCGTGACGTTCTCTGTGCTAGTGCATCCCCCTTCTAAGGGAGAGGTGCATGGGCCACAAATATGGTTAATTTGTAAGTGATCAAGAAACACCTACGGACGGTAAAATAAGATAGCCAAGGACGTTATGTCCGCAGTCGTCGCACGTTTGTTGGACGTGCCATGGGAAAGTTCGAGGGGGTGTGTCTGTGTCCCATGTGTTCTAGTATCGGCACGAAGAAAACTAGTTGTTAGAAGACCCTCCAAGGTGCACTTACTGTTACATAGAAAAAAAACGTTGCCCCCATACTAGGAATTTAAGTATATTTCTTAAAGAGCGTAATGAAAAATATTCAGAATTATACCAGCAGTGATACTATGTTTCTATAAACACAGTCCTGTGACAGCGCGACCACAGCACTTACGCTAGGCTGCGACTAAAGTTTGCTATGCGCGCATCACGATTAGATGATCTCAAAGTCGCCTGGTGGAAATGCACATCGTAGATTCCAGCGATGAGAAGAGATTTCTTATAGAGAATAGCATATCTGGTAGGTGTCTTGAAAATGAGGTTTGAGTATGTGAGAAAAAGGATCTAAATAGGTTATTGTAAGTTCGCCACAAAAAAAATCCCCTAGAAAAAAAAAAATTGACCCTGTTCTCCTAGTACTTTCTGTTCAGATTCCACATTGTGTCCTCGTTTTCGGTAGTTTTGTGCTGGATTGTATTATTGAAATGTTCTGCTATCCGTGAAGAAAAAATCAAAAGAAAAAAAAAGCAAAAACCTTTGGCTAGTAATTTTTTTTTGTTGGGAATTAATTTTGTGTCGAACTTACAACAATCCCGTGACTTTGCTCTTCTCAATTCTGATAATTAATTAGAATAAAGTCGCGAGTCTACCAGAGTCACCGACATAGCTAGTTAGCTAGTATAGCATAGTTGAAGTGGCAATGGGCAGGCCACATCGCTCGTAGAACTGACAACCGGTTGGGAAGAAAAGTTCTCGAGTGACGACCACGGACCGGAAGACGCAGCGTAGGCAGGCCTCCCACTAGGTGGACCGACGACATCGTGAGGGTCGCGGGCAACGGATGGATGCAAGTGGCGAATTGTCGTTCGCCGTGGCGTTCTAAGGGGGAGGCCTATGTTCAGCAGTGGACGTCTTCCGGCTGATGATGATGATGATGATGATGATGACAGTCGCGTTTGACTACTCGCCTCGCCTGGTGTAGTCGACAATGAAGCACGCTTGCCTAGAAGTATAACCTTTTTATTTCCTATCCATATCTCAGTGATCTTACGTGTAATTACTTCAAGAAATCTTTCTACCTATATGTATACTATTTTATAAAAAGGAATTTAATTAGATCTTAATGGAATATTTCGTCTCATAAGAGGAAAGAACTCGACGGAACGTGATAAGTGCTTTCACAGGTAAGTGAGGAAACGTTACACATTGTTACTAAAGGGTCTCTGAGGCTCAAGGAGTGACGCATGGTGTAATTAGGACCTATCCGTATTACCTTGTAGTTTATGAGTAGCAATCTTTCGTAAATATTGGACATACGCCATCATACATCATAACCGTTACAGCTCTTTGCAGTTAAACTGAAGAATTTTTTGAAGAGAAATAAAAGCATTCATTCGTTGTGCCTTGAAATTAATAGAAATAAGAAAAAGTAAAAACAAAATCAAAGCATTTATTTCAAGTAGGCCACCAGCTACAGGCATTTTGAAAAAACAAACAAATATGGTGCTGCGGCCCCAGCCACAAGACAATAACTGTGAAAGTGTAGTAGGTAGGTAGACTGCTATGCCGGAGGTCGTGGGTTCGATTCCCACCCAGGACAAATGTTTGTGTGATCAGCACGATCATTTGTTCTGTGTCTGGGTGTAATTTATCTATAATATGTATGTGTTTAGAAATATATAAGTTTACGTTTATCAGTTGTCTAGTACCCATAACACAAGCTCTGCTTAGCTTGGGACTAGATGGCGTTGTGTGATAGTTGTGGAATATTAGTATTAGTTAGTAGTATTATTCCAATGCGTAGATCACTATGGAGAAGAATGGGCAAGAAACTCCAATACTCTTTGACACTAAGACAATTGTTACAATACCTTTGCTATGAACGATGTTGTTTAAAAGTGTCCACAATAAAAATAACAATTCGGAAATAAAATAATGTTTTTAATAACGACATAAATGAGCAAATTGTCCCAATGAATCCTAAACCTTTCATAAATTCAGTTAACTTATTTTGAAAAATATGACTAGTTTGTTTACTCGTTTGAGCTACTCCCATCATACTATAATTACTTATCACTTGCGTAACTTACGAAGCAACAGAGCTGTACTCCATTTTGAGAACCATGGGAGCCGATGAAATTTCATATACGTGAGACTCTACAGCTTTGTCAATCAAATGTAAAAGGCGTTAACAGTTCTCAGTGTATTAGATGTCCATAAAGAATGTCAACCACTTTTAATCAGCTAGAAAGTATTGTAGCTGATTGTAGAGAATACTCTACGTTACCAATTAACATTATACTTTTCTAGTGACAAACTCCGAAAATAATACACATAAATACATTATGATCTTTACATACTCCTTTTGCCTTTTCCACATTCATAAGTCTACAGTGTTTTTCTAAATAAAGACAGCCTAAAAATTCTAAATAAAGACAGCCTTGTGATAACGGGGACGCATCGCTCACGCAACGCTGAAAGTAAAGTTTCATGTTCAATAGGCTACCGAAATGAAATAAAATGATATTTATTTTGCAAGTAGGTTAATATTAACACTTTTACACGTCGTCTTTTTACAAACAAAGTAGACGATGCCGGTGTTTTGTACCTGACTACTCTGAGAAGAAACAAACTCAAAGGTCACAGTCTCTTTTAAAGCATACGAGGACCATGTAGGTTAGTGTCTGAGATGGTCTTTTGAAGAACAACCACACAGAATTGAGTGGACCTGTTCAGAAAAAACAACCACACATATTTGAGTAGACCTGTTCAGTTAGAGCAAGCATTTGTCAGTTATCGTGTACTAATAGCGACACTAGGACTCACCGCTTGGCCATAAATAAGATCTACTCAGTAGACGGACGTCAAGAAGATCGTTCTTCATAAAGTTTGGTATTCCCAAAAATCAGCCTCGATTTTATCTGTCAAATCGATCGAAATACATCAAGGTTGTCTCGTCGTTGAGCTTATTGTAGAGTCTAGTGTTACGATTGCCTGGAGAATGACATAGCTGATCATACAGGCGCGGTTGCGAGCACTATATCATATCTTTCTGAATCACTTCAATATGTGTTGGTCTTCCTAGGACATCCCCTCCCTGTGTTACTACTCACATTTCTCTTTACAATTTAATAATAACCACCTAAAAAATCAACCCCACTAAATATTCTCGCCACCTGATTATCATACATAACGATCACTATTCCCACCCCGTTTTGGTCATTTTACTACCAAATCCTCATTAAAACAATGTCAAACTTCCCTCGCTCATTAGAAAATATGCGTGGACCGTGACCTGATGCTATCAGTTGACTTTTGCGAAGGTTCAGCTTATCGTGAGGATCTAGTGTCATTGACTTAGCACCCATCGTTGTGGTGACAATAGAATATAAATACTTTTTATGTTACTTGAAAGAAACAAGAAAGAAAGAAAATGCATTTATTCGGCCCAAGCCACAAGTACACCGCCGGGCACGCCGCAATCTCGGCGTTAGGACCTCTCTTTGAGGAGTGGCTGGAGAGGCGTCACGGCGTCCTTACCTTCCGCTTGACACAGGTCCTCACCGGGCACGGGTGTTTCGAGAGGTTCCTGTGTCGTATTGGAAAGGAAGAAACGCCTGGGTGTCGACGGCAACGGACGTCGCGGGACGATCTCCGGCCACCGTAGGCGCCCCATACAGGCGGCGAGTTATGGGTGACTCGCCGTCCGATCATAGACCATTCCCGGGTCTATGGCGCGTCGTGTTCCACGCGCGCCTCAAAGGGCTGTCAGCAACTAACGGGGCCCACAGAGGGCCAAAGCCTGCCGGGGTCACGGGACCGTCTTATCAGGTAACCGTGGTGGGTAGGAAGGCTCATTTGATGATTTTACCACGTCAAAGCACACGTATAAGCCACAAGTACACACTTAAAAATGAGAAAAATACAGGTCAATGGAGCAAAAAAAAATAATCTAAACAATACGTATAAAAAAAAAAATGACCGTAAATTAACTGTCTCACGGCTGCGCCAAATAGGTCTAGCTCAGTAAAAGTGCTGGTCAGCTAGTGCCCGACGCAGGTTTTTAACTAGACCTAAGGGTGAAGGGTACAAGAGTCAGACAGTGAGTTCAAAAGAATGTAAATGGGTGTGCAATGACCAATAACGCACATAGCATTGAAGCAGTAGGCACCCATTTAGTACCTAAATGTAGGATTTCATGATGCATCATCAGAAACGCAATATAATTTATTTAAAAAACATACCATTTTGAAAGAAATATCACAGTTTCTTTTAGGGTTCCTTTTAAATCCCATCACCGCAAAAAGTGATGAACTGATGACAAACAGCTTTTGTCTGTGGCAGGAAATGATCGAGTAGAAATTTCTTTAGTTGCTTTACCTTTTACCTCGACATTCCCTATAGGATGAAGTTCATTTGTTAGAAATAAAATTGAGCTATTCCCTTTCAAATAAAAGCCTGATATAGCTAGCCTACAGCTCCAGCAGTCGTACTGTTAATAACCATCCAACGTTGCCATTCCATTCCACCAATTCACACTAAACGCTTTCAATCTTCCTTCATAATGCACATAGCAAAAGAATGGAACTCACTTCCGTCAGTGTTCCCGAGCGCATACAACCCAAATATCTATAAAGTTAAAGTGGCTTCTTCGGGTAAGCTCGCCTTTTTTGGGCAGTCGTGTAAAAAAGCCAACTTTGGCCATACATATTATGGCTCCGACTTTTTTGTTGCGGTGTTTTGACGGCTCAAGTCAGGACACTAATTTAAAGTTAGATTCATTAGGCTTTTTTAATGAGAGGTTTCGTGGATAAACACTTTGCCTGATCGGAAAATCTGTAGGCAATGTATGTTGTAGGACTCCTAGCTCATTACATTATTTTACTCCCAAAAATTATAAAAGTACATTTGATTGTCAATAGTTTCCAATTCTGCCTAATCAAGTAACGAACCATAAGACTTTTAGAATTAGCAATCCTTTTAGAGCTAAATTGCTAATGTGAACCAATTCGACTGAATTGTCTCTCGCATTTTGTTACAGTTTATCTATGCCAAGAATTCTTGTGTAGTATTGTGACTAACACAATTTACATAAATAAATACTAGAAATTGTAACAATGAAATCTTTTGCTTTCAATTAGAGCTAATTACCTACATAACATCTGTAAAACATAACAAGCTTATAAATGTTATAAACAGATCGATTGGTATATTAGTCATTGGTGCCTGGAAAGCTAAATCTATGAAAATTTATATCAACTGGCTAAATACCAATAACTGGCAACCCTGTTCGTATTTCACCCGAAATAGTCCGTCGGAGTCACGCGAGGCAGCCCTATCGGCAGACATCTTGGCGCCAGGCCGCGTCCCCACCCCGCCGTCCCCCCGCTATCGTCTGACGCAGCCTTGGTGCATTGTAGATTCATAGATTCTGAACGCTTACGTTTTATGTTGCCCTGGTAGTTTGTAATTTTTACTTAGTCACTCTTCACTGCGTACGGCCTTTGTCTTTCGGATTTTACGTCATTAGGGTCAATAAAGGTTAAAGGGTTTAGAATTTCTTTCCTTCTAATAATTCTAGTAAATTCTTCGAGGGACCTGTCTATTTGTCACCCCCTTCATATTAGCATTATTTCTTCATAATATCATACACTCCCACATAATCTACCCTGTCATTAAGTAGTGCAGCCTCGTTACTCATGCGGCCTTGGTGCATTGATTCATAGTTCATAGACTCACGCCTACACAATATGAACTCCTGGTAATTTGTAACTGCGCGTGTCTTTCTTTACGTCATCAGTTCGTAAAAAAAGGTCACAAATTATTATGAAACTTTCTCCTTTAGACAAGCTTTCAAGGTTTAGTTAATTTCATTTTGGAACCCTAGTGGAACTGTCTACATTTTCTTTTATAATTTTAAGACTGTCTGCGTTAAATGTGCTGTCTCTTTCTTGTCTGACGTCACAGGTAGGTCAAGTAAGGTCACGAAATATTTGGAATGAAAAGCTTTTCTGTTATTTGCTTTAGGTTTTGGTTCGTTTTCTAACTCATGTTCACGCTAGGTCCCTTGTGAATTCTGTCCACATTGTTACATTGTGAAAATGTGGCGTGTTACGGAAATTTACTCACTTAGCTCTGTTTTTTGTAGGCGTCGCAATGAGCTAATAAACCTCGGTATCTATTTTATTCGTCTTTCATTTGTCTTCATACGTCTTCTTCATTAGTTCTGAAGCTTGGAAGCCAATGAAATCTCATGTGTAAATTGCCTGTGTGGTGGATGGCTCAGTTTCTTTGTGAGAGAAAGTCCCATCAGTGGGAATATTAAAAGCGGTAATGTTTCAACTTCATAAAACTTGCAACTTAATATCAAGTTTCATCCGTGTCAAATCTAATTTTTATGATATCAATACTGCTGAAATCAAGCGCTGAATGTTATATATTACAGTTATGCTTTTATTTGTTTTCGTCTATTTTTTTATACAAATAGATTAGTATTATAAGAATTCGTCCAATTCCATCAAGGCCTTACTCTATTTGAAGTAAAGACCACCTTAGTATGTGGAGCAGCGCATTATTTTGGCGGCCATATTGTGCAATCAAACATATTGTTATAACAGGTCACGACTCCATGCCATTGTTGTTTATACTTAGACATTTTTCTCTGTTATTGTTGAATGGTTTTTAAGTGAACAGTGATGTGGTTATTAGAACTAGTTTAATTTACAATTTAGAAGGACGTGAGAATTTTTCAAAAGCTATGGCTGCCGTTTTCCAAGAATCGTGGTGTATCATTTTCTTCTGCAGATTGAAAGCCAGAGGCTTCGCTCAAATTATGTTAGGGGATCGTTTCACAAGAAACTACTCACATACGAGTTTAAATTTAGTAGCAAAGGATTTAGTTTTCCACACAAACAATCCACAGCAGACACAAAATTTAATACAACTTGGGTTAACTCCTTTAGGTGCAGTCATTTGAAACAGACGAACAAAGGAACTGATTCATCTGAGTCCACTGCACCCGGATCTCACTTGAAGTGACAGGGTGTATCATACTGTAGATACAAGTACCTAGGGCAGTAATAAAATGGCGTCTGCACTCAACGCAAAAGGTTTTAATGCGAGACGTAACGCATAAAATATTGTGGCGAGTGGCGCCGCCATTACTAGTAATTATTAGCAGGTACACTTTACTGATTAAAATATGTCCTGTAATGAAAGTAATTTTGTGGGTATTTTCCTTGGTTATTATTCTACAAATCCTACTAATATCATAAATTATAAAGTCCGTAGGTACTTCTGTAAAATGTTCGTTCTTAAGGAGCTTACGTATTTTCTTCATGTTGTAATCTATTGCAGACATTCTATTCTGTTTTCCAATTTCTATCATCTTATAGTTTTCGTTATATTTTGCGTACGTATTCATCATCATCATCCACAGCTTGCCTACTGTTGTACATAGGCCTCTATTGTGCAGAATCTTGTGCCAGCTTCGTCCAGGATATAACAGTGATTGCTACAATGCAAATTTCATTTCAATAATTAGGACATCTTTCAAGTGCTATTATTATCATCACGCCATTTATCTCTATCTTCGGTTCTACTCATCCAGCTGTTGCCATTTTCTGATAGTCGTCTTTGCCCTAGCATAACTTTAAGGCTTATAACTTTAAGTAGCCATATTATGATGTTCATCCACATTATGTTCAAAGTATTTCTCACTTCGATTCTATTCATTATAATCATCATTAGATGTTACTTTCCAACCGCTACTGAGAAAGCTTTCTTCCTTTTCTGCCATCTAGGTCTGCAACAGTCTAACCAAGTCTTACTCTTCTTTTTACTACCATACACTATCACCATAATTCTCACACAATTTCTTTAAACCTCTTTTAGAGCCAGTTTCATTTTATGCAATGCTTCCCTGGTCTATGAGGTTCTCAATCGTTACCCCCTTGATCTTTTAAAGGCCATCCATCAACACGATTCTCATTTAATTTCTTTAAGCAGCTTCCTTTTAAGCATTGCTTCCCTGGTTTATGCGGTTCTCAACCAGATATTATCCCTGGATCTCATGCCATCCATCAAAACAATTTTCATTTCATTTTTTTAAGCACGTTTTGCCAGCTTCCTTTTATGCCATGCCTCCCTGATCTTTCCGAGCCTCAACCAGGATTACCACGACTTTTTTAAATTCGATCCCAATCTACCCAGTTCTTATTTAATTTCTTTAATCATCTATTATGCCATCCTTTTATGCCATGCTTTCCTGGTTTTTGTCTCAACCTGGTCTTTACCCAAAATTATTTAAATTCCATCCCAATCTACACAGTTTTCCTATAATTTCTTTAAAATAAACATAAAGAGAGCAAGAGTAATAAAAAGCGTCTAAAATGTAGGGCAGTGCGTTTTGACGGCCAAATTACGCAATGGCCGCTGGTCACGACTTCTTATTGTTGTTAAGTAAGTGCTTGTTACTTGATCGATCATTTCCTTTGCTTTACTTATGTTAATGTTATTGGTGTATTGTAGATCGGCTTTTTATTTTAGTTTATCATTAACATCGACGTAAAACGTAAACGTATTAACGTTTCCACTTATTTACCTGCCCCTGTTATTTGCTGATTTAAAAGAGTATCCATTGAGTTTCTCGCCCGTTCTTCTCCATAGAAATTTTCGCTCTGGAATGACGTGCAGTCATTCCAAAGAATACATTTCTATATACAGTGAAGTGGGTCTAAAACGGCCACTTTCAGAAATATTCCTAAGTATTCACTTCGTGCATTTCCAGGAACGTCATTGGCTATTCAAGTATTCATTCCCGAAGTAAATGAGCTGAATAAAAAAAAAATTAAAATGCCCCGTAACTGCCCCGTATAAAGTACATGCTTTTATGTTAAAGTCCATGGGCCATCTATTATGTCACCATTTAAAAGCAATTTCTTGGATAGGTCTTTATAATGCCGTCGAATATTCGAAGTGTAATGTATAGGCATCGATTTATTCAGATCGGCGTATAATTCACATTAGTTAAAACATCATTTTTAAGTACCATTTTAAGCTAATTTATAAATGCCAAAACAATAAGCAGGTACTTAACAATTTGAGGTCAATCAACGATTGACCTTAAATTGTAATACAGTTAACATCTACATTAATATCTTAAATCGTTACTTATAGAACAAGGAAGTAAGCCATAAAAAATGAATCCTAAATAACAATCGTGTTACCCGTTTAACATATACTCAAACACCCCGTATTTACCTGTAAGGGGTGAAAGGTTAATAAAATTGCCATAACAAAAAAAGCAGCATGTAAAAATCACCCCCGATCCCCATTTTTCGTTATTCACACCTGATTAATAAGAAATGTATGGGTTTTCAGGCGCCACCGTGGTGCCACCCCTTTTCAACCCCCTTTACACCCCCTCTGGCGAGTTTTCAGTACTATGACTCACTACTACGGGTTTTCCAACCAACCCACTTTACACAAAACGTCATAACTCCACCTAAACTGCCAGGCCATTCGCGACCTAATCGCTTTCGAGATAAAACTTTGGTTTTTCTTTATTTTCTCCGTGATATTTAAGGGTGAATTTTCAGTGAGTCGTTGGTGTCAGTTCATTCATGGTGTGTGCGTGAGTGGTCGTTGTTTTAGTCCTAGGTAAGGTAATTAGTGTTAATTAGGGTTATGAGACTGTGATGTGCCGGTTTATAATATTTTCGGGGTTATTCAGTTACGTGTTGAAGATTAAGCCTGTGAAAGTTGTGAGAAGTAAGTAAGGTAGATGATTATTATTGTTGATTATTTTTCGAAATGGCAATGTCTTTTTTAACTGAAGATATTTTAGAAGATTATTTTGCAAGATGCAATTTATTGCATCTTTCTGTCAATTCTCAAAGTTCTCAGAGGAATTCTCTCAGCAAAATGGTTTTAAGAATTGCTATAGAATAAATTGTTTGAGCAATAGAATAGCTTAAATAATTTTATCGCAATTCTTTACCAACCTGTTATGATTCTGTTAAAGTGGCCTCTTTGATAAAATTTTGGTAGTTCATATTTGTGGACATCTTTATTTATTACACTTTATATTTGCTTCGTAGATTTTACATAGTTGTTATTTTAGTATTATAAAATCTAAGCAATGATAAACGTGCGATCCTTGGGTATAAAACGGCCATTTTAAGCAATATTTCTAATGATTCACTTCGTAAATTTTCAGCATGTTTTTTGGCTAGCTATTCTTCTATTATTAATTCATAAAGTGAATCATAAACAATATTGCTAACAGGCTGTTTTAAATCCGCTTATCTCTAATTTAAAAACTCAAAAAAAAAACTCAATTTTAAAAACCTATGTAGCAGAGCATCACTATCCTGACAAATCACTTTTATTTCTAAACACAAGAATTCACAACACAGCTTTGTCAAAGTAATCCCGACTCTATGCTCGAAATGAAATAATGGTCAATTTGCACAAATGCCGTAGTTAGTCACACTCTACCGCCCATTGATGAATAATACAATTATGATGAATGTACTTGAGCTACAGTTTTGACATTTTGTTAGTAAACTAAGCATAAAAATAAACCTGATTGCGAAGGGGGATTTTATCAGCAAAATATTAGGTGAAGGGCATCTATTTATAAATTGTTGTATATTTTCACACTTCTGTACCCTTAGCACGAATTTTCAGTATTTGAGACGTAAAGTAAACTGGAACTTTGACAATTTCAAACTGACAATTTTCAATGAAAAATTTAGTTCCTTCTCCGCACACCAGAGGCGCTGTTCCGTTTTTTCATACAAAAACGCTGTAAATACTGGAAAGATGCTGTAAAGTAAAAGAGTGAAAATTCGTGCTAAGGGTACTGGAACAATTCTTTTTACATGACTGGCCGGTAAGGAATGTTATGTTATGTTATATTATTACTTTTAGCACAACACTACAACAATATCTACACAAATCTATTTTACTAATTTTACAACAGCATTAATTATGCTCATTTGATCACATCACTCGCTAAAGCTTTTGGAATGATCATCATATGCCTGGCCTTTCTCAAATCTCAACTATATTGGGGTCGACTTGCAGTCGAACCAGATGCAGTTGAATATCAGTATTTTACAAGGAGCCACTGTCTATCTGATCTCCACAAGTAACTAGGTAATACGATACCCCATGATAAGAGTGGTTGTCAGATTTTTGAGAGCTTTAGACCAGTAATACGTCTGTCAAAGATCTACAAATGACAGTCGGGACAAACGGTTTTACGTGCTTTCCGAGACACGGAGGAAACCCGCTATAATAGATGATCATGCATTCAAATATGAACATCGTCTACCGGCGGCGGCTGAAAATAGATCTATGTGGCTGTGTGAGAAGTTTTATATTAAATAAAATTAATTAACAACGCCTTTTCTGAAAATTGCAAACTTATAGCTCCATAAGCCTCTTTTATACCTCTGTCAATAGAAAAAAAAACAAAGTGATTGCATAACTAAAGTAAATAAATAAAGTAGGTAATTCTGTATGAACGATGAGTTTGATGTGGCTGTCAATACGAGCGCCCATTGATTTTCCATTAGCATGAAATACATGCGTCATACAACAATAATGTCTGTCGGCTTTGGTTCAAATATACTTGGTAAATGAATGTAATGTTTATCAAAATATGAGTCTTTTGATTGATATTTATTAAAACCAGACATGGCGGTGTAAGTGAACAAGGATGATTATATCCGTCACGTCTCCTTTTCACAATAATTTTTCTACAAATTCCCCACGAAAACAACCGTCATGTTAGGCAACTGCGGACGGCGATCAATACGGTAGCTCGCCGTCGGATAAGGACCTGGGTGTCTACTATCTAAGTCCGTCGACGAAAACACAGGAACAGATACGAATGTAACTAGTCAATCTGTGGACGGAAATATCGCCACGACTGAAGTCATTTTGACGCGGTGCTATATAGTGTCTATGTAATTACATTAAAAAAATGTAGTACCACGAATTTTCCGCAGGTCATGAATGGTGGCGCGGACTATAAGTAGCTATCCGTCAAATCGTAACACCATTTATTCTTAGTTCGTTAATTCTTAGTTCGGGCTCGTTTTTTAAACTCCCATAACTTTTTTTTTAACGTTGTAAAATCATCAAATGAGTCCTTCCACCCCGGGCAGGGCGGGAGGGACTGTCAGACTTGTACTGACTAAAATCCACGGTGTCAATCAATAGCCCTTTATGTTCCGGGGTCACGGTAATGAGAAAAGTCCCGCGACCAAAACTCCCATAACTTAGGCCGAAACCACGGGTTTCGTGCGAGATTAGACCCTCGTTGATTGACCGGAGTTGATGGCGCTTTATGAACATGCGTCTCAAGAAAGCTGTGGCACGGCACTCAATAGATTCAAATTTTATACCGGGGTAGATAGACCCCAGAATGTAAATATTCACTTTTTTATTACAATTGTTCCGCTCTTGGCTTATTAATTACAGCCGCACAGGCCCACTTTCTGGGTTAATCTGCTCTTGCCGCGGTTGGTCTGTGGATGGGCCATGCGCCATAACAAGTTTCACGCCCCGGCTGTCATTTGTAGATCTATGACAGTCGTTATTATAAGTCAGAAGCTCTAAAGTCTGACAACCAGTCTTACCATGTGGGTATCGTATTACTCAGTTACTGGGGTGCGGAGGTCCGATGAGCAGTCGCTCCTTGTAAAATACTGATATTCGCCTGCATCTGGTTCTACTTGAAACCGGCCCCAAAAACAGGAAAAAGGCAAGGCAGCTGATGATAACGGTTCCGCTTTTGATTCTAATCTAGCCCAGAACCAAGGACTAGACCTAAGATTGAGCCAGCGGGTCCTGGCGAGGCCTACCGCCGGTGGTACCGCTGATCTGTCACTGCAGGCAGATTACAGTAGATAGCCTATGATGTCCTTGCTCGGGGTAGACCGCTAGAAGGTGGAACACACCTACCGAAAAATCAATGCACTGTCATTTAACTGTAATAGTCAGCCGTATTGACATAAAACCCAAGCAATTTCTCGACAAATCCAACAAATTAAACCTACAACACACATGTATAAACGCACGCATGGTACATTTGTTTGACGCAACACTGTTGTGATTGCGCAATCGTAACGCTCTGCCGGCCATCGTTGACTGCAACTGTTCCAAATACATGTGCAGTCAGTTGCATAGGTCAGTGCAGGGTTCAGGCCTCAGTTATTATATGATAGGGTATTTTGATGGATAGGGATGACCCTAATCTGAACTGGGAGATGTAATAATTTGACAGCATCAGTAAATTGGAAATTTAATAAGAGAGTCAGGTAGAGTTTGGAAAAATAGTGGAAACGTATTTTTTTCTTTTGTTAAACCAATGTATTTTTACAAAGATAGCACGCATCAGAATTTGAGAGTGGGGTTCGTGATGTCAAAAGCAAGTAAAAAAACTGTACTTGCTTTGTGGCGTTTTACCAATTTTAAAACTGTCGTATCAACGTCAATTTTAGTTTATTGCCAATTCAAAGTTTGAGCGTCTTTATGCAGCGCTGCGTTAGGAAAAAACTACAGTTTGTAGCTGCAGTTTCGACACTGGGCCAGCGCTGCCTACAAGGCTGTATCTTTAGTGAATAGCATTGCTGGAGAGATGTGCCGCTGCCGCCTATAAAGTTATATTCTACTAGTTATAACAGTGATGATGATGACCCATATTAAAGTGTAAAAAATATATCCTGAATTGACGTTGAACGTCAATTCAGGATATATTTTTTTACACTTCCGAATATAAATTCTGTCAGTCGTTGTATATATCCTTTCAGATTTTAAAAGTAAATAGCAGCATAATATTCTAAATCGTTAATATAAAGTTGCATAACATTAACCGTATAGTTCGGTACCGCCCCCGAAATGGGCGCGACAAGTAAACCTACGCTGGCTCAATAGTGGGTCCAAAAGGGGCAGACGTTGTAGTCATACGACATCCTCATTATAAATTAAAAAAATATAATATTCCCTGCGTAAAATCCTATGAGTGCGCATTAATTAAGAATGTTCAATAAAAATCTGATTTATTCACGAAATTTAAACTTCTACATTTAGCGCTTATTTTCTTAATTTACCGTAACAAAATCCAAAAGTGTAAATACGATCTTCGCCATTTTGATGGCTGTGCTGGGTAGGGCTAAAAATCATAAAAAAACGTGGTTTTCGGTCATCCAACGGATCATTACAGGAGGAATGAATAACTTCTCATTTAGTATTGTAACGAATTCATACATCATTCAACATAAATTAGCAGTGGTAATGAAGAATTTGATATCTGAACTCGAACTTTCGCGCCACTTTTGTTTGTTTACATTTTTATTTTTCACTTTGATCACATACGCGTGCTTATACTCAATAACTATTAAGATATATATCATGCCAAATGTTATAAATAACGTAAAAAAGTACAGATCTTGGCGTAATTCTCTAATAAAGGGCCAATAACACGTATTTTTCATTACCACTACTCAATTTGTGTTCGTAAACGACAACCATGTTTATTTTTTTTAATCGTAATGATGTGTGAAAGCGAGTATTCTAATCGATTCCATAATTGACTTTTTTGTCAACTCGAGTGAAAAAAATAAGGAAACTAGGAAATCGATTAATAAAAATTAAAATAAATTTGTTTTAAGCTTAGAATACAATTATTATCTATTATAATATTGTTTAAAGCTTTTATAATAATATTACGTACATTGTCATTCCCAAAAAACAATAATAGACAAAGGAACAATGTCAGTTATAAATGTTTGAATGCGCGGCAATTATTTAATTCTAAAATTTTGAATTAGGAATGCGCTCGCTGTGGTACTTGCTATTCAAAATATGTAATAACATTTTAATTTATTAGCTAATTTTTACTGTACATTTTATTTTGTACAATAATATAATTTTTAAGGTTGAATGAATATAGAATGCCTTGGATCTTGATAGGCTTTTTATAAATGAGTTTGTTTCTTACCAAATAAAAGTTTTTTGTTTTTTATCGTGGTAATCTATAATAATATCGTGGTAATCGTGATAATAAAAATCATAAATGAGTCCTCCCACCCCGAGCAGGGCGGGAGTCGGGAGGGACTGTCAGACTTGTACTGACTAAAATCCACGGTGTCCTTCAATAGCCCTTTATGTTCCGGGGTCACGGTAATGAAATAACTCCCGCGACCCCGGCAGGCTTTGGCCCTCTAAGTCATTATGCTGACGCTCTATGAGGCGCGTGTGGAACACGACGCGCTGTCGACCCGGGCATGGTCCATGGTCCATGGTCGGGCATGGTGGCATGCCGTGCCTACGGTGGCCGGAACTCGTCGTCTGCCGACTTCCGACGCCGCGGGCGTCTACCACTGCGGTTGGGGCGGAGGGAGGACGCTGTCCTCTCCCTCTCGAAAGATAGCCAAATTAATTATTTTATTGTACAAAATTGTTTCGTGAGATTGGTTTGGTCATGCAAGTATTACACGTCAGAAATCGAGCTTTTGAATTAAAAAAAGAAAATGCTAGGTATATTTTTACACTATTCGATGTCGCTGTTAAGGATCAAATTCGGTGAAGTACCTAATGATAATTTGGTAAATATGAACTAATATACAAACAATAATTTAGTCATTGTACAGCAGATCAAAATCAAAATTCGCGCAAACTCACTTATAGTTCGAATTTCAAAAAATTATTTAATGTATTTGCACCGCGAAGTGATAATAAAAATTTGAAATGAGAACAGTATGTTGTGAACATGTAGCGAAATTTTATTTAATGGAATATGATTCCATCCCTCGTAAAAATCGAATTATTAAAAAAAAATCCTTATACCTCAAGTTTGTCGCATGTTACTACTTCACAGAATATTGATAGTTTGATTGCTGAATTTATATTTCAAAAATTTAATTTTTATGGTGTCATTTAATTTTTATCAAATCGACTTCGAGACTTCCTTCAGGATTTTTCGCTATTCCTCATAGTTCAAAATTTAGCCATCCACGCCCCGTTGGAAATTCTAATTGTTTATTACTGCAAGGAATCATTTAGAAGTACTCCCATCTCTCAGCATTAGATCCGAACCCGGTGTTTGTCTTTTCACGTATTTTAGATCCGTTGTAAAAAGATAAATTTAAATTAATTAACGAAAACACAAAATTTATTACTATATAAAACATAAAATTAAATAAATTATTGCGTAAACGACAATACTTGAAATACTCTACCATGATTCAGATTTAGTTTCATAGACTTATTGCATGGACTGAGCTTTCTATAGTCAAATAAGCGGATAAATCAGTCCATGCTCTATGTCTTGTTTTACTTTTTTTTCATGTTCGATTATGTTGCGAGTATCGATTAGGCTGAATGAACATTTTTAATCGTTTTGTGAACATTGGGTTTACGGTCAGCACTAAAAAGAGTCATGTTGCAACATAGTTTTTGCTAATTTTTATCCAGACTTTGATCGTTATTATTTATAAAATTATGTATGAACACTAGCAAATCTAATAATGTATATAGTAAGTTATTTTATTTATTTCACTGTGTAACCATTATTATCATGTGATAAGCTTGTTTATGTACATATTTTTCTGCACATCTAAATTACCTAGTTTTTGGAACGGTGTAGCATTTTGTATGTTACACACATTTTACAACAGAATGAGGCAGTTTTATTGACCTCAACATGTTCTTAGAGATATTGCTCACAAACTTATCGCCTGAAAATAGCTGTAGTAACATATTTTTGATCAAAAATTGGATGCTGAGAGTTGACAAAAAATCTTGTGTAATAGCTCAAATTTCGAATCACCCGGTCGACTCAGCTGATGTGTCATGTGTCAAAATGTTGTCGTGCAGAGTGGTTAATATTTAATACACAACAGACAGTGCGTGTCTAGACATTAGTTATGAAGTCTGCAAGTAGACTCCATAGTCTATTCATTTAAATCCTACAGTAAATGTATTTCCTTTTGAAAATAAAGAAAATAACTAACCATAGAACAGAAGGTAAGGTAGGTAAAAAATGGTATGTAGGTATGTTTCTAAAAAAACTAAATCCGTGTAACTCTCCAAGGCTAGTCGCTGAAAAGGTCAAAAGATTCACTGAAAACGATGCCAAAGAAGCTAGGATTGCGTAGACTCATTTTTAAAAACAGTTTTATAAAAGTTAAAAACTCTTTCTTTAAAATGTTCATGTAAAACAATCAATCCTTTCAGTAATAAAAATCCAATATTTTCCTTCAATAGCATGTTTCAGTTCAATAAAACTGGATCGTGTGTACGCGGTCTAACAGTAGGGCGGCCACCCCCCACCGTTCAGTCTGCAACTGGCCGTATACGAGGCTGAACGCGCGCTGTGCCTTTGCCCGTGAAAAAAATAAAGTGATCATTGTGAAGTGTTTAGAAATTTATAGAAAAACAAAGTGACATTTGGATTTTGACAGGTTTCTTGGCGGGATTTTTATTTTTTAATTTTTAAGTAAAATTAATGAGTTTTTTTTTAAAATAAATTGCTGTTTAATTTCGTAATGTGTAATAGCGTGTGGGTTGAGGATTTATTAGGATAGGTGCTCGAAGGAAATTTGTTTTTCGTGCAGTTAATTTTACTCAAGAGTTTAATAACGTTTTATGAGATGCAAATACGTTTTCTTTTTATTACGTCTGTTTTAATTTGACAGCGGTGCACCTCTATTTTCTTATCTTTTGTTTAAATCTTGATTATTCCTAAACAAAATATTAATTATGCATATTTTTTGTAACGTTGTTCAACAAGATTTTTATTGTCTTGTTTTATGTGAATTACAGTGTATTTTACAGCTTAATAATCTTTTAATTGATATAAAGTCGAATCTCCTTGAAGCATTGTTTTTGTTTTGTTGTTTAGCATAATTAGTGGATCGGCTATTATATTCATCTTATGCTATCAATGCCAAGCTGTTGAGAAATCGCCGGTTTTAATTCGTGAATTTATGAGATGGCATATTTTTTTTTTTTATTTCGGGATCTTAATTCGTCTATAGGTACTATTTGTCTCGTCTACATCACATTTAATTTGTATTTAATCTTACACTTTGTTTATTTTTCTAATAAATATGCAAATCATTTAAGAAACATCAACCTTCACGAAGAAACCAATTTTTACTTACTTTCAAATTAAGCAAAAAAACTCAAAAAATCGTAGTGAAACTGGACAGCTGTTTTTTTTTTTAATAGCCTTTTTACAAAACGTTAAATAAACCGCATTAATGGATTTAACCATAAAGGTTGAAAAGAAAACGAAAAAAATACAAGGTCCACTTTTTTTTTATTTAAAGGCATAAGGCACTATTTTCTATTCTTTTTTTTTATTTAATTGATGCACATGTAGCCGTTTTATGAAACTGGTTCCTTTTGTCAATCTAGACCAGAACAGAAATCTAGTTTATTCATTTTCGCTATACCTACTTACCTATATTTTTTGGATATTTGGTCTACTAAAATGTATTGTTCGTAAAAGAAACATACTGTATATTTTTGATAAAAAAATCTTTAAAGTGGGTCTGGAAAGGTTACTTCGTATGTCAAAATGGAATATATTAAAAATCGTATAAAAGGTCAACACAGCCATAGAAACGAAAATAAATAAAAAGTGACGACTAGCCATTGACGACCATGTTCATGGTCACGGCTGGACAATCACTGGCCACTATTTCGTTCCAATGTTACATTCGTGTATATCAGACACAAATTAGGTTTCATTTTGCTTTTTTTAGGTAACATTTTGCTTTTTTCACTATCAATATTGCAAAACACAAGTTAGGAATGGCAAATCTGAATTTATTTTTCTCATCTCCTTGGATTGAGATACATTGATAGATTTTTTCTCTTTGTTTAACATTAGAGAGAATATGAATTACACAAAGAAAATAATTAGCAACTATTTCTTCACCATTTTGAGAGCATGTGATTAAAAAAAATGAAATTTTACACAAATTAATACGCCAACCGTACGAACCCACCATTGACCCCACGAAGCATGGTACCTGACGTAGCATGGTAAAATAAAATAATCCCTCTATATAATGTTCCCACTGCTGGGACGCAGGCCTCCTCTATCACAGTGACACTCATCATAAAATATGTTGGCCACGTAGCGGGTTCCGTACTAAATCTCTTCAATTAATTAGGGTAATCCCGGTTTAAACTGAGATTAAGAGGGGCTCGTTGTTAAACCCGCTGTTAGGCTTAACCGCGATCAGTTTTCATTTTGTTTTTGACAGATTTTATGAACTTTAATGTACTCGTATTATATTGTTTGGAATGAGAAGTTTATTTCTTGTTTCTGATTTCGGAGCTAAAATTTTCATTATTTTTTTGTATCAGAAAGAAAGAAAGAAAGAAAAGAAAGAAAATAAGTTTATTTGGCACGCATTTGGCACACAGTTTTACAAAATAATACAAAAGAAATTAAAAAAAAAAATCACAAAAAGTAGGTACCGTGTGCCTCACGGCTGTGCCAAATAGGCTCAGTTCAGCATTGACAGGCCACAAGTTGCCTGAAGCTGGTTTTCAACTGAGCCTTGTGAGACGTTACAGATGTAAATCAGCTTTATCAGGCATTGTCATGTAAAACCCCTTCTACACGGTCAGACCTGACCGCCTGACAGAGGTAAACTTGGTCGTGTCAACAGTACCCCACCGTCTGGAACGCTGTCGGCTGACGGTCGGGTCCCACCGCGGACGCAGCCTGTCGGGACGGCTGCGCTCCCGACTGACTCCGCCCATATTTGGTCGCACACCGGATCAAGGTCATCTCTGTCAGGCGGTCAGGTCTGACCGTGTAGAAGGGGTTTAAGAATATACGCAAAATAGTCAGTATAGACAAAATAAGTGACTAATATTTTATAGAGTAAAAATACTGTATGTGGTAAACCCCTTCTACACGGTCAGACCTGACCGCCTGACAGAGGTGACCTTGGTCCGGTGTGCGACCAAATATGGGCGGAGTCAGTCGGGAGCGCAGCCGTCCCGACAGGCTGCGTTCGCGGTGGGACCCGACCGTCAGCCGACAGCGTTCCAGACGGTGGGGTACTGTTGACACGACCAAGTTCACCTCTGTCAGGCGGTCAGGTCTGACCGTGTAGAAGGGGTTTTAGCCGAGTTATGCCAATCTTTGTGTATCAAGTCGGAAAAAATAAAAGCGATGTTGTACGATACGATGATGGGTCGGGGCGAAAACATCAAGCAAATGAAGTCGCGTTCAGAAACTAGTCACTTACCTATATGGAGAAAAGATTTTATACTGAAAAGATTTTGTAAAAAACAAAAAGAAACTTTCATTAAAAAGAACGAACAAACAACCTTTTATCTGACATTGTAATAACATTGTGTCGACAACAGACTTCTTCATTTAATTCCAAAAGTTTGTAGACATAGGTAATATTTCTAGAGCGGCGTAGGTAATTACTTCCCTAAAATTATTTATCTTTTGTGTATTAGTATCCAGCAATAGGAAAATAGCATGTCAGTAAGATTGATCTGGACGTAGGGGTAGGTATTTTACAACCGATTTACGACTTTGATCTAAGCGGTAAGCGGTGCCTCGTGGCGCGTTACAAACATTTCTATACATTTGGTCACGCGTGCTGGATTATGGACCACTCCCTCTCCCAGTGTCCCAGTAGTGGGAACATTATAGGCTGATGATGATGATAATATGATGACTATAAAACAACTATTAGCATTAATAACTCAAACACAGAAACTACCAAAAAAGAAACACTGACCTAAAAATCCAATAAAATAATACTATACAAAAATAACCTAACTTAACCTACATAACAAAGGGAAGTACGGTGATGGATCGCACACAGTACTGAAGTCTTAAATCCATTTGGTCGGCACATGATTGATCGAGCTGGAACGACCTGGATTCAAAGTGCGTTGCCCTCACTAAATGGTACTATTATAGATTGGATGGTGCACGCAACGTATCGCTTTGTTTGGTTAAGAAGGTATGTAAAAAAGGGTGATTATTGTGTAGTAATAATAGCCTAATATACGTTGATAGACAGAGGTGTCACTATGACAAAAAAACTGGCCTAGTGCGAGTCGGTCTAGTATATCCAGTTCCGTACGATTTATTTAATTATTTGTTCGTTAAACGGCAACAGAATACACAGTCTGTGAAAATTCTAATTGTCTATTAATGATCATAAGATACAGTTACAGTCCACTGACAGACAGACAGCGGAGGAACCCGAAAAAAGGTATTTTTTAAACCAGCTAACCGAATTAAAGATTGCATCTCCATTCATATACTTAATACTGATCAGTTTTCAGACTCGGATTGGTAATTTTCGATCGTTCATTGGTTGCTAAGATCGGGATCAAAATTACTGCTGAGATAGATTATTAATTTCCGACTTGTGAGTCGAATCATGCATGGTGCATTGAATTTTAGGAGAAGCATTACTGAAACAAACTGATAAATACCATTCTTTCCCGGCTGTTTAGCATTTGGACGAATGGACAGACAGGATACAACTATAAGGGTTCCGTTTTTGTCATTTCACTACGCGATCCTAAAAATACATCAGTATTTTACAACATGAAAAACCTGAAGCCACAACCAGCCAATTTCTTGTACAAGTCTATTAATCACTAACTAAGCCATTGACAGCTGCGCTGCATGTCACGGGCTCGATTTCCGCATGAAACATAAAAAGTAATAATAATAATAATAACCTGTATAAATATTTAGGGTATGTGCAACTCAAAGGTCTTGACCATGTACGTATAAAACAGTCACTAACCACGGAATACAAGAGACGGCTTAACGCCGTTTGTAAAACACAACTTTCGGGTAAACATCTTATCAAAGCCATTAACACCTTCGCCATCCCCATATTGACGTACTCATTCGGAGTTATAAAATGGTCCAAAACGGACACGGAACAGTTAGAACGTACTACACGCACAACACTCACGAAACACAATAACCTTCACCCTAAATCCGCCATAGAGAGACTAACAATAAAACGAGAACATGGAGGGAGAGGCCTTATAGATATCCAGCACCTATGGCGGAAACAAGTTAGTCGATTAAAATCATTCTTCCACACAAAGTCCCGCATTAGTAACATACATAAAGCCATAGTAACAAACGATAGTAACTACACTCCACTTAACCTAAGCAATTCTATTGATACCCAAAACACTACCAGTGATAATCCACAAACACAAAAAATTGACGACTGGAAGAAGAAAGTACTCCACGGTCGGCACCCTCATGACTTAGAGCAATCCCACATAAATAAGTTAGCTTCAAATAAGTGGCTGAAAATAGGCAACTTATTCCCAGAAACAGAAGGATTTATAATAGCTATTCAAGACCAGATCATAAACACAAATAATTACAGAAAATATATAATC
This sequence comes from Agrotis clavis, assembly GCA_954870645.1. Taxonomy (NCBI): domain Eukaryota; kingdom Metazoa; phylum Arthropoda; class Insecta; order Lepidoptera; family Noctuidae; genus Agrotis; species Agrotis clavis. The sequence goes on from OX940925.1 coordinate 2,141,507, forward strand.
AAAGATCCTACAGTAAATAATGACAAATGTCGCAAATGCCACACACATCCAGAAACCATTCAACACATCACAGGCGCATGCACAACTCTCACACAGACCGACTACACTCACAGACACAACCAGGTGGCCAATATCATTCATCAAAAACTAGCACTCAAACATGCACTCATCCAAGATGCCAACACTCCGTACTACAATTATACACCAAAACCTACTCTAGAAAACACCACACATAAACTTTTTTACGATCGCGGCATTCTCACCGATAGGACAATCCACTATAACCGACCAGATATAATTCTACAAGATAAAATAAATAATATTACTTACCTGATAGACATTGCAGTCCCCAACACACACAACTTACAGAAGACGATCACTGAAAAAATTAGTAAGTACGCAGAACTTAAAGATGAAGTGAGTAGAATCTGGCGACAAGAAAAAGTATATGTAGTTCCTATAGTCCTCTCCACAACAGGCGTCATCCCAAATCATCTCCTCCATAGCTTAAAATTATTACAACTAAAAGAAACTCTATACATTACACTTCAAAAAGCAGCTATATTAAATACATGCAGAACAGTTAGGAAATTCATGCAAATAGAAGAAAACGAAATAGGACCTCATCAAATCACATGAACTACACACCACACGCTGCATTTGCTTTGGCTTCGGCCCGTAAATGTAGCTGAAATCCAGCCTAAGAGCTGAGCAGTGTAAACACTTACCGTAAATAATATTCCACAACTATCACACAACGCCATCTAGTCCCAAGCTAAGCAGAGCTTGTGTTATGGGTACCAGACAACTGATAAACATACTTATATATTTCTAAATACATACATATTATAGATAAATTACACCCAGACACAGAAGAAATGATCGTGCTCATCACACAAACATTTGTCCTGGGTGGGAATCGAACCCACGACCTCCGGCATAGCAGTCAGGGTCACTAACCACTAGACCAACAGGCCAGTCAATAAAGTGACTGTGACATACGGACGGACAGACAGACAGACATGACGAATCTTTATGGGTTCCGTTTTTTGCCATTTGGCTACGGAACCCTAAAAATGATTGCATGGCACAAGTGACATGACACAAGTAAGTATTTGTTTCGTCTGAATTTTTAAATGGTTGTAGGTATATGCACCCACGACAAAGAAATCCTAGTGAGGGGTACAAATTTCTTAAAAAACAACATGTTCATCAATAAATCATTAGGAAAGGTCATGTTACAAATAAATGTTTGAGTATTCTATAGTAATCTTCTAATGCATGACATTAATCAACCGTCACACCTAAGTTTAAGATGGACAAACCAGTTGAATGACACTTAGTGAAAGGTCAAGGAAAGAACAAGAACTAAAAATAATAGCTTGAAGCTATTAATTTTATTTTTTTGTCTATCATATGGATATATCATCATCTGCCTACCATTTCCCAACTATTATTGGGGTCGGCTTCCAGTCGAACGAGATGCAGCTGAATATCAGTATTTTACATGGAGCGACTGCCTGTCGGACCTCCACAACCCAGTAACTGGGCAATACGATATCCCATGGTAAGACTGGTTGTCAGACTTTAGAGCTTCTGTATCAGTAACGACTGTCAAAGATCTATAAATGGCAGCCGGGACCAACGGCTTTACGTGCTTTCCGAGGCAAGGAGGAAACTCGCTATGACAGATGGTCACCCATCCACAGACCAACCTCGGCAAACGCGGCTTAACCCGGAGGATCGGCCTGTGTGGCTGTAATTATTTAGCCACGAGCTCCTCTGGGTGTTCGTGTATGTGAGTTTTAATTTTTATACATACCTACGACATACTAGGGGAAATAAATTGCTTGTGTGGGGAAAAATTTGATTTAAAAAAACAGAACTTAAATTCTTTAAATAGAGTTAATATTCTTGGTTTTACCTAAAAACGTTTTAATTTTTAGGTTTATTACCGTTCGTTAATAAATATCTTTTATAGTAATCCGATAGTGCAGGAGGGTATTAAAAATTAGAAAATATAGGTATTGAAACACTGTTTCAGTTATACTTCCTTATTAAAACCGGAAGCTACTGAAGGCTGAAGAAGGCTTCACCGAGGACTTTGTTTCAAAGGCTTCATTCCTATAACCCAAATAATAACTTGCCATATTTTACTGAAAATTTTATTTGGCTAGGGCTAGGGTATTTAAACTTTAATCAATCAAATTAATTATCCGACTGCAGCGGTTCGTGGGCCTCTTCAGGTAACCGTAGCCCCGGAACGTAAAAGGATATTGAAGGACACCGATGATTTTAGTCAGTACAAAAAGTGTGACAGTCCCTCCCGTCCTGCCCTGGGTGGTTCTTACGTTTTTTGCAATTTGCAGGCCAGTGACATGTTGTGACTTTATCAAAATATGAATTGCGGCGATAACAAGTATAATTTGAAATATAAAAATTATCAAAACTTTCGCTCCCTCAGCTCTCACATAAAAAAGGTGTAAATTGTTAAAATCTCCGAAATCTAACTTACATGCACCTTTTCTATGTGAGAGCTGATGAAGCGAATGTTTTGATCATTCTTGTATTTAAAATTATACATGTTATTTCCGCAATTCATATTTTGATAAAGTTACAACATGTCACTGGCCTGCAAATTGCAAAAAACGTAAGAAAAATTGAATTTCGCAGGCTGGTTGGAGCATTCACCTTAATGCATTTTGATAATCCGTTATAAAGCTGTCATACTCAAAACTTGTTTAATAAATAAAGAAACGAAAACATAAAACAAATTGAACATCTAAATCTGAAAGAAAGTTTTCGAAATCCCAAAAAGGAAGTAAAAAACCAGCTTTCTTTTGGCAAACACCATTTTCTTTCTAAGTATAGTTCACGATATACTAAAGTCTCGGACTGGGCTATAAAGTATACTAAATAGGACAAGAAGGGCGATGACCTCGGAAAACATGAGTCAACTTGTAAGGGTTGTTTCATACATATTCGGTTCGGCTTCTTTCGGCAAAGCTTAGCGGCATAATCAGGCATGCATAACATTCTATAATGATCCCAATGCTCGGTCGCAGAATATTAATATAAGAATAGAGGGGCTTGTAATTTATCACGGCGAAACAGTGTGCTTTGGTAGATCTCTCCAGTGTCTAAGTTTCTAGGACATGCCCATTTTCTTGATGTTTCAAAGAATTCGGAGTAGCTGACTATAAAATATTTAGATACATCATACATTGTCCTGAAAAAGCCGCTCGGCTTCATTCAAATAGTACTTGGCCTAACACCGTCAAATAGATATGTGTGTGTGGATTGTCACGTGCTCAGTAACGGCTTAAAAATGTATTATGGTAATTGATTATGATGGGCTTTACTGTTCAACAAATACTCATAATTTCCCTGTCCTATTGTGATGTCGGGGCAACTTTTCATCTCAGTTGGTCGAAATCTTACGAGACATTTCCTTGTTCTCAAATCGAATATGGCCGACCCGAATACGTGTGTGCCTCCCCTTATATAAATAATACAGTATGTAGCACTGTATCAATTTGGCTCTGAAAGGGATGAAATTCATAAAACAAATATGAGAATTGTTGTGTGCTATATAGATGTTAAGGGAGGTTTATCTTTGGGAAAAACACGTTTTATATTGACAGAGTTTCTGAGTTATGTTAATATGTTTTTGAAGCTTATTTCTTTCTTAGTAATAAATATGCTATAAATTAGTTATAGTGTTTTCAAATAACTCGCGGAAAAAACGTTTAATTTCTTTATACAAAGTATGATTTACTAGGTGTTGCCAAAGGTTTCGCCCGCGTGTTTCTCACAATATCCCACGGGAGCGTATTACCGAATATGGGATAAGCGGTGTTCATAAAACCGGGATATTCCTAACCCAAGTTTCATCAATATTGTTCGCTCTTTCTGACTTGATTGAGTAACAAAAATCAATACATCCATCTAAATATCCAAACTTTCGTATTTAAAGCATTAAACTTTTACTCAGACTATAAATAATCCTTCAGTCTGTTAAGAATTTAGCAAGATTTTTTAATAACAGTAGAATTTTATCCAAACTTCTCAATTGCATTATAAAAGTGTATCTCTTTTAAAACAGCTGTTCTGGGTCATCGTTTTTTGAAAGGCAATAAATATTGCGTATTCTGCATAATCATTCATTGTTGAATGCAACATTATTAATTTTATATTTTTCATCTTTTACAAAATAAGAAACTAGAAATGCAAATTAATGATTTTACGGATGAATTCACTTTTATTAGCAAATGAAACATTTATATTATAGCTGAGGATTATCACTTTTTATTTTTAATATCTAATACATTCATAACAAATAGGTAATATATGCCTTTAATCTGGATGTTGATGAGTTACAGAGATAATAATTACCATAATTATGTCAGGAATTAAAATTAATGGATCCATATAAATAAGGTACCTATGTTGAATGTTAAAGTTGAGTTGAATGTTAAAGTTGAATTCATTCTATTTATATTCGCTCTAGATATGGATATTTGTAACTCCATAACGCCAGAACGGCTAAACCGATTTTGATGTTTGGCTTAAAAACCGCTTACTTATACCCTGGAATAACACATACCTACGATAATATTTATCTCAGTTTTACGTTCCCGAGGGCGAAGCCGTTGACAAGAGCTAGTTTTCAAATGAAAATTAACAAATCAATACATTCTTCACAAATATTAACATATTTCTTCACTGAATTAATTTAATTAGTAATGTAGTCGTTCAAAAACGCGCACAGTCCATCACGTATTTAAAAATAGAAAAATATTTTTATACGTAGTCATAAAAGTAGACGAATGTACTCGAAGCTTTTAAATCTGGAATTCTAGACTAACAACCGGCCAGTGAGTTTGCCGTAAAATTAAAACTGTGAAACTGCTTTTAACGGATGGAAAACCTAGATTTTGTTTTGTGGCGAGTTTGGCTCCAAAAGACTTTTTAAATTAAGAATACTTTTTTTATTTTTTTTTTATTTCCTCTTTGCCTTTTTTCGTCTGTTTCTTTTAACATAATATACGTATTAATTAAGTATTTATAATGTTAAAACACAAAGTAAATGGTCATGGATATTCTACAGTAATAATTTATTAGGTATTCTTTATTTATTTATTTAGCTAAAACATTAGGCGCGGGCCACATAGAAAAGACGTAAGACGAGGACGCGTCGCGCGTCGCGGACGTGCGAAAATGTATGAAAGTCGCGTCCGCGCCCCGTCTCCTCTGTGTGTTTTACGTCGCGACGCTTCTATACATTTTGTATGAAAGAGACGCCGAAGAGACATATGTCTCCGCCCCGTCTGCGTCTTACGTCTTTTCTATGTGGCCCGCGCCATAAGCTTGCTTTTGCTAACTCAAATTATTTTATTGAAAAGAAAAAATATTATCGGTTCTGCAGTTTAGCTTAAATACGATTTTACACAATGATGTACATAAAATGTTTTTATAAAAAAAATATGTAACACTGTCAAACGGTAATGCCCCAAAGAGTCTGGCGCCATCAACGAGTAAAGTAAGGCGCCATTGCCAATAACTTACTTTCATATTATTTATGATTAAAATCCGTTTGATTTAAAATGATAAAAATATTTGACTGGTCATTTTTAAATTGTATTTTTTTACAAAACTTGTTTCAAATTAAATGTCAGTATTTGTCAATGAGATGCCACGAGACCTCGGAAACATTTAAATTATAATTATTAAGCAGATGTAAATTAATCATTCACCAACTTTGGGTCAAGGTGATTTGGGCACATTTTAACTAACGCAAAATCGTATGTTTTTATTTTATTTTTACGTTCACACATCATTAAAATGTTTGTGATCAATAGCTTATAGCATAAACTGTTTTTTTATTGATAAATTCTTTGTTATGTTTGTTTTCTTTAGAATTAAATACACTGTAATCTTAATATATATAAATCTCGTGTCACAATGTTTGTCCTCAATGGACTCCTAAACCACTTAACCAATTATAATAAAATTCGCACACCATGTGCAGTTCGATCCAATTTGAGAGATAGGATAGTTTAAATCTCAAATTGTAGTCGCAATTTTAATAATATTATAAAGATTGCACCCGTGCGGAGCCGGGGCGGGTCGCTAGTAATAATATAAAAAGAAAAAAATATACCAGCTACCTGACCTAGCATAACAAAATCAATTTTGCAAAGTGATCGATTTTAGAAGATTTTTTTGGTGTCTGTATGTCCATGAAGGGATGAATTTGTAGCTGAATGTTAACGGCCTCACAGGATTGATAAGCCGCGCTTACTGAGGTTGGCCTGTGACAGACGGACAGACACACAGACAGACGGAGAACGGAGTCTTAGTAAAGATGCGTACAGACTATATAACATAACATGTTATATAACATATTTCAGATGATGTGGACACAAAATGTTATATAACATTGCTATATAACATGTTTCAGATGATGTGGACACGGAATGTTATATAACATTGTTACACTAATGTGTACGTTATTGTTTTATGTTGCAATGTTTTAAAACAATGTTATATAACATTGTTACATGGTCTGTACGCACCTTAATAGGGTGCCGTTATACCCTTTGACTAAATACTCAAGTGATGAAAGTAGAGTCTAGAAATGTAATAAAATTTCTGTAGATACAGATGAGACATCAGATTGATGAGTAAAACTTAATTAAGACTATTGTCTACCGACCGCTCGTCCATACTAAAAGAGAAAACGTTTTTCTGCCCCTAAATGTTATCCTATCTCAATGATTTTTTAGAATGCTACTGACACAGTAAAAAACTAGGTTTATAGGTTTTCTTTTTTTCAAAAATTATAATAGTTTGAAAGTAACAGGCGCCTAAAAGTCACTATTTTTATGACAAAATCTTCATTGAAGTAAAACCTTCGTATTTTAAAAACAAAGAAGTTTTAGAAAAAAAGCAAAACATACAAACCTAGAATATAATATGCTGAAACGATTGACACCAGAATCTAAGAGATTGGACGTGATTTAGTATGTGAAAAACGTTTTCTCCCGAGAGACAAATTTCATATAAAAAATACTCACAATCAGTCGCGAGCTGCAACGCTCTCTATCGCACGATCGGAGGTTTTTCAACGCGCGAGAGGGACAGCACGAGTTTTTCAAAATACCTATTCTTTGAAAAGGCAGCCGCTATACAATCCTCTTAAATGCTGTAATAACTTGATTGGTAACGCTTTTTTATATCTCTATTAAAATAATATGCTTTTATTAGATCACCATCTGCCAGAGGTCAAGAACAAATTAGCATAAAGTAAATTAATAGTGTTTTTTTTACCTAATGTTATATTTATAAGCAGGAAATTAGTTATATTATTAAAAATATTGACAAATGATATCATATACAATCGATATGGTCTACTTATGTATTAGAAAGGATTACGATCAATATACAACGTGTAACACCAAATGCGCAAAACCTCTCGTGGGGTAACTCAGCCCAGCCCATGTTACTAAACAATTTTTTGTTCTAAGAATTTTAGATTTTTCGTACAGATGGGCCCGATCAATTTCTTAATTTGCATGAAAAACCAAATATATTTTTTTGCAAATTTTCAATAGCATTAGAACAAAAGTTGATCAGCAACATGGGCTGAGTTACCTCCGCGAGAGGTTTTGCGCATTTGGTGTTACACGTTGTATATTGATCTTACTCTAATCACGTGGATTTACCTATCATTAGCATACGTATCACTCAGGAATTATGTACTTTTTTGATGTTGATTACAAACAAACTCACAAACTTAACCTCTTTACATTAATACTAGTGTAGATTATAAGCAGAGTAAACTGAGCTGACATTGGTATTTCATCCTTATTGGCTTAAAAATTCTCCCAAGAGACTTAAACCCTGAATTCTTGAAAGCATCTATTCCTTTAAAGGAATAGCTTTACCGGCTCGGCACAGTGACAAAAGGCGATCGTGAAGGCTCTTATCTTGGCTTAAGATAGCAGCACTAGGCAAAAGTGCTTCATGGACATCTAGGAATCGAGTTAAGCCTTACAGTAGAGCTACGCTACCAAACGGTAACGTTTTAAAACTGATCGAGTGTTAGGTAACTCTTAAAACATGTTCGGTATTTTTGTTATAGATATTATAGGGTGATTTTTAATTCGATACAGTCCTTAAAATGGATAATACTAGACCTTATTTGCAACAATTTTAAACCCGACCAAATGGGTTCCAAGCTGACTGGTTTTGGAGATTTCGAACTTCTTAAGTGCTGCATCGAATTACAAATCAGCCTTTATACGTAGATTATCTATCTACGTAAAAGGTTGATTTGTAATTCGATGCGAGTCACTCAAAAGTTACGGCTCGGGCCCGTATTTTCGTTGAAGGTAGAAATGAAAAAAATAAGTACACGAATTTCTGTTACAACAGCTGCTAAATTACTTTTATATTTATTTGGGTTTTAGCTTTGACTCCAATCAGACAAGTTCATTCCAAAGTCAGACTTTAATTAAATACAATACAATATTTAGATAATTGTATTCACAAAAGTAGTAGAATTATAACTTTAATCTTACTTAAAGTGACTTAGCTCTGCGATTAGGTAAATTAAATGACGCTGGATTTGAATAATCTAATAGATTTTAATTATTTACCTCAGAGGTAAGTACTAGTAACTACGAATTTACAGTTTGTGCATCGATTAAAAAATAAATTCACAAGAAAAAAATGGTTAAGATATTTCGTAGATAATGTTATTTCAATAATGATATTTAGGGTTCCATACACAAAGGTAACAACAGAACCCTATTACTAAAACTCAGCTGTCTGTCTGTTTGCCTGTTGGTCTATCACCTGGCTGTATACTAAAAACCAGAATTAAATAAATATTTAAGTGGGCTCATATACAACAGACATATTTTTTTCGATATTAAAGATACGCAAGTCTATCTAGCACTTGACTGGTTTTTTTTTGTTTTCCAGACCAAATAAAGATAAACAAAATTATGGCATCAACTACTTTTCAGTAATTATACACTTATGAAGCCACATGTGTGCCAAAACGCTTCTGAATACCACATTTGGCACTAAGATAGGGTTTTCAAAATTATCAAACTGCACTTGGAAATTGCTTGTTGCGAACCAGGCTCTTAAAAATAAAATGTACTTCGAAATAATTTATTTTTCTTCCCTATGATGTAATTCTTTATAAATATAGGTACCATTTATTTATTTTCCAATACGAAGGGAAGATACATAAATATTTTTGCTTACGTCAAAGTCAAATCATTTATTTCAATAAGCCGACTTTTACCAACGGTTAAACATGTTTAAAATTTTATTTAAGCACAAAATTCAACAGGATTTTGTGCTTAAATAAAATTTTAAACATGTTTAACCGTTGGTAAAAGTCACCCTAAGGCCATCAAATAGAGGCGCTTTTAAACGTCGAATAGGCATTTTAAACATAGAATAAATATTATTTATGTTTCTTCCCTTCATTTTACTCAGTTGCAATAGATAAACAAGACGATCAAACAGAAAATCTAAAAGACATCCCGAATTTTCATCCCAAAAAACTTCGCACACTGTTTGTCTTCTCGCACTCTGTTTTTAAGAGAAAGTGAAAATAAAATTGAAAATACCTAATTTCAAAGTCACGATCACGAAAGATCACGTTTTGCTTTTAAATATACCAACCTAAATTGTGATAAATGTCTCATACATGATCTAACTTCTAGAATGTTACAAAAAGGTATCTAGCCGTCTAGTGTCTCTGTAAAAAAACTCAGGTATTACCGAATCACCTTGAAGCGTCTGTGACCTCTGTCCTTTTAAAACGCTTGCAATGCTGTCATTTGTGATTTTTAGGGTTCTGTATCTAAACGATAAAACCTTACTTAACCCAATTACTAGCCGGGGTCGAGGGATTATCCGGTAACCGTGGCCAGTGGATTTTAGTCAGTACAGTTCTGACCGCCCCTACCGTCATGCCTTGGGTGGGAGGACTCATAGTGGATTTTAGTCAGTACAGTTCTGACCGCCCCTACCGTCATGCCTTGGGTGGGAGGACTCATAGTGGATTTTAGTCAGTACAGTTCTGACCGCCCCTACCGTCCTGCCTTGGGTGGGAGGACTCACATAATGAATTTAAGACGTAAAAAAAGCCTATTACTAAGGCTCCACTGTCCGTCCGTCAGTCTGTCTGTCTGTCTGTCTGTCTGTCATCAACCAATCATAATCTCAAGAACCGTGATAGTTAGATAGTAGAAATTTTCATATTTGATATTCTGTTGCCGCTATAACTAAAAATACTAAAAAGCAGAATAGAATTAAGATTTATGGGAGCTTCCATTGCATACAACAATTGAGATTTTTTGCCGATATACCTACATTATTATAATGGATGATACGGAACCTTTCGTGCGCGACTTACACTTTGCTTTTTTGCACTAATCATAATGTCATTCTATTCATTTCATTGAAAATTTTAATTGACTATATTCAATTAGTGAAGATTACATTGTTAAATCTTTCTTGCAAAAAGTGACATGACGATGTATCAGATGAATTGAAATACCTAATTGCGAATAGAATTGTAGGAAAAGAAACGTGTTCTTTCAGTTTCTGTTATCTATTCTAAGCTTTAAAGCTTTATGTGTATTTTTATAAACTTAAGTTCGAAATGTTTTTTTTTTTTTTGCAAATACATCTCGATAATTTGTCAAAGACATAAAAACCGTGTGTTTGGATCGTTTATTTTAGATACAGAAGACGGTTATATGGTTTAAGTGCGAAATTTTCTAGTTTTTCTTTTTTGTTTGTGATATAAATCTGCTAGGTTTTTAGAACATTTAAGGCCTCCGGGCATATACAGAGCGTCACATTCACACATCACACTTCCCGGGTGTGGATCAGATTGAACAGGGGCATGGGAGAGGTCATTTCCAATCATTTTACATGAGACATACGGTGCTATTGTTACGGTTTAAAAGTTATTTTCACTTTTTGTGTTCAGTTATGCAACAAATGCCTAGATTGCAATTAAATTAAGATTCGGCAATAGTCTACCGTATTGCATGAGACTACTAAATGGCAAAATGTGGGTGAAAATCGTCAAAACAAACAAGCCAAAAGGCCAATTTACTATTATTATTTTGATCTACTAGGTATATTGTTTACCTTTCACGGGTCAGTAAATTCGGATATTTTTGTACATAAACAACGCAGTTTTGTATAAGGTTATTTACTAAAATAGCCTTAAAATTGTATTGTTGCGTTGCCTCGAATGTAATGTGTACATAATCGTTTTAAAAGGAAATATATAACATTATATTACGTTAGTCCGGCGCTAGAAACTTAGTGGGTACTGGAAAACTGATTTTTTGATGAAATATATACGTCCTTGTTTTACATTTTTCTATAGTTACGTATTTAACAACATAAAATATCTAGATAAGTTACACATTAAATACTTTAAAAAGTTTTGTTAAGTCTAAAACAGTTTTATTTAAAAATGTGAATGCAACAGTCCCATTAATATTTCTGTAGTTAGAGTAGGTAAATGATGTTTTTTTTTTCAAATGATCTGTCATGCTATTATTTATTTTTATTTCGTTTTCCTTTTTCAGCTGTTTGAAATATATTAGATAAGAAAAGTCTTGGGTTTTCCGTGAGCATTACTCAGTAACAGCACTAACAGCCCTAAATCTGAATTTCTACGCAGTTGTAGAAATAGGTTCGTCCCCTATAATAATGACCCATAAAAATTGCTGCCAAAATATGAGGGTATTCAAGTAAGGCTTCTAGCTTACCACTGGCGGAAGAGACGTGATGTGATATGACAAAATACATCACCTATCACACACGTACTTGCTCAATCCCCAAGCTATCACCATCCAATCACACGTCGGCCATAATCACGATAATCTGTCAATTTCTATAAACTCACGCGCAGTGAATTGCGATACAAATGCCATGTCATCTGTCCATGGCTTTCTAACTAGACGTAATTTTGTTTCTCAATCTCCTTTTATTGAGGCGTGATCTTTCGAAAGGCCATTTTAGATTAATTTTTAACAACTTTACGAAAGGGGAAATTGTTACTTTTAAGAAACGTTTCTCTGGATAGAGTAGGTATTTATGCTATAGATCTACGTTATTTCTGGTCTTATCTTTGTAGTAGGTAGATTAAGATTGACTGGTTGTCTTGTTCAACTCCACTTGTCTCCTTTCCATATACCTATCCAATTTATGAACATGAGCTGTAAAAATGCGAATCATTTGTAATCTAATTAATTTATTTTAATGTGCAAATGCAACTAATTTAATCCAATAATTTTATTTTTATATACAACTGTAATCACTTTTAGCCCTAGAGCGTAAATTTCACAACACACAGTTTATATTCCTTGTCATTTAGACAGTCAATCGTTGGAAAAACGATTTTATCGAACATTAAAAATGAAGCAATGTCTTCCAACTAAAGTTTGTATTTTAATCCTATTTTATTAATAATTTTTGAATGAATGACTCAGAGGTTACAGATTTGCCCTCTGCCCCAGACGTCATCCACCTCATGACCGTCGAACGAAAATCTAAAATTTTCAGACCTAGCCTTATACCATTAATTAAATATACTTACATAGTTTCTTAAAGAATTAGCTCTAAGCACCTAATTAAGGCACAATTAGTGCATACGTCACATTTTTATAAACAAAAATCACGTTTTCAACGAAAGTGAAGCTTAGCGTGAGACGAAAAAAAACTGCGTTAAACGAATCACTTTCATTGGGTCTGTAATTAGACTTGAGTATAGTCCTTTCACGTTTATTGTACCTCTGACTTAGCAGCACCGAGAGAAGGTTAATCCGTGAACGTTCAAATGTATTTTGAAGAACTTATTTTTCTTAACGGCTTTACCCTTTTTAATGAAACTTTCGCATAAGCAGAATACATAGGTCTAGAAAGTTATCAAATAACTTGATAAAATCGGTCTACTTTCCGTCTTAGGTACATTATTTTTCGAATGCCGATAGCTTTACAGTACTGTCAAAAGCGCAAAGCTAAGTGATGCTCATGCTACAATAAGGTTGTTTTTAGATTGCAGCTGTCACTACTGTCATTTAGGTAAAATATCTGTAAATATACTGTAGCATAGAATAAGTTCTCAGGCATCTGTACATAGTCCTATTGTCTGGTAATTATGTTGTTACTTGGTCTATTCAGTTACTTTTTTCCTTTACGATTGTTTTAGTTTTTAATTGACTTTGTTACTAGTCATTAGCGACTAATTAATATTAGAACAATCCTAATTAATTTTGAGAGTCATGTTATATATGTATTTTTTTATCTTGTAAACCAAATTATGTTTAAAGATCTCACTTCTCCAAAAGATGAAAGAGAAGTGTTCTTTTCACTTCTTTATTTTTCTACTAGCCGGGCCACAACAACGGTATTTCCCGTTGATTTTCGCTATAATACTCTTTAAATTTTCGTGTTAACGTCCATTAAAACAAAAAAAATATAATAATAATTGATTTGTAACTTTGATTCAGGTTTAAAAGGCATAGTTAGCAAAGAAAAAAAAAGTTTTTATTCTGTAGGTATTCTGTGGAAAATGTTGTTGGTAGCACATTTGCTCCTATTTCTTTATATATTTTTTTTGATACAAAATGTAATGTGTTATTGTTTATTTTCCCAAATAAAATAAAAATTAACGTGATAATTAACATCATTTCCCGTGGTGTAAGTAGTTGCAAAAACACCGAAAAGCTTCTAAAGAGTAAAAATCCAAAATAATCCTTCATGTTTTCCAGTCAGGCTTTTCAATACCATTGGGATAATAAGAAAAAGGGATTACGGTGAAATCATTTTAATCAGATTAATTCTTGACAATAATCAACTTACCCCAATCCTTTGTTGGGAATAGGGACATCCCAAACACCCGTCAGTTAGGTAATCCCATTATTTTATCATTTTGTAGCAGGAACAAGGCATTTGACTTTTCCTTCTTCTTTGTTTTGAGCATTTCTACATATTTCCTTCTAGGTACGCCCAACGAAGTGGGCACGGGTCACCGTGCCCACTTCGTTGGGCGGTAAAATATACATGATATCTTTATAATTTATAGCATATATATAGCACTCACGAATAATGGAGCTTTCGACCAGTGAATAAATTTTTAAAATCGGTTCTTTACTTCCGGAGATTACCCCTACATACAAAAAAAATTACCTCTTTATAATATTGGTACACTTATATTGACTATGTGCGAAGTGGGTGGTGGGGAACGGCAAATCGATCGTAGCGCACGACGTGGCAGAAATGTGAATTAATTCTGGGCTGTCATGTGTCAAGTTGCTTTATTTTCATAACTTTCTTTATAATTTAATACGAAAACTTTAACTTTAACTTTTCCCGTTCGTTCTAAGCTCTTCCACTTCTCTCACATGCTGTGCTAATACTAATTTTTTCCCTTTTTGCTCAGTTTGAGGTTGGAAATGTATTTTATGCTTAACCGATTCAAATCCCGTGCGTATTATAATATCCATATTTTCCACGAGGAAGAAAATCGCTAGGTATAATATACACACTCACTTTTTACACTATTTTTTCAATTTCGTTGAAAAACTAGTCGATATTTAATATCACAAAGATATCTTATCATCTAGTTGACATGATTTGACAGATGACAAGTCCTGAATAGTTGCGGCCACTAGGGGCGCTGTCATCGCGCACACAACGAATACCTAACACTAGAAGGGCAACTTTGGAAAAATATGCAAAAAAAAAAAATTAACTTCTAAAAAATAAAGTGCTTCTAAAAAGGTTGTCATCCCATTGTAAGGCTTAGTGTTCACAGTAGGAAAAAAAAGCCTTGAAAATTAGCTAATATGAATTACGTACACTAAGTAATAATTATGTGATTAAATAATAACTGTTTCTCGTCTGCGAATTTGATAAACAAGTCAAAAAACTTATTATTAGAAGCAATACGTTAATTATTTTATTGTTATTTCGTTAAACCCGTGTGAATTTTGACGTAATAAAAACGTGGGAGTTGTAACAATAGTAGTTATGAAATATAATAAATATATAAAACTGGATTAGGTGTACAATGAGTAATTATAAAATCTAAACAGATTACATTTGTTTTTCTAGAAAAATCTGCCACCTATTCAAAATAATAAATTGTTCGTTGATATAGACATGAACTGTGTTTATTTTTATGTATAACTAGAAACTAGACAAATTGAAAAATATTATCTTCCTTGTACATATTTTTTAATGGATGAAAAGCCGATTGATATAACAGATACGATGTTTGCGTCAGAGAAAATTAAATTATTTATAAGTATGAACTATGTATTTATAGCATTTATTTATTTTTTATGTATTGTGAGCAGTGGTGGCCCAGTGGTATCGGTCCCGACTTACGAGTTGTAGGTCGTGGGTTCGAACCCCGCCAGGCGCATTACTTTGTGTAATTTATTTCATCACCACTGCTCTCAAAACGGTGAAGGAAAACATCGTGAGGAAACCGGCATGTCCTAGAACCAAAAATTCGAAGACATGTGACATCCACCAATCCGCACTGGGCCCGCGTGGTGGATTATGGCCCACTCCCTCTCACAGAGAGGAGGCCTGTGTCCCAGCAGTGGGAACAATATAGGCTGATGATGATGATGTATTTATAAAACGATGGACTTGATAAGAAGAATATAATTATTATTCATTACGTGTATTTTATCATTATTATGGAACTAACTTAGGTATTTTGAATTATGTATTGGTCTTACCTTTTGGGTATGGATCCCTTAAAAGTTTTTATTATATTTTAAACCATCACCGTCGTTTTAAATTGTATTGGATTAACTTAACTTCACAGTAAGAATAAATTACTTAAAATTTTATAATAGAGCTTTATTTTCCTTAATTTGAAAATACCTAATAAAAACACGACAGTTGATGCGCAGACTTTCAAATTGATATCAAAACTTTCATCATTGGAAAGCCAGTTAAAACTCGATTCCGTAAAATATTCACGTAAGCACCAAACACTACATTATTTTACCTAGGTACCCTACGCTGTTACATATTAAAACTTACGTAAAACATCTCAAAATTCAAACCTCGTCATTTTACTTAATTCAACAAAAATTACTTGGAGTTACGCGAACTTGGATTCCGGTCGCGTAATTTTACGTAATTTTTTCATCCTGTGTGTTCACAGCTTTACTCTAACTGGTGACTGGTGTACTTAGTAACTGCGGACAGTGAATAGTGATGGATTGAAAGTGAAAGAAAGTTAGTGATGTGTACGACTGTCTCTTAAAAGTGAACTAGGAAAACATGGGACTGCATAAGCGAGGAAGTGAGTACAATGCTTTATTTTATTTTGTTTTCTTGAAGAGGTCTTAGAGCTCAGCGCGTCTTAAACGGCCACATAGCAATATTCCAAATGATTCACTTACACTTTTCACTTGAAACAACTTGTGTAATGGAAATGCAGTCTTGGAAGGGGTCCGACCGTTTGTCCTTGAGCTGGCGGACGGCGAGTAATTTGCGACTCGCCATCCGATCATGAACCATGCCCGGATCGAGTGCTTCACGCGTGCTTCAAAGTGCTCTCAGCAATCTGATGCCCCCCCTTACTAGGCTAAAGCCTGTTGGTGTCGCGGGATTGCCTCATCAGGTACCGTGACCCTAAAACGTAAAGAGCTACCCCAACCCGTCCCGCCCGGACTCATTTGTAGATTTTAGAACGTTAAGGCTGTTATTCCACTGGCGTTTTACGAGCGTTGACGTTAACGTCGCACAAACGCGACGTTAACGTTGCGCAGACGCGACGTTGACGTCGCGCTTGCAACGTTAACGTCGCGTGTGTGTGAGTGTGATAGCAGCCTAAAAAGGAGGGGTCCGCAACACTTCGATGAATAGAAGAATGCTATACATCATCTATGTCTTAAAAGTACACAGTGTTATTTTCACAAGCTTTCATAACTAATCTCTATCTCTAACGAGAAAGTGTTAACATAATTATGTACATGTTAAGTTGTAGTATTGATTCTGTTATGTCAGTGTTAACTGTCTATTTCTAGACGAATGTTTACTTTACATGGAGTTACGAGCTTTCGTACGTGCGTGCGGAGTTTTAGTACGTTTGTGTTAAAAATAAAGCGGAAAATGTATCTCATCTAGTTGGTTTGTGTATTTTTTTTTATAGCTCTAATAGTGCCAAGCCGATCCAAATACACTTATCGTAACTTATCTATCGGCACGGGGTTAAAACACCGAATGTACGAAGTGTTAAGTGTAGTGTTTCGTGTCGGCATTTTTGTTCAAATACATCCGAGATTAATGTTTCTTAATTTAACCGTCTCTACCGTTGTTTTACAATACAATATATATTGAAAAACAGATAATAAATATTCAAGGGGGCTAACATACAACATAGCGTGATGATTTTGCCGTTTTTATAGATAATGGTACGGTGCCCACTGCCCACCCTTCGTGTACCACTCGTGTAAGACTCGCACCTGCCCTTTTTTTTAATTTGATTCTTGTGTTCATTTTCAATCGGCGAACTGCATGATCAATTTTAGTGTAGTTTAACAGCAACGCAAATCTTAAAAATTTGGACACTTAACAGTGAAAATCTTTGAAATCAACACTCCAAAATACTACAATCAAAATTTTCCATAATGCAGTATATCACATAATTCACACAGTGATTCATTGAGCCAATTCTAAAGCCTGATTGCGAGAAGATTGGCCTTATTCATGCCGTATGAAAGCCATTCACTCGGTCTGGGTAATTCGTCTGACTCATTAGAATATGGAGGATTTTAGTCTGAACTACATAATTATGTACCAGTGTATTTTATATGAATCGTCTGTCGTCGTTAGTTTAACCTTTTGGGGTTTGGCGAGGAATGTTCAACTTGTGATTTATTATGAAGAATTGGGTGGAAATAATAAAATGAAAATAATTTTACATTGGTAACTCCCATTTACTAACTACGTTACTGACATTTCATCAGACTATAGGTATATTTAAGGCTTTATTTATATTATGTAGGTACTCAAATTGACCCCATTCACACCAAGACGCGTCGCTGCATGCCTCTGAGTGTGAACTAATTACCCATAAAAGCATTTCTGATGAAACATATACCTAGGTAGATAGATACATGTCTACATAATCATTTCAGGCAAACACAGGCGTAATATAATTTTATCTAACATTAAAATAAAATTCAATTTTTCTAATTTAAAAACTTGCAAATAATTTAAATAAATGAACCTTTAAAATATTAAAACTACACAAACACAAACCAATCATAAAATATAAAAATCTGTAAATGTTTAAAATAAATAAAAAAAACTTTTTGAAAAAAAGGGAACCGACTTCAAAACCAAACACAAAAAAAACTATAAAATAACTTTTCTTTCGGAAGTCGGTGGCATTGTTTTTTTTTATTATTTCATTGACATAATTATGGCCACCGACTTCCGAAAGAAAAGTTATTTTATAGTTTTTTTGTGTTTGGTTTTGAAGTCGGTTCCCTTTTTTTCAAAAAGTTTTTTAGTTTTCCCTTTTTAGTTGAGTTGAAAATCTACAATACTATTAAGCAAAACGGATCTATGTGAGCAACTTCACGAGATATCCATTATTGTTATATACTAAAACCTTCCCGAGAATGTAACAAACACTTTTCTGAAAACTGCATCAAAATCGGTTCAGCCAAACGCGAGATAATCGCGGACAAACATACATACATACATACATACATACAGGTCGAACTGAGAACCTACTTTTTTTTTTGAAGTCGGTTAAAAAAAAGAAGCTTCATATTATTAAAGCAACACAAACCAAGCGTAAAATATTAGCAATCGTAATACCTTTGGTCAATGACCATAATGTACACAAATCAGTTACATCACTAAACCCGATGACAGACAAACATTGACCGCTTTCAAATTTCGAACATAAGTGTCAAATAACGACGTTCGCTGTCAAACAGCGAATTTTGCCGCGTAATGTTCTAAAATGGCCTCCGGTCCAAGCAGATTGGCTTTCAAGAGGTACTTTTAGATCTTCATGTCCGTTCTTGAGCGGTTTCATCGAATATTGATAACGGTTCGTCGATTTCTAGATGATGTTGAAGTGGTAATTGATTACATGGGTTATGGGTTTGAAGTTGTTGATAAGTGGCGATTCTAAATAGAAGAGGCGATATAATTTGAACCAGTCAGCTATATTTTGCTTAACTACTTGTCACTTGTCATTTATCAACCTTGAAAAGAAGAATGAAGAAAAAAAGCGGGTAGGTGTGAAAAAAACACAGACGTATCATAATTATTAATTTAATATATTAAATAGTATTATCTAGTATTTAAAATTTTTAATAGTATATTTTTGTTGTGTAACGTCTATACAACAAATACTCACGTTTGCAGCACACTTATGTGACTGTAACTAAATTTGTACACCACCTGCCAGCTCATCATTGCACTTGCACTATATTCACTGACACTAAATCAACTATGTCTCAACTTGATGAAATAGTATCTGCACAGAAGTGCCTAGAGGACAGCTTTCTCAAGAAGATGGACGAATTGGAGGCACAGATACAATGTGCTGGACCCGCTAAGGACACCGTGGCAAGGATAGCTGAAGAGTTTCGTTCCTTCAGGGAATTAATCTTCAGCATGCTGAGTCTACTTCGGAGCCAGATCAGCGAGTGTGCTAGACAGGTTGACGGCTTGGAGACCCGTCATCAGCGGAAGGCACTTATCTTTCAGGGAGTGCCAGAGGTTGATGGAGAGGACAGCAGTGAGGTCATCCTGGACGTGCTGAACAAGAACCTGGCCCTGCAAGCCATCACTGCTACGTCTGTTAAGGTCTGTCACAGACTCGGCAAGGCCAGTAAGGACCATCACAGGCCTATCCTTGTTAAGTTCTCCAACTACGAGGACAAGTCGGCGGTTTGGAGAGCAAAGACAAGGCTCAAGGGAACAGCTGTTTCTATCAAGGAGTTCCTCACAAAGACCCGACAATCCATTTTCGGGAAAGCGCGGCTCCACTTCGGTATGCGGGCATGTTGGACTCAGGACGGCGTGGTTATTATTAAAAAACCTGACGGCAGTAAACATAAGATCACGTCGCTTCAGGAATTGAGTCCACTGCTGGAGAAGTACCCTGGGGTTGAAGTCACTGGAGATGGCCTGAAAAATAGGAAGCGTTAATAATGGTACCTATCACATTTATCAAAACATTTCTTTATTCAATCATTGCACATGTATAACTCACCTTAGTATATGCTATCTTTTACTGGTGATTTCAGTGGCCTTTGTTTGCTTTTATTTTGTTAAGTAGTATGGTATTTGTATCAATTCCGTTTTTGTTTGCACATCTATAGTAAATAATCCGCCCCTTAGATGACCCACTTTCCTAAAATTTACTTTACCTGCAATTTTATTTATTTTTATTTCATTTTAATTTAAGTTTCACGACATTAGAATAAGAACACAAGCGTCATTGTGACAGTGACACTGTCGCATTGACGTTTGGTTCGTTCGGAAACTTGATACTTGTACCCCTTGTATCCGTTAACTTCAAGTTTGCTTTATGTTGCGTTCCTGATACTGTATTGCTTTATATTTTCAACTTAACTGGATTTATTTTACCGACTTCAAATTTTTATTTCTACTTGTATTGTTTTTCTTTTTAATTTTTATTTACAGTTTGTAGTTGACTTGGTTTCTCTGTTTGTCTTTTTCTGATTTGTTAATGTTAGCTGGCGGGTGGTGCAGAGATGCATACGTCTAACTTGTAGTTTTTGTAGTTCTCCCTCTTTACTATATTTAATTTATATTTATATTTTTTTTCTTTTATTGTTATGATCACACCTCTTGACAATGTATCTTTTTATTCTGCCAACAATTCTTCTGCTTCTTCTAGTGATGATAGTTTCAGCTCGATTAAAGACACTCTCGGTGATCTTTTGTGTCAAACTTTCAATCGAGATCTCGGGCGGCTGTTTAATGTGTGTCATATAAATGCCCAGAGCATTCCGAGTCACCACAATGAGCTTTATGAAACTTTTTCGAGCACCAATGTCCATGCCGTCCTGATTTCAGAGACCTGGCTCAAACCTGAACTTCTGTCGACCACTTACTCTCTTCCCGGTTTCGTTCTTTTGCGGAATGATCGAATCGGTAAGAGAGGGGGTGGTGTGGCAATTTACCTCCGTGCTGATTTTCCATTTAAAATTCTTGCCACTTCTTCCATTCATAATTCAGCCGAGTTTCTTTTCCTCGAGGTTTGTGTCAAAGGAGCAAAAACTGTTCTAGGCGTGGTGTATTGTCCTCCTTCTCTTGATTACTTCATCGAATTCGAATCGGTTCTTGAATCTTTGGGTTCACAGTATGCGCATCACATCATTATGGGGGATTTCAACACTAACCTTCTAGCGCCTAATTCCTTTCGATCCTGTAAACTCCTAAACCTGGTCGAGTCAGCCAGTCTGCATGTGTTGCCACTCCAACCAACTCACCATAACACTACCGGAGATGATACTTGGCTTGACCTTATCCTCATCTCTAATCCTTCCCTAGTCTCCTCACATGGTCAATTTGACGCTCCTGGTTTTTCCCATCATGATCTTATTTTCCTATCTTACATCCTTAAACCCCCTAAACCTAAACCCGTGTTCCGATACAGGCGTGCCTTTGCACGGATGAATGGTGAGTTGCTTGCACAGGATGCTTCTAGGGTAGATTGGACTCCCTTGCAGGAAGCAACTAATGTCGATGACAAAGTTACCTTTTTTAATCAAGTTGTACTGAAGCTGTACGACACGCATGCTCCTGTTAGGAGAGTCAAGCTGAAGCGCCCTCCTGCGCCCTGGATGAATCCTGAAATTCGGATGGCGATGCGACGAAGGGACCGTGCGTTTCGTGACTTTAAAAGGAATCGATCCGAGGATAAGTGGGTCCTTTTCAAATCTGCTCGAAATCGGTGTAATCAGATGATACGCAACGCTAAACGCCGTCATATTCTTGATAATATAACTTCTGCTTCTCCTGCTGATATTTGGAAGTTCCTTGGAACTTTAGGTATTGGTAGATCGCGACATTCAGACCTTCCTAGCACACTTGATTTGGACGATCTAAATCGTTATTTCTGCACCGTTTCTACTCTTGATAGTCCAACGAAATTTCAAACCTTAGATTTTCTGAATGGTCTGACGCGTCCTAATATTACTCCCTTCGTCTTCACCCCAGTTGACTCGGGAGAGATCAAGAAGATTATCCTTTCCATAAAATCCAAAGCGGTAGGTTGTGATAGCGATAGCACATGATCGTTACGGCTCTTGAACAACTCCTTCCTGCAATTACCCATATCATTAATTATTCCCTATACTCCTGTGTCTTCCCTTCCTTGTGGCGGAAAGCTCATGTTCGTCCACTGCCAAAAATTCCTAATCCTACTCTTCCCAATCAATTTCGTCCAATTTCTATCCTCCCATTTTTGTCAAAAGTGCTCGAGGCCTGTGTACAAAAGCAATTCTCCAACTTCATTTTCCAAAATTACCTTATCAGTCCGCTCCAGTCAGGGTTCAGGCCCGGGCATAGTACCGTTTCAGCCCTTCTTAAAGTGACTGATGATATTAAACAGGGTATGGAAGACACTAAAGTTACCGTCTTAGTGCTAATTGATTTTTCGAATGCGTTTAATACCGTCAGTCACGAAGTCCTATTGTCCATCCTCTCCCATCTCATGGTCTCTCCTGAGGTGTTAAATTGGTTTTCCTCCTATCTTCAGGGGCGTCAGCAGTCAGTTCTTGCTGGAGATACTTCGTCCATCTGGTGTGATCTTGAAGCTGGCGTCCCTCAAGGCGGTATCTTATCTCCACTTCTCTTCTCTATTTTTATAGACTTCATAACCACTGAGCTTCAATGTGCGTATCATCTTTACGCTGACGACTTACAGCTCTATTGTCAGGCGAATGTTGACAACGTCTCAGTTGCGATAGACGAGCTGAATCGGGATTTAAGCGCAGTAAAAAACTGGTCTGATCGTTTTGGGGTGGCGGTAAACCCAGCTAAATGTCAAGCCATCATAATAGGGAGCCCCCATAGTTTGCGTAGGCTAAATGGGTTAGCAGTTCCGCCAGTAATCTTTGACGGCGCTGTCATTCCGTTCAGCTCTGACGTCAAGGACCTGGGTTTGTATGTCGACACTTGCCTCGACTGGCGTAAGCAGGTCGCGAGTGTGAGCAGTAGGGTCACGGGAACGTTGCGGTCTCTTTATCGCTTGAAGAATGTTCTCCCTTCTCACATAAAGGCACTGCTTGTTCAGTCCCTCATTTTCCCCATAATTGACTATGGTGATGTGTGTTACTATGACCTGAATGCAGATCTACTCAACAAACTTGACAGACTTCTAAATAACTGCATTCGATTCGTATTCAATCTCCGCAAATATGATCATGTTTCCGCACAACGGTCACTTTTAAAGTGGTTGCCCATTCGGCAACGTAGAGCGTTGAGGGCTTTGATGATCCTATTTTCTCTTCTACACAAACCCACTTCACCTTCTTATCTGACTTCGCATTTTCAATTTTTATGTTCTGCTCACAGCAAGAATCTCCGTTCTTCTAATAATCGCCTTCTGCGATGTCCTTCCCATCGCTCTAGCCTCCAGAAGAAATCCTTTTTTGTTCAGGCGGTCTTTCTCTGGAATGAACTGCCCCTGAATATCAGGACGGCAACCAATCGTTTCACGTTTAAGGTAAAGGCTCGAGAATTTTTACATAAGAAGCTAGCAGATTCGATTAATAATTAATTGGTTGGCAGTATTTCCATTTATTTTTCTTTTCTCTGCACAAAGTGTGTATATATGTATTATGTATGTATGTATTTATGAATGTATGTATGTATTATATGTATGTATTTATTTATTTATTTTCTTTCCTATTTATTTTTATATATTATAATATAATTATTTTTTTCTCTAGAAATACTTCTCTTTTTTATTGCACCTACTATGTTTTATCTCTGCACCACCCCAAGGTAGACTGGTAGAAAATGCCTACGGCATTAAGTCCGCCGTTGTACAGTGTTGTGCATAAAGTTTAATAAATAAATAAATAAATAAAATGCTTAAATCTTTGACATTACAGGCTGTATTTAACCGACTTCAAAAAAAAAGTAGGTTCTCAGTTCGACCTGTATGTATGTATGTATGTCTGTTTGTCCGCGATTATCTCGCGTTTGGCTGAACGGATTTTGATGCAGTTTTCAGAAAAGTGTTCATTACATTCTGGAAAAGGTTTTAGTATATAACACTAATAGATATCCCGTGACGTTGCCCGCGTGGATCCGTTTTGCTTACTGAGATCGTAGATTTTCAGGGATGATTGCATGTTTGTCCGCGATTATCTCGCGTTTGGCTGAACCGATTTTGATGCAGTTTTCAGAAAAGTGTTTGTTACATTCTGGGGAAGGTTTAAGTATATAACAATAATAGATATTTCGTGAAGTTGCTCGCATAGATCCGTTTTTGTTGCTTAATAGGATTGTAGATTTTCAAAAACGCCGATTTATGAAGATATTTCTTGAATATCTCAACTAAAAAGGGAAAAATAAAAAACTTTTTTAAAAAAAGGGAACCGACTTCAAAAGCAAACACAAAAAAATTAAAAAACTATAAATAACTTCTCTTTCGGAAGTCGGTGGCCATAATGTCAATGAAAAGTTCGAAAGAAAAGGTATTTTATAGTTTTTTTAATTTTTTTGTGTTTGGTTTTGAAGTCGCTTCCCTTTTTTTTTCAAAAAGTTTTTTATTTGTTGGTTATAAATTATCAAATGAGTTCTCCTGCTCTAGGTGGAGCGAAAGGGACTATCAGACTCATCATCATCATCATCATATCAGCCGTAAGGCGTCCACTATTGAACATAGGTGCCATAGACTTGCAATAGGACCGGTTAGAAGCGACTTGCTTCCAGCGTGATGCTGCGGTCTTCATTATATCGTCTGTCCACCTGCTATCGGTTCGAAATCGAGATCCTTACGGCCGCATCAGAAACCAATTTTGCGTGTTATTATGGCCTGCCCACTGCCATTTAAATTTGCTATGTGCAAATGGTGGGCTATGTGGGCCAACTTTAGTTACGAATCTAATGAAGTCTACGAATCTCCTCTCTTACTGACTAGAAATCCACCGTGGTCTCGCGACCCATCTTTTAAGGTTTTTACTGTATGATATTTGCTTGTTTAAGTTCTCTTATTTTAGAATATTGATGTCAACCACTTTTAAATATTTCGTGATTCTACAAAGACTTTCAAGAAGTTAGACAAAATACCTATTTTTGGTAGCTTATATCAGTTCCAGCTCATATATTTTAGGATTCCGTACCCGAAAGAGACCCTAATTTTTACCATGTCTCTGTTGTCTGTTTGTCAGCCGGCTGTATCTCATGATCCGTAATAAGTAGACAGTTGTTTTCACAGAACGTGTATTTCTGTTGCCGCTATAACAACAAATAATAAAAATAAATGGTACAGAACCTTTCTGGAGCGAGTCCGACTTGCACTTTGTTTGTTTTTTGTCGTTTCCATTAACGTAAATGTTACTTGATTTATTTTAAGCCCTCCCTCTGTATTACACAAAGTCAAGTCGATTATTGACGTTATTATTTATTAAAACGTCAATTGACATAGTTACTTTGACACAGTTCTTGTTTTAACATCGTAAGGCAACCGGCATGTCCTAGAACCAAAAATTCGAAGACATAATGTGCCATCCACTGTTGGACTAGTGGTTAGTGACCCTGACTGCTATACCGTTTCGTCGGTTCGTCGGTTCGATCGTGGGTTCGATTCCCACCCAGGACAAATGTTTGTGTGATGAGCACGATCATTTGTTCTGTGTCTGGGTGTAATTTATCTATAATATGTATGTATTTAGAGATATATATGTATGTTTATCAGTTGTCTAGTACCCATAACACAAGCTCTGCTTAGCTTGGGTCTAGATGGCGTTGTGTGATAGTTGGGAATATTATTTATTTATTATTTATTTATTTATATAGGTATAATTATTTGTTCCGTGCGGCGATTGAACTCGCGACACGTTGCAGTCGATCGCTTAGCCACTGCGCCAACCGATATTTGTGAATGCAATAGGATAAATTCCTATTGTGTGTGATTGTTTAAAAAAAGGAAAAACAAACATATAAACTCACTTTAATAATATTGTAGTTAACATTCCCTCTCCCAATTGAATAAAATGATGTACAATTATTTTAAACCACAGTTTTAATATGTACAGATGGCAGCAGGTCAACTTACCGCAATCTGTCAATTTTACCAAGCGAATATTAACCTTCCACTATTGTGATTAGGTTCAAAATTAAGATATTTGACGGTTTGAGGTAGGTTGATGTGCTGGCGTCGGTACCCAAATCATTACAGTCATCCAATATCGAAATTCAGTATTTTCACAATCTTCATCTCATTCAATAAGATGAATAGGCAATATGGAAACCAATTACTTACGTCACTTACGTTAAGTACGAATCGTAAATTACCTTTTATCTTCTTGAGTCTAAATTGTAATATTCTAATTGATTACATCTTGTTATGAAGAATTGAAAGCGGGTTTGGAGATATTTTTTTATTTTTCTTGGTTTGTTTTTTTGTTTTCTTAGTTTAACCTTTCTATTTAGTTAAAATGTAGGTACATAATGAAAATTGTTAAGTTTTCTACCTCTATATAGCATTGCAAAAAATTTAATACATAAATACAAGATAATAATAATAATAATAATAATAATACATTTATTCAAAAACATATGGTACAAGGTTATACAGTTTTCATAGCTAAGTACATTAAATTCACAAATAAATTTGTGCCTGAACTAGGTAATCCTGTGTTTCAGGCGATTTAAGGTAACATTAATTTAATTAAAAATAATCACATAATTATATAAAATCATACTAATTTAATGTTTATCAAAGGTGTAAAAAATATAATTTTAATACTATCTTAACTTAGTTTAAAAAACACACTATAACAATATTACAAGTAATCTTTACTTTAGCACAAGTAATAACTTCTCTGTATCTTCATAGGACATTGTTTGTAAAGTTTCCCTAAGGATTTTTTTGCAATTACTATAATTTAAGGAGTAGATGTTGCCATTTTCATTAAGTCTGTTATAGAGCAGTGGTCCAAGGAACAAATAAAATTTGGCTGTAAAAGCATGTTTTGTACTTATTTGGGGGCAAACTATATCTTTCCGTCTTTTATTAGTCAATTCAGTGCAATAAGGAAGAGCTGCGTGTTGTTTTAGTACAGTGCTCATTATAAATAACTGTCGAACTGTTAGTACTTCACAAGATTTATACAGGAGGTTAGTAGGAAACAGGAAAGGCCGACAAGTAGCCACCTTTAGAATAGCCCTTTGAGCTCTTTCAATGGTCAATAACAAGGTTTTACTTGCCCCACCCCATGAAGTAATACAATAAGTCAAAATTGACTGACAAAGAGCAAAATATACTTGCCTAATTATTTTTGAATCTGAGATAAATCGTAGCTTTTTGAATACAAATATGAGCTTACGAATTCTATTATTTATAACTTCCAAATGGTGTTTGAAGGAAAGGGTTTCATCTATTATTATGCCTAAATATTTTGTTCGATCAGTTTTATTAATATTGGGACACTTACACTGGCTATCTAAAGGGATGGTGCAAAAATGGGCGTGTAACACTGAGGGTATATTTGATGTTTGCTTACGCATCGAAAACTTAATAAAATTTGTCTTCTCCGCATTTAGAGTTAGCAGATTATTTTGAAGCCATTTATTGACCATATTGAATCCGTGTTGCGCAAGCCGGTAGACCTCTTTTTCTGAGTCAGCCGAAAAAAGTAGAGCAGTGTCATCAGCGTAAGTAATAATAGTGCCATGTTCTAGCTTTAGGTTACAAAGGTCATTTATGTAAATCAAAAACAGAGTGGGCCCTAAGATATTATATATAAGAAGATAAAATATATTATAAGAAGATATGAGATTAAACATATAAGGCCTTATAAATGAGTTAGTTGCCTACTACTTAATTATATTTTTTTGTAACTTTTTTTGTCATATTCATAATCACCTGCTCATATCATCATTTTTGCTTAAAAAAATTACAACGCGTATTATTTTTGATGCTGATGTTATTAAAAAAAAAAGGTTGCACTCCAGGAGTGCCGGTAGAAGTGAAAACTTTTTTGTTACTATGTTTTATTTTTAATTTGAATGACGTCTTACTCATTTTCGATCAGGGTCACGTGACCCTGACGGTCACGTGACCCTGACGGTCACGTGACCCTGACGCGAGTTTTAAATTTTTTACCCATTACAGAAAAAGTGTACAACGCCGCTAAAGAAGTTTTCACTTCAAAAAGTTGCTTTACAAGTGAGTTAACATCCTCTAATCTAGATGTATATTTTTTATCAGAATTTTAATCAGTTACAAAAACTATAGTAACAGGTACTTACGTATGCTAATTCGCAATATCTTTAAAATTGATTATTTTAATTTATTACAACTATGAAAAATAGGCTAAGAAAAAACTAAACAATGCATTCATCCAACATTTTTTGAAGTGAAAACTTCTTTAGCGGCGTTGTACACTTTTTCTGTAATGGGTAAAAAATTTAAAACTCGCGTCAGGGTCACGTGACCCTGATCGAAAATGAGTAAGACGTCATTCAAATTAGTTAATTTCATATCTGTACTACTCCAGTTTTAAAATAAAACATAGTAACAAAAAAGTTTTCACTTCTACCGGCACTCCTGGAGTGCAACCTTTTTTTTTCTCAGGCAAGTCTCATAAGCCTCATTTAGACGATGCAAGAACTCGCACGCGAGTTGCATTACATTGCGGACTTTAAAGGTACAACGAATTCAGTTGATCAAACAAATACCACAATGTAGTGAAACTTGCATGCGAGTTCTTGCTCTGTCTGAATGAGGCTATAAAGTCCATAAAAATTTATAAACCCATGATATTATATGAATCCAAAATTTTCCTTAAAAGTATGTAGAGATATATCAAATCATGTTTAAAGTGTGGTCTAATGATCTTATTCTTCTGTATAAAATTAGTTTGTAACTACAGGCGCTCTTTTATTTTCCATATCACACATCGTAATACTTCAAGTACACTGTACGGTAAAATATGGTTTTATGCTAAGGCCCTCAGTTAGGAGTACTGCGCAAGTGCGCACTAAGCGTAGTGCATAAGCTTTACGAAAACAAAAAAAAATAGGTTGGTAAGAGTAGAGGGCCAAAGCCTGCCGGGGTTGTGAGACTAATTACCGTAACCCCGGAACGTAAAGGACACCGTGGATTTTAGTCAGTACAAGTCTGACAGTCCCTCCTGCCCTGCCCTGGGAGGAGGGAGGACTCATTTGATGATTTTACCACGATAAAAAAAAGGAGTAAGACTGGTAAGACTGTAAGACTTATAATATTTACTTACGACTACTGATCACGCCGTGCATGACATATATGAAACACAAAAAAATCTATAATTAGCTTCTACTTTCTGATTCTCACTACACATCATCAAAATGACTAAACACAATATTACACCTCACTATAGCTCAAATACTCTAAGTACCACCCCTAAATGTGTCAGTCACCACTCACCAGCTCGCCCCAATTAGGTTTTCTTCAAGTTTTAAAAGTGAACTGTCTGGTTGTCTGAAGGTCGTCGCCTGAAAATCGATACAGGCCGCTGAGTCTTCGTACTTGTGTATGTGAATAAATAATTTAGTTCTATCAATGGTTTGTTGGAATACGATTGATATGGTTAATATGGGTCGTTGTTTTGGTGTTGGTCGGTTTTTGAATTTGAAAGTTTTTTTTAATTCGATTTCCGCGGTTTTTTTTAATTATGATGAGTTCGTCGCGGGACTAAGGTGCGGGCCACATAGAAAAGACATGAGACGCAGACGGGGCGGAGACATGTCTCTTTAGCGTCTCTTTCATACAAAATGTATAGAAGCGTGGCGACGTTAAATACACAGAAGAGACGGGGCGCGCGCGACTCTCATACATTTTTACACGTCCGCGACGCGTCCTCATCTTACGTCTTTTCTGTGTGGCCCGCGCCTAACGAATACTGTGACCCCGGAACGTAAAGGGCTATCGAAGGACACCATGGATTTTAGTCAGTACAAGTCTGACAGTCCCTCGTGGTGCCTTGATGGTAGTGCCGTGGTGCCTTGGAGGACACATTTGATGATTTTAAAACGCTAAAACAAAATGTAGAATTAGTTTGCTCTTGATTCTAGTCTATGTGACAAAGTCTATGATAGAGTGAGCTTACCTATAAATTAAATTGTATAATAATTTTAATTGTATTTAATAAATTTTAATTGTAAAATAAATTAATAAGTTTGGTTAATTAACTAATATAGTTATTTAATTTAGTAAATTTTAATTGTATTTTTAAATTTTAATTGTATTTTTGAATTTTAATTGTATTTTGTATTAATGATTTTAATTGTAATAGTAATTGATTATTAAATTTATATGGTTCATATTGTCTCACTAACACTAGCTGCTTAAGAAAAATTGTTACTAATCATTTATGGGCTTAGAGCCTGAAATAAAGATTTATTATTATTATTATTATTATAAGAAGCCTGTTCACTCCAACTTTGAAGACAATGTTTAATTACAGGTGATTAACCAGATTTATGAAAAGCTTCTCTTATTGACCGCTGATTTATTTCTAATCCAATCCAAACAGTACCTCATTAGTTCGATTAGGCACGGCGAGTAATGGTTGACTCGCCGTCCGTCATGGACCATACCCGGGTCGACGGCTTAGTGTTCCATGGGCGCCTCAGAGCTTTCAGTAGCACCACCCCTTAGAGGGCAAAATTAAACCGGGAACGCGGTACTGTCTTATCAGGTAACCGCAGCCCCAGAACGTAAAGGACTATTGAAGGACACCGTGGATCATCAATACAGATCAGTACAGGTCTGACAGTCCCTCCCATTCCACCCTGGGTGGGAGGACTCATTTGATGATTTTACCACGGAAAAAGAAAACCTCATTAGTCCACATTTATAATGCAATTCACACAAACAACAAAGCTTCGTGTTGGCCGCCATTACAGTGAGCTATGTTGAAAGAATGTGGCATTTAACGTGGACGCAAGGCCTGAGCTTTGAACTTGATATGAATCAAGGTAGTATAACGATTTTACTGAGAAGGGATCAGGAGATATCTTGCGGTTTTGCGGTTGTGGAGACTTCAAGTGACCCTGATTAAGACAATGAATAACTGCCGATTATAAGTGTGTCATATTTTGCATGGGTGCCATGAAATAGTTTTCAGGTTGCTTCAAAAGTTTTCTTAAAACAACAGCTCAGGAAATAAAGGAATCATCATCTGCCTAGCCTTTTCCCAACTATATTAGAGTCGGCTTCCAGTCGAACCAGTTGCAGCTGGTTATCAGTAATTTACATGGACCGGCTGCCTATCCGACCTCCACAACCCAGTAACTGGGTAATACGATACCCCATGGTAAGACTGGTTGTCAGACTTTAGAGCTTCTGACTAACAGTAAAGACTGTCAAAGATCTACAAATGACAGCTAGCCGGGACTAACGGCTTTACGTGGAGGAAACTCGCTATGACAGAATATGGTCACCCATCCACAGACCAACTTCGGCAAGCGTGGCTTAACCCGGATGATCAGCCTGTGCGGCTGTAAATATTTTGGCAATGTTATTACATTTCATTTTATTACATTTTGTTTAGCACAGACTAAGACACAACAAAATAAAAATGAAAAGAAATTAAGTAATAAAAAATCTGTAAACTGAAAAAAAGGCACTGTAGTGTTGTTTGAGTTTTGGCTTTGGCAAATAATAAACTGAGCGCGTAACTGTCTTAAAAAGGGCACCGCAGTCCTGAAACGCAAAAGGTATATGAAGTAACAGCGGAGTTTTTAATTATAAAGAGTCTGAGAGTCTCTTCGTTCCAGTCAAAGCTAAAGGACTTTAAAAAATAAATATTGGATTCACCTTCAAAATAAGATTTCTCTAAAAGATTAAATTCACAGTAAGGCGTTTAAGGACCCATTTGATGAATTTTAAACCTCCGAAAATAAAAATTATTTGGACTTCAACAGGATGTTGAAGACTACTGATAATATTATAAACGTGAAAGTTTGTTTGTTGATCTTTCACGCAAAAACTACTGAAAGGATTTAGATAAAATTTGGTTAGTAAATAAATAAATACACTCATAGTTCATAACCTGGATTAACACATAGGATAGTTTTTATCCAAATTTTAGGTTCCCGTGGGATAATTTTCAAGTTGTAGCGGGCGGATCCGCTAGCAACAGCTAGTGCATCATGAATAATCTGAATTCACGCATCGTTGGCTCCAGATCTTCTTCAATCAATCAATCTCAATCAATCTCATGGAACACCATATTTACAAATTCAAAAAATTACCCAATAGACATTAGGCACTCCCCAAAATCCGTCGTAGTACAAATCCATTCCACTACCGTTTCCCACACTAAAGGCCCACATTCACGAGCGACGCATTATTTCAGAACAACAGCGATATTGCCGAAAGGTATCAATTATGTGGCGGCGCCATTGTTGGCAGGAAGCGGGCGCGACCGTTATGTTCGCGACAACACGCCTTTATTTTGTGGTGTAAGTGATAAGATGTAGCGGGTTTGTGGTTTTGTTATTAGGAATCTAGCTTTTTCCCGCGGCTTTGCTATCACAAAATTTCATGAAAAATCTATACTAATATTAATAACTGAAAAGTTTGTGTGTTTGAATGTGCTAATCTCAGAAACTACTAGTCCAAACTGAAAAGTAGTTTTTGAGTTGGATAGTCAATTTATCGAGGAAGGCTATAGGTTAGAAAGAAAGAAAGAAAGAAAGAAATATCATTTATTTGGCACAGTCAGGGCACACACAATAACATACAAAAAAAAAAAGAGAAAGAACTTAAATCTATTTGTACATTATTGTTTGCCCCACGGCTGCCCCAAATAGGCCCTGTTCAGCAAAAATGCCAGACAACTAGTGCCTGACGCTGATTTTCAACAGGACCTGGTTGAGAGGTGGGCACGGCGAACCAGTTACGTGTCGTGTGTATACATAGATAAGTAATATGTATATATATATGTAAGTTATAGGAACATGTATGTAGGTTATACATATAACATCACGCTAAGACCAATAGGAGGCGAGCTGAGCAGTGGGAGTGAAAACGCGAGAAGCAGCTATTTGCCTATAACCGTCTTCAGGCCCCATTTAATTCAAAACAAAAATTAATAAAAATCGGTTTAACAGTTTAGGCATGCAAGCGTTTCAACACGATTTTAAGATGAATTAGGATCTCTTAAAAGCGGTGTAGGAAACCATCAAGTCTTGTAGCAATAAATGTAAGATTTATGAATGTCACAAACCGCTGAACTAATGAACCACTTTTCATCTAAAAAAAAAATGTCTCAGATAAAAAAACTACCTACAGAAAATTTTCTTCAAATAAAACATTATCGGTAAACCTTTTTCATTAAGTACAAAGTTTTTTTTTTCATAAAAAAATGTCTACAAATTGATGCAAAAATTTGTGGACAAAAGCTGTTTGACATAAAATAACAGCTTTGTCAACAATTTCCGTTAATAAAAACAATGTTATAATTAGTTTACTACCAAAAGGTCCCCATAAACTGCACGCTTTACCGCCGACCCTTATAAAGGGGTGAGCACAACACCATATGATCTGACTCCTCGAGCGTTACTCTGTACGACACCAATTTAAGACAAGTCACACGTTTTATGATTTAGGGGGATTATCCATGATGCGATGCGATTACAATTCCAGCTACAAATGAAAATCAATCTTACCACTATACGAAATATGACATAAAACACGTTGTTATCTACGGGTGGATGAAAAACAAAACACGATCGCCACGACGACGTCAATGACTATTGACGTCGTCGTGGCGATCGTGTTTTGTTTTTCAATTGAAATTCGATTGACTAATCGAATTTCATCATTATTGCGTAGTAGCAAGGTCGATTTTCATTTTTAGTTAGTAGAAATTGTATATCGCACAAATCGCGTCATGGGTATATCCCTTATTCGTTTAACCTATTGCTGTGCTTTCGTACTGGCATAACAGTCACACATGAAATAAAATTATATTATTATTGATGCAAAAAGGTTTTATAAAAGGATGGTATTTAAAAGTACTTCAATTTATTCCCATTTCATTTACCTAATTTTGCCTGTGTTCCACCATATATACTGAATGTGCACCAAAATAATTATGTTCATTAAAATATGACATAACGAGGTGTAATAAAAAAAAATCTACCTAAGCAGGGTCGACGAAGCCCCGCTACGCGGGGCTTCTATTTCTGTGTACAAGGTTTAAAGGAACCTTACCAAACCGAACTTCGGGGTGTCCCTGAAATCTTGTTAAAGCGAGTTTTAGATTTGGTGTACAAAAATAATTTTTGGTATACAAAAAGAATTACTGATGCGCATTTAAATTTTAGCCTTTATAAAATACTTTTGACACGTTTTTTTACAAACTGCATGAAGCCAGTGTTTCGTACCTGACTACTCTGAGGCTGAGGTTAGACAGCGATTTGCGATTCGATTGGAAGAGCGAAACAGGTTACACGTGGTATCGTTGATGTGCGGTTTAGCCATATACCTACGTGAGCATTAATTTATTTGTTTTAATCTCGCATGTGTCGCAGATCGTGTAGCGGCCTAGTTTAGTCTCAGCCTGAGAAGCAATAAGCGAAACAAACTAAGAGGTCACTGTCTTATAAGGTACAGATATTTTTTGGTGTAACTTGCTGATAACTCCATTTTTCTCTCGCTATTTCTACTTTTAGTAGAAATCTGTAATTTTCAACATGTTTCCGTCAGATGAGTCACGCTGCGCAAAATGCGCAAACGTTGACGTTGTTAATTAAATATTTTTCTTTGTTAGATGCAAAGGTTTTTCTGCAGCAAGACAACTATTTAATTTTCTTTACCAGTAGTAACCAACCCTAAGAAATTATTTATAAAAAATGCCGTGCATTGAACGTAAGTATTGTCTAGTGTCTCAATTTTATTGTATATTCTAAGTCAGTTCGAGGGTCTTTTTAAGAATACTGTGGATATTTAATTAAATATTTTAGACTTTAAAAAAAAAGTTAGATAGATGTTGGGTTTGTTGTTTATGTGAACAGTATAACAAATTATTTTAAATACTTTTTATGATAAAAAAAGTGTTATACCTAATTATTAAAACTTTCCAAGTTTATAGAGGACCCACTGAAAAATATCTTAGAAATACAAATACAAAGAAACAAAATAAAATATCCTCGTTAACTTGTAATTATAATTCTCTTAATATCAAATGGGGCCACGCCAGTCCTCACCCCATCTTCTGGGCGAAAAGGTCAAAGACCCACGGTACCCCAATCAAATATTTATCCAATACTTTCCTCAAACTCCTTCCGGTATTACGTATTATATAATCACGCATCGAATCGTAATAATATACGTGAATAATCGATTTTCCACGGTTATATAACTTTATTGTATGTAAACGGTATAGTTAACTCGTATACATTATAATTGGTATATCTACCATATGCCTAATATTATGTTTTTTTATTGATTTAATTTTACCTGGCAATTAATTCAGTCATAACAGTATTGTTTTGTAATTTTCATGACGATGAAGAAATTAATTTATTTTCTTCGTAACGGTTGTAAAATAAAGTATCTACTCACAAGTTAATGGTGTAATACCTGTAATAAATTTATTGGCTATCACGATTAAATGCGTTTATACTAAACATCAACAATTTAATAAGGATATTAAGTTGTTACGTCTGCTTTCATTAAAATAATAATATAATAAAGAAAGTAAACACCCAAGTAACACAAACAGCATTTTAACAAACGAATATTAAACTTATGTAGAGCTTAAGCTCCGTATAGACTCGTATATAAGTTCACCGAGCGTCTTGACGCTTTATATTGGCATTTTAAAATTATTATAATGCATTACTCTGTATAATGGTTGTATAATGGCATATCAGAATCCTGTTATAAAACCTGAAGACGTTTTAATGCAGCAAGCTACAACAGAGCTGTACAGCTTTCAGCTGTTGTTAGTGCTTTTAGATGTACAATAGCATTTTAAGAATTAAATTAATGCCTAATGCTGTTTAATAGCATTAACATGAACCATTATAATGCCGGTCAAATCTGCTATACAGCTTTTGGCTGTTTTTAGTGCCTTAGGGTCTACAATGGCATTTCGTGAAGTAAATAAAGGCTTTATGCTTTTTTATAGCATCAACGTGAACCAATATAATGCTACTTGAATCAATTATACAGCTTTTGGGTATTTAAAGTGCCTTAGGTTCTATAGTGGCATTTTTAAATGCTAAGTAAAAGCCTAGGGCCAATGAAAGGTGTCAACCTGAACCAATGTAATGCCTGCATTTTTAAAGATCAACTGAGTTCTATTGTATGGCTGGCAGCTCTCACGTGAGTTATTGTAACGCATAAAGCTGTATAAACATTCACATTACGGCTGCTATAGACCGACACCATTTTGGAAATATTTTCTAACCTAAAAATATTATCATTCGGACCTATTTAAAAAAGAAATAACCCTTTATAGTAGTAATACAACTTAATTTAATACTGCCCAAACTATACTATTATGTTAATTATTCAAAATTTGTTCTATATTAGAAATACATTATTGTTTTGGTTATTTCACACATATCTTTAAATATTTTTTTTTATCTAAATCACAAAATATCGAAGGCGCGTGAAAAATATCCATAAAACTTATATAGATATTAACAGTAAACCACACTGCGCAGTAATATTTGAAGGCAGAAAGTAACTTCAGTCTAAAACTTATATGAATTTTGATTTAATGTTAACAAATATGGTGTCATCAGTTACTCTAGGTTGTCCATGTTCGTCCATAATAAAAATCATACTTTAACTTCTCTTTTATGCTCCTCTAATGCATTTGTAATGCTATTAACATCTTCACTATCAAAAATAATGATAGTATAATGCTTTTACAATGCGATTGGCATAATAATGCTTCTATAATGCAATTGGCAACTCTTTGACCACAATAATGCTAATATAATGCGCTTATAATGCAATTAAACAACTAAGTGAACCCATTTAGGATCTAAAGCCGTATAATTTGTGCCCAAATAAGAGTTATATCAGCCGTATAAACGTTTGTAGGGCTAATATAGGGCTACCTTCAAAATTCTTAAACGCTACAGAAATGCTGTAAGACTGCCGTTATAATGCTTTGATGTGTTACTTGGGCAGTTTATTTGTATGTAGGGGGTAATCTTCGAAACTAATGAAATTTTTTTATTCCTTCATTTATTTCGTTTCTATACATATATTAGATTTCTGATGCCATCATACTAGTTTGCTTTAAGCCTAATGTGAAGCAACACTAGTACAGTCTATTAATAAAGATTTCTTACAGTAGAACTATTGAGAATCCCACTAAATAAATGTTATTATATTATATGCCTGTGTACCAAAAATCCAAATTCGTTCAGTAGTTTTTGTGTGTAAGTTTCATAAACATCCATCCATCCGTTCTGACAAACTTTCACATTTTTAATATCAGTTAAAAGTTAGATACCAAATAAAAAACAAACCACCTCCAAATTGCTCCCTCTTGTGACTTAAACCACACCCCAATGACCCGATACTAGCATGTAACTATTACACTATAATGTCCCTTTAATATCGTTGCAAGGGTTATACCAATGCCTATTGGAGGTTGTTCGGGGATGTAGTCTACCACCCCCCTTTTACGGGATGTAGTCATCCAAACAACCCCCTATTATGGGATGTAGAGGATAATCCAGGGGGTTTTTGGCAATTGTTGCGTGTTAATACGATTGGTGGGTTTATAACAGGAATGTACAGATTTTATAGGGTGTTAGTGGAATTGCAATTTGTCAGTGGTTTTATGAGGATCGTCTATCGAGCGCTCGTCCATACTAAAAGAGAAAACGTTTTCCTACACTTAAATGTTATCCTATCTCAATGATTTTTTAGAATGCTTCTGACACAGTAAAAAACTAGGTTTATAGGTTTTCTTTTTTTCAAAAGTCACTCTTAGGCGCCTTTAACTTTCAAACTATCATAAATTTTGAAAAAAAGAAAACCTATAATCCTAGTGCTTTTACTATGTAAGAAGCATTCTAAAAAATCATTGAGATAGGATAACATTTAGGGGTAGGAAAACGTTTTCTCTTTTAGTATGGACGAGCGCTCGGTAGACGATCCTCTTAAGCGGTTTAGGTTATGGGAGTCTGCAGGAGAGCATAAAATGTTCTAGTTGTAGTTATTTGGTTTTCTTTAAACCCATTTGATGCGTTGGAAGAGCTTTTCTTTTCTTCTTCTTGAGTCTTCCGGCTGATGATGATGATAATGGTGATGATGTGTTGCTTAACTTACTACTTCTTTTAAGTTAAAGTTAAATTGTATCTGTTTATTGAAATTTCAAAGACAAAAGCTTTGATTTAATAGTTTTATTCGGGTTTCATAATATCAAATCATAAACTTAATTTCGAAAAATCATTCATATGGGTTTAGTAGTGAGCCCCTAAAAACTACGTCTTGTTTTTGATTGAATGTGTCGCAATACGCCTGTTTTTGAAAGAGACAAGCAATCAGCTCCAAACTCTACAACTTATAATAATCATAATATCCACTTTATTTCAGGCTACTTGGGCCCATAGATATATATCATCTACATAATCTTAGAAATAACAAGGTTTTTTTTTAACGTGGTAAAATCATCAAATGAGTCCTCCCACCCCGGGCAGGGCGGGAGGGACTGTCAGACTCGTACTGACTAAAATCCACGGTGTCCTTCAATAGCCCTTTATGTTCCGGGGTCACGGTGATGGAATAAGTCCCGCGACCAGAAATAACAAGGTGTAAACCAATGGGGAAGGCAAGTGTCAAAGTTACAAGTGACAGTTTGGTCCCAAAAGAACTGTCAAATCAAAGGAATTTTCTGAAAAAAAAACGATTTATTGATGTAAAATGACTAGATGTTGTGTATTATGCTGTAAAAAAGATTATACCATAATTAAACAATCGAATACACTTTTCAAAATAATATCTACTTTTCTATTGGAGGTTAAGTACCAGTATTGCATCGCTCTATAAATCATGAAATGGTTCGTCTGGCGGTAGAATTATCACCTGGAACGAGTTTTGTGATAGTTGTGGTGTTAAGAAATTAAACATATTGTGATATTTCTCGAATCTAAATAGAAAAAAGGGGTAAAATTACTGACATAAAACATTATGATATTTTATCAAAATAGAAAGTCAGAAGCAGCATTATATTCTTGTTATAGAAGAGGACAAGTAAAACATACCTAAACTCAAAAATTGAAACCTCAACTACAAGTAATTGTGGATTTATTACGGTAAAATCAAATGTATTACCACTCAATTAAATCACTTTTTTTTCTCTTGTAGATGCACCGCGGCGTCTTAATTCTTCTTTAAGTATATGCACTTGCATTGACGAATAATTTTCCATATTTGTTTTGTATATAAACTCAATTTTTATAACAATAAATCTTGTTTGTTTTTTGTACAAGGTAGACAGTAATCTGACGTAGGGACCAACTATTGCAGCGCCATCTACGATTAGCTTTGAGTTGCCATCCCCATTGAACTTCCGTGGTACCCCACGAGGGCTACGAATTTGAAAAGCTCTTAAAACCTTTAACTCTTTACTACAGCTTGACATAAAAATGTAGAAAACCGGAAGTCGCCACTGTCTTCGCGCTACCAGAACTTTGAATGATTTTATTTTATTTTTTTTCACTTATTACGTTACTTTTATGGCACAATAATAAATCTAACAAACTTGCGGTTTTTTTGTTTTCATCAAATATCAAAGATTTTAAAACGCTGTCAGAAATAAAAATTTTAGTTCCGTTTCAATCCGTTCTGGCCAAGCTGTACTTAGGTACTACGAACTTGAATAGGCAACTACTAACAATAAAGTTAGTCTCGGATAAGATTCTAATGTCACTAGATTATAAGGCTCCCTTCATACAGACGCGACATATCGCTTTGCGACAGAAAATGTCACGAGCTATAAGTGTACAAAGAAATGGCTATAAGAGAAAAAAAAACGGCTCGGTTGGTGCAGTGGCTAAGCAATTGCATTACTGAGCTGCGGCTTGATTTCCGCAAGAAGCAAGCATTTGTAGGATCTACAAGTAATTGTTTCGGTTCCGAGAAACGCCCAGAGCGTTTGTTTATATGAGTTTGAATGATCTTAAACGCGTCCAAGATAAAGAAGACATTCAATTTAAAAATAAAGATAGATGGACTGTGTGACAGATGATATAAATAGAAAGGGGAGAATAGCAAATGAGATTATGAGTCCCTAAGAGAAAAGTATGGAAAAGAAACGATGCTGTATTGACCAAAAATCTATTGGGATGAAAATAGAAGATATTGATGATGATGTCGAATAGGTAATTATGAGACATTGAATGTAGAATCTTACGTGTACATAATAATATACAGCAGTCAATGGTAGTTAGTTATACCAAATAGAAAGATCTTAGCTAACAGGCACGTAGTGTTAATTTTGAATCGTGTCAGTGCCAACTTAATTTCATGTAAAATTAAGGCAAAGTAAAGGATCACTTTACGCAATGTAACGCTAATGAATGTCACCTTAATTAATTTTGCTAATGGACCTTTTAAGTTCATAGTATAGTATTTGCTACACTGTCTCGATGGACTAGTAGCCAAAAGTGCGACTGCCGAGCACGAAGTCGGCATTCGATTCCTAGTTCGGGCAGTGTTACTGGGTTTTTCTAACCGAAATTTCTTTATTGCAGCCACAGATTAGGATTTTGTGCCTGGTTGATGGCAATGGGCACTGCTTTATTACATGAGACTCAAGCATAACTGGCGAAAAATGGGCGTACAGGCATACCCCTGTGTAATGACGTAGGTAATGTTATGTTATAGTATAAGCGAGTGAAATCCCAAAATCGCGTCCCGTCTGTGTGGAGCGAGTCTTGTAGAAAGATCCTCTAAAGTTTTAGAGCGTCACTAAAAGCGTTTAAATTCGCTAATAGTTTTCAAGATTCACACTAAATGGGCCAGTCGTTTACCTAAGCGAGCGCTTTCAATATATTTCAAAGAGAATTCAGGCTTTTGTAGGTCACGAGGGGAATCAATTTAGCTGTTTTAGTTAGGTAGGGTGTCTTTAGAGTAGATTTACGGCTTTACGTTCAATTAGACTTTTTAAGCCGTAATTATTCAGTTTATTATAAGATACTAACTTTTGGTAAAATATTCTCCCAAAAGTTATTAAAGTTATCATTTAGTAAAGATGTTTATTTTGAAATAGTTTTTATTTGTCACTTGATGATGATACCACAGTCTAATGATACCTTACAGGGTCGCCTAACTGTCTTAAAAGGGTACTACAACCCTGAAACGCAAAAACACTGAAAAACTCGTATTTTTTACATTAGAAGATTTACAAAATCGATTTTTTAATAAAAAAAAAACAAAAACTCTGAAAATGTGTTAGATTACTGTTTGAAAACATTAGAAAAAATTAATATCCGCACTACATAAAAATACCCTGTAGAAGTAAACGATCGAGTTTTTATTTTTAGTTTGAATGTTAAAAGACTTAACTACCCATCTTGTACTGGGAAAGCAATCAACACATGAATACTGTACCAGTACGCATCAATTTACTATAGAATACAACTAATGGTCGTTAGCAGCCCGATGACATCAATTACATCGTACACACATCTATACGAACAGTCGGACACATGTTGATGAAATAAGGGGGGTAGAGGGGGTGATAGTCAGCTATTATTACGGCTTCGGCTCTGGTTACGATGAGGCCTACCAAGTGCGACCCTTAGCTAACTAGAACAAAACTGCTGCGAGTTTTTTGGAATGACACGTTTTTCATTTACTTATCTAAATGAAGTTATGGTTTTAAAATGTTAAAATGAGTCTGTTAAATCTGACATTTACATTCTCTGTAGACGCAACGTAATGGAACCCTTTTGCAGAATTAAAATAGACTAAGGTGTCTGCAGCTCGTCCCCATAATAAAATGCCTTATGACAACGGCATCACATCGGACATTTCAACGCTTAAAAATATTTGTATATCATCATAATTCTTTAGAAATAGGTACAAAAGTTTACTAATTATGCTTCTAAATACGAGTATCAAATCAATAGTCGTTCGATATCCACAAACTAACCGCTCTATCTTTGTCCACAGAGAATGGTCTCCTCTCGTATGAGAACCCCAACTACCACATGGACCCATCCCGCATGGAGTCAGCCATCTACAGCGATCTGTACGACATGCACGACGAGAAGAACACGCCAGACGAGTACGACAGCTACCTGGATAACAGGAGGTGAGTCATGACAGAGAATATTCTTCTCACTTGACAGATGTGTTGAATATTTGCCCAGCATAGGGGTAGAAAATGAAGTGCGTAAACCCCAATTTAATTGGTAGGGAAAGGGTGAATCTCTTGAAATCTAAATCGAAATGCAAAGCACGTAAAGATCTGCAGACTATGTCCCCAATATCTCATCAATGAAACTTCGAAATCCATTAAGAATAAGCTCCGGAGACGGAAGCAGGAGTGCATCCATCCAGATTAGAGTGAACTCATCAAAGTAGTAATAACTCCATCAGAGCGAGGAGGGCACAATCAGACATTCCTCATTCCCAACCTAGCTCAACATTTGGCTACTTGGACAGATTGATGTTAGAAGTACCACTCATCTACTCATTTTTTTCCTAGTAATTTTTGTGAAAGCTTTTCTCTAAGAGCCTTATACTCATAATAACCAATTCTCTAAAAACCTTGTTCTCAAAACAGCCAATTATCAAAATGGTAAAATTTTCTACAATTATGAGTATAATTCTTAAAAATATGCTCCTAATTGTCTAGAATCCCAGAATATGCCTCTTTGAGAATCAGGCCTTTAGAGAATTGGCCTTTATACTTGTCTTTTTGTGACTCATTTGCCTTTCTGCGCCTAAACCATTATATTTATTGTGTTTACCATTAAAAAATGAATTAAATGCCAAGATTTTTTTTTAAATTATTTATGTATATGTGTTACGTTCACTGTTAAATGAATCTCATTCATTTGTTCAATAACTTAGGATTTCAATATTTTCTCCATGGTGGCACCGCCAGTGGCGGTGTCGTCAAACTTTCCCCGCTCATCAAACGACGTTTATGCACAACCATAGACCGTTAAAGTAGGTAAGTTGGCTTCAACTTCTTTCCAAAACAGAACCCCTATCATCCTTGCCAGTTGAAGTGGTCTTTCTGTCCCAATTCTCTTCAATGACGTGCGTTGCGTTACGTCACGTCGGGTGCATCGACCCGCGCTCTGCGCAGCCGCTGCATCGATCCGGTGCATTCGGCTGAGCAGTACCCTCGCTATGTAGTGTGTGACTGGTACTTTGATGTTGGTTGAAGGTTATATTTTTTAGTTGGGTATGTCACTGTTATGAATCTTGGTACCATTGATTATATGATATTTATTTTGCAAATTAGTTTTGAAAAACTGCACGCATTTTTTTTTAATAGATGTGGTCGGTTTTTCGTGCCTGACTCCACTGAGAAGAATCAGCCGAATCAAACTCAGAGGTCACTGTCTCTTATAAAGAACAGAGACATTTTGTATTGGTAAAATCTTACTAAAACCATGCAGGTGTCTGATATGATCTATAGACGAAAGGAAAGAAGGAACCACCCAGTTTGAGTGGACCTGTCCAGTCAGTGCAAGCATTTGTCGATTATCGTGTAGCCCTAATCATAACTCAAGGAGCTCAACTACACGATCAACAATACCAAAGGAAGGACATTTGCGTCAGGCTACATTAATTAGGTACTCAAACTGTCAGAATAGACTAGACTAGATAATTATACAATTAGAATGAAAAAAAAAACGTGATTGATAAGATAGAGTGCTCTTTGTTAGTACATTTCTCGAATAATGTTGAAGTCCTATTATGTAATGAATGCTAGAATCGATTACACGAAAGGCTAATAGGCAGATAATAATATTTTTTTGAACTAACTTATTCACCTTTGTGCTCATTCCAAGATTTTCTTCTTATTTATTTAAGAAATAAGTTCTTGTAAAAAAGTTCGAAATCGTCTGGTTTCCATTTTGGTTAAAAAGGGTCTATCAATAAAAATAAATCGTTACCTACAACAAAAATTAACAATCAATTTACCTAATTTTCTTTATTTACGCATATTCA
Organism: Agrotis clavis; assembly: GCA_954870645.1. Taxonomy (NCBI): domain Eukaryota; kingdom Metazoa; phylum Arthropoda; class Insecta; order Lepidoptera; family Noctuidae; genus Agrotis; species Agrotis clavis. Next base: position 2,185,989 of record OX940925.1, read on the forward strand.
CCTGATTCAGTCATTCAAAGCAATAAAACTCATTGGTATGACAACAAAACAAGCGAGCAATTACACTCTATAAATCAACTAGACAATTGTTCCAATTACTTTTTTTTAAATAAACTGTGTGTTTTCAAATCGCTTATTTAGTGGCCTCGTGATGCACACGCAACTTACGAACAGAGCAACATCCGCTCCCAATGTAGATAATAGAGCTGCAGTGTGGCGCAAAGCATAAGCTGACAGCGATTTACTTAAATACCTCAATTAACATTGTCAGTACTTAGAGCGATCAAGCGATAGCTAGGTAGACAACTACCCTAAAAATAAGTAGTCTTTTCCCAACTATCTTGGTGTCTAAAAAAAAAACGAGCAATTTTGTACTGTATTATGTGAAACAAAAGGGAAAACACTTATTATTTTTTGAACCGCATGTAGTTGAATATCAATATTTAACCTGGAGCGACTTACCTAACGGCCTATCTCATTATCACAAACAAAGCTACTGGTTAATACAATACCCCTTTATAAAACTGGTTGCCAGACTTCTGAGCTTCTGACAAACAATAACTGTCACAGTTTTACAAAAAACAGCAAGGATTTAGAAATGATAACGAAGACCAACAACTACACGTGCTTTCCGAGCAACGGAGAAAACTCGCTCTACACAGAACATACTCAGCAAGCACGGCCAGTGCGGCTTTAACTAAACCACGAGCTATTAGTGGACACCAATTTCAAAAGATATAATTGTTGACACATTGCACGCTAATTCTTGTCTGTCTAAAAGATCGCTCGTTCTATGGCCACACAACGCACGCGAGTACTGAAGCTACATCCGTTCTGGAAGATAATATAAACGCTGCACTGCGGCGCTGTTTCTACGAGTGTGCACTGAAAACTGAATGTCTTATGATTTCCGTAGAGTCGGCTCTATAGCTGAAAATTTTAGTCAGCAAGGTTAAAGTAGATGGACCCATCCACTTTAAGATCAATGATTTACTATAGGCTGAATTCAGGATAGAACAGTACAGGTGGGCCAACGGTTTTTTAGGCCACTCTATGTCCTAAAAACCGATCGCGTGTCAAATTGGATTCCTTTTAAAGAAACTGGCTGGAAAAGTTAAGACTTTAAAAATGATTGGAAGGATATAAGGGAGGCCTTTATCCATTCGAGAGACAGAAATACAGAAGCTAATTGATAAATGGAGAGGGAGAGAAAGAAGAGGTTACCGTGACCCTGTAACGTAAAGGGCTATTGAAGGATCACCATGGATTTTAGTCAGTACGATTCTGACATTCCCTATAGTGGCCCTGGGTGGGACTTATTTGATTATAAAAAAAAAACAGATATTGCTGATGAGAACTTTCCTGATACTACAATGATGAAAATGGTAAAAGGTATATCCGTGTTATTGACAAAAATACCCAACAACTCTCTGTCAGAAATTAAAATTAAAATTAGAGCCACAGCATAACTTAAACCAGCAATGTCGCGTGAAAATCGCGAGTTTACAAACTACGTACACGGGATTTTTACGACACATCGCCGACTACCCGTAATATCATATTAAAAAGTTTTAGCTCTGTTTTTGTTGCTGCTTTGCTACTACGAGTATTAATACTCCTGTCTGCAGCGGATAATTAAATTTTATTTTCGGGTTTGTTGACTTGAATATTCATATTTTTGTTCAACAAAAATCGTCGGACTGGCCATGTGGTCGAGGTGGTGTTTGCCCGCTGGGCCTCAGATTGTGCGGGCCCCATACGGGCCTGGCTTCCAGGGCCTGCCACAAGTCATAGGGTAGGTGGCATTGGGGGCCAATGCAGGCTTTATAGCAGCCAACGACGATATAATACTAGACTACGCATTGCACGATCTAACGAACAAAACTATTCTGCCAACTCGCTGAGGTACTACGTAAGCGAGGGGGACGGGGTACTGCGTTGTGATTGGCTAACTCAAGGTCTGTTCTGTCTCAACGTATGTTTACGGCTCACAGGATTGGTCGAAATGAGACGGATATAAGACTTTTTTGCCTAATGTGTTGGCAGACATCGGTCGCCTGTTATTAGGAGTCTAGTATTATATCGTCGTTGATAGCAGCTCTTCCGACAACCTATATGTAGACTGGATACTATAGTATAGTTCCCTACTACGAAAAAAAAAAAGAAAAATGGTGGAACCATTCCTTCATCTAGTATTGATTTCTGAATGGTGATAACTCGGGCTTTAGGGAGCCACCCTTTCTGGCCTATTCCGACCCTGTGAAAACCAATAATGCTATAACAATACCATTTTTTTTTGTAATTTAATTCTCTTATTAAATTCCCTGGAAAAACTACGATAAGTTCTTTCCATTCGCTACCATTTTCAATTTAAAACAGAAGAAAAACAAAGAAAAACAAACCGTCCTCCAAGTTATGGGAAGCGTCTACTTTATTGCGAGCACGTTCCAGCTTCAATATCAGAATGCACCCGTGAGGACGTGGCGCCACCTCGCGGAGGAAATTGCATTAATTCTGCTGAACAATATTCAACCTTATTGTCTTGTAATAAGAATGGGGTTCTGTTGTGCTTCTGTAAGTCTAATTAAAGGATTATTGCGCGTTGTGTAGCTTTTGGCGCGTGTCATTAAAATATTTCTTGGTTATGAGTTATGGTGCTTGGGAATGAGAGCGAATGATAATACTTATTTATAAAGGAAGATGACATACGTGCTTAATTGCAGACATAATAATCTGGTCTCTAAATGAGGACACCAAAGTGAATAAACGAATAATTCTAGAAAGTAAGAACTAACTAGAAAGAATAAACCAAAAATTGATTTGGGAGGAGTCAAGGGAGAACTTTCTTTGACTGTCTAAGCAGGATACCGCGGCCCTGAAACACAAAGGGTCATTCAAGAAACAGGTTGATTTTTAGTCACGCAAGTCTTACAGTCCGCTCCACCATGACTCATTTGATGATTATTACACCTAAAATTGTGAGTTAAATGTGTTTCGAAGCCGTAGTAAAATCTATATGAATCACGTAGGTAATTATTTTGTAAAAGACCATTTTTCAAGAAGTCTTCGGATCACTTGGATTTAACACACTATTCTTAGAGACAGGCTACGATAGCTTTAAATACGTTTACTATTTCTACAACAAGAACTTATTCAAATTATTAAAATTTATTTACATCCACTGCGGTTTTGAAACGTTCAGCTAAAAACACAGATTTACCCAGGATCAAAGTACAAAAACAAACTAACGTAAAAGCAATCTAGACGGATCAAGATCCCGGTTTATTTATACACTACCACTTATACTTTGTGGTCGGATTTTCCTTTGAACTACATTGTAACGAAGAAACACACGCTCTCAATTTGTAACACAAACTAATTAGTAGGATTAAGGCGTATTTATCGTAACAGGTAAATAAAACAGGTCTTTTAAAATAACAAGCTGGAATCGTGACTAACAAACTGACGGAACAGCTTCTGATACATAAAACAACAATCAGTCACAAGTTTTTATTTATTCATACATAATGACAGTAACCTTTGTTAGAAATAGATAATAACATAGTAGCTACTTTAAGATCCTGTTGTATTTTTCACAGGCATTTTCCTTTCCCCACATAAGTTCAACATCTTTGTTAAAAAGAGAAGTAACCAGTGGGAACCATTGAGTGTGTTTTCTTCGTAACAAATATACATATATTCCACAATATTCCACAACTATCACACAACGCCATCTAGTCCCAAGCTAAGCAGAGCTTGTGTTATGGGTACTAGACAACTGATACACATATTTCTAAATTATGATATTATAGATAAATTACACCCAGACACAGAACAAATGATCGTGCTCATCACACAAACATTTGTCCTGGGTGGGAATCGAACCCACAAATGTATTGCTCACACTTATTATTATGATATAACAGAATGCTATTTTATAACAAAATTTAACGTCTGGTACTTAGACGATGGAACCTTAGGAGGTGACGTAAGTACCGTACTAGCCGATTTACAACTCCTCAAAGAAGAATTTAAATTAATAGGCCTTCAATTGAACCCATCCAAATGTGAAATTTTTGTTACTGACGCTACCGACAGACAATCGACATTAGATAAATTTAATGAAATAGCCCCAAATATCACCATTTTAGATAAAAGTTCCCTGCACCTCCTTGGTTCCCCTATTTTGGCAGAAAGTTTCCCATCATTCATTGACAACAAAATTAAACATTTTAATGATATTTCGGAAAGACTCTCCCAAATTAGTTTACATTCGGCTTTCACTCTTTTAAGATATTGTTGTTTTGGTCCAAATTTCATGTATTTTCTCCGTTCATCCCCTCTTTTTAAACAACCACAACTCTTGGACAAAATCGACAAAATTATTCGTAATACATTAACATCCATTCTTAATGTGGCCCTGGATGACCGAGCGTGGCTTCAAGCCACCCTTCCAATTCGTTTTGGTGGGCTCGGTGTCCGCAAAATTTCCAGTGTTAGCTTACCGGCGTTCCTGTCCTCTGTCCACAGCACTGAAAAGCTGACCAGGAAAATTTTATCTTATTCCCTGGTCGACCCTGAGGTGCCGTGTTTGACGGATGCCGAGAACGCCTGGAAAGTGGCTTGCCCAGATACGGATCGGCCCGTGAACCCGTTTTCCCAGAGACAGTGGGATGAGCCGCTCTGCAGGTTGGTACGGAATAATCTCCTTAATACGTCCACCAATACTGCGGAGCGTGCCCGCCTGCTGGCTGTGGGTGAATGGGAGTCGGGCCTTTGGCTTCAGGCGCTACCTTCACCCAACATAGGCACTATGTTGGGTGATACAACATTCCGGGTCGCTACTTGCCTACGTTTGGGCGCTCCTTGTGGTGCTCCACACCGCTGTCAATGTGGTGAAGTAGTCGACTGCCTCGGGCACCATGGCCTTTCCTGCAGCAGGAGTGCAGGTCGGTTAGCACGACACGCTAGCTTAAATGACATAATCCGTCGTGCTCTTGTCACCGCCGGGGTGCCAGCCGTCTTAGAACCCAGTGGCTTGGCACGCGACGATGGGAAGAGACCAGATGGTATGACCATAATGCCATGGAAGCTGGGTAGGCCTTTGGTGTGGGATGCAACATGTGTCGACACCCTTGCGCCATCCCATCTTCCTAGTACAGCGTGTTGTGCTGGCGCTGCTGCTGCAGGTGCTGAAAACTCCAAGCGGCGCAAATACATTGGCTTAGCTAGTAGCTATGTGTTTGAGCCGTTTGGGGTTGAAACTCTGGGGCCATGGGGTCCGAGTGCCCACAACGTTTTTAAGGAAATCGCCAGGCGTTTAGTCGACTCTTCAGGTGACCAGAGGGCTGGCCTATTCCTAGGCCAACGAATCAGCATTGCCATACAACGTGGCAATGCTGCCAGCGTTCTGGGCACTGTTCCCGTTGACAGCGATGTGGACGTATTCTTTGACGCCCTTTGAATGTTTTTTTTTTTTTTTTTCTTTTATGTTTTTTTTTTGTACATAGGTATTAACAGTAATTTTTTATTTATAGTTTGTACTTAATTTTAGTCTTAGTAGATAATTACAATAAAAAGATTATTCATTGAAAAAAAAAAAAAAAAAAAAACACAAATGAATTTTATAACAGGTATTTTGACCTGCTAGGTACTTAGAACAGGAACAGAAAGAACAGATTATATTTTACCTGTTACAGCCCACTCCTACTACTTAGATACAATTGTTTACATCGGAAGCGATCCAACCTTGCGAGGGCAATAAATGGGTGTGTTCGAGTTTCTTATCTAATATCTTTAACATAACGAGGATCGAGGTAGCTCGGAGCTAAATATTAACAGCCGATTTTTAAGGTTAAGAGGCACTTCGTGATCATCTTTTACATACTGAGTTCCCCCCCGATACTCGAAAAGTCAGCTAAGACGTTGGTCTCAGCCCATTATCCTACCTGGAATTCTCACAATTATATTCATCAGGGGTATTCGAGCTGACAACCAGTCTTACCAAAAGATTTCGTATATAATTACTTACAATCAGTCTTTCTAAGGGGTTGCCTAATTTAATCTGACAACTTGTCTTACCAAGAGATTTTTATTACCTAGTTGCTGAGTTCTGGCAGCCAGATAGGCAGTTTCTCGATGTGAAATACTAGTATTGGTATTTTCTATATCTGGTTAGACTAGTTAGACTAGACCATCGTAATGATGCTAAAGGGCGAAGTCATAGGAAATTCTAAAATCGTTGTAGAAAGCACGAAATACTTTGAAAACTTGCAATAGTCCAAGCTTTCAAAGTAAGAAGTGAGGAACTTTTCAACTTTTTTTTTAATGTGTTAAAAAATCATCAAATAGGACGGGAGGGGAGGGACTGTCAGACTTGTACCGACAAAAATCCACGGTGTCCTGCAATAGCCCTTTACGTTCCGGGCCACGGCTACTCGACAGTCCCGCGACCCTGGCAGGTTTTGCCCCTCTAAGGCCCCCGCTGACAGTTCTTTGAGGCGCGTGTGGAACACGACGTGCCGTAACCCGGACACGGTAACTTTTCACCTAACGTATTGAATTTGAATCTTCAAACCAAATATGGTGTTTTTTCTTAATGACATAGCCTCGACAATCAACAAAATAAAATCAAATATTTTAACTTGAAAACCACAAGCACCTAATGAAGCGATATTTTTCTTCTAAACTGCATCCGTTCACACAATATTAGGGCTTGCAACCGGGAAATCCCGGTACCGAAAATACCGGGAAATCCCGGGAATTTTTAATGCAATCCTGTACCGGTTCTTCGTCCCGTAGTCCCGGTACTTTCGATACTTTCGGTACTTTATTATTTTCCTTCTTTTTTTCAATATAAAGTTAGTAAGTTACAAATCATATCCAATAAACTATTCTTTTACAATATTGTTGATACAAAACATTTTATTTCAAATTATTGAGAATTTCATAAACAAAAACTAATCAGCAATGTCAGTAAGGGGTCAGTTAAGATGATGATGATTCATTTATTACATTACTTTAATTTTGAAGAGAATAACTTTAATCATGCTCAGATTTTGTGTATTTTATATATTTATAATTATTTGGTTTATTAATCTCTAAAAACCTTTTACATTTTTTTATGAGACTACTTTTATTTTTAAGAATGTTTGTTACATTCTTTTCTTAAGTTTTATATTTTTTTCATCTCGAAAAAGTAGTAGGAATTTCCAATATTCAAAATATAGTTCTGATATATTTTAATTATTATATTTAAAAGTTATTTTTATATCAATATAAAAAAATACATGTGGCACTCGGAGATTGCGAGAAGCTACCTTTTTTTTCCACTTCACTCGCTCGGAAAGATTCTAATCATTCGCGCGTTTTGCGTGCAAAATGGAGTTTAATAACTCCGTTTTGCACGCAAAACGCGCAAAACTCCATTTTGCGCGCTAGAGCGCAAAGATTTGTTCAAAATTCGGACAAATTATCTTGTAGTCAATTATTTTCTTCACTGGAAGGCGAGGCGCAGAGCCGCCCCCACTGCATTTCCCCGCTTAGTGAGGTGAAAAGTTGTGTGTTGCATTCGGAAGCAAAGTTTTTCTGCATCTCGTATCTTTGAAAAGTTCGCCACGCTCAGTTTTCAATCCTACTTGGATTGAAAACTGAGCGTAGCGAAATTTTCGCGCCAAATATCAACTTTGCAGCCTTGAATAATAAATAACTATTTTATTTTAAAAGAAAATTAAAATGTTTGTGATGCACTACTGTAATATAGAACTTCTTTGTTGCAGGAGAATTTTATAAGTAGGTTTCATTGTGAAAACTCCTTTTGTAGCTAGCCGTTTAGAATTAGTAAGATAAAGTAAATAGTTTTTATGGCGGATATTTTTATGATTACCGAAGTCTCCCGAACTGAAACGATGTTAGGGCGTGGCCCCATGTCTCCGGCGCGGCGCCGTGCCGAGCTACGGTGCCGAGCTACGGCGCCGCCCGCCGGAGAGCGGCGCGGCGCCGTGCCGAACTACGGCGCCGCCCGCCGGCGAGCGGCGCGGCGCCGTGCCGAGCCACGGCGCCGCCCGCCGGCGGGCGGCGCGGCGCCGTGCCGCGCTACGGCGTCGTGTACCGGCACGTACCCTATGTTCAGCAAGTGTATCCAATGATAAAAATTACAGTTTTGATTTGATATGGACCGCGAAAGGCGTATCCTGGTCCTGTTGCTAGTGTATACATATGTATGTATGTAGTCATAAGTATGTCTACATCAAAAAAAAAATTCTATGATAAGAATAAATAAGTTAAAATAATTTCTTTTATTTCTTACCTTACGGTGCGTACAGACTATGTAACATAACATGTTATATAACTGTATTTTTATCTTTGGATACACTTGCTGAACATAGGGTACGTGCCGGTACACGACGCCGAAGCGCGGCGCGGCGCCGTGGCTCGGCACGGCGCCGCGCCGCTCGCCGGCGGGCGGCGCCGTAGTCCGGCACGGCGCCGCGCCGCTCGCCGGCGGGCGGCGCCGTAGTCCGGCACGGCGCCGCGCCGCTCGCCGGCGGGCGGCGCCGTAGCTCGGCACGGCGCCGCGCCGCCGCACGGCGCACGGCGCCGCGCCGGAGACATGGGGCCAGGCCCTTAGACGATGCGTGGTGTCGGGTATTTTCGTTAGGGTTTTGTTGGGAGTGTCTTGATTTGGTCGCCGCGCCGCGCCGCGATCAGAGCCCGCGATAAAAGCTATGCAATAGCTTAAAAAAGCATTTAAATTCTGTTCCTTGAAATTATGCTCTGATAATTATTGTCAATTATAGATCTACGAATAAAACAAAGTTTTATGAGCTACTCTATCCAACCCACATTTGTAATGAGTTCATTTTTCAACTGATTTAGATAATTTTATGTAGTGTGCACGCACTCTTGCCTTTCATACGATAAGTTAATAGTGACATTTGTACGTGAGTCTGCGTACCGAAAGTACCGAATTTCCCGGGAAATCCCGGTTCCATGTCCCAGTACCGAAACTTCGGTACCGGGCTTTAAAAAGAACTGGTTCTGCAACCCCTACACAATATCCTTGGTTGAACATTGCAACCTCGCAGACTTGCAGAGAACGAATAAAACTATCTTATCTTGAATTACTCTAGTCTGTGGTTGGTCCTGGAATTATGTCTGTTTTCTAAGTCAAGTCGTTTCGTTCTAGATATAAATAGACACCGCCCACTCTTCGCCTTTTAACCAGGATTCTTCACACACGTACCTACCTATTTGTACTATTTGAACAGATTTTATTGTAAAGAGCTAATTATAGAGCTTGTTTAGTGTTCTGTTTCTCGTTATTTGTGTTAAATAAATAACAGCTTTTTGTAGTGTGATGTGATGACAAGAATAATCCATTAAACCTGAGTCGGAGAGTACACGTCTTTTAGCCGGGTGAAACTCTATAAAATCAATGATATCAGGACAACGTGCAATATTTCTCTGATGAAACCTACCGCTACTGTTGCTGTCAGCCTATGTCAGCTCACTGCTCCAGGCAAAGGCCTCCATGGCTTCCAACTATTTCGATCTAGGGTCTCTCTAAGGCTAATGGGAGCAACTGATTGTTAGTTTAACAACAATAAAATTAAATCTCCCTAAAAATGGACCAGTTCATCATCGTCTGCCTAGCCTTTTCCCAACTATATTGGGGTCGGCTTCCTTCTTTGAATATCAGTATTTTACATGGAGCGACTGCCTATCGGACCTCCACAACCCAGTAACTGGGAAATACGATACCCCATGCTAAGACTGGGTGTCAGACTTATGAGGTTCTGACTAACAGTAACGACTGTAAAAAAATGGATCAGTTCAATCAACCAAAATACTGTTTGTATCACAGTCAACTCTTCCGCGATCATTAAACCATTCTAAAATCTTCTCGTTAAACTTCAAAGCCATCAAAAGACACATCCGTTCGTGTGCAATCCCCATCTTTAAGCCTTAAAAAACCACTTGTCCGGATTGAAGTCAGCTCCAACGCTTGGCAGTAAAAGTCTTTTGTCTTCGAAAGTCGTTGAGCGTGCGACTTCAATATTTCAGCTCGAGATTGGAGTGGGGTCGCATACGATGCATCGTGTGCCTAATGGAATACCTGTTTCTTTCTTTGATGCTGTATTTCTAAGTTTTTCTTGTTTTCTTCTTACCTACTAAAGTTTGTTTTAGTTTGTGGATATGTTTCTTGACTGTTCTGTTTTATTGGGTGTTTCTTCATTTCTTTTGAGCTAAATATAATCATCGAATGAGTCGTCCTCCCTGTGTGGAATGGGGACTGTCAGGCTTTCTGATTAAAAATCTACTCTGTTACTTCGGTTGCACTTCGCGTTCTAGGGCCGCGTTATCCTGCTTAAACAGTCAAGATGTTGAATGCTTAAATTCGTTCCGGAGTGATTATCATTAAGCATGTTAATTAATAAGCATGAGTGTTTATTTGATTAAGCACGTTTGAACTAAATTGGTCTCAAATTCCTACCTACTTTTTTTACAGATGGCCTTTGCTCAGGCATTGGGATAAAAAAGAACAATAAACATAAAATGTTGGTTTATAATTGTCTGAAAAATTAAAATGACCATGTACAATGAATTTAGTTTTGAGTTAAGATAATGATGTCATTACTGAAACAAGGCTGAAAAAAACCTTCTAAAATTCAGACTTCAAACAAAAAGACTAACGTTTTCATCATAATCCAATTACTTATACATCATTTTATTATTTAATTATCATTATTTCAAAGTCAGCATGATTCAATTTAAAACATGCCAGGTGCGAGTTGGACTCACACACGAGGTTCCATGCTATTATTTACAAAAATGCTATTATTTAAAAAAAAAAACTCTGTCTTTTTTAAGGGTTTCTTGTCCCTTAAACATTTTTTTTTATTCTGTTTTATATTAACTAATACAAAATTATCGTAATGTAAAATACTAAAATCTTCTGTTTTTTTAGTAGAAGTACTTGTTTGTTGTTATAGCGGCAACATAAATACATCATCTGTGACAAGAATTTGTCTATCACGGTTCATGAGTTATACAGCCTGGTCACAGACGAACAGCAGAGTCTTAACCTCTTCCTCGTACTCAACGTGACGCAAGTCTCCGATATCTTTTGCCTTATGGGTATGACTTTGGTATCCAGGCAACTATCGCCATACAAACCCATAGAGGTTCGTACACAGGCACGCGTCAATGGATACCAAAGTCGTAAGGTAATGGACTTGCGTCACGTTGTGTACGGAGGGCCTTTATAGTCTTATCAAGTTTTACTTTTTCGATACGGAACCCTAAAAATCAAAATTGCCTAATTCACAGCTAAACTTAGAAAAATGACGCAATTGTAAGAGAACTGATCTTATTGTTGGAGAACCAAGGGTGAACAATAACAATAGCTCAGACAATAATGTGTATCAAATTTTTTGGATGTGATTTAATGCTTATTAAAATAACTTCGTGTAGCTAACCGTTGGAACAATGAATTTTTATTTACTGTTTTGTAAGAGAAACAATGCTTTATATTTCTGTTTTACGGTTATAAAAACGGTTTTCAATTATTTTCAGACTGTATTATTATGGTCATTCCACAATATTCCTCAACTATCACACAACGCCATCTAGTCCCAAGCTAAGCAGAGCTTGTGTTATGGGTACTAGTTACTAGACAACTGATAAACATTATATATTTCTGAATAGGTACATAAATATTATAGATAAATTACACACAGACACCAGAACAAATGATCGTGCTCATCACACAAACATTTGTCCTGGGTGCAGGTCCGGCATAGCAGTCAGGGTCACTAACCACTAGACCAACAAGCCTGTCGGTCATGCGAGTGACATCATAATTCTATATTATTATTTTGAATCAAAATAATTTATTATAAATAAGCCAGTTAGCCAGTAACTGACTTACTTTTGAACATATAAAATACTAAAAAATATGCTGAGAAGCACAGGCACGGGTAGTAAGAAACTCCATGGACTCTTTTTGAATGTCAATATTAAGTTCACATGACCGCGCAGGACCTTGTTTTTGTGGTAAAATTATGAAATACTGTACCGTCGTACTGGCTAAAGTCTACGGTCTTCTTTCAATAGCCCTTTACGTTCCGGGGTCACCCTGGGTTACCCTTTCAGACAGTACCATGACCCCAGCTTCCTGTATACTCCTTAAACCGCATTCTTACTGGGTTAAACGACCTTGTCACGACTGTTTGTTAGACTTTTAGGCCACTTTAATTTCGTTTTAACATCCTCAAAACCAACATCTCCCCAATCTTATCTTTTCCACAAAAGTGCAATGTTCCTAAATATCTGCTATCCACCTTTAAAGTACTTCATAGTACATTCTTGCACAGGGTGGTTTGCATTCAGAATGAGTTCTTTCACGTATTAACATTTAAATGTCTCTACACAGCACTCTGCGACTTTTATCAGACCTTCACTGGTTTTTTCTGGTAACTTTTTTATCGTATTGTTAAGGAAAATTGAAGATAGGTCACAAATTTTTCATAAGTATATCTAATGGGTTACAATTTAGTAGATTTGCTTTTTCCAATGTAACAAATTCACTTTACGAATCATTTCTAGATACTATTACTTACGTTCCTCGCAGTTTTTTTTTAAATGTAACATTGTCAATGACTTCATTTGGAATCATTTAAAGACTCATTTTTAAATCAGTAGCTAGTATTTATTACGGAGATTCACATCCATTGAAAATTTTGATTTAAAAATAAATATTCCACTCTAGCTGATAAATAAGAAATACCTAGGTAAATAGAGGATGGATATTCATGAGGACTCTATAACCTTCAAAGAAAAGGTACAATCCTTTCTATGTCTTATTCGTCTAACAATTTTATCCCTCTACCATGAACTCAAAGATACCAAGACACTCGTAAACTGCCCACCATAACACTTATGCAGTCATGTTCTCCTAGTACTTCGCTATATGCAAATAGCACATAACATAGTTTGCTGCAATTCTCACGAGCACAACTCGACTCATGTCGTCAGTTTTTATAGACATGATACATAGTCGAGTATGTCTTTAGATTAAGCTGTTTCTTGTTTGTGTGGTTTAAATTATCATGCTCTTACTTGTTGGTCATAACTGTCTGAAATGCGACTTTCAATATGATCGGTACATAAGCCTCGTTCTTTGCTCCACATTGTCCACAATGTTCATTACTATGGCATGAAATCACCACACAACTTATTCCAATTGATAATGAAATTAGGAATGCCGTCAATAAACTATTTAGAAACGAATACGTATTAAGTACCAAAGTTAGCGACAGAGCCCAGCAAATTAGCAAGTTGAAGTGGCAGTGGGCAGGCCACATAGCTCGCAGAACTGATGGCCGATGGGGCCGTAAGGTTCTCGAATGGAGACCATGCACCGGCAAGCGCAGCGTTAGGACGTCCACCTACAAGGTGGACAGATGATCTGATGAAGACCACAGGATCACGCTGGATGCAAGCCGCTTCCAACCGGTCTTATTGGAAATCTATGGGGAGGCCTATGTTCATCAATGGACGTCCTACAGATGATCATTCTGGAAAAGTTATACCTACTATAAAGTTTATTTTGTAAGTTGATTATAAAAACACGTTTAGTCATCACAGCAAATATTTTTAAATATAGATGAGGCCGGTGTTTCGTACCTGACTACTCTGAGAAGAAACAGCCGAAACAAACTCAGAGATCACAGTCTCTTTTAAAGTCCAGACATTGTTTTGCTCAGGTCATACGAGGACCATGCGGGTGTCTGAGATGGTCTTTTGAGGAAAGAACCACACGGATTTGAGTGGACCTGTCCAGTCAGTGCAAACATTTGTCGCTTATCGTGTAGCTCGACTTAGAACTCAAGGAGCTCAACGACACGACGAACAATACCAAAAAAAGGATATCACATCTATTATCTTTAAACGAGCAATTCTTGTATATTTATTTATATATAATCAGGATCTCGGAAACGGCTCCAAGGATTTTCATGAAAGTTACAGATTAGGGGTTTTTCGGCTCAAGGAATCGATTTATCAAGGTCCCAGGTTCGAGAAAAGCTCGGTTCCCAAGATATAGACATTTTAAAAACCGAGCTAAGCTCGGTCAACCAGATATTTATTATATTAGTCGTTACAGTAAGAGAACCCACCCAACAATAAGCAATCAATCATATAACCCCTATTACAAACAAAACAAAACCAATACTCTTCAATACAAAAAGAAAACAAAACATTATTCACCAATACAAACTTCCCAAGTAATATTTCGTACTTTAAACTCGAGTCATATTCCTCGAACTTGGCCCTGTTAGGGGATACTTGGCCGTGTACGGGGGAGACTTGGCAAAACTTGGCTGTTAGCACTCAATCCGCGTCTCCCTTTGCCTAAATTAGGTGGTTTGAATTGGCCATTGGATGCGTTAATGGGACGAAGTTCTTGGCCGATCTTTTTTTAGTGGTCGTCTTGTAAATTGTGCGTGTTTTCCGGTTTTTTAAGGAGTGTTGGGAATATGAGAGTTGGTAAGGCTTGTAGATTTTTTATGTTACTTTGTTTGCATTTAGTTGTATAAAGAATGCTACCCTACAAGTAATGGGGCTGGCAACTGGGGAACTAATGGCGCTAGTATAGCTTGTTCCAAGCATCGTCATTGGTTCAAATCAGTTCAAATCTTGAAGGTACTTCAAAATAGTAATACGTCATTGGTCGGATTAGGTCTAAGCAGTGGTGGCGCCATCTACAATTAGCTTTGACTGGCCTTCCCCATTGTTTCGGGTCTGGGTTTTGTGTATTTGAGAGTGTAAATATTTTAAAAAGCACCCACGATACAGGAGAAATTAATAGCGTGAGGCAAAGTTAAAAAAAAAGCTTCAGTGAGAAGACACCGTGACCCTGAAATGCAAAGGGCAACTGAAGGATCAGGGTGGACTTACAGTCAGTAATATTCCCGCTCCACCCAGTTTTTACCGTTTAGTCCACTCTCGACCCCTCGACCCCTAAAAAAAGATTTGCTCATTGGTTTCCTCTCAACCCCTAAACATAGTTCACTCTCGACCCCTAGGGGGTGAGAATGAATTTTCATACAAAGGACCCGCACTTTGAGTCCACTCTCGTCCCCTAGTATGATAATTAATATTTTGGTACAGTGACGTACTAAAGGCGAAATTCAGGAATTGGTATTTAAAAAGACTGCCTCGTCTCGTCGGTCTAGTGGTCGCAAACGCAACTGATGAAGCACTGATTCCTGGGTCAGGAAGTGTTTTTAGGTTTTCTATTAGGAATTTCTCACTAGCAACTACGGAGTCTGGATTTATTCTTGGCTGATGGCAATATTGGGCAGGTTTACGTTAGATTTTGGGTATTATTATAATTAAGGTACTGCTTTGTTGAAGTACTTGTGTACGCACCGATCACTTGGTAACTACACAAATCGATAGTCGATTCTTACGAGTAAGGTTTAAAAAAAAACAAAAAAAAAATGTAACCGCCTTCAAAAACAACCACAAAAAAGGGTAAAATAACCTACAAAACTTTTCTTTCGGAAGTCGGTGGTTTTTTTATTAATTTCATTGTTTTTTTGCCGCCGACTTTCGAAAGAAAAGTTTTGTAGCTTATTTTACCCTTTTTTGTGGTTGTTTTTGAAGGCGGTTACATTTTTTTTTTAAGTTTTTATTTTACTCTTTTTAGTTTAAATATTCAACCAAAATTCTTGTCAAATACATCATTTTCTTACAAGTGCACTAGAATTTTGTAATCCGTAGCACCGGTAATAACATCGTTAACATCTCTTTCATTCCTTCCCTATCTCAAAAACTACTGAACCGATTTTGATGAAACTTGCAGTATCCCTTAAGTTGAACGAGACCTAGTACAACATAAAAAGAATTACTTAAATCGGACTTGTAGTTCCAGAGATATGCGAACACAAACATAATTAACTAAATCAGTCGATGCCGACTCCTTACTAGAGGAGTTGTACCTTCCATCATCAGCTCAGCTCATGAGATGATGTTTTCCATACGCAAGTACTTGAATTACTTCATAAGATTTGCGAAAAACTATGTGTGAGCCAATAAAATTAGAGGGTTGCCCTCGATTTCTCCAAGATCCAATCATCAGATCGTGACTTGGTGACTATGGGACCACTTCAGAAGTATCTCCTTTCGAACAAAAAGTTAAAAACTTTGGAGTCTTGCATTAGCCGTGTTTTGATGCGGACGTGTTGCTGACATAATATATTTTGTCCAAGTCGTAAAGCGCGGCGCGAGCCGTCGCTCGGAGTTGTAATCACCATGAGTCAACAACTCGTGGCAAACGAACTACTGGCGTTCCTGCAACAGAAGCTGGATGTGATGGACGAGGTGTCTGCTATCCAGATCTGCACGTCGAACTTCAGTGAGGATGACATTGCGGCTTCTAAGCTGCTCTTGTTCCAACTGACAAAGAAGACAGACCAGATGGTGTCCCGCAGACGTGACGGGACTAAGAAAAGCGTGCAGGACATCATAACCCTGCTGAAAGAGACCGACCCTGACGACGTGCCGACGTTTGTGGCGAAGGATCTGCACAAGCTCCCTCCCGTCACTTTCGACCACGTCGATGTAACGAGCCTGCTGAAAGACATCGTGTTTCTGAAGGCAAGTCTTGTGGATGTCCAGAAGAGGTTGGATGCATCCCAAATTACAGTTGCCGATTTGCGCAATGAAGTTATAGAGTTGCGTAAAACGGTAGCGGTAACTGGGTCACCATCGAGTGCATCCAATATCAACGTATGTCGCGGTGCTGGCCTCAATGTATCGGGGGCAAGTTTTGCGTCAGCGGTTTTGTCGTCGCCCGCGCCGTCGCCGTCGAATGCTGAGCCTGCAAAACGTGCAACATGCGCGCCCCGCAGCTCCGCTCCTGCCCCTGCGGCTCCTCTGTGCTCCGCCGCTCGAGTTTCCCGACCTCCCAATCAGCTGCCCATGTCAACAGAGTCAGCAAAAAACATCGTTGCTGTGGGCAAGGTCACCACATCTGTGAAGCCCATGCCGGAAAAGGCATCGAAGCGGGCTGATGATGATGGTTTCGTGACGGTGCAAAGGAGGAAGCGCCGTCAGCGAACCAACAAGAACCGCTGCGGCACGGCTCCTCTGGAGCCCAACACTATACGTGCTGCTAAGCCGAATACTCCGGTGTATATCTCACGCCTACACTACACCACTAAGGCTGAGGACATCGTGGAGTACGTGCGTCAAAAGATCAAGTACACGCCGAGAGTTCAGCTGCTGGAATCGCGCCGCAACGTCAATTTCAAGGCGTTCGTGGTGCGTGTACCAACATGTTTGCTGCACCTCGTCATGGAGGAGAACTTTTGGCCGCAGGACGTGGTGTTCCGTCGCTTCCGCGGACAAGTGCCACTGGAGGGCGCTACAAAATAGTGCCAAGTGAAGTGTTTACTAACATAGGCTTAAGTTTCTTTATACTAACACAAACTGTACTATAACAATATATATGTTAGTCTATAAGGTATATATCTACGGGCCCAAGTAGCCTGAAATAAAATGGTTATTATTATTATTATATTATTATTAAAAAAATAATTTTGAAAATCGGTCTACAATTCACGGAGTAATCGGGTAACATAAACACAAAAAAAAAAAAAAAAACACCGTCGAATTGATAACCTCCTTCTTTTTGAAGTCGGTATTTTAGTTAAATAGTATGCAACTATAGGGTAGACTGATGATTTTTCATCGTAACTGTACTTGGGGGTCGAGTGGAAACCAAAACTTGGCTTCAAAATGAACTCCACTTTCGACCCCCAGGGGTCGAGAAAAAACTGTAGTTAGGGGTCGAGTGGACACATTAATTCTTGGGGGTCGAGGGGACGAGAGTGGACTAAACGGTTTTTACCACCTAAAAAATTAAATAAAAAGTTACTTTAAAAATTGTACTGTGCTGAACCAGCAAATTATTTTAATAAATTAAGTTTAGTTAAACTACAACTACATTTTAACTGTTAATTAGAAAAAACATAACCTATTTTTCATAACAGCAACGGTACCTTAGTAACAATGAATGTTCATTACAAAAATCTGTTGTTCCATTTAAATCTGGGGCAACACTTTCTACAAAGAATGATTAAATCTAGAATGCTTTGTTAATGAAAAAATTTAATTGAATTATTATTAAATTAACGAATTTTTCTTTGCTCTTTTCCAGAGTCGAGGACGAGGCAGCTTCGCCTGTAACAAAAACAAGGTATTTATAAAACCCTCTTGGCTTTGTATAAGACCTAATTGTACCTTTTTTTTATCGTGGTAAAATCATCAAATGGGTCTTCCCACCCACGGCAGGACGGGAGGGACTGTCAGACTTGTACTGACTAAAATCCACGGTGTCCTTCAATAGAAGGGCTACGTTCCGGGGTCACGGTAATTCGTAAGTCCCGCAACCTCGGCAGGCTTTGGCCCTCTAGAGGGGGCCCCGTCATTGTGTTGACACTCTTTGAGGCGCGCGTGGAACACAAAGCGCCGCCGCGTCGACCCGGGCATGGTCCATGGTCGGACAGCGAGTCGCCCATTAAGGATGACTCACGCTAGACCGTGTCGGGTCCCAGCCGAGTGTCGGCCGTAGCACGGTCACCGAGCCTGTTCCGTGTCTGAAATTACTAAGACGGGCCTCGACCGGGCAATCATCGTTGCGCTGTGATACAGTATACTCGTCCGAGAAAAATCAGTGTTGTAACTAAACTACAATCATGTTCAATTTTAACGATCTGGAATTAGCGGCTATTGCGATCGCTCTGGATGACGAAGAATCTGAAGAATCTTCAACTACCAGGAAATGGAGTGTGAGCCGAAGCGGGACCGAGTTGTTTCCGAGCGTTGTCCGTTGCTCGGGCGTCACTCGGTTGCGGCTCGGTATAACGTGAGTGTGTTCATACAAAATATATGTAATATTAGTTGACCGTGCTACGGCCGACACTCGGCTCGGACCCGACACGGTCTAGCGTGAGTCATCCTTTACTCGCGGCCCACATGCCCGCGCCTACGGTGCGTGGCCGGAGATCGTCTAGCGGAACCTCTGGGCTAGATCCTTTTTTCAGTCTGTCAGTGACTTGGAGTTTTCATGAAGCATAACTTTGATACCTAATCTTTTTAATGAAGGAAACTATTTAAATATTGACACATATTGATCTTGCTAGATGCATTTCCTATGATTTAGCGTCTATGTAAGTATTCGAAAATCGGACAAGAAGTCACAATATGGCGTCATTAAGGTCAGCCTGGACTTAAATGAAACGCATCGTTTAACCCGGCGCCAATGACGCTGGGTCAAATTGACCCGAGGCAATTTTAAACGAACATATTTTTTTTATGCTTCGGTCACATGTTTTGAAAGTTCTTGCATGTAGCTGGAGATACAGTCCCCCTCTACCCGCCTCGTTCATATGATCCGTGTGACAATGTTCGTGGATTGAGATACACGCGCTTCAAGTTGAAACGGGTAAGTATGACCCAGCGTCATCGCTGGCGTCGTAATTTTGTGACATACTTTTATTCGTTACTTTAGTGTTCAATGTTAATTTTCTTTGTTATTTTTAGGTTCTTTATAAAATGTCAGTAACAAATGATCTGGAGAGAATAATGGCGTTGTTAGAAGACTCGGATTCTGACAATGAAGATTCCTCCTCGAATACTGTTTATTCCCGGGCTGCTTCGGGTATTGACGATGATGACCGCTTATTTCAGCGTAATAACAACAGCGAAAGTGAATATGATGCAAGTTCCAGGATCTCGCAAAAGTTGTCAAATATGTCCATCAAAGAAGGATAAGAAAACATCGCACACTTGTCAGGCATGTCGCATCTTTGTATGTCCAGACCACTTTGTATCATACTGCAATAATTGCAGAAGTTCGATGGCTGTGATCGAGGAAGAAGAAGACTTATCACAATATTTTTTTTTTATTATAAGTTTTTTTTATCTCTTTTTTAGTCAATAAGACTATAAATTCCTATTGTTTCTAATAACGAATAACTAACAATTAAAAAATATCAACATATTACGTTTTTATAGTTGATTTTGCATGTGTTACTGAAAATGTTAATAAATATTGATTTATTTGATTTATAAGTATTATTTTTATTTCAGTATCTAACCACAATCCCCTTTTTTGATACACAATAATAAAAATAAAGGCAACTAAAAAAAAACTATTAAAGATATAAAATAACAACCGGGTCACCATGACCCGGTGTCATCGTCGCCGTAATTATTTTTACGTCATTGGCGCCGGGTTAATGCGCATAAAAAAAAAACTTATAAAACTAATTAATAGGTACACTAGCATTTTGCAATATTGATCTCTGAGTGACCTTCTCGCGTCTGTCTTATTCAGACAAGGGTGAGAGAACAACTGTCGAGACAAAAGATATCTAATTACAGCTTGTCTGTCTGGCCTAACATAGAGTGCGTACAAAAATAGATTTATTTGAAAACGGTTCTAAGAGGTCTGTCTAGATGTAGTCTTGTCAATTTTATTGTAGGAAGTTCTAGATCTTGGTTTGGTGGTAATATCATCAAATTCTCCTCCCGCCCCTTAAATGTTTGAGTTTATTTTTTTTAAACGCTTTCATGGTATATGAGAAATTCCTAGTCACCCCACACGATACATGAAAAATTCCTAGTGCAGAATAAAAAAAAAAAGAACAAAAAACTGTAAGACATATAGGAAGTCGTGGAACTGTCTAAACGGGCAACCGTGACCCTGGAAGTCCTGGAACGTAAAAGACAATTGAAGGAACACAGTGGATTTTAGTCATTACGAGTCTGACATTGCCTTTTGAACCGGATGACTCATTTGATTATTTTACCATCTAAAACAAGACATAAGAAACATACAAAGCCATAGAAATGTTTAATTAACTGTGGATGAGACGTGACAATGGAAAAATCAATTGTATTGTCCTATTTTTTTACGAATATTTGTATGATGGTAGAATACTGAATTGAGATGATTAATGTACGGTTTCTTTGTCTAGACAGATCTTATTTGTCTTTGATATTGAGAGGATGATCTATGATAGTAGTTTTTTTTTTCGTAGTAAAATCTTCAAATGACTTGCCCACTTAGGGCAAGGCAAACCAGTTTGTCTCTTGCTAGGACAAACCCACCACACTATTCCCAAAGCACTGCAACTCCTGAGAGCCAGGATCAACAGTGGCAACCACCAGAAAAGCGCCGAGATAATGAAGCTCGACGTGTCCCGGAGAATGAATTTACCTGTCTTGGATCCTGCAACGAAATTAATCAGAAAATAATAATGGAGGAGTAGGAGAAATATATTTCCACATCCCTCCATGCAAGCAGGAGACTGAACAAAACAACGGGTGGCCACCAAGGCAGGAGGGACTGTCAGACTTTACTGATTAAAATCCACGGTGTCCTTCAATAGTCCTTTACGTTCCGGGGTCACTGTAGCTCGTGAGTCCCGCGGCCCCGGCAGGCTCTCTTAGGGGGCCCCATCTTTCTGGTCCTATTGGTTGAATCCGGCCACGTGGTGGATTATGGCCAACTCCCTTTCACAGAGAGGAGCCCGTGTCCCAGCAGTGGGAACAATAGGATGATGATCTTCCTCAATGGGAAAAACCTGCTAAACACATACATTATGTGTTGCATTATTCCTTGTACTTTGTTTGACTTACTTACACATAAAAAGTAAGAGGTTTAATGAAAAAAAAATTAAAAGCATTAAGTATTCCAGAATCCAGTTAAGTTGTTTTTATCCGATTGCATCAGTAGGTAACAGCCGAAACCCGATTGTAGTTAATTGGTACTTATTGCATGTTACGTCTTAACTCCACTTTGTATTAATTGCGTTTTTATTATACTCATTATTCGGAAAAAATCTGTCAAGAACGAGTCGGATAGCGCGTTAATGGTTCTAAATACTTAATTATGTTAAAAGCAAATTCTTCATTGCTTCTTCAGTAAATTGTAAAACTTTAGCACTGATTTTTTTAGTATTACATATTTAGGTTAGGTGCAGCCGGCAACCTTCTTGTTGTAAAATGCCACAAAGTGACAAAAATAAGTCACGGCGGCGGGCTACAATTTTAAATCTTTAAATCTCTATTAAAAACGAAAACTAATATTTATTTGAAGCTCAAGTGAAAATCTTCAAATTGCAAAACAGTCACGGGCCGCAAGGAGGTAGCTCTACAAAATAAAGTTGAAAGCCTATAGCTGGGTACTCACTTAGCAGTGTTGCATGCAACGTATCGGATACGGTATCAAGTGAGTACGTAGGCACGAGCCCGCTTCGAACCGCTTGCTGCAAGCTCTTAGTGACCCGCTGGCGCATGGCGGTATCACTGCGAACACAAAAGTGGCTCGCAGTTTGCTCGGACGAGCCGTACCCACTTGCAGGTTAATACAGTAACTGATACGTTACATGCAACACTGCTAAGTGAGTACTCAGCTTATAAAAGACTACAAAGTTTTTCGTTTATCGTTTGCCGCTTGTGTAGGAAGGCAGTAGGCCAGTTAAATTTTCTGTATCAGATTACCCTCCGCTTACATTGAGCGCCATGACCGCCAATTGATAAAGCGGCCAATTTGGTCAAATTCTTTAGGATTTTCAGTGTTACTTAGGAACCCTAAAAACGTATTAGTACATACAGTTTTGATGTTATTGTTTTACGAAGTGGCCGTGTTTTGTGCTAGTGTCTGAAACACAGTTAACACTCGACAAGTACCTAACGATTCACTGAGGACGTTTTAAAGTTTATTTAAAATGCTCGCGAGGAAAAGAAGATATTATTGTAATGGGTTTGTACCACTTTATATCAGATCTTAGTCTTGTTCTTCATCATCATCTTCATCATCATCAGCGGTAAGACGTCCACTGCTGAACATGGGCCTCCCCAGTCTTTTAATATGCTTGATACAGTCATTCTGTTCATATCAATGTACTCGTATATTTGGCACTAGCGTTTGTTGCTAGCGGTTTTGACCCGTGTAATTCAAAAAAACTTTTTCAAAAAAAATGTAACGGCCTTCAAAAACAAGCACAAAAAAGTGTAAAATAATCTACAAAATAACTTTTCTTTCGGAAGTCGGTGCCTTTGTTTTTTTTTTATTTTCATTGTCTTTTTAGCCACCGACTTCCGAAAGAAAAGTTATTTTGTAGATTATTTTACACTTTTTTGAGGTTGTTTTTGAAGGCGGTTACATTTTTTTTGAAAAAGTTTTTATTTTACTCTTTTTAGTTTAAATATTCAACCCGAATTCTAGTCAAGAACATTATTCTGTTACATGTGCACTAGAATTTTGTAATCCTTCGCACCACTACTTACATCACTCATGTACACATTAAGCTAATAAAATTCCATATCTCAAAAATTACTGAACCGATTTTGACGAAACTTGCAGTATTCTCTTAGTTAAATGATACCTAGTACAACAAAAAAAGAATTACTTAAATCGGACTTGTAGTTCCGGAGATATGCGAACACAAAGTAAATCAATCGATGCCTACTCCTTACTGTTAAGGAGTTGTACCTTCCATCATCAGGTCATCCACCTGAGATGATGATTATCAGATGCAAATACTTGAACAGCTTTAGAAAATATATGAAAACGGTACTATGTGCCTATAAAATTTGAAGGTTGCCCTCGATTTCCCTAGGATCCCATCATCAGATCCTGATTTGGTGATCATGTGACCAATTGGAAGGTATACCCTTACAAACAAAAGAAAAAAATTCCAAATCGGTCCAGGCGTCTTCGAGAAATCGGGGAACATAAATAAAAAAAAAAAAAAAGATTCCGACGAATTGAGAACCTCCTCCTTTTTTTGAAGTCGGTTAAAAATGATCCCACGTGATATTAAATTCGGGATAACGGTATCCTATGAACTCATAGGATACCGTTATCCCGTGTTAAGTACGAAGACCAACTGGTCTTCGTACTTTTCTTCTCCTATTCTTTTCCGATTAATTTCATTGCAGGATCCAAGACAGTTAAATTCATTCTCCGGGACACGTCGAGCTTCATTATCTCGGCGCTTTTCTGGTGGTTGCTACTGTTGATTCTGGCTTTCAGTGGCTTGGAAACAGTGCGTCGGGATTGTCTCAAATAAAAACTTCATCGTCATCATATCAGCCATAAGACGTCTACTGCTGAATATAGCCTTCCCCTATAGACTTCCAATAGGACCAGCGTGATCCTGTGGTCTTCAAATAAAATTTTCTATTCTATTCTATTCTATTCTATTCTATTCTATTCATCAGATCGTCTGCCCACCTTGTGGGTGGACGTCCTGCGCTGCGCTTGCCGTTAGTCCTTATCTATCCAACTATACAGCATTTTAAACACTTATCTTGTTACATACTGTATACTACATGGATCTCTTATAAATAGTCCAACCTCTCAGTAGCTTGTAGTCAACCACAGTTCTAATTCGTGTTAAACACAGTTGTGGCACGGTCGGTAAATATGATCATGTAATTGTTCGTGCCCGCTAGTGTGCGGCGGCCTTGCCGTTAGTTAGAGGATTTGGTGATAAGGTGTAGCGAGAGTGGTTACAAACGCTACAAGTCTACAGTACCCTTCATTACATGACCCATTTTTAAGAGAAGGCGGGTAGATGCTGCGAAGGCAGGCCTCCCACTAGGTGGACCGAGGACAACGTGTACTTACATGGCTTAATAATAACCATGTATGTATTAATAAACAGTATTTTCTTAGTTGACACTGCAATGGTAAAGGTCGCAGTCGTATGCTCTGCGAAATGACAATAAAACAGTTAGGCCGAGACTCCACCAAAGCTGTGCGAGTCGAGACGTGTTTTGAACAACCAATAGAATTGCGTTATTGACACAGCTCCACTCCGCAACCCGTGCCGCAACGCAATTCTATTGGTTGTTCAAAACACGTCTCGACTCGCACAGCTTTGGTGGAGTCTCGGCCTTAGGCTGCCTGTCCACGGGAGGCGGAGAAACGGAGAATTAACCAATAGGATTGCACTAAATCTCCGCTCCTCTTTAGTGGTGCAATCCTATTGATTAATATTTCATCGTCTCCACTCCTGTGGACAGGTAACTATAATGTTCTGTAAGTTTTCATTTTGCTATTGGTCAACGTATCAAGATTTTTATCAGGCGAAACTCATTTAGTACTAGTCCATTGGATGTCTCCGTTTCTATCATTCAGTTATCACTGTTCACTTTCGAACTAATTAAAAACTTCCCTTTTTCTTCTCCGCTTTTCTCATCACCCTATCCATACCTTTGCACAGTGATTCATATAAAGTTATAACGTTCTCGAATAAAGGCAGTGACGCACTCGCGGCAGTCACGTAAACCGCTTTGTTATGTTTTTATTAACTCGTAAACAATGTGCTACATAAGTCCAACTAGCTGCACGATATGTAGGATATGACATTATGGCGTGAGACGGGACTACATTGCTGAGAATTTTACGTTTGAATTCAAACATACAATAGGTAAATCGGATTTGAAATCAAATCTTGTAAATACTATCATTAAGCCAGCCCACACAGAAGAGACGTAAGACGAGGACGCGTCACGGACAGGCGCAAAATTAAAAGCGTTGCGCTCGCGACCCGACTTTTCTGTATGTTTTGCGTCGGGACGCTTCTATACGTAAATGATCTTTGGTGCCAGACTTCGGCAGGATAATGGTCAGACAGGATATTGGGATAGTTCAGCCGCCACCGCAGGACCCCCCTTAGAGGGCCCAAAGCCTGCCGGGGTCGCGGGAATGTCTTATGAAGTATCCGTGACTTCGGAACGTAAAGAACTATTGAATGATCACCGTGGATTTTAGTTAGTACAAGACTGACAGTCCCTAAAGTCCCGCCCTGGGTGGGAGGACACATTTAATGATTGCACCACGATAAAAGAAAAGCTATAAGTAGGTAGCCTATGTTGTTGTTGCTCAGAGTGGACCGCTAGGATGTGGATCCCATCCAACAAAACTTATTTCTCAAAGGCTAGATAGAGTTGAGCGGGAGACCCATGGATTTTATATCTCAGTAATGGAATCTCCGGTTGGTTTCGAGTCCCGGGAGGTTCCATTTTGTGTCGGTTAATGGCAAGAACCCTCTATATTATGGGACGTCAGCATAATAGGCAAAATAGCTATAAATAATGAGGTCCAAACCTTGCCTAGCCTTTAAAGAAATATAAGTTACAAGCGACATAAAAATCATGTTACGTTCTGAAATGTGTTTATTCCGAATCCGAGTTTGTTTTAACGTATCCATCCAATCCGCCGCTGTGTAGTACTAGCTTAAAGTCATAATGAACACATTGTGATCTTGAACATTTACATTATAGCTGTAGTACATTATGTTTTATGTTTATGTGTTCATAATTTGTACTGTTGTGTGGTATGCCGCAGGTTAATGTTAACATAACTAAACGTAAACTTGAACCAGTTTTAAGTAGGGTTTTGACGGGTCTTAACCCAAAAAAGCAGGTGGGTAGCTAATCTTGGTTAAAAAGCATGATACGGTCTTAGGCTAAAGAATCTGCAACACAATTTATTTACAAAATATGCGTGATAAGAAAACGGAAATGTTTTCACCAGTTCCCATTCTGCTCTTACCACCTAGGGCTAAAGGACTTATTTATTGGCCTTCGACCCCAAAAAGTAGGCGGGTGACCTATCTTGGTGAAAAAGCATAACATGGTAAATAGGCTATGGAATCTCCTACACAATTATCTACGTAATGCGTGTTAAGAAAACGGATGTTTTCGCAAGTTCCCATTCTGCTCTTACACACATAACCAAATTTTAATAACTTTCTTTTCCTTTTCCCACAGTGACAAGAGCGGTCTAATCTCACCGTCACAAAATGGGGGCGAGGAGTCACCCCCACCAGAAAAAGAGCGGGCTGACCGCGAGGATTCGGAGAAAAGTCACTCGGCCCCCGTGCCTCACTCAGCCGAGGGGCCCAACGACGACTTATACGCGATACCCGTAAAATTGCGCCCCAAGAAGGAGCCCCAGTTGCCCCCTGGATGGGAGAAACACGAAGGTACTCGTAGGACATGTATGTTCATTTGGAGTATTAGATTTAGTTTTAGTGAAGGTAGATAGGTAGGTAGTTATGGGATTGTTTTGGTTATTAATGAATTGTTATGTGGCATGAACACTATAACTGCTTCTGGCACTGGCATATCTTTTCATAAAATATTGGTTTTTTGTGGAAAGAAAAATACGACTGCGACCAGGACTTGAAATTGCTACCTTCAGCAAACTAAGCTCGCAGTCATGCTCGTAAATTTCGGATTCTTCATTCCTATTCTGACGTCTTAACAGTGACGCTGACGTCTGGTTTACTGAATTAGAAGGTGACAATCGGTTCAAATCCTGCTCGAAATGAAATGTTTCTTTCCAAAAAAAAAAATTCACAGTTCACACGACCACAGTTTATGCGTATAAGTATTTATAATTCACTAGCGTGTCCTAACTAATACCTACTTTCATACAAAGCGACAAGTTTACGCAAAGAGGAAGTAAAAATATAAGTATTTAGTTAAAATTAAAATTGATTGTGATTTAATAACAACCTAAGTACTAGTACACTCAATACATTCCATTTGCAACACAGTTATCACTGTCTCGAATGTATTTGCTGCAGCAGTAAGCACCTAATAATTTTGCTTGATATACTGTATTTAACGTCATTTGGTGTGTTTAAGTTAAATATTAACTACTGCCAGTAAGAAGCTACTTAAGACCAGTTACAATATCACATTTTTTTTCGCTTTTAATGCATGAGTACCTATATAAAGCTTTCTTTGACTAGGTACTTAGATTCTACGTCTATGATTGTGGTCACTCTCAAATTAGCTAAGCTTCCAACATTATTTTGCGGTTTCCTTCTAATGCCACCGCAAACTTTATAAAAATCCTCAAGGGTTATCTTCTCCTCTGAGAGCAGTGCAGGTTTCTAGCAGAAGTGTCTGACGACATCTGCTGACTACGACCACTCTGGTTTGGGGACAGCAACTTCTATTTCCCCGGACAGGGGAATGATCCTTGTGACATTTGAACCTACCACACACTAACCATCTACAAATCTTCCCCAGACAATGACGGCCCTTATTACTGGCACATAAAAAGTGGCACGATCCAGAGAGAGATCCCCAAAATGCCGCCAGTCGAAGCCAAGGAGTCCCGGATCTCCATGGTGAGGGACTGCTCGAACCTGTCGGAGGTCAGCAAGTATGAGGGCAGTATGATGACCAGCTCCGTCACCAGGAGTACCACCAGTGGAGCCCTGGATCATGACGGACAGGAGGCCGAGAGGAAACGGAAAGAGGAGATGTCTTACAAGTAAGTTTGGTTTTAATATTTTTTACGCGTTTTATATTCGCAACAAAAAGGATAAAAAACAATTAAAGCTAATGTATAATAGCAATTTCGTTGCATGAGACAATATTTTGAGATGTGATCTTCATGCTATGTAGGTAGGTACCTACAAAGAAGTCTGTGGTGGAGACTTGAGAGATTGAAAAATAAGCTGAAAATTTACTTTAACAAAATCTAGTTGGTAATAATTGGTAGATCGAATGTGGGCAATGATGTTGTGATTAGGATGCATTATCATCACGCATAGAGCGAACTTAGACAAAACCTTACCTTGTAGGTCGACAGTTGTTCAACAGGGCAGAAATAACTTCAATAAATCTCAGTCTTAGAATTGACTCAAGTTCAACTCAGCTTGAGTCAATTCTAAGGCTAAAAAAAAGATCATTTAATAAATCGCTCACTACAACTGTAGTGAGCAATTTTTTTTTTTGAGGCGTAAGAAAAAAGTTGTGGAGTTTCATCCTTCTACTAGAAACATATTACCACATCTTGTTGACCAATGCCTATAAAGAAAATCTCTCAAATCGCATCGCAGTGATCTTTAACCCTTCACGTTTAACTTGCATAGTAAGTACTGACACACTTTAGTGCTCACGTGCAGTTACACAAAGAATTAGTGTTAAAACCTGTTAGTTGTTGACTTAAAATGGTGCAATGCTGCAATACAAACAAGTGCTACGGTTAAAAAGCAAAAAAAATGTACCTACCATAAAAAGAGAAATTGGCACTTATTACCTTTATCTGTAAAATATAAAAATAAGTTACCTACTTCAAAAATAACCATAAAAAAGGTAAAATAACCTGTCTTTCGGAAGTCGGTGGCTTTATTTTTTATTTCATAGACTGTTTCACACCCGATTTCCGAAAGAGAAGATTTTACACTCCATTGAACAAATAAAAAACACACACACAAACTACAAAGAAACGTTGATCTTATGAATTTCTCCCGTGTCGTGGGTGCGTTTACAAACATAGAAACTCACATTCACAAACACCCAGACCCTAAACAACTCTTTATAGACCAAACAAATATTTAGATATTCAGTGCGGGGATCGAACCCACGACACGCTGCGTAGCAGTCGATCGCTTGGCTACTTCTTTTTTGTCGGCTCCGCACTACATGACAGAGATGGAAGATATTTAGGATTTCCACGAAGTGCTAAACCTTATATTTTTCTTCCCCAGACGCCGCAGTTTCCCGGCCCGTCCAGAGCCAGACAACGGCCGTGCAGTCCGGTTCTTCGTCCGTTCCCTGGGCTGGGTGGAGATCTCGGAATCTGACCTGACTCCCGAAAGGTCCAGCCGGGCCGTCAACAAGTGCATCGTGGATCTCAGCCTGGGCCGCAACGATCTCCTGGATCAAGTCGGCCGCTGGGGTGATGTGAGTAACTGTCTAATTTAGAGCTCATTCGCACGAGCGCTTTTTTTTTTGTGCGTTAAAAAAGCGCTGAGTTGGAACAAATAAGTAAATTGAATTTAAATATCACCGTCCTGAACTTAACATCAAATACAGTTCGAAAGCGCCGCGCTTTAAATGCGCTGACGTGTACAGATAGGTACATGGGAATGCAATTGTTCTATTTCGGGAGCTTTTTTAACGCCCATAAAAAGCGCTCGTGCGAATGGTCCCTTAGGGGTTACTCCTTGTTTATTTGCCTTTGAATTTAATATTATAGCGGTGTCTTGGCTTACGAGGTTGAATTAGGACTTATAGGCTCGTCCTGATCCATCCAGGATCTTTAATAAACCCTGCTACCTAAAGGCCTAAGGTCTTCCAAATGCGAAACCAGAGTTGCCATCAATCGGAGGCATGCGGACGGCGAGTAATGGATGATTCGCCGTCTGATCATGGACCATACCCGTGTCGACGCTACGACGCGTCGTGTCCATGCGCGCCTCAAAGATCTGTCAACAATTTGACGGGGGCAGTTAAAGGGTAAAGCCTGTCGGGGTCGCAGGACTGTCTCATCAGGTAACCGTGACCCTGAAACGTAAAGGGCTATTGAAGGATCACGGATTTTAGTCAGTATGGGTCTGACAGTCCCTTCCGCTTGTTATGGTAGTGAGGATCTTTAGGGGGAACAAATTATAGTGGGTCTTATTCTTTTCTCGGCACTTACCACGGATTTCTCCCATTTACAGGGCAAAGATCTCTTCATGGACCTAGACGATGGCGCCCTCAAGCTGATCGACCCAGAAAGTCTGAACACCCTGCACACACAGCCGATCCACACCATACGCGTGTGGGGAGTCGGCAGGGACAACGGCCGGTGAGTAACCACCCTTACATCTTGACTCAATAAGGAAGCTTCCCCATGACGCGATGCGACGCAATTCAACCAATTCCAACTACAAGTGAAAATCATCCTTACCACTACGACATAAAATGTGCGGTTATCTACGGGTAGATGAAAAACAAAACACGCTCGCCACGACGACGTAAGTCAGTCGAATTGCATCATTATATGGTAGCAGCAAGGTGGATTTTCATTTTTAGTTAGTAGAAATTGCAGATCGCACAAATCGCGTCATGATCAAGCTCCCTAACTCGTAAAAATTTCAACTAAATCTGAACATTTTTTGTCTTTGCATTCTCGGAATAGTGAAAGGTAAATACAGTCGAAATTACAGGTTTTTTCTTCTAGATTTTTAGATTATAGGTGTGTTTGTGAATTGGTTTTTTAATGAAATATTTGAAAATCTAGTTTTGGTATTATCGTTTTGATTACAGTAGTTTTTTGAAGAGCTTTAAAGTCGTAGTCAAAGAGCTACTGAACCCTGCAACTAAGGTAAACGGCCCAGTAACCGTGAAGTTTTGAACTTCATTGACTTTGCAGGTATGCTATGGTAAAACTAGAAGACTTAAAAAAATAATAATTACATGACTAGAGAGATAATTTAAACAAGTTTTATTGTAATATTCTTTTTTTTAATTAGTTTAAATTTTCTTTAACAATGAAAGAAAAATAAAGAAAAAAGGGCTAATTGTACCAGTACCCGGTAGATTTGTACTAGTAAACGTTAAATTGTCCCTGAATCCGGTAATATTCAATGCGAATTTGAACTCTATTGGTTTACGTTAAAGTTCACAGTAATACTGTTTTTGCATTTCTGTGTAAAATAAATAAAGAAGGGCTTATCCAAAGAACAGACATTTAATTGTATTATTGAAAATTTTTCAATTTTTCAAATGTATTTGTGGAAATTATTAAAAGTAATAGTTAACATCACGAAGTATAAACGCAGTCGCGGGACTTATTCCATTAACGTGACCCTGGAACGTAAAGGGCTAATGAAGGACATCGTGGATTTTAGTCAGTACAAGTCTGACAGTCCCCCCCGTCCTGCCCTGGATGGGAGGACTCATTAAATGATTTTACCACGCAAAAAAAAAGTGTTCATAATACGCGTAATTTGTCATCGAACGTCGACCGTGACATACCGAACTGCCTGGCAGCAGCTGAAATTGAGGCTGCTTTTATGACTGCTTATTATTATCAGCTTATTATCGTCCACTGCTGTTGTTATTATGTGTCACCACTACGAGGATCGCCCAGAGGACACGGTGGAGCATACGGTGCAGGACTGCCCCGCTTGGGCAGAGCACAGCCGTGTCCTCACAGCGGCGATAGGCGGCGACCTCTCGCGCCCGGCACTGGTCGAGGCCATCTTGCGGGGCGAGACGGAATGGGAAGCGGTCGCCTCCTTCTGCGAAGCAGTAATGCTAGCAAAGGAGGAGGCGGAACGCGTGAGGGAGAGGACAGCGTCCACCTCAGGACCCAACCGCCGCGGGAGACGCCCACGGCAACGGACATCGCAAGACGATCTCCGGCCACCGTAGGCGCGGGCATGCGGACGGCGAGTAAAGGGCAACTCGCTGTCCGACCATGGACCATGCCCGTTTCGCCGGCGCGTCGTGTTCCACGCGCGCCTCAAAGAGCGTCAGCAAAACTGACGGGGCCCCCTCTCAGAGGGCCAAAGCCTGCCGGGGTCGCGGGATTTTATTTCCTCACCGTGACCCCGGAACATAAAGGGCTATTGAAGGACACCGTGGATTTTAGTCAGTACAAGTCTGACAGTCCCTCCCGCCGGGTGGGAGGACTCATTTGATGATTTTGCCACGCTAAAAAAAAATAAAAAAAGCATGCTTACTCTACGCGCAATGTCGATTACTTTGATACTCTGGCGACTGATCTGATCTGATGACTTCGTTCCGAATTCTATCCGTCAGAGAAACTCCGAGCATTGCTCTCTCCATTGCACGCTAAACAACCTTGAATTTGTGGACCAGGCCTATGGGAAGTGTCCACGTTTCGGCTCCGTAAGTCATTACGGGTAGGACACACTGGTTATAAACCCTGGTTTTGAGGGACTGTGGGATCGATGATTTGAAGATATGACGTAGATTCCCGAATGCCGGCAGCCCAAGCGTATACTTCTGGTTGCTTCCTTCTCGAAGTTGTGCCAGCCCAGTTGTATAGTTTGGCCTAGATATATGTATTCTTGGACAACCTCGAGGGCAGCACCATTTACGATTACAGGTCTCGGGTTGACATGACCATTGAACGTGAGTTTGCTTTTGTCTAAATTCATTCCGAGACCCGCACGTCTTGAAGGATTGCTTAGGCTGTTCAGCATTACTTCCAGCTCCTGCAGAGATTCTGCCATGATGACAATGTCATCCCCAAATCGGAGGTTTGAGATGTATTGACCGTTCCAATCAAGCGTCTTGAAACCGTCCTTCAACGCGTTTGTAAACACTTTCGGAGAGATGACGTCTCCCTGTCTTACCCCTCGACGCAGTTGGATTGAATTTGTGTTGTGTTCTTGTACTTGGACGGTCATAGTTGCGGCCTTATACAGGGGTGAATTGCCCAAGCAAAAAAATACACGGCAAACCTGAGAACGGTAGTGCAATGTGCTGATTATTAATTTTATATATTTTTTCTCAACAACGTAAGTATTTCTCTACCTTGGCAAAAAAAATCATTGGTATCTACCCTCTAATATACCCAAAAAAAAAATTACAAAGTGTTATTTTATCATCACGGTGACCTGTCCTGAACCCAATTCCGCTCATAACATACCTTCTCCTGCAAATACATTCGTAATATGGATTTAAATTGATTTTGTTATCATTAAATTATAATATATTCGATCAAATAAAACAATTTTTGTTTGTTTATCTTCTTTCTCATGGATTTGACAGGCAGTCAACTTTTGTCTGGAAAAAAGTTATCATTTCAGAGGACAGTAAGTTTTAGTAGAATAGCCACATCAACATTGCGTTGTTACGCCCCTTTCACTTTTTCTCACTCCGGATCAGTCCGGCTTAAGCTCTCGGCGCGAACGCACCGGTCCCAACGTCTTGCGGTTTCCCGCCAAAAAAGTAAGTTTATCATTTCAGTAATATGGGGACAAAAATAGTTTCATTTCGGTGGCTGTTATAACTCGTGCTAGATTTGTTTAATTTGTTTCAAAATTGTGTATTAAATTCGCAGTAAGTACTGTTTTGTTTGAGTAGTGTTCATATTTTTTAAATAATTTTTTTTCGGAGTTAAATGTAGAACTAACCTCTATTTTATCATCTCAGTGTTATCATTTCAGTGGATTCGGTGGACTGTTATACCAATTACAGTCCACCGGAATTAAAAGTATCTCCGAAATGATAAAAACATAAAGTTTTAGAGATCCTGGTGTCAAATACAAAGTCATAGTTTTGTAATGTACCTACTTTTACC
This sequence comes from Agrotis clavis, assembly GCA_954870645.1. Taxonomy (NCBI): domain Eukaryota; kingdom Metazoa; phylum Arthropoda; class Insecta; order Lepidoptera; family Noctuidae; genus Agrotis; species Agrotis clavis. The sequence continues at coordinate 2,220,151 of OX940925.1, forward strand.
TAGAGTGTCGATTAGATTATTTAGGTGTATTTGTTGTGTAATATTTGTGCTTAAGATATATAATATATACATATATCTATGTAGTTAGTACATGTTTACTATACTTTAGATACACATTTGTTCGGCTCAACGAAAATGTGATGAGTGTGTGGGTCACCACAGTGTAGATTATTATACCTACTAATTGTCAACAAAATAATTATTTCGAGGGTTTACCTTCAATATAAGTCACTTACCTTTATTTTTATATCATTTATTACGAGTAAATAACAATAATAAATAATATTTGATATAATTACAAAATTTCTTAATTTTACAAGATATAACAAATAAGTTAAAGAGCATTTAAACGTTATATGAAAAAAAAAGAGATATACCTACCTATGTGATGAGAAATTGCCTGTGAGAGTGTTTGTCTGAGTCAATGCAAGAGAGCTAGTGTGTGAGCGCGTGGTGTATCTGAAGGTATAGTATTTTATAGGATCATAGTATAGTGTGTATGAATGTATGTCTGTGGATATGAGAAAGAAGAAAATTGAAAAGCGTGTATTTTGATTTTAGGATGCCGCGGCCTAAGCAACAGACTAGAGAAGAAAGGTTGGAAAAAAGGAGGTTGTATGAAAGAAGAAGAAAAGAGAGAATTAAGAGCAATGAAGTCTCACGCGAAGAGTTTTTGAGAAAAGACAGAGAAAGGTATGCCAGAAAAAAAGCAGCGGGATTAATTGTTTCAAGGCATCTAATGACCCCTAAAAAATTAAGAATCCTAAGAAGAAAAAACAAAATAAGTGCTGCTGCTTATTACCAAAGAAAAAAAAATAGAGCAGCTCCAGCTCCTATAGCGGCTCGTGCTAACCCTCTGGATGAGACAATTGGGGATCAAAGTGATGGTCCTGGACTAAGCACTTCCTGTCACAGTTCCTTCTTGCCTACTTTACGGCGCAGCTTACGATTGAACAGCAATAGTATTAGTACGAATATCCAAATCCAACGTTCTAATACTACAGAAGCTAGAAGCTTTCATCGGGTATACACAAGCAGTCCACGACAAACCCTGCTATCAACGCATCAAAATTTTGTAAATTTTGACTATAGCAATCCTGGTCCAAGCACTTCTCGTCAAGGGAATCCATCTTCGGCTCGGCGCTGCTTGCCGATGAATAGCGATAGTACAATTGGTTCCAATATTCAACATCATATTGATGACAATGTAGTAACTGGCACTCATTGTGTACAACCAAGTGGCGTACAACGAATAACATGTCCATCAAATCTAAGTAGTATCGAGTCAACATTATGCCCCAACAGCCCTGTTTCAGACTCGTCAATTACATCTGTAGAATTCAAGCGAGGACTTAAAGACAAATTTCGAAAATATCAAAAAACTAAAACTAAGCTAATAACAGAATTACAAAACAAATTATTACAGGTCACTAAGGAAAAAGAAATGTTCAAAAAAAGGTGTAACAGACTACAAAGCAATTATATGATTTTGAAGAAAAGTACCCAAAAAGGAGAAAAACCAGCAGTAGAAGTCATAAAACCTGATGAAAAAAAAAATCGAATTCTCAGGAGGGTGGTGAAATTTTTAGAAGATGATGAAAATTCAACACTGTGTCCTGGAAAAAATGACACCATATCTAGACATGGATTAAAAAAACAAAAAAGACTATTGACAGACACACTTAAAAATTTACACTTGAAATATTTGGGATCAGGAGAACCACCGATAAGCTATTCAACATTTTCAAGAATGAAGCCTTTCTGGGTCACTCAACCAAATGTGAATGCACGAAATACATGCCTATGTGAAAAGCACGAAAATATGAAACTTTTGATTGAATCTATGAAAAGAAACCGCCTTATCAAAGAAAATACAATATCCGACGTTTTAAGTAGCCTATGTTGTAGTAAAGATAACATCGATTGTCTGCAAAGAATATGCTCAAGTTGTAAAAATAGACACATTGATTATCAAGAGTTTAATAATGAAGTGAACATAGCGTATTGGGGTTGGGAGAAGAATAAAAGCATATATGTCAAAAATAATGTAGAAAAATCTGCTATTAAAGTTGAAAAAGTAAGGCGTTGGGTGAAACCACTAGATTTAATAAAAAAATTCGAAGATAGCCTGAAACCATTCCTTAAACATTGCGTCAATAATAAAAATCAAAATCAAGCTTTCAAAACGTTAAAAGAAAATATGACTACGGAAGACTGTATTATACAAATTGATTTCAGTGAAAATTATAATGCCAAATATGGATCCGAAATTCAATCCCTTCATTTTGGTGGTAGCAGACAACAGTTCACTTTGCATACTGTCGTAATATATTTCAAACTCGACAACGAAACTTGCAAAACTCAGTCATTTTGTACTGTAAGTACCTCTTTAAGGCATGATGCTGCTGCAGTATGGGCACACCTCATTCCTGTTTTGCAAGAAATTGAGATAACTGCTCCTCTGGTTCGTAAACTTTACGTTATTTCTGACTCACCATCTGCGCAATACAGGAATAAAAATATATTATATATAATAACTCAGTTATCCTCCTATTGTCCGATGCTGACCCACATAATTTGGAACTATTGTGAGTGTGGTCATGGAAAAAGCGCAGCAGATGGAGTGGGTGGAGTATTAAAGAGAACGCTAGATAAACAAGTCTCATATCAACATGATATTACCAATATTGAATCGCTGGTACAAAACCTACAGTGTTATGTTAAAGGTGTGAAAATTGAAACAGTTGAAGATTATCAGGTGACAGAAAAAGATTGGCTCTTGCCCAAAGACTTAAAGACTTTTCCGGGAACTATGAAAGTTCACCAAGTTGTTTGGTCTAAAGAGTCAGGAAACCGTTTGGCACTTCGACATCTGTCCTGTATTGAAAGAGAATGCCTAAATAAAACTATTAGGTGCCCTCACGGCAAGCATTTAGGTTTTCATGACTTCACTGGGATTCAATCAACGAATTTTGCAAATAATACAAATATAGCACATCTGCGTCCAATTCAACTGTCAGAAAAATTAGTACTACGTCCCAAGCCATTCAATGAAAAGAATCTTTCCAAAAAATTACAAAGGAATAGTTTCATACATGAACCACACACACACTCAATCACAAACATTGAAATATCAATTATTAAGCCCTCAACATCCCATTCCTTTGATGGAATGAATAATCAAAAAGGAGAGAATGAGCAGGAATCATCGATAATACCCAAATCATTGCTCGAAAAATATGAAAACTTCAATGAATTTAGCACTCCATCGTGTTCATTTTTTGAAAACAATGATACTGAAATTATTGAAAAGTATGAACGGACAAGAAATATTGACAGCGAAGAAGAAATCATGATTACAGCCAAGAAGAGAAAAGTAAGAAGATTATCTTCGTCTTCGTCCAGTTCTGATTTGAATATTTTTTGATTTTTGTTATTGTATATTTAGTTTTTTAAATATTTGCTGTCATTTAATGGCATGACTTGTTTTAGGTAGGAAGTTAAACTTATTAAAGAAGACTGATGACTATAATAATTATAGTAAAGACGTGCTGTGGTGTGATAATTAAAGAAGATTTGTTTATTAGGTACATATCTAAATTAAAAACCTATATTTATAGTCATGAAAAGAGGCTGATTAGTGAATTTGAGAAATAATTGTGTGATTTAAAGTGACATGATGAAAAATTAATCTTTAAGCTACATACTTGAACCTACTCGTAAATACGTACCCAGAAAGACTGTTTTATTGGAATAACTATAATTCGCATTAGGTATAAGAATTACTTATACATAATTGCGAATTATAGTTATAGGTAGAACAAAACTTTGTTGTTTTTTGTTCTATTTAGATATGTACGTTTCTCTATTGTTGTAGTAATTTAAGAATAAAGTGATCTCAATCTCAGGTTTCTGTTATGTTTCATACGTTTATGTAAAAGGATTAAAAGTACTAAGCTATTACTACTAAGATATTTTTATAATGTTTCTTATTCATTTATTGTATTTTAAAAATATAAGAGTTGATTTAATTTTAGAAGTTTTACTGATATACCTGTAGAAACACTATTCTCCTCTCGTTACCAATTTAACTAAATTATACCTAGCATTTTTCTCTTAGTGCAATAGGTAGACATTAGGTATTACTATTAATGGCATAACTTACAAATGCAACCATCATATTAATCAGAAACTTTAAGCTTTCTAATCGCGATACGTTGATTCTTTTGAAAATATATCAAGTAAATTAGTATTAGTACATAAACAAGCAAAAATATTTATTTAAGGTTACCAGCATTTACGATAAAGTTTTCCAACATTTTCACACAACAACAACCACAAAAATTACCAAAGGTTATAAAAGTAAAGAAACTATTCATTCATATCATAATAAACATTACATTACATTAATATCATTCTTTGAGGTTATTGTAACCTCAAAGAATGATATATGTAATAATACTAACTGTAATATCTGTATATTAATGATGATATTAAAAAAACTGTGTACTGTCCTGTCTCAGTGTTTATCTAAAATTTGTGGAAATCAAACCTAACAAAGTACGGAACCCTGGCTGGGGGCACGGTTGTTCTTAGCTGTATCATTTCGGTGGATTTATCATTTCGGTGGTAATTTTTATCATTTCGGTGGACACTTTTAATTTCAGTGGACTCTTAAAACTTTATCCTTAAATATTTATGTAAGTTTTGATAATATTTGATGTCCACTCACGCACAATGTTATAAAATAGACTAAAGTATTATTTGTCACTAAAAATATATAGATTGCATTGAAATAAAAAAATCCCACCGAAATGATACATAAAAATCTCTTGTTGAAATTCACCCAGACATCTCATCACCTCAACGTAGCGGTAGTCGATGAGGCATCTCTGCATTGACTCCAGAACTGCCCAGGTCTCGACAGTATCAAAGGCTTTCTCGTAGTCCACGTATGCTAGGCACAGAGGCTTATTATATTCCTCGGGTCTTTTGTATTAGGTATTAACCTGAGGATATGTCACATACATATATACCGAATCCACGCTGCTGTAGCCTTTTTGGAACCCGGCCTGCTCCGGCGGCTAGAAGTCATCGAATTTTTGGGCGAGACGATTCGAGATAACTCTCGAAAACAACTTGCAGACATGGCTCAGGAGTGAAATTGGGCGGTAGTTTTTAAGAAGCGTGTAAAGCGTGTAAACGTGCGCGTTTTAAGAAGCGCGTGTCACCTTTGTATTTGTCGGGTATCCCCAGTGTTAGTTTTCCAGGTCCATGTCCAAAACCTAATCAATGTTACCAATCACTCACCACTCACCTATCAATCAATCACTCCCAGAAGCGATAGTAAATATGTTACACATCAAAAACTAAGGAGGCGATTGAATCCAGGTGATTACAACACAAACAAGGAACATAGAAACTACATTCTGTTGATTCGAAGGAAAAGAGAACTTAACACAAGGCAACAAGGACGATTTCTTTATTTAAATGCAACTTTTGATGCAAGTCTCAATATCCGGCAAATGTATTCCACAGTTTTAAAGGAAAATGCGACCTATTTCAAAGCAATAAGTACACAATAACGGGTTTCGGTACAACGTGTTTTACCGAGTTCACCATGTACCAATATCCGGTAAAAAACTCACGATTTTAACGGGTACCAGGTCAAGAAGGGTTTGTTAGTACCAATAGATGTGAACGGCAAAATAATTTATTTCTCAATTAGATTCACCTCAATTTATAGGTTTTATCGCAACATAATATACTCAAATATATCAGAAAATTAACACTGTTACCATATCGTTATCCGTCGCAGTATGGCTAGCTCATCAATGCGACGTGGTGGTTTCGTAGTTCACTGACAGAACTTCGAACTTCCATAATATTTTCACAAAGCAAACTTTTGTCATCTCATAGTTTTGACACCATTAAACTTCTTGGGCAATGTTGCCATTACAATTGTACAAAATATTACCGAGAAGGTATTGCCATTCGCAAACTTTACTTTATTATTGGTAGAAAAATGCAATAATCAAAAAACTTACTTGTTAACGGATACTGGTACACTAACGGGAATAGGTACTTTTACCTTACGGTCTTCCTGTAAGGTTAGAAATTTGTCCACGTAATATTTATAGCATGCTAAGAGCAATAGCGACGACCTGGCAGGCGTCAGCCGTGCACATCATTAGACAATTTAATTTTCAAAGTGTAAAAAAAAATTTAAAAAAAAACTTGTTCCTGTAAGCTTAAAAATTTAACAGAAAGTTTGCCGCATATGATTACTTCCCAGAATTTGATCCTTATTAGCAACACTATCGAATGGTGTAACCCAGGTAGCATTTTTACGTCATTATGTCGTCAGTTTACGGTACTGCTCGACGTGAGAGACGTCATGTCTTGACGTCGGGGGGTCCCATCAGATGTCGTCAATTTGTCACAGCCTCAAGACGTCAGTTTACAGACGTTACAGAGACGTCATTTACTGAATTTATAGGGACGTTACTGGGCCGTACGTATTAGGGCAGCCACTGACGTTGGAGTGACATCATATACTGAATTCATAGGGACGTTACTGGGCCGTACATATTAGGGCAGCCAATGACGTGCAAAACCATGTATAAATCCGCAGGTCTCTTTGGAGTGGGTTGTTATTGGAACACTGTTAACACTGGTAAACTTGACACTTCTATTCACTGTACCGATGCATTGCTCTCAATAACTTCTCAACAAAACAAAATTAATTCTTCAGACCTTATACTATCGGCGGTAACGAAACCATAGCGACTTCTATTTGGACTACAACGCCATCTATCCAGCTAGGCGGTACTATTTTTCGAAACTTTAAATAAATATTGATCGCTGTGATTCCGTTCTCGCTGTAACTTCTAGTAAAAAATTGCTCTGCCGATTTTTATTTTTTTATGTGTTATCTTATCCTTAAATATATAGGTTTGTTACCTTTTTCATTTTCAAACGTCATTATTTGATTGATTTAACATCAAATAATGTTGTTTAAAAAGGAAAAAGTTTTGGATTACGTAACAAAACCTACGTATTTAAGGATAAGAAATCACATAAAAAAATAAAAATCGGCAGAGCAATTTTTCACTAGAAGTTAGAGCGCGTTATGTAAAAAGTTAATTTGGAGTGACACTGAAATCGAAATTTTGTCGGATTTTTATACTTCCCTATTCTAACTAATACATTTAAACAAATACAAAAAGAATTTGAGGCTGAGGAATTTTTCACAGAGAGTTATAAGCAATTTTCATGTTGTGAAAAAAATAAACGGAACTTCTAGGCTAAAATTTTTTTGGATTATTGTGCATCTGTAATCTGTATCACCTACTCTCATCATATGCCAAATTTCAGCGCCGGAGGAATTTTTCGAAAGTCTTCATACAAAAAAAAATCCTCGTTGACTGGACTAATGTACCGGCTATACAAATCCTTGTTATAATGATTAGTATTTGCCCATAATATTCGCTATGTTGGTGGTCGACTTCACTCTTGGAATTATGTCAGTCTGATGCATTCGATAAACTGTTCTTTAACCAATCTTTAGCTCTTTGGGTCACTTTAGGACCAGATATGTCATACAACAGTCGTCAACCTGAGGGCAGATTTAGACTAATAAGGGACAGACTGTAAAATGACGTTCTTAGGAGGTATCATTTATGACCTATACAGTACGTACAGTACAGTACTATAATAGTACGTAAGTATGACGTACAATAATGACGTAACTGTGGTGACCCTAAATTGACTTAAGAATGTCGTCATTTTTTAGTCGCCGACGTCACTTGCTACCTGGGAATAATACAGGCTGTGATTTTTTTTCCAAAATCAGCGGGTTCGATTCCTGGCCAGGATTATTAATTTTTCTAAAATCCAATGATGCAGTTTTATTTTCGTCAAAATCGGCCTCGAGATTCCTTTCAACGTTTTTCGATATTCCTCATTGTTTCGGAGATAGCCATCCACGCCCAGTTGAAAAATTCACCCTGTATAATAAAACCTTTCTCGGAATGTAACGCACACTTTTTTGAAAACGGCGTCAAAATCAGTTCAGCCAAATCGAGATAATTTTGATCTTACAGGAGAAAGTTTATTTTTCCTCATCAACTTTGCACTTTTCAATTCGCCTGTCACATACTTGTGCACCTTGTAATCGCCTGTCATTTTTTTTCCAAGATTTACAATAAATAAACTACATCCTGTTAAATTTTTAAGCTTGTAAGCTTAAAAATTGAAAAAAAAAACTTGTTCCTGCAGGAACAAGTTTTTTTTTTCAATTTTTTTTACACTTTTTTTTTTTTTTTAGCGTGGTAAAATCATCAAATGAGTCCTCCAACCCCGGGCAGGGCGGGAGGGACTGTCAGACTTCTACTGACTAAAATCCACGGTGTCCTTCATAGCCTGTTAAGTTCCGGGGTTACGGTAAGGGAATAATCCCGCGACCCCGGCAGGCTTTGGCCCTCTGAGAGGGGGGCCCCGTCATTATGCTGACGCTCTTTGAGGCGCGCGTGGGACACAACGCGCCGTCGACCCGGGCATGGTCCTTGGTCGGGCAGCGAGTTGCCCTTTACTCGCTGCCCGCATGCCCGCGCCTACGGTGGCCGGAGATCATCAAGCGACGTCCGTCGCCGTGGGCGCCTACCACTGCATTTTTTTTTTACACTTTGAAAATTAAATTGTCTAATGATGTGCACGGCTGACGCCTGCCAGGTCGTCGCTATTGCTCTTAGCATGCTATAAATATTACGTGTACAAATTTCTAACCTTACAGGAAGACCGTTAGTTGCAGGGTTCAGTAGCTCTCCAGCTATCGAGGCTTTTGAGCCTAGTTTTAATTTGTAGGCAGGATCCAGTATGGCGTTATCCGAAGCCTCGTTTTGTTAATTTTCTAGTGTTTTTTGTGTAAATACTTCAGCTTTGTTTCACGTGCTATTTTGGCTTTACTTCGATACACGCAACATGATCTCTGGTGTCATTTCACGCTGTTATTACCTACATATAGGCCTTCATGTTGTCTTTATTTTTGTAAATAATGAAAGGGTTTTCATTTGAAAATAGAGATTTCCAAAATGCTCAATGCAATAATTATATGACTATGAAGTATGATTATACACAACTGGTAAAATGAGGACGTACAAAAGTAACTGCCATTTACCTAATGAAAGTCACTTATCAACTTTCTGGTCAATGACATTTTCGATCACTACTGTAAAGATTCGGCACACTTACGCCCAAAAACCGCGTACTTTGACGGCCGTGATGTGCTTATTGGCCATTATTTTTGGTTACATAAAGATCAGTATCAAGATAAATTATTAATGGTGTTGATCACAACTGAATCTCAATAACGAACCACAAAACCTTCAGAAACCATCATCTGCACGACTTCCTGCCCCAAAATCTACCAAGAACCTTCTAGAACCCCCTCTTTTCTGTCCAGGGACTTCGCATACGTGGCCCGTGACCGCGCGACCCGCAAGCATATGTGCCACGTGTTCCGCTGCGAGGCACCAGCACGCAGCATCGCCAACGCATTGAGAGACATCTGCAAGCGCATCATGATTGAGAGGTCCTTACAGCCTCCTCCACGCCCCACAGATCTGCCGGCTACTAGGCGGCCTCGACCGCTTTCTGGTAAGATGTAGGTAGATTTAAAAACCATAGATGTCTATGGAGACGGTGAGTAATGGGTGGCTCGCCGTCCGATCATGGACCATGCCCGGGACGACGGCACGTCGTGTTCCACGCGCCCCTTGTAGAGCTGTCAGCAATATGACGGGGCCCCCCCTTTAGAGGGTAAAAGCCTGCCGGGGTCGCGGGACTGTCTTTTCAACCATAACCCTGGAAGAACGTAGGGCTATTGAAGGATAATGGATTTTAGTCAGTACGAGCCTGACAGTCCCATACGTCCCGCGGTAATAAAAAAAATTTTGCCGTTCCTTTCTCACAGGACAGTATCTATATGTGCTTTTTGTGACGTGGAACGACTTTTCGTAACCGAGTGAAGGTGAAAAAGTAGAACAGCCTTTAGTGTGAGAAAGAGATGAAACACATTCGGTATAGGTCTGTCTCTGTTATAAAGTCGTATTCAAATGAACCGCTGATGTCGTACCAGACCCCAAGAACAATTTCAAAATTTTAGAAAGAATAAACAGGGGGACCCCCTGTTAAACTTTAAACAAAATTCCTACTATGATTCACTCTCCAGCAACGTTATTTTCATTCGAAAGTCAATTTATTAGGAATACTAGGTACTAACTGGCCGTTTTTTTCTTTTAACAATTCTACACTAGAATTTTCTCCTGTATTGTAGGTGCGTTTACAAACATATAAACTCACATACACAAACGCCCAGACCCGGAACAACTACTTGCAGATCATACAAATATTTGCTATGCCGGCTCCAAACTATTGCGAATTCACGGCACAAGTCGTGCCATCCACACTATCGGCACAGTATAAATATCTACAGTAGTGGCTCTCGGCCGCATGATAGAAATAAATACCTACAGCCGCGCGGTACGTAAACATGCGTTAGGGCTGTCCGACGCCCGTCTCCAGCATTTTAATTACATTTGCCTACTTTCTGTTTCTATTTAGTGTTGTGATTGTAAATATACTTTTCTTATATTTAAGTAAACAAATAAAATACTTTGTATATTGAAAAGGAAGTGTTCAATAAAAATGCGTGTTGTTTTTTATTAATAGATTTAATTTAAAAACAAATGTTTGTTTGAAAAACAAATTGTGCTTATAAATTTGCGACCGAAAAATATTTGCGCCTTGACTGACTCGTACGAAATGCTTTATTATTGAATTTTAAAGTATAATAAACTCGCATTCTAATAAAAAGCTTCTCGCATTCTAATAAAAAGCTTTCTTCTTTTTAAAATTAAATTCAGCGACTCAGTTTAAGTTAGTTCGCATAAGTATTTTGATGGGCAACTACGGAACCCTACACTGTGCGTGGCCCGACACGCACTTGGCCGGTTTTTCTAGTATTATTCATACACAAAACACAGATAATAAACAAATATTACTGTAGCGCCGTTACGTAAAACGCACCCGTGACGATATAACAAGGGTCTGATTACGTCGTCGTGTGGATTCGCGTCAACCGCTCCACACGACGACGACGAAGGCAGTCGGCCTAATGCAACCGAGTGCGCACACTCAAACACGGAGCGTACTATGTACTCTTACGTTCCAGGATTCATGACTGTGTTAAAGTTTATGTAGTACACTGAATATACGTTGATTGTACACCGTACCGTAGGTAAATGAAGCTCACTGCTTCATTTCCGTGCCCGCCGACAATCCCACCGCGCCGTTACACCATGACTTTACTTTGAATAATACAAACTAACAAAACACACATGCACTGGAGTTTTAACACAAGAGTAAGTACCTACCGTATCATGATTCATTCAGAACCGCCTATAACTTAACTATTTAACTTGCCTCAGTAACTTTCCTTTACTTTATTCATTTTACTGTATTTATTAACCCAAATACCCTTTTTTTCGTGAGATAAAGAAAAATACATAACCATTAAAAAGTCACACATTATGTACCTACCTACTAGCACGGCTACTAGCTACTAGTAAGTAAAATTATTTTAAAGTTAGTACTCACCTTTCAGAGGTTGCAGGTAATTTAAAAAAACTTATGTCTGGATGCGTTATTGTTGACGTTAAACACCCAAACACAGCACAATATTTTCTACTTGTCATATTTGCTAAAAAAAAAAACGCACCGTCCGTTCATCACTACGGTACGGCCGTGACTGTCTGCGCCTCGAGCGCGCCCCGACATCGAGGCGCGTAGGTATAGCTCGCGTTTCGTCCGTTTGTAGGGAGTCCCAATACTGTTATTACCGTGCTATCGGGATGCTCTCAGTAACAAAAGTACTCTGTGCTCTCAGTCGTTCGTGAAACCTGCCGTGAAATAGACGTAGATGCTGCTGCTGCTGCATTAACTTTGTTTGCTGAATTTACTTTGTAGGAATATGATTAAAACAGTCTTTATTAATAATTATATAAAATCCATTTCAGACTTTCTATGAACAAATAGCAGAGTTTCAGTAAAAAATATGGCTCGTGAATGTGGATAGGTACGCGTGAACATCGCGCGAAGGAGGCGCGAACCCTTTGTCGCGGGACAAAATACCGACACTGATCGGGGAACAGGCGCGAACGCCCGTGAACCCCGCGAAAACCATCCACATTCTCGTTCGCGCCTGTTCACGGGTGTTCACGGCCATAGTCTAGAGCCGGCATTATGCGGGAATCGAACCGCGACACGCTGCGCAGCGGTCGACCACTGCGCCAACGTCGACGACTTATATATTTCTGTCTCACGCTTTAAGACGTCCGCGTTATGACAGGCCACCAGGATATATATGTATTTTAAATCTGATTTCCACCCCCCAGTAGGAGCCGCCTTCCCCACCCCAATGGAGGAGCCGCGCAAGACAGTCCGCGCGCTGTACCTGGGCAGCGCGGAGGTGGCGCGCGCCACCGGCATGCGCGTGCTCAACGACGCGCTCGAGCGGCTGGCGGCCGCGCGCCCGCCCTCCGCCTGGCGGCCCGTGGCTGTGGCCGTGGCGCCCTCCATGATCACCATCACCGATGAGGGGGTGAGTTACAGACAATGATAAATTACATCATTGATTACAGATAAACTTATTACATCATGTTGGTACATATTAGTTTCGCGCAGGTTCGTCAAAGTACAGGTGGTGATCCACATACACATAGCACAGGAAAGAAGATCATGGTCTTTTATAATTTCGTATTTGCACCCTTCCGTGGAATAAAAGCCAAGCCAAGCCGGACCTAGTCGCCGCGCCGTCGATGTCGCAATTTTCTAGTAGTAATTTGTGCCCGAACACCCCAAGGGATTCCCAAATGGGAATTTTATACATGAAATACTTTTATTTTGTTAACATTCACCTTTAAGTTTTCTGAAATTAGACAAAAAATTAACGCATCTGGCATAGGTTTACTAGGTGATAAAGGTTCTAGGGAGGCCTCTCATTTTACCTTAAGCCCCTATGAGGGGTGATTCTTTCATAGAAACAATAATAAGATGAACAATTGCCTTTCAGGAGACAACCCCCATCGTAGAATGCCGCGTCCGTTACCTATCGTTCCTGGGCATCGGGCGCGACGTGCGACGTTGCGCGTTCATCGTGCACACCGCGCAGGATCTGTTCGTGGCGCACGCCTTCCACGCCGAGCCCTCTTCTGGCGCGCTCTGTAAGACCATCGAGGCGGCTTGCAAGGTATCTACCACTTTGCTTTATTTGTTTGAGATCGTGAGGAGCTCGTGGCTAAATAATTACAGCCGCACAGGCCGATCTTGCTTGCTTGATCTACTTAGTTGCATCGTCCAAACTTTCTTGGTCGCACTTACCTAGTTGCTATTTCTGATAAGTTCAAGCCGATCTACGTCGACCACTTCTTAACAACAGCAATTTTCCCCTTTCCATCTCTTTCTTTCTTTCTCAATCTCTATTCTTCTCCATCATCCCTTCCAGCTGCGCTACCAGAAGTGCCTGGACGCACATGGCGGGTGTGGCGCGCTAGGCGGGGCGGGAGCGGGAGCGGGCGCGGGCGCGGGAGCGGAGGGCGGGCGCGGCTCGCTGGGCGCGGCGCTCAAGTCGCTGGTGGGCTCGCTGACCGGCCGCAGGGGCTCCTGAACGGGACTTAACGAGCCGCACTCTGAAGGTATCTTAATTTTTCTATTTTATAACATTTTTGAACTACCCAACCACTGCAAGTCATTAAATCTACAATAGCACCCATCAAAAAGTGAGAAATGAAGGAGTAAGAAATTAAGAATAAACATAATTTCCGTTACGTCACTTGCGCTTTGCGATTGGACGATTATAATGCCGTCGCGTCGAAGAGCTATCGTAGAGTTCAGCGATGTGATTTCTTACTGAGAATAGCATAGTAGGCAAAACACAACGTCCAAGTACTTAATGAGGCCTACGACCAACACTTCTATCAGTTTTAAGGGTGCTCTATGCCCCGCATGCAGTGCCGGCTTTAGCACTACCAGCGCCCTGGGCGAGATTTTCTACGCCGCTCCCTAACTGCAATACAAACCCATATGAAAAAACAACGACGATATAATACTAGACTCGTAATAACAGGCGACCGATGTCTGCCAACACATTAGGCAAAAAAGTCTTATAACCGTCTCATTTCGACCAATCCTGTGAGCCGTAAACATACGTTGAGACAGAACAGACCTTGAGTTAGCCAATCACAACGCAGTACCCCGCCCCCCTCGCTCCCTCAGCGAGTTGGCAGAATAGTTTTGTTCGTTAGATCGTGCAATGAGTAGTCTAGTATTATATCGTCGTTGTGAAAAAAGGATTTAATGAAATCACCATTTATTAAAAGAAATAAACTAACGTGACTCTGCTAAGCATTTGTGCATGTTTCCAATGCGTTGCAATAGATGGCGTTTTACTCCAGTGACGAAAAGCATGTCATTTTGCACAAACGTTCCTTGAATTATGTAAGTTTTATGTTTTCTTCAGACGGGTTTTGGGTTTATCCCCTAAATATGGGATGAAAGAAATTGCGAAATTTACGAGAAAGTAGGAATGCGGCGCCCCGTCGTATTCGGCGCCTTGGGCGGTCGCCTAACCGCGCCTTGCCCTAACGCCGGTACTGCCCGCACGGCATAAGTTTATTATTAGAAAGAGGTGTCTCTTTCACTTATATGTAAGGAAAATGTTTTCTTTCCCCAGACGAGTCATTACCGCCGGAGGAGTGCGGCCCGGCGGCGAGCGCGGGCGACAGTGGCGCCGCCGACGGGCCCTAGCGCCACCGCTTGCCGCCATTTTGTGACGTCAACAACTCGCCGCTTCTGTATCGTTTTAACTGAGTAACATCTGGGACCTTGGATCCCATACTAAATTAAGGAAAATGACATGACAATTTTAATAAGATTATGTTTCTATTTTTAATATGGCAAGATAAGCCGATGTTGGTAGGTTCAATGGTGATGAAAATCCAACGTGTTAAAAAAGAAACAATTTACTATTGATACAAATCAAATTCTTCGATTGTTACAGAGGCATTTTCATGGATTTTTCAGTTTTTGTGACGTAAAGTGAAAACGGAGACTTTGACGTTAATTTCATGGATAAAAAAAGTTCCTCGTTCGTACACTAGAGGCGTTTTTTCATACAATTTGCGTCATAATACTTTCATTACCTGTACGTCCAATCAAGTTGAATTCATGCCAAGATTGAGAAAGAAGAGAACAGCTGATTTCTGAAGATCAATCTCCACAATTATTTACTGGCTGATTGTCAAAGTCAGGTTAACTGCGTTCAGAGACATAACGTGACATGTATTTGACAGTTTGTCTAAGTACAAGTTTCTTGTGTATGTATTCCACACTCAATTTCTGACAAACTTTGACAGATCGCTAGTTTTTGTGTGTATTTCAGAAACTGAATCTAAAGTACTCAGGTAGCCTACCATGAACTTTTAAAGCGTGAGTCTTCAGACTGTGGGAAAGAGATGGCACTAGACGACTTGTATAGTTCTGTCTCTATCCCACAGCCTAAACTGGATCGCGTTAAGAGTAAGGCCTTTAGTCTTCTAATGCAAATAATGTTTTGAGATAAAACTCTATTAAAATTGAAAGAGATATAGGAATGAAGGAGTATAGAAATTGGTTCAACCCGTCCGCCATGATGGAAAAAAAGGCGCGGAACGCCATATTTTTGCCATAAACTAAAGGTTTTTGAAATATTATATTAAGTACTCGTTAAAACGATACAAAACATAAATAAGCTGACTGAGAATGAAACTAGAAAACTAGCCATCATAGTTTTGCTTACACTTAGATTGACAAAAAACCATCCATTCAAATCTTTGTCAAATTAAACTTTGACAAACGTAGGCCTGTATTACAGAACGTCACTCAATACTCAAGTATTACTTTAAATCTAGATTCAAGGCATTTAATTGGTTGAAACTAGTTTTAAGTACCTAATACTTGACTTTTGAGGTGCGTTCTGTAATACGGGCCTTAGTTTCGATTTGACATTCAGGCCATGAATTTGACATTTCATCAAACTCGACTGCATTAATAAACATATCTATTAGTTTTTTTACGCTAATAGGCTGTCATATTTAGTGGGAATATATAAATAAACATTACAGTGCAATAGTTTTGATTTAATTTAATTTTTGTATTGAAAATGTACTTTAAAAGTTAGTATTTTAGGGGATGTAACGCCACTATTTGAATTTCACTTCTGTGTGGGAAAGAGACAGATGCATGTATACCTTGATCTCTTTCTTACACTAAAGTAAGATTCAAATGTGGTGGTAGGCCCCCAAGTCTTCTATAACAAGAATTTTTGATTGTTTTCAAATTATTGACGTGTAAATAAATCTGTTGCATAAGTTTTAAATTGAAATATAAAAATGGCGATAATAACTTGTGTATGTATGGTATAAAAAAAAACAAGCATGATCTGGAAAACATGACACAAAACACTCACAATGTATGAAGTAAACATAATGTATTGATTGAGAGTATGTTATTAATTTAACTAATGTTAGAGTTTAATGTAAGTTGGTGTTATATTTAAACGACAGACATTAATTGCAAGATTAGGCAAGCTAGCTTCTTCCATTTCTAGACTTCGACGCCATGTTACAAAATCCTTTAACAGAGTGTATACCTAACTAAAACATTAATTAAATTAAAAATACCACTGTATCGTGAAATAGTTAAACGTTATAATCCAGCCCTTCCTTGCTTGAAAGCAAAAAAATATTAACATAAGTATTACCTCGAGTTGTAAAAAACCTTGTTTTTAATTTGATGTTAGACGTTACCTTTTAATTGTAATTAAACTTTAACTAATGATTAAAATGAAACTCATATTTCTACAAGTTTGTGCTACAAACTACATAGAATTATATTGTGTGACTTTTAAACTTTGGTTAAAATTAACTAGTAGTTAGGTTAACAGTTTAGAATAGATCAATACAGATGTCCGAATATCAACAAAAATATTTAGGGCTGATGATAATTATTAATAATTGATGTGCTGTCGAATTGAACTGTCAAATTAGGCCTGACATATTGAATTTTGACGAATTTGACAGTTGAGTTTGACATTTACCGTTAGGATTTACCAAATTTTTGGTCTTTTGAAGGTTACCTTATAAATTACTAGTCCATAGAAGTAGGTATGTTAAGCTTCTGTAAATTTAACGCTATTTATATTCTATCTGTGACACAATATCGTCACAGAACACTATTGATGTTAACATAGATTTTTGTGTAAAATTAAATGTAAGACTCGTAAACGGTTAGTTTGGGATGTTGGAAGTTCTTTGTAAATAACTGTACACTTAATGGGAGTAGATTTAAGATAGATAATGGATTGATAGTGTTTTGGACAGTTTCTGGTCAGCGCTGACCATGTAGCGGCACGCTAAGGATAGTCAATCGTATGCTGACTATATTAGATGTTAAAATGGCAGAGTGTATGGAAAGTATTGGTGTTGAGCACGGTATGTACCTAGACAGTAAGGCATCAATGGTTTCCAAAAAAAAAAAAACTTTGGTTCGTAGTGTAATTATAACGAATATAGGACCCTACGAGTATAAATAAAGAGTTTATTTTTGCTTAAGCTTTAAGATATTGAGGATTTCGATTGCTAAAGATGAATATTTTTTGTATGATCACCTCATTGTGTATTTATAATATTTATATAATCTTAAGCTTTTTGGGCGTAACATATTTAGTTCCGCATTTTGGAGGCTCAAATTTAAAGTCGAGATCAATAGGTGGATGATTTGAAAACGGACTCTCATAGTCAACATGAAAGACTTCAACTGTCGAAAGAAACTAGACTTTAACCTCTCGAGCCCCGCGAAAAAATTTTTGCGAAAAATCCCTGACCGATTTTAAGACTTATTTTTTCAAAAATACAGTTTAAAATCGGTCGGGGTTTGGTGGCACAAAATTGTGCCATTGGGGCGCATTGGGGTCCGAGAGGTTAAATATTGAGTGATGGTGTAAGATTTCCATCAAATCAAAATATAAATTAATAATATAAAACCCATCAAAATCGCTAACCTCATTGTTACAAGGGTGTTCGAAACACATTGAGCTTTCAATAATATTATATATTTATACGTAATATTCAAATCCGCTCGTACCTATTTATAACTAGATTAAACAAATCCTGAATTCGGCCATTTTACAAGCATAAAAATATAAAACAAAATGGCTGACGTTTGCCGTTGGCGGCTTATGTAGATTAGAATTTCCATAAGGGGAGTCGTAATGAAAAAAGGGAATTGGGACCTATGAAACAGATTTTCGAATTTGACTTTTCCATAGTTGAAATTCACTAATTTTCGAAGTAGGTATCTAATTTTTTTTGAAGAATAGTAGTTTCATCTATGGGAGGTGAAAAATGTTCCAAAGTTACTCGAAATGTATTATTAATTAAAGTGTTTTTGTGTCTGTAACACTTCAACAAAATATAGGTAACCTAATAGTATGTAATAGAGAGGAAATGACCTCTGAATATGTGCTAGACACAATTACGTCATACATTGCATTGTGTCTGCGATGATTCAACATTTGAACTTGACACTGACTTTGAAAGACCTTCAGCCATCATTATAAGCGTATTCAAAGGTCATCTCCTCTAAATAGATTAAGGCATTCGACTTAGAATATCACAAAATAGCTTCAAAGTATATTTCAAATATTAGAAAATCAGTGTCGCTTCACACTTATATAAATATAATGATACACTGAGCTGTTCTGTAATACGTAAAGATAGTGTTATTCACACTCTAATAATAAGTGAAAAGTCATTATTTATACAAAAATATATAAATATTTAAGAGCGGGGTTTTCATTGTGGGACGTTTGGTGGTGTCTTCGGGTGTGAGAAAGAGATGGCGCTATACATCGTGGATAGCTGCATCTCTTTCTCACATAGAAGTAATTTTAAAATACTGATAAATGAAGGTAGGCCCCCAATCGTTGCCACGTGATAGCTCTCTTCGCGCAATACATTGTGACAATGCATGCTTCACAGCCTTTTAACTTAACGGATGAAGTATATGTCAATATTTTCTATAAAAATAAACGTTTATGTAGTTAATTAGATAGCTTGTGAATTCGTTTTCTAGCTCACTGTTGAATATAAACGAGGGAAGATAATGTTATATACAGTCATCGCTTTGACAGCTTAAAAGCCTTCAAACTGTGGCTTTTAATGAATACTTTTGTGAAATTAATAAAAAAATATTCATAATACGTGCATTTTGTTTTGTTTATCACTATAAGAACCCTTTTTTAATACATAGCAACATTAACAAGGCCGTGTGTGGAACTCGTACAAAAACATGTAATTTCTTTAGTTGTTTTTTTGTGTTGAATTCCCGGTTCAGTCCGGAGATTATTTTAGCAAATAATAATTCTATTATTCCATCTAATAAAGAAAACACTTCCTTTCGGCAACACTTGGTGGAATTAATAAGGTTGTTGTTTTATGAGGTCTATCCCTTTTAAGGGGGAATTGGAAGAAAAAATAAACAAGAATTCATTATAAATATTTATTCATAATTGTTACATTGGGCATAATTTGGAATTTAGGATTTCAACTCACTCAATCACAAAAGAACGTTTCAATTGTTTTATTTTAACGAAAATAAAACTTATATCATCTGAGTTCGTGTAAAAATATTCTTATACTGCTCCACAAATATCCACTTTTGATTTAAAAATGACTACTAGCTTTCTACTTACGAAATCTTGAAAATAACAAACAGTATATTACAATTATTCATTTTTTATATAATCATGATTTTACATTAAGTATAGGTTTTCAATTTTAAAATTTAATAGGCCTTCGAACATTCCTAGTAGCCAACTAACATATTTCTCTTATCATAGCAATTTTCACCGACACCAAATTGCTACTTTGGATTTTGAACTCTCGGCGTTAAGTCGACTGTTTAAAATTCAAGCGTTAAGGTGTCTCAGGCACATATCTGTAGAACAACCTTTACTTAGCTCAGTCTCGCTTCATCTAAACCTCACCTTATTCCATGTAATTAATGTGCATATTATTCCTACGACTGTGATCATGCGTATTATAGAAATAAGACCATTAATGGTAAGCGAATACGGTCAATTATTGTATGAAGCATGACATAACTAAGCTTGAGTTTATCTGTAGATCTTTGCCTTGGTCAAAAAAGCTATAAAATCCTTTAAGCCTAAGATTTTTCATACTCATTGATTTTCTTGTTGAAATTATCTCAAAAGTCGTTGGCAGTGTTGCTCACAAAAAAATATCTATCCTTCTACATTATTTCAACAGGGCAACGACAATTGACCGTGGAGCAGTAATTCCCATTGCTGTTTAAAACGTTTATCGTAAAACTAATAGCTTTATTATACAAAATACGTGTGTTTCTATACAAACTTAGTGTATTCATAAAATTAAACTTCTTGTTATATTGTCAAGCACGTGAGTCCAGAGATAACGAGAATAAAAAGATAAACAAAAACAGAATTAAAATTAAAAATATAATATCTTCTCGTAAAGAAGGTATTGAGACAATAATAATATAGTTTATAAATAAGTAGGTAATCATTAATAAACAGTAAAAATTAAGAATATCCGAAATCGTGTCAAATTCTAGATATACAATGATGAAAAATATAAACGGAAATAAGTATTTTTTTTACAAATTCATTACATAAACATAATATTATAGTACTACGTGTACTAATATAAACGCTCAACTGTCAAGCTTTTTTTTGAAAAAATACCGATCGCCGCTATACTAATCGAATACGACATTTCGACGAGTGATCGCTTATACTAGGACATAGTCAAACATAGATTCATAGAAAAGAAACAAGAAATTAGGTACAGCGTCAGCAGGTCAATTTATCCCAATCTGTCAAATTTTACCAAACATTAACCTTCCACTATTGTGATAAGGTTTAAAATCTATTAAAGAAATTTGACGGATTGAGGTTGGTTGATGTGCTAGCATTTAGAAAATAGTGATCAATATACTCTCTGGACCCGACATAAAGCTTAAAAATGTCGATATCGACAAATTCTCTTCATAAGCGCAACACTAGGGTCAATTATGTCGACATGCAGATATTATCGACATGTCTGTCTATCGATATATTATGTTATCGACACAATAACGTGCTTAGACATCTAACGCGTAATTATTCAAGTCGATAGATCGTATTGCTTGATAATTTAGAAAGTTTCGTGCTTTATCAACAGTGTGATGATCATTTTAAGGGGATTTTTAAATAAAAAGTATAATTATTGGCATTATATGCTTTGAAATATTGCACATGTTTAACATCTAAGCTGTTTTTTGTACAAATATCCAACAATTAAAAATTATAAGCTGTTTTGGTTTTTACATGCAGTAGTAACTATGGAGTTTTATTTTCTTCAATCTGTTGCATAAAAAACTACAGATGATGAAGATTTTACTAAAACCTGGAATTTATCCACAGATTTTGACAAATTTTCATCAAAAATCCAACAAAACATGAGGTGTTTTAGAAAGTATTTACAGGAACATAGCATCATGCCTTTATTATTTAGTAAGGCGGAAGTGTTTAAAAAGGCCATAATACTTTGAAGCCTAAAAACTGGGCTTGATCTTATGTGCCCCCGCACATTAGACGACCAGGTGTGAACAATATCAAATAATTTTCAACAATCAGATCATTTAGTTGAATGAAAACAAACGTGTAACCGACGCGATAAGAACGCTCACTAAGTTATTTCATACAAAATGGCGTAGTTTGGTGGTCGCGCAGCCATAACGTGGCCGTTGGCGGCATCACCCGCTCTCTTACATATAGGGTGACTGGCAATTAGTGTACGATACTTAAACACGTGATTGTGCTCATGATAAGAAACAATTTTTATAGTGGGAGCAAAACCGAAATCGCGAAAAAAAATCAGCTGTTCAGTACATTTATGTTTGCCTAATGTACTGAACAGCTGATATCACGTGACATCACGTGTTTAAGTATCGTACACTAATTGCCAGTCACCCTATATATCGAAGAATTAGCTGGCCGTAGCGACTTAGCCGCCGGAACTTTTACAAACTTCTTGAAAATTTTAGGCTTTGGCTCGCACTAAATTGCCGTAATTTTGGCTTTTATAGGGGCTAAGAGTCACTCAAAGAGCAAAAGAAAGAGCTACGCTCGGAGTTTCTTTGCAGGATTAAATCCGGGACAAGGATATTCGCCGAAAGACCAGTCATCGACATAGTTCGTAAAATTTGCAATTTGAAGTAAAAATGGGCTCGTAGAACTGATAACTGATGGGGAAGAAAAGTTCTTGAGTAACGATCACGGACTTTAAAACGTAACGCAGGCCTTCCACTAGGTGGTCGGACAATATCGTGAGAGTTGCGGACAACGGATGGATGCAAGTGGCTGATTGTCGTTCGGCGTGACGGTCTAAGGGGGAGGCCTATGTTCATCAACAGAGTTCTTCCGACTGATGATGAGGTATTTTGGCTATTGGCACTGTTCTGTATTACCAAATAATCGATCTATCAACTTGTATACTTGCGGTACAGTATAAATCCAGTTATCCGGTAGTGGCTAGTTCGTCTGTGATATACTATCTTCATGTAACTGTTACAACATCCTTGTGATTCAACAGCGCTGCTCAAGGCTCAACCTGGAACGAAAAGTATCATTGTATTAGTATTTTGTTATGGCTTTAAAGTCATCAAATAAGTTGTCAAGGCTTAGATGAAGTTTTTTTTTTCATTTGTCTGTCACTCTTACTGACTATGAACTACTCTGTTCCTTTTGTTGTCTTTAGCGTTCTAGGGCCGGGTTATGGGACATCTCGCCCACGAAAAAACTGGCCCACAGGCCACCACGGGCGGGACAGTCCGCTCAAATCAAATATATCAATTAATTCAGTTGATCGAACAAACAATGTAGTTAAACGTGCAAGTGATAAATGGGCCTCAACTATTTCAATGGCGATGATAAAATGAAGGTATAATAATAATAATATTCCACAACTATCACACAACGCCATCTAGTCCCAAGCTAAGCAGAGCTTGTGTTACGGGTACTAGACAACTGATAAACATACTTATATATTTCTAAATACATAAATATTATAGATAAATGTATGAATAATCTTCTCACCTGTGACGGCATTACATCCATCCATGTTGCTCAAAGAAGTGCGTTCTGTACTGAAACAAATAAATGTTCTATAGACATTTGCAATAGTGCATTTAGTTTGACGAAGAATAGAACCTCAACTTCATTGGAATTATCTTTCTATTAAGAATAAATTAAATTGTAAGACCTTGCTGACGTAGAGCCAGTTGTTTGATTAGTAGTAAAACTATTGTTGAATTATATTTTATGCTAAAAGTTTTTTTTTTTATATTTAATCATATTAAATATATTTCATTTTTGAATAAACTCATTGCAAAACAATCTCAGATCACAATTAATCTGGGGGGAATTTTGGGGAGAAATGACATAGTAAATTAGTCACATATTATGAGATGAATTTACACAAAAAATATTTTGTAGTCTTTCCCACAACGCATTGTGGCTTTACTTTTCAAACACGAAAATTCAAGAAGCCACAATGCGTTTTCGTTAATTAAATCTAAACATATAGATGAACAAGCCATTTAGTACATGTATAATGATTGATAATTTAATTTACAGTTACATTAATGTAATTTTCTAAGTAAAACATTTACTTATGTGATTACAAAATTAAATGATAGCATGGAACAAAGCGGGGAGTATGAATACGAGGCAAAAAGTTGTAACGAATTTACAAAATGGCTATCATTATAATTCTTTTTCTAATCTTTAGTAGTGCAATACAATTTTTACTTAATTTAAATTTTATAAAAAAGAATTCGTTACAACCTCATTTGAAGCTGTACAAGCAATGTCGAACACAGAGTAGAGTAAAAAATGGAGTACTGATTATTGTATTGTATAACGGGCTGGTATCCGCAACTCTATGTCATATGCGCGAATTTTGCGTGCGGGAAGTACGAGTACTGATTTTAATTCCATTCAAATAATGCGAAGTTTATAATTATTTTGCGACAACAGTTATTTTTTCCGACCCTGTAAAGTGTAAGCACTTAATACTGTTCACATTCATTCAGTTTATGATAATACGTATCTAAACTTTCCATAATTAATGCTTTGTAACGCACCTGGATGTTTTTTTTTTTAATTTTGGACTGAAATCTTACTAAACGACACAATATATAAAATAGTATACAAAGATTCTGTGTTGTATTTGAACAACACTTATTCAGTAATTGTTACCATTTAAAAATAAGCCAGAAACTTGTTTTTTTTCGTGCACGCACTTCTAAATACAGATTCGACGTCTGCGCGTATCTAGCGCGATACCATAATATAATTGTTTCGACTGAATTTTCTAGATTAGCACTCCATTTTCCACCCAATCTGTGTTATCGATCAAGCTGCACTTACAGCTTATCCCTGCCGCGCGCCTCCCCGAACACGGCGTCTCTCGGGAAGGCAGGCTGGCTGGAAGACCTCTCGTGTTTCGCTGGTTGACATACACAATGTAACCTTACCCAACTGTCCAAGTACCACATAATTACCCCTGAACCCAAGACTTGTGTAAAAGAAATCTAGTTAAGCCCGTCAGTTCGAATATGAAAAATTTTTGAGAGGATTTTTCTTTTGTCAAATTTACATTACGACACGCAGTTGTATAATTTTTTGTGGGTTCGAAGACGTGACTCCCGAGTTTTTTTTTTTTTGGAACGAAGTTCCTTATCGCGCGTTGCGAAAGGGGGCTAGACGGAAAAAATTAAGACGAAAAATTGTAACGACACTTTTTGCAACGCCCCGCAACCCGCGCCTGCACCCCGCGCCCCGTACCCCTCACCCAACCCCCGTTCCACGTGACTCTTGTCGCATTGCGGCGTGCGCATGTTTCTCTGTCTGTCTCTCTCTCTCTCTTATAGAAAGCAAGCCAGATATTTTCGTTTCGTCTTTCTATTTCGCATTGAACAGTGTGGTGTCGCGACGATTACTATTTTTGTTGAGTGTATACAGTAACTTCGTTCCATCCGGGTGTCCCTTGACACCTCTCAAGTTTTTTTTTTCAATTTGTTTTATTTTTTACTATATTGATTTGCTGAATGTTGATTCTAGAAACTAGTCTATAGTCAAACGGATTACTACAACCTTTGGCCTCTTCTTTGTAATAATTATAATAATATAGCTATTGCCAGCAGTTTAACCTCTCTTCTTTTTTCAGTTTTAACCAAAAATATGCCTATCTTCCCATCCAGTCATCTTTGAACCAAAGCGTTTTTTAACCAATTCACTTTCTAATTTACAAAAATAGTTAGGATTAAATTAAATTTAGTCAGTCTTTCCAGTGAAGCGTTAAACTAAAGTAGAGGCAAGACCAAAAATTCTGCCATAAACCAAACTTCACATTACATATTTTGACATCCTATAAGAAAATAAGCAAATACTGATAAAACCAGTAATAAATATCCCAGCTTCCCGTAAACCTATAGTGGAAATTTGTAATATCATAAGAGATATTAAGCTGGATTTAGGACATTCGGTTCAGCGCTTGAAGTTGAAAATCTAACAGCATGCTTTTATTTATGACCCCTCTCGCTTTGGGTGGAGCATAAGTGATTATCAGACTGGTACTAACTGAAATCCATACCGTTTCTTCAATTGCCCTTTACGTTCCTGGGTCGTGGTTACCTTATATGACATTTACTGAACAGCATGCTTAATGCATTGATTTAAATCATAGAGAGCTAATCAAGAAATGTTTATGTTTCTAACGATCTGATTGTGATGCGGGCAATTTGCTCATCTATGATTTAAATCTATTGTTTAGTGTCCCATATAACTATCATTTCAATATTAAACGAGACCTATTTATTATTTGTTAGACTAAGCGATATGTTGACACTTGTAAGATCACAGAAAAAATAAGCATGTATTTTTTAAATATCAACCTGTTTGAAGTTCTAATGAAAGCGTTAGTGACCATGCCAGTATAAAAACTTACATATCTCTTTCAATATTAAAATTTCCACCATAAATATTTAGGTAATAAATAAATCTGAATATAATAATTACCGTTTGATACAACTCCTCCATAATTACTGTTGAACTTTGGGGGCTCTTGGGAATGCTGAAACATGTCGTGCAACTTATATTAGTTCTTTGGCGGACGGCTACAGGCTACTGTTATTTACAATCCATGTATATACACATGCATACATAGCCTTTGGAATGAATAGTTTCTAACTATTCATTAAGACGATGCATGTGAGTTGCATGCATTGCATGCAATGCTGTATTTGTTGGATCAACAGAATTCATTATCCATTAATAGTCAGCAAAGTAGTAAATCTTGCATGCAGCCCGCATGCAATCTTGCATCCTCAAAATGGGTCTTTAGGCTGTCCATACCATACACGGAGTGAACACTGTTGTTTACTCTGCAGTCGCAGTTTCAACCAGTCTTTGTATGGCCAGCCTAGGAAAAAATTTAGTTATCCCTTTCCCAGGCAATGCATGATTAAAAAGGTAACATGATAAAAATGATCATGAGGAGTCTAAAAAATATCTTCCCAGCGAAATAATTGATGATTTAATTAAAACATGGTATTTAAAAGAAGAATATCATACCATTTTTAAAGCTATTTCACATTGGGACGGCTCGCGCCAGGCTTTTTTGATATGCTTTGCGATACGCTGCGGCGCAAGGTGGCATTTCTGAACTGTATTTAAATAATAAAAAAAAAAGTGACAATCATACTGTTGTACGCCTAAATTTTTTTATGAATTAATGAATACTAATATCTCGAAATTGTTGGGAGATTCAGAAACTCTATTTTGAGCGTTAAAGGTACATGAAAATGTAGCTCTCTGGCCCATTAGCTATAAACTCGCTTCTAGGTTGAAGCTGATTGATCAAGATCATGGTGTATCTCTTGAGGACAGGGGAATCTCTGCTTAGATTTTCTCTACCTAATCTAACATAGGAGGTAGCTATGGTTTCACAATTCTTGTCAATTCTCATATAATCATCATCATCAGCCTATGTTTTCACAGCTGGGAAACAGGCCTCATAAACTATTAAGTGAATGCTGAATACTGATAGACAGGTAAACAGAGCAGTTAAGAATATCATAGTGTAAGCTGTTAAATAAATAAGCATATATTTTTTGTTAGCATTAGTGATGATACAGATTTTATTGTACTAAGGTGCAAATAAAACCACATGCAAGATTCTGTCATCAATAAAAATGATCTTACCTCCATCTCCCTTAGATTCCTCATGAGCGTATCAATATCATCATTGGTAGCCTCCTCACTCTCATTCTTCCGCACTTCCTTTTCTTTCCTACACTTCACATTATTCACTTTTTTGTTCGTGTCATTCACACGGTCCTTGGAAGGCACACTCTCACTTTTATCACGTTTCGGTTCACTTTTCTCAGTCCTATTGTCCTCAACTAACTCCACATCACTGCTACTGTCGTCCACTGCAAGCGGTTCTTGTTCACTTAAAGGATCAACGTCTGAGATGATGACCACATCCTTTTTCTTCTTGACTTCAGGTGGCCGTTTATCTGGTTTCGCGAATGTTGGGGAGTGATGTACAGGAACTAAGGCAGGTCTCGGGATATTGTTTTCAGCAACTCTCATGTTCTCGATTTGCTTTTGAGGGATTTCTTCCTTAAGTTTGGGACTGGGGTCTTTTTTACTGGGCTGGTAACTGGTGTCAATGTGTAGCGGGGACTCAACTCTCTTTTCTTTTTGACTCTTATGCTCTCTTTCTGGCTTCTTAGCTTTGTCTTTTTTCACCATATCATTCAAAGCTGCCGGTGACTTAACCCTTATGAAGCCAGAACCCTTTTCTGTTGCCGCTTGGACATTGTTATGTAATTTCTTTTCAGGTTTGGGGGGGTTATTAGGGACCGGTGTGATGGTGATGCTGCCAATATTGTTTGGGGGAATGTACAGTTCTTCTTTCTTTTCATTGTCTTTTTTGTCTGGTTTCTCTACAATGAGGTCTTTGCTGAGGGTGTAATTCATTATTGAGCCGAAGACCGAATTTGTTTTATAGCTTGAAGGTTTAGATTCTTCCACTGGTTCAGTCTTATCTGGTGACTGTTTGGAGGTGGTGGTGACAGTGAGTGAGCTGGGGAATGTGATGGGCTCGGGGAAGGATGTGGGGGGGACAGTTTCTCGTGGTGAGGGGGAGGGGGGAGGAGGGTCCGCTCGTGTTGGTGGTGGAGGTTCAGTTCGTTGTGTGGGCGGCTGAGACGCTGACCCGAGCCGTGGCCGCTTCAAATCTGATACTTTGATTTCTTTGCTGAGACTGAAATAAACAAGAATGTTATTTTAGTTGCTGATCTGCTTAGTGAAGTATTATTGATAATATAATTAACGTGGTATGGAGACAGAATCTTTTTTGTTCTTAATAAGGCAAAATAATAGTCACAATGGTATATTGTCAGTTTTTGAAAAATGAAGGTTGACCTTGTAAAAAGGTGAAATGAGTTAGAAGAATCAATGACGTAACGTTTTTGATTGGATAAAGAATGAACTGGAAAGGATTAAAAACTGGAATTGGCATTTGTTAAGTAGTTAATTAAATTATCAGTAATAAAAATAGCAGTACTGTGATGAAAAATTAGTGTAATCACAGAGGGTCTAAAACGGCCACTTAGCGTTATCCCAAATAATTCACCTTTGTGAATGAATAGCCAATGGCGTTACGGGTTTGTGCATCATTTGGGATATTGGTTGGCTATTTTAGACTCTCAGCTTTCTAATTAAATTGTATAGAATACTATAGTTGGTTGTGTTTTTAGTATTATTTATCTTTATAAAAACCGCTAAAGGAACTTGGTATATGGATACGGCAGCAAAATGTCGTATGTCTGGAAAGCAACGACGATATAATACTAGACTCCGCATATACACTATCTAAGGAACAAAAAATATTCTGTCAACTCGCTGAGGTACTACTACGTAAGCGAGGGGGACGGGGTACTGCGTTGTGATTGGCTACTCAAGGTCTGTTCTGTCTCAACGTATGTTTACGGCTCACAGGATTGGTCGAAATGAGACGAATATAAGACTTTTTTGCCTAATGTGTTGACAGACATCGGTCGCCTGTTATTAGGAGTCTAGTATTATATCGTCGTTGTTGGAAAGAGTAGTTAATACTGTACTGTAGACTCACTCGGCCTGCCGCAGTAACGTGGGCATCCGCACGAACCCCTGCGGGAACAGCGGCAGCACCCGCAGCTGCAGCACGCGCGCCGCCGCCCCGCCCGCCAGCCGCGCGGCGCGGGCCAGCAGCGCGCGGCTGCGGGCGCACCAGGGGAAGCGACGCTTGGGGAGGCGCTTCTCCACGTGAGGACCGCCCTCGGCCGCTGATAGCAGTTGCAGCTTTTTTCTGGAATAGTTAGAAGAAAAGTTTTAAAAACTATATCGACCACTAGCTAAAACTACTTCACCCCCCCTAGTCGGCTCCTTTTGGTCGTAACGTGACGTGTACTTCTACCTTCTTCGGTAAACTGACTAACCAATACCAACATATTTTTACAATAGGGATGGCAACTGGGAAACGAATGGCGCTAGTATAGCTTGTCCCAAGCATCGTCATTGGTTCAAATCTTATAGGTACTTCAAAATAGTACAACCTCATTGGTCGGATTAGGACTTAGCTATGGTCGCGCCATCTACAAATAGCTTTGACCGGCCTTCCCCATTCATACCAAGACTTCCTAAGATAAGCTCATTCAAATCAACAAACAAACTTTTCAGTAATCTGCTACCTTATTTAATTATTCTGCCAAGATTTACTATCCAAATGACACCAGCTTTTATCATCAGCAATTTTTGCATTATTTAATATTAATGATGGAGCCTCAAATTCACAATGATCAGGTCTAACATTGAGTTCAAAAATTTTTTTTTTTAAAGATATGTTCGCGTTTGACCACTATCTCGCCTGATGGTAAGCGAAGATGTGGTCGACGGTGAAGCACGCTTGCCTAGAAGTAACCTGTTCACTCTTGACTTGAAGATTAATGCAAAATCAATGATTAGATTACGAGTTTCATGCCTTTAGGTAGATCTCCCACTAGAAATATTTCTTGGCAACAAACAAAAACAGAATTTTGTTTGGATGGATAGATGTTTGTTACTCTTTCACGTAAAAACTACTAAACGGAATTGGATGTTTGATACACAGATAGTTTTTTTTTTTTTTTTTTTTTACGTGGCAAAATCATTAATGCCCGGTTTCTGGTGTCCTTTTGTTGACAGTTTATCTATTCAATAGCGCTGTTGGTTCGATAAACTACAAAAATGGGTTTCTGAACACCGCAATGTAAGTTAAACTCTACATGAACTAAGACCAACTTGACCGACCAATCTGCGCCGTTTATCGATTCCATAACTATAATACGACGTTGAATTTTTTTGTTCTGACCTTTTTTTTACAAAGGGTGGTCAGACATCTGGGATCAATACCAGTATTTATGATTTTTAGTTTAAACAAAATTGAATCATAGTGTTATGTAAATAAAGCCCGTTTCTTTCTTTTTATTATTTTTTACTGTTATTGGCAGTTATTTGTCCACGCAAAAAGATGCCTCAAAATGAAATGTAGTTCTTTGAACAATCATCTGTAATAACAAAAAACACTGTAGGTATACCTACGTTTTTTAACTAGCATGAGTACTATAGCGCTGCTATAAATAGAATTATTAACCATGTTTACTATTAGTTTTGATTATACAATATTTCAGCATTGTTGCAATCACCATGATGATGGGTGAACTGTTTCAAATCAAAATGGCAAATAAATCGTTTTAATGTCAAAAAATAAAAATGTTACATTGCGTTCCGTTTTCAGTTGTAAAGTATGTCCCTGTGTCACCGGTAATTTCCTTTTTTTATTGAAAATAGTGTGTCCCAATGCGTGGCAAAGGTCTTTTATTACTCTTGTGAAGTATTTTATACATCATACTAGTTTTAGCGTCGAATTGCACTAATAAAATCCATTAAAAACTCTATTTATTTAACAGACCCATCTAGTGGCACATTATGGAACTGGCTATTGGTCTCATAGTTATGTTATCGATCCGTGTGTCATCAGAAACACAGCGAGAGTTAAACTACGTTTAACTGACCAATAACTTTGTTGAAGCAATAGTTATTGAGAGCATAACTGGTGACACCAGAAACCGGGCACAAATGAGTCCTCCAGCCCCGGGCAGGGCGGGAGGGACTGTCAGACTTCTACTGACTAAAATCCACGGTGTCCTTCAGTAGCCTGTTATGTTCCGGGGTCACGGTAAGGAAATAATCCCGCGACCCCGGCAGGCTTTGGCCCTCTGAGAGGGGGGCCCCGTCATTATGATGACGCTCTTTGAGGCGCGCGTGGGACACAACGCGCCGTCGACCCGGGCATGGTCCTTGGTCGGGCAGCGAGTTGCCCTTTACTATCTGCCCGCATGCCCGCGCCTACGGTGGCCGGAGATCGTCTTGCGTCCGTCGCCGCGGGCGTGCACCACCGCGGTTGGGGCGGAGGGAGGACACTGTCCTCTCTCGCGCGCGGCCCGCCTCCTCCTTCGCGAGCATTACTGCTTCGCAGAAGGAGGCGACCGCCTCCCACTCCGTCTCGCCCCGCAGCATGGCCGCAACCAATGCCGGGCGCGAGAGGTCTCCGCCTATCGCAGCCGTGAGGACACGTCGGTGCTCCGCCCAAGCTGGGCAGTCCTGCACCGTATGCTCCACCGTGTCCTCCGGGCGATCTTCGCAGTGGTGACACCCAGGCGTTTCCTCCTTCCGCATTAGACACAGGTACCTCCCGAAGCATCCGTGCCCGATGAGGACCTGCGTCAGGCGGAAAGTAAGGACGCCATGACTTCTCTCCAGCCACTCCTCAAAGAGGGGTCTTACCGCCGCAATTGCGGCGTGATACACAGATAGTTTGTACCTGGATTAACACAGATTTGTAACCCGTTTTTATCTTTCCGAGGGATAATTTTCGAGTTGTAGCTGGTGAAGCCTCTGACACCAACTAGTTTAGAGTAACCAAAATATCATTCATGATTTAAACATGATATAACTCACCTCTCTTCTTGTACTCTTTCACACTCGACATTGTAGTTAGCTATCATTCCAGGTTTACGATCTTCTATCAGTGCTTTTAACCTGAAACAAAGATTTATTTGTTAGATAACTGCTAATTAGCAACGACGATATAATACTAGACTCCTAATAACAGGCGACCGATGTCTGCCAACACATTAGGCAAAAAAGTCTTATATCCGTCTCATTTCGACCAATCCTGTGAGCCGTAAACATACGTTGAGACAGAACAGACCTTGAGTTAGCCAATCACAACGCAGTACCCCGTCCCCCTCGCTTACGTAGTACCTCAGCGAGTTGATAGAATAATTTTTGTTCCTTAGATCGTGCATGCGGAGCCTAGCTCATTAGTAAGCATGGGTCTCATTAAAAAGTTCAACATACAAGGTGGACAGATGATCTGATGAAGATCACAGGATCGACTGGGTGACAACCGCTTCCAATCTGTCTTTATTGGAAATCTATGGGGGAGACTTATGTTCAGCAACTCTGTATAACTATCCAAAAAAAATTTTCGGTTGGTAGATTATATCAACAGTACTTCAACAAACATAATGAACACAAAATGTTACATAAATTTATATGCATTAACGTCTGCATCATGAATTTTTCAGGTTTTCGGTGGAAAGGAAAACGCATAAGTCACCCTAAGACATTAGAAATGGAATAAAGAATTCGACACTTGTGAACATGACCGCGATAGCTCGGATGGCAAGAGCGTCCAGTTTACTGAATCTTAGTCACAAATATTTCTTTCCATAATAAACTTACACATATAATCCCCACTTAGACAATGCAACATGCAAGTTATGTACATGAAAGTTTGACTACATTGCGGATTATTAATGGACAATGAATTCAGTTGATCTAACAAATACTGCAATGTAGTCAAACAAACATGCAAGTTCTTTCAAAATGGGCCTTTACACTACTCACTCCTACACATGGCCAAGTTGGTGTTTCAAAAAAACTTTTTCTAAAAAAATGTGACCGGTTTCAAAAACAAGCACAAAAAAGTAAAAAATAACTTACAAAACAACTTCTCTTTCGAAAGTCGATGATTTTGTTATATTTCATTGACTTTTTCGCCACTGGCTTTCGAAAGAAAAGTTGTTTTGTAGGTTATTTTAATTGATTTTGTGATTGTTTCTGAAGTCTGTTACATTTTATTTGAGTTTATATTATTTTACTTTATCCTTTTTCTTTTATCCACCTCCTTTTGGAAATCGGTTAAAATACTTATTTAAAGCAAAAACTATTGACAACATTGTTACGAGAGTATCTTAGTTCTCCCTTACCTGAGCAAAGTTTCAACAAGCAGAGCCTCTCTCTCGTCCGCAGTGAGTTGATTGGGATCAAAGTCTTCGAGGTCGTCATCAATCTTACGTTTGTTGTTAGTTGTTGTGGATGTTGCTGTTGTTGCGGCGGTGCTCGCTGTGGCAGTGGAGGGTTGAGCAGTTGTTGTGGATGGCGCTTCTGTGAATTATGTTTTGGAAGTGTTAAAAAAAGTATTATATTTTAGTATCAGCCTATTGCCGTCCACTGCTGGACGTACGCCTCTCCCAAGCGAGCGCTAACCCTCCTGGTCCTGGTCCGGCGCTGGACTCGTTATTTAAGTAATAGTTACGTGTGTCAGTGTGCTGGTTGTTCCTGGCCAGCCGCTGCAGCAGCTTCCCTCTGGAGCTGGCCAGCAGGCGCGCGGCGCGGGCCCAGGCCGCGCGGGACTCGTTATTTAAGTAATAGTTACGTGTGTCAGTGTGCTGGTTGTTCCTGGCCAGCCGCTGCAGCAGCTTCCCTCTGGAGCTGGCCAGCAGGCGCGCGGCGCGGGCCCAGGCCGCGCGGGACTCGTTATTTAAGTAATAGTTACGTGTGTCAGTGTGCTGGTTGTTCCTGGCCAGCCGCTGCAGCAGCTTCCCTCTGGAGCTGGCCAGCAGGCGCGCGGCGCGGGCCCAGGCCGCGCGGGACTCGTTATTTAAGTAATAGTTACGTGTGTCAGTGTGCTGGTTGTTCCTGGCCAGCCGCTGCAGCAGCTTCCCTCTGGAGCTGGCCAGCAGGCGCGCGGCGCGGGCCCAGGCCGCGCGGGACTCGTTATTTAAGTAATAGTTACGTGTGTCAGTGTGCTGGTTGTTCCTGGCCAGCCGCTGCAGCAGCTTCCCTCTGGAGCTGGCCAGCAGGCGCGCGGCGCGGGCCCAGGCCGCGCGG
Organism: Agrotis clavis; assembly: GCA_954870645.1. Lineage (NCBI taxonomy): Eukaryota > Metazoa > Arthropoda > Insecta > Lepidoptera > Noctuidae > Agrotis > Agrotis clavis. The sequence goes on from OX940925.1 coordinate 2,254,661, forward strand.
GACTCGCGGGCTGCGCACTGCTGGACGGACAGCACCTGCTGCAGGCTGAGGAGAGGGAGGTTATTCATACAAATACACTGCTCTTTAATTGGAAGTTAGTCGCGGAACTGTCTTATCAGATGAACCCTTATGGCCTATCCGCACACAACAGTGCCGTATCAATCAGTGTCAGTGAAATATGATATTGTACCATACATTTTGTACGACGCTATCCGTACTCAACAGTGTCGGTGCCGTTCAGTGATGTTCGTTCACTCGTATATATGAATAGCACGTCACGGAACGGAACGTGTCGGCACAGTTGTGTGCGGATAGGCCTTTAATGTTAGGGCTATTGAAGGACACGTGGATTTTAGTCAAAACTTGTCTGACAGCCCCTTCCCATCCCGCTGTGGACGGAAGGACACATTTGATGTAAAACACACATAAAAAACCTTTTAAAAAGGCTGTAATTGGTGGATTTTTAGACCACGCCAGTGGCCGTGGCCGCCTTGATCTAAAAATCAGTATTATAACACCGGTCGACAAATGAAAAAAAAAAATTTTGCGCACGGGTTTTACTTATTATATTCTGATTATACAAGCATATTTATTTAAAAAAATGTGATCACAAATCAAAAATATTTGCTTTAAGAGTTTTTTTTCCAAAGCTTTCAGAGGCGAAAATTAAAGCTGGAGTCTCTGTGGGCCCTCAAATAAAAAAAAAACCAATTGTGATATTTTCCTGAATTTACTTAGCATTGAAGAGAAAGAAGCCAGGAACAGTTTTAAGGCAGTAGTTCATGGTTTTATTGTTAACCCTAGAGCTGAAAGTTATGACGAGCTGATCACTGACACGATTACGAAATTTTTCCATCATCGGAAGTGGAATGTCTCTAAAGATACACTAAAGATGCATATGCTACATTCTCATTTGGATAAATTTAAAGATAACATGGAAGCTTGTACGGAAGAACAAGAGGAACGCTTCCATCAAGATAATTTGAGATTTGACAAGCATTTGAGAGACGTTACCAAGGCCAGTACTAAAAGGGACATGATGGGAGACTATATTTGGGGGTTAATAAGAAAAACTTCTACTAAAAATAGCAGGAAAACTAAAACTTTTATTTTTAAAATAATTTAACATTAATATAAAACTTATTTTGTAAAAAAAAAACATGAATGGATGTACGGTTTCCTCTTTAATAACTCATCTCTGTGTCAATTTTTAGGTATTTTCATTGATTTTAATTTACCCATTTTTTACTCATAAAAGCAAATTCAAAACTTTTTTTTGTTCATATTCTTATTTCTAGATATACAAACAATAAAAATAACTTATGTAGAACCCGTGCGCAAAAATGCTGTCGACCTGTGTAATTATTAAACTTACCATAGATGTTTTTAAGTTTAATTAACCTGATCTCAGAAGCTACTGGTTCCAGTTAAAAATATGTTTTATTTTGTTAGATAGTCTATTTATTTTGGATGGTATTTAAAAGTACTTCAATTTATTCCCATTTCATTTACCTAATTTTGCCTGTGTTCCACCAAATATACTGAATGTGCACCAAAATATGTTCATTAAAATATGTCATAACGAGGTGTAATAAAAAAAAATCTACCTAAGCAGGGTCGACGAAGCCCCGCTTCGCGGGGCTTCTATTTGTGTGTACAAGGTTTAAAGGAACCTAACCAAACCGAACTTCGGGGTGTCCCTGAAATCTTGCTAAAGCGAGTTTTAGATTTGGTGACCATTTATCCATTTTGGTGTACAAAAAGAATTTTTGATGCGCATTTAAATTTTAGCCATTTATTTTTATATTATTTTTGTTATTTAGATCGTGAGGGGCTGAAGAGAAGGCAACAAAGCGGGAAATAAAAGATATTTTTTTTTATCGTGGTAAGATCATCAAATGAGTCCTGTGAGAAACAGGGCGGGACGGAAAGGATTGCCAGATATGTACTGACTAAAACCCAAAGTAATACTTCAATAGCCCTTTACGTTCCAGGGTCACGATAATCTGATGAGACAGTCCCGGCAATGGAAAATATAAATAGTGAAGAGTTTGAAAAAAGTAATCGTTAGAGGCTTTTTTTAACATAAAATTGATTTCCTTACTTGCTGGTGTACTCATCAGTCTGCGCCAACAGTTGCTTGCGCGGCATGTTCGGGTTATGTTTGAGCTGTTTGCTCACAAACTGTTCCAGCGACTCTAATACTTGAACCACTTGCGCGGGCAGCTTAACCTCCATCTTAGTTTCAAAGTCCCTGTAAAGACGAATGTTTGTTAAAGACACAGAAAAAAACAGCTTCAAATCTTTAAAAAAATAAATACGAAATCTGTGACATTAATTTAGGTCTTCATTAACCGACTCATTGCCACCATCATTTTCATGCATACTTTAGCCAGGCCCCGAACATTGGACGATGACGCGCCAGGCGCGTCATGGGCCTACATACATGATGACGCACCTAGAGCGTCATTGGCACCCTATGATGTTTTATGCATATTTCGCCGTTATCTTGCGTCGATCTGCTAAGAGAAAAAGTTCTGTGTGTGTTTCAATTCTTATTCGTTGATTTTCAAAGGAAATATGGCCTCCCAAGGTAGTATTTATTTATATTAGTAAAATGTTACGGGGGTCGTCAACATTTTTTTTTCATGACCATGGATACAAGTCCTTTTGTCAAAATAATAGAGATTACATATTTCTTAAATTTTAATATCAATATGAAATCAAAAATCACTGTTGCTATCGTAATTATTACGCAGCTGTTAAGTTACACCAAATATAAAAATAATTATAATACGAGTTAAATGCAATAATGCGGTAATTACAGAAATATTCTATTTATTTATAATAAATGTACAGTCTTATGGTGAAAAAATCCTTTTTTTTTATCATAGTTTAGACAAACTAAGATACAACAAAATCGGATATTTTTATCTTCTAAGAATATAAGTTTATTCTATTCTCTATCATATGAATATTTTCATTTTTTTTTTAATTAATATTTTTCTAGAAAGAATCATAGTTTATTTTGTACAGAATAGACACAAAACAAAAGTGATCATTATTATTAAGGAAGAAGTGAAGATTGCTCGCGAAAATCAAATTTTTCGTGTCCCTTCCACCCCGTATAAGTTTGTAAACTTACCAAAGGTTTGCTATCCCTGACTTATAAAATATGTATTCAAAATTAATGGCCAAGGGTATTGTCAACTGCAATGTTTAATTTAGGATGAGAAATGATAGTTCTCTTTATCTCAACTTTTAAAATCTGTTTTCAAGTAAATTCTATATGACGCGCCAGGTGCGTCAAGGGCCTCCCGTGATATCTGCTTATGACGCGCCTGGCGCGTCATGGGCCATGAATCGGTTAATCAATTTTATTGATGTAAAGAGTGTTGATTCGACACTACTGGTTTAACTTTAGAGTGCACAACTTTACTGAAGAGGCATAGCCTTTGTAAAGGGTGTTGATTTGACACATTAGCTATTCTTGACCCACAGTTGTCTTAATGAACTTTAATAATTTAATAAATCACACGCCGATCCCTACATATCCATACATTGTTTATTCAAGTTGGTGTTATTGAGATTTTTCGCCCATTACACATCTCCTCCTTCAAAATGTTGGCGAACATCTGGTTTTTTTTTATGATTTATCATGTTACAGCAAAAAAAAAAGAAAAAGCATCTTAAGAGATGTAAGTCCCGCCGTTTTCAAAAGACACTTTCAAAATACTATTATCTACTAGACTATAATCTCTCAACGGTTGTCAATTTGAAGTTTACAGTAAAAAGAATACATTACCTGGAGCTATCAGAAGTGATAGCATTCTCTGAGCTGGGCGCCGGTTTAGACGTGAGCGAGTCTGACTGGGAAGTGCGCGAGTCTGCACTCTCGCCGTCACCGTGGGCATTATCTGAACAAAATAACATAGGTTTAACTATTTAAGGGGACATCTTGTATTTAGAGTTTTCCGGCAAAGGTTGGATAATTCGAATTTTTATTACAAAAAATGAAATGAAATCTGTATTTTTGTGTTTTAGTTTTAATTATCATAGTAAATAGTTGTCCAGTGCGACTAATTTTGTACGCCATGAATAGCAAAACATGTAGCTTCCTCTCATTATTTTTACGACCTGTATTTTTGCACTCATGTTATCTTGTAGAGCACTTGAAAGAGCAACATACCAAAGCTCTTAACAACCACTAAAAAAAGTCATCGAATGCAGTCTCTATGGCTGAAAACGGGTAGACGGCATGAAAAAAATTGAAAGTGTATTTACTTTTATCATTGATTTTAAAGTTGAGAAGATATCTGTTCTGAAGACGATTGTACAGTAAAGGCATTCAGGCAACTGAAATGGAAGGACACTTTCTGTTGGCAAAAATCAGCATTGCTGTTATGGTCTGACAGCTCTTTGAAACGGTGATTAAAGAATCAGATAGGTTGGCTTTGTCAACCAGTTTAATCCCAAAGGCCTTTGTCCAGCAGTGCTATTCTATAGGTATAAGCAGCGTCTGAACTGCAGTTTATGTTTAGTGGATGTTCAACTTTATCATCTAAGCATACATTTTAAAATCTATCGGGGTAAGGATATGGTTTCGACGCTGCACTCGGGGCTGTGGCCTTAGAGAATAGCACTGCAGTACAGGACTGCAAAAAGAAAAAAAAAATTAGGAGCCATTAATATTAGTAGTCATTTTTACCCGTGGTGCTAGGCAACTGGGCTTCTCCTAGTTGTAATGTCCCTTTGTGCCTATTGGCCTTGTTTTTTATTCTGTCTCCTGCTTTACATGGAGGAAAGTGGAAACATATTTTTTTTCTACTCCTCCACTATTCTTTCCTGATTAATTTCTTTGCAGGATCCAAGATAGGTAAATTCATTCTCAGGGACACGTCGAGCTTCATTGTCTCGGGGAATTTCTGGTGGTTGCCACTGTTGATTCTGGCGTTCTGGAGTTGCAGTGGTTTGGGAATAGAGTAGTGGGATCGTCCCAAATAAAAAAAAGGATCATAACATACCATCAGAAGTTTGTTTCCCGGAGGTGGCCGCTGATGAGTCAGTGCGCCGGACCTTCTTAGCTTTTTTCTTATCAATCTTTTTGTTTTTCTGTAATAAAGGAAACAAGTCATAACTTGGTGTCATAAGATTATCTTATCGGCATAGAAGCGTTAGTAAATTTTATCTTTTCATTTTAAAGTCAATGCCTTTGCTGAGGAAATCCCGATTTGCTTATCGTTTTGTTATCAATATTTATATGAATTTATTAGGCATTTTTTTATGATGTCTGTCATGTATGAATATGGACATGTGATGAGGAGGGATGACACGCATGTGACTAAGGGTCAAGTCACACGGAGGTGCGACGCGACGTGACGTGGCTCGACGACACAGGAAATATGTATTTTTTTTTCGTGTGGTAATTAAAGTTAAACTTTGAGTCGCTATTAAAATGTGCGTAGGGCGTCGCGCTGCGTCGAGACATCGGTGGAATATGACCCCCAAAGACCGGTAGCTTTTTGAAGATTTCCCATCGCTAATGACGTTGACTGGCCTGTTGGTCTAGTGGTTAGTGACCCTGACTGCTACGCCGGAGGTCGTGGGTTGGATTCCCACCCAGGACAAATGTTTGTGTGATGAGCACGATCATTTGTTCTGTGTCTGGGTGTAATTTATCTATAATATGTATGTATTTAGAAATATATATGTATGTTTATCAGTTGTCTAGTACCCATAACACAAGCTCTGCTTAGCTTGGGACTAGATGGCGTTGTGTGATAGTTGTGGAATATTATTATTATTATTTAAAAAAAAATGCTGAAAATTAATAAGCTATCTCGGTTGCTTCTTTGTCTGTTATCCACTGAGGCGGAGCGGACACGACCTGTATGATTCACCAATCACATGGCTTGAAATGCACATCTCTTCTCCTCCATGTCCGCTCTTCGTCTCCGCTCTGCTTCGCTCCGCCCCAGTGAAACCACAGCCTTAAGATGTTGAATCAGAAGCGGTCGTCAAAAACAAAGGAAGCGGAATGGGGAAGGCAAGTCAAAGCTAATTGTAGATGACGCCACCATAGAGTAGTTCTAATCCGACCAATGACGTAGTACTATTTTGAAGTACCTTTAAGATTTGAACTGATTTGAACCAATGACGATGCTTGGAACAAGCTATACTAGCGCCATTAGTTCCCCAGTTGCCATCCCCATTGGATTGAGATTGAACAGTAATATCGGGGGTAAGTTAACAATGTCTGCCTACCTTCTTCCGGTGTTCAGTCTTGTGCAGGTCGACGTCGCCGTTCGCGATGACCTTGGGCTCCTTCTCATCCTGACTGGAGTCTGACGAGCTGCCGTCAGAGGACTCATCCTCACTGCTCTCGCTTGAGGAGATACGGGACCGCTGAAAGAGTATACGTTTATAGTAAACAGAATGTGACCGAATTTGTTTCGGACATATTTCACTTTCAACAATTCTTCTAAAAGTAAATTACGAGTATCTCTGGTGTTTTTCCAGCCTAACTATTATAAATTCGTGAAATGTAAGAGGCATAAGCAGCATTTCATATCATATCTGAACATAGACTTATAGCATGGCCTGAGCATGTATAAAATTGATATACTGAGAAAAAATTAGGACCACCAAACTCCATCATTCCATGAAATTCTTAAAAAAAATGTTATGTCGTACAGAAAAAAGATGGATGGTTCTTCAAATGTTTTTCTCTCTAGTAAGTATATGAACTACTTACTACTAAATTTTTTGCATTTTTTTTTTTTGACAACCGGCTAAGGAAGTCTCGCTTAGCTCAAGCTAGCTTAGTTTTCTTATAGACCTTTGGTACAACTTTGCTATGTATAGTACTACTCGCGTATTAACACAAGTACAGCTTGGCCAGAACGTCTTGAAACGAAACTAATCTTTTTGTTTGCTGACAACGTTTTAAAATCTTTGATATTTGATGTAAACAAAGAACGCAGGTTTGTAAGATTTATTATTGTGCCATAAAACCAGGGTTGGCATGATTAAAACAAGTTGTTTTAAAACACCTGTTTAAAACAGTGTTTAAAACAGTTTGAAATTAAACAGTGTTTTTTATTACCCATTTCAACTACTTTTCAAGGCAGATGAATGCATATAAAATGAAAATAAATTTATATTCAGGAGTCTAAATAGTTTGACATAAAACCTTTTGAGTCTAATGCCATTGTTATGTCATATTTTTAACTTTTATTGGCATTGTAATGAAATAATGCTTTAAATTATTAGAAAAAAAACATCACATGTTTTTTTTTCCATTGATCATTTTTCGTATAAATTTCATTACAAAGGGCGAATTTGAAAAGATGTAGTCTAGAAATGAAACATAATTGATTAAATACGTTTAGACATCAACAAATAAAGTGGAATTAATTTGAAAAAAAACCAGAAACTAAAAAAAAACAAAAAAACACTTGTTTAAAACATTTTGAACTGTTTGTTTTATAAATTTGAAAAAAAACTGTTTTTTTTCCAACCCTGCATAAAACTAACGTAATAAGTGAAAAAAACCTTATTCCTGCGACTGCCGCCGGGCTCCGCGTCAGAAGTCGACTGGTTGTTCGCCACGCTCTTGAACTCCAAGGAGCCGCAGTTGATGTAGAAGCCGCCGTACAATGTATCGCATTCTGGCGGTATCATCTCATCATACTGAAACAATTTAATTAAAGTTAATATAATAATAATAATGTAGTAATGATGCAATTCGATTGACGTTGTCGTGGCGATCTTGTTTTGTTTTTCATCTTCCCGTAGATAACAACGTGTTTTATGTCAAATGTCGTAGTGGTTAGATTGATTTTCACTTGTAGTTGTAATAGGTCGGATTGCGTCGCATCGCGTCATGGGTAAGCTCATGGCTGCTACACACCTTACGATAAATCGTTACGATTAGTCGGTACAGTTCAAACTGCAACGATAAATCGACAAGTGTGTATGAGAAAAACTGTACAGTTTGTTAGATTTTTCTCATACACACTTGTCGATTTATCGTTGCAGTTTGAACTGTACCGACTAATCGTAACGATTTATCGTAAGGTGTGTATCAGCCATTATACATACGTATCTTTGTTTATTTTTTAATCGATTTATTTATTTTTATTACATCTTAATTGTTTAATTTGTTTCAAATTAAAAGTTTATTGGAAATTATGGTCTTTCTATGTGGTCGAGTATTAAATCAGTTTCGATATTTTCGGACTTGCGCTATAACTAACCAAACGCTAAAGAGGGCATTCTTGTACAGACGTCAGCAGGACAACCTACCTCAATCCGTCAAATTTTACCAATCGAATATTAATCTTCCGCTATATTGATAAGGTTGAAAAGAAATTTGTCAGATTCGGGTAGGTTGACCTGCAGGCGACTGTACAACACATTCGATTGTGTTCCAGCGACAGTCCCTATTCTAAAATACCGTGTGACCCAGATACGACAGATTTGGTTAAGCACTTAATCGCCGCGGCTTTAAATATACCTTCGAATGTGACGTGATAAAAGTTGTTTCAATGTCCAAAACAAAGTTTTTCGTCTGTTAGGTTAGGTTATTTTTATAACGTTTTGGGTCCATTATATAAAGATACTAGCGACCCGCCCCGGCTTCGCACGGGTGCAATGCTGATACTAAATACACTACAGAAAAACTGTGAACGTTGTATATAAAAACATAGCGGCCCGCTCCGGCTTCGCACGGGTATAAAATATATAGCCTATGTGATTAAAATCGATCCAGTAGTTTTGATTTATTCATTACTGCCCGTGGCCCGCACGCGTTAAATTTGGAGTAAAACAATCCCCCTTTCCCTATACCATGAAGATTTCCTGCTATCTTTGGAATATCTAAATTCATACACTACATTTTTACTTACTTAATTTTTACAATTTTTAACTATTTATTTTATTTTTACAACATATTACAGAATGTCTTTTTAAACAACGTTCACAACTTTCTTGACAATACAAACATGTTTGAAATCGCTTCGAAAATTAGCCATTATTTGTCGTAAAAAGTAAATGACAAAAAAAGTTATTGTGGGTTATCCTTAAGAGATAGACATATACCATCACGGACTTTTCTGTAGACCTTTTCAATGTGTACAATACTTAGTACATTATTTTGATAAAACACGTAGGGTTCAGCCTGCGTTTGCAATGTAAGCGGAAAAAATGTTATTATTTACGACATCACATTAGAAACCTCAAAAATAACAGTACTTCTCCACTATTTAATGGATGTTATTATACATATAAACCTTCCTCTTGAATCACTCTATCTATTAAAAAAAACCGCATCAAAATCCGTTGCGCAGTTTCAAAGATATAAGCATACAAAGGGACATAGGGACAGAGAAAGCGACTTTGTTTTATACTATGTAGTGATGATTTGGTTTAAGTAAGGTAAGGGCCAGTAGTTTGATCAGTAATAAAATCAAATAGTAAAGTATATTAGTTTATTGTTTTTTTTTACCTTGCATTATATGCGACTAACAACACAATATATGTTACCCTTTAACCTAAAAAAACACACAATATACTAAACATTGTAGGTACATGGTTACTGTGAGCAACTTCTAATTAATATAAACCAAATCATGTTTTTTTTTTCACACAAAATCAACATGTTTTTGGACAACTGTAATTCTAGAGTCAAATTAAACAGACGAAAGGCCTTAACGACGTGTCGACGGCGCGCCGTGTTCCACGCGTGCCTCAAAGAGCGTCAGCATAATAACGGGGCCAAAGCCTGCCGGGGTCGCAGGACTTATCTCATTACCGTGACCCCGGAACATAAAGGGCTATTGAAGGACACCGTGAATTTTAATCAGTACAAGTCTGACAGTCCCTTCTGCCCTGCCCTGCGTGGTAGGACTCATTTAATGATTTTACCACGATAAAAAAAGCTCCTCAAACACATTCCTCTGTTAAGATGGAAAGATTCAATAAAAGACTTACTCCATGTGTATTGTCGATGAAGGAGTCATTCTCATCGTAGCCGGCGCCAATGTCTGCGAAGTCATCATGCTTCGACCGGCCTTTACGGCCGTATGTGCTCTTGCCGCCCTGCAATAACACAAAAAATAAGTTGAGAGGTAATAAGGAAATCAAAAATCTCCCAGGGTTAAATGGGGTTGAGAGAGACACGTCAGTCATATGCAGGACTCACGGGATTGTCTTATCAGATAGCCGTGACCCTGGAATATAAAGGGCTATTGAAAGATCACCGTGGATTTTAGTACTGTACAAGTCTTAGAGTCTCTCCCGCCCCGCCCTAGGTAGGAGGACTCATTTGATGATTTTACCAAGATAAAAAAGCCATAATTATGCAAGACAAACGCCGGGGAAGTCTCCACACAATATGCTTGTTTCTAACATCAATAAAGGGCAAAAATCTATTAAGCGAAGAAAAATATGGGCCAAATATTTTTGAAAATGTAACAGACTAATAACATTTTTTCAGGGAACAAGGCAAGATTATACTTTTTTTTTTCGCCTAAACTGACATGAAAATAGGTAGTGTGCAGACCTGGACGCGTACCGCAAGGGCTGGTTTCAGGTAGAGCAGAATGAAACCCCTAGTAGGTCTTAATGGGAGGCCTTTGACCAGTAGTGGTACAGTTACGAAAAAGAATCTTTGAACTCATTCCGAGAAAATTCTGGATGACACTGGCACAGGGATATGGATATAGGGAAAGGAAGCAAAAAGTGAATCCGGACTGCAGATCATGATAAATTTGGAATTATCTGGCCTATTACTAGCTTCCTAGGATCTTTCTAATAATAATGAGTAGGTCTCATGACAAACACGTGTTTTAAATCACATAATACTATTGAATCGTCATCAGTAATTAGAAATGTGCTGAATCAATTTTAGCCTTGCATTCCTATCTAGTTATTGGAATTCACAAGGAAAAAGAACCATAAAGTTAGTAGTTTAATATTCATTTAAGTAAGGATATTTTTGTTAAGAACTTAAATAAATAGAATCAATATTTTAAACAAAGCTGAATTTGATAACAAAATGTCATTAACCCATTAGAGGTCAAACAAAAAGTACCAAAATGTTTTTTAAATGTTCTTTATTTTCGTATTGAAATAACAATAAAATAACACACAAAACAAGAAAAATAAACAAAATTACAGTTTTCATGAAGTTACAGGGGTGTACTTAATTGAGTACACTGACCGCTTAAGTATAAAAATTTCCAAACAAGCTTTTTCGGATAAAAAATGTTTTTAGGCATTTTTTACATTGCCAGCGCACTCTTGAATGACAAAGGGCACATCGCAGCTGTTTTTAAATTTTTATTCCACCTCACGACCCATCCGCCGTGGGAGACGCCCACAGCAACGGACGTCGCAGGACGATTTCCGGCCACCGTAGGTGTGAACATACGGACGGCGAGTAATGGGCGACTCGCTGTCCGATCATGGACCAAGCCAGGGTCGACGGCTCATCGTGTACCACGTGCGCCTCAAAGAGCTGTCAGCAAAATGACGAGGCTTCCTTAGAGGGCCAAAGCCTGTCGGGGTCGCTTGTCTACAAGATGAAGGTGAGGAGTGACTGGATAGGAGTCACGGCGTCTTGACCTACCGCCTGACGCAGGTCCTCACCGAGCATACGGTGCAGGAATGCCCCGCTTGGGCAGAGCACCGCCCTGTCCTCATAACGGCGATAGGCGGTGACCTCTCGCGCCTGGCATTTGCCGAGGCCATCTCAAGGGGCAAGACGGAGTGGGAAGCGGTCGCCTCCGTCTGCGAAGCAGTCATGCTAGCGTAGGAGGAGGCGGGACGCGTGAGGAAGAGGACAGCATCCACGTCACGACCCAGTCACCGTGGTAACCACCTACAGAAACCGACGTCGCATGACGATCTACAGCCACCATAGGCGCGGGCAGGTGGGCGGCGAGTAGTGGGCGACTCGCTGTCCGATCATGAATCACGCCCGGGTCGACAGTGCATTGTGTATTACGCGCGCTACTTCTTTATTGCAATGAATCTGAAAGAAAAAAATATTTGTTTTACTTACGTATGTTGTCATTGTACTCAACCGAGTACAGTAACATTTAAATTACCTTAGTTTTATTTTACTAATAAATAATCAATTATATTGTTCTTTATAACTTACTATGACATGTATTGTATGCAAGCAAAATGAAAAGAATAACTTCTAAGCAATCATTATTTTATAAAATCAAAACTCATTCACTTACCTCCACAGTGTTTCGGTAACAAAACTTCAACTGACACTTTTTATCAAAAAAAAATTAACTACCCGCGTATTATTTATCAATATACTTGAACAGTGTTATGAGGAAGTAAAATAACACAAATACCTTCATTAACTTTACGAGATTTGTGATTTGCGCTTAGGAATATGGTTGTACTCAATCAAGTACAGTGACCTCTAATGGGTTAACCTAATCATGTTTTTTTTTTTAATATTATTACTTACGCCTTTTTATTTATCATAATTTGAAAGCCTTTGAAAAGTTGAACAATCCAATTTAAGCAGCAACATTGGTAATTGTTCACTTGGCAACATTGGCTCTTCTACTATATTCATTCGTGAAACATTAGGAATTTTACTAAGTGGCTGTTTTAGAGCCGCTGGGAATCCAACCAGGGACCTCATGCTCAGTAGTCGCGCTTCACCATTAGACCAGAGAGGCAGTCAACGAAGATGTCTTTCAAAAAGTTTATAGACACCGTCAACCACATCTTTGCTTACCATCAGGAAAGTGGGCAACGGGAAAACTATCATTAAAAAAAAACTTGACTTTGATGGTTAAAAGTAAACTTACATATTTCTGCTCAAACTGCCTGGCAACGCGCAGCACATCATCATTGTTCTCCGAGAAGGGGTCCAACCCCCCTGTTTTACCATTCTCTCTCTCTACTCTCTTTTTTCTCTGAAACATAAAATAAGAAGGGGATTTAACTTAGAATGGTCGTGGTGTTGCGGATACCAACACGTTTAACGCCGGCTCCAAACGTTGGCCGTGTTTGCCGAACAGAAGGAGACGGCGCTATACCATATGAAAGCAAGACGCAAATATGTAATTCTATCTCGTTTCTTAGTATAGCGCCGTCTCCCTCTGTTCGGCCAACACGGCCAACGTGTGGAGCCGGCGTACAGTCAGGTTCAAAAATGAATTATAAACTTCTCAAAGCAATAGACTGACGCTTCACTTTGACTTACGACCTTTTGTTATAAGTTGTTTTATTACTATACAAATATCAAATTAACTTTTGATATAGTTCATAATTTCAACTGTTAATCTACAAGTAATGCTGGCGCAATGGTAATCGTGCTCGGATAGAACTTCTGTTCGTTCGATTGCGGATGATCGAATCCCACTTTTTTTTCCCAAATACTTTATTTAATTTAATTTTTAATAATTACTTTATTCTTTTTGTTATTTTTAATAATTTTTTTAGTAGGAATTTGATAATTAAAATTGATTTTTGTGTAACTACTAATATAAGTCATTAGTGTTGTGGGTCGTTCGTTATAATCACAGATATCGTTATAATCAGATATCTGTCTATCTATATCTATGGTTAAGTTTAATAAAGTTTTGTAGGTAGATCGTAGAAAAAAAAAAAGTGAATTATTTCGATTTGTGCGGTAGGCATAACTATGTTATCTCGTTTGAGTCTCCTAATTGAACGTTGTTGATTCTTGGTTATTTTGTGTGACTATGTAAACAGCATAATTATAAGTGTTACACTGTCCTGTGGTTTTGCAGTGAAATATTAACAATTGGATTTATATAAATATTGAGGGCGAACATTAAAGCACTGCATAAATATGTGGATTAAACTTAAAACAAATATCAAATGAAACCAGACTAAGTGTGAGTATTAACATTTAAATTTTGATCATTCCACATGTTAATAATTATATTTTTTATATAAGGTTCCCTATTCAAAAGTATTTGTTTAAAAGAAAAAAAAGTGACTGATACTTAGTATGTGGTTTTAAAGTTTTTTCTTAGTAGTAAAATAGATCAACAGCTGTTTTTGCATAAATAATATAATAGTATTCTATGTTTTGTTCCAGTGACGAAATACTATGAGTCTGTGGGATGAGATATGGCATGATGATGAGATGAGTTCTTAAGAATAAACAGGGACGTCAGGGACGTCCGGGAATTTTGAATGAATACGAAGGAAAATGGTTTCCATATAACTAATTCAACACAAAATTAATAACCGTTCATCGTGTACTCAACATTGAAGGCATCAACGACTATCAACTAAAAACTGTTATGTTTAAAGGAATAAAAAAAAAACGTTAAGATTGTCTCGAGGACCTTTTATTGATATGAATTTTGTTTATTTATTGTAAATAGACTGAAAACGTAAACATCATTTTTGATAACTTATTATTCAAGGATTAACACTCAGATGAAAGAAACAGGATTAACAATTGAGGTATGGTTTCAAACATCTTTTCGTAAAGAAAACGATCCTTAAACTTACCTCAATAACTTGTAACAGGGTATTTTTTTATGTAGTTTGGATATTTTTTTCCGTGGTTCTATTTCAGAAGTAGAACACATTTCCATTATATAACTTTATTTCACTAAATCGAATTTGGTGAAACTGAAGAAACTTACACCGCGGTACTGGAACGCAAAGGGCAACTGGCCCTTTGCGTTCCAGGGCCGCTATGCCCCGTTAAGCCCGGTTTCCACCGCGAGCGGAACGAACCCATTAAGGACTCCGTTAAACTCGCAAGCGTAAACTGCATACTTGTATTTCCATCAACAAAGAGTTTTTTAGTTCCCGGAGCGAGCTCATTTTTACTCTTTTCACCCGTTGAGTCATTAATGTGTCCGTTCCGCTCGCGGTGGAAACCGGGCTTTACTGTTACAAAATAATCGCCTTTTAGCATAGCAGCCCTGGAGCGCAAAGGGCCAGTTGCCCTTTGCGTTCCAGTGCCGCGGTGTAAGTTTCTTCAGTTTCACCTTTGCGTTCCAGTACCGCGGTGTCAAAAAATTTTTGTTATTGAGCATAACAAGTTTCTTCAGTTTCACCAAATTCAATTTAGTGAAAAAAAGTTATATGTATTATGGAAATGTGTCTTGAGCGTAAAGGTCAATTGGCCCTTTGCATTCCAGGGCCTAAGATAATCTGTCTGAGTCAGAATAACCCAAGTCACGAGCTCACTTCGCTCGTTCTTGCGGACCTGGAAGGCAAAAGGCAACTGCTCTTTTGTGTTCCAGGGCCTACCTAACATGTCCGAGTCGGGATGACCCAAATAGCGAGCTCGCCTTCCTCGGTTTTGCGGCACTGGAACGCAAAAAGGCCACTGGCCCTTTGCGTTTCATGGCCGCGGTGCCTTGGTACTGTTTCCAAATAAACGGCTTTAATAATGATAACTTTGTTAAAAATGTCCGCAATGTATAAAAATACCCTGTAATTGCTAATTAGCTTATAATAATACATAAGTTACCCTTGTTAAAACCACTTATTTTAATTTGAAGAGAATAATAATGTTTTATTTTGAATTTTTAAATTTTCTTATTTATTGTTTTATATTACTTAAATTAATTTTAATAATTTCATAATTTTGTTTAATTAAAAAAATGCATCTATGATTTCGACGTCTATTTCACATTATATCCAGGTCGAGTAATAATATTCATAATTTTAGCAGTTTTATAACTTTAAACATAGAATTATAATAATTTCAACTAAAATATATTAATACATAAATTGTTATTACATGTTTTTTTTTTTATTATAAACCCTGTAGGTAATAAATTATCATCATTAGTAAAAATTTAAAACGAAATAAAATGACAATAAGTAGTAATAGACTAACGAAATGAGTAAAAATATTTGACTAACAAAAACAGATGGTGACCATTGCATTGCTTTCATTAGTAATGATCTAACAATATGATTGTGCCGAGCGATAGCGTGGGTTCACGATCAATGAAGTTTGAGTTCGAATCTTAACTTTTGAAATGTCAGTTGATAGATAATATTTTTAATAAATAACTTTTTTTATTTTTATTTTGTTTTAACGCTTATTTATTATTAAATAAGTTATATATTAGTTATTGAATTAAGTATTATTTTTGTGTTTATATTAATTTTTGCTTGCATTTTGAGAATATTTAACAATACCGTTATAATTATATTAAATCACACGACACTAACCAACAAATACAAGAAAAAACACACGGAAATTCCAAACAAACGCAATAAAATTTGTGTGTTAAAAATTATAATTTTTAACAATCGAGTAAAAACCCACAAAAAGTCTATCAACTGCTGCGTGATATTTGAACTCGCACCTCTTTCGACTAACGCATTTATATCCTAAGTGCCAAAACCACTGAGCCAACTGGACTCATATTTAGACGTTGAAATTATGAACTTAATAGTTGAAGGATTATTGTGTATCTCGAAAGTAGAAGGTCATAAGTCACACTAAACGTTAAGCAATTTCTTTGATAGCGTACGCATGGAATTTTGATCGCCACTGTACATACAACATGAAAGAAAATCTTGAACTTAATAGGCATGTCAAATTAAAATTTATTTTGCAGTGTAAAAATCAGTTTCAATAAAACTCGTTTTAATACTTAGAATTTTGAAAATCAGCAGTGTCTGTAAGATTTAAGTTCAAGTACCTACAGTTAGAATATAAGGGGGGTAGGGGTAGGGGGGCTCTAGCCTTGTTGATGGCGAGCAATGGGTAGCTCACCGTCTGATAAAGACAAGGAGTAGAGTCGACCAGGTGTTGTGATCCACGTGGCTCAAAGTCAGATTAATTAACTAATCCAAAAAAAAAAATAAGTTACAACACAAAATATTTTAACCTACTTAATTACAAACTTTACCAGTCAAATTAATTAGCTATGCACAAACAAAGTAATACTAGTACCACCCGGCACCTATTGATCATTTGCAAACTAAGTACATGCAAAATAATACAGTTATAACGTTTGTAGGTCAAGAACCCAGTCATTTATGATGACTGTCGACACATACATACCAACATTATGCATTGTACATGACGTGGGAATTGTATATTAACATAGATTCATAGATGCAGCCGAATAATATCATCTTTCCTTTTTATAGCAACATTTTAGTAATTATAATAAACTAGCTGGTCCCGCTGGTTTTACTCGCGTCTCGATTCCTATTGGTCGTATGTTATTTAGCCTATAACCATCCTCGCTAAATAGACTATCCAACACAAAACAAAGTTTCATTAATTATGAACCTGTAGTTCATGAGATTAGTGCATACAACTAAACATATCTTGCCTGCCTTTTCCCAACTATATATTGGGGTCGGCTTCCAGTCAAACAAGATTCATCTGGATATCAGTATTTTACATGAAGCGACTGCCTATCGGACCTCCACAGCCCAGTAACTGGGTAATACGATACCCCATGGTAAGACGTTTGTCAGACTTTACAGCTTCTGACTAACAGTAACGACTGTCAAAGATCTACAAATGACAGCCGGGACCTCGCTATGATAGATGGATAGATTCAACTAAACATATAAACAAACTAAATCTTTACAATATTACTTATAGATATACTACTTTATTAGATATATCCACCTCACAGTAACAGTGAGGTTTAGAAAAATGGTCAAAGTCAAACCATTTATTTTAATTACACTGAAAGGCATATTGAATGTCAACAATTAAATTAATTAATGTCAATTATTTAGAAGTCACTGTCTGTGTCCAACTAAATGTTAATTTCTAAATCATTCAGCTACAGTGATGAACTACTGCTTTGTTATTAACTGCTAATGTTAAAAATATAAAAACTTTGAAATAAATGATGCTTCGTCATACATTTGCCAATCAATATTTTTATTTCCTTTCAAATACTGTATTTACCAGTTACTTCAGAACAACTGTGAATATTCCACATAGGGCTGTTTTCATAATTCATGAATTGTATTAGTAGGACTGTTTTTAAATATGCCTGACTACAGGTGGGATTTAAATTTTTTACATTAAAATTAAGTTATGATATTTAGGTATTTAGTCCTAGACAACATAGACATACCACGAGGGCTGGTTCGAAGTAGCCAAAGAATAGATTTGCTAAAAGGAATTGTGGGAGGCTTTTGCACCGCAGTGGGACAGTACAAGGTCAGGAAAAAAAAATAGCACTGAAGACGCATACTTTAATTAATAACTTAAAGCTAATCAGATTAAATTTTAATTAAAATTATCTTATTGTCTCTTTGGATTCTATTGTTACAAAAATTCAAAATTACGCAAAGATAAAGTGTAACGATAAAATTTCACACTCAACGGTTTTGTAAATACAATACGTAAGACATAAATGCATACCGATAAAACTAATCTATCATTTGAAAGTCCTGAATAGTGGATTATTTAATTTTCTTAGTAATTTGAAACAATGGATGTCACATGATTGTCAGCCAATAAGAATGCTTGAGACGGCCATTGGCATGCTCTGATTGGTCGAAAATTTGCATAAGATTTCGCCTTGGTCTATTTGCTGGAGAATCGAAAGTTGTGGATTATTTGTTCTTATCTTGACATGTTTTAGTGAATTGATTATTAATTTATGTCTGATAAAATTGATAAGCATGATAAATTTCCAAAAAATAATTATTCATTTTTCGGTATAGGTTTATTCAAGGCATTTTGATGATAGAATTTGTTTACATTTAACCCGGCGTCATTGAGGTTGGGTCAAAATGACCCGGCTGGTTTTGAAATTATAATATTTTTGAAAGTGTGCGTACGACGCTGCCCTACTGTGCAGTAGCTGGAGCCAATAGTGTGTTCTAAACGTTTCTGACGAGAAATCAATGTGACGGTCACCGAGCTGGAAGCTACACGCGTTTAATTTTCAAAAAGGTGTTTTTGACCCATCCTCACAATTGACGTTACAATTTCGTACCATTTTCAAGTAATCAATTTTTATAATTGTTTATTGATTTTTGGTGTGTATGTTAATGGTTTTTTTCTTTTCGCTTTTCGTTTCTTTTTCTATTCTCTTTCGTCGATTTATGAGAAAACAGATTCCTCTAAAATTTACATATTTCTTAGCACATTTTTTTTATCGTGGTAAAATCATCAAATGAGTCTTCCTACCCAGGGCAGAGCGGGAAGGACTGTCAGACTCGTACTGACTAAAATCCACGATGTTTTTCAATAGCCCTTTACGTTCCGGGGTCACGGTAATTCATAAGACCCGCGACCCCGTCAGATTTTGGCCCTCTAAAGGAGCCCCGTCATTTGCTCTTTGAGGCGCGCGTGGAACACAACGCGCCGTCGACCCGGCCATGGTCCATGGTCGGACAGCGAGTCGCCCATTACTCGCCGTCCGCATGCCCGCACCTACGGTGGCCGGGGCTCAACTAGCGATATCTGTTTTCGTGGACGTCTACCACTGCGGCTGGCGTGAAGGGTGGACGCTGTCCTCTCCCTCACGCATCCCGCCTCCTCCTTAGCGAGCATGACTGAGGGTACTATTTGGGGAAGGATTTGTTGGTGAATCATCAGGAAAGCATCATGCAAAATTACGCGATGTCCGCAAACAGTGTCAAGTGTGTCCTGCTAAAAGGAATCGCAAAACAAAGCACACATATCAAGATTATCCCAAATATATTTGTCCTGAACACCTCAAATCTTTTTGCAGTCACTGCGTCTCTAACGAAGATTCTAATTAGTGTTTTTACATTTTTTTTTAAAGACATAATCCTTCAGGTTAGAAAAATGCCATATGTATCCAAATATACTAATTACTATAATAAGAATATCCTAAAAGCACAAGATATGTCTGTTTCGTTACTTTTTTTTATAAGTTTATGTAAAATTTTATTAATCCTAATTAAACTTTTTTGAATGATGTTTTTCTTTTTAATTTTTAACAAATAAGTACCATAATAATTGTATAACAACACAATTTATGAATACACTCAATAACTATGGAAATATCTCGATTTAAATATACGGGTAATATTGACCCACCTCAACGCCCATGTGCCTATTTCCTACCACAATGACGCCGGGTTAAAAGTAAACAATTTCAAAATAAATGTTAGTATGAGGCTAAAGTAGGCTAGTAATTAGGAATTTTTACAATAATTAAAGACCAGTATGTTCACAAAATAATATTTTTAAAAATTAGTTCTAGGTATAATAATTGATGAATATTTTTTGAAATTGGCTAAAAATGCCTGTCAATTTCCATTGTGATTTTTATGCTAGTACATTCTTTTTATTTCTATGGTTATTAGAAGTTTTTAGGACACAGCCAATTTAATATCTACTTTATTAAGGTCCTGAGAGTCCAGATGTGGATCCTAAAACGTCATTACCGTTGAGTCCTGAGAAGCCACATCGGGATCGTGCGTACAAGCCAACTTCAACCTTATTTGTACACTACACTATGGCTCTGAATCGTTTGAAAGGTTGAAGTTGGCTTGTACGCACGATCCCGATGTGGCTTCTCAGGACTCAACGGTAATGACGTTTTAGGATCCACATCTGGACTCTCAGGACCTAAGAGGTTAATGGTGAAGGAAGGTATCAAACATTGTACAAATTAAGTTGCCTATTGTCTTTGTTAATTGATTAAGTTGAAGAAAGAGAAAGTGAAGAGTTAATTGAAATACGTGATTATATCAGTTTTTTACAACAGCAAGACAATACACCTTACAAAAACTGATAATTATACCAGTCGCATATACTTCTCATTGAAGTTTGAACTCTATTTCTATTTACTTAAAGACTTATTTTAAAAACATCTGGTTTCTTTTGTATCCTTTACGATTTTTTTTACTTTTTCTTGTTCAACATAAAAAAAAAATCAGAATTCTAAATTCAAATAAGCTATGAGAGGCCATGACAGTGACATCCAAACGAGGTTAAAATTGATATTTTAAAACCTTGTACCTAATACGAGATGTGAAAAGTTTGTAATTTTAATAATCGACGTAATGTTATCATCAACTAAAAACGTTATGATAGAATGAATCATTGTGATGACGTCATGATGATGTGAATGATCTAACAATTCCAACACCTGTGTCAAAAAATGTCTAGAGTAAAAACTGCCCTAGATTTAAACAAAGTTCCAAACTAAATTACCAAAGTCACAAAAACTAGTTAGCTTTACTACAAAACCAACGGTTTAGTAATAACGATTACAATTACTTACACGAAATATTACAATTATATGTATAAATAGATGTTTATTTACAAAACATAATAACAACCATCTATCATTAATTCATTGCTCATCAACAATAGACTCTATTGCGCTGACATAACGGCGATAAAAATGCGCCATAGTTGGCAAAAAGCGCGCGCGACAAACTGCAAGCTCGATGCAAAAAAAATAAAGTTCCGTATCCACAATCAAATCAAACCTCAAACCTGTTTGACAAAATGATACAAGATACCGCCAACTAAAAATAACAATATCGCGGCGCAAATAAAGAAAACAAAATACTATTTATCAATTTGTCTACAAAGTACGTCCCACACGCAATGAAAATCCACTTATAAAAAAAACATTCCAAAATCTGCAACACATTCAAATCAAAACACTATCTTTACGCTCACTCACACACGCAACAGTATATAGGACGCCTGCAATACATAACCTATGCACGCTATGTACTTTATAAACTGTTATCGATCGAGAAGAGGCATAGTGAAATAAAAAAAGCTCACAAAGAAGCAAAGGTCGTGATACAATCTGCCAACGAGTGCATTTTGCAAGCGAAACTCACTTGGCAACATTGCAGATCAAGTTTGCAAACAAATACATAACCAAACATTCTATAAACGCGTTCAATACATAATAAATAACCCTTTCTATCGGTTAAAATTAATCCCATTATCCTATTAATGCGTTAGAACAGTACGACGATACGCAACGTAGTATAGCTGCTCCCTACACGCATCCTCTATCTCTTAATAATATGATAAACATACCTATCTATATATACCATAAGTACACTAAAATTGCAAACATATGCTCATAGGTACTTTCATTTGCAATTTATTTTAATTATATCTTAAAATGTAACCTAAAAGTGTACCTTACTTTTACCGGATACTGTGTACATTTGGTAGGTTATCCTAGGTCATTGAAATCGAGACTTTCGCGTGCTATAATGATATCGTACGCAATGCAATATCGTCAGCACTCATTACACAAGTTATTTATATGGCATAACAATGTAAAAATTAATCATATTGGAGAAAAAACAACTATAATCATAACGTGTTGGCGACCAAAACATTGCTCTCGTAAAATGATGTTCTAAGCCGACAACGAACTTCTATGATTGTTGCAAACATGGCGACCGCTATCTGAGCTTCTCGAGCAGCCCGTGGACGCAAATTCATGTCACAAACCTAATACAAAACCGTGTAACGTAAGCAAAAAATATCCTAAAACGATTTCAACTGGACATCATGAAACCGGCTGTGACCGATGCCCTGTCAATCTTTAGGCGTTAAATTTTTTTTTAGCAGATGCCCTGCACTACAAAGAGCTGGAAAACCAGTATGGTTGCGTAAATTGCTATGATTTTCTGTTATAACTTACCTCTTCTGCAATGACTAGTTCCTTGTAATTCAGCTCCGGATATTTACTTTCGTTGCTTTCATCCAAATTTATAGTTAATCTCACTGTTTTGTTCACATTATTCTTTGCACTTTTAGGAGCACCCACTGTTATAAGAGTAGCACGTTTAGGGTCCGACATTTTCCACCAAATTCGAGTATAAAATGATTTTTTTCAAAGCATGACACGACCTGCATTTTCAAACTGTGTAGCACATTGCCACCATGTTGGTATTCATTGTTTGGGTTGTGAGCGCCCCGGATGGAATGTGAACTAAATTCACTGTTGACAACATTTTCCGATAGATGACAGCTAAAACTTTGTAAGTACACCAAAAGATGGCGTTACTTTCGGAAGAATTATTACAAAGAATGATACTAAATAACTTAAAGTACCCCTTGAAACTTTGAAGAAATAAGAGATTCGTACAGCACAGTCTATAATACTTTCGATAACATGTCCAACATTAAGAAAATGTTTTTTTTAAAAGAATTTCCAACAGCTGATTCTATGATTGTGGTATGGTTGTTGCTGTAGTTAGTCTGTTTTAAATGCAATAGATGTCACTTATCCTTATTCATGAGTAAATGTGATCACTGTTTTACCGACTTCCATAGATAAAAAAGTGAAGAAACGTGGTTGCCAATAAACAATTAAAAATAATTTTTAATAGTATTTTTCTCTAAAAAATGAAAAAGCAAATTATTTTCACTCACAGGAATAAATACTTTTTAGAAATAATCTTTCGATTGGTCATTCAACGCCATCTACAAGCAAACTTGAAAGCAATTTCACAAAGGACTCAAAGCTAATAAAACCACAGAGTACTTTTACTGGCGCTACTATTTTAAAGATGGTGCTGGAATTTTTTTAGGGTTCTCTATGCAAAAGGTCTCCTTAGAGCAAAGCCTTAGAGCTAACAGCTAGCAGCTCATCACATGTTTATGTAAGTAATAATAATATGTTTGGCTATAATTTCATGGCTTTACTATCACACAGCTATTTTACCCAAGCAGTTCCAAGAACTTCGACATTACCCCTCTTTCCCCAGTAATGGCTGAGTGAGTAGGTATACAGCTTGGCCAGAACGGATTGAAACGGAACTAAAATTTTTATTTCTGACAGCGTTTTAAAATCTTTGATATTTGATGTAAACAAAGACCGCAGATTTGTTAGATTTATTATTGTGCCATAAAACTAACGTAATAAGTGAAAAAAAATGAAATAAAATCATTCAAAGTGCTGGTAGCGCGAAGACAGTGGCGACTTCCGGTTTTCTACATTTTTATGTCGAGCTGTACTTAATACGTTAGGGTGAGTGGGGGTAAGATGAAAAACGGGGTTAGATAAAAAAGATACAATAACGCTGAATATATAGGAAATCTTTTAATGCTGCCAACAATGATATTATAAAGAAAGATACGCCATGTTCATACTAAATGGCGTTCAGATTTCGTTGCGTTGTTATTATAAGTACTAACTTAAATGTATACAGTAATTTAAAACTACGACAGCGATAGATAATACGGAACGTATAAGATAGAAAGAGATAGCTAGTTTTAGTGTGTTGCGCTTGAAGTATAGTCCACACTACACTAGAGTATCATAGAGTTTGTCGATTCACCACAGAAGAGACATTGAATATAACAAATAGGCAAGCGCGTGGGGTGCGCGCTTGGTATAATTATTTATTATTTTTATGCCGATTACCAATGTACAGCTACTAAGTACTGCGAAGGAAAATTTATCTTTTTACAATATATATATTATATTTTAAATACTGTCAAATATTTGTATCAAATTTCTGAAGACAGTTTATTTATATTTATAGTTTAGTCGAATACGTAATAGCTGTTAGTTACATTGGCGACTTTCATAAAAATGAAATAAATGTGTAGGATTTTAATAATTAATAAATACTTCAACACAAGCGCCTGTGAGAATAAGTAGATTTCTTATATTGGTACTGAGTTGGTAATGAATGATGTTTTAAATAAAATTGAATTCTATTTATGACTATAACTTTATAACTATAACTATAAATTTGTAACTATAACTAACCTCATTCTATATAACATTAATCATAAAAAATTTAAAGCGCAACGCTATAATTGTGCCTACCATTTCGCTTCTGTTTGAATAATCTATGACCCGACTTATGACGGATGCTATTTGTCTCTGTCACGCAGCAGATTGCCATCCTATTATCTATCCTTTTCGAACCATTACGTCAATAATACGAAATGTATTTGAAAATGAGGAGTAACTCGTAAAAAAAATACAAAATTATACTATATAAAGCTCGATTACCACTCACTCACTCACTCACTCATACCACTCACTCACTCACTGACTGACAGAATTGTTCTCCCAGATGGTGAAGGGGAAGGTGGGTATATTTTGACAGATTCGTAAACAAGTAACTCTGGTGAGTATGGGAAAAATCCCAAACCTCCCCTTTTCACCCCCCCTCTCCCCCCTCCCCATCGTATCTCGGAAACTAAGCGACCTGTGTTTTGTTTTTTTACGGATTCGTATAGAGGAGGCTCGGAAAAGTGAAAACCATTTTTCAAAGTCCCCCCCCCCTTTGCCCCCTACTCCCCCCTTTAGGTGGAACTCGGAAGTTGACAGACTTGCAACATTTTTTTTTTCAGATTCATATCCAGGGGCCCAGTGTTGGTCAAAATCATTTTTCAAAACTCCCCCCCCTCCCCCCCTTCACCCCTCCCCCCAACGTATCTCGGAAACTAAGAGACCTGTGTTCTGTTTTCTTACGGATTCGTATAGAGGAGGCTCGGAATAGTAAAAACCATTTTTCAAAGTTCCCCCCCCTCGCCCCCCTTCTCCCCCTTTAGGCGGATCTCGGAAGTTTTACAGACTTGCAACATTTTTTTTTTTCTGATTCATATCAAGGGGCCCAGAATTGGTCAAAATTATTTTTCAAAACTCCCCCCCTCTCCCCCTCTTCACCCCTCCCCCCATCGTATCTCCGAAAAACTAGGTAGCGGTAAAGCGACGCGTAGGGATAAGGTCACGATAGCTTTCCGGTGGTAGGTAGGTCCTGAGTGGAGCGAACCTGCGAGACCGAGTGGAGCGAAGGGGGGAGGTGGCGAGCGAAGCGAGCCGGCGACCTCCGTAGCGTAACGAAGGTTGAGTGGGTGAAGCGTAACTCAGGGGTGACGACAAGCAAACTTACAAGTAACTCTCATGAGTAGGGCCTCCTACCAAGCCTCCCCTTTTTGGCCTCACCCCCCCTCCCAATCGTATCTAAAAAACTAAGAGACCCGTGTTCGGTTTTTTCGGATTCGTATAGAAGAGGCTCGGAAAAAAAGGAAATATTTTTTTTAAAGTTCCCCCTCTTGACCCACTTGGGCCCTTTAGGCGGATCTAAGAAGAGACATGGAACTTTTTCTTTTCAGATTCGTATCGAGGGGCCCAGAGTATGTCAAAATCATTCTTCAAAACTCACCCCACTCCCCCCCTTCACCCCTCCCCCCATTGTATCTCGGAATCCAAGATAGTGAGGTTTAAATCCAAATCTAAGATGGCGGCTGCGATACTTTCAAAATGTTCATCATGGGAGTCGTTTTCATGGTATTCGAGGGTGCTAAAACCTATGGCGAGGTCAAAATGAGAATCCAAGATGGCCGTTGCTATAATTTTCGAATTGTTCATCAATGCATTCATGGGAGTCGTTTTCATGGTTTTCGAGGATGCTAAAGCCGATAGTGACGTCAAAATCAAAATCCAAGATGACGACTGCTATAATTTTCGAATTGTTCATCACTTTCATCATGGGAGTCGTTTTCATGGTTTTCGAGGATGCTAAAGCCGATAGTGAGGTCAAAATCAAAATCCAAGATGGCGGCTGCGATATTTTTCGAAATGTTCATCATGGGAGTCGTTTTCATGGTTCTCGAGGATGCTAAATCCGATGGCGAGGTCAAAATGAGAATCCAAGATGGCGGCTGCGATAATTTTCGAATTGTTCATCAATTTCATCATGGGAGTCGTTTTCATGGTTTTCGAGGATGCTAAAGCCGATAGTGAAGTCAAAATGAGAATCCAAGATGGCGGCTGCCATAATTTTCGAATTGTTCATCACTTTCATCATGGGAGTCGTTTTCATGGTTTTCGAGGATGGTAAAGCCGATAGTGAGGTCAAAATCAAAATCCAAGATGGCGGCTGCGATATTTTTCGAAATGTTCATCATAGGAGTCGTTTTCATGGTTTTCGAGGATGCTAAATCCGATGGCGAGGTCAAAATGAGAATCCAAGATGGCGGCTGCTATAATTTTCGAATTGTTCATCAATTTCATCATCGAGGATGCTAAAGCCGATAGTGAAGTCAAAATCAAAATCCAAGATGGCAGCTTCGATAATTTTCGAATTGTTCATCATAGGAGTCGTTTTCATGGTTTTCGAGGATGCTAAAGCCGATAGTGAGGTTTAAATCCAAATCCAAGATGTCGGCTGCGATAATTTTCGAATTGTTCATCATGGGAGTCGTTTTCATGGTATCCGAGGGTGCTAAGACCGATGGCGAGGTCAAAATGAGAATCCAAGATGGCGATTGCTATAATTTTCGAATTGTTCATCAATTTCATCATGGGAGTCGTTTTCATGGTTTTCGAGGATGCTAAGCCGATAGTGAGGTCAAAATCAAAATCCAAGATGGCGGCTGCGATAATTTTCGAATTGATCGTCATGGGAGTCGTTTTCATGGTTTTCGAAGATGCTAAAGCCGATAGTGAGGTCAAAATGAAAATCCAAGATGGCGGCTGCGATAATTTTCGAATTGTTCATCATGGGAGTCGTTTTCATGGTTTTCGAGGATGCTAAAGCCGATAGTGAGGTTTAAATCCAAATCCAAGGTGTCGGCTGCGATAATTTTCAAATTGTTCATCATGGGAGTTTTCATGGTATCCGAGGGTGCTAAAACTGATGGCGAGGTCAAAATGAGAATCCAAGATGGCGATTGCTATAATTTTCGAATTGTTCATCAATTTCATCATGGGAGTCGTTTTCATGGTTTTCGAGGTTGCTAAAACCGATGGCGAGGTTTAAATCCAAATCCAAGATGTCGGCTGCGATAATTTTCGAATTGTTCATCATGGGAGTCGTTTTCATGGTATCCGAGGGTGCTAAAACCGATGGCGAGGTCAAAATGAGAATCCAAGATGGCGATTGCTATAATTTTCGAATTGTTCATCAATTTCATCATGGGAGTCGTTTTCATGGTTTTCGAGGATGCTAAGCCGATAGTGAGGTCAAAATCAAAATCCAAGATGGCGGCTGCGATAATTTTCGAATTGATCGTCATGGGAGTCGTTTTCATGGTTTTCGAAGATGCTAAAGCCGATAGTGAGATCAAACTGAAAGTCCAAGATGGCGGCTGCGATAATTTTCGAATTGTTCATCATGGGAGTCGTTTTCATGGTTTTCGAGGATGCTAAAGCCGATAGTGAGGTTTAAATCCAAATCCAAGATGTCGGCTGCGATAATTTTCAAATTGTTCATCATGGGAGTAGTTTTCATGGTATCCGAGGATGCTAAAACTGATGGCGAGGTCAAAATGAGAATCCAAGATGGCGATTGCTATAATTTTCGAATTGTTTATCAATTTCATCATGGGAGTCATTTTCATGGTTTTCGAGGTTGCTAAAACCGATGGCGAGGTCAAAATGAGAATCCAAGATGGCGGATGCGATAATTTTCGAAATGTTCATCATGGGAGTCGTTTTCATGGTATTCGAGGGTGCTAAAACCTATGGCGAGGTCAAAATGAGAATCCAAGATGGCGGTTGCTATAATTTTCGAATTGTTCATCAATGTCATCATGGGAGTCGTTTTCATGGTTTTCGAGGATGCTAAGCCGATAGTGAGGTCAAAATCAAAATCCAAGATGGCGGCTGCGATAATTTTCGAATTGATCGTCATGGGAGTCGTTTTCATGGTTTTCGAAGATGCTAAAGCCGATAGTGAGATCAAACTGAAAGTCCAAGATGGCGGCTGCGATAATTTTCGAATTGTTCATCATGGGAGTCGTTTTCATGGTTTTCGAGGATGCTAAAGCCGATAGTGAGGTTTAAATCCAAATCCAAGATGTCGGCTGCGATAATTTTCAAATTGTTCATCATGGGAGTAGTTTTCATGGTATCCGAGGATGCTAAAACTGATGGCGAGGTCAAAATGAGAATCCAAGATGGCGATTGCTATAATTTTCGAATTGTTTATCAATTTCATCATGGGAGTCATTTTCATGGTTTTCGAGGTTGCTAAAACCGATGGCGAGGTCAAAATGAGAATCCAAGATGGCGGATGCGATAATTTTCGAAATGTTCATCATGGGAGTCGTTTTCATGGTATTCGAGGGTGCTAAAACCTATGGCGAGGTCAAAATGAGAATCCAAGATGGCGGTTGCTATAATTTTCGAATTGTTCATCAATGTCATCATGGGAGTCGTTTTCATGGTTTTCGAGGATGCTAAAGCCGATTGTGACGTCAAAATCAAAATCCAAGATGGCGACTGCTATAATTTACTAAATGTTTATCGTGGGAGTCGTTTTTATGGTTTTCGAGGATGCTAAAGCCGATAGTGAGGTCAAAATCAAAATCCAAGATGGCGGCTACGATAATTTTCGAAATTTTCATCATGGGAGTCGTTTTCATGGTTTTCGAGGATGCTACATCCGATAGTGAGGTCAAAATCATAATCAAAGATGGCGACTACAAAAAATTCCAAGTTTTCATCATGTATGTCGTTTTCTTGGTTTTCGAGGGTGCTCAAATCGATGGCGAGGACAAAATAAGAATCCAAGATGGCGGCTGCGATAATTTTTGAAATGTTCATCATGGGAGTCGTTTTCATGGTTTTCGAGGATGCTGCAGCCGATAGTAAGGTCAAAATCAAAATCCAAGATGGCGGCTGCGATAATTTTCGAAATGTTCATCATGGGAATCGTTTTCATGGTTTTCGAGGATGCTACAAAAGCCGATAGTGAGGTCAAAATCAAAATCCAAGATGGCGGCTACGATAATTTTCGAAATTTTCATCATGGGAGTCGTTTTCATGGTTTTCGAGGATGCTACATCCGATAGTGAGGTCAAAATCATAATCCAAGATGGCGACTACAAAAAATTCCAAGTTTTCATCATGTATGTCGTTTTCTTGGTTTTCGAGGGTGCTCAAACCGATGGCGAGGTCAAAATGAGAATCCAAGATGGCGGCTGCGATGATTTTTGAATTGTTCATCATGGGAAACGTTTTGACGGTTTTCGAGGATGCTAAAGCCGATAGTGTGGTCAAAATCATAATCCAAGATGGCGACTGCAGAAAATTCCAAGTTTTCATCATGGATGTCGTTTTCTTGGTTTTCGAGGGTGCTCAAATCGATGGCGAGGACAAAATAATAATCCAAGATGGCGGCTGCGAAAATTTTTGAAATGTTCATCATGGGAGTCGTTTTCATGGTTTTCGAGGATGCTGCAGCCGATAGTAAGGTCAAAATCAAAATCCAAGATGGCGGCTGCGATAATTTTCGAAATGTTCATCATGGGAGTCGTTTTCATGGTTTTCGAGGATGCTACAGCCGATAGTGAGGTCAAAATCAAAATCCAAGATGGCGGCTAAGATAATTTTCGAAATTTTCATCATTGGTGTCGTTTTCATGGTTTTCGAGGGTGCTAAAACCGATGGCGAGGTCAAAATGAGAATCCAAGATGGCGGCTGCTATAATTTTCGAATTGTTCATCAATTTCATCATCGAGGATGCTAAAGCCGATAGTGAGGTCAAAATCAAAATCTAAGATGGCGGCTTCGATAATTTTCGAAATGTTCATCATGGGAGTCGTTTTCATGGTTTTCGAGGGTGCTAAAACCGATGGCGAGGTCAAAATGAGAATCCAAAATGGCGGCTGCTATAATTTTCGAATTGTTCATCATTTTCATCATGGGTGTCGTTTTCATGGTTTTCGATGATGCTAAAGCCGATAGTGAGGTCAAAATCAAAATCCAAGATGGCGGCTTCGATAATTTTCGAATTGTTCATCAATTTCATCATGGGACGTAGCGAAGGTTGAGTGGACGAAGCGTAACTCAGGGGTGACGACAAGCAAACTTACAAGTAACCCTCATGAGTAGGGCAAAAGTACTAAGCCTCTCCTTTTTGGCTCCCCCCCCCCCCCTCCCAATCGTATCTCAGACACTAAGAGACCCGTGTTCTTATTTTTTACGGATTCGTATAGAGGAGGCTCGGAAAAGTAAAAACCATTTTTCAAAATTGCCCCCCTTGCCCCCCTTCTCCCCCCTTTCGGCGGATCTCGGAAGTTACAGACTTGCAACATTTTTTTTTCAGATTCATATCAAGTGGTCCACAGTGTGTCAAAATAATTTTTCAAAACTCCCCCCTCTTCCCCTCTTCACCCTTCCCCACATCGTATCTTGGAAAAACTAGGTGGCGGTAAAGCGAAGCGTAGCGTAGCGTAGGGATAAGGTCACGATAGCTTTCCAGTGGTAGGTAGGTCCCGAGTGGAGCGAACCTGCGAGACCGAGTGCAGCGAAGGGGGGAGGTGGCGAGCGAAGCGAGGCACCCTTCTGAGTTTTTTATAAGGTTTTAGATTGGATTAGGGGGTTCTTAAGGGGTTTCAAAATCTTGCAAGTGCTCTAACGGATTTTAAAATTCTTTTAACTATCCAAAGGAATTCCCAGTTCATTTTGTTTTTTTTTTTTTTATTTGTTTCTTTTTTTTATTAAATTAGTTATAAGGGTTTTCAGAATATTAATAATATTTTACATAATTTACAAAATCTTTTAAGGACTATGGATTTTCCAATTCATTTAAAGATTCTTATGGATTCTCAAAATTTTATTAAGGTTAGGAATACTTCTCCAAAACACGACCCCGCGAGCTGCTTGCAGCTCGCGCAACGCGCAAATACTAGTTATTGATATATTTTTAATAGACTTGCTTATGGTATGTCACTCCACAACTCTTATTTTTCTTGGCACCATAGTTTCTGCACTTTCTGAAGACACAACTTAGCGTTTTTGTTACGCCGCGCACTCACTTTACCTCGCTCGCTGTTGTAATCCGACTAAATCAAGGGTGCTACAATTGTGTTACATTCTCCTCAACATTTTGTGCGCGCTAGTGCGATATCT
The DNA here is from genome assembly GCA_954870645.1 of Agrotis clavis. NCBI lineage: Eukaryota > Metazoa > Arthropoda > Insecta > Lepidoptera > Noctuidae > Agrotis > Agrotis clavis. Next base: position 2,286,478 of record OX940925.1, read on the forward strand.
ACCTCTTTTTATTTATAATATCATTGGCTGCCAACATCATTGTAGACACCGTTTTGTCTTGCCCCACACTGCCTGCAGTCTGCGTCAGTCGCTAAGTGAGAGCATTCATCGTGTGTTTTTTGACATTTTCCGTACAGTGTAGACACATTAACCGCGTAAAATTGAAATTTTAGTTTTCCATCAAGCGGGGTAAGAATAAAATCGTATTTATGGTCATAACCATAAGGACTATTTTAGTCACTATTTCATTCTTACCCCTTGGGCATTTTGTCTTACCCCTACATGTTTTCTTCATTAAGACAAATCTTAAAGTTTTTTCATAAAATATTGTTTCATAAAGATTTCTTTCAACACTAAAGAAACAACTTGAACATGCTTTTTTATCCATATAAGATTATTTAGGCTTTGTGAGAATACAACATAAACACAATTTGTGTTGCTCAAATTTTATTGAAGAAACGACATTTTAGGTTTATTGTATCCTAACAACAAAAATAAGAAATAAAATCTTGAATGGGGAAGGCAAGTGTCAAAGTGACAAGTGACAGTTTGGTCCCAAAAAAACTGTCAAATCAAAAGAATTTTCTGAAAAAAAAACGATTTATTGATGTAAAATGACTAGATGTTGTGTAATAAGCTGACATTTAAACTGGCTTAAACAAACAGCCAACCTCAGAACAACTACTTGTAGGTTATACGAAGAGACGAAATAGCTAATGAGACGAGTTGTGAGCGTAACCGTAAAAATGATGGAACATAATTATAGCTTGACATAAAAATGTAGAAAACCGGAAGTCGCCACTTTCTTCGCGCTACCAGCACTTTGAATGATTTTATTTTATTATTTTTCACTTATTACGTTAGTTTTATGGCACAATAATATATCTAACAAACCTGCGGTCTTTGTTTACATCAAATATTAAAGATTTTGAAACGCTGTCAGAAATAAAAATTTTAGTTCCGTTTCAATCCGTTCTGGCCAAGCTGTACAAATTTCCGACAATTCACACTATCAAGAAATAATGGGTAGCTGCTGTGACTGCCTTGAGAACAAAAATTGAATTGTAACTAAGGAAAAGCTATATAATAAACAAATATCCAGCCTTGCGAAGCTGAAACAGGCCGTTAGTTGAGTTTATTAACCTTCTACTGGTGACGTCAGTTTGAGTAACAGTATTGGTGACGTACCGTCATTTTGACGTACTTCTGCAAAGCCGAATTTCAGGACAACTAAGTGCATGGGGATGAAACAAATGGCTTTATTTACAAGTAGATATCTTACTTTCATAAATTAAACACTTTTTATATATTATTACAACAGAAAATTTTACGTATATTATTCACACAAACTTAGTATTAATATTCAGCTTGCATTTTCGTAGATATTGAAATCAATGAAAATAAAATTAAATAAATAAATCAAAATGAAATCCAACGTTCAGTTCTTATTGATATTTTAATAAGTAACGAAAAAAAATGTTTTAACATACTACTACAGTGGAAAAAAATAAAGATTAATTTTGGTGAGGAGTGGTTTTTTTTAAGGCAATAAAGGCAGGATTCTTGCACTACTTGTACAGATGTGATGTATTTTTTTATTTTTTGCGGCACTTATTGAGCAACAAAAGCCTATCACTTTTCAAATTACTAAAAAACTCATCCTCGGAGTCCGTTTCAGGTTCTGGACTTTCTGCTCACTTTTCGTGTTACGATCAGATTCCACTCAGTGATTCTGTTCTAACTCATCACTGCTACTTTGTTTTAAAATCTCAGTGTTAATACTCGTAATCTTCGTCATTTGGATTAATGTTTAATGAAAAACTACAACTTGATAGTAGTATAAATTACGGACACTATTGGTGATGTGACGTCAAATTGACGTCGGGTATCCTATATCTCATCATCTGTGCGTTTGCAAGTACCAATTTGTGTGAAATCGGACGCCAAACTGAGCTAAATGCAGCTACTGAGAAGTGCGGGTGAGGGGAAACAGTCGTTCGACACATATCCAGTGGTTTTAGTTAATAGGTGTCAAATTGACGGCACGTCACCAATAGAAGGTTAATGAAATTCTATGATTATACCATAACCAAACAATCGAATACACTTTTCAAAATAATTATCTACTTTTCTATTGGAGGTTTAAGTACCAGTATTGCATCGCTCTATAAATCATGAAATGGTTCGTCTGGCGGAAGAATTATCACCTGGAACGAGTTTTGTGATAGTTGTAGTGTTAAGAAATTAAATATTTATATTGTATTATTTCTCGAATCTAAATAGAAAAAAGGGGTAAAATTACTGACTTAAAACATTATGATATTTTTTATCAAAATAGAAAGTCAGAAGCAGCATTATATTCTTGTTATAGGAGAGGACAAGTAAAACATACCTAAACTCAAAAATTGAAACCTCAACTACAAGTAATTGTGGATTTATTACGGTAAAATCAAATGTATTAGCACTCAATTAAATCACTTTTTTTCCTCTTGTAGATGCACCGCGGCGTCTTAATTCTTCTTTTAGTATATGCACTATGCATTGACGAATAAATTTTCCATATTTGTTTTGTATTTATACTCAATTTTTATAACAATAGATGTTGTTTGTTTTTTGTACAAGGTAGACAGTAATCTGACGTAGGGACCAACTATCGCAGCGACATCTACGATTAGCTTTGAGTTGCCATCCCCATTCTATGCTTTCCTTTTCTGACAGTCTATCTGACTTTTCATGTCAAGGATTTAAAAATAAAGAAACAAAATAGGAACCAAAGAGATTCTAATACTGAATAGAATTTCTTTACATCTCCCCCCCCCTGGAGAGTATGATTTTTAAAGGGATCTTTCGGATCCATCTTCCAGGAAAATCATTCAAACGATGATCCTATTCATTCTTCATTGCCATCATCTTCTATTATGGATGCTGGAATAATTTTTGTAATGTGAAATAAATTTGACTCTATTTTCTTATGTCCAGTGTCGATTTTGTATATTGATTTAGAAATTTTTTCTATAATTCGATAAGGTCCAATTTTCAACTCATCCAGCTTTTTCCTGTTTAGCTTATTTCCATTTTCCACATATACCATGTCCCCAACATCAAATTCATGGTGTTTTCTGTTCTTATCAAATAACAGTTTGTTGTAGTTGTGTGATTTTATTGTATTTTCTAATGCTTTTGTTCTATCTCTTATCCAGTTATTTTCAGTTTTATCTTTCTTCAATTCTTGCGGTAAAATTGTAACATCCATACCATACAAAAGATAACTTGGAGAGAAACCAGTTACTGAGTGAATAGTTTGATTGTATTTATCTACACACTCATGAGCTATTGTTGTCCAAGCTCTTTTATTTCCATTTTCATTAATTATGCATCGAATTTTGTTCACTAAAGTTTGGTTTAATCTCTCATTTAAACCATTCGAGAATGGTGCATTTACTGCAGTGAATATCATAGGTATTTGTTTTTTCTCTAAAAATCTCTTGAATTCTTTTGAATTTATACCTGGATATTGATCAGTAAGCAGCATTCCAACATCTTCTGTTTCTGATATTTTCGTGACAAGTTTGATAAAATCATTTGCACTTTGAGTTTTTGACGTTATGATAAATGCGTATCTAGTGAAATGATCCACCAATAAATGTAAATATTTTTTTGTAGATCTTGACCCTCCAAAACCTCCTATTGTATCTATAGAGATAATTTCAAACGGTTTTGTGGCTGGACCCAGATGAGACATAAATCCAAATTTATGTTGTCCTCTTGATTTATTCCTTATACAAATTTCACACTCTCTACATACTTTTCTAACGTTTTTTGTTAAATTTCTTGCTATGTATAGTAAACTAATTGTCTTTTGCATTTGTTTTACTCCAATGTGACAAAGATTCGTTTGTATATTTTTCAAAAGTTTGATACTAAATTCTTCAGACAAAATTATTCTTTCCCCGTTTCTAATTTTTTTATAGTAAACATTTTGGTTATTTATAATTTTTTCTTTATTATTTTTTATTTCTTCATTTTCTGCCTGATCTTTTAAAATATCTTGCAGATTAATCAAGTTCACAATTTTTAATTGTTCATCCATATTTTCATTTTGTTCTAATACAGGATTTCTACTGAGACAGTCCGCTTCCAAATTATCTTTTCCAGGAGCATATTTTATCTTAAAATCATATTGTGATAGGTAGTAAGTCAAGTCACCCAGTTCTTCATCGGTTCTCGATTTTAAATTCATATTTTCTAGTGGTTTATGATCTGAATAAACTGTAAATGATTTTCCAATCAGCCAGTACTGCCAGTATCGTACTGCTTCTTTGATGGCCAAGCATTCCAAGTATATAGCTTTTTTTTTCTTTTGAGCTTCATTTAGTTTCTTGGAAAAGTAAGCTACTGGTTTTTCTTTTCCATCTGACTGTGTCTGTTTTAAAATAGCTCCAACTCCCACGATAGAAGCATCTGTGTAAATGTTTATGGGTAAATCTTTATCAAAAATTTCTAGTACTGGTTGAGTACATAGGAGATTTTTTATTTTCTCAAATGCTTTCTGACATTCGTCAGACCAAATAAATGGTTGATTTTTCCTTAATAAATTATGTAACGGATCTAATATTATCGCACTTCTTGGTATGTAATCATTGTAGAAATTGATTTTCCCTAGAAACTGCCTTACATTCTTTTGCGTTTTTGGAGTAGGGAAATTCCTGACTGAAATCAAATTATCTTTCACTGGTTTAATGCAATTGTTTTGTAATATATGACCCAGATATTTTACAGAGTCTGATGCAAATGTGCACTTCTTAAATTTTAATCTGAATCCTTCTCTTTTTATGGCTTCTAACAACTGTGTTAGGTGATGGATATGTTCATCAAAAGACTTTGAGAATATCAAAATGTCATCAATGTAATTTACAGCAAAATCTGTGAGTTTGTACCTTCTTAATATATTACTCAATATTCGCTGAAAAATTGCTGATGCAGTTTTCAGACCAAATGGAAGACAAGTCCATTGGAAGTGCCCTTCTTGTGTTACAAATCCAGTTTTCTTTCTGTCCTCTACTCGTAGGGGAATAGCCCAAAATGCAGAGTTTACATCGAGTGTTGAATAAAAATTGCAATTCCTTGTCTTAGTCATTAAGTCTTCTATTAACGGAAATGGTTGTGCTTCCGGCACTACAATCTTATTCAGATCTCTGAAGTCGATACAATATAACCTTGATTTTTTGTTTTCTTCTTTTTTAAAAGCCAATGTCACAGGTGCAGCAAAAGGACTGTAGGATTCTTCTATAAGTTTATTATCTAATAAATTCCCTATTTGCTCTTCTATTTCTTTTTTATCTTCTATCGTACATCTGTAGGGCCTTTTATTGCAATATTTGTCTACTAATAAATCTATTCTAGCTTCATAACCGTTAACAGTTCCAACATCATACTTATTCTTTGCAAAAACTGTGTTATATTTATTAATTAATTTATTTATTTCCTCTTTCTGATATTCATTTAAATGGTCAACATTCATTTCAAAATCTTCTTCTTTTACATGTTCGTTAAAATTAATCGTATATTGTTTCTGTATATTTTTGTTTTCTATTCTTTCTTCTCTAGTATAAGCTTTTCTATTTATGGAAGCTTCTTCCACTTTTTCTTTGTTCAAGTTTTGTTTTTGGCTAATTTTCAAGTCTTCGTTTTGTATTAACTTGAACTTCAATATCATGTCTAATCCAATCAAAAAATCGTATTTGAAATTTTTCTCATCTATAATGTATACTTCTACATTTTCTTCTATTTCAAATATTTTAATCTTTAAGTTTGTCAAACCACTTGTCTTCTTGACACCATTAATTGTTACTAAACTTGTTTCATTCAAATTGCTTCTTTTGCCTTTTAATTTTAGCAACTTTGAATTAATCAAAGAAACATTTGAGCCAGAATCATATATTCCATAGATTTCTAATGTATTATTTAATAACAGTTTGACAGTTATTAATGGTGTCACAATTAGTTTTTTTGTTCCGTTTCATTTAACTCGGCTTCTATGACAGAATTGTTTACATGTTTTATGTTTTTCTCTTTCACTTTATCATCTCCTCTTGTTTTAAACCAACAATCATTTTCAGAGTGATAGCGAATCCCTTTATTTAAATTTTCACATGTTTTACATGGGCTTTTATCCTCATTTTTATAGTTGGCTCTAAAATTTACACTTTTCCCATAGTTATAATATTTATTCTTATTTACCAAATGTTCAAACTTTCTCAGTTCATTAAAAAGATCCACTGTATCTTTCAATGTTTCTCTATCAATCCTGTTAAGTACATGTATTGGTAAACCAGTTGCGATTAAGTCTATTAGGGTACCTGTATCAATTGAACTTCTCATATCCAATAACAATCTTTCTTTCCATAAGGCGTAATCCACCAACAATCCTTCTTTGTATTTGAATGATAAAGCATAAGTAGTCTGGTTCCATCCTTTGTTTGCAAATGTTTCACAAAATTTGTTTTTCCAAATTGTCCATTCTGAGTCTAATGTATATTTTATAATCATTGAACTGTACCAGTCGGTACTACTTTTATCCAGGAACAGTCTAAGGAATTCAATTTTTTTTTCGTCTTCTTTTATATGTGACGCAGACACAATTAAAAACCGAGATTTCAAAATTACAAAATGACTCATTAATACCAGCATCTGTGTGTAAAGTGAACATGAATCGTGGAGGATGGCTTATGGAAAGTGGACCCATCGGATTATCTCACGTCAATAATTCATCAGATAAGCATAATTACAGTAATAATATTGATGAATCTTCGATACAAATACGAGATAATAACGAACAATTATTTAGAGAAATAAAGGAGGTAGACGAAGTAACTTTCGATTGCGGTATTCAGTCAGCTGTTTTGCCACAGCGAGCGGCTGAGCGCGGCCCCTCCCCTCACGTCGCAACCGCTGCCACCGCCGCCGCCGCAATATCCAGCGCAGGCGCCCGCGCCGGTAGCTCAGCTGTTTCGAGGCAGAAAACTGTGACGTCACCGCAGCCACGGACAGTCGTGCGTGCATCAGTGTCACCCGCCGCGCTAATGGTACATGAGCCGATGCAAAACAATAACAATCATGAATGGGAAAAGGTTTCATATCGCAGGAAGCGTAACATGAACTACCGATACCTGGGCACTACAGGTACCGCCAGGGATAATGAAGGGAAGTTCAAAGCTGCAATAAAAACAGTCCCAATCTTCATTACTAAAGTGCATAAAGAAACTACGGAAAAAGATATTGCTGATTATGTGTTTCATAAAACGGATGAGGTGATCACGCCTGAAAATATATCGTTTAAATATCCTAAAGAATACAAAGCGTACAAATTCTTTGTTTCGGAAACTAAAATTAACATGTTTCTTGATAGTAAACTATGGCCCGAGGGAATCATTTTCAGGAGATTTGTAAATTTTAAAATAAGAAATTACTCGAATGGTGCAAACAGCGGTACTGTGAATGGCGTGAAATAAATAAATTATGTATAAACTATTAAGCTATAATTGTAAAAGTATAAAGCGCTCAGTGGAGTGTGTCAGGCAGTTATGTAGCACATCAGACATAGTTGCCTTGCAAGAAACATGGTTGCTGCCCCATGATATTCCGTTCTTGAGTGAAATTGACGTTGAGTTCGGGTGCACCGGGACGTCGGCGGTGGACACCTCGGCCGGCATGCTACGAGGACGGCCCTACGGCGGAGTGGCGTTGCTGTGGCGGAAAAATGTTTTTAGTAACGTTTCGGTAGTGCAGTGCGATAACCCGCGAGTGTGTGCCATTAAAGTAAGCATGAAATCAAGGTCATTTTTAGTGTTCAGTGTATACATGCCGACTGATAACAGTGCGAACTTAACGGATTTTACGGACTGCCTAAGTTTGGTGAGTGCTATTATCAATAATAACAGTATTGAAACTGCTTTTGTACTCGGAGACTTCAACTCGCATCCCAATGAACAATTTTATATTGAATTGGTTTCTTTTTGTGGGGAATCTGAGTTAATATGTGCCGACGTTGAACTGTTAGGAGTAAACTCTGACGAGTATACTTTTATTAGCGATGCAAACGGCTCGAGACGTTGGCTAGATCACTGTGTTGTTACGAAAGCAGCCATGAGCACTGTTATTAATGTGAATGTTAAACATGATGTACTTTGGTCTGACCACTTCCCTCTTATTATACAATGCAACTTAAATGAAATCAAACCTAAACTGTGCAATTTAAATAGTAATAAAAAATTCTCATGTAATAAAATAAAATGGGGTGATAGAAACCTCAATCAAATTGACATTTATAATAAATTTTGTAATGATAATTTAAAATATATTGATTTTCCTATTGAACTGAGTAATTGTTGTGACTATGTTTGTAATAATCTGGACCATAGAATTATAATTGATAAAATGTATGATGACATTATTAATATTTTAAGCCAAGCAGCTTCTGATTGTTACGAAACGAGGCATTATGTGCGTAATAGGAAACCTGTAATGGGGTGGAACAAGCACGTGGCTGATGCTCACAGGCAGGCCAGGCTAAAGTTTGAGCAGTGGGTATCTTTTGGTAGGCCGCGCGAAGGTCGTGTTTGGACTGATATGCAAACAAGTCGTAAAATCTTCAAGTCACGCTTGCGATGGTGCCAGGACAATAGTGACCAAATTAAAATGGACATGTTGGCGACGCATCACTCTAGAGGCGACTTCCGCAGTTTTTGGAAGTCCACTGATAAGCTCAATAGTAGGCCGGGCCTGCCGGTGAGTGTCGGCGGCGCTGCTGATGTCGCAGAGATAGCTGAGCTTTTTAGGCAGCACTTCGCAGTTTCGTCACCTTTGGGACCATCACAGTTTATAACCGGTGCTGGTTGTAGTGGTCAGGAGCGCAGTGTCCGGTTTACGGCAAAGGAGGTACGACATGTTATTATGTCTATGTCGAGGGGTAAATCTCCAGGCCACGATGATTTAAGTATTGAGCACCTTAAGCATGCTGGTCGTCACCTGCCCAGAGTATTAGCGATGTTTTACTCCTTCTGTATGGGACACTCGTATCTACCTGAGCGGATGATGAAAACTGTGGTGGTGCCAATTATTAAGAATAAAACCGGTGATGTTAGCGACACAAATAACTATAGGCCCATCTCACTGGCCACTATTATTTCGAAAGTGCTTGACAGTTTGCTTAACAATCAGCTGGATAATTACTTGAAGTTACATGACAACCAGTTTGGTTTCAAAGCCGGTCTCTCTACAGAAACAGCTATATTGTGTCTAAAGCAAACTGTCAAGTACTACACTGATAGAAACACACCTGTATTTGCTTGCTTCCTCGATTTGTCGAAAGCATTTGACCTGGTTTGCTATGATCTGCTGTGGCAAAAACTGAAGAAAGCGTCAGTGCCGGACGAACTGACCCGTATCTTTCAATACTGGTACGGCAACCAGGTCAATGTTGTTAGATGGTCGGGGACTTATTCGACCCCATACAGGTTGGAGTGTGGGGTGAGGCAGGGAGGCCTGACCTCACCGAAGCTCTTCAACCTGTATATTAATGCGCTGATAGAGAGGCTCAGCAGCACGCATGTCGGCTGCCATATTGGAGGAGTGTGCCTTAACAATATCAGTTACGCTGACGACATGGTGCTGCTGAGCGCCTCGGTGTGTGGTCTGTCAAGGTTGCTGCGCATCTGCGAGAGCTACGCAGCGGGTCACGGTTTGCTTTATAACGCAAAAAAAAGTGAATGCATGGTCTTTCGGGCCGGGGGTCGGAGATGCCCAAATTCTGTTCCACCAATAAGATTAAACGGGATCTGTTTAAAAAGAGTGGAACAGTTTAAATATCTCGGGCATATCGTGACCTCTGATCTGAGGGACGATGTAGACATTGATAGGGAGCGGAGAGCGTTGTCTGTGAGGGCTAATATGATCGCCCGCAGGTTTGCACGTTGCTCGGGAGCCGTCAAAATAACTCTTTTTAGAGCGTTTTGTACGTCCCTGTACACGGCCAGCCTGTGGGTGTCATATACCCAAAAGCAGTACAACGCTCTCCGTGTTCAATACAATAATGCGTTCAGGATGTTGTTGGGGCTGCCCCGGCACTGCAGCGCGTCAGGGATGTTCGCCGATGCCCGTGTCGACTGTTTCTACACGACGATGCGAAAGCGGTGTGCATCTCTGGGGCGTAGGCTCCGGGCCACTTCCAATGGCATCCTGAGTGCATTTGTGAACAGGTTTGATTGTCGTTACATTAATCATTGTTATATGATTAATTTAATAACAAACAAACAAATGACTCAGTCTTTTATATAATTGTGAATACTTGTTACATGTTTATTATTTTTCTGATTGTAATTTGATTTAGTGACCTCTTTTGAATTTTAATTTATATATGTGATTTTAATTTAATTTACCTATTTATTGAAATTGAATGTTTTGTATGATCTAAAATGGATTGAAATAAAATGAATTTGAATTTGAATTTGAATTTATATCAAATCGTATGCATTCTTTTTCGAAAGTATTTAACCAATGGTTTGCATTCAAAGATTTGCTGGTGAATTTTTCTATTTCGAACTTCTCTGCAATGTGCTTTAAGTTTTGGTGTTTAGAACCTTGTACATTTTCTACTAACTTTTCCAATAACTTTTTCAATACACCTGTTTCACTACTTTCTGCAGTCGCAGTTTGCTTTTGTACCACTTCCTCTAAGTATTGTTCTGCAAATTGTAAATTGTCATCCTCATCTATATATGTTTTTTTTAATTCGTCTGACATAGTTATCCAAATTTTTCTAGTTTGGTACCTTTTTTTAAGACTGTTTTTAATCTTCACATATGCAGCCGTTTTCATTATTTCTTTGTGACATCCAATGGATTGTAATTCATCTGGAATAGCGTACACTTTTCCTTCGAGTGTCGAAATCGAGGTTACAACAACAATTTGATTTTCCGTCACCACTTGGTAAAATTTCAAATTCGAAACAAAGTTTCTCCATTTTTTCAAATCTTATAAACAAAAAAATGTCGTTTTATAAGATTATTTAGGCTTTGTGAGAATACAACATAAACACAATTTGTGTTGCTCAAATTTTATTGAAGAAACGACATTTTAGGTTTATTGTATCCTAACAACAAAAATAAGAAATAAAATCTTGAATTCTATGCTTTCCTTTTCTGACAGTCTATCTGACTTTTCATGTCAAGGATTTAAAAATAAAGAAACAAAATAGGAACCAAAGAGATTCTAATACTGAATAGAATTTCTTTACATCCAAAACAAAAAAAAATGCATTTGCATTGAATCCCTTTGTGTGACAACATTTTCAAATCAACACTGTTCATCTCATCATTTATTTTCATTCCAATTTACCCCCACTCACCCTACTTACCCTAGCAAGACAACACAATAAGTCCTTACGCGTAAATAAAGCAAAAAGTCCACGAATGAACTGGGACCCATCTTGATTTTGGTAGGTTACCTATTAGGCACTGGGTGGTCACCCATCCACGGACCGACAGCCGCAGGTGTAGCTTACCCTTAATCGCCCCGTGTGGCTTTTATTACATTTCTGCTGGTTTTTAAACATTTAATTTGTCTTTAATCAAATTAACTTTGATCATGCCAATTCTCATGTGGAACCCCAAAAGTCACCTCTGGGGACTAAAATTCCAAGTGAACTACGTTCTCAGTTTTCACCCAATTACGAGACTCAATTTTATTCAAATAGAAACGAAGAGAGGTTATTAAAAAAATGAAGCAATCAGCAAAAACTGGGGTGATGCTCTTTAAGAAGGATATTTTCGGAAAACGCTGATGACTTGGACATTATGAGACCGAGATTCCTATTAAGATATGAAACATTAGTCTCAGTTTAGACTCGTTTGGACGAGGCTAGCACTTGCCCAATAAAAAATACTGTGGGCAAGTAATCATATTATTTCTTATTATCGGTTATCGCTATGGTTTAATTACAGACAGCTATTAAGTATTTATAGTAGCTTAGCCGGAATCAATCTAATTATAATGTTTCCACTGTTGGGACACTAACCTCCTCTCTGTCAGAGTCAGTGGATCGTAATCTACACGCCCAAAGCAGATTGCGTATTGATAGATACCTACACATTCATGATTGTCTTCGAATTATTTTTCCCAGGTGATGAAATAATTATACAAATTAATAATGTTCTACATATCAATAAGTATATGTTTCTTGAAGAATGAAATATGTATGTAAGTACCAAATTATAATAATGTCCTAAATTAGCACCCTTCAAAAGCCTTGTTATCTTTTATGTAAGTAAGCCTTCAAACTGGTTTCATTCATCACAAAATTAGGGTTGAAGAGTAACCAAACATCTGAACTAAATTCGCTCAAAGTCAGAGCAATTTGTGTTAAAACTTATGAGTTATCTATCAACGGAGAACTAATTTAATTCCACACTAATTCCTTTATCTCGCCACACCATTCTCTTCACTCTACTCGCCTAACCACTGGCTCGTTCAAACGGATCACAAAGTAGATATTATTTCAAGAATCCTGAGATATATGACCCCAGTGCAAAGATATTATTCATTAGGGAAAATGAAATTTTGACCTCCGCCGCTCCATGGCAGGTTTAATACCAAGCCGTCCCAATTTCCATAGCCACTTCTATCTCCTTTACCGACATTTGGTATAGAAAGTGACCTATTAATTTGTGATTATATGAATTAATCCCTTTCATGTAGGGGTCTTTGGGGTCTATTGAACTGTCTTGCACGGTCCTTGTTCCTATTTAGCGGAATTATATATTATTATATCTACGTCTTCATATTTTTCAACGATTCTATGTTTCAAGGCTGCTTTTCCATCAGAGATGTGCTATGCTACGTTGCTATGGATGCGTTTGAAATCCACCAATCTTATTCATTGGGGCACATAGGATAGCACTGGTGGAAATGGATTCAACTAAAATCTTATATATAAAATTTCCGTGTCACAATGTTAGTTACCGTACTCCTCTGAAACGGCTTGACCTATTTTTATGGGTATGCATATTCAGTAGGTCTGAGAATCGGCTACTATCTATTTTTTTTTAAAATTTATGTGGCAAAACAACGTTTGCGGGGTCAGCTAGTCTTATATATAAAATTTCCGTGTCACAATGTTAGTTCTATGTTTCAAGGCTGCTTTTCCATCAGAGATGTGCTATGCTACGTTGCTATGGATGCGTTTGAAATCCACCAATCTTATTCATTGGGGCACATAGCATAGCACTGGTGGAAATGGATTCAACTAAAATCTTATATATAAAATTTCCGTGTCACAATGTTAGTTACCGTACTCCTCTGAAACGGCTTGACCTATTTTTATGGGTATGCATATTCAGTAGGTCTGAGAATCGGCTACTATCTATTTTTTTTTTAAATTTATGTGGCAAAACAACGTTTGCGGGGTCAGCTAGTCTTATATATAAAATTTCCGTGTCACAATGTTAGTTACCGTACTCCTCCGAAACGGCTCTACCGATTTTTACCAAATTTTATATGCGTATTCAGTAGGTCTGAGAATCGGCTACTATCTATTTTTTTTTAAAATTTATGTGGCAAAACAACGTTTGCGGGGTCAGCTAGTCTTATATATAAAATTTCCGTGTCACAATGTTAGTTACCGTACTCCTCCGAAACGGCTCTACCGATTTTTACCAAATTTTATATGCGTATTCAGTAGGTCTGAGAATCGGCTACTATCTATTTTTTTTTTAAATTTATATGGCAAAACAACGTTTGCGGGGTCAGCTAGTATTTATTTATTTATTCAGGTTTACCAACAACTTCTGTGTACAAGATACGTTTGTATATGGAAGGATGCGTGCTAATGGATGTGTGCTATGGATGCGTGCTATGGATGGCTGATAAGGGTCGTCTTCTCTACTATCGATACATCCCATAGCTCGAGTGGCGCATCTTCCTCGCGCAGCTACTTACTCGCACCACTACATAGCTTAGCATCAGTGGAAACGGTCTCATACTTTTATAGCTCAGCCTTGACATTCTCGCAGAGCTATAGCTCTATAGCACATTTCTGGTGGTAAGGCACCCTAAGCATTGAGTCGGCATGCCTCCTCTACCTAGTAAAGGTACGTTCTTATGGAAATATACTTTTGGATTATTTTGCTTACCTCCTCAGAAATAAAAAACTTCTTTTTCTGAATATGAATACGTACACTACGTTCCGAATAAGATTACCATAATATTTCCCTAATAACGTAGAAAAGTATGTTTATTGCGCCATTACATTCTGAATTATAATGTAAGTAGGAGGTAGGAGGAGTACCTATTGACACAGTTTCTAGTTTTTTTTTCTCTTCTAAAATGTTTCTTTATACACCGTGACTTTTTAGTCGTCTTACAACGTAAGCCCAGTTCATGTAAGTATCCAATGACTAGTACACGTTTATAATAAAAAAAGGTAGGTATTTAAGAGATTTGAAAGATTTAAAAATAAAATTTTAATTCGGTATTATGACGCAAAAAGTGGCTAGAAACACCCTTGGGCCTTGTCTCATAGAAAATGGAGATGGAAAGATCTGCCCGACTATTATTGCGCTGGGTAGGTATACTCTACAGGTTGATACGTAAACATTTTAACAGGGTGTTTCATATTTCTAATGTACCTATTCATTAATAATAAAACATATTATTAACGATAAAAAAAAGTCGCCTAGAGGTATTTTAGGTCGGATACATACCCTTTAGCTTGCAACGACAAGCCGGCTCAACACTCACTTTAAAAAAATGGTGATAAAAAATTAGACACTTTTTATAAGTTTTTATTTGATGCTCACAATTAATAACTAAAAGTAATAGTAAAAAGAAAATAGTTTGACATTTCTGTAGACATTTTACGTCAGGTTTTTGCAAAATGGCATCACGGTCGCAGTGACACCGCGGATTACAAATAATTTAATTGCATAAAAAATATTTTTGAGAGTTTTTTCTGATAGTGGACACCGGTATTTTATTTCTAGAAGGCTATTGTATTATTATAATTACAAATTACTACATTGTATTGACTAACTTGCGAGCACAGAGTTCATAAAGTGATATGTTGAATATTCTCAACGTTGCGCCTTAACCGGAAAAGTACTTCGTAATATGCATGTTGAGCATGTTCAACATTGCGGCTTTGCTAATGATTTACTCAGCATGAATATATATTTAAAAATATATATATATATTGGTGTTTTGTCCAATATTATTTTATTTACTGACATGCTATGGATGTGTTTTCATATTTTTTTGTTCTGCTAGCTTCAGACTTCAGCCAATATGGCAAAGAACGCTAAAAGTTATGTCACTATTTTCGCCAAAGAATGCCCCATCAGAAAGTAGCAGTACCTACTAGTACTGACGATGAAGTTATTTGAAGACAGGACGAAAGAACGTGAAACCTCTTATTCTAGCTCCAAACCCTGGTCATAGCCTTAGTCACTAAATAACTTGGACCTTGATAGTTCTACAAATGAGTCTCTCCCGCCTGTCTTATCCGATGAAAAAACTGGTCGATGGAACAGTTTTTTCATCGGATAAGACTCGTCATGAATAACATGTTCCCTCCATATAAAACTTCACATCATTTTCCAGTTCTCCAGTCAGTTTCGCCTATTTGATCACCTCAAGTTTCATCTATTTTGTCACCTAAGTTTCATCTGTCTTATCGCCACAAGTTTCTACAAATATATCGCTCCAAAAGGCGAACGAATACAATACCTAAAATTGAAGCTTATAAAACAACAAGTAAGCGAGAGAACTGTCGTGGAAAACGGGTAAATGGAAAACTGCTGAAAAATTAAGACATGCAGCACATTTAGAACTAACAGTGTACTTGAAGTTCCGCTGGATTCAAGAGCGATGTCCCCTTTAGACTACTTTTACAGGTTTTTTTTTCAGAAGATGTTGGCAATGATTGATTAAAGATCATACAACATACATACTTAAATTCTGTACAAAATGATGCTGCCAAATATCTCTAATGGGGACAAATATCTCTCCAAATATCTCTATCGGGACTTTTTAGCCATAACTCTTATGATGGGCGTAGTAGAAATATTATCATATAGGATTATTGGAGTCGTGAATTAAAATATCTTCCGATTGCAGATATCATGCCGGTCAAAATGTACGAAAAAATCAGAAAAAATCTTATCTTACGAATTTGTTTTGTATCAAAAAGGAACAGTTCTTATAACTATCATGTGTTACAGTAGATACCTAAGGTGATTTATCGTTCATTTTTATAATTGTCATGACTGATTGTTCTTTTTATGTCTTTTTCAATTGTATTTTTTAAATAAAATGCGTGATAATTGTGAATAAGGGTTTATTTTATTAAATTCATAAAAACCTACATACATCGCGATGTCGAAAATACTCAACATTCATTTTACCACCTTATTTCTTCAATACATCGCAACGTTGAGTATTTTTAACGTAGGTTTTTCCAAAGACTACACAAGCTAGATTTTTTAACACATTTTTCTGTACATACAGTGGTGGTCACATAATTAAAGACACCCTTCATGTTGACCACATACAACAAAATAAATGATATTTATGGACCCAAGATAGGTATCAATTCCATTTTAATTGTCATTATTGTGTACACTAAAGTCGTATTTTTAAGAATTAAAACAGTATTAAGTTATAATAACAAGAGTTTAGTCATAGTTCGTGTTTCAAATTTGATACAAACTTTTTTGTACATTTTCCGCTGGTCATCTAATTAAAGACAGTGCGTATTTTAACTTTTTTCTTTTAAAGAAGCACTCATTTTTTACCATATTATGCCACGAATTTTCGTCACAGCAAAAAATAGCTCAGTTTAAACCTTCCTTTAACTTCGATTGTGAAATTTAAATTGAATTAGTATGTGGGAAAAGCAGAAGTTGCGATCCTTCTGCAAGGAAGATAATTCTCAATTTTTATGACAAGGGTTGGTCATTAAATAAAATTGCAGATTACTTACGATTCTCTAAAGAAATAGTTAAAACGCCATCCGGCATTTTAAGAAGTTTAATACTACGGGAAATGTGCCTAGGATACCTAGACCCCGAAAAACAACCCAGCGAGAAGACTCTAGAATAACATCGCTGGCTAAAAAGAACCTTTCAAAGGATCAGAAGTGATTCGCTTAGTAGTATTTGGTGCACAGGGGTCTAGAGAAGAGTCTGCTAGAACGATTAGAAGACGATTATGAGAATTAAACTTCTTTGGGAGAATTTCTCATAACATCCCACTTTTGAAGAAAGAAAATATCAGAACAAGATTTCAATTTGCCAAAAAATATGCACACTGGACAGAACGACAGTGGAAAAATATGCTTTTTTTCGACGTAACTAATATTAAAATGGATAACTCTGATGTAAGAGTAAAAGTGAGTAGCCCTGCAAAAAAAGCAATTGACCAAAATGCACAAAGAAAACAGTCAAACATGGAGGAGTAATAACGCAGTTTAGGTATAATTTTCTGGTCACAGTGTAAGACCTATTAAAAAAATAGAAAGTAACATGGATACATTTCAATAAAAGAATATTTCAGAAGAAAGCATGTTACCTTATGCCGAGGATCATTTGCAGGTGATACGAGCCTTTCGACATGATAACGATCCAAAGAACACTTGAGCAGTGGTCAAAGAAGTTCTTAGAAGCAATCAGTAACAGTTTTAGATTAGCCATCGTACAGTCCCTACACTAACCTGATCGAAGTCTTGTGGTCCCGTGTGAAGAAAATAGTTGCAAAAAACGTACAAGTATTGTGCATCAACATAACACGACATTTAAAAAGGCATGGGAGCAGATTTCGATTGAAATCTGCAATAATTTGATCGCTTCAATGCCTAAACGGTGTCGGGCTGTCGTTGATGCTAAAGGACGTGCGACAAAATATTAATAAGGTGGTTTTATGTTTTCATTACACATCTAAAAGTAATTATAGATAAGTTCGTCCCAAGATTCGAAACATTTATTTTTTTATAGTTGCATAATTTGTGTGTCTTTAATTAGTTGGCCAAGTTTTTCTATTAATTTGAACTGCTTGCAATAAAGTAAACTTGATAAAAATTTAAAATACGACACTTTGATCTCTTTACTTAATTTCAAACATTTCACGATAGCCTTTAGAATAATTTAAATAATATCGCAAGGTCCTATTGCATTATAATAAAAAAATATAGGGTAGGTAAACTTTGAAAAAATTATATCCTATCAAGTGTCTTTAATTATGTGACCACCACTGTATATACACTATTTATATACATATAAACTAAAAAAAAACACAAAAATACAGATTTTGTTTCCTTGCGAACTAAAGGGTTAAGTGGACCACTTTTGTGAGACGACTAAAAAGTCACGGTGTATATAAACGATGAATGCGAAGTCTAGATTTTAACGCAGGCATCTTTGCTAAAACTTTCGTATCCATTCTTGCTGTTTGATCCTCTAAATACCTTTCTTTAAAGCTATTGTTAATCGGTGACTCGGTTTAAGTCGAGCTCGACATGCTCCAATTCCACATGCTCGTCTGCATGGGGCATTGAGATCCAACGATTGTTATAAATTGACAAAAAAACAAACACACGTAATTATCTGACAGTAATAACAATAGATTTCAAATAATTATAATAAACCGTAAACTCGAAAAAAATAATTACGCACACACATGAGTGTGTGCGTATCTAATTAATTTTTAAATGATAGTGATTCGAAGAGAATATTGATAAGTAGAAAATGATCTCTTCTGATCAATATTCTCTTCGAATCGCTTTCGGCCTTTCGTAGCCGCTTTCGGACTGACTTCCTTTCTTCTTCCTTTCCCTTCGTTTTTTTTTTTGCAAGTGGCATTTCGCTGGTCGCGGGATTTTTAGTCAGTACAAGTCTGATAGTCCCTCCTACCCTGCCCAGGGTGGGAGGGCTCATATGATGATTTTATCAACAAGAAAAAGAATATCAGTGTTAAAAGCGAAATTGAACTACTAACTAGAGCACTAACAATCTCAGAATATCTAATTATCATTTCACTATTTCAATTCCTAGAAACTTAAACACATAAATTATGTTAAATACCCTACAATAAAGCAAGGTAAAACGTTGTACTATGTCATAGTTCTTGTTACTTCATTTATCCAGTTGTATGAATCTTCAGAACTACGCGAAACATGTTTGTACAATAAACGTTTATGTGGAACTCTCGAACAATGTTGAGAATACGCTACTGAGGAGACAGACTAAGGGACTTTACTCCTGGCGCGGCAAGGTTGATTTTCACTTGTAGTTGGAATTCGTTCGAATCGCATAGCATTGCTCGCATCGCGCCATGAGTAAAGTCCCTAAGAGCGAGGCCCCATTAGTGCGTTGCGCTGCGTTGTGTCGCGTCATCGCAACGGAACAACGCATTGTATGCCACACGTCTGTTGCGTTGACGCTGCGCCAACGCAACGCAAGAGGGTATGCACGCCGACGCAGCTGCGTCTCAGTTCAGCCTTTGCAATGGATAGATACATCACTGTCCGTCGTCGCAGCGGAGCTCCGACAACGCAGCGCATCACCCTCCCTCCCGCTTCGTCTCTTGTCCGTCGATCCGTTGAAACGTCGCGCGCGACGACGCAACGGTCTAATGGGGCATCTCATAAAAAATGTATGGAAAACGACGCAGCGACGACGCTGCGACGACGCAACGCAGCGCAACGCACTAATGGGGCCTCGCTCTAAGGGAGCTTCCCCATGACGCGATTTGTGCGATTTGCAATTTCTAAAAACTAAAAATTAAAATCGTTCTTGCTACTACGATATAATGATGCAATTCGATTGACTTGACGTCGTCGTGGCGAGCGTTTTTTGTTTGTCATCTTCCCGTAGACAACCGCACGTTTTATGTCATATGTCGTACTGGTAAGGATGATTTTCACTTCTAGTTGGACTCGGTTGAATTGCGTCGCATCGCATCACGGGAAAGCTCCCTAAGGCTGTGGGTAGACTAGTGCTGAATGACATCACGCCCCAATGGTAAAGGCATAGGTGTACCTTGGTTGCGAGATCGTCTATCCAGGTAACCATGACCCTGGAACGCAAAGGGCCACTGAAGGAATTATAGGGTGGATTTCTAGTAAATAAGAGTCTGATAGCCCCTTTCACTCAACACACGGCGAGAGGTCTCATTTAATGATTTTACCAACCCAAAAAAAGAGTTTTGGCATTGGTGTACCTTGGTCGCGGGACCGTCTGTGAAGGTCACCATGATCTTGAAAGGCATAATTATGGCAACTGAAGGAAAGGTACACGGTGGACTTTTACCTCGTATGGGTTTGACAGTCCCTTTCGTTCATTCCGTTCAACAGAAGTGATGATGAATTTACTACCTACCCAAAGGAAATTGCTTATCTGGGTCCAATTTAACAACGACTTTTTTCTTGCTCTAAGACCATGATGTCCTTTTATAACAGTCCCGCTACCCCAACCCACGACCGACAATTTGTAAGACATGACTTTTTTTCACTAGCTACTACACAAGTGCTGCTTTAAACCCCTTCTACACGATCCAAACCGACCGTCGACAGAGGTGACCTTGGTCCAGTTGGTGTGAAAATCTACCGTGTAAACGTTGGTCGGCCGACCAGATATGGGCGGAGTCAAACGACCTTTGGATGACCTTGGCCGGGAGCGCATCCCTCTCGACAGTCTGCGTGGCCGTGGTCGGACCCAACCGTCGCCGTTGGCCGACTGCGTTCCAGATGGTTGGGTACGGTTGACGCGACCAAGGTCACCTCTGTCGGCGGTTTAGTGTTTACGATTAAATTATTAAATCTGCTAGCTGTTCCTCGCAGTTTCGCACACTGCTCGACTCTTAAGGGTCATAGCGTGATGATTTATAGCTTATAGCCTTCTTAGATAAATAGACTATCCGATACAAAAATATTTTTTCAATTCCAGCCAGTAGTTCCTGAGATTAGCGTTCTTCAGCTTCACGCTTTAGCTTCACAGTATTTTGAGAAATTATATTTGTACAGGCGCGTCGGCAAGCGCGGAAAATGAAAGGCCAAGGCATCCTATTATCCTTCGCTCCGCGTTGCTATTAGAAACATCTTCAAAGATGCTTCTAAGCTCGTTGAAGACTTGTTGACTGCTTTCATAGCTCAAGTATAAATGAGGCTTTATTTTTAAGTTGGTAGAGTAGATATTACAAAATTCATAACAAATGTTCTACTGTTTTGAAGAATTGAAGTGTAGTGGTTGCCAGCTCTACCGCAGAGCATAGTGATAGTGACGGACACGGACGGCGAGTAACCGGTGACTCGTCGTCAGATCATGGACCATGCCCGGATCGAAGACGTGTCGTGATCCAAGCGCGCCTCAAAGAGCTGGGACGGGGCCTACATAGAGTGAAGACGCCTGCCGGGGTCGCGGGAGGAACTGTCTAAACAGGTAACAGTGACCCTGTAACGTAAAGGGCTATTGATAGAACGCCGTGGATTTTCGTAGTCAGTACGAGTCTGACAGTCCCATCTGCTCCGCTCTGGGCGAAAGGACTCATTTTATGATTTAACCACGGAAAAAAAGGTAAAGTGTTGTTAGTCACCATGTAGTCGCACCTTAGTTTTGCTCTTTATATCAACTAATATAGAAAATACACTACTAACTAGTAATACTTGGTAGGCAACATAACTAATGAAATATTTCAGAACTAAAATGTAAATGTAGTACATTTTAAGTGGGTGTGCGAGTAGAACGTAGATTTATAGGGAGGCACGTTCTATTTTGGTAATTAAATTAGACCGGGATTTATGAAGCTAGCTATATCATTAGTTTAATTTTTAGGTCAGGCCCAACTTCATGCAAAAATATCCACCGAGTAGATGACTCTATCGAGCATCTATAGAGCAGTGATAGCCCAGTGGTATCGGCACCGACTTACGAGTTGTATAGGTCGCGGGTTCAAACCCAGCCAGGCGCATTACTTTGTGTAATTTATTTCATCACCACTGCTCTCAAAACGGTGAAGGAAAACATCGAAAGGAAACAAATTCGAAGACATGTGACATCTACCAACGCGCACTGGGCCCGCGTGGTGAATTATGGCCCATTCTCTCTCAAAGAGAGGAGGCCTGCGTCCCGAGCCAGGCGCAATACTTTGTGTAATTTATGTCATCACCACTGCTCTCAAAACGGTGAAGGAAAACATCGAATGGAAACAAATTCGAAGACATGTGACATCTACCAACGCGCACTGGGCACGCGTGGTGGATTATGGCCCATTCTCTCTCAAAGAGAGGAGGCCTGTGTTCCAGAAGTGGGAACATTATAGGCGATGATGATGAGATGACTCTAACTCAGTACGAGTATAATGCTCGATTTATTTTCATGGTTAGCGCATTATGCGCTACGTATCGAGTGACGGTACGATACCCGTATGGGGCAAATACGAATATAAGACCCTTCGTACACTACGCGACGCAAGTATCCGATACCTTACGATTTTGGTATCCATTGACGCGTGCCTCTGTGTACGAATCACCTATGGATTTGTATAACGATAATCACCTGGTTACCAAAGTCGTAAGATGGCATCGCCTAGTGTAAGAAGGGGCTTATATTGTCTCCGTAGTTGTGGCGGTCTAGCTATTAGTGTATGGGGAGCTGCGAATATTACATTTTTTGTTACTCTTAGATGGGATAGAAATGTTTATAAACGAACCAACACAGCATAAATCTCAAGTGTGAGGCAACATTCTTTACAAGGAAAGAAAGAAAAAATAGGCCTCTTTTAACTGCGCTACAAGGTATCCAGTCTATGCCAGCCACCTTTTTCTAAACTCTTCAATCTATCTCAGGGCGTCTGTTACTCTTGTCGATACCACTCGATACGCAGTCTCCACTCCAGCACTTGTTTGCTCCATCGACCATCGGTTCTTTGACAAACATGGCCAGCCCACTGCCACTTCAGCTTGCTTACTCTGTAAACTGTGTTGGTAACTGCAGTTCTTTACCAAGACTAAAGCAAAGTACCTATGATGGTGATACAATGTTTTGCCCGTGTCTTCGCTTGCCTTCCTATTTCTCCTTCAGTTTTATGCAAAACGATGTAGCGTATAATAATTGTGTACAGGGTCTTGGATCTTGTCTGTTTCTGAACTAAAATTCATCACAATCGGTTCACTGATTTATGTGTGTCGCCGGGTTAAAGGCAAAACCGATTATTTAGTCCAAAAAAGTCAATTTAAAATTTTCCGTAAACGCATTTGGAAAGTTTGTTATTAAAATGAAGTCCTTAGTAATGAAATTATGTCAGTCGCAAAGGTCATCGGGCGCAATCCGACCCGGTCGCGGACATGAATGAAAATGGTCTAGAATGAAAGAGCATAATTCACATAATAATACACTCAATTATTTTTGTTGTAATCCATTGGAGAACAAAGTTTTAACCAAAAATGTATTTATTCGAAAAATCTCCGTTCATTGTCTTTCCTCTTGATCTGTACGTTTCAGATTCTCTTTTGTTTTGATCGACTCGATACAATAGTTTACAAGCCCCTAAACCTGATTTTTAACCGACTTAAAGACGTATGTATGTTTGTCCGCGGTTATAGATGTGCCGATTTTGATGTTGTTTTCAGAAAAGTGTTCCTAACATTCTGGAAAAGATTTTAGTATTATAACAATCATGGATATCACATTGCCCGCATAGATTTTTCCGCCCTTTTTTGTTGCTTACTTGGATTGTAGATTTTCAAAGACGTCGAATATACGAAGATTTTTGTTGAACATCCAAACTAAAAACAGTAAAACAAAAAAAAACTTAAAAAAAGGAACCTACCTACTTCAAAACCAAACACACAAAAAGGATAAAATATTTTTTCTTTCGAAGTCGGTGGCCATATTCCATGAAAAAAGGGTAAATAAAAAAAAAAACAATATCCAGTCTAGACGGTGGCTT
Source organism: Agrotis clavis (assembly GCA_954870645.1). Lineage (NCBI taxonomy): Eukaryota > Metazoa > Arthropoda > Insecta > Lepidoptera > Noctuidae > Agrotis > Agrotis clavis. The sequence continues at coordinate 2,310,469 of OX940925.1, forward strand.
TGTTTTTTATTTCACCGACTTCCGAAAAAAAAGTCACACTTTTTTGTGTTTGGATTTGAAGTCGGTTCCTCTTTTTTTAGTTTTTACTGTTTTTTTGGAATTTCTGTAATAGGCCGGGCCAGACATCTGTATGCAAAATATGAGGACCAAGTTTTGCCTTTTCTCATTTAGTTTTAGGATTGTAAAGATGTATATTTTTGATGTTGTCAGCAATTATCGTGGTCTAAAAAAATGTGCGTGTAATAGGATGGATGACAGCTTTATAAAGACGCAATTTGCACTTGAGTGACAATTTGCTTCTTGCTGTAAGCAAGAAATGAAGCCTACCTCCGGTAAAGGCAGCCGAACGCGAACTGCCTTTACATGGGCACGGAAGGTAAGGAGACTGTAGAGGGTCAACACCTAAGTATTTGGCTTGCTTTTCTCAAAGAATAGACTTGCCGTACATAGTGATTGGGTTCATATCATACGGCGCCCGAGGGATGAGGTGTGGCAGGGGACTAGACCACTCCAGCACGTGGCAACATGTTTTTAAATAGTCCTAGAATCCATTGCATTGCACACTTCATAAAACAGATTGCGGTCCTCATATTTTGCAAACAAAATGCCTTCTGCGACCTGCTTTATGATTAACGTATTTAATCCATGTTACGTCGCAGAAAAAACATACTTTCAGAACTGTTTTTATAATGACATTGGAATCACCTAGTGTTATTCACTAGTTAACTTACCTCGTGTAATACAATAAATAACACCACACGCACTAAGCTTTATATTAACATGCTTTCGATATCGTTTTGTGTATCCCAAATGCAGTAATACATTTATTTATTAAATCGCGTGAGACTGAATCGAACATTTAAACTGTAAAGACAACATTGTCTTGTCGGTTCACTGAAGAAGCTTTATGGCATAAAAACAAACAAATAAACAAAGAAGAAAAGTGAGTTTATAAAAACGTGGGAAAAATAGGGCAGGGACTTTCAGACTGGAGGGAACGACTGTCGCAACCGAGGTTCGGGCACGCCGCAATCGCGGCGGTAAGACCCCTATTTGAGGAGTGGCTGGAGAGGCGTCAAGGCGTCCTCACCTTCCGTCTGACGCAGGTCCTCACCGCCCACCGGGCTGTTTCGGGAGGTTCCTGTGTCGTATGGGGAAGGAAGAAACGCCTGAGTGTCACCACTGCGAGGATCGCCCAGAGGACACGGTGGAGCATACGGTGCAGGACTGCCCCGCTCGGGCAGAGCACCGCCGTGTCCTCACAGCGGCGATAGGCGGCGACCTCTCGCGCCCGGCACTGGTCGAGGCCATGCTGCGGGGCAAGACGGAATGGAAAGCGGTCGCCTCCTTCTGCGAAGCAGTAATGCTAGCAAAGGAGGAGGCGGAACGCGTGAGGGAGAGGATAGCGTCCACCTCACGACCCAGCCGCCGCGGGAGACGCCCACGGCAACGGACGTCGCAAGACGATCTCCAGCCACCGTAGGCGCGGGCATGCGGACAGCGAGTAAAGGGCAACTCGCTGTCCGACCATGGACCATGCCCGGGACGACGGCGCGTCGTGACACACGCGCGCCTCAAAGAGCGTCAGCAAAACTGACGGGGCCCCCTCTCAGGGGGCCAAAGCCAGCCGGGGTCGCGGGATTTTATTTCCTCACCGTGACCCCGGAACATAAAGGGCTATTGAAGGACACCGTGGATTTTAGTCAGTACAAGTCTGACAGTCTCTCCCGCCCTGCCCAGGGTGGGAAGACTCATTTGATGATTTTACCACGTTAAAAAAAAAGGGACTTTCAGACTTGTACTGAACAAAATCCATGGTGTCCTTCAATAGCACTTTACGTTCCGGGGCCACGTTGACCCAATAGACCCACGACCCCGGCAGGCTTTGGCCTTCAAAGAGGACCCCGTCATATTGCTGACAGCTCTTTGAAACCCGGGCATACCCAAAAATCGTCTCGCGACGTCTGTTGCTGTGGGCGTCTTCTGAGGCGGCTGGGTCGTGAGGTGGACGCTATCCGCTCCCTCACGCATCCCGCCTCCTCTTTCGCTAGCTTGACTGCTTCGCAGAAGGAGGCGACCACTTCCCATTCCGTCTCACCCCGCAGCATGACCTCGAACAATGCCGGGTGGGAGAGGTCGCACCTATCGCCTCAGTGCGGTGCTCTGGCCAAGCGGGGCAGACCTGCACCATATGCTCCACCGTATCCTCCGGGCGATCCGGCTTGCGGTGGCAGGAAATCGACCCCTGCCATATATATTTTTAGATGAAACTGCATTAATTACGCCGAATAAATAATGTAAACTATTATTTTTTTTTTTTTATTCCCACAGCCCACAAGAATGCGACCATGGTAACCAAGAGACATTTAGCTATATATCCTCAAGGTTTGATTTATGTCCGCCGTGGGTTTTTTTCCCATACAATTCGCCCGTTGACCTTTAAGAGCGTGTTCTATAACTATCTAAGTTTGAAATAGTTACATACTAAACACAAAAATTAACTTCATTTGTACAGAAAAAAATAAAAAAAATATGATCCCCCCCCTTTTAGTTGGTTTTGCCTTTATACTACAAATGACAAAATATCTGGAAAAGTAAGTGTCCTGTTTCTAACAGACTTCGCATTTACGCGAGTTAATGTGTTGTTTTGATAATTTGCTTTTAAATTTGATTGTCGAACCATTCGTTATTGTTTTTTTTATAAAAATACAAAAAAATAGTTGGTTTTGCCTTTCTATTTCTTAATAAATATCTTTGAATGTAGAATGCAAAATTGTACTAACATTGCAAGTTACTGATTTGTATTGCCTAAATCATTCAAATTCTGTATCTCTGCCGGCACAAGAAAACACTAGGAAAATAAAACTGACAAGTTACATGAAGAAGCATTTATTTTATTGTTTTTAGGGTTCCGTAGTCAACAAGGAACCCTTATAGTTTCGCCATGTCCGTCCGTCCGTCCGTCTGTCCGCAGCTTAGCTCAGAGACGCCCAGTACTAGAAAGCTGTAATTTGGTGTAAATATACGGATTTCAGGAATCAGGAGCAGAGCACGAAGGCGATTCCATTGAGAAGAGGCGTAAGACAGGGGGACGTTATCGCCCCGAAACTGTTTACTGCCGCAATGAAAGACGCCTTCAAGCTCTTGGAATGGCAAGGACTAGGTATCAACATCAACGGCGAATACATCACTCACCTTCGGTTTGCAGACGACATCGTAGTCATGGCAAAGTCGATGGAGGAACTCAGCATGATGCTCGGTGGCCTCGACCGAGTTTCACAACGGGTGGGCTTGAAAATAAACATGGACAAGACGAAAATTATGTCAAATGCCAATGTTGTGCCCACCCCAGTCTCTGTTGGAAACTCGGTACTCGAACTTGTTGTCTCATATATCTACTTAAGACAAGTAGTCCAGTTAGGTAGGTCCAACTTCGAGAAAGAGGTCAACCGACGAATCCTACTCGGTTGGGCAGCGTTCGGGAAACTACGCAATGTCTTTTCGTCCGACATACTCGTACCTCAGTGCCTCAAGACGAAAGTCTTGAACCAATGTGTGTTACCAGTGATGAGTTACGGCACCGAAACGTGGTCTTTCACTATCGGCCTCATCTCAAAGCTCAAAGTCGCTCAACGAGCTATGGAGAGGGCTATGCTCGGTGTTTCTCTACGTGATCGAATCCGAGGAGATCCGTAGACGAACTAAAGTCACCGATAAAGCCCACCGGATTAGCAAGCTGAAGTGGCAATGGGCAGGCCATATTGCTCGCAGAGCAGATGGCTGATGGGGTCGAAAAGTACCTATTAGAGTGGAGACCACGGACTAGCAAGCGCAGCGTAGGACGTTCACCAGCAAGGTGGACAGACGACCTTATAAAGGTCGCCGAAAGACGCTGGATGCAGGTCGCTTCCAACCGGTATAATATATGTGGAGATCGAAAGGGGAGGCCTATGTTCAGCAGTGGACGTCCTACGGCTGAGATGTTGATGATGATGATACGGATTTGTTGCGCCGAAAAAGTGGTAAAATAAAATCTCGCAAAACATCAAAAAAAAAATTAAGCGAATCAGTTTAGTTAGTTCGCATATAAGTATTTTGATGGGCAACTACGGAACCCTACACTGTGCGTGGCCCGACACGCACTTGGCCGGTTTTTATTTTATTTGCATGAACATAAAATTAATCACTCAGAGTCATTGAAATATTGCGGACTTATTATTATGAATTAATGGCTTTTAATTCTCTAATAAAACACTTTTTCGATTTATTTGTTTCTTAATTCAGTCTAATAACTATATAATCGGTTTTTACATTCGGTAACTCGGTAACGGTAAGTCCCGCGGTTTAGTTGGTTTTACCATTACATCAAGAATCAAATGCTGATTCGAATGGTATATTAAAGTGAAAAAGTGAAAAAAATCGAAATAGTCGGTTTTGCCTCTAACCCGGCGGTGTGTACTTTGTTAGGATGCTCCCGTTCCCTTTTTTGCGATTGGGCGATCTCAAGTCGCAGAGTCCAGTGTTGTGATTAAGCGCTAAGTGTTTCCGACTCATTAGACAAAAATTCTCGGTTCTGCTTATATGTGTGCATGATAAAAATTTAATTTAAAGCGTTCAGGAATAATGTAGCATCATACAAAAAAAAAAATTGGATCTTTATAGTTACCCCTACAAAACAAAGAAACTCTTTATAATATTAGTATAGAAAAGACAATAAATACTCAACAATTGGACAAAAAGGGTGACAACATTACTCAATCGGATTGAAAGAAATCTTTCAAAAAGGACCTTCAATCTTAAGATTATCCATAGGAGAGAACTTAGCATAGGTTCTATAAAAACTGAGGAATACGTAAGTGGGTGAATTTAAATAAATTTCAACGGAAAGGTATATGCGTTCGTCTGATTACAATATTTATGAGGACTACCTACGTTTAGTTAGAGACGTGACTCAAATTTCACCCCTTTCTCTGCGTCCAGCTCGCAATTACTTCGGAGCTAAGAAATTCGGATGTGGAAGAAGGTATGAAGATAAATTATTTAGTTTTTAGAGCAGAGTGCCTGAAGTCTGAAGTGCCTCGTCTAGGGAGCCTTTTGGAACGTCTTTCTTGAAGCAGACTACTTTTCTAGGTCGGTTCGTTTAGAATTTTGAGAACACTCTCGTTGGCATCATACGAGGCATCTAGCTATAGTTACGTCCGGAAACCTTGCATTAACAGCAAGATTTAGTAATATTTCAGCAGTCTTAGATGATTTCTTTTCAGTTGGTGTTTAGAGTTGATAGACAAATGTTACTATAAAAGGGCTGTCGCTAGTATTCGTGTTTACAAATTGATTGAAATGTATTGCAATTCTTAATTTTATCTTATTGTGTACCACAATGATTACCACGCATCGATCACCTCCCCAATATTACAACCTTACAAGTGTAAAGTTTCTACGAAACACAGTACTTAAAGCTTCACAGCTACTATGCTACATGACGGGGCCTCCCTCTAGAGGGCCAAAGACTGCCAGGGCGCGGGACTAACGAATTACCGTGACTGTGGAACGCAAAGGGCTATTGAAGGACAACGTGGATTTTTGTCAGTACAAGTCTGACAGTCCCTCCCGCTCTACCTTGGGCGTGAGGACTTTTTTGATGATTTTACCACGATAAATAAAAAAGTTACTATCCTACCACGATAAGGGTTAACACGTCAATTACCTCTATGAGGCAACTGTCTGTTGATGATTAAGTTTGTCAAGAAATGTTTTGTGGGATTTAAGAGGATCGTCTACCGAGCGCTCGTCCGTACTAAAAGAGAAAACGTTTTCCTACCCCTAAATGTTATCCTATCTCAATGATTTTTTAGAATGCTTCTGACACAGTAAAAAACTAGGTTTATAGGTTTTCTTTTTTTCAAAAGTAACTCTTAGGCGCCTTTAACTTTCAAACTATTATATTTTTTTTTAGGGGTAGGAAAACGTTTTCTCTTTTAGTATGGACGAGCGCTCGGTAGACGATCCTCTTAATTTTCAAGAAATAATTTTATTGCCATTGTTGTCCTGATAATGTTATTTTCATAAAATTATTGTTTGTTAACGTGCAAGTTCAACATTCAAAAATGTTCGCGCACAATTTTGACGGCACGATTGGCGCAGTGGCTGAGCGATCGACTCCTGCGCAGTGTGTCGCGGCTTCGATCTCCGCACGGAACAAATATTTGTATGATCTACAAGTAGTTGTTCCGGGTCTGAGTGTTTGTGTATGTGAGTTTCTATGTTTGTAAACGCACTTACGACACAGGAAGAAAACGTAGTGTGGAGCAACATTTAAAGAAATGGTCCTCTTTGCTTGTGACTAGTCACCCAAGCCAACATTCGTGCGGTACACTGTACCTCAAAGTGCAGCACACCGATCGCACCTAACATTTCTGATCTAAAATCATTTCATATCTTTACATCAACGTAGCAATACCGCATCCATTCCTATTTGCGAAGAACACCGGAGAGTATATTTGCATTGGATATTTTCCAGTTCAATCTATTCGGATCGGGTGCGATTTGGTAACTTTCCTTCTATGTACCTACAGGTGTATATGAATAGTTTTTTCTTAAGATATAAGATGGTTCTATGTGTGAGGAAAATTACGGTATGGAAAAATCAAGGGAAAGAAAAATATGCGATGTAATTTTTGAACATCATCATCATCATCAGCCGGAAGACGTCCACTGCTGAACATAGGCCTCCCCCTTAGACCGCCACGCTGAACGACAATTCGCCACTTGCATCCATCCGTTGCCCGCGACCCTCACGATGTTGTCGGTCCACCTTTCCAATTTTTGAACGTATATACGTAATACATCAAAATGACGGTCTTAGAGGGCCAAAGCCTGTCGGGGTCGCGGAATTGTCTCATCAAATAACCATGACCTTGGAACGTAAAGGGCTATTGAAGATTCTAGTCAGTGCAAGTCTGAAAGTCCCGCACGTCCCGCCCTGGGTGAGAGGAACCATTTCATAATATCTCCAATAAAAAAGTGTCACCATCAGACGTGCCTATCACCGTCGTCGTATGCCGTCACTCAACGACCTTGAATTTCGCAGGACTATGGCAACGGCCAAGTTAGCTGATTTCATCTGAAACAGTCATGATAGAAATGCTAATACCAGGAATCAAAGTCGATTTTCAGGGTTGAACAATAAATAAATAAAAGATCTACAAGTAAAAGCGTATTTGCGTACCTATACACATTTGTGTTAGTTTTAAACTACCTAGGTCATAAGTTTTGTTAAGATTTGCATGCCATTGTTATGGCAGAATGTTTCCTGCCCTAAAATATGACAACACCTTTTGTATACCACATTTTATGCAAATAATACTTACTTATCCGAACATTTATCTCGCGCATTACATAAAAAATGGTCATTTCGTCCCATCGCAATACGACAAAAATCAGTATTCCAACCATCTTTATCTTTACCTCAAAAATACCAATAAATCCCGCCTATTACACAAACAAAGCACAGATTATCCCAAGAATGACTTCCTTCTCAATATCGAAGCTGATTATAATTTATCCCACGCCCACAACTCGAGGCGATTGAATCCCGTACCATATTTTTATTAGGGGAGGCGCTGCAGAAAATCGTATGCTTATTCCGGATAGTCTCTAGCACGTACGCACAGAGTAGAGTCGTGTTTATATTAAATAGAGGCTGCAATTGTTAGTAAATCAACTTTTTTTAGGTATTAAAATCATCAAATGAGTCCTCTCGCCCTCGACTGTTAGATTGGTACTGACTAAAATCCACCGTGTTCCTTCAATTGCCCTTTGCGTTCCCTGGAACTGTCCTGTAACTTGATAAATAACCCTAACTTAATTTTATAAATGCGCATGTGAGTTTGTTCCGCCAGAATTTCTGAATAAATTTTGATGAATTTTGGCACACAGGCAAATGGGATAGAAGAGGGGTAAATTTAATAGGGAGGAGACGAGGCAAGCCGCGGGAATAAGCTAGTACTTACAAATGAGACTTAGTGCTGATAGATGTATGTTTGTTAATCAATCAAATCAGATTAAAACTGCTGAACGGATATTGCTGAAATTGAACTCAGAGATAGGTTATTATAGATGTTACTAATACCCGAAGTGCGGTTAAACTTAGATGTATCCTACTTATCTTCGGTTAGAACTAGGTTTAGCCGGCTAGAACTAGGTGCAGCTTCGGCACTTGCTGGCACACCGACTCGGACAGTTTAGGTTAGAAGAGGATTACCATATTCGTAGTTATTTTTTTTTAAACCACCCAGAAACAGGAGCCCCGCGAAGGGCTCCGTCGACTTGCTCCTGTGAAGGAAGGATACATTGGTCCTAGTATTACGTGTTCGTTTGATAATTTTCGAGTTAAACGCATGCGAAGCCACTAGTAACAGCTAGTGAACAATTATTAGACAATGTTACATACTTAATTTTATAAAAGAAAAAAAAACTTTAAATATGTACTTATATCATTTTCAGCTCACGTTTCAAAATGTCTAGGAGTACGATTTTGTCACAAGAACTGGATGAAAAGGAATTCTGAAAACTGATTGGAAAAGTATACGTGCGTAGATTTACGCAGATTACACAAGGACCTAGAATATTTTCCGTATCTACTTAAAGATGATATTCCTGAACGAATGTAGTTCGTCATTTTATGTGACGTGTAGAAATATTGAACGACGTTCTTGGGGTGGCGGGGTTTTAATACCGTCACTTTTTCTCGCTCTTGCAAATCCACTGGCGTTCATTCCGTTAAGCCGGATTTACATTACGAAAGTAGTGTCATGCATGATAAAACTAGTTTCGTGAAACTAGTTTCAGCACATGTGAAAGTACTTTCGTTTAAATTTTAGTGTCGTGAAATTACCAGTATCGCGGAGATACTGGCCCTGTCAAGATCAAAGCTGTATTTCATTTATGATGCAAAGCGTCGTTGTAGAAATGATAAAATAAATATAAAAGTTATCTCGGAAAAAAGACGTTGATAAATCCACCAACGTCTTTAGTTCCATTAGACAGGCTAGACAGCCCCATTATGGAATTACTCGAGGCAAAAACTTGAAAAAAAGCATCTGGGTGCAACACAGTTAATCTCTGAATTAGCAGATGATCCTAAAAGCTATGCAAATTACTTTCGTATGGGTAAAAATCATTTTAATTTCAAATACCACACGTCCACTCAACGCAGGTACTGTCGCGACACTAGTTTCGCGTCGCATTTACATGATGAAAGTAGTTGCATGAAATTACTTTCACAAAAAATATGCGCATAGCACGAAACTAATTCAGTGTCACGAAAGTAATGCATGCATTGTAAAACTGAACGTTTACACGTGAAATTACTGGTGAAATTAGTGTCATGAAAGTACTTTCATGCAACTAGTTTCGTAATGTAAATCAGGCTTAAGGATTGTATATTCTTGCAGGAATGAACGTTAGGGGATGACACGAAGAACGCTAATGACAGATTTACCTGACCAATTTCTTCTGAAGCGAAAATTAGTAGAAAACATCAGAGGGTTGTATTACTTGTATCACAACGATCTGTGGACGTCAACTACGGTTCCGTTGGGGCCTCCAAACATGACGAAAAAAAATTATGCATAAAACGTTTTTTATATTGAAGTTTACCAAATATCACGAAGGAAAAAAAACAATCAGATGACTATTAAATATCATAGTGGTAAACACGTCAAAAACAAACACGAAAAGTGAAAAATGAAAAATGTTCATTTCATAACAAAAGTAAACTTAACAATCTTAACAATATTGAGGTTGACTTCTCCTTTTAAGTAAATGATAAATGATCTTTATTTAGCAAATTGGTTTTGGCAAACTCTTTTACACGTCAAAAAGACACTATTTTTAAACTAGATGAGGCCGGTGTTTCGTACCTGACTACTCTGAGAAGAAACATCCGAAACAAACTCAGAGGTCACAGTCTCTTTTAAAGTCCAGACAATTGTGTATTGGTAAAGTTATATGAGAACCATGCAGGTGTCTGAAGTGGTCTTTTGAAGAAAGAACCACTCAGATTTGAGTGGGCCTGTCCAGTCAGTGCAAGCATGTGTCAGTTACCGTGCAGCTCAACTCATAACATAAGGAGCTCAACGATACGACGATCAATACCAAAGAAAGGACATTTGGGTAGGCCGCATAAATAACTCAAACCGTCAGACAATTTAAATAAAAACGTAAAAAAAAAATAGAATAATATTATGTAACCCACACATGTCCGAACCTCACATTCACAAATTCGTATAAAAAACACTTGTGCCAGGAGAAACCACATTTTTGTTTTTTAGTTTTTAACTAGCTTCTGCCCGCGACTTCGTACGCGCATCCTGTTGCATATGCCAGCGACGACGGGGTCGTCAAAATCGAAGATCTGACACGTCAAATTCTAAGAGCCTGGGGACGGGAAAACAACGGGATGCGCGAGACGATTCCAGACGTTCCAGATCTTTCATTTTTGTAAGTCAACAGGAAATGACCATCAGACTAAACAACTCTTGCTAAGACGTCATTCCTATGTATGTATATTAAGTATAGTGTAGCTGGGCTCTTGGAGTTCCACATGAGGTGTTCCAGATCTCAATTTTCATACGTCAACAGAGAGTGCTCATTAGGCTGGACAACTCTTGCTAAGACGTCTTTACTGTATATGTTATAGTGTAGCTAGGCACTTGGAGTTCCACATCAGGTGTTCCAGTTCTTTAATTTTTATACGTCAACAGAGAGTGCTCATCAGGCTGAACAACTCTTGCTAAGACGTCTTTACTGTATATGTTACAGTGTAGCTGGGCTCTTGAAGTTCCACATCAGGTGTTCCAGATCTTCAATTTTTATACGTTAACAGAGAGTACTCATCAGGCTGAATAACTCTTGCTAAGACGTCATTCAATTATATGTTATAGTGTAGCTGGGCTCTTGGAGTTCCACATCAGGCGTTCCAGATCTTCAAATTTTTATACGTAGACAGAGAGTACTCATCAGGCTGAATAACTCTTGCTAAGACGTCATTCACTTATATGTTATAGTGTAGCTGGGCTCTTGGAGTTCCACATCAGGTGTTCCAGATCTTTAATTTTTATACGTCAACAGAGAGTGCTCATCAGGCTGAACAACTCTTGCTAAGACGTCTTTACTGTATATGTTACAGTGTAGCTGGACTCTTGGTGTTCCACATCAGGTGTCCAGGATCTTCAAATTTATTCTCTCAGCAGAAAATGCTCATCACGTGGAACAATTTTTGCTATGGCACCATTTCTGTATCTCTTATAGTTAAGCAGGTCTGTTGCGGTTCTGCATCAGGTGTTCAAGTTTCCAAGATAAATTATAGCCTATATGTTAACGGGACTTAATACCTATACAACGAAAAAAAAATTATTCAAATCCGTCCAGTAGTTCCGAAGATTAGCGTGCACAAACACACAGACAAACAGACAAACAGACAAACCGACAAACAGACAAAAAAAATTTTAACTACATTTTCGGGTTCGGCATCGATATAATAACAATCCCTGATACTTTTTTTTATATATTTCCATTGTACAGACACGACTTTTCTACAATTTTATTATATGTATAGATTTACCTAATTTAATTTATAATTTAATTTAATCTAATTGGCTAAATTTATTCACAGTTTTATCTAGTTTACAAGTTTGCGCCAAGGTGGCAGTTTGTATGTGTGTGTGTGTGTGAGTGCGTGTGTGTGTTCATGTGAGTTTGTGTGCGAGTATACACTAAACGAAATATTTCTACATCAAACCTAAGATAGCATATTTTACATATTTTTATACATACATATATTTATCCTTATACATTTACACATTAACATTACTACTTAATATTATGAACAATATTTTTTTCTGTTTCTTCATAGTTTAGTGTCTTTACCCAATTTGTCACAATCTGTTTACTTTCTATAAAGTAGTTTTTGTATATATTTTAAGAATTTTATTGATGGAGTTATTTTTAGGCGAAGATTGGTTAGAATATTGGTGTCTAGCAAAATAAGTTTTACATTTTCGTGTTTTAGCTACTATGTCATTTCGTCTTTTTCTTAGTATAGTGGGATCAACTGGAAGCGATTTATGTTTCTTTAGAAAGTGTAAAATAACTTTCCTTTAGGAAGTCGGTGGCTTTGTTTTTAATTTTTTGACTTCTGCCACTGATTTCCTTCATATAAAAGATTTTTTTTTAATTGTCGACATAGTAAAATGAAGACGTTAGCAGTCTCTGTTTCCCCGCATTACTCTACGCTCGGTTACAGGTGCATATTGGTGCAAATTGAACCTACCTGACTCGGTTATACATACCTGTAATACGAACTGGCTTCGTTCAGGATTAGCGTGTTCTGCACTCAATTGTTCAGAAAGATATTTATGTGGGACTAAATTAGCTTATATAATGTAATGTACTGTGTTTAGAATTTAGTGTTACATAATGTATGTTCATTTGATATCTGAAATTACATTATTTTCACGTAAATATCTTAGGTTAATGAACTCATGAATATTATAGACTAGGTACGTAATAATATTATAAACAGGTAAACTTAGATGTAGAAGGTAATCTCTAAATTCATCCGATTATTTTCGCTGTTAGAAAACTACTCTATTGCTCAGTGTCATACGACAAATGTTCCATTTTGAAACAAAAGCTCACGAGGGTTGAAAAATGTGGCAAAGTTAAAAAAAATCGTCACATTTCACATCGATCATAAATAAAAGTTAATAGGAACTCAAGCTTAAAACTATTAATAATAATGCTACGACTTTCTACAAAATATGAAAAGAATTACCTATGCACAGAAAAAGTAATACCTAGATAGAAAAGTAGTTCTCAACAGATACAAAGAACAAGCAAGTTCCACAAATCAGAAAGCAACCGTTATTAAGTCCACAATACTATAATCTTGTTTTTATCTCGACCTATAAATGTTACAAAGAAAAATACAGAAACATAAGGATAAACACGGTTTTATCGCTCATTAGATCGCGGTGCTGCGTTCACATTGGTCGAGTAACTAGGCCTTACTAGGCTAGTATACAGGTATAGTGTTCAAACTGGACGGCAAAGTTGGCGTAATGGCTGACTGATTTATCTGCTGCGCTTCGTTTATCGGGGTTGGATTTCCGCAAGTAATAAATATTAGCCGCACAATAAAAAAAAACTTTTACCATTTTTCATACTAGGTAGCTGTTACACGTGTTTGTTTCCCCCACTCAATATAGCCTATGCTAATTGTTTGATCCCACTCATATAGCCTATGCCAATGGGGATTGTCTTAATTTTTCAAACATTCGATTTTATTTTATTTTCTGCAAATTTAGAGCATTTTGAGAAACTAATTTGAATATTTTTATGATTGGCTCAATAGTTTTTTTATTTTTAATATTTTAATTTTTGAGGTAGCTGACGTCACCATTGACCAAAAAGTTGTGCCGTTGCCTCACCAGTGAATAATTTAAAAAACTGCCTGACAACACAACGTCACTTTCTCCTGATAGTAGACGTCAGTTAACATCCTTAGTCGGGGAGCCCAGGGAGGGAATTTTAATGTGACTCCAGCGCATCAGATTATCATAAAGGAGAAATCTTGCACCCTTTAATGTACCTGTACCAAGTATCAACCCTTCATATGGTCCCCAACATTGGTTGTGTGGGAGAACCCGCCAGATTAGTAAAAAAAAATCGATCCACAGAAATACTTGAGCGAGTCAGATTACGAAAAGGTAGATTAATTACGTTCAAAAATTGTATATGATTATGTACATTGAAGATGGCGGACATTAAATCACGACCGGTACTTGCGAACTAACAGGTAGTTCACCTTTTCTCCGCGAGTCTACCGACATCGCCCCATGGAAAACGTCAGATTATTAGTGAGTATGATTTTTACAGTGTTAGTTTCAATTAAAAAAAAATGGAACGCGCTCGAGTATTTCAAGATTACGTTTTTTTTACCAATAGAAATATGAATTATTACTTTGTGCCACATCCAAATCGTCAGACATTTTAATACGACACTTTTTAAGGTCTACTTTACATACACTTTGAATATCTGACGCGCTTGATTAACTTTTTTTTGGATTTTCAACCGCTTGCCACGGACAGCCCCCTCGAGTTAATCGTCCGATTAATATGTATTGGTTATCAGAAATAGAAAAGCGCGTTTACACTGTAAATAGCTGACGCGCTCGAGTACTTCTGTACAACTGTTTTTTTTACAGTTTTAAAACTGTTTACACGCCCTCCTCCCCACTAAAATAGAAAACTTGTCAGAAACTTTTTTCTTTTTAGAACATATTCTTTCAAATCCAATAGGTCGCCATGATGCTCGAGTAACTGCAAATAAGAATCCTCGCCTCCCCTACTATAAAAATACAATAAATTTTTGAAATCGGTTTTTATTTTTGTTTTTTAAAACGGAAAGTCGTCGACGAGGTGACATTATTGTTCGTTTTTCTGAGCAATACTTTAGCATTAACTTAATGAATATACAAAGGTATCTAAAGCTTTGATATCTTACTTACATCAAAATGATCTTCGAAACAGTAGGTACATTTTATAAACCTTGCAATATTACACGCCTACATCACGGCATCACTTTTCTCGCAAATCTTATAAAGAGATTATGAGGCATGTTGCAGAAATAATCATAAAATATATAAAAAACTAAACATATTATTTGTTTACATTTTTGACATTTTTAATTTGACACTTGACAGATTGTTGCAAATACTTGCCACTTACTTTTTATTGTCTGAGGCAACGATACAAAACGGTACAGCCAATAATAACGTCACTTGAAGGGCAAGGAAGGTCAAGCGTATTTTATCAAAAATATCAATCAAATATGAACATTTTTCATTTTTGATTGGTTACTCATGATTAGTAACGCTATTCCTAGAAATGGTTTTTCAATTACAACATATTGAAAAAAATGAACAATGCCCATTGTTTACTTCCCCCCTTCTATGCCAATTTCTAGGATCTCGTGCATTTAAAAATTATACGAAATTGGTTCGGACGTGCACAAAAACGTATACACTTTCGCATTTATCACAATAAGTAGGATATTAATATTTTTTTTATTTTTTTATTGTTTATTTTATACAATTTTAGTACAGGTTTACATTATATTTTGTACCATTAAACCAGAATTGGTTTGTATTGGTACTCACATTCGCTACAAGAACATTCTTTAATCAGTACCAAACTAATACTATTACATACATACAATACTATAACTACCGAATTAAAAACTTAGATTATTATTAGTCAATAATCATGCATACCCACACCATTTGTTTATATTTTCATAAGTAAAATAATGTAGGTACACGTATGATCGTAAACATCCATTACGTAAGTGAGTCGAATATGTACTACTTTGAAACTTTAATCTACCTGCTACTGGGCCGTTCATTGGTTCTAACTAACCAACGTAAACACATCCCTATACAGGTTGTTTTTTTTTTTTTTTTTCATCATTCATTTCATTAAGTAATATGTTATGTATGTTAGTAGGTTTTTTTTATTTTTGGATTTTCATTAAACTAGGTTAAGTAAATAATTGTAATAGTATTTTTTGTATTTTTGCTTATAGTTTTTATGGTTTATTTCGTCTATTACAGTTTTTGGTAACTCATTATTTATTGTGGGTATTAAAAATTTATGTGTTCGCCTGCCGTAATAATTTGTAACTTGAGGTACTACTAGTTTTTTATTGGTGACACTTCTCGTGATTATTTTATGTTATATTGGTATTTGAATGCTTTTGTTATCAAATTGTTCAATCAAGAGGGTCATTTTGAGTCTAGTCTGAATTGGCAAAATTTTACAATATTTGAACAGTTCAATGACATTATCTTTATATTGGTGTTTTATATTTGTGGGTACGATGAGTTTTAAAAGTCTCACTTGAAGTCTAGAGATTCTTTCAATATATGATTTAAATGTTCGCCCATAACTCGTGATTCCGTATGCTATAATTGATTCCGCTAGGGCAATGTACATATTGAGCAGGATTTTGAATGGAACTTTTGGTTTCAAAATGTAAAACTTCGCCAGTATAGCTCGCAACTTGTCACAGACTGAGTCCACGTGAAATGTCCAGTTAAAACGATTGTCTACAATTAATCCAAGGTAAGTGTGGTGTGTAACTTGATCAATTGCCTCACATCGACATGTACCTGCCAGAGTGGAGTGAAGACAACTGTGACTGTGTGCGATTATCTCAAACGATGTGACGTGCTTTAGATGGCTAGAGTGGACATGGATGATTTTGGTCTTACTTGCGTTAAGAACCAGTCCAGCATCATGCGCCCATTTGGAAACTTGGGTAAAATCTGCTTGTAACCATTGAGCTGCTACTTTTACGTCTCTGTGGGAAGCTACAAGGCATGTGTCATCAGCATATTGATAGACGGAACAGTGATTCACCACATGTTCCATATCGTTTACATATGTAAGGTAGTGTAAGGGTCCAAGTACTGCGCCTTGGGCTGTTCCTTCGGTGACTTCGATGGCGTCACTGGTTTCGTTACATATTTTGACCTTATATTTGCGGTTTGTGAGGTAGTCCTCAAACCATTTGAGTATTGGTCCTCGAACTCCCGAGTTATCTAATTTTGTCAGCAACGTATCGTGTCTAAGCGTGTCGAATGCCTTGCTGAAATCAATAAATAGTAATATAACATTATTTTTATCATTAAGAGATTCATTGACCTCATCTGTGAATTTAGATAAAAGTTGCGAGGTAGACTTATTGGGTTGAAAGCCATATTGTGTACTAGACAACACGTCATTTTTTAAATAAAAGGCTTGTATCTCGTTACAAACATATTTTTCGACTATTTTGTCAATAACGGGTAGAATAGTGATCGGCCTATAGTTTCCATAGTCGGCAAAACTGCCTTTTTTATGTATTGGGCGCACTATACCAGTTTTTAGTACTTCCGGGTATTTTCCGTGTTTGATACTAGAATTTATTAGTTTGACTATAACACCTGTCATCTTGTTGCAGATGGATTTTATGTCTACACATCTTATGTTATCTACGCCTGGAGCTTTATTTGTATTTAGGTTTCTAATTATTTTGCTAACACTGGTAGGTGGCTTTTCTAAAATTCATTGATGTGTCATGGGGAAACATATATTCCGATTCGTTCAACAGACGTTGGTTACATTTAGGCAAAATTTTCCTAACGCTATTTCTAAATTCTGTGGCAAAATTATTGGCTATTGTTTTTATCTCCACTTTATTATTTTTAAAGGCTCTTAAGATGGATTCGTCAACAGACTTTTTGTTGCGACCAGACAACTTATTTAATATTTGCCATAACTTTCTAGGGTTCGTTTTATTATTATAAATTTCTTGTAAATAATGTTTATTTCTTGATTTTTCAATAATTTTACGAGTTTTATTTCTGATTTTATTATATTCCAGTCGCAATATTTTGTTTGTTGAGTCATTTTTCCATTTTATAAATAATAGGTCCTTTTTTTTTACACATATTATTAATTTTGTTATTTATCCAGGGTTGTTTGTTTCTTTTACTGTTCATATTAATTTTTCTAAGATATTTTGATTCCTCGTAACATTTATCAAATTGTTTTTTTATGCAATCGTAAATTGTGTTTGGACACTCGATATCATCAATTTCGCTCCAATTTAAGTTATTAAGTAAGGATGTAATTTTAACATTATCAATAAGTTTTGTTGTTTTTGTAACAGCCTGTGTTTGAGTTTTGTCCGGCCCTACGCAAGACAGTATTAACATGCGGTGATCAGCCATTACAGTTCCGAGTGCGGCCGAGTACAGCTGATCTAACGAGCGCGTTCTTATAAAAATGTGATCTATACAACTACGTGTAGTGTTATTTCCGCGTCCTTCAATTCTTGTGTAGTCAGATATCGCGCTCGTTAGACCACACTCGGACATACTACTTACGTAGTATTCTCGAATGTTGTCGTGTGTCTTTAGGTCTATATTTATGTCTCCCAGCATATAAGTGTCGTTTGATTTTAAAGAAGAATGAGATAAGATACCGCTAATTTCCTTTACAAATAGATGTTTACTTTCGCTCGGTGGTCTATAAACTGCACAAATATTTGCATTGTACTTGTAAGGTGTGGTGATCTGACCAATGATACATTCACAGTGTATTAAAAAGTGGTTCATTGGTGTAAATACATAGCCATCTCTGGCATAAATAATTATTCCACCTCCATTTCTGTTTTTACGCAACTTACTGTGCATTTCATAGCCATCAATGTTGTACATATGAACAGTATTTTCATTTATATTGACTTCTGTTAATATCAATACATCTATAGTTATGTTGGACGAGCTAATTAATTGTGTTACATAGACAAAATTTTTAGTTATTGATCTAATGTTTATGTGAACAATGTTCAAATTAATTTTACTAATAGAAGGTATAAGGTTACTAAAAACATTAATGTTTGCACAGTCTAATAGTTCTTGGTGATCGTGAGAGATATCTGGGATAACTTATTTTAACACTATTACCGATACAGATTGTGTTGTCCCTCCTGTGTTGTGGTCGACAGCAGATCTATGTCCTTCTCGCTCCTAACAACTGTAGGCTTGTCTTTATCTTCTTTACGAAGCAGCACCTTTCCATCTTAGAACCAGACATACTTATATGCCGGGCGCAGTTTTTGTTGGGCTAGCCACAGTAGGGATTTGTTATATTTAGTAAGGGCACGACGGACGATCACTTTTGACTCGGACATTGCTACAGGGACTTCCGAGATAATTTGTTCTAGCAATACTTCTTCTTTTCTTGATGCCCGTACCCACGACTGTGCATGTTCTGCCTGTTTCAACTCCACCAGGATGTTTCCTTCACGTTCCCTTCTATCTTCCACACGTTTGACGTTAACTATTTGTGATTTATCTACCTTAAGAGTTTCAGCCAGTTTGGTAGATATATTACTAAGATCTTCAGTTGGGGCTTTCGGAATTCCTGTCACTTCTAGCACGTTATCCAGGCGCTGTTGTTCTAGATTACGCATATATTGCTTAAGTGAGCTGACTTCTAGTTCAAGATGAGTTTTTTCGTTGCTAAGGTTCGTGTACTTTTTCTCCAACTCCTGTATATGTTTATTTTGGTTTTCCACAGTTTTTGTCAGTTCATCAAC
Source organism: Agrotis clavis (assembly GCA_954870645.1). Lineage (NCBI taxonomy): Eukaryota > Metazoa > Arthropoda > Insecta > Lepidoptera > Noctuidae > Agrotis > Agrotis clavis. The sequence goes on from OX940925.1 coordinate 2,329,682, forward strand.
TTTTTTGCTGCAGAGGCTTACTGATAGTTCGATTGGTTGTAATTCCTTCTTTAAGACTTTCTTCAGTTCAGCTGTAATATCCCTCAGAAACTTGTCGCTATCTATGTTGCAGGTACCAGGTATGTTTCTGCTGGAGGTCGCAACTACTTCTTCTTCTTCTTCTTCTTCTTTATCTTCCTCGTCCGGAATAAAGAACGATGATTTCCTGTTAGGCGAGATGTTGTTGCATTCCTCACATACCCAGTCCAGGCTGTGCGCATTACGAAGTGCAGACAGTTGTTTCGCGGTAAGACCTGAGCAGGCTTTATTAGCATGTACAGTCTTAGCACATGAGCTGCATTCCAGTCCTGGCGATCTGCTGGTTATTCCTTTATTGCAGTTAGCACATTTGGTCATTTTAGTTACAGTAGGGGGTAGTTACCGCACAAATAAATAAAACGTTGACACTGAACCGATAGGTACGACAGAGCGAAAGCGAATGAAAATGAAATAGAACAGTTACTTTAGCATTAGTCAAAAACACGAAGATACAGTGAAAAGGAATAACTGTTATAGGACTGTAGTTTACCATTCTAAGCAACCCACTGAAAATACCGTTATCATTAAGAGGATTGTATAGAGGCTGCCTTTTCAAAAAATAGGTATTTAGGAAAACTCGTGCTGTCCCTCTCGCTCGTTGAAAAACCCCCGATCGTGCGATAGAGAGCGTTGCAGCTCGCGACTGATTGTGAGTATTTTTTATATGAAATTTGTCTCTCGGGAGAAAACGTTTTTCACATACTAAATCACGTCTAATCTCTTAGATTCTAGTGTCAATCGTTTCAGCATATTATATTCTAGGTTTGTAGGATTTGCTTTTTTTCTAAAACTTCTTTGTTTTTAAAATACAAAGGTTTTACTTCAATGAAGATTTTGTCATAAAAATAGTAACCTTTAGGCACCTGTTACTTTCAAACTATTATAAATTTTGAAAAAAAGAAAAGCTACAAACCTAGTTTTTTACAGTGTCAGAAGCATTCTAAAAAATCATTGAGATAGGATAACATTTAGGGGCAGGAAAACGTTTTCTCTTTTAGTATGGACGAGCGCTCGGTAGACGATAGTCTTAACCTCGTAGTGCTATGAAAATGCTATGCTTAGAGCTTAGCTGAGCTGTAATCCTGACCAAAGCTTCTTAATTGGTTGCCTCAACTAGGGGGCTTAACCTATTTACTGTACTCTTACAGAATCACTGAACGGTATTATGATTTGTGCAAATAGTAGCTGGACTTTCTTATCACCGTCATCATCATCAGCCTATAAGGTTCTCACTGCTGGGAGAACCTTATAGGCTGATGAACTCTGTGAGAGGGAGTGGGCCATTACATAATTCAGCACGCGGGCCGAGTGTGGGATGGTAGATGTTACATGTCTTCGAAGCAGTGGTAATGAAATAAATTACACAAAGTTATGCGCCTGGCGGGGTTCGAACCCACGACATACAACTAGTAAATCGGGATCGATACCACTGGGCCAACACTGCTCACTTATCACCGTACTTCATTATAATTATTTATTCTTTGATGAGATGCTAAAGATTCACAAAGTAGTGGAATTAAGGGGCAGTATAGGTAATTTACCTTCAAGTGATAATTTTTTTTTGCTCTGCATTTTAAGGCCAAAAAGTACAGAGTACTTAGAACGTCATACTTACGTGTTGTATTATATTTTTAAAGGTTCCAGTATAAATTGGAACTACGAGTATTTATCACACTAGCCTGTCATTAGTCTAATGGCCAGTGGTTAGAATGTAGCAGCTAGTACTCGACCGTATACTTGACAGTTTACTCTCCCAAATCTAAACGCTCCTTCAGTATCAACAATGAAAGAAAGGTCATTGTTTCCGAGACATTACACCAATGCGTGGTAACTGCCCAACTGTGATATAGATCGAATTATGAGCATTTATAGATTATATTTGATTAGTACGATCAATTTGGATTTACTGGGAGCTTTCCTATTTGTTTAGGGTGAGCGATATATTGACCTTTTTTCATTTTGTGCCAAAGTCGTATTGTTTTTCATGATGGCAAAGCGTGGGTTGTTGACACACCGGGTTTCAGCTGACTACCATTCTATTTTTAATCTGTATTCACTTTTTTTACTTATAATATCATTGGTAGACCTACTTTTAGTTTTTTTTAGCCTGGTAAAATCATCTAAAGAGGCCTCCCACCCAAGGCAGGGCGGGAGGGACTGTCAGACTCGTACTGACTAAAATCCACGGTATCCTTCAATAGCAAATGCCGGGCGCGAGAGGTCTCCGCCTAACGCCGCCGTGAGGACACGGCGGTGCTCTGCCCAAGCGGGGCAGTCCTGCACCGTATGCTCCACCGTGTTCCCAGGGCGATCCTCGCAGGTCATTGGTATACTTAGATTTTACTGAGGTAGTTGGATAATCTTATGTAGGTAGTTGTTGCTTTGCAGACTATTCCATTATTCTATTTTCACATAATATTATCATCGTACTCAATATTTATTGAATTATGGTAACTTATTGGCATCTGCACTCCTACCATTTAGGTTTAGTTTTACTAATCCATGTTCGCGCGTCGGGTACTAGTTGACATTTTGATGAATTTTGGCCTATTTGGCGCAGCCGTGAATCACATATTGCTTGTTTATTTTTAAATTATGTGTGTTTTCTCATATAAACCTGGTATTTTTTTCTAAACAACAGCCTCTTTTTTGGGACAAGCCCTCCACATTATTCCCAAATGACTGCAACTCATATGCGCAAAAGTCAAGAAAGATCACCAGAAATGCGCCAAAGCAATGAAATTCGTCGAAGTTCCGGAGAATGTGTTGTGTTCAACTGCCTTGGATCCTGCAAAGAAAGAAATGAATAAAAAGCAGAGATATAAGTAAGACAAAAAAAAACACAACAGGCCATTAAAACTTTACAATCATGACGTCATACCCATGCTCTGTCCCTCCAAAAATGATGTAAAAACATTACCTACGATGCTCAATACTTCCCGCGCACATTGTAAGAGGCTCTTGTTTCCCATCCGCCATTAATTCAGGCGGGAAACAAAAGGCAGACAGCGATTGGCAAAGTTTGGCTTTTGATCAAACTTTTCATATTAATAGCAGAGCTAAAATGTAGTGTCTCCGCCCTTATGTTCAGGCGTTATTAGGCACTTTGTTAGCGGCTGGTACTCGTCTTCGCATTCGCTAGTTATATTGTTTTTGTTTGGTAAATTGGTGTGGGTATTAATTGGTTTTACTATTTTAATTGTGAAAGACTTTTGTGGGGTATTTATTTGCAGTGACATTTGTACTCCTGGTGTAAAAAAAATAGATATATATTTTTAAATTAAATAATACAATTCATTTTAATGTTGTTTATACAAAGTTAACATACAGTAAACACGCCTAATTTTTAATCGAAATGCAAGTCTCCTAATCCTTAAATCCTCCACCAGCATTTAGGTGAAATTTTAGGCCGAAAAATACGATAAGTATTCGCCATCTTACTTCTTTATTAAAATTTTAATTGCGAAATTTTTTGTGGAAGTTTGTTAGTCTTTCACGCTAAAACTATTGAAAGGTTTTGGATGAAATTTCAGACAAACAAAGATAAATAGACAAATAGATAGTAAATAATCTGGATTAACACATGGGATACTTAATTGAAATCCCGATTTTATCTTCCCGTGAGATACTTTTCGAGTTGTAAATTACCTAACTATTTTAAGGACAATGGCTTTCAATTTTAAACAGAAGTAACGAAGTTTTACGTCATAACCCGTGCGATGGCGCCACTATATCGTCTTCTAATCATTACCGAATCCTATAGTAGGATACAACCCAAATTGATTGTCGAATTAAGAAAAGGCCCTGTCAGCAGACCCTGGTATCTTATAAACAATGTCATCTATGGTCCCGGTACGGTTTTCAGGGCACAAGTACATCCATTGTGATCGGAAGCGATCAGGGGCAGGTGTCAAGTCCGCAATGCGCCAAAACCTTTTGTTTGACAACCGGAGGTCTGCCCGGCGTGACTCTGGCCTATTGTTGATTAAGTGATTGTGTTATTGATTTTGGGAAATAAGGTTTTTATGTAAGATAATAGTTGTCTAAAATCAATGATAATGTTATTTTACACAGGTGATAAAAACACTAGACTCGAGTGGGCACGCGTTAACCTACTCGAGTCCAGTTATTGTGGCAACAACAAACATTGTCAGAATTTCTTCTGTATCGTTGGAACATTTAAAATTGACATAACAAACACCCAGACAAAAATAACCAGGAACAACTATCTGCAGATCATACAAATATTTGGTTCGTGCGGTAATTGAATCCGCGACACGTAGCGCCGACAGAACACTGTAAAACTGTTTCGCACGAGTCAGGCGGCCTTGGTAAGGTCTACCACAGACGTTGGGATCACTCCGCCATCACTGCAGGGTACTGGCATGTTCACGACTTTAGTCTAAACAGTGAACGGTGCGACCGGCGGCGGCGGCGGCGCGGTGGCGGCGCGAATTCCTAAAGGTGTCTCGCTCGCGAACTGCCGCTCATACATTGCCTAATGTTAAGTACTGTCGCGGTCTCCTGTCGCTGTTTCCTGTCGCGGTCTCGCACGCGAACCGCCACCTTTAGACATTACTATTTATGTACGTGAATTTGCCACGGGCGGCGCTTTGTGGCGTTTTTCAAATATTTCTATACATTTGATCTTAATACTCGCCCCCCCAGCCCGCAATAAGTCAACGCTCACAGCGGCAACCAGAACAGTTACTGGGTCAAGTAAAAACTAGGTCTAGGAAATCCTTTCCCGCATTTTCACATAAATTTTTCATGTATGTAATACACAGGAGCTGAAACATTTCAATAGCGATGCTTTGAGGGATTTGTGTGCTTGTGGCGCTCAACAGTTTCAGGAGGGCTCAGCGTGCTTTGTTCGATATCACAACGCTTTTTACAGCGGATATCATCGGTGTACGCGAAATACTGGGCTTTAAAAATGCTTTCCAAATGTGGCAAAATATCGCTGTTTTGTTTGACTGGATGGACTGACGACATTTTTTTTTATTTAAAGATAATTATGTTCGCGCTTAACCATTATCTCGCTCGATGGTAAGCGAAGATGTGGTCGACGTTCATCGTCGACCACATCTTCGCAAGCTTGCCTAGAAGCAACCTGTTCACTCTTCACTTAAAGATCCCAAGGTTACAGCTGTCGGGAAATACAGATACCGGCAGGGAATTCCACTCCTTAGCTGTGCGAACAATGAAGGTAGGTATTGGCAAAACGCTTTGTACGTACCGGAGGGATGACCACCATAATATATCGATGTTGCATTGCCGTACGTCTTGTAGTCCGATGATGGAAAGGGCCAGGTGGAATCAAGTTATGCAGTTCCATCGCACACTCTCCCAGGCGGAATCAAGTTATGCAGTTCCATCGCACACTCTCACAACCGACAGGCTGGCAGCACGGCGTCGATGTTGAAGGCTCTGAAATTTTGAATCGACCAGAGCATCGTTACCGTTTAACCTCTTGGCCCGTATATCGTGGCATAGGGGTCTAATCTCTAAGCACGAAACCCGTGGCTTCGATTTCTGAAGACTCCGCTATCCTAGAATATTTCTCATAATTATAACACAAAATGAAAAACAAAATAGGCGGTTGAATTAAGTCAGAGATTTTAATAAAACTATTTCTGTAACATAATGTTACAAGACAAGATATTACCTAATTTTGTTCGTAAGTAGGCAAAATTATGTCTACATTCATTTAATTTTTGCTCATAGTGTATAAAGGCTGACGCCCACGACGCGACGCGTTGTTAAAAAAACGCACGTATTCGCATCGATATTACATTGTAATCTCTAAGGCACTGCAAATGTTAAAGTGAACTTGTATGTGCGTAGGCACAGAGGCTATCTGATTCTGTTCCTTTACTAAGAGTAATGTGGGCATGGCAATCCGGACACCACAAGACTGGAGGGAGATCAGACATAGGACCAACGGTTTAACATGCTTTCTAAGGCATAGGGGCCGTATTACAAGGTCTTAAAACCAGGCTTGTTCCACTGAGTGAACGAGATGGCGCTATACGACTTGAATAGCTCTGTCAGTTTCACTCGCCGGAACAAGCCTGGTTTTTAAGACGTTGTAATACGGCCGCAGGGATAACATATTGACAAGTTCTAAACTCTGAGCTGCTACTGAGATTTTATTAGAATTTGTTATTCTAAAAAAATCTCAGAAGCAGCTCAGAGTTCTTGCCCGTCTTGGGAAGACTCCACACTCAGCACTTGGGCCGCGGGACTGTCTCATCAGATCACCGTGACTCTGGAACTTAAAGGGCTATTGAAGTGTCACCGTAGATTTTAATCAGTACAAGTCTGACAGTAAGGGCGGTTTCGCAATACGTCCGATCCAAATCTGATCCGAACCCGTGAAAAAATATCACAGACAGAATTCGGATATTGCTTACGCACTACTCCGATCTCTGACAACCAGCCGCTTACGCCCGCCCGCCGCCGCTGCCTCTCTGCTCGTACGCAGCTCGGATTCAACTCGGACGCAGTGCGCGAGCGTTCATACAAATAATACTATGGCTACTTCGGTCCGTCATTTTTTCTCCGAAACGGAGATTCTCGGATGACGGAAAGAAATCGGATGAAGGACATCGGATCTAGTGTGTAAATTACCATAGAAATAGTTCTACGGCTACGACGGACCGTATTTTCACGGGTTCGGATCGGATTCGGATCGGACGTAGTGTGAAAACGCCCTAAGGCCTTTGTCAAACAGACAAGCGATAGCGAACCGAACCGAATCCTGTCATATAAAAATGCGAAAGCGATCCGATACTCTATGTGACAGGCTTCAAACAATTCCATACATTACAAACAAAAACGCTACGCCACGCATTCGGTTCGTCTGTCAGTTTGACAATAGCTTAAAGGTGGGAGGATTCATTTGATGATATCATCATCTGCCTAGCCTTTTCCCAAATATATTGGGGTCGGCTTCCAGTCGAAACAGATGCAGCTGAATATCAATATTTTACATGGAGCGACTGCCTATCGGACCTCCACAACCCAGTAACAGGGCAATACGATACTCCATGGTACTCCAATTACTACCATAAAAAAAACGTACGGCACTTACTTACGGGACTACGAGATCAACATTCAGATAAAATAATTTGATAAACTTTTAGCAACAAAAACGCGCGTTTTCATCGGTCCTCCGCAAAAAGTCGCTGTGAGCGAAGATCTTTAAAGTCAATTACGATATTAAATAACGAATTCTGTGTAACAGATGATAATGTGGACTTTAAAATAACTTTAGTAATTTTGAAAGCTTTAGGTATTTGTTAATTTGGAAAATCTTCGCCAAGTTCATGTTTATTTTAAGTTAATTGTGTAAACTTTATAAATTATTTGTATTTATATTTTGATAGTTAGACGGGATGGAGGCTGACATCTAATATCTTTAAACGAGCAATTCTTGTATATTTATTTATAATATATAATCAGGATCTCGGAAACGGCGCGCAAGGATTTTCATGAAAGTTACAGATTAGGGGTTTTTCGGCTCAAGGAATCGATTTATCAGGTCCCAGGTTCGAGAAAAGCTCGGTTCCCAAGATATAGGCATTTTAAAAACCGAGCGAAGCTCGGTCAAGCAACTAGTAATATTAATTTGAACATAGCAGTATAATTTTCAAAGCTTTGATTTGCTTGAACATAGTTTGTACCTAGTTTATTTGAAAAACATGTAACATTTAAAGTTGCTTAAATTATCTTGCGAAATAAACATAGTAGGGTCAGGTACAGTTAGCATCAAAAGTTGCTGACCACATTCATATTTTCAAAATCGCTGTACTCCGCAATAATACGTAATAAAACAGTGTACAGTGATTTTGAAAATCTGAATGTGGTCAGCAACTATTGATGCTGACTGTACGTATGTGGCTGTGGCCGAGGACCACACACACGCCTCAATGCGGCGTATTAGCAAGTTTTACCCTTTTTTTATCGTGGTAAAATCATCAAATGAGTCCTCCCACCCGGGGCAGGGCTTGAGGGACTGTCAGACTCATACTGACTAAAATCCACGGTGTCCTTCAATAGCCCTTTACGTTCCAGGGTCAAGGTAATTCGCCGGCAGGCTTTGGCCCTCTAGAGATCCAAATTCCCCATCATTAAGCAAGTTTTACCCAAGGTACCTAAATATTTTGTTGCCAATTTTTTTTTTTTTACAAACAACAACAACTGTACAAAAAAACAAACATTAACAACTGGACTCTAAAGCGGTTATTTGGTTTCAATCAATCAACTCAGCCTATTGCAGTCCTCTGCTGGATCTAGGTCCCTCCCAGGCTGCACCACACATCACCCAGATATATAATTCAAATAAATACAGGGTTGATAAGATGATAAGAGGGTTGTCCTGTCTCACAAGCTCATTCCATGTTTACCATGAAATTAGCTTGTGAGATTTATTTACATTAATAATGCCTCCTTCACAGGGGGGTAGGAGGGACTGTCAGACTTGTACTGACTAAAATCCACGATGCCTTTCAATAGCCCTTTACGTTTCAGGGTCACGGTTGCCTAATGAGACAGTCGCGCGACTCCGGCAGGTTTTTACAGTCTAAGGAATTTAACACAAAATGGGCCGAAGGGTCTTCAGATGGTAAAAAAAACAAGTATAGTGTAGACAATGAAAGTAATCTAAGCCTTCCAGTGAAATCTATAATTTATTAGTGACCCTCCTGGGTTAGCAATTTCCTGTTGAAGATTGTTTTTCATTTACCTAACGTTTTTTTCCTATACAAACCTTTTTATTCAAATTGGTAGAGCCATTTTTGAATATTATGGAGACTAAAAAAAAGCATTTGATTCTACAGTTTAACAATTAACCGATAACCATTTTCTTTAGTTTTGCAATCATCATAAGCAGCGTCCACTTCTGCACAAAAACCTCCCCTGTTTTGTGGGTAAAATTCATTACCTTCCTCTCGCCTTGGTTGGGGGCGGAAGGGACTTTCAGACCCTTAGGTACTGACAAAAAATCTACCCTGTTCCTTCATTAGCTCTTTATGTTTCAGGGTCACGGTCACCAGACGATCCCGCGACATCACGTTTTTTTTCTACGCTGATGTGTCCCGTGTTTGATCAGCGCGTCCTCTGCGCGTTTGTTTAAGCGTTTATAGCAAAAGAAACGCCAATATCGACTTTAGTGTTGCGTTTGCTGAGTATCATAATTATGTGCAAAGGCTCTTAGAGAACCATGCCTTACATTTACATTATGTGATGAAGACATACATTTAGAAGTCTACAATCACATTCAAGTCAAACAAACTTTCACCTAAAATCACATCCCCCAAATCTCAACTTGGCAATATGCAGTCAAAATTTCAATCTACCCTTAATATCGGGCTAATAATCTTAGCAGCAGTATCTCTGCGGATATTACCCGGGCATGCAGATTTATGCCCGGCTTATATACCGGTGCACATATTGCAACCCCGGGCCTATTCTTACTGTCTGTGAAATACGTATCGGGAGGCTTACTTGGCTTACGATCTGCATTTCTTGGCTAGGTGTTTTAGATCCAAGATTGTTTTTTAAGGAAGAAGAGAAAGAAAGAAAGTTTAATATTGCTTTTGACTTCAAGCACACAATAAAAAAAAACTTATGCAATTATAATTTTATATATTTATTTTATTCATGCAGTATTGCTTTTTCTTTGATATTAATTCAAGTTACATTTTTAAATATTTCTTAAAAAAAAAAAACAAAACAAAAAAACAAAAAAAAATACAAATATATTTTTATTATTATGGTTTTATTATTTTATTATTATCATATTATAAATCAATAATTAATTAATTTTAAAATTAATTAATAATTTAATTAATTTTAAAATTAATTAATAATTTAATTAAATTAATAATTTAATTAAATTAAATGAGCGTGAGGTTTTTTCGTTACGGAATTTCTGGATTCGGTCCCCGTGCTCAAGGCCCGCGATAGAAGCTATGCAATAGCTTAAAAGAATAATCATGTCTGTTGGATGTAAATATTTATTTTTATACTGTTTTTTAGTCAAGAAAGTAAATAGTAAGGAAGTAATCTGTGAAGATTTAAACTGTCTAACAATCACCGTTCATGAGATACAAGCCTGATGAGAGCACAGACGAACAGACAGACAGACAAGAACGGACAATGGAGTGTTAGTAACATATTAGGGTCCCATTTAACCTTTTGGGCACGAAACCCTAAAAAAAGATGGAGGTTCTGTGTTTGTAAATGAGAGTCGTTTGGCGTGGTGGTCTAAGAGGGAAGCTTTTGTCTAGCAGTGGCCTTCTTCCAGCTGATGATGATGATGATGATGAAATGAGAGCCTTGATGACAGCCTTTCCGCTCCACTGACTAAAAACCAGAGCAGTTTTACTTCAGCTACCCCTTGCCTACTAGATTCGCACCAATATCGCCTATCGGTCCCCGTAAGTTTACCGACAGTTTCTTGAGGCGCGCATGGAACACGACGTGGCTTGCGGCAATTAGGTCTGGTTCTTGGTCGACAAGGTTCTTTCCACGAGGTGCCTTGTTTTGAATAAGTAACACAGCTCTTGATTATAAACTCAGTGTTATTGTTGTTTTTCATAGTTTATTAAAATAATTATATTATTATCTTTCACATCATAGCAACCTATTCCAAGAGATTTTTTTAAATTCATAATTAAGTCTTCATTTTTTATGAAAGCCGTAATTTTAAAGCAAAGCTATATCACGACCTTTGAAGTGCGCAGTTTTGAACTAGTCTAGCCTAGTAGAATTTGTTAATTAGATATTGAATTTTACGAAACTAGACTACGCTTCTGCGAAAATATTAAAATAATGTTAACAACTTACAACGTACAAGGTAGCCAAAAATTCTCTTTATTGGAATCAAAGTAAAGATACTAATATCCCGGAAAACACGGTGGAGCATACGATGTAGGACTGCCCCGCTTGGGCAGAGCACCGCCGTGTCCTCACGGAGGCGAAAGACGGCCACCTCTTGCGTCCGGCACTGGTCGAGGCAATGCTGCGGGGCGAAACGGAATGTGAAGGGGTCGCCTCCTTCTGCAGTCATGAAGGAAAAGCCGGGACAACTGAGGGAAAGGACAGCGTCCACTTCACAACTTAGCCGCCGGTGTCCTGACTGGCTGGTTTGCTTTTGGTGGCTGGCCTCGGATGGTTGGCTAAGGCTGGTGCGTGGCCAGGCCAAGATAAACTGGTGCTCTAGCTTGATATGTAGCCGTGTATACCATTATAACCCATTTGATTGCCTCCCTATCGTATCTATAGGGCAGACCTCTATTTCGTCCGACCCGGAATATCCATATTCCCAATCATGCGTGTGAATTTGTTGATAATTCGGGGTGTATTATGAACTGAATCTTCTCGATATTGCTCACGATATGATTGCGAGCTATGAAAGCTCTCCAGTTTTACGTGTGCTGTGTGAATTTATAAATTTGAGAGGATTCTTTTTTTTTTAACTCTTTTTAAAAATTTAAAATTTTTGCAGTGGATGTTGTCACGGCTACATTTTGTATTTTTACAGCATCGCTTACAAACACTTAAAATGACACTAGATTACCACGCTAAAGTCCCGGAACAATTACCTGTAGGCTGTAGGCCCTACAAATATAAAAGATTACCGCGGAAGTAGATCCCGCGACATTTAGCGTAGTAGTCCCAAATTCCACACAATGAATTGTGTAGCATTTTCAAATTCTTTTCCCTATATTTTTATGTACCTACTTTAGATTTGTCATTTTTTTGCTACTACGAGATAATATTTTAACGGCAAGAATGTCGGCTGAAAACATAATTTAAGTACTTTGAATGTAGTTATGTATTTTAATAAACTCTTCACAATTGTGTGCCTTTCAGTACCTAATAAGTTTTAAATGTCAAATTCTAGAATAAAGCCTCCATTTTAGTTTATCAACAAAAATAAGATGGAGGCGGAAGTCTTTGGTTATTTCTCAAATAATTAAACTTCTGTGAAGAGATGTTTTGAGAACTTGATGGATTGTTAAAAGTTTATAACATTGATTTATTGTATTGTTTATTTTGCTGTACCTTTCAGAATTAAAATTCTGATTTAATTCTGACTGAAATTAAATGAAAGGAAAACCAGGAAATCTGAAGTTACAAATTCAATGAGTCAAGTTAAAGCAAAACAAAAATTAAAATTGATTTTAATTTATCCTGTTTGTTAGAGAGATTTCATCCTTATAATTGACCCTAACGATCGATGCAATAAAAGTACAGGGTATAATTTTTTCAGATTTTAGCCGGTTCGATTCCCGGGTGTGGGAGAAGAGAATTTTCGAATATATTCAAAAATAAAGGAATGTTTCCTTTGAGTATTCTATCTGCAGTAATAAGAGTAGGTACTTTCCCTCCAGGTGGCATTACAAAATTCCACCCTGTAGACTATAGGATCGCTTTCGCTTTTCTATATGACTGGATTCAAACAATTCCATACATTACAAATAAAAGCTTCGGATCGCATTCGCTTCGCCTGCCTGTTTGACAATAGCTTTAGTGCGGCTGTAATTATTTGGTCACGAGCTTCTCGAAAGAAAAATCGTGTTGAATTGTCACTGTCTGTCTGTTAGCAGTTACACAAAAGAGTAACTGCAAAACGACCCATATATCAACGTCAAATGCCGTATTGCAATTGACACTTGTTTTAGACAAGATGTGTTCAACCGATGTTTAATTTTTAGGGTTCCGTAGTCAACAAGGAACCCTTATAGTTTCGCCATGTCCGTCCGTCCGTCCGTCCGTCCGTCCGTCCGTCTGTCCGCAGTTTAGCTCAGAGACGCACAGTACTAGAGAGCTGTAATTTGGTGTAAATATACGGATTTGTTGTGCCGAAAAAGTGGTAAAATAAAATCTCGAAAAATATTTTTTTTTAGGGTACCTCCAGTACTTACACGTAAAGTGAGGATTTTTTTTTTCTCGCGTACCCCTTAGTGTGGGGTATCATTAATTAGGCCTTTAAAAAATAATGATAGTTTCCATTAACAATTTTTTGATAAAAAAATTCGTTTGTGATATATTAAGCTTTAAAGTGCTAAATTTTGCTCGATTCGAGTGTCCCCCCCCTCTACCAGCTAAACGGTTATGTTTAGGGGTGTGAAAAAATTCACAATAGTAGTACATATAACGAAGTTTAAAAGAAAATTATCATGACTAAGTAGGCTTTACAACTTTACGAGTAATAGTCGACCAACTTATAAAATGTACTTGATATCATATTTTCTTAAACAAAATGTATCGGAGATAACTGCAAATGTAAGTTTGTCAACTTTATTTTTACAGCTTTTCTATGTATGTTTTTTGGGGATAGGTAGGTTTTTATCGTCAACTATTTTTAACTAAATTCAAAAAAAGGAGGAGGTTCTAAATTCTTTGTAATCTTTTTTCTTATGTATTTTCCCCGATTTCTCAAAGACTCCTGGACCGATTTTGAAAATTCTTCTTTTTAAAATTAAATTCAGCGAATCAGTTTAGTTAGTTCGCATAAGTATTTTGATGGGCAACTACGGAACCCTACACTGTGCGTGGCCCGACACGCACTTGGCCGGTTTTTTTTTTGTAGTAAGACAGTCAAAGTCCAAGTGTGTTACGCACACAATTACTCAGGCAAAATCAACTCCAAAGAATTCCCTCCTCCTATAAAGTTTTCATTAAACAGGCTTACAATATGTCGACACGGTTCCGTGTGAATTTAAATAATTAATAGAATTCGCTCAAGTGTGTAAAATTAACGAAAACAGGTGAGTTCTCTCGCAGCCTCGTAGGTAATTAGCGTTGTTTTATGTTCGCACATTAAGTACCATTGTATGATGTTGACGGGACTTTCACATTTAAATTTGTTAAGGTTTTTAGGTGAGTTATGGTTTTGTGGAGAATTTTTGGGATATAAAAATTGTCATGCTTATATTATTTAATTTGTGATCAGATTAAAATTAAGTGTATTTTTTAGAGATGCTCGTCGTTAAGGCTCTGTCCATATTTTAAAACACAGACTAGCTGTTACCCTCTAAGCCTTGACAATGAATGGACTATGCAACAAAAAGGTGTTTTCAATTCGAACCCGTAGTTCCTTCAAAATTTTCAGCTATATCAACTTATGCTAGGGATTTTTAACGTGGTAAAATCATCAAATGAGTCCTCCCACCCCGGGCAGGGCGGGAGGGACTATCAGACTTCTACTGACTAAAATCCACGGTGTCCTTCAATAGCCCTTTATGTTCCGGGGTCACGGTAAGGAAATAATCCCGCGACCCCGGCAGGCTTTGGCCCTCTGAGAGGGGGGCACTGTCATTATGCTGACGCTCTTTGAGGCGCGCGTGGGACACAACGCGCCGTCGACCCGGGCATGGTCCATGGTCGGGCAGAGAATTGCCCTTTACTCGCTGCCCGCATGCCCGCGCCTACGGTGGCCGGAGATCATCTGCTGACGTCCGACGCCGCGGGCGCCTACCACTGCGAACTTATGCTAGGGATTACAAACTTTTTTGATGTAAATATACTTTTATGGAAAGAAAAAATCAGTTGCAAGTGAGATTCGAATGCGCCTGTGCGATGGCCTAGTTGGTAAGGCGTTTGGAGTACTTATCCAGAAGACGCGGGTTCGAAACCCACTTGCAACTGCATTTTTCTTTCCTCAAAAATCATCTTTACGCGCGTCGCATGCCTCGTTTAAAAACGTTTGCGTTTAAAAAATATTTTTGATGTGTTCGCCTAAGTCTTAAGAACCTAATTAGTTTATCTTGTCCACTTGTAACAGTTTTCCCCCAACACTCTAATAATAAATGTCCTTTTAAACCTGCAGAGCTGGTCTAGGTCTGTATTCAGTGCAGTGTTAGTTGGCGACGCCCTCATTTATGTTTTACAGCTGCAATGCAGGTCTAACTTTGAGCTTTGTTTTTGGTTGTGAGCGCTGATTTCTACTTACGCCTAACTGTCTATGAGTGTGTGTCTGGGCTGTGTTTGAAACGAAAAAACCGGGAAATTATTTCTTTTTACAATGTGTTACTGAACGGAAAATTTGGTTTTGCTTATTACGAATGCAAACAAACGAAAATAATTTTACACAATATAGTAGTACTAGCGACCCGCCCCGGCTTCGCACGGGTGCAATGCTGATACTAAATACACTACAGAAAAACTGTGAACGTTGTATATAAAAACATAGCGGCCCGCTCCGGCTTCGCACGGGTATAAAATATAAATATATAGCCTATGTGACTAAAATCGATCCAGTAGTTTTGATTTATTCATTACTGCCCGTGGCCTGCACGCGTTAAATTTGGAGTAAAACAATCCCCCTTTCCCTATACCATGAAGATTTCCTGCTATCTTTGGAATATCTAAATTCATACACTAGATTTTTACTTATTTACTTTTTACATTTTTAACTATTTATTTTATTTTTACAACATATTACAGAATGTCTTTATAAACAACGTTCACAGCTTTCTTGTCATTAGACAATACAAACATGTTTTCTCTGGAGGTCACTCTTGAAAGAGCGACATACAGTTGTCCATGTGAAAAACAGTCAACGCTCAAATCTAAGCCTGCAACGTTGAAGGTTTGACCCTGCGATTTATTAATGGTCATTGCAAAAGATGTCTTTACCGGAAACTATAAACGTTTAAATTGGAAGGGTAAATCCGATGGTATCAGAGGGATTCGGGGAATCAATACATCTTCTCCGGTACCACATCCTGTGAGTATTGTGCACTCTATTATGAAAGTTTTCAATGATTTTACCAGCAAACGCATGCCATTGCAAAGTTTAGGTGGATTCAGGTTTCTTAATAAAATAACAGGACAACCTACTTTCAACACCATTTTGTGAGGAGGGAGTCCAGACGGGTTCAAAGAGTTTAGAAATTCTGTAGGAAGAAGCTGTTCATTACAGCTTCTTCCAAATCGAGAACAGTATCGACAGAGTAGTATATTTTCGTCGGCGCATCAATCTTTGAAAGAATCAAGTTATTTACTTTATCTGCTTGTTCGTTAGTTGGTGACAGAATCGCTCTTTCTTTAAACCAAGATATTGTCTTATAACACGCTCTTGCCGCACCGGGCGGCCGGCCGGTACCACCGCAAACGCTACGTCCCGCAATTTTTAAATCTGTAATATCTTCGAAAATATTCACTTAAATCATACGGTGTAAAGGACCATATAGATCTATATTAAATGAACAATGTATTCAAGGTATTTAATTGGTTAAGGATTAATGCTGTATTGGTTAAAATCGCTTCGAAAATTAGCCATTATTTGTCGTAAAAAGTAAATGACAAAAAAAAGTTATTGTGGGTTATCCATAAGAGACAGACATATACCATCACGGACTTTTCTGTAGACCTTTTCAATGTGTACAATACTTAGTACATTATTTTGATAAAACTCGTAGGGTTCAGCCTGCGTTTGCAATGTAAGCGGAAAAAATGTAATTATTTACGACATCACATTAGAAACCTCAAAAATAACAGTACTTCTCCACTATTTAATGGGTGTTATTATACATATAAACCTTCATCTTGAATCACTCTATCTATTAAAAAAACCGCATCAAAATCCGTTGCGTAGTTTCAAAGATTTAAGCATACAAAGGGACATAGGGACAGATAAAGCGACTTTGTTTTATACTATGTAGTGATACTATAATAATATAGTAGTATAGTTTACGTGGAGAAGTTGGGGGAAGCGAATATTTTCGCATAATATGGTTTCAAACAGACTGCATATACGTATATCAAATGCCGTAAAAAGTCATCGACATAGCTTTTACTTGCAAGTTGAAATGTAGGCCACTTTGCCCGTAGTACTGTTATAATAAGTATAACCGATGGGAAAGAAAAGTTCTCGAGTAACAACCACAAATCAGAAGACGCAGCATAGGTGGGCCTACCATATTTGTACGCCGGAAACGGCAGAATATTATGATCGTAATTATACATAACACACTTAACAACTTTGTACAATATTCTGACAAATAAATGATTTCTATTCTATTCTATTCTATTCTACCATTATGCGGACAGATGACATCGTGAGAGTTGCAGGCAACCGATGGACACAAGTGGCGAATAGCCGTTCAGCGTAGTGCTCTAAAGTTCTTTGTTTAGCTGACGTTCTGGTTGATGATGACAATAAAATAATGATGATTTGTCTTCCTGTGTCAATAGTGATAACGAAACGTTTCCGATAGAAACGTCTGCAAAAAGGCCGAGTTGAAAACCTGCGTCACGCGCCTACCTAGTGGCTATGCGTTTCTGCTGAACTTAACCTATTTGTCATTTTTTTTAGCGTGGTGTAATCATCAAATGAGTCCTCCCACCCAGGGCAGGGCGGGAGGGACTGTCAGACTCGTACTGACTAAAATCCACGGTGTCCTTCACTAACCCTTTCCGGGGTCACGGTAATTAGTTAGTCCCGCGACCAGCCTATTTGGCATAGCCTTGAGACAAATAGTACCTTTTATATTCCTCCTATTTTTTTTGTATTTTTGTAAGAACATTAGGTGGTTTGCCTGTGTCGAATAAACGTATTTTCTTTCTTCTTTGCATCCAAGACAAACATTACAAAGTAGGCATCTAGGCTGTTACATTGTTTTTGTGTTCCTGGCTCAGGTTGCCATTTCGCGGCTGCGTTTCTAATAAACAAAGTGTCAAGTACCTGCATTCATTGGTCAACCATTCCTATGTATCGATGGTTTCATTTCCCAACAATAAATCACTTTTCTAAATTCCTTTAAACAGTTTCACAATATTATTTTGATCAAAACTTAGGTTGTTTACGATTAACATGACATTCATTGCGTCAAACGTCAATTTTGACAGTCCGAGGCGCCCCCTGTCGCATTTCGAGCTAACAACCATAAAATAATCGATATTTTAATCTAAGGATCACAAATCTTTAAATAATATGAACTAACTCATTTTGTAATAATTATCAATTTTAAATAGTAAATAAATAAAAGAAATTAATAATAAACTAAATATCCATAAACGGAAATGATTTAATTTTTTCAATATAGACTTTATTCGAGAACCTTCGACCGAATCGATACATTTTTAATCTGTGGACTTTTGCGTGGATTGTCTCTGGGAAATGTCAACTTTAATGTTGTCAGGTGGAGCTCGCCTCTTTCCCCGACAATGTTGTAGGAATGGTTTCCCTGATGGAAACTATTTGGGTGATCAATAATTGAGAGAGATGAATGGTGAAGAGCGGAATAGTTGGATCTAGTCTCGCGTGATTCATGGCCGACTGTGGCAAGTGTCGTTCCACAGTTTTCAAGGAGAATTTTTAGAGTGAGGTGTTTGTAGTTGATGCGGGGATATTAGTTTCTCCATGGAATCCGGGAGTTAGACATGTGGTGGTCACCCGATCTTGGGTTGCTTCCGGCCGGCGATTTGCAATGTCTTTGCGAGGATGGCGAGCGTCACTGGCCGCCAGCCTCGCTGAGGAGTTACACATAGTTTTTGGTGCGCAGTCGCAAAAGGTAAGTCGGTGTCCTTAGTGGAGTGAGCGTGGTCTGTGCGTCCACCCGAAGGGTGTGTGTGTGAGGGAATAACGTCGTGCTAATCTTAACGATTATTTCAGGATTCCTAACAGCGCCTGTCGTCGCGGTTCTGCCCGGTGGAACGTGCAGCAGCCCGCAGCCCACGCCGCCTTCCCCGGCAATAACCGTGAGTAATAAACCAGCTATTTCCCAATCGTATGCCGTAGGCAATTTCTCAGGGTTGACCTAGGTGTTAAAGTATTGCCCAGGAAAACGGCATAAGTCCTTGGCGTAGTGGACGGACGCCACGCGTATTTCATTTTGAATAACGGCCATGAGCCTGCAGAGGTTCTGTCTGATAGGTTACACAGCTCGATCACATCGAGGATAACGAATAAGTTACACTTTTATTATTTGGTCTCCGTTTGTCAATTGCAGTGAGGTGAGGCCCCTCGAGTAATTCGATCCGCCGCCGAGATCTTAGCCCGTCTCATTAGAAGCCGGCTAAGAGCTGGGACGTGGACCCCGTTCCTCGACACCGCTGGGAGCCTAGCCGAGGCTGCTGTACGGCTGGCAGACACCGCCTAGCGTGAGCGCAGGCGTGACGGTTTTTTTTTTTCTTTATATTTATTTTGTTATCACCGCACCTTGGAACCCCGGTGTGATTTTGGTACCCGGTGTTGATGTCGGTACTACACCGAACTTTATGTTGAGAATCTTGGGCTCTTTCTGCATGCCTCCGGAAGTGACAGTAGATTTGAGGATATCTTCAGCTCCAGGATTCGGGACTCTCCAGGTCCCTGGCGCCCATTAATTAAATTATTATAATTGTTTTTAACTGGAAGGTTCCGGTAGTTATTTAGTTCTGCTTTAGTTATATTAATGTAACCTTGTTAACGGAACAGTACTCGGTTTATCTCCAACCCCCCACGACCCCAGCTCTTCTTTAAACCCCTAGGTTACAACTGGCTAGCTTTAATTAATTAGAAAGGGTAAAGAATCTCACCACAGTAGTTTTATATGAATTTTATTCCCGGACTGTTGTTAAGGTTAATGATTTTTATTATTATGGTAAGAACGTTACAGTAATATGTTAATTGAAATTCAATTTAAATGTAATCCATTAATTTAATCGAATAATTCTATTATACGGGAGATTGTTACTCGCAGTAATAAACCGGTTTATGTTATTTTGTGGTTTTATTTTAGTCCGACCCTCAAAGGTTAGGGACAAAATATTATATGTAACAGTGGCGACCAACGTGTGTATTAGTTGGAGATAGAGGTTACGTCTGTCGCTGTAACTTAAAAACCGGAGTACTGTTTCTGGAACCTTCCATTTATTTTAATTTTAAGAAGAAAAAACCGTCGTGCGGAATCCTTTGTTTATGTTTGTGTTGTTTTATGCAATTTTACATACATTTACTTTAACAATTTTATTTTAATAACTTCTTGCTGCATTGTGCAATCAGTTTCGTTTCACCTGCGCGCCAAGATATTGTAACGGGACTTTTGTTTTTTTTTTACAAAATTTTATATTGTATTGCTCTGTAAGATCGCTACTACTGTAACTGCGTTTACCTTATAACATCTTCGTTAATTGTGACGGCCAGTTTTAACTTCGGTTCAGTTTTTAATTGACAATATGGAACGACCCATTAAATTTAATTTGCTTCGTAAAGATGAGCTCGTATATGAAGTACTGATCCGGGACGCTAAACCCGCCTCAACGGTGGAGGAACTGCGGATTCAAATTAGAGATCTTGGTAAACTAGTTAGTTCCGATGAAATCTTGGAGACGGATAGGGATCCGGAAGCGGAACTAAAGATAATTAAGGCCAAATTGCCAGAGATTGGTGAAGTTCTGGAGAAGTACCCCTCCAATTTTAAAAAATTTAACCGCGCCAGGGCTTTGGGTTTCCACCTCTTTCATCGTTTGGGTAGGATAACTCCTCCAGCTGAACGTGAAGCCGATTTCGCAGCCGTTGACAGACAACTTAGCGGATTTTTATCAAGGCTTGATTCTGTTAACACAAGCTTTCATCAATCCTTTTCTACTGCTGAAGGGACACCGGAGGTATTGGCTGATTTGCAGTCGAAGGATGTCATCATTTCCTGCAAAAAGGATACGGTAAAAACCCTTGGGGTTAAATTTAACGGGACGGGTTGCGTAAAAGCTTTTATTGAGCGTTTAGAGGAGCTCTGCGAGGCCCGAGGAATAGACGAGCTGTCCTTACATCAGTCTGCTCTGGACATTTTCTCAGACGGAGCTTTATTGTGGTACCGAGGCATTAAGGCGTTGGTTGGTAATTGGCCGGAACTGAAGAAGCAGCTACTTATTGATTTCGCTCCACCAGATTACGACATGCGTCTCATGTCGGAAATCACAAATAGAACGCAGGGGTTGACTGAACAATCTTGTATCTTTATTGCGGTTATGGAAAATTTGTTTAATAGGCTTTCTTACAGAGTTCCGGAACACGATCGTTTGGCGCGGATTAAATACAACATGAGACCAGAGTACACTTCGGGATTGTCGTTGTTCAACATCAATACGCTTGGCGAGTTAAAGGAGAAGTGCAGGCAACTGGAGTTGGGCTTCCACAGCAAGGCTCAGTTCCATGAGCCGCCCAAACCGACGTCTTCTTTCGTCGCAGCGGACTTAGCCTACCAAGCCCCGAAGGGTACAAGGGTTGAGGCCGTGCAAAAGGACTCGGGTTCATTGTTCTGTGTTCGTTGTAGGGTTAAAGGGCACTCGTTATCTGATTGTAAATCGAAAGAAGTTGTTTGTTACCGTTGTGGCGAGAAGGGTGTACGTACACCATCGTGCCCTAAGTGCAATAAAAAGCGGAAGGAGGTTCAGTCCTGCCCAACCTGCATTTCAAAAAACTGAATGTCCGGAACTACAGCCAAAGTTTTGATAAGTCAGATTGGAACAATCATTTACAATTTTTAAAATTATTTTTTAATACATTAAGGGTGAATACAGTACATTATAAGACTTCGGATGATAGTCGTCCACACTTAACTGTCTCGATATACGATGAGCAGTATTACGGCTTACTCGACTCGGGTTCTTGCATTTCGGTGTTGGGTTCCGATGTTGGCCAACATTTTATAAGGGCCGGTGCAACTGTGCACGCCGATAAACAGTTGGGCAGCATAGTAACTGCCAATGATTCGCGAGCATCCGTGGAGGGTTATGTATTTTTACCAGTAACTCTCATGGGAGTAACTAGGGTTATTAAATTTTATATTATTCCGGATATTAGCACACCATTAATTTTTGGTGTTGATTTTTGGAAGGCCTTTAATTTGGCACCAAAAATTTTTAATACTTTACCTTTCCAATATATAAAACGTAAAAGAGGTCATACTTGCGTCTCGGAGGTTAGACATCTACAGCCGTTTGATGAATTAACACCGGATCAGAAGATTAAAGCGGAGTTATTAATTAAGGAGTTTGAAGGGGTTTCCTTTGAGGTGAAGGGATTGGGTCGCACCCACCTGCTGCGTCATAAGATTGACACGGGAGATGTTCCCCCTATTAAACAGCGTTATTACCCTTTGTCACCTGAACGCCTCAAAGAACTCAACCGTCAGCTGGATGAGATGTTGGAGATGGGGGTGGTGGAACCTAGCAATAGCGCTTGGAATAACCCGGTTCTGTTGGCTCCAAAACCAAATGGAGAATGGCGATTTTGCCTGGACAGCCGAAAACTGAATGCGGTCAGTAAGCAAGATGCGTATCCACTACCCTACATCTCTCGCATCTTAGATCAGTTGCGTGACGCGCGTTACCTTTCGTCTATTGACTTAAAATCGGCTTTCTGGCAAATTGAACTAGACTCCGTTTCGTCCAAAGAAAAAACCGCGTTTACAGTCCCCGGTCGAGGTTTGTTCCAGTTTAAAGTTATGTGCTTTGGGTTGACTGGAGCCCCAGCCACCCAACAGCGATTAATGGACAGACTTTTCGGTCCGGAGTTCGATAATAAGGTCTTCGTGTATTTGGATGACATAATTATTTGCTCATCAACCTTCGAGGAGCACATTTCGCTTTTAAAACGGGTTTTAGATAAGTTGAGGCAGGCAAATTTGACAATTAATTTACCTAAGTGCTGTTTCTTTCGACGTGAACTTAAATATCTGGGTTACATAGTAGACGAGCGAGGCTTGCACACTGACCCGTCGAAAATTCAGTCAATTGTCGACTTTCCAACCCCTACAACTCGTAAGCAAGTGAAAATGTTTCTTGGAACGGCCTCCTACTATAGACGTTTTATTAAAAACTTTAGTTCCATAGCGGCCCCTTTAAATGCGCTAACTAGTACTAGTAAAAAAGCGCCGCCTTTCAAGTGGACGGCTGAGACCGAATCTGCGTTCTCAACCTTGAAAGAGGCATTGGTGTCAGCTCCAGTATTAGCTTGC
Source organism: Agrotis clavis (assembly GCA_954870645.1). NCBI lineage: Eukaryota > Metazoa > Arthropoda > Insecta > Lepidoptera > Noctuidae > Agrotis > Agrotis clavis. Next base: position 2,352,721 of record OX940925.1, read on the forward strand.
CCGGATTTCTCTCAACCTTTTGAGATTCATTGTGACGCATCCAGTTATGGGATAGCGGGCACTCTGACTCAGGTTGTTAATGGGGAGGAGCACCCGATCGCCTACTGCAGTCGTTCGCTTAATCCGGCGGAACGCAATTATTCTGCGACGGAGCGTGAGGCACTAGCGGTGGTCTTCGCCGTGGAACACTTTCGTCCTTACGTTGAAGGCGGGCCTGAGTTTAAAGTGATAACCGACCACTCTAGTTTGAAGTGGTTCTTTAATTTAACCAATCCCTCTGGGCGATTGGCCCGTTGGGGTTGTCGGTTATCACCTTACAATTTTACCATTGAGCACCGCAAGGGTAGGGACAATGTGGTCCCAGATGCCTTATCGCGTGGCGTTCCGGTGCTGGAAATTAAAGCGTCCGACACTGACACTTGGTTTAAGGGAGTGTGGGACAAATGCGTCAGTACGCCTAGGTCGTGTCCTAACTTTATTATTAAGGGGGATAAACTCTACCGCTATTCAAAGAATAAATTCGGAGTAGCCAGTGACAATGATTGGAAGCAGGTAGTACCGGAGAGTAATCGAGAAGAATTGCTAAGGAGTCATCACAGTGGCGAATTGTCACCACACTTCGGAGTGTTTAAAACGTATAAAAGACTCGCTCTCCGTTACTACTGGCCGAACATGTACAAAGATGTGGTTAGCCACGTTGGTAAATGTGATAAGTGCGCCGCGTACAAACACTCACAACAGCCTCCTTCCGGTCTCTTAGGTGATGCGAAAGACTGTTCCAAACCATTTGAAACAATAAGCATTGACTTGGTAGGTCCGTTACCACGGTCAAGGGCGGGATACACGTACCTGTTAGTGGTCGTGTGCTGTTTCACGAAGTATTGTCTGCTGTTTCCTTTACGTAGAGCGGTTGGAAAGGTTATAGCACAGAAACTGGAGGACGGCGTTTTCCTGGTACACGGTATACCCCGCACGGTGATAGCAGACAACGGGTCGCAATTTACGGGCAATGAGATTCGCTCACTACTACAGAGGTACAAAATACCTCAAGTTCACTTCACACCTCGTTATTGCCCTAGCGTGAACACCGTGGAACGCTATAACCGTACCATAATGACCGCGGTATCAATACTCGTGGAGGATGATCATCGAGCATGGGACGTAAACATCTCTAAGATCCAGTTCGCTATGAACACCTCCACGAATGAAGTTACTCGTTTCACCCCGTTCTTCCTAGTTCATGGCAGGGAGGCAGTTAGTAGTGGTGATGTCTTCGGCAATGATACCGTGGGACAGCTCACTCTAGCTTGCGCCTCTCGCAGCTCATACGGAAACCAGCTGGGAACGTTAGGTGATATCTTCGATAAGGTAAAGGAAGCGCTCATCAAATCACATACTCGTAGTGCTCGTTATTATAATAGTGGTAGGAGGCACGCGGAGTTTGAGGTAGGCGACACTGTGTGGAAGAGAACATATCCCCAGAGTGACGCCTCCAAATTCTTTATGGCAAAATTAGCACCGAAATACGAAAAATGTATAATTAGGAAAAAACTTTCACCCTTAGTGTATGAATTAGAAGGCTGTAGTTCCGGCAAAAATCTAGGCACCTGGCATATAAAAGATTTTAAACCTCCAGGTGGCCATGATGATTAATTTTATTTTTTATTTTTATTTTTCAGGTATTACACTGTAAAATATAATATAATTTCACACCATTCATGGTGATACTTACGAGCGGACGCAACTCGTTAAATAAGCCTTGGCGGGAGCGGATGGTAACTCCTTAAATAAGCCTAACACCAAAACTTAATTTATCTTTTGGTTCAGCTACATTAAAACAGTAGTTGGTCGCAGTGACCATTAAGGGCTGTATATGCCTTGAGGTTGCTGGTTTTTATTTGAGCGTTAGTGGATTTATATTCACGGCGCTAGTTTACAGTTGGTTAAAGGTATTTTCCACTGTTTTTAAGGTTTGTAGTGGTACACAGGTTCCTACTGTGTCCACGTTTGTTGACCATATTTGAAAGTGGTTGTTGCATGTTTAACAACCCAGTTGGGTATCCAAACCTCCGGACTGCTGATAAGGCAGCAAACTGATAGTCCTGAGATAGAAGGCCGTAATGGCGGGCGTGTAGGCTGCATTGATGGAATACGTTCTTGATAGTTTTTTTTTTTTGCCAGGCCAATGGCCGGTACTTTCCTTTTCAATGTATTATGTGGATTCTAGCTCAGCATGATTGTCGGCAGTTTACCCATTTGGGGTGTGAAGGGTGGTGTACGATTGAATAGGGTTGTCTGTCCTACATAAACATAGTGGGTCAGACTGGGTCAGTTCGTAGAGAGTTACTTACGTAATTTTTTTTTTTTAAACTCTTTGGAGCTTGTCTTTTACATGTTTGTAAATGGATTAGACTCGCACCAGGAAAAAAATTTTATTAGTTAATATATTACAACAAATAATAATACTAATCGTGCACCAGCATTCATATACCTATTTAATTTTTACTTCTTTTCGTTCTCCATTATTCTTTTCAGGCTCGAACGGAGTGGATTTGGAAAGCGAGCTTGGTACTTTGGAGTCTGCTTTAACGCTGGAGGGCCAGCGTCGAGATTTGCCCTAGTGGGTCAAATCTCTGGTGGTTGGGGAGGTACTGTTACATTGTTTTTGTGTTCCTGGCTCAGGTTGCCATTTCGCGGCTGCGTTTCTAATAAACAAAGTGTCAAGTACCTGCATTCATTGGTCAACCATTCCTATGTATCGATGGTTTCATTTCCCAACAATAAATCACTTTTCTAAATTCCTTTAAACAGTTTCACAATATTATTTTGATCAAAACTTAGGTTGTTTACGATTAACATGACATTCATTGCGTCAAACGTCAATTTTGACAGTCCGAGGCGCCCCCTGTCGCATTTCGAGCTAACAACCATAAAATAATCGATATTTTAATCTAAGGATCACAAATCTTTAAATAATATGAACTAACTCATTTTGTAATAATTATCAATTTTAAATAGTAAATAAATAAAAGAAATTAATAATAAACTAAATATCCATAAACGGAAATGATTTAATTTTTTCAATATAGACTTTATTCGAGAACCTTCGACCGAATCGATACATTTTTAATCTGTGGACTTTTGCGTGGATTGTCTCTGGGAAATGTCAACTTTAATGTTGTCAGGTGGAGCTCGCCTCTTTCCCCGACAATGTTGTAGGAATGGTTTCCCTGATGGAAACTATTTGGGTGATCAATAATTGAGAGAGATGAATGGTGAAGAGCGGAATAGTTGGATCTAGTCTCGCGTGATTCATGGCCGACTGTGGCAAGTGTCGTTCCACAGTTTTCAAGGAGAATTTTTAGAGTGAGGTGTTTGTAGTTGATGCGGGGATATTAGTTTCTCCATGGAATCCGGGAGTTAGACATGTGGTGGTCACCCGATCTTGGGTTGCTTCCGGCCGGCGATTTGCAATGTCTTTGCGAGGATGGCGAGCGTCACTGGCCGCCAGCCTCGCTGAGGAGTTACACATAGTTTTTGGTGCGCAGTCGCAAAAGGTAAGTCGGTGTCCTTAGTGGAGTGAGCGTGGTCTGTGCGTCCACCCGAAGGGTGTGTGTGTGAGGGAATAACGTCGTGCTAATCTTAACGATTATTTCAGGATTCCTAACAGCGCCTGTCGTCGCGGTTCTGCCCGGTGGAACGTGCAGCAGCCCGCAGCCCACGCCGCCTTCCCCGGCAATAACCGTGAGTAATAAACCAGCTATTTCCCAATCGTATGCCGTAGGCAATTTCTCAGGGTTGACCTAGGTGTTAAAGTATTGCCCAGGAAAACGGCATAAGTCCTTGGCGTAGTGGACGGACGCCACGCGTATTTCATTTTGAATAACGGCCATGAGCCTGCAGAGGTTCTGTCTGATAGGTTACACAGCTCGATCACATCGAGGATAACGAATAAGTTACACTTTTATTATTTGGTCTCCGTTTGTCAATTGCAGTGAGGTGAGGCCCCTCGAGTAATTCGATCCGCCGCCGAGATCTTAGCCCGTCTCATTAGAAGCCGGCTAAGAGCTGGGACGTGGACCCCGTTCCTCGACACCGCTGGGAGCCTAGCCGAGGCTGCTGTACGGCTGGCAGACACCGCCTAGCGTGAGCGCAGGCGTGACGGTTTTTTTTTTTCTTTATATTTATTTTGTTATCACCGCACCTTGGAACCCCGGTGTGATTTTGGTACCCGGTGTTGATGTCGGTACTACACCGAACTTTATGTTGAGAATCTTGGGCTCTTTCTGCATGCCTCCGGAAGTGACAGTAGATTTGAGGATATCTTCAGCTCCAGGATTCGGGACTCTCCAGGTCCCTGGCGCCCATTAATTAAATTATTATAATTGTTTTTAACTGGAAGGTTCCGGTAGTTATTTAGTTCTGCTTTAGTTATATTAATGTAACCTTGTTAACGGAACAGTACTCGGTTTATCTCCAACCCCCCACGACCCCAGCTCTTCTTTAAACCCCTAGGTTACAACTGGCTAGCTTTAATTAATTAGAAAGGGTAAAGAATCTCACCACAGTAGTTTTATATGAATTTTATTCCCGGACTGTTGTTAAGGTTAATGATTTTTATTATTATGGTAAGAACGTTACAGTAATATGTTAATTGAAATTCAATTTAAATGTAATCCATTAATTTAATCGAATAATTCTATTATACGGGAGATTGTTACTCGCAGTAATAAACCGGTTTATGTTATTTTGTGGTTTTATTTTAGTCCGACCCTCAAAGGTTAGGGACAAAATATTATATGTAACAAGGCATATACAAACGAGGTGACTATATAACCACGCCGTCATGTCATCATTGTAGTCCCCTTCAATTCACTAGACTCTAGTGAAAATGACCGTAGTGCCACTAAAACCAGTACTTTATTGTCTCTTTGACACGTTTTTAGCACCTAGTTACAACTGTCTGAGATGAACCTCTTCCCAAGAAGTACTACTGCCTATTGTAGTGGTAACAGTGTTACTGTGTTCTGGGTTTAATGTTATGGGGTGTCAGTAGAGTTAGACCTATGAGACAATGTAATGACTAGTCGCTGCATGTTGTAGCTTCAACTTACCTAATGTTGCTGGCCAACATGCGTCTATCTACACCGTAAAGTGTCGGAATGCGCCGCTCATCCGGAACACAAGTTTATTTCGAATGTTTCCAATCCATCCCACGTACTACAATAAAGAATAGGTACATTTTTACTTAGTCAGTCTAAACAAACAGACAAATTAACTTGAATAATGTTATTTTGGACACTTACCCACTTATCATTTCTTCATTTTCAATGTTGCATACAAAATTGCTTTATGTATTTATCAATATCCCTCATGAAAATTATTAATTTTATTCACTTATTTTAAATTAGAATACCCGCAGCTACAAGTATTTTTTAGTTTCTATTTTTAAATATCAGTGACTCGTGCGTCACACCCGGCTGCGAGCGATGCAGTGTCAGTGTGATGCTACAGACTAACGATCGATGGTGTTGTCTTGATAACGGTGTTTTAAATACTTAGTTTTAATGGACCCTTCATGATTGTATTTGTAGTGGTGATAACACTATTTATTTTACATACTATTTTATTTTATACACACTGTTATTAATATTGTTACGAGCTGGGTATTGGGATAAATTAATTAACACCAATTAAAACCAAATAAACTTTAATCACACACGAATCACAAACTAAAATAAACACTTAACACTACTCAACACTTAAATACTTGTACACACTCTTAATCACACGTAAAAGTCACTTAGAGATCGCTTGTTCACTTCGAGTCGCCTCGATCGTAGTCAAAACCAGACTGACTCAGGTTGGTGATCGACGCCCTTTTTATACCCCGGCCGGACTCACTAGATGTTTCTAGAAGGTGGTCGAATGTTCTGGAAACATCCATAGACTTCGACATAGTCCCATACCTTCTGGAACATTCCAGAACCATCTCGAAACATCTAGAACAGGGTAGAATTTTCTAGAAATTTCCTGACCGATCTTTAGTAGAATTGTCGAGAACCTTGTGGAACTTTCGAGAAGATTATAGATAGGTCTCGCAATTCGATCGACGTAACACTGCCCCCTTCTTAGACATGCTCGTCCCGAGCATCGTTAGTCCCGTTGTATCGCGCCAAACGGTCAACATGGACAATCTTGGGCGCGCCACGTAGACCCTTTTGTATCCGGTAGGTGACGTCGTTAATCCTGGTCACGACTCGGTATGGTCCTTCCCATTTTGCTTGTAATTTAGGAGACTTCCCTTTGCTACGCACTGGGTTATGCAACCACACAAGTGACCCCTCGTCGAAACCTCCATTGTTTGTCTTCCGGTCGTATCGGGTCTTCATCTTCTCAGACATTTGTTGGCCGGATTGTCTGATATGCTCATACACATCATTCAACTTGTTACGCAAGTCATTTGCATAATCAGTTACACTGCGTGGAACATCAGGAGGGGTTCCGGTGATCAAATCAGCAGGCAACCGTAATTCCCTTCCAAAGTTCGCGAAGGCTGGTGTCACAGCTGTACTTTCGTGAACTGCACTACGGTATGACAGAAGAAATGGCTGTATGTGCTTATCCCAATCTCTTTGCCTGCTATCCACAACCTTTGCCAGATATCTCTCCAACGTTTGGTTGAAACGCTCCACCATTCCATCAGATTGTGGATGGTAGGAAGTCGTTCTAGTCTTGTGAGTACCCATCAGCCGACAAGTCTCCTGGAATACTTGTGATTCAAAATTCCTTCCTTGGTCGCTGTGTATTTCCAAGGGTACTCCAAAACGACAGAAGACCTCCTGAACCAATTTATCTGCGACTGTTGTAGCTTCCTGGTTAGGAATGGCGAAGACTTCTGGCCACTTTGTGAAGTAATCCATGACAACCATGAAGTACTTGTTACCGTTTTCACTTTCTGGAAATGGTCCTGCCACGTCTAGTGCTATCCGTTCCCACGGGGCTCCAACGTTGTATATCTGCAAAGCACCTCTGCTGCGTGTCTGGGGTCCCTTCACAGCCGCACAACTGGTACATTTCCGACACCAGTCCTCCACATCTTCACGACAATGGATCCAGTAAAATCGCTCACGTATTTTCAGTAGGGTCCTTTTTACACCCATATGTCCACCTGAACATCCGTCGTGGTAGAGCCGCAACACATCCGGTACTTTGGCTTTGGGGACAACCATTTGTAAGTGACAGTGGTCTCCTCGAGCGTTTTCCCATTTACGGCACAAGACTCCTTCCTGGACAACCAAGCTTTTCCATTGCGCCCAATAACTCTTAGTGATGGAACTCATCGCAGCTACATCACTCCACTTGGGTTTAGGGGCACCAGCTTTAATCCAGTCAAAAATTGGTTTAATGTCTGCGTCATTTTGCTGAGCATGCTGTAAGGTTTCCTTCCATTCGTTACTGATATCCGTTCTTAGCATTCTTACAGGCACAACCTCCTTGGCCTCTTGCCTGTTGCAGTGCTTACAGTCTTCAGGGCAAGGTCTTCTAGACAGTGCATCTGCGTTACCATGTGCCCTCCCACTGCGATGTTCAGTTACGAAGTCGAACTCTTGTAGTAGCTCAATCCACCTCGCCACTTGTCCCTCTGGATTCTTGAATTGCAATAGCCACTTTAATGCGGCATGGTCCGTTCGCAATAAGAATTTTCGTCCCAGCAGATACTTACTGAAGTGCTGCAAAGTCTTTACTACGGCAAGTAATTCCCTTCTCGTAACGCAGTAATTTCTTTCCGGTTTCGATAGAGATTTGCTGTAGTAAGCTATAACAACTTCCTGATTTCCTTTCCGTTGAGACAACACGCCACCAATTCCAGTATTACTTGCGTCTGTGTCAACTATGAAGTCATTTTCAGTGTCAGGATAGTCAAGAATGGGTGAATTGCACAGACGTTTCTTTAATTCCTGGAATGCGATGTCACAGTTCTCGTCCCAACAGAATTGTTGCTTCTCCTCAGTAAGTTTGTGTAGGGGTTTTGCAATGTCAGCAAAATTCTTGACAAACCGTCGATAGTAGGAGCATAAACCTAAAAATGCTCTGACCTCCGTCTTGTCTTTCGGAACTGGCCATTCCTTGACGGCGACGATTTTCTCCGGGTCTGTCTGAACACCTTCCTCCGAAACTATGTGTCCTAAAAAGTTCACTTGTCTCCTGAAAAATGAACACTTTTCCGGACTTAACTTAAGATTTGCCGTCCGGATTTTCGACAGCACTTTAATTAGGTTTTGAAGGTGATCTTCAAATGTTCGGCCCACGATGATGATGTCATCCAAATAGACAAGACATGCGTCTCCTATCAATCCAGCAAGTACTTGCTCCATCAACCTTTCAAATGTCGCAGGAGCATTGCACAATCCAAATGGCATGACTTTAAACTGCCATAGGCCCTTTCCTGTGGAAAATGCAGTTTTCTCCTTGTCTTTAGGGTCTATTTCCACTTGCCAGTAGCCGCTTTTCAGGTCTAATGTTGTGAACCACCTCATTCCTGTCAGCGTATCCAATGTGTCATCGATCCTAGGCAGTGGATAACTGTCTTTTTTCGTGACGTCGTTAAGCCGTCGATAATCCACACAAAACCGCGTGTTGCCGTCTTTTTTCTTCACTAGGACCACAGGAGAACACCACGGGCTAGATGAAGGCTCTATAAAACTGTTCTTCACCATGCGCTCAATCATCTCCTTCACTTCCTTTTCGCGAGCAACCGGCACCCTTCTTGGTCGTTGTCGGATTGGTAACTCATTGCCAGTGTTAATTTTGTGCTGAACCAGTCCTGTTCTACCTATGTCAGCATCATCTGTAGAGAACATGTCGGCATACTGGAGTAACGTTTTCTTAGCCTTATCCATTTCTACTCCAGTTAGATCGCAGTTTTCCAGAAGTGTTGACACGTCAAATTTTAAGCGAAGCACTTTTTCTGACGGTGTACTTTCCATTAAGATCTCTTCTTTACCACATTTCAACACTCCTCGATCAACATCGATCTCACAACGATATTTCCTCATAAAGTCCAAGCCCAAGATGCAATCGTCTACTATGTCGGCCACGATGACATTATGCCAATATGCTTTATGACCTAGTTTTAACTTCACCTCCTTCTTGCCTCGGACGGTTATGTGCTGACCGGTAGCTGTCAGTAATTGTATGCGGTCGTGGTTGTTGAAGAAGTCCCCAAGGAACCGACTTGCTAGGTTTGAATTGACGACCGTGTGAGAAGCTCCTGTATCGAGTGTCAATTTGCATGGTTTTCCGTTGACTTCACCTTTGATGATCAGGCTGTTTCCGTCATGGGCCTGTGAGATCGAGATCCTCGGGGCTCTTTCCATACCAGCCAGCACCCGCCCCTCAGTCCTGGCGTTTACTCGTTTCCCTGCTGTTGCTGGGCAGTCTTATCGGTCCCTCTTCCCTGCTGGGATTGATCTTCCCTTGGTGTATTTCGCTTGGGACAGCTGGACCGAAGATGACCTTTTTCCCCACAAGTATAGCACCTGGGACTGTACCCTTGTGGTCGGTCGCGTACAGGTGATTCCACAACTTCTCTGACGCGATGCGTGCGATGATCTTGCCTCACTGCTTCTACTTCCAACGCATGAGCCAAGGCGTCCTTTAATGTTTCGTGATGCCCAAGTCTTACGGCGGCTCTGACTTCCAAGTCACGTATTCCGTCGACGAATGCCTGTACGAGATTACCATTGATCAGGGCAGGAGCAGACTGGTATGCCTTGCGGACCATCTTTTCAATTTCCAGGGCCCACTGCTGTAGGCCCTCAGCACTACGTTGAACACGATCCTTTAGCTTAGCGCGAAATACGTGCTCCAAGTGCGCGTCGCCGTACCTGGATTCCAACGCTTCCAGCAGCTGATCGTAAGTCACATCCTTGCCAAGAGCCTCAAGTACGGTCAGGGCCTGGTCTCGTAGGCCTAAGGTGAGCGCGGTCATTGCTTGCTCTTTCGTCCACCCATTCGCCTTCATAACGGCCTCAAACTGCATCCTGTATGCCGACCATGAAGATGTTCCGTCGAATGGTGGCACCTTAAACCCTCGTGCCGAAGGTGCAGCAATCACTGGACACACAACCCCGTCTCCAGACCGAAGTTCACCCAAAGCCTTTTTCACCCCGGCAATTTGGACCTCAGCTTCAGAGATGCGGTTCTCGTGCTGATTGACTTGCTCTTTAACCACTTTGAGCTCCTTGCCAAATGTCGAGTGCAGGTCTTTTATCAGGAACATCTGCTCTTCTTGGCGGCGGGCCTGCTCCTCCTTATCCTTTTGTAGCTGTTCTTCCAGGCGGCGAGACTGTTCCTCCTGGCGGCGGGCTTGCTCCTCCTGGCGGCGGGCTTGCTCCTCCTTGTCCTTTTGTAGCTGCTCTTCCAGGCGTCGAGCCTGCTCCTCCTGGCGGCGAGCCTGCTCCTCCTTGTCCTTTTGTAGCTGCTCTTCCAGGCGTCGAGCCTGCTCCTCCTGGCGGCGAGCCTGCTCCTCCTTGTCCTTTTGTAGCTGCTCTTCCAGGCGTCGAGCCTGCTCCTCCTGGCGGCGAGCCTGCTCCTGCAGAAGCGCCATAAGCGCAGACAGGTCTGGACCCGCTGGTGCTGAAGAGACTGCAGATGGACCAGCGGCTGGTTCCGTCGTAGGCTGAGCACCACCCGGCGTCTGTATCGGGGAACCTCCAAACCGCCTCTGGTCCATGTCTTGCTGGCGCTGACTCCTGGTACGAATACCGTCCGTGTCGTCCTTTGGTAAAATTGGCATTTTATCCCTCACTTCTGACACCAAATGTTACGAGCTGGGTATTGGGATAAATTAATTAACACCAATTAAAACCAAATAAACTTTAATCACACACGAATCACAAACTAAAATAAACACTTAACACTACTCAACACTTAAATACTTGTACACACTCTTAATCACACGTAAAAGTCACTTAGAGATCGCTTGTTCACTTCGAGTCGCCTCGATCGTAGTCAAAACCAGACTGACTCAGGTTGGTGATCGACGCCCTTTTTATACCCCGGCCGGACTCACTAGATGTTTCTAGAAGGTGGTCGAATGTTCTGGAAACATCCATAGACTTCGACATAGTCCCATACCTTCTGGAACATTCCAGAACCATCTCGAAACATCTAGAACAGGGTAGAATTTTCTAGAAATTTCCTGACCGATCTTTAGTAGAATTGTCGAGAACCTTGTGGAACTTTCGAGAAGATTATAGATAGGTCTCGCAATTCGATCGACGTAACAATATAGTACACAATATTTATACAAATATATATATTTTCTTTAACAAAGCTGATTTTCGTCCGTGCACTCACCACGTAGGCTCAGTTGAAAACCAGTGTCGGGCACTAGTTGTCCGACATTTGCTGAACTGGGTCTATTTGGCGCAGCCGTGAGTCACGCAATAGTTTAGCGTTTTTACTTTTTCTTTTTATATATTTTCTTTATGTTTATGTTGTGTGTACTTATGGCATGTGACAATAAACGTTTTTTCTTTCTTTCTTTCTTTCTTAATGTGTGAAACTTGATGGTAATGCAATTGTATTTGTTTCTGGTACTGGAAAAATTGTTTTTTCCTACTCCTCCGCTGTTCCTGACTCAGAATTTTCATTGCAGGGTCCAAGACACTTGAATTAAACTGAACCAGGCCAGATGACTTGGACCGTTTCATGAAAGGCTGGATCACAGTCGCAGAAAGCCGTGAGAAGTGGAAAGAGTGGAGGAAGGCCTTTGCCCAGCAGTAGGACACTTTTTGCTGATATAATAATAATGTGTTTTGTAAGTTTTAAAAAAATCACGCTTAAAGGAGATGAAAGTTTGAATTCAAGTAATTTTTAACAACAGTATCCTTCACTGATTGTGAAAAAAAAAAACATAAAACAATCCCTGGGATAAAATGAGATAAATATAATAAAAAATAAAGTCGATCTGTAACTCTAATGTCCGTGCGTTATTACTTTTACCCGGTTATTCCCAACAATGAGCGGTTAACGTACTTACTTCGTCCGTGCCCAAAGTAAATTATAATAAAAGTTTAAATGCGAGCATCAACCATCTACTCCTTTGAGATTGTGTTGTTTTAATTCCAACTTTATGTTCTGGTCTAGTCGCCATTTTAGTTAAACGAGTACTTCATTTATTTATATTTATTGCTATTTCATTTGTTTATGACCTTAGGGATTCTGTTTTGACAGTTTTATGATTTTTATATTACTATTTAATGGCAAAATAATTGTTGAATGACGAACATTCGTTTATTTTATAGAGCTTCTTATTAAAGTATGCAACGATTGTACACCCATTTTAGACTCGTAAAACGTGCTTAATTTTTTGTATTTATTTTTATTTCTCCAGAACAAAAATCATTGGACTAATTATGCTCAATATTTAGGTTCAGATATTTTACAGAACATTTAAATATTTTACAGTAATGAGTTAATGCAGACGCAACCGGCCTCTTAACGATGCCGCCTAGGTAAGGTCGCTTAATTTTAGGTCTCATCTTTTTTTCCGATTTTCTTCATAGATTAATAAGCCCAATGTTAAAAAATGCACATATTATAGTAGATTATTAACCAAGGGGATAAAGCAGTGTCTTCTGTCGCGGGTGACGATTTAAATCGCGAGCTTAACGAAGGACTCGAGGTTTACTCCCGAGCAAAGCGAGGGTGTTAAAAACTTAAATCACGAGCGAAGCGAGGGATTTAAGATGAGTTCTGAGTGTAGCGAGGGATTTAAGTTCACCCAAGACTAAGACAGCTTTATCACCGAGGAAAATACTCTACTTTTCGTACCATTTGCGAAAAAATTAACACAATAATATTATGAGATAAGCATTTATTAAACATTAACATTTAACATTAACTTATTTATAAAAATAAATTAAAATAAACTTAACGTTTATGTATTTCAAGAAAACAAAAATGCGGCAAATTCCTCGACTAATATTTATTGTCGGAAAAGCAAAGGCATTAAGCTCATACGGCCTCTTCGGTTTTCGTAATTTTATTGAATAATCATAACTGCATAATAAATGCGTATTCCTTTTTCAAAAAGTTGGATAATGCTTCTTATACAAACTCAATGTTGTAAAGACAGACTGATGTTAGGTTCAGTATCGGTAAGTATTCCTTAACAGATTAAAAATGACTATTGTTATGTACGCTTTTTGTGGCATAGAATGTCACTTTTTTGAGCAAGTGGTACGAAAAATATTTTACTTTGTCTATTTCTCTACCTTCTTCCTACTATCCTTCCTAGAAATATTAAAAATGTGAAAGTTAGTTTGGTTGTTTGGATGGATGGATGTTTGTTACGCTTTCACGCAAAAACAACTGAACAGATTTTGATACAATTTGGTACACAAATAGTTTTGCTGGTGAAACCGCTGGCAATAGCTAGTTTACGATAAAAGTAGGTCTTAATGTAGGTTCCATCTTGAAAATTGAAATCAAAAACACGAAACTACAATTTTCAGCGGACAAAAAGTCGGCGTCGCTTTAATATTCTTGTTCGTTGAGTGTTGGATTCAATTTTCCTGTCGGCACAAAAATCTGTACGGCCTACAGATATTTGCACTGAATCTGGACGGTAGTGGAAGATTTTTTTTTGTGGCGGCATTCACGAATAACGGAATTTTACTGCAGAATTGATTGAGAGGGGCTGTAGCGAAAAACAAGCATTTTTTCTATATAAATATTGGGCAACAGTGATTCTGTAGCTGATGGAAATGTATTGGGTACTGATCCAATCTGTAAATATGCAAAAACTTTGTAGGAAAGTTGAGTTTAACTTTTTTACGAAAATTGAGTCAACGTTGGAATATACGTAACTAGTGCTTGTCTACTTTGACAGCAAAATCCCTGTGATTTTTATTTATACGTAATAACGCCTGCGTCGCGAATCGTAAAGATTTTTTCAGAAAGCATAAAGCGAGCGGGACTCGAACCTGTGTCTTTTTAGGTAAGTTCTCCAGATGCTTTACCAACTAAGCTATCGCAGTCGCAAAAGCGAGGACAAATCTTTCATTCCATTGTTAAACGTCTTTAAGTAACGTTGCATTATGTATTGGAATACTTATGCAGAAATACGCAAGTTCGAATGCCGCTAACAGTCAAATTTTTCTTTCTGATAACTTCTACGACTATTCTGACTTTTTTAATGTTTGTAGTGCATATGACAAGACACCTATGATAAATTATAAATAATTCATATTGATTTTGGTATAAAAATAAAAAATACACATAAAAAATCTATAACAGAGAAAATGTTAATAAAAGCCGAAGAACCTTAATCGAAAAAAAAAAATGTACACACCACACTGGATCGCGGGACTGTCTAAACAGGGCACCGCAGCCCTGGAATGCTAATAGCAAGCCTGAAAATCCCTTTTGCTCCACCCAAGGAAGAATGGAAGGGATATTTTATGCCTTTAAAAACGAGGTCCCACATTAAAGAATGTGGGTTCACCTGTTATTGGCAACTGTATAAGCCTTTTACTTGTAACTACCCTATTTGTTAATCTATAATTATACAAAAGCTGTTGTTGTGTTGGTGTACCTCTATAAATAAATAAATTAATTAATTAAAACTTGTTAATGATTATGACTATTTCCGTCTCAAATCTAATAAACAGAAAAACCTCTTTCCGGATGTCAGAAACAGTACAATTAAATTCTAATTATAATTACACAATTTCCCACATTAATTATTAATTGTGTTGCAGAATTGAAAGGTAACCAAATACACAATTAATATTAAGGTAGTGTATTGAAAATGTAATTAATACGACATTCTAGAAGCGATTAACACACACTTCCTTTATATCCATAATTTACATAAATTTGAAACGTTATTTAGTTAGTTTCCTACATTTGGGCATGAATAATTAAATATTTCGGCAGTTTGGAGCTTTGTTTCATCCATAATTAAGCTATTATTATTGTACATATATTTTAATTCATTGACTTTTGCGCTACCGACTTTTGAAAGAAAAGTTATTTTACACTTTTTTGTGGTGGTCTTTGAAGTCTGTTATTTTTTTTATTTTACCCTGATACTTTTTAATTCAGACATTCAACTATGTTGGTTTGAATTTTTGAACTAAAAAGGGTCAAATACATAATTTTCTTACAAGTTTCCTAGTATTTTGTAATACGTTTAACTAGATACGCTGATAAAATAAAAACTACTGAACCAAACTGAATGAAATTTTGGGACAAAATGGCAGGTATTGTGCATGGAACAAAAAAATCCACAAATCGAACCAGAAACCTCGGAGTAACAGTTTACATACATAAGAAAGCGGCCGAATTGAGAACCACATCCTTTTTGAAGTCGGTTAAAAAAAAGAAAGACGGCTGTAATATCTTTACATTATACCTTTATTATTATCCACATAATGAGATCGCTCTCAAAGTCTTTGACCGTTCCATCTTACATCGTAAGTACTCGACTCTGCTTACTTAGACATACTTAAAAATAATTAAAGGAGGCATTTGTCAAAGGACCGCAGTGGCTTCGTGGTTGCAAATACTGAGAGCATATTTTGTTGAATTCATAAGGATTTTTCACTAACAGAACGACGGCGGCGCGGCGGCGGCGGCGGCGTCTGATTTAAGGCTGCGTTTCCACCAGAGATGTGCGAAGAAAATGTGTCGTGGGAGGATGTCTAGCTGTGTTGTGAAAATGTGTGGGGGTTTCCACCTAAGCTGTGCGATGAAAATGTGCCTACGAGGATGTGTAGCGGAGCTGTGAAAATGCGCAATAATGTGTGGCGCGAGGATGCGTTGCGAAGCTGTGAAATGTTTATTTAAAAAAAAACTTTTTCAAAAAAAATGTAACCGCCTTCAAAAACTACCACAAAAAAGGGTTTGTTTTTTTTTTGAAAAACTTTTTATTTTACTCTTTTTAGTTTAAATATTCAACCACAATTCTTGTCAAATACGAGTACTTACATCATTTTCTTGTATGAGCACTAGAATTTTGTAATCCGTAACACCGGTAATAACATCGTTAAAATCTCTTACATTCATTCCCTATCTCCGAAACTACTGAACCGATTTTGATGAAACTTGCAGTATTCCCTAAGTTGAACGATACCTAGTACAACAAAAAAAGAATTACTTAAATCGGACTTGTAGTTCCGGAGATATACGAACACAAACATAATTTTCTTAATTAGAGGAGTTGTACCTTCCATCATCAGCTCAGCTACATGAGATGATGATTACCATACGCAAATACTTAAATTACTTCATAAAATTTGCGAAAAACGATGTGTAGGCCTATAAAATTTGAGGGTTGCCCTCGATTTCTCCAGGATCCAATCATCAGATCCTGTCATGGTGACAATGGAACCACCCCTGAAGTATCTCCTCTCGAATAAAAAAAGAATTTTGAAAATCGGTCTACAATTGGCGGAGTAATAGGGTAACAAACACACAAAAAAAAAGAAAACATTCCGTCGAATTGATAACCTCCTTCTTTTTGGATTCGGTTAATAAAGCTGTGAAATTAAATTCCTCGCAACACATCCCTCGCACACATCCCTCGTACACATCCCTCGTACACATCCCTCGCACACATCCCTCGCTTGTTTTGTATGCGCAAAAATCTAGCTCCGCTGACTGAGCCCTTTCCACCAGAGCTGTGCTGACCGAGGCAAGGTAAATGAAGCGATTCTATTGGTTCTTTACAAACACATCCCTCGCTACGCATCCTCGCACATCTCTGGTGGAAAAGCAGCCTTAAGACCGGTTAATTGCAATCAGCTCGCTCCTTATTATATGGGGTTTAATTATATAGTGCACAAACACTTTATTTACCTGTTAAAAATCTTGTAATTTCTATCAGCTCGGTTGGCGTAGTAGCTGAGTGATAGGACTGCAGCGTGTCGCGAGTTCGATCCTCGCATGGAACAAAATATTTGTATGACCTACAAATAGTTGTTCCGGGTCTGGGTGTTTGTGAATGTAAGTTTCTATGTTTGTATTAAAGCACCTGCGACACAGGAAAAAATCCTAGAGCCCCACTCTAGGATTTTTTCCTGTGTCGTAGGTGCGTTAACGTTTAAAAAAAGTCCAAAAACGGCTAAAATATTCAAGAAAATGTATCCGCCATTTTTAATTAGCGACTATCCATTCGGCGGTCAGCGCAGTAGAGCACGGTGTACATGAATGAGAGGACCAGGATCTATTCTTTGAGGATTGGAATAAGGTGGCGCAGGTCTGTGACATTAGACAAGAAAAGAAAGAAAGAAAGAAAGAAGGGATTTATTGACGCACACAGGACAGAACAACAAACTACTTATTCAGAAGAAAAAGAAATACAAAAGTAATACAAAACAACATAAAAAAAGATAACAAACGGAACAAGAAAGAGGATGGCCTTTCTCCAGCTCTGCCCCAGAATTACATTGATGTATCAATGAACATAACCATCTTCTCGGCTACGAGTCGAGAAGATGCTTGACATGGCAGCTAGTACTGTATAATTCTATTCGACACAAAAAAATATCAGTAGTTTATGTAAAATTTCTGGGGGCCAATTCTCGGCTTTAGAGATGGTGTCGAACTCGACAAAAAATTCTAATGACGTCATTTTTTCGACTAATTTTAAAAGTTGCTATTCTGGGGATGTCGCATTCGACATTTGTCGAAGGCTAACGTTAGAATTCATGTCGAGTGCTTCTGAGCAGTAGAGATGTAATGTCGATTGTAGAGATACGTCATTTCTGAGTGAATTTGTTGAGTTTTGGATTGTACACTGTTTTCTTTTCTTTAGTTTTTAAATAAAATACGGCTTGGCATGTCATACCTACTGGAAATTCGAGAACTCTTGATTTTTGCATTGTGTTTTCTTGAAACGACGACCTTCGCGCAAATAACAAACTCTGTAATTTGTGTACCCACGATTGGATTAGAAACCACTGAAAGATAGACGAGTTTATTAGCATTTTTATCACAATAACAATAGCATTTTTGTCTCGGAGTTGTTGGAAAGTGGCGAGCAACTGGCCAATACATGAATACACGGCGACAACAGCGCACTTATCCCGCCGTCGATATTTACGATTTGAGCGAAACAGAAGTCATTAAAATAATTCCCCTCCATGTTAAAATAAAAATCATGAAATGTAAAACAGCACAGCCCACTAATGAATTATAAACACAGAGTTCATGTAAACATATCAAAAGACGCAAATTCTGACACTGACCTGACAGACAATCAACTGTCAAACTGATTGTTTTTACACAAAACGTTTCATTTCATCCTTAAATAATTAGATTTAGTCAGCGTTTTAAAACAAAATCATTCATTAACCTATAGTTACCTAAAACGGAACGTGCGATTCTTCATAATGGTAACATTGGGGCCAATTCTCGATTTTCGCCATTTTTCTCGAGTTCGAGATTGTAAGTCTATCTCTATGTCTATTAAAAATATCTCTATCTCTACCAAAAAATTTCGAATTGAGCAGAAATTCGTATTCTCAGTCAAAATAGAAATAAATGTCACGAAAATGTCGAGCCGAGTGAAGATAATGTTACCATTATGAAGAATCGTACGTTCCGTTTTAGGTAACTATAGGTTAATGAATGATTTTGTTTTAAAACGTTGACTAAATCTAATTATTTAAGGATGAAACGAAACGTTTTGTGTAAAAATAATCAGTTTGACAGTTAATTGTCTGTCAGGTCAGTGTCAGAATTTGCGTCTTTTTTTTTTTTTTTTTTTTTTTTTTAGGTGGTAAAATCATCAAATGAGTTCTCCCGCCCTGGGTGGGGCGGAAGGGACTGTCAGACTCTTACTGACTAAAATCCACCCGTGTTCCTTCCTATACCCTTTACGTTCCGGGGCCACGGTAACCTGGGTTAAGAAAAAACCCGCGACCCCAGCAGGCATTTGGCGCGAAACACGACGCGCCACCGACCCGGGCTTGGTCCTTGGTCGGACGGCGAGCTACCCATAACTCACCGTCCGCAAGCCCGCTCCACCGCTGTGCCCTCTGCTAATCAGAGGGACACGCGTTGGAGCGTCCACACGGCAGGCTATTCGCATACGGGCAAAGAGACCCCTTAGGCACACAGTGCCTAAGGAAGAGTTTTTGCCCGCATCCCAGGGTGCACCGGCCCGAAAAACTGGTCTTCCCCCCGGACGTATCCGAGATCCGACTCCAGTCCACGGGCGCACGTGGAGGTTTCCTGTCATAGCACCCCAGAATTTGCGTCTTTTGATATGTTTACATGGACTCTGTGTTTATAATTCATTAGTGGGCTGTGCTGTTTTACATTTCATGATTTTTATTTTAACATGGAGGTGAATTATTTTAATGACTTTTGTTTCGCTCAAATCGTAAATATCGACGGCGGGATAAGTGCGCTGTTGTCGCCGTGTATTCATGTATTAACCAGTTGCTCGCCACTTTCCAACAACTCCGAGACAAAAATGCTATTGTTATTGTGATAAAAATGCTAATAAACTCGTCCATCTTTCAGTGGTTTCTAGTCCAATCGTGGGTACACAAATTACAGAGTTTGTTATTTGTGCGAAGGTCGTCGTTTCAAGAAAACACAATGCAAAAATCAAGAGTTTATCGAATTTCCAGTAGGTATGACATGCCAAGCCGTATTTTATTTAAAAACTAAAGAAAAGAAAACAGTGTACAATCCAAAACTCAACAAATTCACTCAGAAATGACGTATCTCTACAATCGACATTACATCTCTACTGCTCAGAAGCACTCGACATGAATTCTAACGTTAGCCTTCGACAAATGTCGAATCCGACATCCCCAGAATAGCAACTTTTAAAATTTGTCGAAAAAATGACGTCATTAGAATTTTTTGTCGAGTTCGACACCATCTCTAAAGCCGAGAATTGGCCCCCTGATCTTCACTCGACCCGACATTTTCGTGACATTTATTTCTATTTTGACTGAGAATACGGATTTCTGCTCAATTCGACATTTTTTGGTAGAGATAGAGATATTTTTAATAGACATAGAGAGAGACTTACAATCTCGAACTCGAGAAAAATGGCGAAAATCGAGAATTGGCGCCCTGGTATGTTTTTTGTAGTGCTTCAAAAGACACTTTGATTTTGGTTATAAAAGTATCATTTCTCAGGCCACAAAAAATGGAAAACTTTGTTTTTTCAATTAATGATCCATCATTCCCGTACTTAACAAGATAGACGATTTGACATCAAGATGGAATCAAGGGAATTTTCTATTTTTACCACTGTAGCTGAAACCTAGCAGCTTTTCTGAAATAGACCAGAAACCGATTAGCTTGTAATAGAAACCATTTCATTCCATTACTTTTAGAAACCACGAACCGTCTTTAATTATCTGAATCCTTAATCAATTGAATTAACACAACACATCCAATTACGGTGCAACACGGGCGCATGTGCTGGTTAGAACCGGTTACAACCAGTTACGGCCGGTCGAAACCAGTAATATCCAGCCTGAACGGCTGGTAATGGTCCGGTTAATCGGCTTAAGTTGTATTTATCGCACGAATCCGTGTGTCTGGGCCGTTCACGTGAGTTATCGGATATTGTGAATGGACAATAGGTATTGTGAGATGATTGTGTGGTGGTAATATATTGATGACGGTTGGCATTGGTTGCAGGCTTTATGTAAATATAATTCGGTTAGGCTTGAAATAGGCTTTTTTTTTTTTTTTTTTTTAGCGTGGTAAAATCATCAAATGAGTCCTCCAACCCCGGGCAGGGCGGGAGGGACTGTCAGACTTCTACTGACTAAAATCCACGGTGTCCTTCATAGCCTGTTAGGTTCCGGGGTTACGGTAAGGGAATAATCCCGCGACCCCGGCAGGCTTTGGCCCTCTGAGAGGGGGGCCCCGTCATTATGCTGACGCTCTTTGAGGCGCGCGTGGGACACAACGCGCCGTCGACCCGGGCATGGTCCTTGGTCGGGCAGCGAGTTGCCCTTTACTCGCTGCCCGCATGCCCGAGGCTTGAAATAGGCTTGCAACAAATAGTATATTCGGTAGTATACCGAATACCGAATATTCGGCGAGCCTTCTGACCGAATAGCCGAATATTAGGCAAAAGTATTCGGCCGGATTTTAGCGCCAAAACTTGTGCAGGCGTGATTGTTTCGCGCTCGTTTGTTCTTAATATCCTTCCCCTTCTAAATTTTGATTAGGACAATAAATCAAATACATAGAATCCTTAACTTTTCTAATAAAGAAGATGATTCTGTACCTGTGTTATGTACCAATGACTACTAAATTGATTATAAGAGAAATGAAAAGATGAATCGTTTTTTTTCATATTACCAATTATCTGCCTACCTATATCAAAATATATTACTTAAGCATTATACTCGGCCGTATAAATGTAGATATTCGGTATTCGGCCGAATATAATAAAAGCAGCCGATTACCGAATAGTAACCGAATATTCGGTGCAAGTCTAGTTTGAAAGCTTTGAATGGTGACTCACCGTGCGACTAGTCACCAGTTGAGTTTGGTGCAAGAATTGGGAGTAAAAATCGAGTAAAATTATCATTTAGATGGTTGATTTTCTCCGCATTCACGGCACGCCGACCCTGTGAAGTATCACAGGGTCGGCGTGCCGTGAATGGAAGGCTCAAATGCATGAGACCAGTTCATTTGAGCCTTGAATTCATGTTATGTTCCTGCTGTCAGTCGCACTAACCAATGTGGGTAGGTACATTCAAAATAAAAATCAAAATATTTTAATTTTACATGGGCCTCAGTGGGCACTTATAAAAAGTCGAGAAGAAAAAAAAATGGCACGGTTCGGGTTGGTCGTTTCCATGGAGAAGAAAGCAAGAAACTCCATGGTTACTCTTTTAAAACATTTGCTTTTACAATGTTGTTGGTATTACAGTTTGGTATACATAGGCACGAGAGAATATCGCAGGCACGATAAGAAGAGGGAACTTCTTACCAAGATATACAAAAAAAAATATATATTAGTAAAATAAGAAAGTATATAATTACATTATTTACATTTTATTCTATTCACCATACTGCAACGTTGACGTCAGGCGGCTCGTATTACGTTGCTGTTTCTCACTAAAGTACGCAACTTAAATTAGCGTAACAGAAATTTAAGCCTAAGAAAAAGGGTAAACCTATTTCTCTTACTCTTATCACTAAAAATGTACAAAACTAAACCAGCCAAACATACAACCTCCTTAGCTCAACAAGATAAGCTCTACAAAGGCTCTCAAATCTCAAAGATTCTAAGCTAAAATTATATAAGATGGGGCGCGATATGTTTTGCATGCGAGATGCATAATGTTGCATAATATGCCCATAAAGAGCCCGTGAAGTGGTCTTTGCCGGGGGAGGGCGACTATGACACCGGAGAGTAACGCCATTAGGAGCACTGGATTGAATTCGCACCTGTTTTAACGGATTGGAACAAAAAAAAGGTTGAAGAACCACATGTCATCATTCTATACTTACAGGGTAATTTGTTATGTAGTTCGGATATTTCAGTTTGTTATTGCCTAAAGAGAGTTATTAAACACATTATATCTTTTCACTTTGCCAAAAAATAGGTAGGTACTAAAGTTATCATTTGGTAAAGACGTTTATTTTGAAACTGTTTTTATTTTTTACGGGTTGTTGAAGAATTCCAAAAAAACAAAGTAAGTTATCTATGGCAATGTGTTCTATTTATTTTCTGAAATACTTATAACCACAAAAAAATATTCGCACTACATTAAAAAATTGTACAACAAAGCAAACCAATCATAGCAAATTATCTAGATTTCGGTTTCGATTGAGAAATTTCTTATGACCATGAAGGTTTCGAAACAACTTGACAGACGAGGCGGAACATTTTGATTTTTTGCTTTAGACTTATATGCAAGCGAGCCTCGCCGTCGAAAACATCATCGCTTACCATCAGGCGAAATAGTGGCAACATGAGCATGTCGTAAAAAAAAAATCGAGTTTCGACTAAATGAAAGAATTTCATAATTATTCTCCGACCTAGTGTTCGCTTCGGTGTAACAGTGACCCAGTAGTTCCAGTTAAGAGTTCAGAAGCGGCGGCCTAAATGTGTAGTGGCGCAAAGCGGGTAGGTAACGACTTCCCTCAAATTATTTCGGGCCGCAATATTAATATTATGACGGCAACTTTATGACTAAAATGTGTATTAACTAGCTTTTTAACGACACTCTGAGTGAATATTTTTGCAAAGTTTGTTTATATGTTGACTCAAAAACATGTGTGGGAGGTTTATGGGGACGATAGACGCCGATTTATGGCAAGGTAATGCCCCATTCTGGGCAATAAAGGGGTACTTACAAATTGTATCTGTATTTGGTAATGTTTTCTAAAGTCTTTCAAAGCGAAGAGAGTATTGAATTTACATTACAATAGTCGTTTTGTAAAGAGAATCGGACATTTATTTGTTATTATTTGTCCACATTCTTATTCGCACAAATAGGTTTCATTGTTGTTTTTTTTTATTATTTAAAATGAGGTTAGGAATTCTAAGATTGGTTTTGTTAGTTTTAGGCCTCCCTCATTGATTTTCAATAGGAACGGTTGGAAGCGGCTTGCATCTAGCGCGATTATTCGGTTTTCATCAGATGGTTTGTCCACCTTGTAGGTGGACGTCTCACGCTGCGCTTGCCTTTACGTGGTCTCCATTCAAGATCCTTACGGCTCTATTAGCCATCAGTTCTGCGTGCTATGTGGCCTGCCCATTGCCACTTCAACTTGCTAATTCGCCGGGCAATTTCGACAACTTTAGTTCGTCTACAAATCTCATAATTTCTGATTCGATCGCGCAGAGAGAATCCGAGCATAGCCCTCTCCATAGCTCGTTATGTTTAAGCTTACTAATGAGGCCCAAAGTAATTTTAATGATTAATGCTTGCCTAAGATGTAAAAAATATCAACAAGAAATAAAATGTAAAATACTTATAATAAATTCCCCTTCTTCCTTTGTAGCTGCGTTATGAAGTACTGGAACACAAGTTATGTTTATTAGATCGCAGAGATTCCTTTGTGTCATTATGGCGAATATATTCGAGTTTATTGAACTGAATCAAAGGTTTATTATGATACTCTATTGAACCTTGTGTGTGTTTATTAAATTTTTGGTAGATGAGATGGGGATTATTTTTATTTTTCTTCTAATCTAACTTTATTTAGTACACGAAAAGATACACATTTTCAGTATCGTCGTCGTAGAGTCGCGTCTCCGTGTGTATAGACCCTCACTTTTTTGACAAAGCTAATGGTAGCCATACACCATCTTGCCTATCGAACGATCGATTCGACGCTTGCAATTGTTTCAAATTGGCAGTTCGTCCATAATATACCCCATACACCATACTGCCTATCGTACGATCGATTTGACACAACGTCAAATCTGCAGCAGCGATGCCAACTTAGCAACTTTATAGCTAGATCTAGCTATTATTCGGTGACCGATAGCTACAAATTTATAAAATTGTAGCTGTCGTCACCGAATAATAGCCAAATGCATCACTGCTGCCGATTTGACGTTGTGTCAAATCGATTTGATGACCTATCAAATTGGCATGTCATGCCATCAAATTGGCATTTTTAAACAATGGGGAAGGCAAGTGTCAAAGTGACAAGTGACAGTTTGGTCCCAAAAGAACTGTCAAATCAAAGGAATTTCTGAAAAAAAAACGATTTATTGATGTAAAATGACTAGATGTTGTGTAATAAGTTGTAAAAATGATGGAACATACAAATTTCCGACAATTCACACTATCAAGAAATAATAGGTAGCTGCTGTGACTGCCTTGAGAACAAAAATTGAATAATAACTAAGGAAAAGCTATATAATAAACAAATATCCAGCCTTGCGAAGCCAAGACAGGCCGTTAGTTTAGTTTATTAATGAAATTCTATGATTATACCATAACTAAACAATCGAATACACTTTTCAAAATAATATCTACTTTTCTATTGGAGGTTATGTACCAGTATTGCATCGCTCCATAAATTATGAAATGGTTCGTCTGGCGGAAGAATTATCACCTGGAACGAGTTTTGTGATAGTTGTGGTGATAAGAAATGAAATATATTGTGATATTTCTCGAATCTAAATAGAAAAAAGGGGTAAAATTACTGACTTAAAACATTATGATATTTTATCAAAATAGAAAGTCAGAAGCAGCATTATATTCTTGTTATAGGAGAGGACAGGTAAAACATACCTAAACTCAAAAATTTAAACCTCAACTACAAGTAATTGTGGATTTAGTACGGTAAAATCAAATGTATTACCACTCAATTAAATCACTTTTTTTCCTCTTGTAGATGCACCGCGGCGTCTTAATTCTACTTTTAGTATTTGCACTTGCATTGACGAATAATTTTCCATATTTGTTTTGTATTTATAATAATAATAATAATAATAATATTCCACAACTATCACACAACGCCATCTAGTCCCAAGCTAAGCAGAGCTTGTGTTATGGGTACTAGAAAACTGATAAACATACTTATATATTTCTAAATACATACATATTATAGATAAATTACACCCAGACACAGAACAAATAATCATGCTCATCACACTAACATTTGTCCTGGGTGGGAATCGAACCCACGACCTCCGGCATAGCAGTCAGGCTCACTAACCACTAGACCAACAGGCCAGTCAAATTTTTATAACAATAAATCTTGTTTGTTTTTTATTTATGGTAGACAGTAATCTGACGTAGGGACCAACTATCGCAGCGCCATCTACGATTAGCTTTGAGTTGCCATCCCCATTGCAATTTGAAACAATTGCAAGCGTCAAATCGATTGTCGATAGGCGAAGCGATAAGAAGTAAGAAATCTGGCAACAAGCTAAACAGGTTTTCAAACTACCTAATTAGCAACATAGCCTACTATCACACGATCATCCTTTTTTATTTGTTTATTTATTATTCGTATTTACCTACAATCCATAATGTAGGTTAGTGTGTACCTAGTTTATAATATTATTTTTATTTTTTAAATATTTATTTATACCTACCTTTTTACTATTGTATTATATCTATGAGTATATTTTATATATGTAGTAGTACTAACAAGCTGTTTTACATCCGTCACATCAACATTACAGGTCCAGTTGAAAACCAGCGTCGGGCACTAGTTGCTCGACATAGTGCTGAACTGGGCCTTTTTGGCGCAGCCGTGAGACACAAAAAATAGTATTCTTTTAATATATATATATATATATTTTTTCTTGTTTTAGGTGTAAGTTTTTTATTTTTTCCTTCTTTTCTTTGTGTTTTTATTTATTTATTTTAAATGTGTGTCTATCGTGGCGCCAAATAAATGTTTTTTCTTTCTTTCTTTCTTTCTTTATAGGCAGGATGGTGTATGGCTACTATAAGTAACGTCATTCATCTTCAGAAATAGTTTGTAGTACCAATCAATCCACACGAGTTATTTCTTAAAGAGTTATTGGAGTGTGAAAACCTTGAAAAAGTAACATAGCAACATTCTTTACCTTCATACGAAACCTTCTTAGACCGTAACTCAGAAAGTCTACTATTCTCAAAACGTTTCTTTCTCTACATTTCGAACAGGTTTTACTCGTTGAATTGAAGAGCACTCGAGTGTTACACAATGTATGAAAACTGTTTCATGTTTGTTCGGTCGTGAACCATCTAAGTGTTGTTCAGGTAACTTCAGGAATACTTGAATTAAATGTATGTTCCGTTTGAGTTACTGTTAGCGTACAAATAGTATTGAAAGTAGAAGAAGCACACAGTTAGTTGTTACGATTTGCTTTGTAACATTTTTTTTACAGTTATTGAGGCTTGGGAAGCTCGCCGTCCGACCAAGGACCAGACTCTATCGTTGTCCCAGCAGTGGTAACATTATGACTTGCATATGCTTAACATCCTCAAGAAAAACGTCTACAACGCATTTTTTTTAAGTGGTGAAATCACCTCCAGTCCTTCCACCCACGGTGGGACAAGAGGGCCTGCCAGACTCGTACTGACTAAAATCTACGGCAGTGTTTTTCAACTTTTTTCAAGGCACGGCCCCTTTAGTTCGAAGAAATTTTTCGCGGCCCTCTACCCGTTGTTCAAGTTCAATTTGATACTAAAATGATTATTTCATTTAGTTAACAGTTTTCCTAATCAATCTTTTTAATCTTTTTTGTTTTTTTTTTACTGCATTAGCTTCTTTTTCTTTTCACCTACAGAGTCTTCGCGACCCTCAGGTTGAAAAACACTGATCTACGGTGTTCCTTCAATAAATAGCCCTTAACGTTCCAGGGTTACCTGATAAGATATTCCTGTGATCCCGGCAGGGTTTAGCCCTTTAAGGCTTTAAGGACACTTTTTTGCGTCAGTCTGCGACGCAATAGAAAGAATGAAAGATTATTTTATTTTAACAGTCACGCATGCAAAATACAAAACATAAAACAGAAAAAATACTTACCATATAAATCTGAACGAGATTCTACGAGTAGGAAATGCCGGTTTCCTCACGATGTTTTCCTCCACCGTTTTGAGAGCAGTGGTGATGAAATAAATTACACAAAGTAATGCGCATGGCCCACCCACCAAAGCCACGATCGATTACTCGTAAGTCGGGTTGGGTCCGAGACCACAAGGCCACCACTGCTCTTAATACTAGATACTTAATACTTCACCATTAAAAGTTTCACTTACAACTATTAACAACTGCGCTTATCAAGACTACTCTAACATCACTATGCTAGAACAAATACTAGCGCCAGTAACTCGCACATCGTTCAGGCGAGTAAGACCGCGCGGGGTGTAATGTTCAGGAGATCGCTCGCTGATGGCGAGACGTTTCAATTTATTTTGCTAGCGTTACCGCTCTGCAGCTACTGTTCAGGAGTATGGAAGATGTGTGGATCTGGTATATTGTTGGAGTCTTGGCTATTCGCAATAATGTCATTTGCCAGAGAACTAAAGTCTGTATGCTGAAGACGGATAGACGGTCGATGGAGCAGACATGTGCGCAATTGGAAACCGCGTGTAGGCAAACATAGTATGGGACGTCCTGCGGCACGATGGATCGATGATTTGAAAAAAAAGTGGCTGGAAGCGGTTGATGGATACGGACTGTCCAAGACCGGATTGGTTAGCACTCTTTGGGCAGCTACCTCCTTGATTTGGTACGAGTAGCAGAAAACGCGCCTGTTAAGCAAGATTGAGGTCTATCTAAAGAGTGAACAGTGAAGTACACTTTGTTCAGTACCGCTTCATACGGAAATAAACCTTATCGGTTTCTTGTTACCGTTTATGTTCATACAAGCTACTGCAATCAACGGAATTAAGGCTCATTTTCGGTTGAAGCGCGACTGGTCTAAGCCTTGAGCTAAGAGTAAATAATACTATGAATTTCATGATTATACAATCATCCAGAAATAATAGAAATTGTCTACATAAACTGCCGAATCCACGGCAACTAACGTGCATTTACGACATCCTAGAAATATAAAGTGTAGGTCTTGCGTGCGACAGTGCGCTATGTAAAGAGCTCTCAGTGCCCTATGGCGAATTGAAAGTAAGCAGTTGATGGGAGCCTGTTTAATTTGGCTTTAGATTGAGATGCAAGAGGAAAACGATTAAGTTCTCTTGACTTGATCGTACGAAGGTCTTCAGTATTTGATATTGTATGATTACATAGCATTTTATTAATTCGTTAGCATAAGCATTTATAGTTATTGTAATGTGAATATCATTGAAATATAATTGAGTACACATTCGGCCGTTTTACTGTAAACACCTTGGTAATAAGCAATTATTATTTTATCAAGACGTCAGCAAGAACAGTTTGTCTTCCATCGAAACAATCAAGTGTTTTATCAAGCAAGAACCCCTACATATGGTCCTTCGAGCGTAAGTGTTGTGTTCTTTATTTTTCTCGTGTGGTTGCGAATCGGTTCGGTCGGCCTCCCACAAGCGGGTCTCACTGACACGAATTGAGAAGGCGCATAAGATCACACGGGAAGATATCAGGGCACTCACACTGAACAAGTGACTAGAGCAAGCAGTCCAAGAATACAAGCAGCATCAAGGCGAACATTAAGTAATCATATTGGCAACAAGGCCTCATCAAGTACATCAAGTAAAGCTAGCTAGCAACCCAAAACAAAGATCGATCTACAGCAAGTATCAAGCAAGTTGACGGCGATAGTACTCCACAAATCAGCAGGGAAAATCACTACAGTTATTTGATTATCCTATTTTATCAAGAATCAAGATGGAAGACCTACTTCAAAAGCAACATGTTGCCGTCAGTGGCATGCGACAACTTTGGACCAATTTCAAGAAAGATGGTCAAGATCGCAAAACTACAGAATACATCAAGAAAAGAATTGAAACTCTGAACAGCTATTGGAACGAGTTTCAGAAAAATCATGAAACGCTGTGCATGTACGAAGACAAGACGCATGACTATTTTATCGGAAACCACTATGAAGAAACCAAGGCGTTTTACTTGGAAGTTAGAGAATCAATTCAGAGAGCAGGTTTGATCAAGCCACCGCTGTTCAGCCGCCAGCAACCAGGTGCTGCGGCCACGGAAGGCAGAACAACCCCGGTGAGTCCAATGCCAATACCGGAGTATACCACTCGGGGAACTGATAGCAAATTTGATGAAAAGTTACGTAAACAAGGTAGTAATTTCAAAGCCTTTGCTCGTTTCATAACGAACATAGATTTGTCGGCAGTAGAAGAAAAATGGGAGTTTGAAGACATTTTGAAAACTCTTGAAGCACGTTGGAAAGCCATCGATGACCAGCATTGGAAAATAGACAGTGAATTTGATGAAACAGACGCAAATTACGAAACTTCATACACGCAACAGGAGCAAATGTATCTTAAGATCAAGAAAGAAATAAACCGTAAATTATGGTCTGTATCGCATCGAGAAAAGTCTACGCCGCAACTGGATATTCCTATATTTAACGGAAATTACCAAAACTGGGTTTCGTTCAAGGACCTGTTCACCGAGGCCATTCACGGCAACCCATGTTTATCTGCAGCACAAAAAATGCAGTTCCTGAAGAGCAAGATTAAAGGTGAACCAGAACGCCTGATACAACATCTTCCGATTAGTTCGGATAACTATATTACGTGCTGGGAAATATTGAACCACCGTTATAACAACAAGAAACTCATTTTCTCCACTCATATGAGCACCTTAATGAATATCCCAGTTATGCAACAAGCGACATCAAATCACATCAAACGCATTCATGACGTAGCAACCGAGTGCCTGAATGGTATCAAGAATTTAGGTATCAACATTGACACCTGGGACCCAATAATAGTATACCTGCTCACGCAAAAAATGGATTCGGAAACTCTAAATGAATATTTTAATTCTCTGAAACAACCAAGAGAACTACCTTCTTTGAAGGAATATCTGGAATTTTTGGAAAACAAGTTCACCACGATGGAGTCCGCACGTCGCAAACAAGATGCGACACAAAAATCAAATTCCCCTTCAAGTTCAGGGAACTCAAGAGCAAGTCAAGGTAAACAGTACTACGTGAGCAACAAAACTACGTCACAGAAGCCTACATCCATCCGTTGTCCAGTATGCAACGACCATCACGGCATATATTTTTGCAAGGAATTCAGAGCAATGGCACCAGAGCTGAAAAGAAAAACAATTACACAACTTCATTTTTGTACAAATTGCCTGTACAACCACAATGAAAAAAAATGCACGTCAAGTAAACGTTGCCAAAAGTGCAAAGGGCAACATTATACTTTGCTTCACGATGTTTTTACAAACGCTAATACGACGCATAGCGCATCCGGCCCCGTGCTGTCTGAGCAAGAGTCAAGTCACGCGGCTCACGTTGCACAGCAAAAGCTTGCGTCGACAGTTATTTTAGCAACCGCAATTATCAAGGTGTCAGGAGCTGATGGGATGAAAAGAACAATGCGAGCCCTTATCGACCAAGGGTCACAAATTTCGCTAATCACCGAAAATGCAGCGCAACAGCTAGGGTTGCCCCGGCAGAAATGTAAGGGAGTTATTACAGGCGTCGGCATGAATGACAAGACATGCAAGGGGATGCTGAGCATTCAATGTACCTCATTGGATAACACTTATACGTTTAGCACGGAAGTTCTCATAATGAAGAATCTAACAAGAAACCTGCCGAACACGACATTCTCTAGGCCATCATGGGCATTTTTAGAACAAATTGATTTAGCTGACCCACAGTTCTATATAAGCAACCCAATTGACATATTATTGGGTGCGGATATATACGCTAAAATTATCATGAATAATGTGCATCGAGAGGATTCAAGTAATTATATTGCCCAAGAAACACGCATTGGGTGGATTTTGTTCGGCGAAGTACCAAGTCTACAATGTAACATAGTCCTTAACAATATTCAAGACATTCAACGTTTTTGGGAGATAGAAGATATACATGAAGACACCCAAACAACATTTCATGATGACGAATGCATTAAATTTTACGAGTCAACCACAACAAGATTGGGAGACGGAAGATATCAAGTGAGATTGCCACTAAAGTCTAATTTCAACACGGAAATTGGAGAGTCCAAACATAAGGCAATTGCTCAATTGTTTCAAATCGAAAGAAAGCTCAACAGAAACAAGTCTATTGCAAAACAATATAAGGCATTCATTGATGAATACTTATCGCTCGGCCACATGAAACCGGCACATAGTAACAAGAAACTTGAGAACTTTCTGCCGCATCACTGCGTACTACGTAATGAGTCAATAACTACGTCCCTCCGAGTAGTATTCAACGCATCATCAAAAACTTCTACTGGGACTAGTTTAAACGATTGTATGCATACAGGACCCAACCTTCAGAAAGACCTCATGACCCTAATACTAAAGTGGAGGCAACATCGAGTAGCCTTTATCGCAGACATTGAAAAAATGTTTCGCCAAATTTGGGTACATGACGACGACCAAATCTTACAAAAAATAGTTTGGCGAAATTCCCCTGACCAGTTTGTACAAGAGTACCAACTAACTACGGTCACATACGGCACCAAGGCCGCTCCGTTTTTAGCAATGATGACGCTCAGGCAGCTAGCTAATGACGAGAGATCAAATTACCCACATGCAGCTCGAATAGTTGAAGAATGTTTCTATATGGACGACCTATTACACGGTTCTGATACTATAGAGTCAGCACAACAATTACAGCAAGATTTGACGCTACTTCTCAAGACAGGTGGCTTCAATTTACGAAAATGGAGGTCCAATTTTCAAGAAGTACAAGACAAAACCGACAAGGGTTGCGAGCAAGACCGTTACGACTTCAAACAAGCAGAGTCAACGAAAACATTAGGCCTTCACTGGAATCCTGGACAGGATATTTTCACTTTTCAATCCAGGATTGACGACTCTACTGACACACATCCTACGAAGAGGAAGTTATTGTCAGAGATATCAAGACTCTTTGACCCTCTCGGATGGCTCACTCCAGTTTCCATCAAGATGAAAGTACTTTTTCAAGACATCTGGAAGGAGAAAAACCTGCAATGGGATGACAAGATTCCAGAGCAAATCAACCAAGAATGGACAAATATTAAACAAGATTTATTAAACATAAATCGATGCAAAATACCTCGATGGATAGGCACTGACACGGCCGGACGTAGTATCGAGTTACATGGATTTTGCGACGCATCGCAGAAGGCATATGCATGTGTCGTTTATTGTAAAATAACAAATCTAGGTCAAACTAAAATAACTTTAATGGTTGGGAAATCAAGATTGGTACCTTACAACAAAAGCATCTCTTTGCCCAAATTGGAATTAAGTGGGGCACTTCTGCTTTCTAAAGTAATGGCTAAAGTAAAGACAAGTCTCATCTATCACGACATCAAGGTTTACGGATGGACTGATTCCATGGCGGCTCTGGGATGGATACAAGGGAATCCCGATCGCTGGAGAGTTTTTGTTGCTAACAGGGTGCGACAAATAACAAAAGAAATGCCTTCAGAATGCTGGCGATATGTTAAGTCAGCGGAGAATCCCGCAGATTGCGCTAGCCGAGGATTAACAAGTCTGAAGCTAATGGAACATGTTCTGTGGTGGAATGGACCTGTCTGGCTACCTTACTATACCCCGGAAAACGAGACCAGTCCCAGAACAAATTTCGCTGACGAAGAAGATCCTAACAAGCACGTTCATGCTGTAACACAAGATACGACAAAAGACAACAGCGTCGTCTACAAACTCCTTAGCAGAGTTAGCTCATTCACAATGGCTGTACACGTACTAGCATGGTTACGACGCTGGCTAATCCGAAAAGCAAAGAGGCCAACAGGACTCTACTTAACATTAACGGAGCTTCGCGATTCAAAGGCCGTTATAATCAAAGAAATCCAGCAAGCGGAATTTCAACAAGAAATACATGACCTAAAGAAAACCAACCAAGTGTCTACTACAAGCAAGATTTTGAATTTGAACCCGTTTCTTGACGATGAAGGAATACTTCGTGTGGGTGGGAGACTGCATCATGCTGCAATCAATCCTGATCTAAAACATCCTATAATTTTACCTCATCAGAATCGTCTGACAGAATTAATTATAGAACACGCGCATAAACTCACGTTTCACGGCGGAGCTCGAATTACTTTAGCAAACATCAGACAAAAATACTGGATTATCGGGGGAAATAATGCAACTAAAAAGCAACTACGTGAATGTGTTATCTGTAGAAAACAAAGACCAAGAAAACTACAACCTCTGATGGGAGACTTACCCGCAGCAAGAATCACTCCATCTCGTCCATTTACGCATACTGGCGTAGATTTTACTGGTCATATCTATATCAAAACTAACAAGGGCCGTGGTGTCAAGACCACTAAAGGATATGTGGCAGTATTTGTTTGCATGGTGACGAAAGCCGTGCATTTGGAACTAGTCTCCGACCTTACAACGTCATCCTTCATCGCCGCCTTACGCAGGATGGCGGCTAGAAGAGGCACTCCTTGTCATTTGTATAGTGACAACGGTCGTAACTTCGTAGGAGCAAGCAAGGTGCTACAAAAGGAGTATCAAGAACTGCAGGAAATTATTGACGACAAGCTATTGTCTGAGATCGCAGATATGGAGATCACATGGCATTTCAACGCTCCTTCTTGGCCATCAGCAGGAGGCCTATGGGAAGCAGCCGTGAAAAGTTTCAAGCAACACCTCAAGAAAGTGATTGGTGAACAGAAATTGACGTATGAAGAGTTCACCACACTTCTAACACAAATTGAAGCCTGCCTCAACTCAAGACCGTTGTGTGCAATCTCAGAAGATCCTGAAGACTTAAATTTCTTAACTCCGTCACACTTTTTAACTGGCGGGCCTGCGTTAACGTTAGTTGAGACTGAAAGAGATATGCGCACACGCTGGCAGCTAATACAGAAAATCTTACAAGATCTGTGGAAAAGATGGCGTACTGAGTATCTCGCTCAGTTAACTGTGAGAAGCAAATGGAGGCAACCGCAATCCAATATCAAGTTGGACGATATTGTTCTTATCCACGACGACAACCTACCAGCCGGCAAGTGGATGATGGGAAGGGTCGTAGAACTACATCCAGGCAAGGACGGCCACGTGCGTGTCGTGACCTTAAAAACAAAGGGCGGCACAATGAAACGTCCTGTCATAAAAGTATCCGTACTTTTAGAACACAAAGAAGTTGCCTCACAGTGCGACAAGGCACGAGAAAAACAGCAAGAAGTTGACCAGCAACAAGATAAAAAACCCGCAACAAAGAGGTCAACGAACAGCAAGTTTAATTTCACAACCTTGGTCACTACGCTGATGTTATTCTTCACGTTCATCACAAGTTCAGAATGCAACATGAAAATAACTCCATTCCAAACAAATCAAAGTTTGTATTTTGACAAAGTGTCAAACATGATGCTAATCAGAGATGATTGGAAACTTGTAATTTACTACAGCATGGATTCATATTGGCAATCGACTACAACATTCAATAAATATATTCAATCCCTCAAACAAACATGTGATTCCATACAAGATCAAGTTCACTGTGACGTAATCGTACTCCAACTACGTCACGCGTTCTCAGAACTTGAGCACTACAACCAAGTACTACTAAGCCAGCATTCTGCCACGCGACTTGGGACACTGCGTCAGCGCCGAGGCCTTATCAACGGCGTGGGATACATCGCAAACAGCCTGTTTGGAGTGCTCGATGAAAGTTTCGCGGAAAAATACAGAAAGGATATTTCTCTCATCCGAGAGAACGAGAAGCACATAGTTTCTCTTTGGAGAAATCAGACTTCGCTCATGGAAGCAGAAAACAACCTTCTACAGCGTACAGAGCATGATATGAATCAACAACTCAAACTGATAAATCGTCACATGAACAAGCTAGACGAAGCAGTAGGAGAACTGAAGAACAACGTCCAAACAAACAGTGTTATTAATGACTTCAACATGGGAGCTGTTATAGCAAGTAACATGATGTACAATTTGAAGTGCATACAAAATATGCTATTAGATACCGTCACGGATATTTATAATGGTCGTTTCAACTTACACTTGATAACACCTGAACAACTCATCGACGAGCTAAGCACTATTTCTAGCAAGTTACCGAAGGACGTCTCTCTACCGATTGACAACATACACTCGGACCTTAGGAAGATATACGATCTTCTAGAAATAAAAACAAGACTTCTGGAAGACATTATCATTTTTGAAATGAAAATACCTCTTATCAGTCGAGATTCATATGAGATTTTCAAAATAATTCCTATCCCTAAAACAACAGGAAGAAATGACATGGTCAGCATCCTCTCAGTATCTAAGTACATCTCCATAAACATGAAGAAAGATACCTACATTGACATGTCGGAAGAAGACCTAAGATCGTGCACAACTGTTTCCGAAGTATATTACTGCCACATCCTCAGACCCATTTACCAAATCAAAGGGGACAAAAACTTCTGTGAAACAGAAAATTCGGACTGTAAAACTATTTTAAGTTCGTGTAAAGATAATTGGCAAGAAACCTACACGCTGAATAGTTATTTCTACTTTTGTTGTGACAAGTGTCAAGTTCGAACCATATGCGGCGATCAAGTTACCGCACACCAGCTGACACAATCCGGACTAATTAACCTAGGTCAAGGATGCATTCTCAAGACAAGCAACTTTACGCTGTATTCCCACCAGCCTTACTCAAGTGAACTCGAGATCAAACCAGACCTGTATGCACCAGTGATTGCCCCTATCAACCACATCATAAATATCAGCATACCTAAACTAGTTTTGGATAACAAAACTGAAGATTTAGAACAAGAAATCGGTGAAGTAGACAAAAGGATACAGTCTTTGAAAAAGGCTGAAGTGATGTTACCTGATGACCTATCCAATCACGATATTCATCACTACGTTATGATCTACACTTTGTATGGAGTAGGGTGCATCGCAATCATAATAATTATAACTCGCCGCACAAGATGTAGGTGGCGAGTTCCATCATCACCGTCTCCGTCAGTCGCTGAGGAATCAAGAACATTGCCGGCCGCGCCGCCCCGCAGCAGCGAAACAAGTGGACACTTGGACAGCGTGCGCGTCCATCAACCCCGCAACCCTCGCCCTGTATGATTACATAGCATTTTATTAATTCGTTAGCATAAGCATTTATAGTTATTGTAATGTGAATATCATTGAAATATAATTGAGTACACATTCGGCCGTTTTACTGTAAACACCTTGGTAATAAGCAATTATTATTTTATCAAGACGTCAGCAAGAACAGTTTGTCTTCCATCGAAACAATCAAGTGTTTTATCAAGCAAGAACCCCTACAGATATAATGACCTTTTTAAAGATATCGCCAGGCGTTTAGTCGACTCTTCAGGTGACCAGAGGGCTGGCCTATTCCTAGGCCAACATTGCCAACCAAGCAACGTGGCAATGCTGCCTGCGTTCTTGGCACTGTTCCCGTTGACAGCGATGTGGACGTATTCTTTGACGCCCTATGAATGTTTTCTCTTTTATTTTTTTTTATTTTTTTCCTGTATATATTACTAGTAAGTTTTTATTAATAGTTTATGACCTGATATTCAAAAAGCAACTCCGTTGAGCTCCTTGAGTTATGACTTAATGAGTCGAGCTACACGATAACCGACAAATACTTGCACTGACTGGACAAATCCACTCAAATCTGTGTGGTTCTTTCCTCAAAAGACTATCTCAGACATCCGCATAGTCCTCGTATGACCTGAGCAAAATAATGTCTGGACTTTAAAAGAGACTGTGACCTCTGAGTTTGTTTCGGCTGTTTCTTCTCAGATAGTCGTCATTCCAAGCACCAGTCTCATCTAGCTTTTAAAATAATGATTATGATGTTTAAATGTGTTTATAATTATAACCATGTTACAAAATAAATAATTATCATTATTATTTATTTATCATTTGCCAATATTCTTTCGGGAGAGTCTTAACAACTTAATCTTACTTACTTTTCTTCATATTTTATGATATGCTGGTATGATATTGACGCAGTTTCGAAACTAGAAGTAGTTTCGATAAAATTCTGTCTTTCTACCCACATAAATAAGTTAAATACTTGGCGAAATTCTTGAGAACAACTCTTCTAATGAAAGATCCTTGTGCGAAAAGTTTACAAGCCACAAACTTTTGCGAATACAAGTATGTGGGCGTAAGCCGTTAGTGTTTGGTGATAAGCGGTAGCGATAGCGGGAAGAATTTTGTTATTTTACATGAACTTCAACGTGTTGGGCAGAGGTGTTCCAATAGTACCTACGTTCACATTTTGTCAGTTACGCGATACCTTTCCCTAAAACAAACCCAAGAAGTTTTAAAAAACCTAATACGTCTTCGTCTCAAGAAAAAGAAGATCGCATTGTCATGTGTCATTTCGCAGCTTCTGCTTACCCATATGACAAATAGGTGTGACTTTATGTGCGTATCATTAATATATTAATCGATAGTAATATATTAATCGATAGTCTATATTCCCAAGCGAAACAAACCATATTTTAATCAACGATAATAACTACATCGAATCGCCATTATCATTGCATAACTCATTCAATTGTTATTGGAGTTTAACAATACAAACAGTTTGCAGCAGCATAATTTTCAAACTAATTTATCGGACTAGATTTATCTAAACACATATTGTGATCATAACCGGAATTTTCGATTTGCATTTTATATCAACTATTAGCGTATTGAATGCAATAAATTTAATTATATATTGAAGCTTATCTAGAAACTATTAAATTGGAAGTTTGTAATCGGATTAAAATGATTATTATTATTTATTTCAAATAACGTGCACTCATAACATTATTTGAAAATAAATTAGTCAAAATGTTTTTGGTTTTTTAAATAAATATGTAGTTAAATATACATATATAATTATATACAACATAAGCCTTATTACAATATTTTTGTATTCTATTTACAGCGTAATTTAAAGTATTTACTGCGTTTATTGTATGAAAAAATAAGAAAGCGTCTCTACGTACATACGAACGACAAACAATTTTTTCAATGAAATAACGTCACAGTTACAGTTTACTTATACGTCACAAAAACGGGAAAAGTTACGAAAATATAAATAAAATTTTACGATACTTAAATAACCGTAGTAATTTAAAAATTTGTATTTTTTTATCTGTAGGAGGTAATCGCTCCGCTCATGAATAAAACAGCAACCTAAGAATTCGCGACAAAACTAAAGCAATCCAATCAAAATGGTCGATCCTTGTATCAAAATAGTTACTTTACAGTTTTCCGTCCCTTTGACAGAACAAGTAATTGGATAGTACTACAAGGGATTAGTATTAATTGGAAATTCGTGTTTTCTAAAGTGAGTAGTGAAGGGTTACTTGTTAAAGGGCTTGTTGAGGAAGAACTACTACACTATTTAGATTTGAAGTGTTAATTTTGGATGTAGACATGGATTTTAGTCTACGAGAGACGATTTGTATGTTGATTTGAACCCGGTTAATCGAAGTGATGCTTGGTATAATTTATTTCATCACAACTGATTGCGATTCGATAAAGAAAGAAAAGAAAAAGTATTTATTAATCCAGACAATATGACGAACAATAAAAAAAATATAAAATGTAAAAAAAGAGAAAAAAAAAGAAAAAAAAGCAACTATATAATAAAATTAGATAATAATTATGTCCTGTACGAAAGAAAATATCTTAGAAAAAAAAAACATAATTGATATCAACAATTCAAAAACACGTGACATCTACCAACAAGCATTAGGCCAATTTGGTAGAGTAGAGCTGAATAAAGAAGCCTGTGTTACAGCAGTTGGTTCATTCATCATCAGCCTATAATGTTCCCACTGCTGGGACACCAGCCTCCTCTCTGTGAGAGAGAGAGGGCTATAATCCACCACGCGGGCCCAGTGCGGGGTTGTGGATGTCACATGTCTTCGAATTTTTGGTTCTAGGACATTGGTTTACTCACTTTTTCCTACACCGTTTTGAGAGCAAAGGAGAAATTACACAGACAAATTAATGCGCCTGGTTAAGTTCGAACCCACGACCTACAACTAGTTAGTCGGGACCGATACCACTGGGCCACCAGTAGTTCATTAAAGAGTGATAATGCATATTAAATAAAGAAACGAATGCAAAATATAAAACCTCGTTCAGACGATTAAAGAAATTGCATGCGAGCTACATGCAAGTTTGTATTAACTGTATTTGTTATTCATTAACATGAGTCCGTAACGTAGTCATTTGCAGAGGTTGGAATTAGGTAGGTAGAGTTATTTTGATACTTGCATCGAAATGTTGATATAAATATGGATCTTCCCGGGATTTCTGATATACAATCTCGTGTGGAAAACAGTATAACAAATAAATAATAATAATAAAAACATCAGAGATTGATTGGACAAATAATTTGTGCTAAAGTAATAATAATAATATTCCACAACTATCACACAACGCCATCTAATTCCAAGCTAAGCAGAGCTTGTGTTATGGGTACTAGACAACTGTTAAACATACTTATATGTATATTTCTAAATACATTTACATAGGTACATATTATAGATAAATTACACCCAGACACAGAACAAATGATCGTGCTCATCACACAAACATTTGTCCTGGGTGGGAATCGAACCCACGACCTCCGGCATAGCAGTCAGGGTCACTAACCACTAGACCAACAGGCCAGTCAAATAACTTAAATCACGGGATTTTTCTGCTCTTTAAAAGTAATTCCGGGATTTGGATGCACTTAGATCCGGTTTCAGATTGAGCTGAAATTTTGCACATAGGTATATGTTTATCGCGTGATAATGCAATATTATGATGACATGGGCTGATCTGATGATGGAGCTGGAAGGTGGCCATAGGAACTCACACGCCACTCGCACGATTCCGCACCCCTCTCTCTCTTACCTCAGCAATGCATTGGTTAAAAATAGTAGCAGCCAATGACCGCAGGTGTCGACCACAGGCCACAAATGGCTGTCGTACGCTTCAGCTACCTTTGTAGCCACTTCAAGCTTCTTGTGGCGGCGTTTGTGGCTGTCACGAGTGGCTCGTGTGCGGTGACACTAAATGCTTGTTTTTAAAAAGAACATAATTTTTAAATTACTAATTTTTTTATTGAATCAGAGGCTTTACCTCGAGCTCTTAACGCGATCCAGTTTAGGCTGTGGGAAAGAGACAGAGCTATACAAGTCGGCTAGCGCTATCTCTTTCCCTCAGCCTAAACGTGGTAAGGCCCCAGGTAATAGGGCTTTTTTTTTAACCAACCTAGAAGGGAAAAAGTATGGGACTTTCGCACACAATAATATTCTAATTTCGAATGTGACGTAATGATATCCATGTCACCTTGGAATTTCATATCGGATGTGACAGGTGTCGTCACGTAGCGTCGTGCTCACAACTATCTATACGGAATTTGTGTAATTAAAATTATATTATAACCTCACATTACGTGAAGGTGTGAAGGCTTAATTTTGGAAAATCCATAATTTTACTTATCGTTATTATTATACTTATCTTATAAATGCTTTTGAGGACGGATTTGTGGATATCTGTTACTCTCGCGCAAAATCTATATAACACAATTAGATCCTCGATATAGTTAAAAAAAAATATATGTTTAATTGCCAATAATCTCGCGGGAAACCGCGTTTTCCGCTAAAGTTTCCGCCAGATAAGTGTGGAATAAAATACGTTGACCTCCGCGTGTACCAACATATTGCAATATTTCAAAACCATTCGAAAAAATGTAAAGAAAATGTCAAAGAACGACCAAAAGCAACGTATCGTGGTAAGAGGCAATCTTGACCTTATATTTTATTTTGAAATTCGAACGATGCATTATTAGGATCAATGACCTTTATTCCAGACTTATTTGGCGGGGACTGTAGTGATGTTATGAATCTCGTGTATTAAAGTTGAACTTAAGGCCATTTTATATTTTAATATAAAGACCACAAAGAAAACAAGGAATCCGAATTGTTTCTACATTCTAGGCGCGTAGACCCCACAATCGTAGCAGTGGCGGCTACGTTTGCTACGCCGTAGCGTTCTTCGTAGCACCGTAAG
The DNA here is from genome assembly GCA_954870645.1 of Agrotis clavis. Classification (NCBI taxonomy): domain Eukaryota; kingdom Metazoa; phylum Arthropoda; class Insecta; order Lepidoptera; family Noctuidae; genus Agrotis; species Agrotis clavis. The sequence goes on from OX940925.1 coordinate 2,394,373, forward strand.
CGGTGAGGTCTACAAAATATTAGTCATTGCCGGGTTTGTCTCCACGGATCCCGGTATCAGATTGAATTAGCCACGGATCACGGCAACTTGTTTCCACCGATACCCTGATCCGTTTCCAACACAAAAAATTAAAAAAAATGTAGCCACCGATCACGGTATCCGAATAATAAGATTTTTTTAAAGTACCTATATCTTCTCCTGATTTGGGAAATTAGATAAAAATCAAATCAGGTTGAAAAATAATCCAGCACTGGAGTCATAAGGATAGAATTTAGGAAGAGTAGTGCACTTGCTGGACTGCATTCGATTGCCAGAACTATCAACTCATCCACTTAATATAAATAGATAATGATTGAGGATAACCCAAGAAAAAAAAAACAGGCAATTGAAAAACATTTTACTCTGTTTCTTGTCTCTGCGCATCGAGATCAGTTTCCAAAAATAATACAATTTACCATCTTGTAGCCACGATGATCGGTGATCGGTGGCTACATTTTTTTTTATTTTTTGTGTTGGAAACGGATCACGGTATCGGTGGATACAAGTCGCCGTGATCCGTGGCTAATTCAATCTGATACCGGGATCCGTGGAGACAAACCCCTCATTTCACAGTACTCCATAAAAACAAAAGATGATTGCAAATTCTCGTGTCTACCGTATCAACTTAAACATAAATCTCTTTAAAAAATCCTTTAACACCCAGCAAACTAAGCCCCACTCAGACGATCCACTTTACTTTTTTTTCTGAACTATAAAGCTAGTATCCCACGGCCCCATCGCTAGTTAATTATGCAAAACAGAAAGTTTGTATCGTTGCAAACAGATCCGCTACTGAGACCGTCTCAAACTTCTAACAGTCACCGTGAAACAAAATTAAAATGTAAATTTCTTTTCGTTCCGAGTACAGGAAGAGAATGGGGTACAAGAATTGTGGAATTTTTGGGTTCCTGTGAAGTTCTAAAATATCTTAGAAATGGTAGAGCAAAATTATTACAGGCAAGTTATTTGAAGCTGGTGAACTGCTAGCGCTATTTATCAATAAATCTATATTAATAGTTTAAAGCGGATCTGTTTGTTTGTATGGAGGGGCTAATCTCAGGAACAATTAAAAAACTCTTTCAACAGTTAAAGGAGCTGGCGTAGCCGCTGAAAAAAAACTAGTTTATTATCTAACAAAAATATCGATGGATTGTAAAAGTCTTAAAAACCGTGCAAGCAGATACAGCGTTACAAACAAGATTATCCTTCTCAAAAAATCGGAGAAATAATAAAAAACTTAAAAGTACGAAATAATTATATCAGCTGCAAAAATAGAACAGCTACTATTTATTTGAATCTTGGCGTCCAGAAAAACCTAACACTGTCCATTTATAAGAACAAAGTCCCAAAAGTAGCTCTGGAACTCTTCACCACTTACTTGCTGGAACACTTACTTCATCTAGTATTTGAATAGGGTATTTGACAGGCCTGTTGGTCTAGTGGTTAGTGACCCTGACTGCTAGGCCGGAGGTCGTGGGTTCGATTCCCATCCAGGACAAATGTTTGTATGATGAGCACGATCATTTGTTCTGTGCCTAAATTACACCCATTAATCTATAATATTTGTGTATTTAGAAATATATAGTATAGTTATCAGTTGTCTAGTACCCATAACACAAGCTGCCTGCCGGGGTTGCGGGACTTATTCCATCACCGTGACCCTGGAACATAAAGGGCTATTGAAGGACACCGTGGATTTTAGTCAGTACAAGTCTGACAGTCCCTCCCGCCCTGCCCGGGGTGGGAGGACTCATTTGATGATTTTGCCACGTTAAAAAAAAAAACCATAACACAAGCTCTGCTTAGCTTGGGACTAGATGGCGTTGTGTAATAGTTGTTTTTTTTTTTTTTTTTTTTTTTTAGCGTGGTAAAATCATCAAATGAGTCCTCCAACCCCGGGCAGGGCGGGAGGGACTGTCAGACTTCTACTGACTAAAATCCACGGTGTCCTTCAATAGCCTGTTACGTTCCGGGGTCACGGTAAGGAAATAATCCCGCGACCCAAATAATCCCGCGACCCGGTGTGTAATAGTTGTGGAATATTATTATTATTTGACTGAAAAAAATCTAATTATTCCGTTAGATTTTCAAAAATATATGACACGTATTTTTTTTTTAACGAAAACCAAGTAAACAAAATTAACGAAGATACGACACTTTTAAAATTGCCAATAAGTCGCAAAAAAGTACAGTTTTACTTGCTTCTGACGTCACGAGCCGTTTTTCGAATTTTGATGCGTTATATCTTTGTAAATATACATTAGTTTAACTAAAGAAAAAGTACGTGTCCATTATTTTTCAAAACTCTAGGTGACGAACTGACTAGATTTGCAATTTGTTGATGCTATCAAGATGCCTGGGAAATGAACTCAAATAGATAAACTCCTTTTTTGTATCGTTGTAAAATCATCAATAGTCCTTTACGTTCCAGGGTCACGGTAATTCGATAAGCCCCGCGACTCCGGTAGGCTTTGGCTCTCTAGAGGGGGTGTCCCGTCATTATGCTGACACTCTTTGAGCGTGGAACACAACGCGCCGTCGCCCCGGCATGGTCCATGGTCGGACAGCGAGTCGCCCATTACTCGCTGCACCGTCACGCGTCTACCATTGCGGCTGGGGTGGACTGAAGACGCCGTCCTCTCCCTCACGCGGCCGCCTCCTCCCAAATAAACTCCTTAGCAACACGTCCAATTTTACTTCTCCGCACTTCACTATCCTGTATCGACTTTTGCTTCATCCCAAGGACAGCCAACAATCTGCATAAATATATTATGTAGTTCATAACTACATGAGCCGCTTTTACATAATATTTGCTGCATGTTAAAATATTCGTAGCCTCTAGCGATTCTGTTCCATTAGACGAAACAAGGGAAGGGTATTGTGTAACATAATATAATAAGTGGAATAGTGTTATGTACGGAAGATAAAAGAGTTGGGGGAAACTACAAACATGTGGTATTAGCAAAACGGTGAGTATATTGTGGTTACATAATCTTACCTCTTATTTAATTTTTTAATATGTATTTGTATGATCTGCACTAGTAGTTGTTCTGGGTGTTTGTGTATGTGACTTTCTATGTTTGTAAATGCACCCATGAAGAAATTCCTAGTTTGGGGTAAAGTTAGAAATCTTCTATTTGCTACTTATTAAGTTTTGTAAACATTCATCATCATCATTTATATCAGCTGTAAGACGTCAATTGCTAGACATAGGCCTCCACCATTTTATAATATTATTGCATGTAGGTACATGCACAAATCTAAATTAGAGACTACCGCTTAATTAGGTACTAAAAATACCCTAGAATGCATGTAACGCATATGAGGTAGACAGGCGATCTGATGAAAAAAGAAATAATAATATTATAAAATGGTGGAGGCCTATGTCTAGCAATTGACGTCTTACAACACGGGACCACAAGGTTAAAACAGGAACCTATTAATAAGACCCCTATGTGTGTCTGTTTGTTCGTGTATCACCAGGTTGTATCTCAATTCTGTTGCCGCTTTTTGTAGCGAATATTTTTTAGTTAGTATTCACAATAGAATAAAATAAACATTTAAGGGGACTCCTATACAACAGACATATTCTTTTTATGTTGTTTTTATAGATAATACTCGTAGTAACGGATCTCTTTTTGTGTGAGTTCGATTCGCACTTACCCAATTTTTATTCCAGTTATTTCTTATTCATCTATTTATTTCCCCGCTACAGTTACTATGAAGTAACAAACATCACAAATTCCCTCACGATTTCCTATTGAATATAGCGACTCTACTGATTAGTCGGTTTGAGTTGTAATCAAAGTACAACGCGCAATCAACGCGACGTGAATACACGTAGCTAAACCCGTACCATGTTGTAATTGTGTATCAACTAGGATACAGAGGAGTTTACTAGGAAAACATCTGTTTATTTAATTAAGGGCCTAGTTTTGACTCAGTAAAACTAAATTCAAATGGTACAAAATGTTGTTAATTAACAAGAGTAAAAATACATACGCCTTCTTCCCATTGGGGTTAGGCAGAAACTTCACAGCGCCACCTGCTACTAACCGTACATAATCCTTTCGCCATCCATATTCATACAACTGGTCATACACGCACGTTGATTGCGAGTACTACACACCCGCCTTTCTGAAGCACTTCACCAATAAGGTCAGTGTAGGTCTTCCTAGGCGTCCCCGACCGGCGTTTCCACTCACCTCCGCCTTAAAATTCAATGATCCTCTCAACATGACCGAATTATCTCAGCATACCCTTCTCAATTTTTGTCACTGCGTCCTCTTTTAACCCACAACGTTCTTCTATAACGTCATTTTAACCCAGAATGCACTTCTACAGAGATCGAGGAGGCGCTCCCTGGGAGAGGCATTTTTTCCAGCAGTAGACTGCAATAGGCTAAAATAATAATCAGTTTCTAATGTTTCCATGGTTGAGACATTGGCCTCCTCTTTGGGAAAAGGATTTTTGGCCATAATTCCCAACACGGACCTAACAATTGTTTCAAGTTAATGGGTGGCTTATGTCTTTTTTTATCGTGGTAAAATCATCAAATAAGCCGAGGGACTGTCAGACTCGTACTGACTGAAATCCACGGTATCCTTCAATAGCCCTTTACGTTCTGGGATCGCGGTAATTCGTGAGTCCCGCGACCAATGGGTGGCTTAAGTCTACGTAAAACAAAGAGATTTAAAAGAACCTATAGAGCGGGCATTGGGAAAATTGTCATACAAAATTGTTGATGCCGTGCGTCAGTAGCGCTATCTAAGCGTTGCATAACAACGCGACTACTAGACTGAGGGACTTTTTACCTATTGGTAAAAAGTTTTGGATCACAAATTTCTTCGTGATGTTCCGTCTATTGCTCGTATATAGTTTAATGTCTTTGACGTAAAATCTAGAAAATTCTCTCTCCGGTTTCATCTTGATTTTCTTCACTATTTTGAGAGTAATTATGAAACCCGAAATTGCTTTTTTTAGAGTATTTCAGTGGAAAACATTCCAATAAATTAGTTTTTTACCATGATTTTTGACCATTTTCCATGAATGTAAGTAGAAGCCGTCACCCTAACTTTTGTACCGCTTAACGCTTAATTTCAGACGCAAGATTGCAAAGTCAACGTTTTTATCAAAAAACAAACCTAACGGATAACTGATTGCTTTATTTTGCGTCCCCTCCGCTTCTCACCGTTCACCCCCTCTGGCCCTGTTTTCGTAAACAAAACTTTTTTAGCGAAACTTTATCAAAGAAGGTTGATTGTTGTTGTTTTACTCCATTGTAAGTTTTTGTAAGGTAGATAAATATATTTTTTTCCAGGTGTTATCTATAAAGTGTCTTTCAGTAAATGGTGAATGATTTACGAGCCTAGAAGGCAGTGGAGTGAAAAGTTTTCGTACTTTTTTACTGTCTGCTTGCACCACACAATGTTTGATTCAGACGTTGAAGATGGCAGTGACAGATTGTTAAAAATAGTTTTAGGGATCTGCTCGCACTGATTGATATGAGGTCTGCAGCGGACATAATCGAGTTGATCTCGAACATGATCTCACACAGTCAAATATAAAAATCAAAATGACACTTGGCTGTTCCCCTTTTTTGGACTGCAAAGAAAGCCCAAAAAAGAAAAAAATAAATGCTTTTAAATAGGCTAGTTTTTAGCAACAATAAACTAAAAATTTAATTATTCCGACAGCTAGGGTATTTTAATAAATTAGTGAATATTCACAAAGATAAAACGTATCAAAACTGGTGACGTCAGAAGCAAGCAAAAACTTCTACTTGCTTGTGACGTGTTGGCAATTTTAAAAGTGTCGTATCTTTGTCAATTTTGGTTAACGTAACAAAAGGAAAAATAGGTGTCAAATATTTATTGATTTTACTGACTTCTTCTTCTTAGCGTGTCGATGGCAAATGATTTCATATATTTTGTCTAGCCCAAAATTCCCAAGCCCAGCTACGCGAACCCCGCTCACTGATGCAGTCATAAGGTCGTCAAGAGTACAGGTGACAGGACTTGCGGTACAGGAGAGAAGGTGAGCCATTGTCTGTGGGGACACGTCGCATATATATTTGATGTCTGATCCGTCAGTGAATCCCCATCTGTAAAGGTTATCTTTGCTGCGGCCGACCTGGGTTCGCAGTCTATTACTGACGGACTATGGCCCAGCGCACACCGCTGGAAGCGCAGCGGAGTGCACTTTCAGATAACAATTTAGCATAAAGGGCCATTTAGACGGGGAGAGTTTTACGACTCGAACATACGATAATCGAAGGAATATAAAATATTGTCTTCGTCTAAACATCGCCCATTGACTTGGGCGATAATTGCCTCGAATAGGAAGATTTCTCGTAAGGGAAGTGTCCATCTAAACAGAACGTCAAAGCAATAATCGCATTTCGAGTTTTTATGACAGTTGCTAACATGAGTGCATTACGTGAGGGTGTTTTGATTATTTCTACTCTTCTACGGCAAGAAGTAGTTAAACGGCGAGAGAAATAAAAGTGTTGGGTTAAAAAATGGATAGCGAGTCAAAATAATTTGGGAGCATCAAACACGTTTTGCCTTGTTTTACAATTGGAATATGAAGAGACATTCAACATTATGTCTCATTTTAAGAACAATGATCTCCGTGAATATCCTAGTAATCGCAAAACTCGAATGACAAAACTTGCATTCAAAACGGTTCAAACTGATTTGTACGATACTCGTATGTACGAGAAAAAATGTCATACGAGATCGTGTTTAGACAAGTCGAGATTCTCGTATGCGAGAATCTTCTTACAATTATATCGCCGTGTAAACAAACAAAGACATTATCGCCTACGATAATGTCATATGCGAATCTCGTATGATATAATCGTAGACGAGATTTTAGTTCTTGCCTGTGTGTAAACATCTTGATACGATTATGTTATGGCGATTATTGCTTGCGATAATTGCTTAGACATTCTCGAATGGAAACGTTCGAGAAACTCTCCCCGTCTAAATGGCGCTTAAACCTTAACTATCTTGACATACGGTCAAGAATGAATTCGGACACGGTGCTCGAAGCGCCCTCAAGCTACCACAAGAGAATGCGCGCGACCGTATATCAAGGAAGATAAAGTTTATATTCAATTGTTTTCTTAAAATGCGCTCCGCCGCGCCTCCAGCGGTGTGCGCTGGGCCTAATTCGACGTTTTCACTCAAATACACTATTGTACGCAATGATATTTTAGTAAACAGATATGTTATGAGCGCGCAAAACGTGAAGACCAGAAAATGACCTACGTCGGACAATTGCTTTTAGTCTGTGTCTCGCACGACTACGAGTAACACGTTGCGCGCTGCTACGTAATTGTCATCAAAAATGCCATCGTGTGTATTTATGAAGTGTACCAATGATGATAAAAAAATTAATAAAACACACGGGATCTCATACCACACGTAAGTAAGCAATATACTTCGATTTATTAATATATTTCAATTATTTTCGTAATATTCTGATGTCGTAAGAACGACAAGGTGATGCCGACGTGCGGAGCGGTGCGGGGGATTGATGACGCGTGGGTGGCGTGGCGCTGTTTGTTTATCTAGCTGTCACTTTTTTTCTTATTGCGTTTTATCAAGCTATCCTTTTTACTTGTAGTGAAATGTAATGTTTGAATAAAAAAGTCCGCACTCGGCGCGGTACAGTTTTTGCTGTTGTTTTGTAAGCGTATAACATATCTGTATATTAGAATATCATTGATTGTACGTCTACTTCTTGGCTCGAACTAGTATTCCAAGTATACTATTATCTATGAAAATAGACACACGAAAGAAACACAATAATATCACCAAAGCTGACAATATAATAAGAAATGTTAACATCAATGTCCGTATGTCATTGTACGGAAGGACTGGGACACAATCAGTGGATTTCAATTTCCGTGAGGAAATGGCTTGTCACGAGAACCATAACCGATAGATTTTGATAAATGGTTGTTTGTCTACAAACAAGAACGTTTAATCTACGTGAACATAAGGCCTACTGTCCACACAGTTGTCTTTTGTAGGATGCATGTAACCAACAAATGAAGATAGGCGTAATTTGCATATTTGTTTTGTCCACGCTGCTTCATGCAATAGTCAGTCACGCTTCAAAAGGTCTCAGTTTTCTTTCAAGTAGCATCGAGAAAGGATGTCTGGCAACGCTGGTGACATGTTGCCGCGCACGAGCACATGCAACTCGAGCGGCTGACGTGACGTTGCCGCTTCGTGGACACAGATTTCATTGTTTCTACGCAAGATGCAAGCATTCGTCTTGCAATCGTCAATTGACGAAAGCGTGCGTATGACGTGCGGTTACGTGGACAATGGGCCTAACGTAGCATCAAGACTGTCAAGTGCCACGTTAGAGCCACGACCCCGACAGGCCCCGTGACCCCGGAAAGTAAACGCTTGAATGACACCGTGGATTTTAGTCAGTACAAGTCTGGCAGTTCCTCCCGCTCTGCCCTGTGTGTCTGTGTGAGGACTCACTCTTGACTCACTCTTGGTTGTCAGACTTTTACAACTTTGCAGTTCTATACATTGTAAAGCTAAACACTTCTGTCTTCTGCTGCCCTTTCGAAGAATACAGTCATGATGTTTTTTTAGCGTGGTAAAATCATCAAATGAGTCCTAACCCAGGGCAGGGCGGGAGTGACTGTCAGACTCATACTGACTAAAATCCACGGTGTCCTTCAATAGCCCTTTACGTTCCAGGGCCACGGTAATTCGATAAGTCCCGCAACACCGGCAGGCTTTGGCTCTCTAGAGGGGGGCCCCGTTATTATGCTGACACTCTTTGAGGCGCGAGTGGAACACAACGCGCCGTCGACCAGGTCCAATTTGAAAATTTCGTAGCTAGTGCAGTCTTTTTAAAAAACCGGCCAAGTGCGAGTCGGTCTCGCCCATCAAGGGTTCCGTAGCAGCAAATAACATAATATAAACGTTCTTGTATTTGGTTGTAACTTTGAAAAGTAAATTGCGGATTACGATTTATGCAGTATTAAAAAAAAAAAAACTAATTACTTGATCTTGTTCAAACCAATTTCCAATTGAAGTTTGCATGGTAATGTACAGTCACGTTCAAAAATCTATTAGAAATTTATCAAAGCAATAGCCTGACGCTTCACTTTGACTTACGACCTTTTGTTATAAGTTGTTTTAATACTATACAAATCAAATTAACCCATGATATCCTTCATAATTTCAACCATCGTTCTACGAGTAATGCTGGCGCAGTGGTTAACGTGCTCAGATAATTCGTCGTTGGCGGAGGATCGATCCTCACTTTTTTTTTCCAATTACTTTATTTAATTTAATTTTTAATAATTACTTTATTCTTTTTGTTATTTGAATAATTTTTTTAGTACGAATTAGATAAATAAAAATTGATTTTTTGTTATAATTACTAATATTAGTCATTAGTGTTGTGTTTCGTTCGTTATGCGACAGATGCTATCATTTTAGTATAATAAAATTTGAAGGTAGATCACAGAAAATCAAAACAAAAGTGACAAAAGTTAATTATTTCGATTTGTGAGGTAGACGATATGTTAGTTCGTTTCGAGTGTCTTATTAGAACGTTGTTGATTCCTGGTTATTTTGTGTGACGATTGTTTGCATCTACGCTGTTATTGTTTTGCAGTGAAATGGGAATTCTAAAAATATTGAGGGCGAATATCATAGCCCTGCATAAAATTTGTGGATGAAACTTAACACAAATATCAAATGAGACCGGACTAACTGTGAGTGTTAATATATAAATTTTAATTATTTCAAAAGTTAATATCTTTTATAAATAAGGTTTCCTATTCAAAAGCGTTTGTTTAAAAGTAAAAAAAAATGTGATTGATACTTAGTATGTGCTATTAATAGTTTTTTCATAAAAGTAAAATAAATCAACAGCTATATTTTGCATAGAGATAATAATAGTATTCCATGTTTTGTTCTAGTGATGAAATTCTGTTAGTCTGTGGAATATGAGATATAAGGAAAAGAATAATATAGCGCTTGTCGAGAACGAAGTGGAGTAAAGGACAAGCAGGGACGTCAAATGGTTTAGTTATACTAATGAGTAACTAATTCAACACTAAATTAATAACCGTTCACCGTGCACTCAACATTGAAGGCTCACATTATCATCATCGAGTATCAGCTAAGAAACGTTTATGTTTTACAGATAAAAAAACGTTTAAGATTATGTCAAGAATATTTTATGATATTGTGGTTTTTGGTGTATTTATTATAAATAGACTAGAAACGTTAACATAGTTTTATTGATACTTATATTTTATTTTAGGATTAAGATTCGAGGTAATTCAGCTTCAATCCTCTTTTCGTAATGAAAACGAACTTTAAGCTAAAAGTAAACTCGATATCCTATACGGGGTATTTTTTATGAAGTGCGTAGTTTATTTCCGTCGTTCTATTTCAGAAATAGAGCACATTTCCGTCATGTAACTTTAGTTTTACTAAATCGCGCTTGGTGAAGCGGAAGAAACTTGTCATGTTCAAAACAACCACTTTTGGCACCGCGACCGTGGAACGCAAAGGGCGACTGACCTTTTGCGTTCCAGGGTCGCGGTGTTAAAAAACGTTTATATTGACACCGGAAATGGCATCGCGGCCCGGGAAATCAAAGGGCAATTGGCTTTTTGCGTTCTAGGGTCTTGCCTAACTTAACCTGTGCGAGTCAGGGTGGCCCTAGTCCCCAGCTCACTTCGCTCGATCTTACTGCCTTGGAACATAAAGGGCAAATAGTTCATTACGTTCCAGGGCCGTGGTGCCCTGTTACAGTTTCAAAATAATCAGCTTTAATAATGATTACTTAAATATTTCTTTTGGTAAAGTAATTATACAATTTTATTAATTTTCGTAAAAGATAACATACACACATCAAAAGTGTCTAGGGATCAACATATATTTTTGCAATAACTTTTCTCCTGATTGATATTAATTAAAATGTTCTTTAAGGATTCATCAAATAAAGTGTTATCGTTTGTCACAGTAACGATAAACCAAGTCACCTTTGCATTCATAAAGAAATTTGCCATTTTCCTAATAAAGGGATTTTTGACATTTGAACCACTAACATTAAAGTTCGAAAAAAAGACTGAAATAACAGTTTTCTTTAAAATTTTATTGGGTAACTTAAACAATTAATAATCCGTGTTTCTACCGCGAACACTAACAACACAAGAACATCGGTTTGGCATACTCAAAATGAGTTCATCCAAATCACGCTGTGGAATGGCCGCCCATGTTCGTTGCAACAACAAAAAAAGGTCTTCTTGCGACTGGATACCCTCCATATTCGGCAGAGCTCTTCTCTGTAGCATATCCCATGCATACTCAATCGGGTTCAAGTCTGGCGACTGAGCAGGCCAGGGCAGGACATTGATGTTAGCTGCGGCGAGAGTCTGTCTTACAACTCTTGCGGTGTGCGGTCGTGCATTATCATGCATTAACTGAAATAAGGGACCGATTTGCACTTGTAGAGGAACGATGACGTCTGATACAATCGTCTCAGCATAAATTTGAGCGTTGAGGTTGCCTCTGATCCAAATCAACTCAGTTCTTCCGCCGATCCAAATACCCGCCCATACCATGATGGTTCCACCACTATAAGGATGGACTTCCTGGCAGGATTTTAATCGCTGTTGGCGTCCAGGGGTTCTCCAGTGTCGTATACGTCTTGTATCCGGTCTCATACCAAAACGAGACTCATCAGAAAAGCACACGAAACGCCATTGTTCTTCTGCCCAATTTCTGTGTTCAAGAGCCCATTGATATCGAATCCTACGATTGTGCATTGCTATAGGTGGTACCCGTAGCGGTCTTCGGGAATGAAGGTTCACTTCATGCAAGCGGTTTCTGACTGTTTGGTCGCTAATTAAGTTCCCTGAAGAGTGATGAAGCCTCACGGCTAACATCATGGCGGTTATTGTTGGAGCTCTTCGAGTTAAGATTTGAATGTATCGGTCTTGTCTCCGTGTGGTGCAGCGATACCGTCCTCCATGGCGCTCAGCCACGGTACCAGTGCTTCGGTAACGTGTCCAAAGTCGACTGATAACACTCTGACTTGTATTCAGAGCTAAAGCCACAGTACGTTGCCGGGAACCAGCTTCTATCATTCCCACGGCTCTGAGCATTTCTTCCCTGCTTAAATGACGTCGCCGCTCCATAATAACGTTGGTTTTAATCAGTAGTAGGGAAACAGTAGCACTAATAATGTCTTCAATGCGTTGTATGTTTTTATAGGGAAAATATTGACAGCTGATTTTCATCTTTTACTCGAATTTGATTTACAGTTCCTGATTCAAATTATGAAATGCACCAAAAAGGATCCATATAAATTTATAAAATCATAAATTTATTACAAAGCCACATCTCAATCTCAAGAAATCCGCATAAAAATGCTTGATCCCTAGACACTTTTGATGTGTGTATTAATAATTAATAACCTGTCCGCACTGTATAAATAAATACCCTGTATTTGCTTATTTCCTAAATATAATAAAACGTTAGTAAGGCTTAAAGTCACATATTTTAATTTTATGAGGTTTTTTTTTTTTACTTTCATTTCGAATTGTTGAATTCTCTTATTCATTTAAGTATTTCATAATTTTTTTAAAATAATAAAAATGTTCTATGAATTTCGGCATCCACATTATTATTATGTAATTATTAGACATCTAAAAATATAATTATTGTTATAACATAATTATCACGCATTTTTTTTTATTCTAAGCCTTTAACAAATTAACGTGATTAGCAGGGACTTTAGTAAGATATTGAAAACGAAATAATCAGGCGCATAATTCTGTGTAATTGTGTTTTACAAACGTGGAAACCGGTTCCTAACATTCCTTTGCATAAATATTCGCAATGATCTAACATGTGCTGATAACTGTTTCTTTTAGGCTAAGTAAATTCATGATCAACACATGATCGAATCTTAATAACTATGCTTTGTTTTTGTTTCTTTGAAATCATTACAATATTTTAATAAATAACTTAGATATTGGTTTTTTATTTTTATTTTGTTACTTATTTAAAATAAAAAAATAAAAAATATTTGTTTTTTTTTTATAAATATTCCTAAAACTTATGTCTAGCTCCCAGAAATTGTGAACAAGCGACTTATAATATTTCTGTCTCATTACAATATTAAAACAATTGAGTAAAACTTACAAAAAGAATATCACTGCGTGAGGTTCGAACTCGCCTCTTATTGAACACAGCAGTTTTCATAGACTAAATGCTCAACCACTAAGTCAACTGGACACACAGATTAATGTTGAAATTATGAATCCTATGCAATCAGTAGTTGATGATGCATGTGTCTTTCCAAAATAAAAGGTCATAAGTCAAACTAAACGTTAAGCTATTTCCTTGTAAGTGATCCAAACCAATTTTGATTTCGACTGTACATCATATATTTTTTTTTAGTTTTATCATTCTCTTAGTTTAGAAGTTACAGGGGACCAACATTTAACCACTTTGGAAGTGTCTCTCGCGAAAACTGATCAGTTTAGAAAAAAAACATGTTAGTAACCTCAATATCATTTTTAAAGACCTATCCATAGATACCTCACACGTATGGGTTCGGTGAAAAAAACATTTTTGAGTTTCAATAAATTGTAAGGGCAACCCCCAAAATTAGTTTTATTTTTATTTTTATGTGAAAATCCTTATGCGGTTCACTCAATACATCTATTTACCAGGTTTCAATAGGATAGCTCTTATACTTTCGAAGAAAAGTGGCTGTGACAAACGGACGGACAGAAAGACATGACGAATCTATAAGGGTTCCGTTTTTCGCCATTTGGCTACGGAACCCTAAAAATGAGTTTCTCGTTCGTAAATTAGGGGGTTTTTCATTTTCCAAGCAGTAAACATCATAATACTTCAAGTACCATAAAATACGGAAAACTTGTGCTAAACCCTCAGTTTACCAACTCCGCGTATGTTAATAGGGAAGTTGAAACTTTAAATATAAAATTGAAAACTAAAAGCTAAATTGTTTAGCTCACGGTAGAAAATTGTTAGCTTAAAATAAAAGTTGTTGTACTGAAACTTTTTGCATCCAAAGCATGCTCTGAAAGGCTGGCGGAAAACTAATTAATTACTCATTTTAAAAATGTGTGTGTTAAAAACTAGATACCTGAATAAAGCTAACCATGTTCCAGTCTAAAAGGAGCAGCAAGTCTCGATGGCTCAAAGGTTAAGAGGATCGTCTACCGAGCGCTCGTCCATACTAAAAGAGAAAACGTTTTCCTACCCCTAAATTTTATCCTATCTCAATGATTTTTTAGAATGCTTCTGACACAGTAAAAAACTAGATTTACAGGTTTTCTTTTTTTCAAAATTTATAATAGTTTGAAAGTTACAGGCGCCTAAGAGTTACTTTTGAAAAAAGAAAGTGTCAGAAACATTCTAAAAAATCAATGAGATAGGATAACATTAAGGGGTAGGAAAACGTTTTCTCTTTTAGTATGGACGAGCGTTCGGTAGACGATCCTCTTAAGAGATCTCTCCTTTCGTGCACGAAGCTGTAAGATCAAACCAAAATAAGCATGTTGGAGCAGACGCTGAGCAATCGACTGACGCGCAGCGTGGCGCGGTTTCAATTCCGGCACGGACCAACTAATTGAACGATCTTCCAATAGTTGTTTCGGGTCTGGGTGTTTGTGTATGTGAATTTTAATAATTGTAAATGCATCCACGATACTGAAGGAATTCTGTGGTGTAGCGGACATAATCGTCAGCAAAACTACACTAGTGCCATATATGCAGCGACGGAGGAACTAAGTGTTCGTGAACTCAGGGTCAGCTCAGACCGAGGCGTGACGTAACGTGCACATTTCAATAGAGCTACTCAAAATCTAACTCTTTTTCCCACACGAAAAGATACACATTTGCAGTATCGTAGGTTTCGGTGTGAACTGACCATAAGTATCCGCGAGTTTAGAAAACATAGAACATTCCTACAATGAACGTCGGGCAGAAAGCCCACCAGACACAAAACCCTGGTCAACAGTCTGGTCGGAAGGTACCTTTCCTTTCACCGGGGTATCGAGGAACTTTCCGCTCAGTTCCTCCTACCCGTAAACTAGTATGGGGCAACGTTATAAAAATTTTACAACGTATGGTTCTTTCAGGAGCTTTCGTCAGCTCCTGTAATGCAACAGGACAGACATCTAGAGCCCCATATTTATCCTAAGCCCTTGTGAGTAAGCTTCAGATTTTTCCCTCTATTTCGTACTTAGCTACATTAAGATTAACAGCCGCTTTCAAACAACATTTACAACCAAGAGTAATGGGTACAGGCACAGTGCGAATGTTGCGTCGTCAATTTTAAGCCAACGGAGTTTATTTGCATCTCCGTAACGTTGTAAACATCGCCTTACATGTTGTACGAGAATCGATTGTGGTGGATAAGAAGTTTTGTTCCTAAATGTTATGAAAAATATCTAGTTTTGATTCCGCGACAAAAATACAGGCTTGGATGCAGGATGCAATCATAACTTCCCGCCATCATGCATATGCACATGCAAGAAAGGTTTTTGTCGCGGTATTAAAACTAGATATTTTACATAACATATGTCATGGATTTCCGCAAAGTAACGCCTGATTCTATTAGTTTACTTTTTTTGTTGTCGTACTATAGTTTTTCTCTTCACTTTTATACATCAGAGGACTTGAACTAATAACAGATATTGTTTCATCATCATCATCAGCCGAAAGACGTCAAGTGCTGAACATAGGCCGCGCTTCAGATCGCTACGTCGAATGACAATTCGCCACTTGCATCAATTGGTTGCCCGGGACTCTCACGATGTCATCGGTTCACGATATTAATACTGTTTCATGCTATACAAAGTCTTAATTATTAAAACATTCATATTAACTTTATGTTATGTTATTCGTTAACTCGGACTTGGCCACCATATTGGATTATGGCCGATTCCTGTTCACGGAGACAGAACAAATGTCGAAAAAGGGAGCCAGAAAGAAACCGATTATTACAATAATGTTATTTCTAGTGGTTTGTCTAGTAATTTATAATTTTAACGATTTACATCTGAAACTAATAGGAAGAAAAATAGTCTAAAAAATTGAGGCAGGTTAACGTTATTGCCTTATACAATCTCAAATCATTGTTTTGGGATTTTGACAAACCCTTAATGTAAGTGTGCCCTCAGTGTTCTTATCCACCTCACCGAATCCAGGTCCAACGCGACAAGAATCTTCAATTTAAACGCACACCGTTGTTTATACGAGTGTGTACATACATTTGATCACCTGTGTTTGTACTCTACTGTCTACGGAATATACTCCGGTGCACGTTTAACACTCCAACCCTTTTATTTTCTTAGTTGCTGTTCAAACATTTTGTCGGTACAATTCTTTTGTCTTACAGTGTAGTTCTTTTAAATTGTTTTAATGACAAATGGTAAGGGTTTAATGTTTATCTTATTTTGAAAGAGTGGGTCAGCGCCATCCTTAGCCTTATCTTTCAATTTCAAGAGTTTTTCGTGGTCTGCACAACTGCCGAGGAAGATGTCCTGGGTACGATTCCTTTTGCAAATATTCATGAGGTTATCAGATATCATCAATCGCCATTTGTGAGTCCGAATTTCTTCTCGGTTGACGGCGATAGGATCACCCTCTATCTCATTGAACTTTAAAATTACCTGGCGAAATATGGATGGCCCTGGGGCGTCTCGGTATGGGACGCGACGATCCCTTAGCAGTTTAACAACGTATTTAACACTTGCCTCCAATATTCACAAACACATTTTAAATACTGTCTCCTCATTTTACATAACGATTTATAAAAACTTGGTAGGTGCCGTTCGTGGAATAGCTTAGGTGTCATTAGCTCAGGTGCCATTTCAGCGGGTGCCTTATGTGAAATATCTCTCTAATTCATCGTCGACTGGAAACAGACATTTGTCAAACGACCTCGTAAAAACTCAAAAAGAACAAAACTTACCTACTTGAAAAACACAAGGGAAAATGAATAATTCAGTTCCACTCATTCGGGTAGACATTATATTGCTAAATGTCGATGAAGTCGTAAAAATATTAGCTTCAATCTCTTAGAATATAAATCATTTGACATCTAATATTTTTTTGTGCTTCGGAGTAAGTTGTGTAATGTTTTGTTCTTTTTTTTCCTAAGTTTTTCCCACGTTTTTATAAACTCACTTTTCTTGTTTGTTTGTCGTTCCGGTTGGACTTTTGCAACTCAATTTTGAGGCACTTCCCGATAAGCTAGCAAGCTGAAATTTTGCACACGCTCTGAGTTCGGATGACAATATATGACTAACTAAGAAACGTCATAACAAATCCAATATGGCGGCCTCCCCAAGATGGCGGGCTGACTGTTTGAAACCCACCCCCATGATATGGGTATCAAATGAAAGGGTTTGCTGTCAGGAATACGAAAAAATTAGTCACGTGACTTAACTCCAATATGGCGGACGTCCAAGATGGCAGACTGGCTGTTTGAAATCGACCCCCATGATATGGGTATCAAATGAAAGGGTTTGCTGTCAGGAATACGAAAAAATAGTCATGTGACTTAAATCCAATATGGCGGACGTCCAAGATGGCGGACAGACTTTGAGGCACTTCCCGATAAGCTAGCTCACGTTTTGAGTGGCCCCACTCTCAGCCCCGTACGGTTATTTTCTTATTTTTAGGACATTTAAAAACGTGGGTTTTTAGATTTTTTTAAAATTTTATAATTTTATGTGTTCCCGATATTTCGACGCTGTTGCAATATCGGGAACTCAAAACAATAAATCATCACGGAAGATATCCCGTGACATTTAAAGTTGTTATTACCGCATTGGTTCAAAATCGCAATATTTTTTAATGAAACTTTATATTGACTCTCTGGCTAACCGTTTTTTTTACGTGTTAAAATCATCTGACGAGTCCTCCCACCGAGAGCAGGACGAGAGGGACTGTCAGACTTGTACTGACTAAAATCCACGGTGTCCTTCGAGGGCTCTTTGCGTTTCGGGGCTACGGTTACAGGGAAGTCCCGCGTCGCCGGCAGGCTTTGGCCCTTAAAGGGGGGGCCCGTATATTGCTCACGTCTATCTTACTTACGATACCCATCTACATTCCAAACTCGGCAGCGCGGCTTAACATTAAAGACCAACCAGTTATTTAACCACGAACTCCTTTTATAGAAAATATTGTCCACCAATTTCAGCACCTGTGGAGCCATAAACAAAATACAGGTGCTCCCAAACCTCTTGCCAAGACCCAAGAAAAAAAGGAGTACGCCATAAAAAAGCAATATTTCCTGAAACAAAACGTAATAAAATATAAAATTGGTGTAATGAAATGTATCCAAAGTATACAGCCTCGTAAAGAGTTATGTGCGCTCAGTTTTAATGAACACATAACAACATTTATAGTCAATATCGATTTTACTATGTATCCCGGCGGCCATTAAAATCCTAACTAATACGTACTTTGAAAGTGAGTTTGTTTGTCACGGTCTTGTGTCTCCACTGTAAAATTACTTATGGTATGACCACTTTATGCTTGTTTAACAGATGGCGCTGCTTGTCTAATAAGGGCATCGATACGTCCAACTTGATACACTTATTTTAGTTCTGTTTTTTCCTACCCTAGGCCCTAGCACGAGTTTTCACGTTTTTGTGACGTAAACTGGAACTCTGACGTTAATTTGATGGAATAAATTAGTTCCTCGTTCTTACACAAACTTTTTCTGTAAATGTACATAAATAAGATACAAAAATCTTGTCATTAGGCTTCCACGCAGATAAAATTTGTTTCAAATGAGACAGATGTCAATACATAGAAGGTTTCGACCAGTGGCAATCGTTTCCAATTTTCTAAAGTGGCTTTCAACAGAATTGACATGGGGTTTTCGATAGCTTATAGGTATGTTCAATCAAATATTTTTTGCTCTTCTTTCTTACCATTTAAATAAGAAAATTATAATATCCTAGTGTAATTACTTTCCCATGAAACAATTTCAATTTCCATGCGGACGACGCCGAAGGCAAAATCTAGTCGCTGACAGTACTACTAGGCCCCACGGTTGATCATTACTTGGGTTTCACCTAAGCTCTTCTTAAGTTGCCGGGGTCGCGGGACTGTCTCACCTGGTAACCGTGGCCCAGGAACCTAAAGGGCTATTGAAGGACACCGTGGATTTTACTCGGCTGGAGTCTGACAGAATGGGAGGACTCATTTGATGATTTTACCACGATAAAAAAAGCTCTTCTTAAGCTCAGCTTTTTTCTACAACCTGTGCAATAATCCCCGGACTACAAACAGGTAAAGTCGCGGGGGTAAACTAGTGATGTATATTCCCCCGATGTGGAAGCTGTTTAAGCAAGCAAGGAATCTTAGAGACGGGTGCATTTTCTTTGACAATGTGATGCGACAGCGATTAATATGTTGGGTGGATACACAATATTTGATGCGGGACCGCATCGAATTTGTTTTTTTTATCGAGTCGATGGATTTGTTTCATTTTATTTGTAAATTACTTTACAGAGGATTTCAGTTGATTTACAAAATGTATGCAACGATTTTGTTGAGCTTATTATTTTGTAACAACGACTTATTTCAAAACAGTATTGAGGATATCATTTTTAGACTAGGTAACAAATTCAAAAATCAATCTAATTAAGACTAGTTTATTTAATTATATTAACTGAAATTAACTTAAATTTATTTGTTGTCAGTTTACTGGCCCGTTAAAACCAAAAGGTGTATAATTATGCTCCATTCAAATTGATATTTAAATGACTGTATGATTAAACTTACTATCATTAAACAACCCCTCGACTTTTCCACTTCAAAATTATAATGTATGCATATTATACAGTAAATGTTTCGTTTAACTAACGTCGGGGTGAATGCACTGAGTTATTTCGAAAATTTGTTTAGTCAGACGAGTCTTGCGGATATAATTAACGGTAAGTGACGGTGAACCAGGATTTACTAGAACTGGATAGGTCTTTTTTAACTTTTCAGAACTCCAAGTTATTTTATTTACATAATAATAAAAAGTGAAAGATGAAAGAGAAAAGGTTTTCCAAACAAGTTAGTCATTTAAAAAACTATGTTCTTTTTAAAAACAAGTTTTTATTGTTAAACTACTTACAATAGACAAAGTACTCGTCAAAAAGAATCAAAGGAGTCTAAACTCGATGGGTTTGCGGCGTTTCATTACAGAGTTTCTATGGCCACCTTCCAGCTCCATCATCAGATTAGCTCCATGTCATCATAATATTGCATTGTCATGCGAAATACATGTACATGCAAAATTTCAGCTCAATCGGAAGCCGGGAAGTGGATCAAATTTAACTTGTAAGATTTGATCACAGATAGCGGGACAGGTAAATAAAACTAAGTAAAAAATACAGAATTTCAAACCCTTTGAAACCCTTTTTTGTCCCTTAATTTTCCCAAGTCATTGCCTTCCCCAAAGTACACAACATAGTATATAGTTAAAGTTAGTTTTGTCGTTATCACCGTTGCTATCACCAACATAAAGTGCGACAAAGTTAAATTCAAAAACTTGTTAGTGTGTACTTATAACTAGTTTCAGTGAACCGAGTAATATTAAAAGCGGGCGTTGCAGTTGTAAAATGAGAGTTTTATCTTATTTGCGCTGTTATTTATTGAAGCTTTCGTTTATAATCTTTGTTAAAAGGTTAATCTCTTTAAGATGGACAATATTATAAAGACCACAGCATCAGCTGGGTGCAAGCCGCTTCTAACTGGTCATTTTGGAAATGTACAGGTGTGGCTTATGTTCAGCGTTGGACATCCTACTGCTGATGATCTGTGAGAGGGTTTATATAAATATAGGAATAATAGGCCATTGCTGGTACAAACATTGGGCCTCTTCTGTGTAAGGGTCAGCGCCCATTGGCGACATGACATGGCTACAGGGAACCGACGGGCTCTGACAAGTCGCGCCGCCGCCGTGCTGTACTAAGCTATCAGTAGTAGCCGGCCCTAAGGAGTTGATTGTAATACACCACGTAGGCTCATAGAATAATGTTCGTGTAGATTTTACAAATATCTTTGAATTTAGGCGGAGACCTCTCGCGCCCGGCATTGGTTGCGGCCATGCTGCGGGGCGAGACGGAGTGGGAAGCGGTAAGCTCCTTCTGCGAGGCAGTAATGCTCGTGAAGGAGGAGGCAGGCCGCGAGCGAGAGAGGACAGCGTCCTCCCTCCGCCCCAGCCGCAGTGGTAGGCGCCCACGGCGACGGACGTCGCTTGATGATCTCCGGCCACCGTAGGCGCGGGCATGCGGGCAGCGAGTAAAGGGCAACTCGCTGCCCGACCAAGGACCATACCCGGGTCGACGGCGCGTTGTGTCCCACGCGCGCCTCAAAGAGCGTCAGCATAATGACGGGGCCCCCCTCTCAGAGGGCCAAAGCCTGCCGGGGTCGCGGGATTATTCCCTCACCGTAACCCCGGAACATAACAGGCTATGAAGGACACCGTGGATTTTAGTCAGTAGAAGTCTGACAGTCCCTCCCGCCCTGCCCGGGGTTGGAGGACTCATTTGATGATTTTACCACGCTAAAAAAAAAAAAAAAAAAAAAGGCTCATAGAATAATGTTCGTGTAGATTTTACAAATATCTTTGAATTTGGTTTTAGATCATAGCGATGACGTAACTATAATCGAAATATTATTCTCAAGTAGTTTTCCGAAGTGTATACGGAAAACTGTAAAAATGATAATTATGCAGATCAGACTGATAGGCAGTTGTTACAGTCTCAAAAATAGTTGTACAAAAACCTTGGTGAATGTTAATACTTCTTAATATATCACAAAAACATTTCTAGTAAAATTCTACATCTTATTCACCGTGACAAAGCAGAGTACACACTATATCGCCCGTCAGCGCGCAAACAGTGAAAACCCGGCTCAATTTCATAGTTCAAACAGTCGCGCTAACTGTGTGCTCTCATCTTTATTGCTATAATGCACGCGTACTTTATTTGTGCATACGGCTGTAAGTACAGTCAAGAGTGGATAAAATACGGGCTTTAGGGGAGCAGAAAATTTGATGTTGATTGAGGCTATCGATGGATCATCTGCCGAGCCTTTTCCCAAATATGTTGGGCTCCCAGCTAAACCGGTTCAGCTGAATATCAGTATTTTACATGGATCGACTGCCTATCTGACCTCCACAACCCAGTAACTGGGTAATAAGATAATTCTTGGTGAGACTGGTTGTCAGACTTTAAACCTTCTGATTAACAGTAACGGGCGAGTGGGAGGACTCAGTTGATGATTTTGTCACGACAAAAAAAGACACCTTCAACCATACGAGTGTGACTTTCTGCCCGACAATTCGTAATTTTCTATACGATATTAGAGAAAACAAGTCCTAAGTAGACATTATCTAAGAAAAATCAGGCTCCAAATTGTTAAAAAATCCTTCCTCAGAAAATAAATGAAACATGATAAGGTACTAAAGCTTATCTTCACTAAACATTAAACGTTATACCAAAGTTGAGTAATACACTATATTCTGCGCACCCCAGCAGATAACTAGCGTCAAGATATATAAAACAGGACCCAAAACTGCTATTTTCGCAGGCCGTTTCACCTCCCGCTAAGCCAATGGGCCTGTACCACTGAAAATTTACTTAAGCTCGTATAACGAAAGCATCTTGGGGCCTTATTCATAGGCAGGAGATTCAACTTTAGAATCAAAATGGCCCCTGCTTGACGGGAGCGTCACTCGGTCGTATTCCAAGCGTACCCCAGAAGCTGTCAGCAAACTGACGCGGCCCATGGTTCATAAGACCAAACCCTTATCTGGGTTGAGGGACCATCTTAAAACAGCATCACAACTCTGAAACGCAAATGACAATTGAATTAACAGGGTGGTTTTAAGTCAGTCTAGTTTGACAGTTCCTTCTGCATCACCAAGCCAGGTGTTTGATTAATTTTATACCAACCAAAAAAGTTTCTGATAAGGAAATGGCAATTGAAAGACAAGGTTGTTGTTCATTAAGTCTTTTGCCCACTGTGGAACAAAAGCCTCGTTCAAACCTTAGCACTCTTTTCTCTGAGCAGGTTTCCTTCAGTTTTTCTCATCATCATCATCATTTCAGCCTATGCAGTCCACTGCTGGATATTAGGCCTCTCCCAGGGAGCGCCACAGCGCACGATCCCGCTTTTTTCATCCAGCCACTGCCAGCCACCTTCTTCAAGTCATCGGTCCATCTTGCCGGGGGCGTCCCACCCTACGCTTACCTACACGTGGTCTCCATTCGAGAACCTTCCTACTCCACCTATCGTCGGTTCTGCGGCAGACATGACCGGCCCATTGCCACTTCAGCTTGCTACAGATTTGGACAATATCTGTTACTTTGGTCTTATGCCGTAAGACCTCATTCCGGATTTTATCCCTTAATGAGACCCCAAGCATAGACCTTTCCATAGCACGCTGCGTGACATGAAGTCGGTGGGCCAGCTTGACAGACATGTTCCACGTTTCGGCTCCGTAGGTTAGGACTGGAAGGACGCACTGATTGAACACCCGGCTTTTCAGGCACTGCGGCAGTGGCGACGTGAGGATATGACGCATTTTCCCAAATGCTGCCCAGCCAAGCTGCACTCTTCTGGCAATTTCCCGCTCGAAGTTGTCTCTACCTAGCTGTAATACCTGTCCGAGGTAGATGTATTCTTGGACAACTTCGAGTGTTATGCCTTCGACGGAAATTGGTTCTGGGATGACATGGTCATTGAACATGACCTTGGTCTTGTCCAGGTTCATCCCAAGACCCACACGTCTCGAGGCAGCATTGAGACTGTTCAGCATTTTTTGCAGGTCCTGCAGCGATTCCGCCATAATCACTATGTCGTCGGCAAAACGAAGGTGCGTTAGATATTCACCGTTGACATTGATGCCCAGTCCGTTCCAGTCCAGCGTCTTGAACAGATCCTCCAGCGCGTTGGTAAACAGTTTAGGGGATATAACATCTCCCTGTCTCACACCTCTTAGCAGCTGAATGGGTTTTGTTCGGTGGTTTTGTACTTGGACCGACATCGACGCCATGCTATATAGACTCCTTAGCACCTTTATGTACCGCACAATCGACTTGGCATCGCTGCAAGGATTCCAGAACAGCCCAGGTTTCGACGGAATCGAAGGCTTTCTCATAGTCCACAAAGGCTAGACACAGCGGCTGGTTATACTCCTCTGTCTTCTGTATAACCTGCCGCACTGTGTGTATATGGTCTACGGTACTATAGCCTTTGCGAAACCCAGCCTGCTCCGGCGGCTGGAAATCGTCAAATCTAGTGGAAAGCCGATTTGTGACGACTCTCGAAAACAGCTTGTAGACGTGGCTCAGGAGCGTGATTGGTCTGTAGTTTTTGAGGAGATTTTTGTCTCCTTTCTTGAAAAACAATGTCACCACGCCCCTGCTCCACGCCTTCGGGGTAGTCCCACTGGCTATGACGGAGTTGAACAGCCTCCTAAGCTCTCCGAGCACAGGTTGGCCCGCAGTTTTTAGAAGCTCGGAGGTAATTCCGTCTTCGCCGGGAGCCTTCCCATTACTAAGCTGCCCAAGGGCCGTCTCAATCTCATCCATTTCTACGTCTGGGAGATCGTCTGTGTAGTGGCGTGTAAGCGTGGCTCTTTGGTCATTTGCGTCGGGCTGCGGCTGCGGGGAATGCGAGGCGTAGAGTTGGCCATAGAAGTCTTCGATTTCGGCCAGAATCTCCGGAACCGATGCAACAATTCTGCCATCCGAGGTTTTCAACTTTGTCAGATGGCTCCTCCCGAGTCTTTTAGTGAAGACCTTCGACCCACGATTCTGCGTAATCGCCTCCTCTATGAGGCAAGTATTCAACTTACGAAGGTCGCGTCTCACTAAACTCCGTATCTTTTTATGCAGGGATCGGGTGTCTGACAAAGTTTCCTCTGGCCTTCCTCGTCGTTGCTTCATCAGGTCCAGAGTCTCGCTCGAAAGTTTAGACCTATGGCACGATGCCTTCCTCTTAAAGTGCCTATTTCCCACTTCGCGTATGACTTCTATCACGCTCTCTAGGTCCTTGTCCACGTCCTCTGTAGTTTCCAAAGCGGCAAGCCGATTTCGGAGTTCCAATTGGAAGGTTTTGGAACCTTGGCCGGTCTGGTCCAGTGTTGGACGGAGAACTGACCTCATCATGCGACTTCTCTCAAGCCTAAAATTGATATTTAGGGTGCCTCTTACTAGTCGGTGGTCACTGCCGGTGTTGAACCTGTTCACCACAGAGACATCCCTAAATATATGCTTCTTGTCCGTCATGATGAAGTCTATCTCGTTCTTCGTCCTACCGTCGGGGCTTAGCCAAGTCCACCTCCTCTGGGGTTTCTTCTGGAAGAAACTATTCATGCAGAAGAGCCCCTCCATGCTCAGAAAGTTGACCAGCATTTGCCCCCTGTGATTCCTGGTTCCAAAGCCGTGCGGTCCGACACACGATTCGTCGCGTTGCTGTACTCCTACTTTGGCGTTGAAGTCACCCATGACAACGGTGAAGTGGGTCTTGGTTTTACGATGCATGGCTTCGGATATATCTTCATACATGGCCTCGACCACATCATCCGAATGTCCAGTCGATGTCGGGGCATATACCTGTATGACCTTAAGAGAATATCTCTCGGTCAGTCTGATTACAAGGTACGCTACCCGGGTCGACACACTGGATATCTCCAACACGTTGTCACGGAGTGCTTTGTGGACGCCGGACTGCCGTGACCCGGAATAGTAGGGCGGCCGGGAACTGGGGGCCGTGGGTTCAGTCACTCGTTCATGGGAGGTGCATGCCCATACTCACCACGCTGGGCAAGCGGGTTGGTGAGCGCAGTACAGAGCCTCGCACCAGCGACGCTGCTGCCCGCCGCTGGTCAGAAGAATTTGACTCTGTATGCCGTCCTAGAATCACTCTCATTGGTGTCCCCGTAGCTCTCACCGATAAGGAAGTCTTTGATTGTTTATATGAACAAAATATTTGTGATAAAATGCCGAATACTACTCGTGAGTCTTTTCAGGAATCTATAAAATTGAGCCACAAATCGGGTAAGAAAAATCTTCCTACCTGTAACTACGTATTGGAAGTACCAGCTAGCATGAGAAAAATTCTGATAAATCAAGGCCGAATCTTTATTAACTGGACGTCGTGCCCTGTGAGAGATTTCACGATAGTCACCAGGTGCTTTAATTGTCAGCAGTTTGGACACACAGCCAAGTTTTGCCGGGAAACTAGTCCTATATGCAACCACTGTGGAGAAACTGGTCATACTTTCAAGGAATGCAAGAATATATTTTCTCCCTTCCAATGTGCGACCTGTAAACGTGTCAAAAGACAATGTGACCATCCAACTGGTGATGCAAGTTGCCCGGCAAGAAAATATGCAGAAGTCAACTACATAAATTCAATAGATTATGAATGCGACTAAGACCGCAGCCAATCTATTTTTTTTTTAAATAATTGGTGGACTTGAACACTTAATCCGTGGTTTACCTTTAATATATAGTTGTTAATTTGTAACTAGAATAGAATTTATAATAAGAATGGCTGATCAGCTGATCATTTCATTATAAAATCAAACCATTGTTAATAATAATCGTTGTCATTAAATTATTTTTCAAACATTTTAATATTATCACCTAGTTAAAACTGCAAGTGTTGCTTGAAATTGACATTCGCGCTACTAAATTTGACCCAGTTTGTAGTGCATACGACGCAAGTTTTGTTTTTAAAAAGTATTTGTTATGTTTATTTTTTTTACAGTCGGTGAAGACATCTGTAAATTGATCTTGTTAATTTAAATAATTGTCCCATTTAAATTGCGATGAAGTGATGATGGCCTGAAACACAGGTTTAAATAAACTTAGTTCAGGCAGTTCGCTACATGTAATTGAAATCCCAAGTTAAATATCGAGTACCTGTAATTAATATACTTTAGTTATTCACTAATTTTAATTTAGGCACTAATTAAACCATTACATAAGACTTTCGCTCTCGCTATCGCTTTGCTTGCCTTGAGAACTTAGTGTCAGTGGACGAGATCAACGACGGGCTAGTGGAAACTGTCCGCACGGTAGGGTCTAAGTTTTTTAGACCCTGTCGTAAAGATAGACCTCAGAAATTGACCGAGCAAACCTTAAACCTCATGGCTGAACGACGTTTGCTACAGTTGCAGTCTTCCGATGACGCGAAGTCATATAGGCAGCTCAATAGACGTATATCTAAGTCCTTGCGACACGATCTGCGTCTCTTTAATACGAATCGTGTTAAAGAGACCATACAGCGAAACCAAGGCTCTAAAGTGTTCGCAAAGGACAAGTCTATTGGGCAAAGCCAGATGACAAAGCTGAAACGGGAGGATGGCAGCATAGCGTAAACCAAAGCAGAGGTTTTAGGCGAGATCGAGAGGTTCTATGGACAGTTATACACTTCGGTCGCAAAGCCCGTTGACAGCTTGGTAGGAGATCCAAGAGCCAAGCTGTCCCGACATTATACCGAAGATATCCCGGACATCAGTCTGTACGAGATTAGGATGGCCCTGAAGCAGCTTAAGAACAACAAGGCGCCGGGCGAGGACGGAATCACTTCAGAGCTTCTGAGAGCGGGTGGAACACCGGTACTTAAGGTCCTCCAGAAACTCTTTAATTCCGTCCTCTTCGAGGGCAAAACGCCTGAAACATGGAGTAGAGGTGAGGTGGTGCTGTTCTTCAAAAAAGGTGATAACAGCCTATTGAAGAACTACAGACCCATCACGCTTCTAAGTCATGTTTATAAGCTGTTTTCAAGGGTTATCACGAACCGTCTCGAGCACAGACTTGATGACTTCCAGCCTCCCGAACAAGCCGGTTTCCGAAGAGGCTATAGTACCATAGACCACATCCATACGCTGCGGCAAGTTATACAGAAGACCGAAGAGTATAACTTGCCATTGTGCTTAGCGTTTGTGGACTATGGGAAAGCCTTCGATTCGGTGGAAACATGGGCGGTACTTGAGTCACTCCAGCGATGCCGTATTGACTATCGGTACATCGAGGTGTTGAAGTGCTTGTATAATAACGCCACCATGTCGGTCCGAGTACAAGAGCAGAGCACGAAGGCGATTCCATTGAGAAGAGGCGTAAGACAGGGGGACGTTATCTCCCCGAAACTGTTTACTGCCGCAATGGAAGACGCCTTCAAGCTCCTGGAATGGCAAGGACTTGGCATCAACATCAACGGCGAATACATCACTCACCTTCGGTTTGCCGACGACATCGTAGTCATGGCAAAGTCGATGGAGGAACTCAGCATGATGCTCGATGGCCTCGACCGAGTTTCACAACGGGTGGGCTTGAAAATGAACATGGACAAGACGAAAATTATGTCAAATGCCAATGTTGTGCCCACCCCAGTCTCTGTTGGAAACTCGGTACTCGAAGTTGTTGACTCATATATCTACTTAGGACAAGTAGTCCAGTTAGGTAGGTCCAACTTCGAGAAAGAGGTCAACCGCCGAATCCAACTCGGTTGGGCAGCGTTCGGGAAACTACGCAATGTCTTTTCGTCCGACATACCTCAGTGCCTCAAGACGAAAGTCTTCAACCAATGTGTGTTACCAGTGATGAGTTACGGCAC
This sequence comes from Agrotis clavis, assembly GCA_954870645.1. Lineage (NCBI taxonomy): Eukaryota > Metazoa > Arthropoda > Insecta > Lepidoptera > Noctuidae > Agrotis > Agrotis clavis. The sequence continues at coordinate 2,423,100 of OX940925.1, forward strand.
CGAAACGTGGTCTTTCACTATCGGCCTCATCTCAAAGCTCAAAGTCGCTCAACGAGCTATGGAGAGGGCTATGCTCGGTGTTTCTCTACGTGATCGAATCCGAAATGAGGAGATCCGTAGACGAACTAAAGTCACCGATATAGCCCACCGGATTAGCAAGCTGAAGTGGCAATGGGCAGGCCATATTGCTCGCAGAGCAGATGGCCGATGGGGTCGAAAAGTACTAGAGTGGAGACCACGGACTAGCAAGCGCAGCGTAGGACGTCCACCAGCAAGGTGGACAGACGATCTTATAAAGGTCGCCGGAAGACGCTGGATGCAGGTCGCTTCCAACCGGTATATGTGGAGATCAAAAGGGGAGGCCTATGTTCAGCAGTGGACGTCCTATGGCTGAGATGATGATGATGATGATGATAAGACTTTACTATAATAACTGTCTGTGGCCAATCTATACATTTGTAAAAAGTTTTATGAATAAAATTTATTATTATTATTTTATTTATTATTATTATTAATGGTTATACCGCCATTGGTTCGGTCGCCAGGCCTCGTCCGTTTATCAGCAGGGTGCACGACGGGCAGGTGAGGTTGGCATTTGGGGCAAAAAGATGTAGGTGTGCCCCCTTGCACCCCAGTTTTTCTGATAGTCACAAACAACAACAAAAATATTGAGCTGAATCGGCCCAGGCGTTTTCAAGTTTTGCGCTTAGCAACACATTTAGCCATTCATTTTGTATAGCAAGAATATCACATCATAACTAAATGTCGTTATAACTTTCTTCAGAACGTCGTCTGTTAAATGTATACTAGTTCACTTTAAAATGTAAAAAGTGAAGAAACATTTCCTTCGTGGAGGTAAAGTTTCTTTCTAAGTCGTATTTTTAGAATTCAAGTTTATTATATTGCGGCTTTTATATCTTTGCAGGAATTGCTATTTCTTGTAATACCTTACTTTGTGTACCAGTTTCCTAGAATATAATTTTCTCTTAGATACTCGTAGAGTGAACCATACCGCATTTTAATTATTATGATCTAAAATCTAAAGCTTTTCTTAGTAGCGTCTCTGTTCATTAGCAAAGAGCCTTTTTGATGTTTGCATGTACAGACGGCTTTATATGAAGCAAGCTTACAAAGTAATTACAAAGCGAGGCTAAAGTAAACTAGTTCATAATAATAATATTATTCCACAACTATCATACAACTATCACCCAGACACAGAACAAATGATCGTGCTCATCACTTAAACATTTGTCCTGGGTTGGAATCGAACCCACGACCTCCGGCATAGCAGTCAGGGCCACTAACCACTAGACCAACCGGCCTATCGAATACAGTTACAGTCGAGACTTAAATAAACTAGTTTTATATAAAACTAGTTTATTTAACTTGCGCTTCGCAACTATGTTCTTTCCTTACAATGAATGATCAGCTTAATATGCTCGTTTTGCATAGTTGATACGAGTGTACACCCCTATTGCGAATTTTGCGCAATAGTGCAAGTACATGAAAATACGTGAAGATTAAAGAATTTTCAACAAAATAAATAAATATGGAAACGTCACCTACATTTATGTTGAAAAATAAATAAAATTTCCATTCCTATGCAAGAAACGGGATTTGTTCATTTAAACTGACAGGCCTGTTGGTCTGGTGGTTAGTGATCCTGATTGCTATGCCGGAGGTCGTGGGTTCGATTCCCACCCAGGACAAATGTTTGTGTGACGATCACGATCATTTGTTCTGTGTCTGGGTGTAATTTATGTATAATATGTATTTATTTAAAAATATATGTTATAAATATAGTAACACAAGCTCTGCTTAGCTTGGGACTAGATGGCGTTGTGTGATAGTTGTGGAATATTATTATTATAAACTGTTGCAGATAGCTTTATCATTTTTAAGCTTACCTTTCCGTTAAACACCCAAAGCTAAGTGAAAATATTTGCCGATTTCGTATCATGGATATCAAGATACTTCTGCTCATTCTATTATCATCGGCCATCATCCCGTCTGTGTACTCTACTCCAAAATTTTCCACTTTTCCATCCAGTCCAGTCTATGCAATAAACCAATCCTACTAGTATTATAAATGCTAAAGTTTGTGAAGATGTATGTATGTGTATGTGTATGTAGGTATGTTTGTTACTCTTTCACGCAAAAACCACTGAACGAATTTGGCTAAAATTTGGTATACAGATAACCTAAGCTAACCTGTATTAACACATAGGATAGTTTTTATCCCGATTTTATGTTCCCGTGGGATAATTTTCGAGTTGTAGCGGGTGAAGCCGCTGGCAACAGCTAGTACAATCTAAAGAAGCATCTCGTCCCGACTACACATACGGCCCCAACATCGTCTATTTATCTCCAGCACAGCTCTGAATTAATTAATCTCGACCAGAATCACCGTCATTGTGTAAAGTGCGTAACTATTTGAGCGCGGGACAAGTTTACACATTCGGGAGAAATATGCCGGCGCAACACTATCTTGTGTTAGCATAGTGATGGGAACTATGCTCGGGGTATTGGAATGTTGGGTCGAGAATTATTGGGATATGTTTTTGTGAGCGTTTACTTTTTGGGATGGAATACCGTTTTACGAGTTTATTTGCAATGGGTTTGTTATTGCTATAAATAAAATTAGCATTTTGTTACTATTGGTAAATTCACTATAAAATCATGAAAGTCTGTGAGTACGATATAATATTTATTGGCGTACCCGTACATACCAGCGCGTTGATAATTGAGATCAGTGTATAATAATTTGGTATTTATTTATATATGTGATCACTAATAGTGAATCACTAGTTTTTAGTATTTTCATAATTAAGTGACACCTAAATCTCTCTCTGATTTAGGTATCTCACATTTTGCTCGAATGTCCGTTGGGCACAAAGTTGAAAATGTGTGGATAAATGTAGGTAAATGTGACATTTGAACTTTTTCGCTAAGAAGAATGTTCTTTGCCAAGCTATCGCAATCATATCGAGTCCCGAGATCCCGGGATTATCCCACTACAGTCACAACACTACTTGAGATATTAAACGTGCAGGTAAACTAGAGATGTAGTTAGCGCGAGTTTGCTTCGCTTCGAGATATTAAATGCTATCCAAGATTTGTGAATGTGTTGTCTGATTGTTATGCGGAGACTGTATTCAGAGAACGCGTATTTGTGTTGCATTGTGAATATTATAAGATGCTGCACAAGCAAAGGAAAATAGATCTTTGTTTGTTGGAAAATATTGGAGTTGTTTTGTATTTATTTACTGTGGTGGAGACTTGTAAAGTAAAGTAAAGTAATAAGTGAGCCACATTGTTATCCTGAGTACATAGCAGTAGTTCGTAAACGTCCAATGATGTCTTTTGATAAAGAAATATTGAAAAACTAGGCAGCCGCATTGCCCATTTGTAAGGGTGCTTGTACACGGTGCATGTAACCCGCGCAAGTGCCTCAACATGCTCAAGCTACATGCACCGTGCACAAGCACCCATTTAAAAACGTGCGGGTCCAGCGACTTGAGCATGTATCAAAGCGAGCCACCCGCGCAACTAACTCGCGTGCTCAGGGGCGCGGGCGGTTACTCGCGCATGTTACTTGAACAGTTTTAGACGTGCGTAAGTTTCATAATTTTGGCAAAATTACATTTTTAACAATGTTTTTATAAGAATTTTCGTTCGTCGAGACATCTTGACTCGATGTCATAAAGCTACCGCGCGAATAGCATGCACATGTAACTCTTGACCACAAATAAATAAGTTGCATAAAGCTTGCGCAAGTAGCCCGCGTCTTTACTTGCTCCAGTCATTTACAACATTTACAAGTACACGCGAGTAACTTGATCAAGTAGCTTGCGCATGTAACCCGCACCCTTACTTGCGCGGGTTACATGCACCGTGTACAAGCACTCTAACTTAAAAATTATCCGTAAACGATAAACTGTAACGGTTTGAAGCCAAACTAACACAAAGTAATAAACTTTCATCAATTCAGACATTCGCATTATAAAATAGGTACCTAGTTAGATTTTAGTTTGATTGTCATGTCTGGCTGTTTAAGTATTGAGGATTTCGTCATAGCTTTCTTTAAAAATGAAATATTGAATGAGTCGTAGGCCTTTCACTGCTCTACATAGGCCTCCCCTATAGACTTCCAATAGGTCCAGTTGGAAGCGGCTTGCTTAATAATTATTATTTAATACGTAGCCACTCTGAAACAACCCACAATTGGTTGATAACAACCAAAAAAACCTCTCATATCAGTTCGTCACGCAGTGATAAGAGAGGGTCGTGGAGGGACGTCGTTCAATTTGTTGCTCACAATCCGTTTCCGATTGCTCTGTCATGCGGCTGATTGATGGTGTTTGTGTAAAACGTCTTAGATTAGCGGGGAGGACGCACTGGGTGGGGAAAATACAGCGGTTAAACGCAACGGGTAATGATTTTTTAGCATCAATGGTCAAATCATTAAATGAGTCCTCCCATCCAGGGCAGGGACTGTCAGACTTGTACGGACAAAAATCCATGGTGTCCTTCAATAGCCCTTTACGTTCCGGGATCGCGGTAGCTTGTTACTCCCGTGACCTCGGAACGGGTAATGATAGATTACACTTTTTTATACAACGTGTAACATTATTAGCGCAAAACCTTTCGTGGGGTAACTCAGCCCATGTTACTGAACATTTGTTCCAAGACTTTTGGAAATTCGCAAAAAAAAAATTTGCTTTTTCATACAAAATGAGAAATTGATCGGGCCCATCAGTACGAGTTCGAGTACGTGGATTTCGCACACCCACTTTTTCGATAGTTTGGAAGTTTCATGTAGGTAATTGGGGACGCGTTATTGTCATCGACTGGGTATAAATTTAGGCTCCGTGGCCCCGCTGCTGTTACTGAAGGAAACGTAATGGAAAAACTCAATTTAACACTTTGCCCTATCTAGATATCGACCCTGGGCCTCCATGCTTTAGCAGTTGCTTTTGCGATCACTAGACAAACGAGGCATTTTTACGCAGATTTGTTTATTTTTCAGTGATGTGGAAATTGAACTGAGCAATTTCTTGGAAACTGTCTGCTACGTTTTGCATTTTTGTCTCAAATAGACAAATAGTCCTTGCTAGAAGAAATATCCATGGAAACTACAAATATTTTATGTTTTTTTTTTGTGTTCCTATAATATAAACACTTTGACTCTGGATTAAGGAAACTGAAATTCATGTGGAGAGCCCAGCCTGCCTTGGCCCAGCATTGGGATGAAGCACGCTAGTCATCGTCTGCCTTTTCCCAACTATATTGAGGTCGGCTTCGAGTTGAACCAGATGCAGCTGAATTTCAAGATGAAGCAAGCTAGTACTATCAGAAATTTCTACACTCCACCGGTATCCAGTCAAATATCAAAGCTGACGTATTGTTATTGACGTACCGTTGATTGGGACGCATGTTTCGCTTTTCGATCACACGCGAACGGTGACAAGCGACTAATCAGGGATCTATGTGGTAATCAGTTCCGTGGACGAATTGTGGTATACTGTAAATATTAGGTCAGTTCCTGTTGTGCTATAAGTACATGATGTATAACATTTTTTTTTTTCAAAAGAATTATAATTAATCTGCTTTTCATCCAAATGGTCCAGACAGAGGACTAGATGTCGACTTGTGAGGTATTTTAGTACACAAACCTGTTAAACTTCGATATCTGCAGTCCAATTCGCTTTTAAGTCCGCTCTGTTCAACTGCAATATTGGAATCAAAGATCTTTTTACTTGGTAAAATCATCAAATAAGTCCTCCCACCCAGGTCAGGACGGGAGGGACAGACCCTCCCATCTGACCTGGGTGGGAGACTTGCATTGAATAAAATTCACGGTGTCCGTTAATAGCCCTTTACGTTCCGGGGCCACGGTTACCAGATACTCCCGCGACCCCGGCAGGCTTTGGCCCTCTAAATGGGGCCTCATTCAAAGCGCAGCCCGTCATAATTCATGCTTGGGGGAATGCAAGTAAGTTATCTGAATTACAGTAAACAATTAAACATTGTTCTTCCTCAATTTTACTGGCGATAGGAAAAGTGATTAAACGAGTTTGTAGCTGATCTGATAAGCCTTTTAAAAACAAAGGAAGAAAAAGAATTCTTAATCCAAATAGCGATCATTTAAATAAAGTAGGCATGAAGGGTTAACTCGAGCCATGAATTTCATAAATTACCTTGTTAAAACATAACCTAGAAAATAATATTTTGATCGAACGTTAGATCGCGTGTTTTCTTTATCAATAAGGTCAAAATGAAAGATAAGAAAATCCAACAAAAATAAACCTTTTAAATGAAGCAGTTCTTGAAGAATCATAGTACTGACGGTAAATCTATTTTGCCGAAAATATTATCCCTTTACAGTGCGAACAACGCTACTTTCTTCACACCCTCAAAAAAGTCGTAAATATTTTGCAGTGTCGGCAACGCGCAGGCTATACATTTGGTGTTAAAGGGTCGGCAACGCACAGGCGATACCTTTAGTGTTGCAGGTTTGTAACGAACAGGTGATACCTTTAGTGTTGCAGCGTCGTCAACGCACAGGCGATACCTTTAGTGTTGCAGTCGATACGCCCTCTTGTGTTGCAAGATCAGCAAAGCACAGGCGATACCTTTAGTGTTGCAGGACCGGCAACGCAAAGGCGATATCTCTAATGTTGCAGGCAGGTGTCTATAGGCTACGGTGACCGCTTTCTATGAAGGGGGCGTTATGCTTGTTTGTTACTGTTCCTCCACAACCGGAGTTTTGTTGTATTTTAGAAAAATATGCTTGTTTTATAGGCAACAATAACAGTTCAAAGCACTATTTGTTTGCCTGCCAACTAAACATATTAATCTGGGCAATTGTATTTTATTTTTATCGTACATCTGCAATGCGTTTTTAGATAAATGTTACGAAAGCAAATGGCACGGAAATGTTTTAAACTAAAATGGCCAATAATAAATCGTTTCGGACTAGATAAATTTGTGTTTTAGTTGAGTTACATTTGTAAATACCAAAGTAAATACTGTTATTCATATTTGCGTTTGTGTTGTGAAAACTATTTTGTATGTTCAAATCAATATTTTAATACGAACTATAGAATTTCCGTGAAAGTTTAATTTTATTGCGGTATTTACAAAATGTTGATATCTCTATGCATTTCATAGTAGTATTCATATTATAATTATGATTAAAACACTTATCTATATTTATATCTTTAAGTACTACTCATCGAATGAGTCCTCCCGCGCACGGCACGAAAATCCACGGTGCCATGGTAACTCGTTAGTCCCGCGACCCCGGCATTCTTTGGCGCTTTAAGGGGACCCCCTCAGACTTTGTTTGGTTGGATGTACGCGCTAATCTTAGGAACTACTGGTTCAAATGGAAACATTCTCTATGTGTTGGATAGTACATTTACCTAGAAAAGCTATAGGCTATATAACATCACGCTACGGCTAATAGGCGTCTTGCAGTGGGGGTAAAACTAATAATCAGTACTTTCCATGAAGCAAATGTCTAAAATACCTGACCATCACAATATATTTACTGACTGCACGTTACGTCTTGGTAAGACTGATTGTCAGACTATCCAGCTCCTGATCGGCAAATTTTGAAGGGAACAACTGCTTAACATGGTGGCAATCTTCGGTCACCGCAGCCCTGGAACACATAGTTCATTTGAGGGAACCGGGTTAATTTTTAGTTAGGCGCCGCGCGCCGTCATTTCGTATTGGTATGCCTTAAATTTTACCCATCCAGAACTGTTTTCAGCAAGTGTTGCTTTACCTCTAACATTAAGTCAAGCGGCTTTTATTAGAGCTACTAGTCTTTTATTTAACACCCCGACAAGTAAGCGTTTCCGTCGCGTTTCTTCCACTCAGTGCGTCCCCATAAGTCGGTTGCGATTTGTCTTGCTCACTTGACTAGAAATAGTTGGCAACACAAACAATAATAACTACAAATAAATATTGAAACTATACTTCTTTTCTTCGCTCGGTAGTCGATACATTGTGGCTTTCTCATTTACTAGCCTTTGGGTATTAGATATTTTGTTCTGAGTGTTTGTGGAATATTCCAGATTGTTTTCTACGGCAATAGGTATTGATGTTTTGTTTGTGTTAAGTTACACGTTCCTTGTAACTTAATGGCTTGTGATATATAAATTACCTGTACTATATCAACATCGTATCGGCTATATTGAGTACTTGGTTCGTACAGTTTATCTTTCTTATAAAGTATTTTATTTTTATTTTTTTGTTTCCTTCGTTACCTCTTCATCTTCCATGTCATCTAAGGAATCAAACCCAGCCATATGATAGGTCTTTCACACACTTCCATTCATTGCTTCTTAGGTTCTCATTCTTAAATCTCTGTTCATGATATTTTTCTTGCTGGTTTTGTGTCATTGTAAAGTAATTTATTTTAAGTTATTATTTTAGTGCGCATCACTTCAGAGCTGGTTCTGCATCATAAACCAATATCTCCCGTGGCGACTGCTAAACCCGGCGACGCGCGACGTGGGCCGACGCTGACCGAGTCCGAAATTGTTCAGGAGGACTTTATTAAAATGACGTTATGAAAACACGAACATAGGTACACAAAATACCTCAAATTTATTCCCCGTATTCATATTTAAACAATACCACCCATAAAACAATTATAAAATCGTTTCGCTACAACCATTCTGACAACTTCATAACAGTTAATACAAAATGTAATAAAAATCACACATTCACCCCTATTTTAAACGAGTATACAATCTCCACTAATTATAATAACGATGTACGATTTCCATTTAAAATGAGGTAGTACATTAAACTCGTAAATATTGCCGGAGTGAAATGTCCGCTATAAAATGGGAATATTGCGCCACATCACGCAATTTCAGGCAATCAGTTTATGAATGGCACAGATTACAAATTTTGGCACTGGAATTATTATTTTGATTGACTTGATTGTGCAGGTTCATCTATTCATTTTACTATACATATACTAACTCTGGCTATCCTACTTCCTACTTATTATTGTTTGTTGGATGGATGGATGTTTGTTACTCTTTAGCGCAAAAACTACTGAACGGATTTGGACGAAATTTCATACAAAGATAGTTTATAACCTGGATTAACACATAGGGTAAGTAAGTGAGTGAGTAAGTTATCCCGATTGTATGTGTTCCCGTGTTATAATTTTCGATTTGTAGCGTGTGAAGTCGCTGGCAACAGCTAGTACTGTATTATATTTCTTAACAATACTGATATATCAGGAATAGGGTCCTAGCTGCAAGGCAGGGCTCTAGAGAGAAGGACCTCGAACAATACGCGCTGTGTTCTGAATAACGCTTTTTGAATCAGGCCCCTGAACCAACTGCCTAACGAGAGCCTCATCAGGATGTGTTTGAGGCTCTTGGCAATGAAGCCATTTTCCGACACGACTATCGGCACAATGTTCGTTGAGTCCAAATTCCACATGTCGATAACCTCGCGAGCCAAGTTAAGATACCTCTTGTCTTGTTTAGAAGGTTCTCGTAATGTGGGACTGTTACTTTTGGGTTATATACGCTTTTTAATTTTAATATTCAATTTTAATAGTTTGGTTCTGAAATACCGTGTAGGTAACATTTAAAGCATACGTATCTTTTTTGGCTTAAGATTGGAAGGAATTATGCAAGTGCTGATTATCACGATTTTGGCCAAAAGTACCTTACGGTGAATGAGATAAGGTCTATTCTACAAACCAATCGTGTCGTTCTTCATAATTTGCCGCATTGTCGCTGTTAAAATGTCAATCTGAATTTTGTAACTTTGGCCGTGTAAGTGGCTCTTACTTGTAGTAAAGTGCGTAGTGGTTATGAATTCCATCTCAGACACGCACTTTACTTGATGTAATTATTTCGTCAGCACTTTTCTGGATGCCCTAGATTCTAGTAGAGCCTGAATCAACATAAAGTTTCAGTCATAACTTTGGGGTTTAAATAATTTCAGATGTGTTTTATTGTCATAACATTCAGGTACAGTATAATATTATTTACCTCCAAATCAATAAACAAACTGGGTTTTTATTTATATAAGATGGATTTGCACTCGACTCTAGTTTAGGTCAGAGATAACTGAAACAAAAGTCGATAATGGAGCGCTTGCCCAAAAGAAGCATGTTCACTGCTAACTTTGAAGAGATTAGGGTTGTATGCATTCGGAAGCACAGACGCTGGTAGAGAGTTCCACTCATTTGCTGAGCGCATTATGAAGGAAGATTGAAAGCACTTAGTGCGAATTGGTGCATCTCAAACGGCTATGGCGTTATAAGGCTAAGAATCACCAGGAAATCTCAGTGGCATTTGGCCTGCGTGGGGCATTCTGCATCCCAAAGTGGAAGGCCTGGTTCCCAGGAGTCGAAATGCTATGTTGTAGGCTGATTATGCAGCGAGCTAGATTGTTTTTTTTTGACATTAGCTTAAACACCGGGCCTTAAGGATCCATAAATCTCATTATCTTTTCTTTCTAATATCCTCTGTGCTCTCTCTGTATATTGTTTCTTCCACTTATGTGTTCTGTGTACACAAATAAATCCATTAATCCATTGTATTTGGTTCCATATCACCATTATTAAAGAGGGTCTGTCTCTTGTTAAAAGAAATGCGGCATCCATGAATGAAAACCTTCATGGTTATTGTTCTTAGCCCTCAATAAAACCTTTTCACCAATATTTTCTCATAATAACCCGTGTTTGGTGGGACATCAACAGGTGGCGCCACCTGCCCGCCTAGTATTACACGCTTGTCGACGAGGCGATGAGTATCGCTGACACATTGAGACATGTGTCGGGATATTGATCGAGTGCGTGGAGTGCGAAAGGGTTATTTAGGTAGATGGGGGTATTTGGGGGTTCTTGTTATAATATTATAATGTTTTTTTTTACGTTGTAAACAACCCTGTTATATAATCATCAAATGGGTCCTTAAAATCCAAGGTGTCCTTCAATAGCCATTTTCGGGGTCACAGGTACTCGATAGTCGAGCGACCCCTGCATGCTTTGGCCCTCCAAGGGGCACCGTCATATTGCTGACAGCTCTTTGAGGCGTATGTGGAACACGAAGCGTCGTCGACCCGGATATAGACCATGGTCAGACAGCGAGTCGCCCATTACTAGCCGTTTGCATGCCCGAATGTTATGATGGTAGAGTCATAATACGTCGCTGAACAAAAGCCTTACAAGTAGAACGTCACTCTGCCTATTTTTTACGGAGACTGAGCGGGTTTCAAAGATGGTACAGGTCCAGTTGACCATTTGAAAACTAGCGTCAAGCACTAGTTGCTCGATATTTCGCTGAATTGGGCCTATTTTGGCGCAGCCGTTAGACACACACCAAGTTTTTTCCTTTTTAATTTCTCTTTTTTTTTGTTATGTTTCTTTTATTTTGTTGATGTTGTGGTTTTGTGCCAAATTAATGATGTTTTTCTTTTCTTACTTTCTATATTTAAACCTCAAACCAGCATAATACTGAGTAGAAGAGAGCCCGGAATTATTTGTGGGTCGTTTGTTGTATTGTAACACAGAGTAAGGCTCATCACCACTGCACTCAAAACGATGAAGGAAAACATCGTAAAGATACCGTACACGTAGTAATACGCTTTACAAAAACAAAAAATCAGACATTAGTGCTATAGTTTCCGCCAGATAAGTGTGGAATAAAATACGTTGACCCCCGTGTACCAATATATTGCAATATTTCAAAACCATTCGAAAAAATGTAAAGAAAATGTCGTAGAACGACCAAGAGCAACGTATCGTGGTAAGAGGCAATCTTGACCTTTGTTTTATTTTGAAAATCGAACGATGGTGTTATGAAATTCGAATGCTGCATTAGGTATTAGGATCAATGACCTTTATTCCAGACATATTTGGCGGGGACTATAGTAGCCGTCAATGCCAAAATTAAAAAAAAATACTAATAATCATCGACTAGTGGATTGCATTCTTTCTCATTTACAAAAAATATAACATGATTTTTTTATAAATTCTTGTCGGTCTCTAGCATGATTATTTATAAATGCTAGTCGCATTATTAGCCCGTTAATTAGTTAAAAGGTAATCAGAAACCATACAACTATAAAAATATGTACCTAACTCTTACCTAAAAATAACCACAAAAACTTCCTACATACCAATATACCTACAACCAAATTATATACTCTTGTAAGTACATTACCAAGATGAAACTTGAAACTAATCTGAAACTTATTCAATACAGAAACGGGTGAAACTGAAAACTTCAGTCCTCGATAGAATTAACAAGTTAGGTGCAGGATTAAATTCAAATTGTTACGTAGGAGGATATCCTTGATACTGTAACTTTTAGGAATAGTAATTAGAAAGGAAGTTTTCTTTGAGTTTTTAATAGTTAAGTATTTGTTATGCAAGGCTGCAAAGTTGATTTTTGGCGCGAGTACTTGAATTGAAAACTGAGCTAGCGAAGGATTCTAAGATTGAACCGCGAGAGTAACGAGCGGTTCAAATATAGAATCCTGAGCGATGCGAAGTTTTCAAAGGTACGAGACGCAGAAAAACTTTGCTGCCGAGTGCAACACACAACTTTTCACCTCACACAGCGAGGAAATGAAGTGGGGTCATTGACCTATACAGGGGGCGGCTCGCCTGGCAGTGTAGAAAACAATTGAATACAAGACGTGTTCGAATTTTGAACAACACTTTGTGCTCTAGAGCACAAAATGGAGTTTTGCGCTCAGATTTTGAATGAGAAATAGAATCTTTCCGAGTGCGTGAGGTGAAAACGAATTTATCTTTCGCGGAAGGTCTTTGTAAAAAGGTTGATCCGACTTTTTCGGGTAAAAAACTTGGCCTTTACTTTTCTGTTAACTCTAACTAAAATAGATTATTTTAAGTACAAAGTTTTTGATTGGTAACTAATCAAGTGATTACAAAGTTGCGGGTTTTATCGGGTTCTTTGAAATAGTAATTTGAATATTGATTAAATTTAATTTAATAGTTATAGAGAAGTCCTGAGTATATATAATGACTCAAGCTATAGCAGTCCACTGCTGAGCATGTGAAATATTTCAATTTAATATTGTCATCTTCATCTGCCTAGCATTTTCCCAAACTATATGACTGGCCTGTTAGTCTAGTAGTAGACCCTGACTGCTATATGCCGGAGGTTGTGGGCTCGATTCCCACCCAGGATAAATGTTTGTGTGATGAGCTCGATCATTTGTTCTGTGTCTGGGTGTAATTTATGTATAATATGTATGTATTTAGAAATATCTAAGTATGTTTATCAGTTGTCTAGTACCCATAAACACAAGCTCTGCTTAGCTTGGGACTAGATGCCGTTGTGTGATAGTTGTGGATTATTATTATTATTATATTGGGGTCGGCTGCCAGTCGAACCAGATGTAGCTGAATATCAGTATCTTACATGGAGCCAATGCCTATCGGACCTCCACAACCCATTAACTGGGTAATACGGTACCCCTTGGTAAGGCTGGTTGTCAGTCTTTTAGAGCCTCTGACTTTTAATAGCGACTGTCAAAGATCTACAAATGACAGCCGGGACCAACGGCTTTACGTGCTCTCCGAGGCATGGAGGAAACTCTCTATGACAGATGGTCAGTGGTCACCCATCTATAGACCAACCTCGGCAAGCGAGGTTTTACCCGGAAGATCGGTCTGTACGGCTGTAATTATTTAGCCACGAGCTCCTCCTCGCCATATTTCAATTGTATGGGATGGGAATCAAATTCAAAATTTGCTAATTAATCGAATGAAAAACTAATTTATTTTGTAAAATAACTCTGAATAGAATTGAAGTTGCGATTTGTGTACCTTTAACTTTTTAAGCAACGTATTCAGATATTAACTAATTATGCGTTTCACTTTCTAATCTACTTACATACCTACAGTATTTTTTTTGTAAAACATTCATTCAACACACTCTAGGGATTTGAGTCCTGTATTGTAGGTGCGTTCACAAACGTTTAAACTCACATAACAAATACCAAGATTCTGAACAACTACTTGTAGATCATACAAATATTTCTTCCGTGGGGGAATCGAACCCGCGACCCGCAGCGCAGCAGTCCAATCGCTCAGCGGCAAAAATGCCATCTATCAAAAAAAAATCCTTCAAAAGAATACATAAAGTATCAAAAAGGGGAAAACGATATTTTGTAAATGTTTTTTCCCCTACAGTAATTTAATTTATTTCCAAAAATCGAAACAACAAACGTTCCACAAATCCAAAAACACAAACACGGCCATCTTCCCAGCCGGTGTTGCTCGCAAATAAATCCCAAAATAAAACGTACCACTTGACAGTACATCAATCTTCGTAAAAGCGACCGGAGTTACCAGTACCGGTTACAAGTCGGGAATTAATCGAGGGGAGAAAACTTCGTTATGTTTTCACTTAAAGGATTACAATAAATAAGATTAATTTGTCGGCTTTTAAAAGAAAAGTTTTGTGTTCAATTTCGGGGAATGTTTCCGTGGTAACCGGTTTTGTGGATCTACATCTAACGTCCTAGCATTGCCCGGGTCGACAGCCGTCGTGTTTGAAGAGCTGTCAAAAATCTGATGGGGCCCCACTTAGGCCCCACTTAGGCACCTATTATAATGCACACCACGTTTTTTAAACGTGCCGGTGCAGCGCGTTTTCATCAGAGCAGTTTGTTGTCGTTTGTTTTCGCAAGTCAGACGCAGCCTCTCGCGCCCGGCATTGGTTGCGGCCATGCTGCGGGGCGAGACGGAGTGGGAAGCGGTCGCCTCCTTCTGCGAAGCAGTAATGCTCGTAAAGGAGGAGGCGGCCCGCGAGAGAGAGAGGACAGCGTCCTCCTCCGCCCCAACCGCAGTGGTAGGCGCCCGCGGCGTCGGACGTCGGCAGACGATCTCCGGCCACCGTAGGCGCGGGCATGCGGACAGCGAGTAAAGGGCAACTCGCTGTCCGATCATGGACCATGCCCGGGTCGACGGCGCGTCGTGTTCCACGCGCGCCTCAAAGAGCGTCAGCAAAAATGACGGGGCCCCTCTCAGAGGGCCAAAGCCTGCCGGGGTCGCGGGATTTATTTCCTTACCGTGACCCCGGAACATAAAGGGCTATTGTAGGACACCGTGGATTTTAGTAGTACCTGCACTGGCGCGTTAAAAAACGTGGTGTGCATAGGCTCTTAGAGGGCCAAAGCCTGCCGGGGTCGCGGGACTATCTTATCAGATAACCGTCATCCTGGATCGTAAAGGGCTTCTGAAAGTGGATTTTAGTTAGTACGAGTCTGATAGTCCCTGTCGTCTGCCCGTATTTTTTTGTAAGAACGTATGTGATTGTTATTGACTGTAGACTCACCTACGATTATCTTTACGTGTTTGTTTTCGAGCGTATGGCACACTCGTGGGCTGCAGCTGAAAATCAGCATGAGGTGGCAAACTCTGTGTTGCCATCTGGCATAGTGCTGAGCTGAGGCCCTTTGGCATTAAATTGTTATTTAATTATTATAACAGTTATTGTATTACTCTTTTTACAACTTTAATTAGTTTTAAGTTTTAGTGCCAATAAACAACAACAATTTTCTTCTTACTTTCTTCCGATACTTTACGATTTCATAGTCGCCTGGATACCAAAGTCTAGTAAAGTATCGGAGACTTGCGTCGCCTTGTGTACGAAGGAGCTAATTTTACGTATTAGTTAGGTTTTAAGGATATTTGAAGTAAAACGTATTAATTAGGTTGTAAGGATACTTGAAGTAAATCGTATTAATTAACTTTTAAGGATACTTGAACTATGACAATGTGTTGCGGGTAGTGTCCGACCGAAACTGATTTTTCAGCCGAAACCGAAACCGAACTTTCGGCCTTGGTCTCAGTTTCGGCCGAAACCGAAACCGAAACCGAAACTTTTTAACACATTTAAAATTTAGTTTTTTTTTTGTTTTTTTTTTTACATTTATTAACACAAGAAATACATGGTGAATTTTTGAACTGAGCGTGGATGGCTAGGTATTACTACTAGGAATATTGAAAAACGTTGAACAGAATCTCGAGACCGATTTTGACGATAGCTAAAACTGCATCATTATATTTTAGAAAAATCTGTAAACCTGGCCAAGAATCGAAACCGCTGATTTTGGAAAAAAATCACACCTTGTATAATTACACCATTCGATAGTGTCGCTAATAAGGTTAAAATTCTGGGAAGTAGCAGATACGGACGAAACTTATGGAAATAGCAGATGTTTAAGAAATTGCTATTTTTTCTATGTTATTTAACTTCTACTGAGCCTGAGCCATAAACTACTCTAAATTAAAAAAAAATATTGTTTTCAATGTTTCACTGGATTTGAAGTTTCAACAATCGCACTATACTCAGCAATACGAAATTACGGAGTTTAAAAAAAAATAACATTATTTCAAAGAAGAAAACTTATATTTCGAATACAGTCACTGCCTTGACGATTGATAGGTTCTTTAATCATTAAAGTGCGTAACAAATATATTTTAATAATCAACATGAATAAACAAGACTTAGTACTCTTAGCAGTAAACTCAAAAAATAATTTCAACTCGCATTAAATGGACGGTGGCGAACTGAGCCGAGGCCCCGCCGTCGAGCAAGCACGTGTTAGCTACGAATATTGCCGAACGACACACGAAAATGCACGAACACTTGAGTTTCGGCGAGGCCGAAAGTTTCGGCCATATTTTGGCCGAAACCGAAACTAAGGCCGAAACTAGATTTTTTGGCCGAAACCGGCCGAAACCGAAACCGAAACCGAAATTTCGGTCGGTCACTAGTTGCGGAGCTGTCTAAGCCGTTAACCGTGACTCTTGACAGTAAAGGGCTATTGAAGGAATTGCATTTTAGTCAGTACTAGTCTGACAATTCCAAGTCGGGGTATTGAATTAGCAAGACGCTGCGCACCAGTTGACACAGCCACTTCGCCAACCTTACCGTCAAAGTTATGTTACAGAGTAACTTTAGAGACATTTTACAATTTACACGTAAGTCCTAAGTGATACCAGAAAACACACTTAAGTAACATAAAGTTATTAAGCTTAGCGCTAGTCCCTAGATATTCAAGGTCGCCTATAAAGTAGAAGAAGAGACCTTGAGGTAAACTTTGAGGTAAACTTATGTCTCGGTCACATATCTGTGGCTCTAGTGAAAAAGGGTCTAAGTCTAAAAATGCAACTTTACAGGAGACGCAAAAAACGCCCCGCGCGCACCAAATTACATGTTTAAGTACGTGTGGCATTTAAACAGCTGTCAAATTAAATATATGTGATATGTTATATAGGTAAAAAATGTATGTTCTTTCTTATTCTAGTATTATTTTTTACATAAACTGAATAGTTTTCAAAATAGCGACTTATACTTAACACAAAATGAACTACACAAGGGTATAAAAGAAGTTAGATCCCTTTTCTCATACACAAAAAGTTAATTCACAAAAGTGAAAAAGGATACGCATTTGGAGTTATTTGTATGATAACTAAGAAATTAAATCAGATAATTAGTGTTGGAATAGCCAAAATAAATGAACTGAATGTGTACTTTTTATCGACATGATAAAATTTTGAAAAATAGCAAAAATAAATAACTTGTATCTTTTTTCACATAGTTATTAGACGTAACATAAGGCGCATGTTGACTTACGTGAACCTTTTGTGTAAGTTATATCTATCTTTAAACCAAAATAAAACCAAAAAATATGTAGTTTTGTGGTGTTTATTTTTTTATTAAAGTGAAGAAAAGTATTTTAAGAAGTACCTATGACAGTTATTTTTAAATCATAAAAACAATTAAAAAACAAATGAAAAGTACAAATCGAGTCCCACAGAACCTTGAAAGTGATTCAAATCTTGTTCGATATCAAGAAATGTCTATAGCACAGTTTTTTTATAAGTCAGGACAAATCAACTGCAGTTGAAACCTGGGAAAGTGATCCAGAAAACCTTATTTTAATTTCACTTCTACCGATAATAAACTCCAGTTTTAAAATAAATATGCAGTTAGTAAAAAAGTATTGAAGAAGTTAATTAAGTATTATGACGCAGTTTTTTTAATCAGGAAAACAATTCAAAAATATAAAAATAATCAAATAAATCAAGTCTAACAGAAACCTTAAAAATGATCCAGAAAACCTTATTCGATGTCGTCGTTGCTGTCGTTTAGAAGAGGATGTTGATCTTTTATATTATCATCGTCAATGAAAAGGTTGTTATAAAAAGATCGAACACTGGGGTTTATTAGCGGAAGAAGAGAAATCAAATCTCTCTTTTTCTCATTTGAATTAGCTAGGCCCATCGTATGACCTAGGAATACATTACCGTTTCAAACAGAGGGAGTGGTGATTTTCCTCTTTCCCTCTGCAAATTAACAATGTTCCATTCTTCCTCATCACACAACTTACAATGAAATTCTCCTTTTTTATATTTCTTTTGTCTTTAACTCGTCTGTCGTAGACTTCTAAGCTCCAGTAATAATTTAAAATAATTCTACAAGGTCCTAGTCTTTTAACTTTAAATTTCTCTTCTTTTTTATAGTTTCTGTATCTCTTCTTTCCTTGTTACTTTTCCTAGGATTACGTTTCCGGTCTTGTTAAGTACCTTTTTATATCCCAAAATGACTTATTATTGCTCGTATCTAAATCTGACTGTGGAATAATGACATCGCCTTTTACTTTTTTGTAAAAGTGAACAATCTGAGTTACTTGTGTCAGATTATTTGGAATGAAATCGTCACTACTTTCTGTGGGATAATGCAAATTGGGTTATGATAGCGTATCAGTGAACATAGAAATAATATCAAGATATAAGACAAAAGTTTCATCAGAATCAGTGAATGTATCGACATCATTATCAGGCTCTGCGAAAAGGTTTTTGAAACTTCCAGGTATTGGAGAAAATATTTAAGAGTTTCCCTGCTTTGGTGAGTTATTTTTTAAACATTCAAGCCTTGGATAATAACTGTTTGAACATCCTGATCTTGGAGAATGATCCCTAGAATGTGTAGCCTTTGGAGAATAGTTTCGGAAGATATAAGCACAGGTATAGATTCGCCATCAATCCAATCTACTTCATCCATCATTGCCATATCTTTGGAAACAAGACCCATCAAACAATTAATGCGACCACGACCAGCCATTCTAAAACAATAGATATTTGACTGGCCTGTTGGTCTAGTGGTAAGTGACCCCGACTGCTTTGCGGAGGTCGTGAATTGGATTCCCACTCAGGACAAATGTTTGTGTGATGAGCACGATCATTTTTTCTGTGTCTGGGTGTAATTTATCCATAATATGTATGTATTTAGAAATATATAAGTATGTTTATCAGTTGTCTAGTACCCATAACACAAGCTCTGCTTAGCTTGGGACTAGATGGCGTTGTGTGATAGTTGTGGAATATTATTATTATGTATTATATTATTTATTAAAACATTACATCAGGGAATCGCGATATGAAAGTTAAGTAGGTAAGTCGAAATAGAAGTATAAAATGTGCTAATTTGACAATTTTACGTATCTATATAATTATACTATAAAGTGTAGTTAAATATATATGTGAGGTTGATATCTGGTGGTTGTTTATTATAACCACTGTTATTGTAGTGTTTTTGTGTGAAGAATTAACTAACATACGTACAAAAACAAAAAAAAAACAATGTCTCCTCTTCATAATAAGTTACGCAATGGAGTTTAAAATAAAAACTCGGTGTAATTGGGTACATTTGGACAAAAATCTAAATAACAATACGTACACTCAAAAATAATTTGCTAAAATATGTGAAAAAGGGTACAACTTACCAGTGCAATTACTGATTTTTTGCAGTGCGTCGACACAAGTTCCCTTCAATAGAGTGCTTGGACCACCGAAAGAGTGCGAGCGCTACGCACTTTCCACCCACCAGCACCATAACCCGTATCGGCCAGTTGTATCTTTTCTCACGAAAAATAGCAGCGAAATATTGGTATTATTTTAGTTATGTCAAATTGCATTTTTAATATAAATATTTCATACGTGAAAACTGATACCAAAAAACTTATTCTGGATTTTTGTCTTTTATTTTGGTGAAAACGGATTTATGTCAAGTGATATCGTTACTCACATAACAATTTTTAAGGAATTAATGTACTTGTGCCGGTATTCACTAAACAAATTGAAGCTCTGACAATACATGTTTATTTAGATCAAAAGACACAAAATAAAAATAAACATAGTTTTGTGTAAAGAAATTAAAGTGCACTTATACCCCGCTTTTGTAATATTTTTAGTGTTAGTTAACCCCCTTTGCACATTGCTAACTTCCTTATTTTTAAAGATAGGCAAGATCTGTTTTCACGAATGGATAGATCATTTTTTTCTGAACATTTTAGTGTACTTAACTCATTTTCGACAAAATCGGACTTAAACCCTTTTTCACTAGAGGCACAGATATTATCATGCTACAAACACTTTATCATCATTATCAACAGTCCATAAACGTTCCTACTGCTAGGAGACAGGCCTAAAGATCTACCACGCGGGCCTAGTGCGGATTGGTAGATGTCACATGTCTTTGAACAGGCATTTAGGCATATTGAGTAAAGATTTTTTAGTCAAATACTCTTTTCTTTGTAATCTTAAACCTACATACATTGTAATCCTTGTAGAACGGAGCAATATATCCTCCTTTCAAACTCTCGCTAATTGTTCAAATAAATGTTAATTGTTCGCCATTTGAGTGTCAAGTTGAGATTGACGTCAAATTGCCGGATTAAGTAGGCGTGTCTTGTTGCTGATTAAATTATACGAGTATGTGAGTTTAGAGTTGTTATGTTATTGTAGTTGTCTTGCTACTGAGCGGCCTATAAGTGCCATCAGAGATGTGCCATACAGTTATGTTGCGAGAATGTAAAAGCTGAGTTACGAAACTATGTGACCGTAAAGTAACTGCTCGCGAAAGATGCGCAGCTCGAGCTATGCGATGTATCGATAGTAGGGAAGACCCATAGTAGGCATCCATACCACGCATCCATACCACACATCCATAGCATGCATCCATAGCACACATCCTTCTATATAAAAATATATCTTAGTTGAATCTGTTCCCACCAGGGCAATGCTATGTGCACCAATTAATATGATTGGTGGATATCAAACGCATCCATAGCAACGTGAAATAGCACATATCTGGTAGAAAAACAGTCTTCTGTTTCTACTGCGGGCTAGGCTAAGCTTTTTTCCCTGTGAGAATGGGTTGATCTGTTCCTCCAGATGGACTCAGTGTGAGTTGATGGATGCCTCTTTTCCTCAGACGGTCTTCCTTATCAAGGGATATTTATTTATCAGGTAGACTGTTGACTTTGCGACTGTTAATTTTCGTTTTTTAATGTGAAATTTATTTTTTAAAATGAGTTTTGTCATCGATTTTGCATGTTGTGCTGTCAGGTTATTTTCGTTGCATTGTAAGAAATATTTTGTCTTGTGTCCAAAATACATTGGATTTATTGCATTTTCTTAGGTTTCATTAATGCATATCTACATCAACTATCAACCATCCACCAATATAGTCCCACTCTTATCGCCAATACATGATTCACTTTTTCATTTTCATTTACATAAAGAAATAACTTGGGTTAACATAAAAGTGAAGCATTTAAATTTCCAAAAATTATTTCATTCCGAATAACGTCTTTAAATCAAAATGAATTACTTTGGTTATGACTTTCTATTGCTGTGGATCCTTTTGTCGTAGATTATAAGCCATTATCTTTGCGTGGTTTTTGGCCGTATTTTTAAGTAAGTAACCTGTCTATGTTACAAAAAAGATAATGTATAATTATATTCCATAATGACTTCTAAAATTACTATTTACGAACAAAATTATGATAATAGGCCCAATTTGTTGGTATTATGGAATCAGGCCTAACAATTTTTCTACGTTATAATTTCATGTTATGAATAAAATTTTCTACTAACTGCTTTACAATTTGATCACGTAATTTTTTATGTTAATAGAAATATAAAAATACATGACCACGCTCACATTTTCCTGAACAGCGTTTTCAATTTCAAATTTGCACGTGTAAGGTTCAGTTTTATGTTGTGGGATTGCTAAGCGGGATGACATGGAACATAAAGGGCATTTGAAGTCCCTTCTGCTCCACGAAGGGCCGGACTCATTTCATAATTCCAAAATATTATCAACCTATTGATACTGCTGAACGTACGCCTCCCCCAAAGAGCGCCAACCCTCCCAGTCCTAGTCCTAACTCCAAAAAGAAAGGTTTAATTCGATTAATGTTCAAGAAAATTAACAATGTTGATGAATACTAGAAGATATATCATAAAAATTCGCTTATAGCATAATTATCGACTTCAGGCCGAGACTTCACCAAAGCTGTATCGAGCTTTGCGGAGTCGAGACGTGTTTTGAACAACCAATAGAATTGCGTTATTGACACAGCTCCACTCCGCAACGCAATTCTATTGGTTGTTCAAAACACGTCTCGATTTGGGGGTACTGAGTGCACTCACTCAGTACCCCCAAATCGCAACCGTATCTTCGAACTACTGATTTGATTCCGAAAATCAGTTAAAAAGGGCCTTTTAGAATAAATCTAATAAGACTGTAAAGTTTATTATTAAGTTAAGTTCATTTAATATACGGACCTTGTGGAAATTCGAACAAACTTCCGTGCGTTCAAGCGTTTTTGCCATACCTGTTATTGGAATCAAATATAGCAGCTCACAATTTAGGACCCATTAATATTAGTAGCCATTTTTACCCGTGGTGCTAGGCAACTGGGCTTCTCCCAGTTGTATAATGTCCCTTTGTGCCTATTGGCCTTGTTTTGTTCTGTCTCCTGCTTGCATGGAGGGAAGTGGAAACATATTTTTCTTACTCCTCCACTTCTTTTCTGATTAATTTCGTTGCAGGATCCAAGACAGGTAAATTCATTCTCCGGGACACGTCGAGCTTCATTGTCTCGACGCTTTTCTGGTGGTTGCCACTCTTGATTCTGGCTTTCAGGAGTTGCAGTGGTTAGGGAATAGTGTGGTGGGATTGTCCCAAAAAAATAAATAAACAAAAGACTGTAAATTAAATTCAGCGATGCAAATACAAAATACGCCATTGATCAAAATAAAGAAAACAATTAAATAGGTCGCCAAGTTGCCATAAAATACGAGCAATTCTTGGAAAGGTAACAAAGTGTCGCCAAAAACTTAGAAGAAGTGAATTGTAGTTACCAAAAAGTTGTGAACGCTAAAATTGCAAGTGTTAACTTTCTGCATTCACTCCACAGGGATGGAGAAGAATGCTTAAAAAGCCTCTCGGAAAACTTTAACTGCTGGAACTAACTTTGCATAAGAGTACTAGATGGGGCAGGGTGCAGTTTGGAAGTATTTTGTCAAAGAATATACTCATCATCTGCCTAACCCTTTCCCTACTATATTGGGGTCGGCTAACAATCGAACCAGATTCAGCCGGCTATCAGTATTTTACATGGAGCGACTGCCTGTCGAACCTCCACAACCCAGTAACCGGGCAATACGATACCCCATGGTAAGACTGGTTGTCAGACTTTACAGCTTCTGACTAACAGTAACTTTTTTTTTGTTTTTTTTTTCCTGGGTCGTGGGTGCTTTTAGATAACCACGACCCTGGAACGTAAAGGGATATTAAAGAAACCGTAGATTTTAGTCAGTAGGAGTCTGACAGTCCTTTCAGCTCCACCCTAGGTGGGAGGACTTATTTGAGGATTTTACCACGATGAAAAAGTACCATAACAGCTGGCATTCTTAAGTTAACCTACCCCCATGAGAGAAAAGCGTGTGTTACAACTTTTTACGCGCAAACATTTGCATTTCATATTACCTTCCAATGTGCAATTTCCCACGTAAATACCGAATTTATTTTCTTTCTTTGAGCGGAGTTCATGTAATTACCACTGGTAATATTTACTCTCTCATTCCAATACTTATTTTTTTTTTACTTTGTTTTCCCACGTTTTTATACACTCACTTTTCTTGTATGTTTGTTTGTTTGTCGTTCCGGTTGGACTTTTGCAACTCAATTTTGAGGCACTTCCGAATAAGCTAGCAGGCTGAAATTTTGCACACGCTCTGAGTTCTGATGACAATAGCACTAGCTAAGAAACGTCATAACAAAATCAATATGGTGGCCAACCCAAGATGGCGGACTGGCTGTTTGAAATCCACCCCCATGATATGGGTATCAAATGAAAGGGTTTGCTGTCAGGAATACGAAAAAAATAGTCACGAGACTTAAATCCAATATGGCGGACGTCCAAGATGGCAGACTGGCTGTTTGAAATCCACCCCCATGATATGGGTATCAAATGAAAGGGTTTCCTGTCAGGAATACAAAAAAAATAGTCATGTGACTTAAATGCAATATGGCGGACAGGCTTTGAGGCACTTCCCGATAAGCTAGCAGGCTGAAATTTGCAGGGTAGCTTCAAACCCGATGAATAAAGATAAAAATAATAAAATAATAGATTAAAAAAATCTAAAACCCCACGTTTTTAATTGTCCTAAAAATAAGAAAATAACCCTACGGGGCTGAGAGAGGGGCCGCTCAAAATGTGAGGGCGTATCTTTGCAAGTTACACCCATGATCTATACACGTCATGTAAATATATCCCATTAATCCCTTAAATAATATACGCCCCCACGTTTTGAGTGGCCCCTCTCACAGCCCCGTAGGGTTATTTTCTTATTTTTAGGACATTTAAAAACGTGGGGTTTTAGTTTTTTTTTATTTAGTTAGTGGCTTATCACGAGTCAAGTTACTTTAACTGTAAAGTTTTCACCAATATTTCAAAACATGTGCACCATCCAGAATTCCAACCTCTCCTGAGTCCAGTAATAACGTTTTTTTTCCCATTTTCAGTCTCTTTATGTCGCCTCCCGTTGTCGCCCGGCATTTTAAATAGTCCAGCTAATTTTATGCTTTCTTCTGAGATATTTTAAAAATGCAAACTCCTTTATAACAATGAGCGTTGTTAGTTTACAACGGGGCGCTCATTAACGGCTATGCTATGCTTTTCTTTGATGTTCAGTTTTTTTTGTTTCAAGTAGCTAGTTTTTATGCTTTTGATAGTTTATCCCGGCTAAGAGCTATTTGATGTACAAAAGTTTTAATCTAGGAGAAAATTTCATCAAATTAACACCTTGTTTTATTAATGGCTGTGGCCACTAACCAACTCACACAAGTTCACAAATACTCGTAAAAACTTAATACCGTAAAATTCTTCGAATTTTATCAGCGAGTGAAGTAAAAAAATATTTTTAAAAAGATCAAAGAAACCTTAATTCCAACCATTCAATTCCAAACTGTTACTTCGTCCAATTAATTCCTAATCCCGGAAACGTCTTAAGATCTTCATAGAACACGTTTTAATGGTTCAATTTGTCATCCGCCATCTTGAATTCAACGGTTACCGTCTCAATCAAAATGGCGGACATTTGTCATAGGTTGGAACCAATTGTGTCGAAAGACTATAACAAATTAGACTTATTTGTAAGAGACACAGTGGTTCGTTGTAAAAATGAAATTGATGGCTTCCAATAAAAATGTTTTGATGGATTTTTGGGTGATCACTGCGGTCATTATATTTGATGGAGGACCATTTCTTATGATAAAAGTCTTCGTGTAAATTATTATGATATCACTTAGTGCGGTCGTTTTCCTTTTTTTTGGGAGGAATTTTATCAATTACATTACTGGTCATTATTTGCAAGAATACCTACATCATATTTCTTTCATTATCGGTTGTTTTAGTAATAGTAAAATAAGGCGCAGAAAAGATACCATAAACCTAACACACGTTTAAGAATTACCTACATTGTTTGCTCTTTTCTTTAACCAGAACTGTCGTATCAATCGATGTTAATCAACGACGATATAATACTAGACTCCGCATGCACGATCTAAGGAACAAAAACTATTCTGTCAACTCGCTGAGGTACTAGGTAAGCGGGGGGGACGGGGTACTGCGTTGTGATTGGCTAACTCAAGGTCTGTTCTGTCTCAACGTATGTTTACGGCTCACAGGAGTGGTCGAAATGAGACGGATATAAGACTTTTTTGCCTAATGTGTTGACAGACGTCGACATTGATGCCGATTTGAAAGGAGCAGGCCAAAAATATCAAAATATCACGTCATCTTCTGCCTTTTCTTTTCCCAACTTTATTGGGGTCGGTTCCAGTTGAACCAGATGCAGCTGAATATCAGTATTTTACATGGATCGACTGCCTACCGGACCTCCACAACCCAGTAACATGGTAATACGATACCCCATGGTAAGACTGGTTGTCAGACTTTAGAGCTTCTGACTAACAGTATAACGATAAAGATCTACAAATGACAGCCGGGACCAACGTTTACACATGCTTTCCGAGGCATGGAAGAAACTCGCTTTAACAGATGGTTACCCATCCACAGACCAACCTCGGCAAGCGGGGCTTAACTTGGAAGATTGGCCTGTGCGGCTGTTATTATTTACCCAAAAAAAAAAAAACACGTAATAACTTAAAACAAGAAAACATTATGTAAATCAGATTGAACGAACCGCAAAGCCCACACAAGCAAGAGTTAAAACAGGGAAACAATTTAATTAGAGCTCACGTCTTAATTACCTAAACGTTGCAAGTGCTTGCTTGTGCAAGTTACAGGGCAAGTTGCAGGACAACCGTTACAGCGGGTAAGTACGGCGGTTACCGTTCGTTTCGCCGGTTGAGCGTGAAATCTGCTAAGTATGCAAACTTGTTTGGAGTAACATGGATGATATTTCACTGGAACATGCATTAGAGGGAGATAAGAGAGTAGGAGAATAGAATTTCGAATACTACGTCTCATGTACTTCTTTGACGATAATGATATGACTTAAATTGTGCAGTGTCAAAATACCAAATGCATTGAGAGTTAATGCCTTACGACTTGTATAGCCACTGCTTGCATTTCTTAGCCACTGTATTGTACTGTAGTCAAACAACTAACCATCAAGTAATAAACAAATTGGAAATGCTTTTAAAACTAAGGCACAAAATATCGAGACATAATAATGCAAGCAGTAATGGGATTGATGAAGTCAGTTAGACAGTCGCTCCATTTAAAATACTGAGAATCAGTTGCATCAGTCGATCTCAATTTTGGGAAGGGCTAAGCAAATTATACAGATGTATAGGTACAAACAATGTGTTTGCTATTGACCTCAATCTAGTCCAGAAGTAAATATAAGAACTAAAATGGAACAAGCTCACCAAGAAAACACTGGTGCTCCTGCGCTGAGACAGAACACGGTAAAACCTGTTTTTCACCGGAGTCCGGATGACTAACAAAACCTTCTAGTTAACGCTAAAAATTCAACTTTATTCTTTACAGCATGAAGTTGAAATCTACTAAAGACAACAGAGTGTTTTCGTTTATTGTTTGAACTACATCCTTATCTCTTCTTTCGTCTTTACATCCGTGTCGCTTAGCGTTACTCTCATATTTTACGTGAATGTTACGAGTTGCTAGTTCAGTTCCCCGTAAGACTGTACCAACTTGTTTGGCGGAATAATTTCTACATGTTTGTCTTCTACCCTTTGGAACCAGGCAAAGTGGCGCAAATGTGTTCAAGATAGTTTGAGCCCGATTAAGTTGCACTTTGATACTTTGAAGTGTTGACTATTTCATGTTTTGGGATGTGTTGAAGTGGCTCGTGGCTTAATAATAACAGCTTCTAGTCTTGATTTTCAAGGTTAAGCTACGCGGGCGGCGAGTAATGGGTGACTCGTCGTCTTATCGAGGACCAAATCCTGGTCGACGGCGACGTCGCGTCGTCCTCCAAGTGCGCCTCAAAAAGCTGTCAGCAATCTAAAGGGTCCCCATAGAGGCGTCTACTGGCGTCGAAGAACTGCCTAAACAGGCAACCGTGACCCTGGAACGTAAAGGACCGTTGAAGGAACACTGTGGATTCAAGTCAGTACAAGTCTGACAGTCCCTGCCGTCCTGTCCTGGGTGGGAGGACTCATTTGATGATTTAACGACGAAAAAAAGGGTCACATTTGAAAGGTCATAAATATTGCTGCCAGTTCATCATTCTTTTTACTGAATTTTCTATTTTAAAGTTTGTCACGAAAAATAACAACGAAAAACCAATTTAATTTTTTAATTTGCAGTAAACAAGTTTACATTTTTTAGAAGCAAAATAAATTCTTATTAATAGATAAGGTGGTTGATGTAGTATCACAATCGTGGGCTATCTATGGCAACAAGATAGCTTTTATCATTACCATGACCGTTGTAGGGCCTTAGAAGTTGCGGAGAAGACTTGCAGACTGGTTTTGTTTAAGTTAAAGTAAAAAAAGGTAGTTTTCGAATGTCTTATATAAAAAATGCGTGTTTTAGCTGAAAAGAAGTGGCGGAACAAACTCCAACTAGCACAAATGAAGTTATGTGAGAAGATTAAGTCAATAATAATAGTTCTTCTTCTTTGCTTTCTTTTTCTGCCATTAAATTAACAGTGAGTTAAAAAACCAACTTTTACAGCAGCTGTTTATAAAGTTTTGAATACAAAACAAAAAGAAAACGGTATGAAGGAAAAGTCTGCAAGCACAGTTATAACACTTATAACCCTAAAAAAGAAAGGTTCTGAACTCGTTTAAAAAAAAAACTAAATACAGCTTATCGCTCCATCATACCTAGTGGCCACTTACTGAAAAATGAGCACAAATATTTGCTTATATCTTTTCCATTTTGCTGCCAACGAAAAAGTGACATGCGACGGGATTTCAACGGAGATATTAAAAAAAGTACCGAAAAATTTTTCTTGTCCGCGGTTTTAGTTCAAACCTTTGTACTTATAGGACAATAAGGTCACCAAACAATACTACGTCGTTAATCATAGAATATTTGACGTCGCGTCAACTTTTATACAAGAATATTAATGGCGCCTAATACGTCAGCCATGTTGGATTTTTCCGCGCCATCTTTGTCGTTACCCTTTCATGTTTACGTCGTCTCTTTGAAGGTGAATTTGGCATGTTTTAATTTAATTATTTATACCTTTGATGTTAATAATTGTAATTAAAATTTGTATTTATTTTTAAACAATTAGTATCGTCTCTTCCTGTAAAGTAGCTTTTGAAGCCTGATGTATTCATAGAAGCCCTATTTTTTCTTACTACTATACATTTTGTGTTATTTGAAAATAAAACAATGCCTAGCGATTGTGGGCTAAAATTCAGACAGGCTCTTCCCTTTTCGAACTCGGGATCTAAAGTGCGGCAGACGCGCTTGCGACTTGACCAACGAGTAACCATTTCCCCAGTAAATCGATTCAGACAACTATTTAATAAATAATTCTTCTCTTTTCGAAAATTTCACCGCACACGCTCCCCTGTGATTCCGATAATTAACTTTTAAATTAAAAACATACTGAATAAAATACACGACATGATGGCACTGAGTTTACTAATTAATTTCACGCCACGTGTCTTTAGGGAGCAGCAGAGATTAATAGTGTGGTTGTAAAACGTAATGATAAATAAATTATTAATAAGAAGGCAGCTTTGATTTTTTGGTCAGTGATACGGGTTTTTTTAAAGGATTTAAAAAGTAAGGTGTTCATTTCTTAATGCATTTTCTCGTGTTTTGTTGAAAATAACATAAATAATAATCTGCTTAGAATGTTCCCACAGCTGGGTCGCAGACCTAGTGCTAACCATGTTTTCCTTCACACACACTTTACAGTTGTAATAAAAACTTTTTCAAAAAAAAATGTAACCGCCTTCAAAAAAAACCACAAAAAGGGTAAAATAACCTACAAAACTTTTCTTTCGGAAGTCGGTGGTTTTTTTTATTAATTTCATTGTTTTTTTTTGCCACCGACTTCCGAAAGAAAAGTTTTGTAGGTTATTTTACCCTTTTTTGTGGTTGTTTTTGAAGGCGGTTACATTTTTTTTGAAAAAGTTTTTATTTAACTCTTTTTAGTATAAATATTCAACCAAAATTGTTGTCAGTGTATTTGAAGGTTGCCCTCGATTTCCCTGGGATCCCATCATTGGAAAGTATACCCTTTCAAACAAAAGAAAAATTTTCCAAATCCGTCCAGGCGTCTTCGAGAAATCGGGGAACATACATAAAAAAAAAAACAAAAAGATTCCGACGAATTGAGAACCTCCTCCTTTTTTTGAAGTCGGTTACTAAAATAAATTACACAAAGTAGTGCATCTGGCTGGATTCGAACCCACGACCTACAAATCGTAAGTCATGGCCGTTATCACTTGTTCATCACTGGTGCTCTACACACTTTGTATTATGCAAATAATGAACTAAAATAATATTTACTCAGTACCGTACAGGTACGTAGGTACTTTGCTAAAAATAAGCAAGCTCTTTTGATTTTTATGCCATGAAAATTGGGAGTTTTTGTTTTAAGCATGCTTATTGCTGAAAAGAGGACGATTTAACGAGAATGCAATTCATAAAAAAGTATACCGTTAAAGAGCATGTATATATATTTTAAAACTTTGTTAATTTTTAAACTAATTCGTTACATTTTTAAATAATTTAAGAATAAGAAATAAAACAACATTTATAAATATAAAAAATAGCAGTTCACCAGCATCATCGGGAACAGGGTCCGGGCTGCCGGTGGCTCTGAGAGAACAACCTCCTAACAATACGCGCCGTGTATAATTTTTATTATTTGTGAGAATATTTATAGGCTGACTATACCATGCATTAACTTTTTATTTGGCGTTTCCACGCTCTATTTGTAATCAAGGCCCTATGTAACAGGCACTACTTACGGTAGAGTAATTTCATTGTCCTTGCGTGAGCTAAAGGGTAGGCCATAATGGGCACTATCAGTTCCTGAGGGACTCGTAAAAGCTGAATGCCGCACTAGTCGTCAAAAGTAATCTAAATGAAGGACTTTTGACAAGTTTTTGTGTCATACGTGAGCTTTTTGGTAATTTTAATGCGTTGCTTTAAATAAGTGATGAAGCCCAAGTGTCTTGTCATCACATCATCGCAATCTCCTGACCAGAAGATATCCTGATGGCTTAGAGGACCATTAGTTAACTCCTGAACATTCATGCCCAAGGAGAGTTCGAACCCGGGCAAGTACCAAATTGTGTCTTTGTCAATGCGTAATTATGTTTTTTATACATTTATTTTTAGAAAGAAGAAGAGTGAAAAAGTTTATCTTGGACGTCACACATCGGTGAAGCCTGGACTTATTGTTGTATGTTTTTATTTAAAATAACGTTACCTCTCCCTAAATTTTTTTCCTGTATCGTTGGTGCGTTTCTAAATATTTAAACTTATAGACCAAACAGCCTGACTCGTTAAAAAGTCTGTCTTACATATATTTAATCTGTGCGGGAATCTTACTTTCGATACGTAGCGCAGAAGCCTTTGGACTTTAAATATCCACAATTGTGTTAAAACCCAAAACGAAATTGGGTCAAATTAAGTCAAATACCAGCAGTATTACTACAAAAAGTTAAACTTCTGTTGAACACTTGTCTGAAAAAAGTGTTCCTAAAAATGGCATTTGAAGTTGATATTAGGGCCTTATGCAGTCACCGAAAGACGCTGGATGCAGGTCGCTTCCGATCGGTAAAATTTATTGTGGAAATCTAAAGGGGAGACCTATGTTGTGTACCAGTGGACGTCCTATGGCTGAAATGATGATGATGATGATGATGCAGTTGCACTTTTCTTAGAAAAGTGTGAAACAGTCAACTTTTTGTAGTAGACAAGATGAAAATATTTTTCGGCCACCAATAAAACACCCATTTGTTGCTTATTACTTCGTTAAATAATTATAACTCGGTACAGATTTCATGAAATACAAAAACATTTCAAATAACCACATTTTCATCACCGTTAATAACTAGAAATCCCGTCTTTTGGGCTCAAACAGGTAACCCATTTATAAACTAGACACTATAACATCAACAACCCAATTATGAAAGCAAATTATCTCACTATCACCCACGAATTCCATCTTCAGCAGGAATTTCGCGCAATTTCTGCTAATTCATGGGGCCATCAATTATCGTTAGAATCAAAGTGCGTAACGATATAAGCGATTATAAGACAAGGCGTTCGCACTTGCTCTGATTAATTAGGACATTAGTTGAACATCGCACGCCAGATATTCGTGTAACTGTTATTACTATGTAGGACTGGAGATAAAGAGTATTGAATTACTGAGCATCCGCATATTTTTAATATTCAAAGCGTGGTGTTACCTCAATATGTTCAAATTGTTGTTAGATCGTCCAGTATGCGAAAATGCAATGAAAATATCGATACCTCCTAAGTATAATGAGTCAACTGACATTATAGTAATTTTACAGGAGAGCGATTTGAAGGTAAATCGTTTATATTTTAATGAAATCAAATTAATTCGAAATAAAGTAAATGTTTTTTTAATCAAAATTGTAAGCTCTTCCTTTGGTATAAAATGATTTTGGTGATTTTTGTTTTTAAATGACATTTTATGTACATGACTGGGTATACGCCGGCGGGACTCAATAGTGAAATGGTTTAACTACCACTTATATTAATGTACGTCGTCCATCAAAATCCATCGTTTACATCAAAATCACATGAAATATGACTGTCATTTTATGAATATAATTTTACTTTTGTTTGTTTCAGGGGTTTTCTGTCTCACTTAATAATAAAATGTTGAAATTATATCACTTGACTCATTATACTAGGAAAGTACTTAGCAATGTTAACATTTGAAAACTCAACGTATACTGGACCAATGTAATATACCGAGGGTTTTTATTAGTATTTTTTTGTAATACCTTACGATATTATGTGGGATTAATAAAAGCTAGGAAGAAGAACAAGATTCATACACCCAAAACAACTTATTTTGAAGAATCACAATGTATTTTTCGTCATAATTAAGTAGGAATATCTTTTTAACATAATAGCTTTACTAAAATCTACAACGAAAACAAATCACTATTAAAAAAATATCAATCTTTCATCATTAAAGCTTCACAAAAATAAATTTAAAATTTAAAAATCCCCCGACATAAAAACCAAGATCCCTTTTAAAAGTAATAAATAATAAAAACAACTACATCTTAAAGTACTGAATCAAGACAATCGATTTTTTCGGTCCCCCAACGTGACGTATTTTTTTTTATAATTATTAATACATAATTAGGTACTTCACCACTTATATATTTCTAGATTTGGCGTATGTTACGTTAATTTCTCTTGTATATAAAAATAAACTGTCATGTCTTGATTAGGTACTTTAAGATTGAGTTATTTTTATTCTTTAAGTATTAATTTTTAAAGGGATCTTGGTTTTTATGTCGGGGGTTTTATAAATTTTTAATTTAATTTTTACTTATTTTGTACTTTTTATAGGTGCATACTTATTATACTTATATCATTTTATGTTGGGCGGTTACAACACATAATTAAGTTGCAAGGGACGACAGTTGAAAAAACTCTGGATTACTTAGGCAAAAGTACTTTCGCAAAAGGCCTAGCCTATGTAGCCATAAGTAGAATAAAAACCTTGGATGGTGTAGCAATTTATGAGCTCGACCAAAGGAAATTATTTAATAACCCACAAAAATTATCACGCTGAATAAAATTGCAAAGACTGAGTTGTATCAGGTGTATTAATTGACACTCTCACTTGACAATCGGATTTCCATGTCCCAAATTTCCCTCCACAAAAGTTCTTATAAAACGAAGCTAAGAACACTCTCGATTAAGTCATCATTATCCCTTTCAGTGAGCTTTCATTTGAGACCCCATTTCATTTTTCCCCACTTTTACCCTTGCACAACTCGGCTGAACCGATTTTCATAAAACACATCTAAGAAAACTCTCCGTAAGTCATCTTTATTACAGACAGACAGAGACATCAAATTTATAACATCCCTCTTTTTCCGTTGGGGTTTAATGTACTGACTAAATCCACGATGTCCATTAAATGCCTTTTACGTTCCAGGGTCACGGTATTCGTTAATCCCACGACATCAAACGATGCCAAAAACACTCTCGATTAAGTAATCAATATTCCCTTTCAGGGCGCTTTCCTATAAGACCCCACTCGAGTTTTTTGTAAACCCTCGGTCACCCTTCCCCACTTTCACCCCTACAACGATTTTCATCAAACATATTGTCCAAGAACACTCGCACGTAAGTCACCTTTAATACAAAAAAAAATACTAAATTGAAATCGCTTCATCCATTCGGGTCCTATTGGTGCCACAGACAGACAGACAGACAGACAAACAGACAGACACGACAAACTTATAACACCTTATATTACATCCACGATATAATTACTATACATATTATACGAATAATAGTAACTTTACGAAACAGAATTATTACCTAAAATTGCTTGCGCACTCGCCGCCATTCATCGTATACTGAGCCGAAATAAACTTGTATCGGTGCGCGCCCCGCGTACACTGGTACAATGTTATTTAGATCAGTTTACAATGTACGATTTTAACTGATGTTGAAAATGATTTAGTATACGTGAAATTATCTCGGTTATTATTGATCTTTTTAATTTTTTTTTAACGCTAACGTTAAGATCACGATTTATCATGTACGTTTTTATAAAAATATGAAAATACCTAAATTTGTTAGTTGACTCAGTATACTTAGGAGGTATCGATATGTAACACAAAAAAGACAGTGGGCACGGGCAGACAAGGGTTTGACGGCAAGTTACCCATTACTCGCTGTCCGCATGCCACAAATACAAATCGCGGCAGGTGACCAAGGATATTACGGGACAAACATGATAGTATCAGATAGAACTGAAAGGGTAATTAAGAAGTGGAAGGAATGGAGGGGCTTATATTCAGGAGAAGAACGAGAATGCTCGTAGAAATTAACAAAACAAGAAGACGATCTAAAATAATTATCGGTATTATAGAGAATCTTTAATTCTAGTATTCGCCTGGTTTTAAAATAATACTTACAAAGTATTGATCCGCATCGGGGTATGTCTTTTTGGGAATACTAGTGCCATACAATATAATATACGCAAGAACGACACAGAATAACAAAACACTATTCACAATGTTTGCAAACTTCACCCAATCTTCATTGCTTGACTTGCTGTCTACTGTAGCATCATCGAAATCCCATCGAGGTAACACTAAATATGATCTAAAGTTATTTTCATACACATAATCATTGCATAATTTTACAAAATTGTTAGGAGTTGATGTTAACTTACACATTGCAGACAAAAAAAAAGTTGAAATAATAATGATCATAGATAAAACTGCAGAACCACGATAGTATAATAATAGGATCGGTGGGAACTGAGATTCTTTTGGTAAATCGTAAGCTAACTCCGTCAAGAAGTAATAATGACCCATCAAACTGAAGCTGATGATTGCTAGCCGCACGTTACGTCTCACATCCAAACAAAGAGACAAAATACTAAGGATAGTTAACACGAAGGCAGGACAAATGACAATGGCAGACAAGCCCACTGCTTCACGCATTAGAAAAAATGTAGCTTTTGCGTGTATTTTATCACCATTACCCGGCACATGTTTACTACCCACTATAAGCCATTCAGCACTTTCTGGTTCAATTACCACAAAGTCAATTTTGAGTGTATAATTTGGTGAATGTCGTAACGTGTCCTCCGATATTAATTCAAAACTGCATTCTTGAACATCAAAGGGCCAGTCTGTGAGTTTGACGGTGCAACGTGCACTTTGTAACATGTGATGTTCGCAGTGAACGTCTCCAGTACTCTTTAAATTATAATGAAAGAAATACATGTATGCACCAAATTCCTCGTAGTTGGCTAGTCCGATGCTTGGATGCCAAATGAAGTAGTAGTTCCTCGATATGTCTGTCTTGTTGACGCCGTAATGTTTTTTAGGATCCCACTGGAGTCGTTCGTCCTTCCACTTAATTTCCGTATATGCTTTCACTTTCATTATTCCTTCTACGTCATCGAAGTTATATGATCTTATCAAGAAAGTGACATTAACAGTTGTGATCTCTCTTGGTGCTTGGTATCGGCTGTAGCCGCAGCGAAGATCTTCCAACAGTTCTTTTTCCCATGTGATGTAATCCGGAGTATTGTCAATAATACAGTTTTCGGCCAGAGTATATTTAAGGAAGAATAGCAGAACAATGTAAGTGTACAGAACCATGGTCTTTTCAATACTGCGTATAGCACGCAGGACGGACGCATTAGTTGTTTTGTCATGTAATACGGAAACGCCCACTGCGAATGTATCGATAGATTGTGAACACAATAAATATCGACGCTGGAAAGCGATTTTGTCGTATCTCGCAAAATGGGATTTTTTTTTATTACATATTTGAATTCAGAAAAAAATACTGCGTCGGACAGTCTGACCCATGTTTTCCTAGGAGGTTTTTTTTTTATGATACGACGTGGAATTTTCTTGACTTTTTTAAGAAAACATACTTCAAAATGCTGTAAGTACCATAAAATCAGCTATTTTACAAAAAAATATAGATACAACAAAATCAACATCATAATCGTTGTCTAAATTTTTTTTTTCTTTTTTCAAGATACAGCAATATTGATGCTTCAAATTGAAATACCAATTCCTGTAACTCGCAACTTTAGAACACTATCTTTAGTGTTATCTAATAAACTATAGTATAAGAAATATGTGTTTCAAAAATTACCTCTCGATTTCAGCTAGTTTACGAGTTATGAATTTTTTAAATAGTTTTTTGGCTCTGATTTAAAGTTCCACTTTTCGAGATACTACAAGATTGCTTTCTGGCGTCGATATGATTACTACGTCTATGACCAAGATACAGCAATATTGATGACTCAAATTGAAAAACCAATTGCTGTAACTAGCAAAAACTCATGTTATACCAACTTTAGATCATTAATTTTAGTGTTATCTAATGAATTTCATTAAAAGAAATATATGTTCCAAAAATTACCTCTTGATTTCAGCTGGTTTACGAGTTATGAATTTTTTAAATAGTTTTTTGGCTCTGGTGTAAAGTTCCACTTTTCGAGATACTACAAGATTGCTTTCTTGCGTCGATTATGCAAAATATTATTGGAAATCTGTTCATAGTTTCGATACTATTCACTGATAAAGGTAAGCGTCACAAGGGCATGGATGTCTGGACTCAATGATTTCCATTCATATTTTGTGGTATGGCTCTATGTAATGCACTCTAAACATTGTGCTGACGGCAAGTATTTGAAAACGACACAGGAACAACTCTAAAAAGTTGCTTAAATATGAATGAGATGCACATCAATTATATTTACAGTCTACCAAAATATTCGCAGTGGGCGTTCCCGTATAAAATGACAAAACAACGTAACGAATGATGCAGTATGCAGTATTAAACGAACCATGGCCCTGTACACAGTTATCGTACTAATACTTTTCTTGGGCTATACTCTTGCTAAAACATGTGTTATTGACAACATACCAGAATACATTACATGGGAAAAAGAACTCATGGAAGAGCTAAACCGTTATAACACACCAAATGGCGAACCAAGTGACGACATGGTAGTTAATGTGAATTTCTTCGTAAGATCATTCCACTTCGATAGTGATAAAGGAATAATGACAATTCAAACATGGAAGGAAACTAAGTGGAAAGACGAACGATTGCAGTGGGATCCCGAAAAGTATCACGGCATCAACGAGACAGATGCAACGCACTTGTACATTTGGATTCCATACTTCCGAATATCTAAATCCAAAGAATTCCTTCCTGCTGATATATCCTCCTACTATGGTTATGATTTAAAGAGTAATGGAGACGTCCGAAGCCTACATCAGATGATACAACAGACGTCTTGTAACGTCAAATTTACCGCCTGGCCCTACGATGTGCAAGAGTGCAGTTTTAAATTCGAATCAAAGGATACATCTGGAAAAGAAGCAAATTATAAAGTAAATTTGGACTTAACTGTAATTGAAGCCCAAAGTGCTGAATGGTACATAAGTGATCACAAATATGAGAAGAATAATAGTGCAAAAATACAAGCTGTAGTAACATTCTTTTTGATGCGTGAAGCTGTGGGTTTGTCTACCATTGTCATATTTCCTGCCTTCGTGTTAACTATTCTTAGTATTTTGTCGCTGTGTTTAGATGTAAGACGTAACGTACGGCTAGCAATAATCAGCTTCAGTTTGATGGGTCATTATTACTTCTTGACCGAGCTAGCTTACAATTTACCAAAAGAATCTCATTTCCCACCGATCCTATTGCAATACTATATTGGTTCTGTTGTTGTGTCTATTATCATCATGCTTTCGACTTTCTTTTTGTCTACAATGTGTAAGTTAAAATCAACACCTCACCACTATGTAAAATTAATCAATGATTTTGTGTATGAAAATAACTATAGATCATATTTAGTGTTTCCTCGATGGGATTTCGATGATGGTACAGTAGACAGCAAGTCAAGCAGTGAAGATTGGGTGAAGTTTGCAAACATTGTGAATAGTGTTTTAATATTCTGTGTTGTTTTTGCTTATATTGGTTTGTATGGTACAAAGATTCCCAAACGGACATACCACGATGTTAATGATAACTCTATATTATTTTTATAAAGTTAGTATGTACTTAAACCACCAATTTAAGGGACATCTTTATTACTAACAATTTTGGTAATCATAACTTATACTATAAATTAATAATAAACACTAACTAGTATTCTTCTTCTTCTTCTTTAGCCTCTCTCTACCATTTTGGTGTAGGCCTCCTTTAACTCTTTCCACTCTTCACGCCAGCGAGCTCTTTGTAACCAATTTGAGCCCCCAACCCTAACTACACACATCAAAAGTGTCTAGGGATCAAGCATTTTTATGCGGATTTCTTGAGATTGAGATGTGGCTTTGTAATAAATTTATGATTTTATAAATTTATATGGATCCTTTTTGGTGCATTTCATAATTTGAATCAGGAACTGTAAATCAAATTCGAGTAAAAGATGAAAATCAGCTGTCAATATTTTCCCTATAAAAACATACAACGCATTGAAGACATTATTAGTGCTACTGTTTCCCTACTACTGATTAAAACCAACGTTATTATGGAGCGGCGACGTCATTTAAGCAGGGAAGAAATGCTCAGAGCCGTGGGAATGATAGAAGCTGGTTCCCGGCAACGTACTGTGGCTTTAGCTCTGAATACAAGTCAGAGTGTTATCAGTCGACTTTGGACACGTTACCGAAGCACTGGTACCGTGGCTGAGCGTCATGGAGGACGGTATCGCTGCACCACACGGAGACAAGACCGATACATTCAAATCTTAACTCGAAGAGCTCCAACAATAACCGCCATGATGTTAGCCGTGAGGCTTCATCACTCTTCAGGGAACTTAATTAGCGACCAAACAGTCAGAAACCGCTTGCATGAAGTGAACCTTCATTCCCGAAGACCGCTACGGGTACCACCTATAGCAATGCACAATCGTAGGATTCGATATCAATGGGCTCTTGAACACAGAAATTGGGCAGAAGAACAATGGCGTTTCGTGTGCTTTTCTGATGAGTCTCGTTTTGGTATGAGACCGGATACAAGACGTATACGACACTGGAGAACCCCTGGACGCCAACAGCGATTAAAATCCTGCCAGGAAGTCCATCCTTATAGTGGTGGAACCATCATGGTATGGGCGGGTATTTGGATCGGCGAAAGAACTGAGTTGATTTGGATCAGAGGCAACCTCAACGCTCAAATTTATGCTGAGACGATTGTATCAGACGTCATCGTTCCTCTACAAGTGCAAATCGGTCCCTTATTTCAGTTAATGCATGATAATGCACGACCGCACACCGCAAGAGTTGTAAGACAGACTCTCGCCGCAGCTAACATCAATGTCCTGCCCTGGCCTGCTCAGTCGCCAGACTTGAACCCGATTGAGCATGCATGGGATATGCTACAGAGAAGAGCTCTGCCGAATATGGAGGGTATCCAGTCGCAAGAAGACCTTTTTTTGTTGTTGCAACGAACATGGGCGGCCATTCCACAGCGTGATTTGGATGAACTCATTTTGAGTATGCCAAACCGATGTTCTTGTGTTGTTAGTGTTCGCGGTAGAAACACGGATTATTAATTGTTTAAGTTACCCAATAAAATTTTAAAGAAAACTGTTATTTCAGTCTTTTTTTCGAACTTTAATGTTAGTGGTTCAAATGTCAAAAATCCCTTTATTAGGAAAATGGCAAATTTCTTTATGAATGCAAAGGTGACTTGGTTTATCGTTACTGTGACAAACGATAACACTTTATTTGATGAATCCTTAAAGAACATTTTAATTAATATCAATCAGGAGAAAAGTTATTGCAAAAATATATGTTGATCCCTAGACACTTTTGATGTGTGTAGTATTATGTACAAACAATAATAATAAAAATTTAATAAAACATTCAAAGGGCGTCAAAGAATTCATCCACATCGCTGTCAACGGGAACAGTGCCCAGAACGCTTGCAGCATTGCCATGTCGCGTTGTATTACAATTTAAGTATTAAATAATGATTTAAAAAATGTTTATTTATTTATTTATTTATTTAAAACTTCATGCAACACTAAAGGTACATAGGCGGACTTAATGCCTGAGGCATTCTCTACCAGTCAACCAAGGGTAGTGGAGAAATAACATGGCAGGTGCATAAAAAGAAAGGAATTATTATATAATCTTAAAGTTAAAATATACCTAGATAATATAAACATACATATATATTTATTATAATATATAAATAAATATATTATAATATATAAATAAATAAATATATATATGTATATAATATATATGCATATAAATAAGAAAGGAGATTGAGACAACTCTGCTAATGATTTAGAAAATGATGACGCAACATCCGCTTAAATGCATATTGACTGGTGGTTGTCCTGATAACGAGAGGAAGCGCATTCCAAAGAAGAATGGACTGAATGTGAAATGAAGAAAGAATAAAATCAGAACTATGAGAAGGGCAAAGTAAGAGAAGATTATTAGACGAACGCAGATTCCTAGCATGTGAAGTACATAGGAATTGAAAGTGAGGGATAAGATAAGAAGGAGGGGACGGTGAGTTTAGTAGGGAGAAAAGAGTGGTCAAGGCACGCAAATTTCGTCTTTGTCGGATTGGCATCCAATTAAGCTCAGATCTATAGGTCGAAACATGATCATATTTCTTAAGATTAAATATAAACCGGATGCAGTTATTTAAGAGCCGATCAAGCTTATCCAGAAAAACTGCGTTCAGGTCAAAGTAGCACACATCACCATAGTCGATTATAGGAAAGATTAAAGTCCGCACAAGCATAGTCTTGGTTTTTGCAGGCAGAAAGTTCCTCAGACGATACAGGCCACGCAAGGTCCCGTTGACCCTCTGACATACACCAGAAACTTGTTCTGTCTTTTGAATTATTCATAAATATAAATCATCCTATATGACAAGTTCTTACTTTTGTAGTGATTGTGACCGTTACGACAAGGTTTGTATGATTTTATGTTGCTCGCATTACTTATTATTGTAATTAATCATTTGAACTCGTGCATATCCGGGACCGATTCATTCTAAAACTAATAATTACCTGTCTTTCATAACCATTTGTATGAAGAAAATCATCTCTTTAAGAACCCTGGAAATTATCTTCCGTGTTAACAACAAAGTTTCATCAAAAAAGACCGAAACCCAGCCCTATAATTATGTTGAAAGGCTAAACATATCGCAAAAAGTAGGCGTAAATGAACCGCATAGGGATGACAAAACGAGACTTTGAACTAATGTTGCCAAAAAACTACTTGGCAACGACCAAGCCGAGTATTCAATTTGTAGTTATTATACAATATTTTCATTTTTTAAGGATCTCCCATAATTTCTAATACAACTGTGTAGCCTTTAAAATAACACCATCAGTTGACATGGACACACCTCGAGCTGATCAACTACGGAACCCTTCATTGTGCGTGGTCTGAGACGCACTTTTTTTTTTTTTTTTTTTTAGCGTGGTAAAATCATCAAATGAGTCCTCCAACCCCGGGCAGGGCGGGAGGGACTGTCAGACTTCTACTGACTAAAATCCACGGTGTCCTTCAATAGCCTGTTATGTTCCGGGGTCACGGTAAGGGAATAATCCCGCGACCCCGGCAGGCTTTGGCCCTCTGAGAGGGGGGCCCCGTCATTATGCTGACGCTCTTTGAGGCGCGCGTGGGACACAACGCGCCGTCGACCCGGGCATGGTCCTTGGTCGGGCAGCGAGTTGCCCTTTACTCGCTGCCCGCATGCCCGCGCCTACGGTGGCCGGAGATCATCAAGCGACGTCCGTCGCCGTGGGCGCCTACCACTGCGGCTGGGGCGGAGGGAGGACGCTGTCCTCTCTCGCTCGCGGCCCGCCTCCTCCTTCACGAGCATTACTGCCTCGCAGAAGGAGCAGACCGCTTCCCACTCCGTCTCGCCCCGCAGCATGGCCTCTCGCGACCAATGCTGGGCGCGAGAGGTCTCCGCCTATCGCAGCCGTGTCTGAGACGCACTTGGCAAGTTTTCTTTGTTCATGTTTCTTTATAACTAACTTGTGTCGTTGAAACTCTCATTATTAGAGAAGTGTGGGGTTTGATGATGAGTTTAAGCATTTTTAAAATCCCAAGGTATAATTATTTATCATCATCAGCCTATAATGTTCCCACTGCTGGGACACAGGCCTCCTCTCTGTGAGAGGGAGTGGGCCATAATCCACCACGCGGGCCTAGTGCGGATTGGTGGATGTCACATGTTTTCGATTTTTAGGTTCTAGTACGAGGATATTCAAAAAAGAACCAGAGTAATCGACATTTTTATTTCTATGTTGAAGGGGCAATGGGCGACACCGTTCGAAGGACTAATTCCGATGGATAAGAAAAGTTCTTAAGTGGTGACCAAGAATCGGAAGTCGCAGCGTAGGCAGGCTCCCACTAGGTGGACCGACGACTTTGTGCGAGTCGGGGGCAACCGATGCATGCAAGTGGCGGATTGCCTTGGATTCAGCAGTGGACGTCTTCCAGCTAAATAAGATGATGAAATTTTACCTGCTAGCTAGCACAGACTTTACCCAATTATGTTGGCTTGAATTGGCTTCGTCTTATAGTCGAATTGAATATGCTTACGGTTGCTTTCCGAGTCAAGTAATCGACTCTATAAATACTAGATTCTGCGACTTCGCTCGTATTATAACTCAAAATGATTCGGTGACAATGGTTTTAAATAGTCCCATTAGTAAATAATTCTTCGTAATCGCATAATATTTCGTATGGTTAGTCTGACTAAATATCATTAATATTTAATTTCATACAGTCCATTCAAAGGTCATCTGAAAAATATCTCTATCAACAATAAGAGCTCCATTGGAACTCTAGATAGAATAAATAACATTATAAAACATTTGTATTACAATGTTGGTGTTAAATAAAGTGTTTTAATCTATTCTATGGTCTATGCTCTACCGTGGTCGCACACATAGCGAAATGGAGCCATGTGCTACTTATAACCTGGAGTAACGGCCGAGTGATTTCACTGGCGTTGGTAGGCCTCACCAGGCGGCCTGGTTCGCGACCATCATCCTGTTGGACTCTGGTGCCAAACCGTTTTTTCAGTTGCAGTTTTGGTTTTTCCCGTTCTTTTTTTTAATTCCTGTTCAGGAGTAGGACAGAAAGCTCGTTTAAAAATGAATAAAACAGGTAAATGAGCTACAATATTGTTGGATGATATAGAGAATCTTTAATTGATACTAGTATTCGCCTGGTTTCAAAATAATTCTTACAAAGTTTTCATTTACATCGGGATATGTCCGTTTGGGAATACTAGTAAAATACAATATCATATACGCAAGGACGACACAGAATATTAAAACACTATTCACAATGTTTGCAAACTTCACCCAATCTTCACTGCTTGACTTGCTGTCTACTGTACCATCATCGAAATCCCATCGAGGGAACACTAAATATGATCTATAGTTATTTTCATACACATAATCATTGATAAATTTAACGTAATCGTGAGGCATTGACTTTAACTTACACATTGCAGACAAAAAGAAAGTCGAAAGAATGATGATAATAGACAAAACAACAGAACCACGATAATATAATAATAGGATCGGTGGGAACTCAGATTCCGCTCGTATATACGTAGAAAACTCCATCAAGAAGTAATAATGACCCATTAACCCATTAACGCCCACCATGAAAGTGCAATACATTTTAGTGATTTTTTGTTATTATTATAACTAAATGGGGTATAACTAACCAATAAAACCGAAAAAATAAAAATAAAATTTAAAACAATAAAAAAAATACCCTGTACACAGGTGTGTACAACGGGCTGATCTAGTGTGAAATTTTCCAAAGTAGGGTCGCTCTAAGAGAAGAGTTTTCAGACATGTAGCGCAACGTCAATGGCTCTGCTATGGCAAATAATATCGAAATGGGTTTACAATTCGTTCTGGGTTATATCCATCACTGCTTTATCATAAATTTGGTGGTGATGATGGACAATGGATGTCTAGGTCTTCGATTTGTTTTAGGCAAAAATAATCAGCCTTATATCTCCTGAAAGCTTATTGATCAAGACATTTTCTATTATTATTTATACCGCCTTATTCGCTACATTGATGAGAGAAAGGACCTCCTTTTATCGTCTCATGCTCAAATTATTGAGGCTTATACTGGTCCATTTGATACACACCATCTATACCTGTGTTTTTTCAAACCAGAGATGAATAATTTCCAACGATATGCCCTGAAAATTGTTGGGCTCAGAGTTGAGAACTTGTGTGATTTCATTGAATAAGAGGAAGAAATTGGTAACATGTAGGGTTTTCAGCAACTTAGTTTCGTGCATGTTTTCGAGGAGAACCGACGTTAAAAGTTGGTTCGTCATCACTACTGTTTTATCCCGGCT
The DNA here is from genome assembly GCA_954870645.1 of Agrotis clavis. Taxonomy (NCBI): domain Eukaryota; kingdom Metazoa; phylum Arthropoda; class Insecta; order Lepidoptera; family Noctuidae; genus Agrotis; species Agrotis clavis. The sequence goes on from OX940925.1 coordinate 2,468,064, forward strand.
CTGCATTTGTAGATAGTCATGATAGCTTCTCAAGCTACCTGGTGTGTCACGTGGAAGTGCTAAAGAAGCCAGACCAATTTTATGCGCCTTCTTCTTCATCACTAACAACAGCTGCATCAAGTTGTAGCACTATCACGCAGATCACCGTGTCCAATCAGTTCGAACTTCGGCGGCCATTATGAACTCGAAAGCTTCAAGCTTTAGGAATTCATTTAGAGCAGATAAACATCTTTTAGTCGACATCTTCAATGATCAACCAAGTCCTGCGAATATATTTTTTTGAGTACACATTCGCCCATTGTACACGAGCGTGTACACCAACATTGTCAAGCACTTTTTGTTATGTTATATGATAAAATTTGTTATTATTTTTGTTTATTATAATAACTAACAATATAAACTAGCCTTAGAATGTAAAATTATATCAAATTACGGCTCAAATTTATTTAATCTGATGTAATTACCAATTGATGTCAGCTACTTTAAAAACTTTCAGGAAAAAGTTGTCATTCTGACAATTATTTTTCGTGACCCCCCAATTTTCTATTTATTTTATAACTCCTAGTAGAGCGGGAGCCCGTAACAGATGTCCGTGACCAATTTCCTCTCAAGCGATAATTAGTAGACTACATAAGGGAGTCATATCATAAAGATTCGTGGAAGTCAGCTGCGATTCCGTTGGTGGGATAAGCAGCAATCGCCGTTCAAACACGTAGAAAAAATATTTTTTTTTAGTCATTCCCTCCCAACTGAAACCTGGTTTAAATTGAAGATTACCTTGTATCACGAAGAATAAAACCAATCAGCCGACGGTACAATGGTGGAATACACGTCAGCTGGTCACTCGAACATGTAATTTTTTATTTTATTTTCAGTGATTTCCTCTCAACCCAAATTTAACCTGATGAAAGTTTACATGTAGTTAAGGCTAAAAACAGACGTCAGCTGGCTGTGTCTCGGTGGAAAGACCGTCAGCTGATACTTTGAAAATTACAAACAGGACTAAGGCCCTCAGCCTAAATATGCATTTAGTTCAAAGTTTTCAATTCCGCCCTACAGAAAAGAAGTTTATATTGACGCTTACTCAATATCACGATGAAAAAATACGTTCAGCTAATGTTTACAGACAGTTATGGATCAAAATACAGAGTTATTCTTATTAAGCTGGGCATCAGGAACATATGTGATTTCGTAAGAGATACGAAAAAACTTATTTAGGTAACTTTAGCTCTTTTTTCAGTATAACAATTTTAGCATTTTATTTTTTTGGTCAAGTGTGAATTGTTCACTAAAATGAATTCGCTAGGAACAATATTTGGATTAGGTATACAAAATGTGCAATACCTTAAAAACTACTTAACCGATTTTCGTGAAACAAACTGTACAATAGTTTTTACAACAAGACCAACACATTAAAATAAAGTCCATTGCAATAACCCCATAAACAAAAAATTACATTTTCAAGTTACGTAATTATGATCAACATAATTATCAAACTTTAGTAAAATTTTCTAGTTAGTTTCGTTTACATTTATTATGTATTTTAATTAGCACTAATAAGCAAAATACAGTATTATAATAAGAATTTAGCACAAACAAATAACATGAAAAAAATCTGATTAGAAAATATCTTAAGAAAGTCTCCTTACAAACAATATTTACCTACATCTTGTAGCACTTCCTTCTTTCTTCCTTCACGTGCACCTCTCGTCATAGCGGTGGTCTCATAGCCGACTTTTAATACTTTGGAAAAGCCCAAAAAATGTATGGAGCGTGATGAATGTTAAATGATGTCCTTTGACCAATTTCCGCCATCCTGATTTTTGTTTTCTGATAAAACGAAATGATCTTTACATGAAATAGAGTCGAAAGGCATTAAAAATAAATCTGATATCAGATAATTATGTTGATCATAATTACGTAACTTGAAAATGTAATTTTTTGTTTATGGGGTTATTGCAATGGACTTTATTTTAATGTGTTGGTCTAGTTGTAAAAACTATTGTACAGTTTGTTTCACGAAAATCGGTTAAGTAGTTTTTAAGGTATTTCACATTTTGTATAATCCAAATATTGTTCGTAGCAAATTCATTTTAGTGAAAAATTCACACTTGACCAAAAAAATAAAATGCTAAAATTGTTATACTGAAAAAAGAGCTAAAGTTACCTAAATAAGTTTTTTCGTATCTCTTACGAAATCACATATGTTCCTGATGCCCAGCTTAATAAGAATAACTCTGTATTTTGATCCATAACTGTCTGTAAACATTAGCTGAACGTATTTTTTCATCGTGATATTGAGTAAGCGTCAATATAAACTTGTTTTCTGTAGGGAGGAATTGAAAACTTTGAACTAAATGCATATTTAGGCTGAGAGCCTTAGTCCTTTTTGTAATTTTCAAAGTATCAGCTGACGGTCTTTCCACCGAGACACAGCCAGCTGACGTCTGTTTTTAGCCTTAACTACATGTAAACTTTCATCAGGTTAAATTTGGGTTGAGAGGAAATCACTGAAAATAAAATAAAAAATTACATGTTCGAGTGACCAGCTGACGTGTATTCCACCATTGTACCGTCGGCTGATTGGTTTTATTCTTCGTGATACAAGGTAATCTTCAATTTAAACCAGGTTTCAGTTGGGAGGGAATGACTAAAAAAAAATATTTTTTCTACTTGTTTGAACGGCGATTGCTGCTTATCCCACCAACGGAATCGCAGCTGACTTCCACGAATCTTTATGATATGACTCCCTTATGTAGTCTACTAATTATGGCTTGGGAAGAAATCACTAACGATATTTTGGCCTGGCTCCCGCTCTATAGGGGCATGTATATTTAGTTTAAGGAAACAATTCAATTTGATATTTTTGGATTATTTTTTAAATTAATTTTAAAGAAGTGTACACACTTGTGTACGGAGGGCGGTAATGGGTTAAACTAAAACAGATGATTGCTAGCCGTACGTTACGTCTTACATCCAAACACAGTGACAGAATACTAAGAATAGTTAACACGAAGGCAGGACAAATGACAATGGCAGACAAACCCACTGCTGCACGGATTAAGAAAAAGGTCACCTTCGCCCGTATTTTGTCACCTTTACCCGGCACATGCTTACTGCCAATTATAAACCATTCAGCACTTTTAGCTCCAATTGCCACAAAATCAATTTTCAGTGTATAATTTGGTGCTTGTTTCAACGTGTCCTTCGATGTTAATTCAAAACTGCATTCTTGCACATCAAAGGGCCAGTCTGTGAGTTTGACGATGCACTGCGTCATTTGTGTTGTGTGATGTTTGCAGAGGACGTCTCCAGTACTCTCTAAATCATATCCAAAGAAATACACGTCACCACTGATGTCTTCGGAGTTGGCTAGTCTGATGTTTGGCCTCCAAACGAAGAAGTTGTTCGATATGTCTGTCTTATTGATACCATGATACTTGTCGGGATCCCACTGCAGTCAAATCAAATCAAATCAAAAGCATTTAATTCAAGTAGACCAGTTACAGGCACTTTTGAATTGTCAAAGACATTAAAATATAATTAAACACTACAAAGTTATGGTGCTACAGTCCCAGTCACAAGACATAAAAACTGTGAAAGTACCGTAGATGCCCGTTCCAAGAAGTAGATCTCTATGGAGAAGAACGGGCAAGAAACTCCATGGACACTCTTTTTAGATCGCCAAAATATTACAAATCCTTTGTTACATCATTCATTTTGAGATGGTGCACTTTGTGAGAACGATGTAGCAAGTTAAAAGTGTCCACAGTAAAATAAATAAAAAAAAAAGACAATTCAGAAATAAAAGAATTAATAATTAAAATAAAAACCGTGGGAGCTAAGAGATGACCAGTCCCAACTGACAGCGCCCGTTCACGAGCATGACACACGTATCAGCACCAATCAGCTCAACCATTTTGAAGGGAGCTAAATGATCCGACACACGTGCCACCATCAGCGAGACATTTGAGTGAGCATGACATTCTCTCAACCACCAGGGCAAAATCGAGTCAATACTAATTAGTACATAGTACTCACACATGTGCAATAAAATTATATAATACTAAGTAAATGATAAATGATAAATGATATTTATTTTGCAAGTTGGTTGTTAAAAAACACTTTTACACGTCAAATCATATTTTTTAAAGCTCGATGTGGCCGGTGTTTCGTACCTGACTACTAAGAAATTGAATCGATACAATGCAAAGATAATATTACAGTCTTCTGCAGCTTCCTCAATAATTATGCGTGCTACCTAATTAATAACCCTATTGTTGTGGAGCAGGACCAGCATTAAGCCAAGCATTTTTATCATTAATATAATCCTCCAACTTGTAATATGCTTGCCTACATAGTGTGCGTTTTATACATGATTTGAATTTTGTTTCATTCAGTTCTATTATGTGAGGAGGTATCTTATTGTAACATTTTAGACAGTACCCCATGAAAGATGTGTCAACTTTAGCTAGCCTGAAACCTGGCTGAACTAATTGGCCCCTATTTCTAGTATTATAGTTGTGTCTATCACCTCTTTTACTAAATAGATGCAGATTTTTTCTAACGTACATGATGTTTTCGTATATGTATTGACAAGGTACTGTCATGATGTTGATATCCTTAAACAATTCCCGTAGAGAATCGCGCCTACATAGATTATATATGGCTCTGATAGCTCTTTTCTGCAGAATAAATATGGACTCGATGTCTGCAGCGCGTCCCCATAGCAAAATACCGTATGACATAATACTATGAAAATAATTAAAATAGACTAGCCTCGCGGTATCTATATCAGTAAGTTGGCGGATTTTTCTAACCGCGTATGCTGCTGAACTTAGCCGTCCTGCAAGAGATGTTAAATGAGGACTCCATTGTAGCCTTGAGTCGAGGGTGATTCCTAGGAAAACCGTTTTATCGACAAATTCTAGTTTCTCTTGGTTCAATACAATGTCACTATCATTACTTTTGACATTCGGTAGAGAAAATCTTATGCACTTTGTTTTCTTCCCATTTAATACTAAATTATTAGCAGTGAACCACTTTTGCACCTGCAGTAGGGCGCTATTTACGTCGTCAAGGTGTGTGGCACGTCTATTTATCTTAAATATCAAAGAAGTATCGTCAGCAAACAATACCATTTCAGGTTGATTTTTGAACAAATGGGGTAGATCGTTGATATAAACTAAAAAGAGGAAAGGACCCAATATGGAGCCTTGTGGTACGCCCATTTCTACCCGTACACCCTTTGAAGTGACACCATTTATTTGTACTTGTTGTTGTCTATCATTTAAATAAGATCTCACTAAATTAAGCGCGACTTTACTTAGGCCATAATGCTCAAGTTTTAAGAGCAAGGTTTCATGATTTACACAATCAAATGCCTTCGAGAGATCACAGAAAATTCCTATGGCATCTTGAGCATCTTCCCACGCAGCATATATGTGTTTTAATAAGGTAACACCGGCGTCAGTTGTACAACGTCCTTTGGTGAAACCATACTGCTGCTCGTTTAATATTTTATTGATGTTAAAATGATTGAGCATCTGATCAAGCATAACTTTTTCAAACACCTTGCTGAAAACCGGCAACACGGATACAGGCCTATAATTGTTGGTGTCTTTACTATCCCCGGTTTTAAAAAGCGGTACTACTTTGCTGTACTTCATTAGATCTGGGAAGACACCTTGATCCACGCACAAATTAAATATCAAAGCTAAATACGGTGCTACAGTCTCAATAATTGAAGTACAAACTTTGACAGACATACCCCATATATCTTCAGTTAATTTGATCTTGATTTGCTTGTAAGCTTTTATGACGGCTAGGGGGTTTATATGCTTAAATTTAAATTCATTTGGGCAGGCTGAAACGTTCGCTTTTAATAAGTCAATAGAAAGCAAGGGAGTTCATCGTTCATCCTTCCACTTAAATGCCGTCCATGCATCAACTTTCATTATACCCTCTACATCGTCGAAGTTGAATGATCGTATGAAGAAAGTGACATTAACACTTGTAGCCTCTTTTGGTGGTTGGTGTCGGCTGTAGCCGCAGCGAAGGTCTTTCAACAGTTCTTTTTCCCATGTGATGTACTCCGGAGTATTGTCAATAACACAGTTTTCAGCCAGAGTGAATTTGAGGAAGAGTAGCAGAACAATATAAGTGTACAGAGCCATGGTTCTATCAATACTGTGTATATTATATTATTTGGCACATTGATTACGTTCACAATCTATCAAAATATTCGCAGTGGGCGTTTCCGTATCATATGACAAAACGACATAACGAATGATACAGTACGCAGTATTGTAGAAATCATGGACCTGTTCGCTTTCACTGTACTTTTACTCTTCTCGAAATACGCTCTTGCTGAAAAATGTGTCATTGACAACACTCCAGAATACATTACATGGGAAAAAGAACTCATGGAAGAGCTAGACCATTGTAACAGACCACATGTCGCACCAAGATACGACATGGTGGTTAATGTAACTATCTTCCTAAGATCATTCCGCTTTGATAGTGATAAGGGAATAATGACAATGCAAGCAGGAATGGAAGCCAAGTGGAAAGACGAACGACTGCAGTGGGATCCCGAAAAGCATCACGGCATCAACGAGACAGATGCAACGTACTTTTACATATGGGCTCCATATTTTAAAATATCGAAATCCGATGACTTCCTTGATGGTTACAAATACTCCTATCGTTTTGATTTAAAGAGTAATGGAGACGTACACTGCCGGCATCGGATGGTACAACAGACCTTATGTAACGTCAAACTGACCGCCTGGCCCTACGATGTGCAAGAATGCAGTTTTGAAATAACATCGGGGGACTCACGACATTCACAAAATTATAAGATCAATTTTGAATTTGCAGTAATTGAAGCTCAAAGTGCTGAATGGTATATAAGTGATCATAAACATGTGCAGAATAAAAGTACAAATATACACGCTGTAGTGACCTACTTTTTGATGCGTGAAGCAGTGGGGTTGTCTGTCATTGGCATTTGTCCTGCCTTCGTGTTAACTATTCTTAGTGTTTTGTCGCTTTGTTTGGATGTAAGGCGTAACGTGCGGCTAGCAATCATCTGCTTCAGTTTGATGGGTCATTATTACTTCTTGACCGAGCTAGCTTACAATTTACCAAAAGAATCTCATTTCCCACCGATCCTATTGCAATACTATAGTGGTTCTGTTGTTGTGTCTATTATCATCATGCTTACGACTTTCTTTTTGTCTACAATGTGTAAGTTAAAATCAACACCTCACCACTATGTAAAAATAATCAATGATTTTGTGTATGAAAATAACTATAGATCATATTTAGTGTTCCCTCGATGGGATTTCGATGATGGTACAGTAGACAGCAAGTCAAGCAGTGAAGATTGGGAGAAGTTTGCAAACATTGTAAATAGTGTTTTGTTATTCTGTGTTGTTTTTGCCTATATTGGTTTGTATGGTACAAAGATTCCCAAACGAACATACCACGATGATAATTATAACTTTATGATACTTACATAAAGTTATCACTGATATCGTACTATGTACTTAATACGTTCTGTCTTTTAATCTATACAATAGCCGCTGCTTATTTCTATGGCATCCTAATGGGAAGTTCAAAAGGTTGGTAGGTATGTATTTATTTATTTTGTACACATTTCTCATTATCGTCCAGCCTCGGGCAGGTCCATTGTTAAACCAATAATGTTCTGTTTTGAATAGTTTCAGATATAAATTTTATCACAATTCTATTTATATGTAGAAAATCACATCCTCAAAAACTCTGGCAATTATCTTACATGTTAAGAACAAAGTATCATCCAAAAAGACCGAAACCCAGCCCTGATTATGTTGAAGGGCTAAACGTACCGCAAAAAGTAAGCCCAAATGAACCGCATAGGGATGACAAAACGACACCCCTGCCATATCCAGTAAAACTTTGTATCCTTCAAAATAACAGCATCTATTTATAAGGACACACCTCAAGCCGATTTCTGTTTTTTCCGTTTATGTCTCTTTTATAGGTTGTCATTGAAACTCTCATCATAATTAAATATTTATGTGCTGTGATGATGAGTTTTAGCATATTTTAAATCCCCAGGCTTATTAATAAGTTAATGTGGAATTATGGCTTGATCCTCACGGGATTGACGGCCCTACGTGTTAGAAAATTTCGTTGTTTTTGGAACGAAGTTCCTTATTTGTTAAATTAGGGATGTTATTTATTATCATTCCTTAATGTAACCGCTTACGCTGAGTCTTCCGGTAAGCCTCCCACTAGGTTGACCGATGACATCATGAGAGTTGCGGACAACGGATCGATGCAAGTGGTGGTTGGTCGAGGGGCGGGCTTTGTTATGCAGTGGACGTCTTCCGGCTGATGATGATTACGATAAAAACAGTATCTGCTCGTAAAATCTGGGGATTAAGAAGATATTAAAGTCAAAGATAAATTAATGGTGATGACAAATTGTTGATAATAATTATTGATGAACCTACTGGCAATTAACAATCTTTCTCGCAAAAGCTACTGAACGGATTTGGATGTTTGGTGCACCGACTGCGTACCCGTTGGACCTCCAAGTTTGGACCTCACTGACTATCATGACCCTTTGGACCTCCTTGTGCCGTTTCGACCTTAAAACTTGGATTTTGCCTATACTTTAGTGCCCATTGGACCCCCTATTAAACAACGTGTTCCGTTGGACCCATTTTTTTACATCTTCGTATGAAAAGCTAAAGTACAATCGTGCACAAAAGTGAGACACTTTATCAAAAATAAAACACGATGCAATAAATAAATCAATATGTTTATTCAAAGATATAAAAGCAACAACGTCAGCTTTATAGGTTCAGGGGTTTGGGCCCTGCGTTGGTGACTTAGTGAATGAGTCAGGACTTTGATTTTTATATGTATAGATAAAATCACCTATTCCAATTAGATCACGTATTTACCCGATTATAAATCTTTAAGTTGGTATATTCCTACAGGTTGTACCAGAAGGGTGTGGATAATTGTTAATATAAAATAATGTGTATTATAAGTAAAATAATGTATATAAATCACAGATCAAATATTAAAATCAGTTTTATCCTAAAGTTAACAGACTGAAGATATAAAAATAATAATTATTATATTATACATGGTTTAAGATCACAAATTCTAATTACAATTAAATAACAGTAATGCCATTACATGATCTTTATTTTTTTAAGCAATTAAAGTACCTATATTATTGAATACAAATCATATAAATGATTATAATCACAGTATATCATAGAATTTACTTACATTTTTGCAAGCAAAACCTAAATATGGCGGCTTTTCTCAAAATTAAAACGTTGTAGCCTGACATGTCAGTGTTACCTAATCTGACGACTCAATGTCGACGGTAATATTCATAATGTTGCAACATTAAGTTATTTTTTTTTAAATAAATTTCTAGTGGTCTATGGTCTAGCTTAGACGCGAGTTTGCCTTGCGTATGTCCAAAAAATGATAATGTTCGATTGTCTATTTTACTTATAAAACATATTACACTTTATATACATAAGTTTCATTGGTGTTTCTACATGAAGGTTACCAAAATAATAATAATAGTAATACCGTGTATTTGCTTAGGTACTTGTTTCGTCAATTTTTTTGATTTCCATTTAACAATTTTCAACATAACTGTACCCCTTTCCCAACTAAATAACATTGAACGAACAACAAATGAACACATATTTTTTGAAGGTCCAAAGGGTACTAAAAAAGAGGTCCAACGTTTACTTTTTTACTTGTTTTAATTTTGAAGGTCCAACGGGTACTACAAATGAGGTCCAATGGGCACATTGATTATTTTATTTTGAAGAGGGTCCAAAGGGACCTAAAAATTAGGTCGAACGGGTAACATTTGTAATAGGGTCTAATCTTTGAGGTCCAACGGGTACGCAGTCGGTGCACCGGTAGTTTGTAACCTGCATTTATAATCTTTCTGCGTACCAAACATCCAAATTCCCAAATTACATTTTTATCACGATTTTATTTTCCCCTGGGATAAGTTTCGAGTTTTAAGGAGTGAAATTTCTTGCAACAGCTAGTACGTTTATTAGTATGTCAGATTATTGCTTGTCCTAGTTATTTATTTTTCAGAGTAGAGCTCAGTGTTTGCTGGTTGGTGATTACAGGACCCTTTATAGTGAAAACTTCGATGGACATGCGTGTTCGAAAAGTTATTAATTAATTGTGACCATTGTATAACACGTTGCAATAGAAAAAAGCACAGGTAAAATATAAGAACCGTCACATTTGCTTCACAACAGAATTCCCTAGATAGTCGCAGCATCAATCAAGTCATTACTGACTCTGCTTTTCCCATTTAGAAAACTATCTTCAAGTCCCGACTTGTAACCAAACAATTTTTGGGTGAAGTGCGTAGAACTCTGTAATAAAACTTTGTAACCGTCCAGGGCCACTACTTTGTTATTCCATTAAAAGTTTTCCCTAAAAATGCGTAATTTACGCAGCTTTGTTTACGCGCTAAACGCTGGAGTGTTAACGATTTTATAAATTTTTAGGAGCAACAATTTTGCTGTTACAGGTGTTCAGGGACTAAATAGGGAAAGTTGGCTTTTGTTGAGGGTCAAAATAGTTACAGGGCTTTGAAGGGAACAAGAATAGCCTAACCAGCACGCGTAGCATGCATGACCAATTCTATCTCTATTCTACTTACTTCTATGAGCAAAGATATTTCGTGGTAATTTTTGATGTGGTTTTTGTCGTGGTCATAATGTGTGATAAATGATCTTTATTTAGCAAATTGGTTTTGGCAAACTCTTTTACAAGTCAAAAAGGCACAATTTTTAAACTAGGTCGGTGTTTTGTACCTGACTAATATGAGAAGAAACATCCGAAACAAACTCAGAGGTCAGAACGTGAGTGAACAGTTACTTGCCGTCCGATCATAGATCATGCCCAGGGCGACGCTCGTGTTCTACGCGCGCCTCAAAGAACTGTTAGCAGCTGTCGGGGTCGCGAGTCTGTCTCAACAGGTTACCGTGGTCCTGGAGCGTAAAGGGCTGTGCAGGTACACCGTGGATTTTGAGTCGGTACGAATCAGACAGTAGCTTCGGCTCGACCCTGATTGGGAGGACTCGTTTGTAAAAAAAAGTAATGGCATATGCTGATGTGTTAATTAACGCACAATGGTCCACATGAAGGACTAAGTGCGGAAACCAAAACCCCTAACATAGAACATAACATAACATGCTGATGTGTAGCAAGCATAGTTTGACTTGTGTGTAGAATCCTAGAGAAGTTTATCTGTGTATGGCATATTATTATAATTATGTAGGTAAGTAATTATATTAATTATCTAGAGTAGCGGTGCAAACATAATGCCGTAATCGGATCATTATGATAGAGATACAGCGGTGTTGAATTTATCTCGATAGCTCATTTACGTAGAACAACATGATGTAATTTGATGATGATTGTGGTTAATTATTAATTAATAACTATTACCCGACTTTGCCAGAAGGATAGTCATGTTTTCCGAATGTTTGTATGTATTTTTCTTAAGCGTGCTGTAGAGCCTAAATGGCTTGATGGATTTTTATTGTTAGTATATTACCTTGCAAGATGTCGTTAGATTCGTCTGAATTGTGAGAGTGATAGGAACATATATTTAATTTTGATATATCCTAGTCGGATTTTGAGTACAATTTTTTGGGCGTCGATTTCTCTTCCTGATGCAATAAAATGGAAACAAGCAAGTAATTTCTTAGTGGTGGAATATGGCCTAATAATGGTTCAGAAAGGTTCGCTTATAATGTCCACAGCAGTGGTAACATTATAGGCTATTTTATGGTAGAATACAGTTATTACATAACAAAAAAAAAAGCAACCGACATAAAACATTTACAAAATAATGTAAAACAACTTTCCTTTCGGAAGTCGGTGACTTTGTTTTTTATGTCATTGACTTTTTGTTGTTGTTGTTTTTTTGTAATTTATAAAAAGCACAACTGTAACTGTTCATAACTTATAACTGGACGTCATATAATATCCTAGTTACAAAACTGTGGCGAAGCAAACACCTAATATTTACCAGCAAAACGAATCTTATACTCCATAGCACACTGTTTTAACGAAACAGCGCTGGAACAAACTGACAGCCACATTTCCACGCTACGTTAGTTCCGACAGTTAGCAATAGGATCTGTGTCACGGAGTAGATAACCAATGGAGGGAAAAAAATATATAACTAAAAGTTTTATTTTTCCATACGGATATTGAAAATAGTACATAATTGGAATAATAAAATCGCATTCTACAAATACAGATGAGTTATTTTTGTTTGGACAGATTTTCAACAGATTTTATTTCGCCGGATTTTCGTATCGATAAATTTTTAACCAACTCCATAAAAAGGAGGAGGTTCTGAATTCGTTGCAAACTTTTTTTAACCGACTTCCAAAAGGAGGAGGTTCCAAATTCGGATGTTTGTATATATTTTTTTTATGTTTGTTCGGGCATAACTCCGTCGTTTTACAACCGATTTGAAAAATTCTTTATTTGTTGGATAGGGTATACTTCCGGAATGGTCCCATTAAAATAATATCGAAATCGGACAAGCACTTTTTGAAAAATCAACATAAATCAACAAAAATCTAAAAAGTGTCTACACCGATTACTCCGAGGTTTCTGTACCCTTAGCACGAATTTTCAGTAATTTTACTTTAAAGCGTGGTTCCAGTATTTACAGCGTTTTTTGTATGAAAAATGAAACAGCGCCTCTGGTGTGCAGAGCAGGAACAATTTTTTCAGTAAATTATGAGAACGCTGTGTTTGGGACGTAAATTTTACAGTGAACCCATACAATATGCAAGTTTACAGCTGTTTACAGCAAAAAATGCTAGCACGAGCATGCAGCAATTTACTGTGGAGTACATTACTGCAAAAATTCTGTAAAATGTCAATGCTATCTGTCACGTATTTATTGTGACAGATGTTATTCGAGATAATAAACATGAAAATACTCTTAAAATAAAAATAAATCTGTTATAATGGATATATTTTGCGTCTTTGTCAATTTTATCCAGCAAGCAATGAGTCAAAACATATACGGGACGTCTGGTAAGTTATATTTGTACAATGTTTGTAAAAGTTGTTGTTGCATTTTGTATTCTAGTTTTTCCTATTTTTTATTATTATAATCCCTATCTTACTTACAGAATAAGCAAGCGCAGGGCCATATAAACGCAACCAAATACTTTCAATGTGTTGAATCTGTGCAAAACCGAATTTAAAACAGGATTTCTACTAACAGAAAACGACCAACTTTATGTATGCTAAAAAGCAAACTACTACAGTGTTATCAGCTTGGAAATTAAGGTAAGAATAACCAAAGGTTATTAACCACACCTACTACTACAATAAGTTTATGCAGGATGTGATGATATACATCAACTATCAAATGCAAAACCATCACTTCATTCATTCATATGTTATCAGCCATTTGATTACGTTTATTGGTGAAGACAGTCTCACGACCCATTTCTACCCCTTTAAAGGTACTGTTAGATTAAAAACATACCTACATGGTGTGCACTTTTGTCCGAATCTGTCACACTATATAAATTAACTGAACTACAATTCACAAGCAAGGGCCACCACCACTCAGCCAGCATCTTCGCTGTACTATTTTAGTTACAAGTCTTTTACACTAGAAAAATGGGTTAATTTAATGGTAATTTCTTTATGTTTACAGATTATTTTATCTTTGGACAGTAACTCTACTGAGAGCAAGGATTACTCTTTTCGCTGCTACTCTGTGAATCATGCAAGAAAAATACACTGAATTATATGACAAAATATGTACTAGTTTACCTAATATTAGGTACATTTTGTGTTTAACCCATTTTTTAAAATAAATACTGAAATATGAATAGTTATATTTTATTTACAAATCTTAGGCCGTGCGCTGCGTTAGGCGGGCGCCCGCGTGGCCTCGCTGTTTCATGTAATCTCATAGACCAGCGCTGCGTGCAGCGGGTCGCGCGTCGATGAGATTACATGAAAACAGCACGCCACGCGGGCGCCCGCGCCTGGCGTCCGCCTAACGCAGCGCACGGCCTAAATAACTCGTCGTCTTATCGTTCTCCTGCCCTTATTCTAATTCAACCGTCTATTTTTCTCTACTCATCATGTAATAATAAATAATAATTTTATTTATTTTGCTCTGACAGAGCTGCTTAGCTTTTACAATTAAAATCATATCAAAATGAAAGTCGTTGGTATAATACTTTAATTATTTACATTCTGTAAGTTATAACAGTTTGTCACTAAATAACTATTACTAACAATAATATGGAATATGATATTAGAATAATTTCACTTCACTGTGATGTAACATTGTACATTTTTTGTTAATCAAAGTACCTAAATCCATGATGAAGAATAATTACACGTTGATCCAATGGCTCTCAACTTTCTGTATCAAATTGTTTGCATGAAGTAATTAGGAAACATTTGGATCATACAGTAGTGGTTTCACACTAGGTATATCACTGTGTCAGCTGGTTTTATCTTCCACTTTATTCATGTCTGAAGAATGGCAGGTTCTACGATTATTTTGTGCTGATCCTCTTCTGCATGTCGATGGCAATCTAAATTGAGTCGGGCCAGAATTGGACCACGAGTTTTCCAGATAATAATATTTTTCCAGAGCTGAGTTGTCGATGATTTCCTCCCTTAGGTAACTACGCTTCTCGATTTTAGTGAAACGAACCACACAACTTTATTTGTTGAATTTCATAGCGTATTTAAAACATTTTTTTTATGTTTGTTTATTTACGTACACATCTTTGGTACACATTGATTGATTTAATTGAATATTCGTTGTCATAGTTACCGTATTGTCAGCCTCTGATTTTAGATTTCCGCGTATCCTTGTGAAAAATGTAACTGATTGTTTTCTCGTTTTTATATAAAAATTAAATTTGTCCTTAAAATCAACTTTGTTTTCGTGTATATTTTTTAAATTCTATCAGCCTGTCTGATAGAATTCAAAAATTGTACACGGCAGCCCACCAGCCAGCAATAGGATTGCAGTGATTTGAAAATTGGTTTTTGGGTAGTTAATTTCATAAAGACCTCCTTAGATTTATTATTTTCTTTTACAATTTTTTCGCTAAAATAATGAGTTGTCATTATTTGAAAGGACCCCCTAACCGTAAATAAAGGGAAAATTTTATAAAGTGGGAACACTGTCTTATATTGCATGTACGCATGTTAGACATGGTGCGTTTGAAAACGTTTGTCTACTACTTTAAATGTGAAATGAAATGCGGAAATTTTTTGTTTAGTTTTTTAATTTAAATCTATTAAATAATTAACATTTTTTGTACAAATATTTTCTTATTAAGTCACTGAATTTGGATTAGAACTGGGTATTTTAAAATTAAAATAAATATTAGTCAAAAAGTCGAGTTTCAGAACGATCCTATGGAGCAGCCATGCCACCACACATGACCTATACGGTCAGCTCAGACCGAGACGTGACGCTGCGCGCACTTTTCAATAGAGTTATTCAAAATGAAACTCTATTTTAAAAAACAAAAGATACACCTTTCTCAACGCAGCTCGACGCCGCGCTGCGCAGCGCGGCGCCGCGCACGTCGTTCAAAATCTGACTTTGTTTACTACAAGAAAAGATACAAATTTGAAGTATCGTTGCGTCACGTCGCTTCGCGTCGCGTCTCGGTGTGAACTGACGCTTAGACGTGGCGCTAGTGTCTATTTCGTTACATCAAATTGCATTAAAAAATTAGTACCTCGAAATTTCCGAAAGTCATGAGTGGTGGGTCGGATTTTAGTGACTTCTCAGTGACGTCAGTTCGGCTGACAATAATCCCAGTATTTTTTACAGAAACTTTGCAGTATTTTACTTTACAGAGTCTGAGGTAGCACGAGTTATACAGAGAAATCGCAGTATTCCATCAAATTTACAGCAAAGTTCCAGTTTACTTTACGTCAAAAAGAGTGAATATTCGTGCTAGGGGTACTGTACCCTTAGCACGAATTTTCAGTATTTGAGACGTAAAGTAAACTGGAACTTTGACAATTTCAAACTGACAATTTTCAATGAAAAATTTTGTTCCTTCTCCGCACACCAGAGGCGCTGTTCCGTTTTTTCATACAAAAACGCTGTAAATACTGGAAAGATGCTGTAAAGTAAAAGAGTGAAAATTTGTGCTAAGGGTACTGGTCCGATTTCGATGATTCTTCTTTTGTTCGATACAGTATATTTGCCATTTGTTATTTTTAGTTTTTATACATGGGTGTTGTTATTACCGGTGCTACGGATTATAAAATTTTAGTGCACATGTAAGAAAATTATGTATTTGACAATAATTTGGGTTGAATAGTGAAACTAAAAAGGATAAAATAAAACTTTTTCAAAAAAAAAATGTAACCGACTTCAAAACAACCACAAAACAAGTTCAAAATAACCTACAAAAAAACTTTTCTTTCGAAAGTCGGTGACATAAAGTCAATGAAATAAAAATAAAGTCACCGACTTTCGAAAGAAAAGTTTTTTTGTAGGTTATTTTGAACTTTTTTTGTGGTTGTTTTGAAGTCGGTGACATTTTTTTTGAAAAAGTTTTTTTTTATTTCTAATTCTAATAAATAATTTCTAATCTTTTTTTTTGTGAAGGGGTCTCTCTACAGATGCTCCAATGGTAATCAAGTCAGGATCTGATAACGGGAACATGGAGAAATCGAGGGAACTCTTTAGAAAATTAACGGCGATTGCTGCTATCACTTAACTATGCATCGTTAACGCAATCACAACAAAATATAACGCCTGTATGCTAAAAAGAAGGCTCGATTTTTTTTTAAAAGAATCAAAAAATTATTATTGGGAGTCGATTATTTTGTTTCGTATTTCCTTGACTTTTTTGCCACCGACTTCCAATACTTAACTTTTAATTCAAAGTTATTTATTAACACGACTGCTATTAGGCTGAACATGAGTATTCCATGCATGCACTTATCTGGGTCCTCTAGGTATCTAGATACTAGTCAAAGGAGTGATGAATGTACTGAATGAATAGTGTATATGACGTGTGCTTTATGGTAAGCGTCCACAGGTCCGCATCGCACGTATCGGACGTATCGTACGTAACGGATTTTAGTTTGCCTTATATTAAAACTCATACAACTGCGTCCACTGATCCGCATCGTACGGACGGCTCATCGGCAATGCCTACATGCGATGCGTGCCGATGACGTCATACGGAATGCCGATCAGTGGACGCGATGAACGTGGTATCGGCAATCCGATTGCTGATACTCGCGTCGGCAATCCGATCGCTGCCGATACAGAAATCCGTTTGATGCGATGCGCCCGATACGTACGATGCCGACCTGTGTGTGTGTGTTTTTTTTTGTCAGTAATTTCTGAGTCGTGAACAAGATAAGGCATCTTTACTCCCGGCACGATTGGCGCTTCGGTTACGATTAATCTGCGCTTCGTGTCGAGGGTTCGATTTCCGCACGGAACAATGATGACAGCTTTCTAGACACAGTTCACGTTGACAGCAAAGTGGACATTTTTTTGTCAATTTTCCCGTTTTGCTATTTGTACATTTTTTTTTAATTATCTGTAAAAAGCTCAGAGGAATGTGAAGGAACAGGGTGATTTTAGTCTATAAGAGTCTAACAGATCCTTATCCTCCAAGAAGAACTACTGCAGGATGTTAAAATCACCCCAAAAATAAAAAGCCAGTGCTTCACATACATGCTGATCGAGCGGTGAATTTCACCCTTAAACTCAGCACGCTAGATAACTCCTCTTTACATATTAAAAGCATTATTAGTAGGTAAAGGCTTTTAAAAGAGTAAACAGCTACATAAACGAAGCGGGCGAAAGCGAACGGTTAAAAAATAAAATTTACACAAGAAATGAAGAGCGCGCAAGAAAGCAATTTCCCTGCGAGATCTCTGTAATGGCCACTTTGAGCTGCTAGCTAAGAATGATCGTGGATGCGGTAGTACAAGGCCTTTCCTTAAGGCGAAGATAAACGCCAGTGACCTTGAACAAGCTACATGGTACACAATGCATCCCCGAACCATAATTTCGTAATGTTATAAACATACTTTTATGAAGTAGGAGATATGTTTGAAGATTGAATCGCCGCAGTAAAGTGTTTCAGGCTTTGTTTGGAATTAACTAATTATTCAGCTAGTTGAGTTCAAACTGGACATCACCTGGCAACACTGGCAGCCGGTTGTCAAAAAGTTTCTTAGTAAAATTAAAATAGTTAAATATTATTTTTAAGTGTTTAATAAGTCTTTAATGTATTCAAGATTGTCAATTTAACTGTTAATAACAAGGATCTGTGTTCGCAAGTTGTTTAGATGCAAAATCAGCAAAATATTTAATAAACAAAGTATCAGCTGTCAACGGACGAATTTGAAGTCACCATACCGGGGGAGTATTTCTATTTTTCTGTTTTATTAGTTTATGTAGATTCAATTGTATTATTCCTATTTGCCCACGAAACTATTACTCCCTGTTTCCTGCAAGTTGTAGCCTATTTAACACCTTCACAGGCCATATTGTCCATGCAAGCTATATATCTTCTAAACATTTTTAATTTTTATTTTTTAAATTCTAGTAGGTTTATAGGATTCCTTACATTAATTACTAGATAATATAGCTTAAATTAAAGGAAATAGTACCAGTCTATGAAATGAATGTGTTCTATAACACCTTTTGTTAAAGTAATTAAGTACCCCAGTTTATTAGTACCCTCACCTAGTTTTATAATAATTTTAATTATTATTTTTTTCCCCTCTTTATTTTTTCAGTAAAAACAGTGTCTTTAATACAAACCCAATAGTTATTGCCCTTTTATTGCTATTTGTTTTTCTCTGTAATAAATACTTTTTAACTTAGTAGTTTAATTCTTTAAACTTGTAATTATATATTCATCCTGTCCTTCACTCCTATTCTTGTCACATTCTTAGCTGTCTCTTCTATAATTCCAGGGTGCCTCTGAGGTTGTCTTCAACATGTTGACCCGCAGAGCAGCATCCTTAGAAGAAAAACTGAGGGCTACCTTGAAAGAACTACAATCTAGCCAAACCATGGTCACCCAATTGCTAAAGGAAAGGGATGAAAGTGAGGTGGAGATAGGGTTAATTATTAATAAAAACACTGAGCTCAAGAATCAGTTGGCAGAACTACATGTGCAGCATATGGACATTCTAGACCAGCATCAACAGCTCCGTCAACTTGTTGCCAACTTTGAACAGTGCAGTGATACATATGATCAGGCCTTGAAACGTATAACGGAACTGGAGCTGGAATTAAGCAAGGCACACAACGCTGTAACTATCCTGGAATCTCATAAAGCCAGTGAAGCATCTGCGAACACCTGTAGTCTTTTTGATGAGTTGGTTGGTAGCCGGTCCGGACCCATATATGATGAGCCAATGGTGACCATAGACTTAACAAATGAAACTCTCACCAAACACAGTTTATTACCTAGTCATAACAAAATTAAAAAATATATTAGGCTTAATAAGTTCATAAGAAAAATTAAAAAATCACTAAAAGGTTTAAAATTAAACAAATTAAACTTAAAACTTAGACAAAAAAATATTAATATAATTCAGGAATTAAAGAAATGTAACACTGATTTAGAACAATGTAGAAATATGTATGACACTGACACCAAGAACCTACAGGATGAGTTGTTTGTGAGGGAATATGCGCTAAAGGATATCTTTAGCAAATATGAGGCTTCTCAGCAAGACCTGAGTAACCGCATGCTGGAGGCTAATGAGCTGGTAGACTTAGTAAGATACAATGCTGAGAGATATGAGTCTCTGACCAATAACTTCTCTTGTAACTGTGCATGCTCTCAGGCGCCAGACCCTCAGCATGTTACACCCACACCGTTGATGGCTCAACCTATAGATAGTAGTAATTATTTAAATAATACCATTGAGACAGCTTATGTTTTTTCTGACAAATTTGGTCAAGGTTTTGGAAGTATTTTTAGTCAGTGTTCTCAACACTATATAATTAATCATTGTTTACCCGGCGCCAGTTTTAGCCAGTTAATTAATTGTATTAAATTGACCAAAATAAATCCCAATTCAACTGTGATATTATTATTTGGGGATAGCCTAGCTGTAAGAAAGAAAGATTTAATTACATGTATTAATTTAATGCTAGAGCTGTCTGAGTCTAATAATTGTAAATTTATATTTTCTGCTTTGCCTTACTCCAGTTGTTTGTCGGATGAGCAAAATATGCATATTTATAATTTGAATCTACTCATGTATAACAGGACTTGTCGTCACAGTGACGCAATTTTATATTTTGATTGTAATAGTTTTATTACAGATTACCGACTCACTACTCATTCCATGTTTTTGCCCGCTAGTTGTAGGAGACAGTTTGCTAATCTTTTAGCATACACTTTACACCTTTACACCGGTACTTGTATCGTACCTACGTTTACTGTTAGTGGTGACACTAACGTCGCTATTGATACTGTTAGTACTAACCTCACTTTAGATTCTGTTGGTAGTAATACTAACATTACTATACACACACCTAGTAGTTTAAACTGTTAGGTGCGACAACGGGTGAGTCGCATATGTTGAATGATGTACATCAAAATATGCAGGGTTTGTCCGGCAAAGAATTGGAGGTAAGCTTATTTATAGAAAACTATGATGTTCATGTGTTGTGTTTAACTGAACATTGGTTGAAAGAACATGAAGTAGCGTTTATCAATGATGATTTTTTTTCTGTACAGAGTGCATTTGTGAGGAAAAATGCTATTCGCGGTGGATCTTTAGTTCTCGTTTCAAACAAGCTAAAGTGCAAACAACGTTTAGACTTAGTCAAGCTTTCCATTGAGCGCACTGTCGAGTTGTCTTGTGTTGAACTAGAGCGGCACATTATAATTTGTGTTTACAGACCCCCTTCTGGGGACTTTACTAGTTTTGAATCTGTAATGGAGGATGCACTTAATAAGTTAAAAAACAACAGTAAAAATATTATTTTATGTGGAGATTTTAATGTTAATATTTTAGATGTTACTCCACTAAGTATCAGGCTTCTCAACTTATTTAAATCTTATAATTTAGTTAACTTGTTCTTTGAGCCGACAAGGATCACGGTGTCTTCGTCGACTTGTCTTGATAACATGTTTTGTGATTTTGATGTCGAAAATAAATTAGTGTTTAGTGATTTATCATCGGATCACTGTGGATTGATGGCTAGCTTCCCTATGCCGTCAACTAAAAAGTCGCGCAAAATAGAATGCAGGCCTTATACCGTTAGTCGTTGTAATAAGTTTAAAAATAATATAGCTCTTAAAGTTACACCGTCCCTAATAGAACACGAAAATCCGAATGAAATTTATGAAGCTGTTTTTGACGTTGTGCAAAATGAATTTAAATCCATTTTTACAACTAAAACTATTAACGTTACCGGGACTTCCGCTGGTTTCAACCAATGGGCTACACCAGGCATTTACAAAAGTCGAGAGAGATTATATGAGTTGTATGGTTTGAAACGGTACAGGTTTGATAGCGCTTTTCTAGAGTATGTTAAAAAATATTCTAATTTATTTAAAAAGATTTGTGGTATTGCAAAATCTAAATTTTTAAGTGATACTATTAAAAACTATAATAATAAAGTAAAAACCACTTGGAAAATTATAAACAATGAAACGGGTAAATCTGTTAAACAAGAAAAACAACTGGAAATCATTGTTGATAACAAATTAGTTAATAGTCCAGCTGACATAGCTGAGGCATTTAATGAGTTTTTTGCTAGTATACCTACTACAACGACTCGTTCCTTAAGTTCGTCACCCTCTAAGGCTGAAAACCTTTTGCATAGTAGCGTCCCAAAATGTAGTCAAGTATTGAAATTCGAACATGTAACGCCTCATGATGTGGTTAGTGTTTTTAATTCACTGAACTCCAAAAACACTGGTGATTACTGGGACATTTCGACTAAACTATTGAGCAATATAATTGACATCGTAGCCCCTTATCTTGCTATTACTTTTAATAAATGTATTGATTTGGGCACTTTTCCTGATCTCATGAAGTGCAGCAAAGTTATCCCTCTATTTAAATCCGGCAGTAAAAACGACATAGGTAATTTCAGACCAATCTCTATTTTGCCTGCATTCAGCAAAATTTTTGAAAAGTTAATTCTCAAACAGTTACTTAGACACTTTAATTCAAATAACCTCCTTCACAATGATCAATATGGGTTTACGAAAGGTCGCTCGACTACTGATGCGGGTGTTGCTTTGTTGAAGCACATATTTGACGCATGGGAAAACTCGCAAAATGCAATTGGTGTTTTCTGCGATCTCTCTAAAGCTTTTGATTGCGTACAACACGATATACTTTTGCGCAAACTTCTTCATTACGGTGTTCAAAAAGAAGCCCTTAATGTAATCGAGTCATATTTGCAAAATAGATTCCAATGTGTAGATGTTAACGGCGCGAAATCTTCTAGGTTACCTGTTCAGCTGGGTGTACCCCAAGGCTCAATACTGGGTCCGTTCTTATTCCTTGTTTATATTAATGATCTACCATATTATTTAAAGAGTGTTTGTGACGTTGTACTGTTTGCGGATGACACCTCTCTGATCTTTAAAGTAGATAGGAATAGACAAGTTTTTGATGATGTGAACAGCGCACTTTCAATGGTCACAGATTGGTTCACTACAAATAACCTTGTCCTTAATGCCAAGAAGACTAAATGCATAAAGTTCGCTTTGCCTAATGTTAGAAATCTCGGTCCCAACATTGTCCTCTGCAATGAAGAACTTGAAACTGTAGATTCAGCTGTGTTTCTTGGTATAACAATAGATTCGAAAATACAGTGGGGCCCACACATATCTAACCTATCGGGAAGGCTTAGCTCGGCTGCCTACGCTGTCAGAAAAGTTAGACAATATACTGACGTTGATACAGCAAGATTAGTCTACTTTAGTTATTTTCACAGCGTCATGTCCTACGGTATTCTACTGTGGGGCAAAGCCGCTGATATACAAAATATATTTGTGCTCCAGAAGCGAGCGGTTCGTGCAATTTATCAACTAGGTGCGCGAGTTTCACTAAAAGATTTTTTTAAAGAGATTGGTATTCTCACAGTGGCTTCACAATACATATTAGCCAACATTTTATATATTAGGCAGAACATTCATATGTATAGTAAAAACAGTGATATTCATAACTTTAACACTAGAAATAAGCATAAACTACGTGCACCCTTTCACCGGCTTCATAAGGTGCATAATTCATTCGTAGGGATTGGTATAACTTTTTATAACAAGTTACCGTCTTCTTTTCTAGACTTACCTTTTAATGCATTTAAAGCAAAAGTTAAAGCCAACCTCTGTTCCAAGGCGTACTATTCTGTTAACGATTATTTAGAAGATAAAGATAGTTGGCCGCTGTGTTGATCTCAAGACAATGATGTTCATGTTCTTTTATCAAGATTAGCTTGCCGACAGGTTATATGTTTTCATATAATTCTGCATTATTATTAGTATCCATATTTTTTACAATAGTTCTTAAGTGTTTTTTTTTTTATTATTATTATTATTTTTTTCTCCATTTATTATAGTACAGGTCGTAGGATATCATTATGTTACTATGATATGTGTATTATACCCACATGTAAACGGACATAGATAGCATTTTAAAACTATTGTCGGAGCTGATGAAGATTGTAAAACCACCTTTGCAATGTATAGATTCAATTTCCTAGTATTATATAGCTGCATTACCGGCATTGTGTGAGTGCTATGTGCTTTAGAGCCATTATTGATTAGATACCTACGTACTTTACTTTATTGACTTGAATAACCCTGGCGGTTGAAAGTATGTCATGCTCACTCGAATGTCTCGCTGATGGTGGCGCGTGTGTCGGATCATTTAGCTCCCTTCAAAATGGTTGAGCTGAATGGTGCTGATAGATGTGTCATGTTCGTGAACGGGCGCTGTCAGTTGAGACTGGTCATCTCTTAGCTGCCACGGTCTGTTTTAATTATTAATACCTAACTTTATTTTAAATTGTCTTTTTTATATTTACTATGGACACTAATAACTTGCCACATCGTTCTCACATAATGTAACACCTGATGATGAATGATGTACAAAAAAAAAACTGTAATAATTTTGGCGATTGAAAAAGAGTGTCCATGGAGTTTCTTGCTCATTCTTCTCCATAGAGATCTACCCTTTGGAATGAGCACCTACGGTACTTTCACAGTTTTTATGTCTTGTGAATGGGACTGTAGCACCATAACTATTTGTGTACTTGTTTTATTTTATGTCTCTTGACAATTCAAAAGTGCCTGTAATGGCCTAATTGAAATAAACGCTTTGATTTTGATTTTGATTTTGATTTTAAAACAGCAAAAAGAATTGAGATAATATTGTTCATTATTTATAAGGTAGTTCATCCCGTGTTTACGCATTTTATCTCTGAATTATAGACAAAATATTACACTACACACTGAATGAAACGTAGCAGTTATTATTTATTGATTTCTGACATGTGTATACATCCAAAAATAAATTCCATTAAAATATAACAATAAAATAAAATTAAAACAAAATTAAAATCAGACTTAAAAATTTAAATAAAATAATGTTACATTACAAATAAGTGCACAAAAATGAAAAATGTTACAGACAGTAACTAATGTATAAAGTACTGAATGACGCAAAACTACCTTTTACTATAAAGTCTTTAGAGTGTTTCGTTGAAATGAATATTATCGATTTTTTTTTTGGTTTTTCCAAATGGATGGGGTAAAGCGAGGATAATATTTTTTCTGTGTACTTCATATTGTTTTCATAAATCTGCAGTTGTGTGAAAACACATTCAAATCAGTTTGCTTTAATGTTTTTTGGATGTATTAAAAATTCACGGCAGTAGAATGACTGTAAGAACTTATAATAATAAAATAAAGTTCTGTTGTTTAAATTATTCATATCAACCAGAGTTTTATCATTTTAATATAAGTTGTTTTCGCACAGTCTTAATTATTATTCTTCAGATTCAGGCCCGTATTACGGAACGTCGCATCGCTCAAGACATGCGTTACTTACAACTAGTTTCAACCAATCAAATGCCTTGAATCGAGATCGAGAAAATGAGTATTAAATTACGTTCTACGGGACTAAGATTCTAAGTATTTTACCATATTCAAAGTCCTTTATACTCGTAGGCCTCCACTTTTCTGTGGTCGCCGCCGCTCAGGATCCGTTGTAGAAAATTGCGCTACCCCCACTTCCTGTGCTTGCTTTAATTTCAGACTACTTTCAAAACTATATTTTATGCTACTATTTTGATAGTACTGAAGACTCTTTTCAGTGTAGACCTTCAGGCTGAAGTGTTTCGTTTTTGTTTAAATAGGATACTGTTTGTGTTTATTTAGTTTTTGAAATTTTAACACTGGTCTGGAAAGGTTCAAAAGGTTAGGGTCTAGCTATTTTAGGAGCTTGTCTAGAAGTTAGTACAAAAAGTAAGCTAGTACCATTTATGATCGGGCATGCGGACAGCGAGTAAAGGGCAACTCTCTGTCCGACCATGGACCATGGACGGCGCGTCGTGTTCCACGCGCGCCTCAAAGAGCGTCAGCAAAAATTACGGGGCCCCTCTCAGAGGGCCAAAGCCTGCCGGGGTCGCGGGATTTATTTCCTCACCGTGACCCCGGAACATAAAGGGCTTTTGAAGGACACCGTGGATTTTAGTCAGTACAAGTCTGACAGTCCCTCCCGCCCTGCCCGGGTTAAGAGGACTCATTTGATGATTTTACCACGCTAAAATAAAAAGTACCATTTATGATGCAAATGAAGGGCTTACACATATTCCAACAACACTGTTACGGAATTATCAGTACGTTTAAAATAATTTAGAAAAAAAAAACAAGCGAGTTTTACACTGTACACTGTTCACGTACAGAAGTCGTGTTAAGACGTGTGACATCTGACATATAATCGCTTTACTTTGGTCACCCATTCATAGATAGACAGTGGGAAGAGTCCTATTCGTTTTCGAAAGTTGATGATCCGACTTTTACAGTATCAAACTCGTTGTGTCGATAATTCAATTGTATGATGTTTTATTGGTACGATGTAACGTTTATGTGAAACATGCTGCTGCGAAAAACCTACATCGATTGATCATTAGCTCGATAGTATTATGTCGTTCGAAAAAACCTTAAACATTCCTCATAAGGTCTCAAAAAAAGCGGAGAGAAGATCTCTCTCAGCAAAATTAAACCAGCCCCAGTCTCAAAAATATACAACTGACCTAAAATTTACAATTATACTGTAGAAATGTCGAGTCAGCCACTTACAGTCACTAATAGTGTTCGTTAAAATACCTAGCAGACTTCAAAGGATGGAAGCAGACGCTGCTAAAAACTAGAGGAAATGAAACGCTCAGCTTTTACTATAATAGGGTCTGTCTGTATTTCACTGCTGTATAGTTTATTGTATAAGATGTTTACTGGGCTCTAAGGAGATTCGTTGAATTTTGTTTGATATAAAGGATAAGTAGGTACCTACTTTAAAATAATATCGTTTTACATGGCTGCATAATTAAATCTTTTTAAATTACGTTATAACTTTTTTTTTATCGTGGTAAAATCATCAAATGAGTCCTCCCACCCATTACTGTCAGACTCGTACTGACTAAAATCCACGGTGTCCTTCGATAGCCCTTACGTTCCGGGGTCACGGTAATGAGATAAGTCCTGCGACCGACTACGCTATAACTTAGAAAATTTCCGTTCCTCAGGAGGACTCATTTGATGATGGTACCAAAAAAAAGTTGAAAAGGTGTTAAAAAGGTATTGTTAATCATTTGTTGATTGATCATCACCTAGTTACACCAGCATTGAAACAATATACGCTGATATACATACTTGGTGCATCCCAAGCCCGTTTTGTTTAATTTTTTGTTTCTGCGGTTGTATAAAATGCATGAGTTATTGACTCTGAATTAGGCAGGAGCCTGTATCTCAGGAGATTATCATTATCATCATCAGCCTATAACGTTCCCACTGCCTGCTGGGTCACAGGCCTCCTCTCTGTGAGGGGGACATGTCCATGTCTTCAAAATTTTGGTTCTATATAGTACATGCCGGTTTCCTCACTATGATTTCCTTCGCAGTTTTGACAGCAGTGGTGATGAAATAAATTACACAAAGTAATGCCACTTACACCCTGATCCCACGACCTACAATTCGTAAGTCGGGGCTGATACCACTGGGCCACCACTGACTGCTCTCAGTATGCAGTATGTATTTAATGTATTTAGTCTCTACAATTTAAAGATATAGAGATTAGAGAGAGATTTGATTCAAGATGGGTCTACTCTTGACTATAGTCGGATCAATTTAAAATTAAAACATCATTAAAAAACCTATTACATCTCGAACTGAGAATAACAAATCGAATTAACACGTTCCATTAATAATAGTTGTACACTTGAAGCAATATGGCGGCGCTCTGAACCGACCTGATTCATTAATGAAAAGGAAACAGTACGGTGGGGATTAAAGAGAAAATTATCAGAGGAAGAAATTGACCGCGAACAATCTATTAAAATTGGATGAAGTCGTGTTTTATTTAATAAAAAATGGGTAAGAGATCTTTGTACGTTATTGAAGAGGTATTTACAGAAATGTTGATTAAGGTTTTATCATTTTGTTTTGATTTTCGGAATGAGTGTAAATCGTGCAATGTTTAGAAAAGCCGTTAAAATCCTGTAGCTATTGAAACCTCTAATTCTTGCAGGTGCATTTTTCCAGTTCTGTCTAGTGTCATAAATAGAAGTTTTTTTAAAACTATTCAGTACATGAAATCAAAGACATTTTTATTCAAAATTCATATTCCGGACAGAATCCCTCTATTCCTGCAACTGCTAATGGGAATACTAAACCCAAAGACTTAACTCTTTGCCGAAAACAAAATACAGAGATATTTCTAGGAATACAGAGAGGATCAATTTATATCTGTTCTGTTCAAACATTCGCTTAGAGAGCTATAATTGGAGTTCTCAAAACTTTAGTAGGTATCCTCAAAAGACTCGATCTGTAAACTAAGACTCAAAGTTTCAAAAGGTACATGAATAACTTCAACGGGTAAACAAAGTTACTTAATTGAATAATCGTTTCGCCTGTAGCTGCTTCGAAGTAACGATTAGAATATTTATAAAGAGTTTCTGTTTCTTAGTAGATTAACAGCAATTAGTAAAAACTTAATTGGTAGTAAGCCGTTTGGGTATGAAATGGGGCCATGTGGTCCAACTACACAACCTTTTTCTTCTTTGGGCATTCCGTGAAAAGACTTTCAAACTCGTATTGACTACAACCCTGTTCGTTCATTGGCTTTTTGCGTTTCAGGGCCGCGGTTACTTCTTAAAATATTCTCACAACCCGTGTCCATGTGCACTCCTGGCTTAGGCGCGGGACAAATACAAGTGGCGACTGGCGGTGGCGAGACGCGGGCGTGGTGCGGGTGCGACGCCACTTCTTTGATATTTCATACAAAATGTATAGAAGAGAAACACACAAAGAAGTGGCGTCGCACCCGCACCACGCCCGCACCGCGCCATCTCAGTATGTCTTGGGCCTAAGGCTAGAGAAGCAAAATTTCCGGTTGTGAAAGGTTTTACAGGCTGATATTAAAATTTCTACTCTACCAAGAATAGACTAAGTTTTTTTGCACAGGTGTGGATGGCATGATTCGAACACTATTGAACTTAATTATTGGGGTATCATACCGCCAACTTCCGAACTCCGAAATGCTACTGAGACATTCTTCTAGAAAAACCCAATAGCACTTTTTGTCTGACCTGGGAATCGAATTCAGGAAGTCTCAGCAGTCGTGCTTGCGACTACAAGACCAACAGGGCACTCAGTAAACAAACTGGTTAATACAGAGTTTTTTAGAGCAAAGTCGATTAAAATTTCACTCCAATTTCAACCATATCTAATTTGCGGTGGCTCTGCGGTGTAAAAATAACTTGCAAGTTTCAACACACTATTTAAAATCACGGTTAAAAGTGCCAGTAGGATAAGATATTTGAAACTAAGTTTGCTTTCCTCAAATATTTGAAAATGTGTGGGCTGTTTAAGTGTGCTAGAGCCCTACTTCCTACTCTGTACTAAAAACTTTGTATGTTTGTTTGTACGTATGTATAATCCGTTGTACGTATGTATAATCCGACACGGTTAGCGCAGTGGCTGAGCGATTGGACTGTTGTGCAACGTGTCGCAGGTTCGATTCCCGCACGGAACATTAAATTTGTATGACCTACAAATAGTTGTTCTGGGTCTGTGTGTTTGTGTATGTGAGTTTCTATACTTGTAAACTCAGTGTGGGGCAAAGTTTTTTTTTTAATACTTATTTGATAATTTTTTGTAAATACCTAGACAAAATCAAAATCAAAAAAATCAAAATCAAAGCATTTATTTCAAGTAGGCCAGTTACAGGCACTTTTGAATTGTCATAGACAATCAAAGGAATATTATTAAACACTACAAAAGTTATGGTGCTACAGTCCCAGTCACAAGACATAAAAACTGTGAAAGTACCGTAGATGCCCATTCCAAGAAGAAGATCTCTATGGAGAAGAACGTGCAAGAAACTCCATGGACACTCTTTTTAGATCGCCAGAATAATTACAGAACCTTTGTTACATCATTCATTTGAGGTGGTACATTATGTGAGAACGATGTAGCAAGTTTTTGATTAAAAGTGTCCAGAGTAACCATTAAAACAAAGACAATTCAAAAACAAAATGATCAATAATTATTAAAATAAACCGATAAATAGGTGTATGGGTTATGTGGGGGAGCGAAACCGCGAGAGAGAGGACCAAAGCCTGCCGGGGTCGCGGGATTGTTTTATCAGGTAAATGAGACCCTGTTACGTAAAGAGGTTTTGAAGGAACACCGTGTATTTTAGTCAGTATATGTCTGACAGTCCTCCCCGTCACACCCTGACACACGAGAACACTCATTTGAAGATTTTACCACGATAAAAAAACCGGCCAAATGCAAGTCGGACTCGCCCATAAAGGGTTCCGTAGCAGCAAGTAACATATTAATATAAAAGTTCTTGTAGTTGGTTGCAAGGTAAATTGCGGTTTACGATTTATGACGTATTAAAAAAAAACTAATTACTCGATCTCGTTCAAACCAATTTTCAATTGAAGTTTGCATGGTAATGTACATCATATATTTTTTTTAGTTTTATCATTCTCTTATTTTAGAAGTTACAGGGGGGGGGGGGACACATTTTACCACTTTGGAAGTGTCTCTCGCGCAAACTGTTCAATTTAGAAAAAAATCATCCCCACCAAAAACATTAAATGTAAAAAAATGCCAAGTCTCTCGATACAGTCTTTCCATCGTAAAAAGTTTTGAGATCTCATAGAAGCCAAGTCCTATTCAAATTATTTTGTAGTTATAAATCAACATTTAGTAATTATATCAATAGTTTTCTTTATATTATAATTATAGTGACTTGGCAATGAGCACAAGTAAAAACAAATAAAACGGCATATTTGGAGGAGTTGAAAGTTACACACACCGCATGCGTAAACATTCTCTTTTACTTTATATATTCTCTTAACATTCATCATTTACTTTCATAAAGCGATGGCCCGTAAGGTATTCTTAATAATTGTATCGGAACATGTAGTCGGTAGTGACCATCATGATTCACACATAACAAATAATCTGATCACAGGTCTCATCAGTAACATTTGCTCATAATTCCAGGCAGCAAGCAGCTTTTAATTTGTGCTCATTGCCAAGTCACTATAATTATAATATAAAGAAAACTATTGATATAATTACTAAATGTTGATTTATAACTACAAAATAATTTGAATAGGACTTGGCTTCTATGAGATCTCAAAACTTTTTACGATGGAAAGACTGCATCGAGAGACTTGGCATTTTTTTACATTTAATGTTTTTGGTGGGGATCTCATTCATTTTTGTAAGTGTATTTCTTTCTTTTTTTTTAGGTGGCCTCATAATTTCTTGGACTTCAGCTACTTTTTTGCTTAGGACCCATTCTCTATCTAACAAACGAAATAGAACTAAACTAACTAACAAATAACTAAATAAATATATATCTACTAACTTACAAACTAAATGTAACTAAACTAAATAACACGTAAACAACTAGATATGTAACTATGTCTATGTTATATTAATAAACTATTTTCTTAAATAACTGTTTCAGTAACAATAATAAATCTACTATCTAATCCGGCTAACTTAAGTTCTCCGAATATCGCTATTCGCTACAATATTTTTTTAGTTTCGAAATGAACAATCATAGATGAGAAATTAAAATTATCGAATTATTTTAAAGTACTACTTAGACTGCGCTCTGTAACGAAACTATAGCGCGATTCAGACAGGTACAACGCCATCTATCGAGCGCGCATGCAATATTTATCGCAATACAATGGAGTTTTAGCTTTATTAATTTAATGAATTATGAACTTTATGTATTAATTATAGTCTATGTATTACATTTATATAATTCTTTTCTATTCTATGTATGTATTCATCCAATTGAATACTTAAACAACGAACAAAGTTAACAATGCAGTCAAAATCCATACACAATGTTCTTGCCAAACCGCAAATATAAAATTGTTTTCTATGGTATATTATTTTTTAATGTTTTTATAATTTTTCCTTTATATGTGGCTAATGACCTATCTTGGTGCAAAATTTGAAGTTTCTAAGTCTGCTAGAAGTACCTTAGATTTTTGATGATCGGTCAGTGAGTCAGTCAGTGAGTGACAAAATGGTGTAACTTTGATCGACCGTAACTCCTAAACTATTAATTCAATTGGCATGTAATTTCAAACTTAAGCTTGATCTAATGCCTACTATTATTCACCGAAAACCTAAACTCCTAGCTTTGTCCATGTCGAAGATATCTATGGTATATTATTTTTTAATGTTTTTATAATTTTTCCTTTATACGTGGCTAATGACCTATCTTGGTGCAAAATTTGAAGTTTCTAAGTCTGCTAGAAGTACCTTAGATTTTTGATGATCGGTCAGTGAGTCAGTCAGTGAGTGACAAAATGGTGTAACTTTGATCGACCGTAACTCCTAAACTATTAATTCAATTGGCATGTAATTTCAAACTTAAGCTTGATCTAATGCCTACTATTATTCACCGAAAACCTAAACTCCTAGCTTTGTCCATGTCGAAGATATAGGGGGGGCGAAACAGCCGCGAATCGCTTCGAGAAAAGATGGTACGGCCGTGCCCGTTTTGCTCAAGACTTGGCGGGGCACTGCCGTGCCCCCAGATGTTAGTAACCTCAATATCATTTTTCAAGACCTATGGTGAAATTGACGTATTACAATTGAAACTCAAAAAAAGAATTTTTGAGTTTCAATTCTAAGTAGGTACTACTGACACAAGTACTTCTGTAAATTACTGGAGCTGCCTCTATTTATGTATGACACAATGTTTTAGATGAAATAAATATTTTTGTATTTGTATTTGAAGTATGGGGGGAACCCCCAAAATAGGTTTTGTTTTATTTTTGTCTCCTAAAAATCCTAATGCGGTTCACATAATACATAGCTACTTACCAAGTTTCAACAGGATAGCTCTTATACTTTCGTCAAAAAGTGGCCATTTGGCTACGGAACCCTAAAAATACCCTATTATTAAGTAAAAAGATAAGAAGATGGAAAATATCAGTGCCAAATAATCTACTTCAAGGAAAACAAACTCTTTAAAACTGAAAACCGCTATAAGACTAAAATACACAATATCCCTAACTACACTATACGTAAAAAAAAACTAGAGTACAACCATGTACACAAGCATTGCAGTAAATAGCTCGTACTTAAGTACAGTCGAGAACAAGCCTATTCCGTTGTTAATAGGTTGCGAGCGCTTTAATATTAACTACATCTTGCCGGCGAGTAATGAACCAGAAAAATGGGAAACAACGTTTTAAATGTTAGATGGGGAAAGAACGAGCTTTGTGGTTTTTGAGAATTATATTATATGTATATACGTAGGTGATGGTAAATTAGAGAGCAGTTTATATAAGAAAAAACTAAGTTTAAAAAATACGTGAAAAATTAACTTAAATAAAAACTAAAAAGAAAGAAACAAGCCCAGTAGTTTAGAATTCTGTTAAGTTATACTAAATAACTGCACAATTGAAATAGTTTTATAATCGATACGCACATAAAACAAATCATAATAATTATATTCTAATGCAGAACAGAACGGCTCACAGTCGGGGTCCATTCAAATTTTACCAATCAATCTTTCCAAGGGGCCCCGACACCTATTCAACGACACCCCACTTGACATAGTTCATCGACTTTTATTTTTTATTTTTGACAATATGGCGTCTGGTTGTCGCTATGGTGAATTTTGATGACTGTCTTTAGTGACACTCGCGAGGTTATGACGAATCGATTGACGTAAGAATTATCAAAATCGGCCTACGCATTTGGTCTCTAGAACGCCACATAGAAACAAACAAACATACATACATACATAGACTGATAAACACATTACCCTCCTTTGCGTCGCGCAGTCGGGTAAAAAATATGGATGGATTGTGTGAGGAATTATATGAAAGACGAGTAAAAAATGACGTGACAGTGGACAGAAGAGAACAGCAAAAAAGATTGTTGCACAGACCCCAAGTAAAATGGGACAAGGGTCAAGAGCAGAAAGATGATGATGATGATAACATGAAAATGCATTTATTTCTTATTATAGCTCCTCACTAAAAGGAATAGATTTAAATCTATAAATAAATGTGCCCTCATTCTACGAAGACATGATCTTTGAAGGGATCATGGAACGATAGATTCGACTGATACACACACATCAAAGTTTTGTTTGTGATCACTTTGAAAAATCGAAATTGTTACCGTAGATTTGTATATGAAAATTGTTTTATTTATTAATTCTATCAAAAGAAAATACACTAAAAATATTTTCTTGACAAAGTTCAGTTAAAAAATATATCAGCTTATAAATGTGCGTACAAGTACATACTGCCGTGCAGGCCCTAAAGTGCAGTATGAGGAAAAAAGCGGTTTCAAATATGCAGATTAAAATGCGGTAAAAAAACTCGATACCACAAAATTTTACATTTTTTTGCTACTTTGCAGACTAATTTGCAGCATTAGACTTTTTTTACTGCATTTTAATTTGAATCTTGAACAAATTGCACATGCAGTATATAGTATGTAACAATGTCCACCAACTTACGAGTATGTTTTATGTAGGAAAGGTGGTGTATTTTTTTATTTGTATTGCTTAAATATATGATACTCATGAAAAGTTTAAGTTTTCGATCTCGAGGAGTGTCTGCGTTAGCCACCATCTTAGATTAAAAGGGTCCAAATTCGTTATTTTTCACATAATGCTTCATCAGTTGACATTATGACGAAAATGTCTAGAGAAGTTTAAAGACAATAAAATTCCACAACAAATAGTATTTATACGTAAAAACTATCTGGCTGACTGACTGATGTATCAACGCCCAGCCGAAACCGCTAGAAGCATGAAATTTTGCACAAGCATTCCATAAATGACGTACCTAGGGCGGATTTTTGAAAATTCATCCCCTAAGCGGTTTAAAAATGGGATTAAAGTTTGTATGAAAATAATTTAATCTTACTCGATTTACTTGAAACTTTCCAATGTCCAATTATCAACAAAATCGATTAAAAAATAAGTGCTAAGAGGCTTTTTGATAATTCTATACCTTAAATACGCATCCTCGTTGACAAAATCGTGGGCAAAATAGTTACTCGTCAAATGTGTAGACGATTTCTTATCAATGTTGAGTGTTCTTCCTTAACTTTGTTTCTATGTGACGTACAGAATACGTACAAATAAAGTTGTTGTGGAATTTTTCTTTAAACTTCTTTTATATATTTTTGTCATAAAGTTAACCGTTAAAGCATTAAGTGAAAAAAACAAATTTGGACCATACGGCTATGCATTAGCCGACACTTCTCGAGCTCGAAAACTTACATTTTTCATGGTAGCTTAGACTTAAGCAATACAAATAAAAACTACACCACATAAAGCAAGGCAAAGCCTCTTTTTGGTACTCATTGACTGGACTATAATAAGGTAATTGTAACTTAATTTTAAGTGCTTTGAACACAAGCGGTAATAAAGACATTTCGATAAAAATTTAATGGTAAGTAGGTATACTTAAAGCTTTTTGGTTCCGCAGAAACATGAGATTTTTCAATTAAATGGCACATTAATTACCTACAGTGTTTGGTTTCCGACTATATATAATTAAAGGGGAAATTATAAACTGATTTTCATCGACAAATCTGCTTATAAAAAAACCTACCAAAACACTTCGCGAATGGCGGCCATTTTTGTTTTTTAACCGGCTGAACAGAAACTGTACATTTTCAGTAGTACTATAAAATGCAAATATTTTTGAAACCAAGAGATCTATACATATACATGCAAATGACTTTATTGCGAAGGTAAACGTTGAGGCTTCTGAAAATTAATTAATCTAAAAAAATACGAAAAAAGAAACAAAAAACATGGGAAAACACGAAATTGCACACAAAAATTACTGTTATTTTTCACATATTTCACTCTAGCTCGAAAAGTACCCCTGATTTTTGCTTAGGTTTTCGTGGTAAATTAGAAGAATTCGACTGATTGAGAGAGAGAGTTAGCGTCAAATTCTGACTAAAACGCAGTAAAATATGACCTGTAAGTCCTGTAACTGCAGTGAAATTAGTAAAATCGTTCAAGTTACCAATTATAATGCAGTGACAAAGTATCATATTGCGTTTTAATTAGCATTTAAGTTATTTTAATCTTTTGAAAATACTGACTATACTGCAGTAAATAATGAACATACTGCTTTTTAGCTAGTTTTCACGATATAAAGTTACTTCAATAACACTAAATAAAATACCACTTTTTAGTACTTTGCTGCACTTTAATCTGTAGTTCATTGTGAAATAAATTAGTGATCAACCATGCAGTATTAACACTTTTGGTACAAAAACGACTTACTGCGTTTTATTTTACATATATTCCTCAATATTTCTTTGGGTGTGGAATACAGATTTTTTGTGGTAATATCGATATTTACTGCGTTTAACTTGGTAAAGTGACGGATCGTGGTAGACGTAACTGCTATTACTGTATTTTAGTTGGTATTGTAATATAATATATTTAGACATGCAAAATTAAGTTACTGCTTTCTTAAATTTGATTTTTTAACCGTTTAGAGCATCCTAACAAATACCAGATTAGATCTACATGTTCCTTATAACGTGTACATTAAGGTTCAATATTCAACAACAAAATGACAAAAAGCCTGTTACTGCGTTTTAGGGCCTGCACGGCAGCATAAGTGTGAACAACACAATATCACGATGCTATAATTTTGTCAACAAAACAAAAGCGTAACCATTTATTGAGGCAAAATTCGGATATCTAGATAGAACAAGCTTTCTATGAAACCAACATTTTTACACAGCTATTTTAAAAGGTCGAATCGAACATGTGTAAAGTACGCTTTATCAGACGGTTCTGAATTCGAGAACTGGTTAGGCATAAAGTATTGTCTTATCAAATGGTTCTAAATCGAAAAACCAGTTGGGTAAAACTTGGGGCTACCTCCAAGTATTACCTATTCTAACATGCTTATGAATGTATTAAAAACTTATAACATGCCATGTCTGTACATTGAACGTATTGAAGAGTCTTTATTAAAGCAACAGAAACCATAATAATTGTTTTAGGTATTTTGTCTGACTTTTTTATGTGTAAGGACTTTTACACAAGTTTTGTCGATGTAATGCTAAACGTCTAACTTAATAATAGGCTATATATTATTTTACTGAGGAAAATACACTATATCTTTTCAAAAATAAAAAATACAGATTCTTGATTCTAAATTTTACAATTACGAAGTCATTTGCCAAAGCTAGCGTGACCTAATATCATTGCTTCACGAGCAAAATTCAGTGAGAATTCATTCCCAACAAAATATTTTTCAAAATTAGGCGTACTTGTGCTTACCTTACGCCAAAAAATGTGTCAAGCGTGTTCAAAACATTGAGTGGCAAGACCGCGGATTCCTAATGGGTGGCTTAACGCGGTCTAAGGGCCTCTTTACTTCCCGAGGGGCCGATAAAACGAGGCTCTTGCTCCGTCAGCCTCTAGTCACCTCTTCAAAACCTGGAGGGGTTTCGAACGATCTGGTTGAAACCGGAGCAAAATTGAGGGTGTTGTGTGCAAAACTCAATGGGTTTTTACTTTGAGCTGGGAAGCACTTGTTTTTTGTTGAGCTTTAGCGTTCGGTGTTATTTTAGAATAGGATTTTTTGGAGGGAAAAATGTTGAGATGCTCAGTACTCTTTTGTTTTTAACAGTCTGAATAAAGTTTCAACATTGCGTGTTGCTTCTAGTATGAATTTCTTCTTCACATGCAGTTAAAACACGCTGAAGCTCAAAGAGTGCTGATTGTGTGTGTGAATTTTGACATCAGAAGAAGCAAAAAAAAACAAGATAATCATCAACGTCATCGTGTAATAATCTCGAGCTAGCACTGATTTTTTGAAATAGCTCAATGACATTGGCTAATCTTGGAGTTGAACGCATATTATCCCTCATTCTGATGGTCTCTTTCATTCCACCCGAGGCGAGAGGACTCATTTGATAATCTAACCACATAAAAAAGGCCCTAAATAATCAATACTTTAATTGGATACTTGATGTCAAGAAACCCATAAAGGCAAAGCACCAAACGCTCTAATCAAACACCATTAACCAAATAATAAACCAAAAATCACATCACACGGAACTTTCATAAATTTTTAATTACGACCGCCATTTTGCCGCTAGAATCCAAGATGGCGTCGCAATAAATCTACTCATAAAGGCCTACAAGTTAATATTCTGCGCTTGGCAACGCGCGCCTAATATATTTGAGGAAACGTCATATTTTGGCGATGTAGTGTTATTTGGTAAACAAGGAAGGTGCTTAGGAACATTTTGGTACGAAGTGGTTTGGTGAGGGGAGATAAGATGACACTAACATGTGTCACAACTTTTATTAGTGTGTTTAATATTATATAATTATTGCATCGAAAACAAACGTAAAATTCATGTTGATAGCATCAATAGATGGTAGGCCGCATTAGGGCCTGACTACCTACCACTTACTCCCGTTCCCTCGATGCGCAAGAGTTGCAGTTCCATAGCTGGATTAGCTTTTCTTCTGGAGTAGTAGTAAGTGTAAGGCCAAGAACCATTTAGAATAAAAAAAGACAATAAATTGCAAAACTATCTATTGGGGACAGTGACGTCATGAACCACGTGGTGATTTATTACGAATTTTAAAAGCGTCGTATCTTATTCAACTTTTACTAAATAAAAGAAAAAAATCGTATCATTTATATTTTTTTTTAATCTAACTGAAGAAATATAATTTTTTTTTTCAGCCAATAACGCTTATTATTTTATAAAAAGTTTTTTGCCGTTGGGTAGCGATTGAAAATGAAGATGTTTCTGGTTCAAGAATTTGATTGTACTGAAAACCGTATTTATCGTTCTACGTATGCGAACTCACGGATCTTATTGTGGACCCTTTTTACGCGTGACCCACTTTAATCTTTGAACGATTTAAATCTCTGCTTTGATAAGAAATATTTTCGTATAGAGAAGAAGTTAGGATTAGTTTCGCTTTTCTCACACGCAAGAAAAAAGGGGTTCAAACAAAAACACCAAATTCTTGCGGCAAAAATGATGGAAATGTTACAAATACGAGAATACAGCGTATCTCGGGAAGTGTGGACGAAACTGAACAAGGGAGAGGTCTTTTCCAACCATTTATTTTTATCTCTGAGCATACGGTGCTATTTTTTACGGTTTAAAAGTTATGACCACTTTTCATGTTCAGATAGGCAACTAATGCATATAAATTGCAATTTTATTAAATTCTCTAACTTTAAAGCTTTTAAGTATGAAATATTTATTACAAAATATGAAGTATCGCACATTTTCTGTTTTGCAGTACACTATATTACTCTCAAAGAGAAATAAAATCAAATGATAAATAAAAGATGTTCAACATTGTATGACAATGTTTCGTGGCAGTAAATGCGGAGCATAAAAGCTAAGTGCGTATGTTTTATAACTATATATATAACTTCTCTTATGCACCAACATCAGTACTTACTGATGTTGGTTCATAAGAGAAGTATAAGGTAAAGTATAGTGTCGAGCATTCTTAAAAAAAATACTGGCTGTTGCTTGCGGCTTCGTTAGCGTGTAGGTCGAAAATTATCCTACAGGTTCGTAATACCGGTATAAAAGGTATTCTATGTGTTATTCGAAATTTCCTGTGTTCTACATTGGGAATTTCGGAATTGATTTTATAAAAAACGACAGTTGGAAATCTCCGTTTGTACGGAAAATGGATATCAGTATTAGCTGTAACTAAATTTTTCAGAAACCTACGGAAGAAACGCGAATACTCGTCTAAATATCTTCTCGTATAACTAAAAACACTGCACTTGAGTGTCATAAAAGGATACTTATAAAATTACATTATTTTTCAATGTAGTCACAAACTCACAATATTATGAAATAAATGATCATGCCCGCCGCCGCGCGTCGTAAGTACCGCGATACGGCAAAGTAAACTATTAACATGTTTTGCTATCACAAATACGAATTGTCGTATTAGTGATATAAGTTTCATTCTTTCAGGGTAGTTTTCATGATCCCTATCAGTATAGACTAATAGTCATCACCTGTCTACCCTTTTCCTAATTATATTGAAGAAGGTTTCTAGTCTCATGTAAATATTTAAAATGGATTAACTGTCTATTGTGGAGCAATGGTGGCCCAGTGGTATCGGCCCCGACTTACGAGTTGTAGTTAGAACCCAGCTAAGCGCATAACTTTGTGAAAACTAATTCATCACCAGTGCTCTCAAAACGGTGGAGTAAAACTTCGTTAAGAATCCAGCATTTTCTAGAACAAAAAAAAATCAAAGATATCTGACATCTACCAACCCGCACTGGGCCTGCATGGTGGATTATGGCCCACTCTCTCTCACAGACAGGAGTTAAGTTCTGATTGTCAGACTTTTAAGGAACCTTAGTTGGATTAGCGATTAGATATGAATCTTCGCATTTCTGATTCGATCACGCAGAGATTCGTAGGCAGGTCTGTTGGAACGTACTGTTTTTTTTTTTTTTTAATAAAATAACTATCAAAGACGCCAATACCTAAGATCAGCGGATTAATGCGACTTTGACAAACGTTGCTTAACATAAGATCTAAGAACCAATAATTGAGACAAATTCAAAGCCATGATAATGATCATCGCCATTAATAATAAGATGGTTGTATTCATTCTGATTGAAAATATTTACAAGTAGTGTTCGATTGTTTGTTAAAATATGACGTGCCAAATGAATAGTTTAATTTGAAACCAATTTCAAGTGTTGCTCATTACAATGTGTGGTTACATAAATAGTTGTTTGTGTTGGTAAATTAATTGGCAGTTCATTTATATGGGAGTCTACTAATTAAACTATTATGTTTTAGGCCCGTCTGTAACTCTGTACTGTGAATCACTACAATTTCACCGTTACACTTATTCAAATCATCGATCTGTTTTGTGTATCTGGCAATAGTTACAAAAGTTGAAATAAAACAAAGTTTATCGCTATTCGCATTTTGATGGTTTACGTTAGACGTGGGCTTGGCGTATTGAAGTACATTAAAGAAGCCTTGTAAAATCACGTTACGCAACTTAAAAGATTTAAATTTTTGAATATTTCATGGGAATGAAACCAGGAAATAATTTCGCTTTTAAATAAATCATCAAAGCTTAAGATTTGAAATTTAAATATTTTTAAAGATCCGCTTGCTTTACCGATCGGACCGTACCAAAAGCCGGTCAACGACTGTCGCCATCCGGTATAGCCAGACCGGCGACTATAAACCGATGATGACTAGCGAAACTATTAGCGAACCGCAACTGTACTCATTATGGTGGCCGATAGTGCTCAAATACTACCAGAACAGTCATAACGATACTGGCGCGGTTCCGTGCATCTTGCTTATACAGCTCGACAGTGTAATTGCAACATTTACACTGTCGTGCAAATTGTATAACGGCTTCCTAACAATCGGATGAACGGCTGTGGGCTGCGTCAGCTGTGTGATTACACAACGAGCACGAAAATAGACCAATTTTGGTTTTTCGTTTCAAATTTGTGTGTTCATTTTCGTTTTCATGTTGAGTTTTCTGAATAAAGTGGTGCAAATGTGCTGTCAGGCTTGAAATGACTTTTTTGTTGGGTGTATTGTACGTGGTGCATAAAATGATGCGAAACTAAAATGGGTTGTTGAAGAAAGTTTTGAGCTGGAAAATGGGCTCTCTAGTTATTTTTTTTTTTTTTAACCGTACTCCTCTTTTGACGTGCACGGTTCGTGAAATTGTACTCACATTTTTATCGTTTATAATAAGAAAAAGTAATGATGTAATGTGAATTCATGATATTCTATTT
Organism: Agrotis clavis; assembly: GCA_954870645.1. Lineage (NCBI taxonomy): Eukaryota > Metazoa > Arthropoda > Insecta > Lepidoptera > Noctuidae > Agrotis > Agrotis clavis. The sequence goes on from OX940925.1 coordinate 2,509,744, forward strand.
TTATTTTAAAAAGATCTCTATGGAAATTTTTGCCTCTTCTCTAAAGGGAGTTACGCTTCGGAATGGGCAACTACAGTATTAGGTATATCAGTGTACTTTGTGACTCTGACTGTGGCTTATTTAGGAAAAATCAATTGAAATGATAAATTGTACTGACCCTGGAACGTAAAGGGCTATTAAAGGACACCGTGGATTTTAGTCAGTAAGAGTCTGACAGACCCTCCCGCCCTGCCCTGGGTGGGAGGACTCATTTGATGATTTTATTACGAAAAAAAAAGTGATTGAAGTTGTGTTTGAGATTCCCTGAAAAAAAGTTGCAAAAAACATTATTTACAAACTACACTATAAAAGTATGCCTATTGGTTTTCCAGAAAAATCTTATACCAAACAATCTGCACATTAAGTAGCATTGTATATTGGAATACACAGGCTTGCCCGCTTGTGCTGTGGTCTGGCTTTAAATTGCCTTCTACGGCTTACTTGCTCCGTGCAAATACTATTTCTTGGAAACTACAATGGAAACCGCATTATGCGTCTATGTGCATGCGACTGCATGAATTGGATACCCGGTTTTCTTGGATGTTTGTATGCGTGGGTTTCTAACGTTTGAGTTCGTCTCTGCTTTGTTGAAACGTATCAATCGTTAGAGTTCTGTTTGGTTCTACTGATGGTGTTAATGTTTTATGTGATGAATGCCTGAAATTATTATACTGTATCTCGATACAAATCGTTGACGGCTGCTTCTAACTGTATATCTTTTCCTATCGTTAAGACTTACATCGGGATCAAGAGTACTGCTGATCTTTAGTCATTATTCTCTTATCCTCTCAATTTATTTAATATGTCCTTGTAGTTTTATGATTATATACCTTAACTTTACTGTACACAGAAGCTGTTGGAAGACCTTTATATACCTGTAAATAAATAAAATAAATATTAGGTGGAGCAACTTATTTCAACAATCATTAGTTAGTTATTAACCTAAAGTTCTTATTCTTATTATATAAAATCTTATTATACAAAAGTAATTATTCTGAGATGAAGGACTTGGACATTTTGATTAGGCAAAAATCCTATGATGTTACGATAAACCCATTTCTGCCAACGCTCAATGATCTACAATCAAAACTGAATGATTTTTAAAACTAAAAATCCTTTTTTGATATTTAGAAGTAGACCAAAACATTGAAACCAATAAGAATAAACACAAATATCATATTCATGCCTCCCTACCTTTTCCATAGATAGTTTTATTCATACACTCCAATTTCGATAGTATTCAAATGCTACCTTTGCTACATGTAAAACGACACAAAGAAGTAGAAAATAGGTCAGCTGGAAACGTCTGTAAAATTGAATATGGTTTACAAAACAAATGAGCATTTTAAAGGACCTTCAATGCATCGTTTCCTTCTTGTCCTAAAGTTTTATTATTTAAGATTTTAGGTAATCCCTTCGATTCAATATGTAAATTGATTCAAAATAAACTTGACCCGAGCGCATTGTAATCTTGCGTCGCCACACTATCAGCATTCGCTATTTGTGTCCGTCTTCCTTATACAATAAGTCTGCCAATATAGCGTACTATCCCAAAAACCTTTACATCCACAATTTCAACCCTTCTTACCTTCATAATAGTGCACATTCTGAAACGCCAACCGAAATCCAAGTGCAAATTAGGGGTTGATGTTTGAAAGTCGACAACGTTACATTTACGCCTCCCTAAAAATTTTCCTAGCTATTCTAGGCTTTGCTGCATAAGACATAGAGGACATATGTGTAAGAAAAGGTGTTTCTGGACGGGAAAACACGTTCGGTTTTAAAGGTCCAAGCTGCAGCCTGAATGAGAATTAAATACCTATTCAAGTCTTAGTCTCGTGCAATATTTATGTAAATGGCACAGCTAAAGGGTTGATCCTAGGAAATTTTAGACTGTTGTGTAAACGTTGTACCTTTAGTTATCAAGGCGTTTCGGTTTATTCGGAAGGCTTTGTGGGATCTAGACTGGGGAAGTTTTGGTTAGCGGTTAGTAATCTTCGGTAATGGTTTGTTGTGGAACGTTTCTAGAATTTTAATTGGCATGCTAATAGGTTATGGATTTTATTCTACTTGTCTCTAATTAGCAGATTTTTTGTGATCAAAAACATCTTTAAGAAAAGAAAAGAAAATTAATTATAGTTCAAACTAATCCTGGTATAGACTTAGCCAGAACTATCCTGTATCCGCATTTAGCACTTTCCCTTTTTCTGCCTCATCTTCACGAGATTTACGCAGAAATGTGTACCCAGAGCGAAAAATCCGGTTGAGTCATAAAAACCTCAACAAGTATTTTTACTGAAACAGTTTCATTCATAATTCGCGTGGACTTGCCCATCCCGCATGGTCTGCAAAGAAATAGAGGTGGGACGGAATTTTTAATATCCTTTACCTCCAAGTTGTGAGTTGCGAAATATTAAAATGTCGCTGAAGTTATGTTCGTGTGGGAAGACTTCCATTCAAAGATATGCGAAGAATGAGCGATGCGAAGATTTTATTGGACTGCTTCTTGGTGTTTACCACATAAAGTATGAATGTTCGCTTCGTCGAAGACAAGAAAGTGTTTTATTTATTTTTATTTTAATATTTATCATATACATAAGTAACGTAGACCTATTTTGTTAGTAAACATAAAAAAAAACTATGTTATTGAAATACAATTTAATTCAAACTTATTTTAGTCCATGAGAGATGGCACTGCAGTGATTTACATTTTATGTAATGAAGCATACTTGCAATCTTTTCTAGAACACTGTCCGAGCTGGCTCGTGAAAAACCGTGTTTGAAGTGGAGTGTGGTGTGAAGTGAAGTGTTTAAATGTGTTTAAAAGATTTTTGTACCAAGCTAACTTTTGCCGGGCGGCGGCGGTTTCATTGACTGGCCTGTTGGTCTAGTGGTGAGTGACCCTGACTGCTATGCCGGAGGTCGTGGGTTCGATTCCCACCCAGGACAAATGTTTGTGTGATGAGCACGATCATTTTGTTCTGTGTCTGGGTGTAATTTATCTATAATATGTATGTATTTAGAAATATATAAGTATGTTTATCAGTTGTCTAGTACCTACTCATCAGTGATCGATCGACTTCCGCTAAGAACAGTCGCGTCGTACGTGCTCTTGTGCTAGTTTATGTTCAGGTATAGCGCTGACGCAGCAGCATACCGTTCGTTACCTCTAGCCGTGCGCGATCGCCGCGATGACCCAGTTACCGAGTTTATTACACAACTATTTGTATAAACAAAGTGTTAAGGTGAAGTTCTTATTCTAATAATCATGGCTTCGACACCATCTATTAAAATTAAAACAGAAACGGAACATCTGTTGTATAAATACTATACCGAAGAAAAATTGGAACGCGAAAAGTTGCAATGTTTAGTAAATGACCTAAAAAGTCTATTAGAACAGCTTCAGCACCAGCTTAAAAACATCCAGGAGCAGAAAACTGCAGACGTGGACAAGAAAAATGTCACTACCGAGAAGCCAATGCCAATCGAGTATGAGACAGACGAAGAGGAACCAGCAAAGGAAACAGAGTGGGTACGACAGAAGAGCAGAAAAAAAAGGAAATTGAACTCATCATCACTGTCCTCACCACCTCAACAAGGACCCGATTCCAGCCAAAAACCTAAAGAAACTGTTAAAATAAAGAAACAGCCCACACCACCACCTATAGTCGTGGAAAATGTTAAGAACTACCAAGAGTTCTATGATCTTCTCTCAAGTAACCTAGCGAAGGACTCGTTCATTACGAAAATGATGAATGGAGAAAAAGTTAAAATTAACTCCTTTACTGATGACTCATACAGATCCATCACGAAGCTTTTGTTACAGAATAACTGCCTGTGGTACTCGTATGAGAATAAACAAGATAGACCAATTAGGGTGATGGCAAAAAACCTTCATTCTTCCTGCCTGCCAAACAGAATCGTAGAAGACCTAACAAATCAGGGATACAAAATAGAAGATGCGGTCAACAAACTGAGTTGGAAGAGCAAAGAGCCCCTCAGTATGTTTATGCTCTCATTCCAAAAAGATGAAGACATTAAAAAAATCTACGGAATCAAATCCATACTGGGCTGTAAAGTGGATATACAGCCGTTAAAAACATCAAAGTTAATTCCACAATGCAAAAGGTGTCAAGCATATGGCCACACACAGAAATACTGTTCCAAAGAACCCCGATGTGTGAAGTGTACAGGCAAGCACCTAACCAGAGACTGCAATAAACCAACAGAAGCAAAGCCAAAATGTGTTCACTGTGGTGAACCCCACCCGGCCAACTATAGGGGATGCATTGTAGCTAAGGAACTACAAAACATCAAAAATAAAAATACCAGAAAGAATGTGCCGATACCAAACTCTCAGGGCCCAAGTAACAAAGACAAAATACCTAGTGTCACCAAGCTTGCTACTAAAAGTGTTTCGTATGCGCAAATGACGAAAGGAGTCCAAGTGTTGCCACAGTCACATATGAAACCAATGAGCCCTAACATGGACGAAAAGATTAATACAATTATAAATCTTTTAACCACGTTCGACGAAAGATTGAAAAAACTTGAAAGTAGCACTAAAACAGCTACCAAACAAAAATTGAATATACATGGCTAATTTACTAAGAATTATGGCATGGAATGCGAATGGACTGCTGAAACATCAGAATGAACTTACGGCAGTCCTAAACATGGAAAGTATTGATGTATGCCTAATATCGGAGTCACATTTCACTAAAGAATCTCATATCCAAATTAAAGGGTATAAAGTATATCATGCATTGCATCCCAATAACACACCAAGAGGTGGTAGTGCTGTCATTATAAAAGAGAATATTTTTCACTATGAAGAACTGAAATATGAAGAAGAAGAAATACAAGCAGTGGCCGTCTGTGTCAAAACAAAATATTGTCTTGTCACCATTTCAGTCATATACTGTCCACCTAGATATCCACTAAAAACAGATCAGTATACGAATTTTCTAAACCGTCTTGGAAACAGATTTATATTGGGAGGCGACTTTAATGCTAAAAATACATTTTGGGGATCAAGACTGACAACAACCAAAGGAAGAGAGTTACTGTGCGCGATTGAAGAAACACAATGCAAAACTCTATCAACAGGTAAGCCTACTTATTGGCCTACTGACCCAAAAAAGATTCCTGATCTCATAGACTTTTTTATTTACAAAAACTTGTCACCTAATCTTCTCTGCATTAAAGAGGGATATGATATGAGCTCAGATCACTCACCTATATTACTTACTCTAAGTGAGACTTTCTTGCTGAAAGAAACCTTCCCCACATTGGCAAATAAGAACACTGATTGGGCAAGCTTTAAAATAGACTTGGACTCTGTAATAGATTTAAAAGTTCCACTAAAGAAGCCAGAAGATCTTTATCGGGACATCAGTCAGTTTATAACACAAATACAACAATGCGCCTGGAAAAACACGCCTACCCTTAAGAAGAAAAACAGACTTACCTACTATCCAGCAGAAATCACTAAACTCATAGCTGAAAAGAGGCGACAGAGACGAATATGGCAACAAACAAGATTTCCACAAGATAAAAGGATTCTGAACAAACTTACAAAACAACTAAGTAGTGCAATTCAGAAATTCAAAAATGAATCAATGAGTAGTTATTTAAAACAACTAACTAGCAATCGGACGACAGATTACTCTCTGTGGAAATCTACAAAAAGTTAAAAAAAGCCAATTATGCATATTCCCCCTATCAAAGATACTAACGGGCGGTGGGCAATAAGCAACGAGCAAAAAGCTATTAGGTTTGCACAACATCTGGAACTCATTTTCAAGCCAAATAAAGAACATGAAGACAGCGTCTTATTAGATGAAATAACTAATAATGATGAGCAAGAAATAAAATTCGTAACACCTAGAGAAGTGTACGATGAAATCAAGCGTCTTAGACTAAACAAATCACCTGGCTTCGATCTTATTACTGGAGAAGTTCTTAAAAAACCTCCCACGTAAGGCCATCGTAAAACTTACGACTCTTATCAATGCAACGTTCAGGCTTAAGTCGGTACCTGACTTGTGGAAAGTTGCAGAAGTTATAATGATACCAAAGCCTGGTAAACCTCCCCATGAAACAACATCATATAGACCGATCTCACTGCTACCGATCATGTCAAAATTATTTGAAAAGCTTCTCTTGAAACGGCTAAAACCCATCATAGAAGAAAGAAACTTGATCCCTGACTACCAATTTGGATTCAGGGAAAAACATTCAACAATAGACCAAGTACATAGGATTACCAACACTATAGAAAAGGCTTTAGAAGAAAACAAAGTTTGCTCCACGGTCTTCCTCGACGTAGCGCAAGCATTCGATAAGGTATGGCACAAAGGCCTTATTAACAAACTAAAAAATATGCTCCCTAAACAGTTTGCTGACATCTTAGAGTCTTACCTATCACATCGCATGTTTAGAGTCAGACAAGATGATGCACATTCGGAACTCAAACCGATAAAAGCTGGAGTACCGCAAGGAAGTGTCCTAGGTCCTGTCTTGTACTTATTGTACACTTGCGATATTCCTGAATTAGAAAATAATACCATTGCCACATTTGCAGACGACACAGCTATAATGGCCACAGGTGTCACTCAAGAAGAAGCAGTGGAAAAAGTTCAAGCAGCCGTCAATATCATCTTTGACTGAACAAAAAAATGGCGTGTGAAACTTAACGAATCAAAATCTGTTCACATAGACTTCACAAACAAAAAGCCAAATTATCATCCGATAAACATAAACGGCCATGTCATACCGTGCGAAAATAGAGCCAAATACTTAGGCATGACTTTAGACGCAAAGCTTCGCTGGAAAGCTCATGTTAAAAAGAAACGCGACGAGCTAGAGCTTCGCTACAAGTCCATGTACTGGCTGATAGGAAAAAATTCTTCGCTGTCAGTACACAACAAAATACTTTTGTACAAACAAGTCCTCATGCCTGTATGGACTTATGGTATTCAGCTTTGGGGCTGTACCAAACAAAGTAACATAAAAATTATACAGCGTTTTCAAAACAAAGTACTCAGAGGAATCGTCAATGCGCCCTGGTACATTCGAAATGACGACCTTCATCGGGACCTCAAAGTAGACCTCGTCATAGATATAATTAAAAAGAACGCCGAAGCTCATGAACGAAGGCTTCACCATCATGTGAACATCGAGCCTATCCAGCTCCTCGACAACACGGACATAGTGAGAAGACTAAAAAGGACAAAACCTTTCGAGTTCATTTAGTGAAGTGTTAGTGTAATGTAGTGAAGTGAGTGCTACCCATAAAGAACACAAGAACAAAGTGTCTTCCCCTTAATAGAGACAATAAGAAAAGTGTTAATGGACACATCCTTAGGTTTAGTCTCCTTAGCAAATTAAGTCAAAATAGAATTACTCATTAGCTTTAGTATTAAGCTAGATTGTATTTTTTATGATGTAACCTTATTAGGACACATCATATAACAAAAAAAAAAAAAAAAAAACAGTTGTCTAGTACCCATAACACAAGCTCTGCTTAGCTTGGGACTAGATGGCGTTGTGTGATAGTTGTAGAATATTATATTATATTATATATTTGCACCGCTTCCCCTGTTTTAAACCCTACATCAACATCAAAAGAAGTCATTTCAACATAATTAGTATAAGATTTAGATAGGTTATAATATTTGGATAGAGGAGAGTGAGGTATTCCACATTGGGTACCCGCTGTAATGGCATCTGAGTTAATGGCACCGTAACTATTCCACAATTATTCGAAGGTGACAGGAGCCCAATGTGCCTTTAAAGAAGAGTTTCCAGATTTATAAAAGCATACTTCATTTTCTTTTTCATAAAACTTGAAAAATAAATCTTTTGTAATATTAAAAGCTGCTCTGTAACTGGAGTATCACCGTAACAAGTTAAGACATAGTTTTTATTACCTTTTAGTGTTGTTTGTGCCTCATAGTGTTGTACACAAAGAAGATTTAATTTATGAAACTTACCGACTTTGCCTCTGCTTGAATTTTTTAGCTTAGGTTTAAAACTGGAGGATTGTGGCAACCAGGTTTTTATTTCTTTGACGCCAGTAGAAAATATAATTCTTTTTTAATAACAGTATACAAATTAAGTAGGTTATGTATTGTTGTTTTAAAAAATAAATAAATACGGATTTGTTCTTGATCATGATCTAGTCCAGAAGTAAAAATCAATCTTCTGATAGTCCTTTCATCTTCTGAGACCAAAGATAGAGCGAGTTCACCCAGAAGAACTGGTACTCGTAGGAAAAAAAAATAAAAATACGGACTAATTTAATTGATTATTTGATTGCGTTCATTGTAGCGATAAAATACAACAGAATAGGTTTTGATACGAATCAAAACTGCTTTTATGATGACAGTTCTATGACCCGGGGCATATTTATAGTTTCTTTGGATAAATTAGTATTTTTTTCCATAGGGATTGTCTTGTAGTAGACGCGTGTCTCACTCATGACGTTTTCCTTCGCCGTTTTGAAAAAAAAAAATGTTTGACTTCTCTTGCATAACAAAACATTAAAAAATGACTCGAAAATGTTTCGCCCTAAAGTTACGAGTACTGCACCGATAATACCTCGTATTATTGGCAAAGTGTCACTACTTGTACCGTTATTCCCCCGAGGACACTTGTTCGAGGGAAAACTTTACATACCAATACAAGTTATAAAACAAAAGGCTTTTCTGAAAAAGGAGCGCAATTCCCGAATTCCGTAAAATCAGACATTCCAGTTATTTTTAGAACAAAGGCAAAAGATTTGAAGTCTTTTTCCCATTTTGGCTGTTCAAAATATGCATACCAACTCGAGCAGAAAGATAAAAGCAAATTATTATTATAATACAATACTCTGTCCCGTGTCAACTTAATTTCTCAATGACAATGAATAGATAGGGACTAGGGAGTCTGCAATTTTATTTTGATCGTAAAACACGGGAAATTCTCCCTTACATCGAAAACTTAAGGTTCACGTGAACCGCACAAAAAATGAAGGTTTTAAAAACAATTGGTTGTTGAAGTGCGGCGGACGCTTGTCGCTTGCACCTGTTTTTAGTCTGTGGCGATAAAAGGGTGGTTTAACCTATCTAGACTCATTTTTAGACGACCCAACGGTCTTTATCTGTATTATTATCGAAGATGGAGTGGTGTTTGGTATTGTTTTAAAATACCCTTTGTTGTCCTACTTATTATTCGTCTGAAAATAGAAAGGATGGACAAGTGGCAATAATTTACAGAGTGTTCATGAATACAAATACAAAATCTTTATTATTGCATAAAAACAAATAGGTACAAATAAGACAACCATACAAAGTAAATCAATAATAATCATGTAGACAAAATCATTTGATGTTAATTGAACAATAATGGATAATACATTTAAATCAGTTTGACAGATCGCATAATATAGAAGAATGTGAAGTGGTATTTGGTTTGTTGTCCATAATAGTATAAAACTGTATCACGAGCGGATAGTCTTCCTCAACCCTTTAATAACAATAATAACACATTCCCACAAGTATCAAATTACAGGTAACCTAGTAAAGCAGATTGTTAAGATGTAGACATTCCGCATAAGCAAAAAAAAAAAAAAGATCACTACTAATTATTTGATCATCATCATCATCATCAGCCTATAATGTTCCCACTGCTGGGACACAGGCCTCCTCTCTTGTGAGAGGGAGTGGGCCATAATCCACCACGCGGGCCCAGTGCGGGTTGGCAGATGTCACATGTCTTCGAATTTTAGGTTCTAGGACATGCCGGTTTCCTCACGATGTTTTCCTTCACCGTTTTGAGAGCAGTGGTGATGAAACAAATTACACAAAGTAATGCGCCTGGCGGGGTTCGAACCCACGACCTACAACTCGTAAGTCGGGACCGATACCACTGGGCCACTACTGCTCCTATTAATTATAATTATTTGATAGTTGATATTAATTGATTTACAGTTGATTTACTAATAGTTGATTTAATAGTAGAATAGTTTGCACAGTACTCTCCTTTCCTTCCTTTTTTTAAAGCTCGCCGTCCGAACAGGGACCATGCCAAGGTCACACTCCCGTCGATGGCGCGTCGTGTTCTAGGGCGGGAGGAAGCATTTGATAAATAAATTTTACCACCGAAATAGAAAAGAAAAAAATAATGATCACGCTAAAAAGTATCACTCCCTAATTTAATTTCACCCAATATTGAAAGTCCAATGATATTGGACTATTTACTTTATATCCTTATTCATATACAGCGAACGGAGGACCAAAATTGAACAACAAATATGGATGGAAATTGGACCCTGCCTAGTGACAATTATGAATTCAAGATCTGTCCGCTTTAACGAGTTACCAAACAACGGTTAGCATACATTGTCTTTGTAAATCGATGGAATATTGTTATGAACATTCTAGAAGCATGGATTGCGTTGAATTTTCAATTTGTTGCTGGCTTAGTTTTGTTCAGTCTCCTGCTTCATACGGAGGGAACGGGAAGTGGTAACTGCGTATATTTCCTACTCCTCCCCTATTCCTTTCTGATTTATTTCGTTGTAGGTTTCACGACCGTTGAATTCATTCTCCGGGTCAAGCTTCACTGTCTCAGCGCTTTTCTGATAGTCGCCACTGTTGATTATGGCTTTCAAGAGTTGCAGTGGTTTGGTAAAAGTGCGATGGGATTATCCCAAATAGCTGGAGAATCCAAATCACGGGTCTGTCTAAATAGGGTATCACGACCCTAAAACGCATAGAACAACTGAATGAACACGGCTGTTTTTAGTCAGCAAGAGTCTGACAGTCCATTACGCATCACCCAGTGAGGGAGGAAACATTTGATGATTTTAAAATCCAGAAAAAGGTGGACAATTGACACGCAGTGGAAAGAATACCAGGGCCGCCTGTCTCGCGACTTTCACAAATATATTAGGAATTATAAAGTCCTGAACAGAGTATAAGATGTACAGCGTAGTTTAAAGAGCGTACTTAGAAAAGAAAATGAAAAGCGCTTCTTGTGTCATCATCATCATCATCAGCCTATAATGTTCCCACTGTTGGGACACAGGCCTCCTCTCTGTGAGAGGGAGTGGGCCATAATCCACCACGCGGGCCCAGTGTGGATTGGTGGATGTCACATGTCTTCGAATTTTTGGTTCTAGGACATGCCGGTTTCCTCACGATGTTTTCCTTCACCGTTTTGAGAGCAGTGGTGATGAAATAAATTACACAAAGTAATGCGCCAGGCGGGGTTCGAACCCACGACCTACAACTCGTAAGTCGGGACCGATACCACTGGGCCACCACTGCTCCCAGCTCCCTGCTGCTGCCTCTTGTTTACGAGCGAGAAACAAATTTTATCTATCAAAGAACGTCAAAGTCCCCGTTTCTCTTTTTGTCAAACAAAAACATGAAAAGGCTTCTGGTGGCCTACAACGATATCTTAAAGCGAGAGTAGATCCACTGTAGAAACGAGATGGCGCTAGACGACTTGTATAGCTCTGTCTCTTTCTCTCAATGGACCAGGCCACCTGAGCAGTCTCAGCCATTTATTTTTATTTATTTATTTATTATTCAAAAATATTTAGCACAGCAGATAGCCATTACAACTAAATTAAAACATCCTGTCACTCTGTCGTCTCACAGAACCGCAAACATTCCAACATTATCGTCTTCCATTCGTCAGCAAACAAGTCCAATCCAGAGTTGGTCTCCACGAGAGCATCGTCAGCATACGCGGTACAGGGGAGGTGGATCGGGCCATGACAGTTCTGTCAAGGTTGTAGTGACTGAGAGTGAGAAGAATAAAAAAATATGCTTTTGTTTAGATTTAAACATGGCAAATACACCGCTTTAAATCTAAACAATAGTTGTAGTGACTTAACGATACGCGACATCCAGAAAGCGTTTAAAATATAAATAAAATAAATGTCAACGTGGTTCAACCCCACGATATAAAAAAAAAACTTAAATAAACTGCAATATTCGAAGTTACAGTTGAATTCTAAAGTAACGTTCATTTTAACGAAGCCACGTGGAAAGTTGTTCTACTCTTAGGATTCATATAGTCGCCTGCTCACTTCCTGAAGATGTAGCCAAGTTTCAGTTCGAAAGTTTTCAAGAAAAACTTGATTTTGAATGTCTAATGTCTTCCACACTGTTGGATGGAAGGAGTACGGAATATCAATAGATAGAATTGTTAGAATATTTCACGATTTTGCTTTGGTTTTCATAGAGTGGACTGTATTAGCCTTATTGATGATAAACCCCAAAAAGCTCATATGCGTAGTACTCGTGCAGAACAGTTACACGGATCGTAGTACTCGTGTGTAATTAGGTCTATCTGACCATACAGCTTAATTAATTAAAGTTCCAGTCAAAAAGATACCGACTCTTAAATTTTGGCGCACAATTAAACGCGATTATAGTAAAGACAACATCATAAAATTTAAAATGTGTATAAAATCCCTGTCTTTCTCACATATTTATCATTCTGATGATCCGAACATAGCTTACCAACATTTTATAGAAGATTTCAAATTGTTTTATGATCTTTGTTTCCCACAAACTGAAATAAAAATAAATGTTAATAATAAACCAAAATGGGTGTCCCGTGGAGTCAAGATATGTAGTAGAAAGAAAAAGAAATTGCTATGGAATTTCAGATTGAAACCTACGACAGAAAATAAACGAAAGTATGTGAATTATTGCAAATTATTCTAAATGTCACTAACAAAACGTGCACAAAATAACCATAACATAACAAATTCTAGTAATAAATATAAAACGGTATGGCGTATCATCAATAATTCAAGATTCAATACACCAAAAGATACTATTGGTACCATAAGAATTGATAACAAAGACATAAATAATTCTACAGAAATAGCTGACGCATTCAATAAATATTTTATTAATAAAGTCAACCCCATTCCGGGAGCTGGAAAAGATGAAAATTCTTTAATCAATCATCAATTAAACTCGATGTTTCTTGCACCAAGCTCGCCTAATCAGATAAAGGATATTATAAAAAATCTTAAAAACACCAACAGCGTAGGAAACGATGATATCTCTACAAGGGTTATAAAAGCGGTGAATGAAGATATCTGCCACCACCTCAGTCACATTATCAATCTATCAATATCATCGGGCACCTTTCCAAATAATCTTAAATTATCCATTATAAAGCCCTTACTCAAAAAAGGTAATAAACATTTAATGGAGAATTACAGACCTATCGCGCTATTGTCGGTATTCTCAAAAATATTTGAAAAATATCTATATGGTGAAATTAATAGCTATCTCGAAAAAAACAAAATATTATGCAATGAACAAAAGGGCTTTCGACAAAATAAAAAAATAAATTTTGATGATGATTTGATGATTTTATTCATAATGTTTTATGCCACGTTGGCAAGACAACTCCCGTGTGTGCCATTTATTGCGACATGTCACAGGCATTTGATTATGTGGATCATGATATATTAATCAATAAACTTGACGCCTACGGTATTCGAGGCAATGTTTTGAATCTGATTCGATCGTACTTAACGAATCGACAGCAAATAACAAAAAGAAATAAGGTAAATCTTAAAACAAAAAAAGAAGAAACATACACCTCCACGGAACACTATGTATCATACGGTGTTCCCCAAGGCAGTGTACTGGGACCGCCGTTTTTTAACATATATATTAACGACCTGCCAAATGCAACTAAACAACCTATGACATTATTTGCCGATGACAGCACAGTTACAATTGCATGTAAGGACATTGAACAGTATAAATTTGACATACATAATTTTATTCTTTGACATCAATAATCTCATGGCTAAATAATAATAATTTAAAAATTAATTTAATGAAAACCAATATCATGCATTTTGGACAAAGAGTGCAAAATTCGTTGGACATACAATTGAGTCACGATAACTACATTATAAATGAAGTTACTACCACCCGTTTTCTAGGCCTAACTATTGACAATAGACTTAACTGGAAAGAACATATTGATGTATTATGTAAAAAAGTCAGTAGTATATCATATGTCTTATATAAACTGGCTCCAACTATTAACTTGGATACGCTTCTCTCAGCTTATTACGGGCTTGCTGAATCCATCCTCAGATATGGAATTATTTTTTGGGGCAATTCAACGAATGTAATCATGGTGTTCAAAATGCAAAAGCGATGTATACGCGCTATATTTGGTATCCCAAATACTGACAGCTGTAAGCCTTTATTTATTCAACACAAAATTCTCACACTGCCGTCTCTTTATATACTAGAAATAGCCTTATTTGTCCGTAAAAATCCTCATTTGTTTCCTCGCATATCTGATGTCGTACCACGAAACCGCCGTGATGACACTAAACTTTGTGTTCACCCTACAAAAACAGCACTGATGCATAAAAGTGTCGTGTGCAGAGCTACTATTATTTATAATTGTGAAGTTCTGACTACGGGAGGCACAAGAAAACGACTTATTCAGGAACACAGCTGTATTTCGAATACCACACACAATCACCGTCATCTTACTTATATGTAAAACTTTATACGTCTACCTTCAATAATGATTTATGTTTACAATGTTTACCCACATATACTACATTCCTCCACACTTATTTATGAATTACCAAATAAAGTTATGTTCACACTTCACGTCTTATCATTATAATACAGAGACATCTTTGTTAATTGTACAAGCTGAGGTAACAACATATAAAATAATCTTATTAGGTACATTCATACACATTTATAATTCTTACAACGAATTTATACAATTGGTTACAGTTTATAATTAGGCCGGTTAAGTCTACAATGTCTTACGAGCCGTGTCCCGGACCCTGGTGATATTGTTTTACCGGAATCCTGGGCAGGCTCCCGAGGGACCCCGGTTCCAGGCGCATCCACGGACCGCTGCGCCTGCTCCGACTGTTCAGGGGACTTTAACCGCTCATCGGGACCCCTGCCAGTCTGTAAGACATCTCCCATGACTTCCTCCTCAGATACCAAGGGTTCCGACGAGCCAGTCTGTATGGATCGGGATGACTGCCCCGGGTCAGGGCAGACCAAGGAACTTCTGGTCCTGCGTTTCAATTGGTCAATATGACGATGTACTTGAGCATCCCCCCCTTTTCCTACAACTCTAAAATTCGATGGGCCTAACTTACAATCTACTTTACCCGGTAACCACTTTTCCCCCTTTAAAAATTGCCTGTACCAAACCTCATCCCCGGGACTAATGGCTCGGTCCGCGCCGCCCGCGTCCTCCACTTGGCGCTGTTGCACACGACGGACCCTCGACTCCCTGTCCGGCTTGAGCGCATCTAACTTCGTCCGTAAATGTCTGCCTAACATCAACATTGCGGGGCTTTCCCCAGTGGAAGCGTGTTCAGTATTTCTGTAGTACAATAAAAATGTATACAACGCTTTTGACACATTTTTCCCTTCAAACACCGCCTTTTTAATAACTCGTTTTAACGTTTTTACCGCGTTTTCAGCCGCACCGTTTGACGCCGGATGATACGGCGCTGTAAAAATATGTTCTATACCTGCATTTTTAACGAATGATCCGAACTCACCGCCCGTAAAGGATGTTCCGTTATCAGTGACAACCTGCCGCGGAAGGCCCCATCGGCTCCACAATTCTGTTAATTTTTCTATGCACCAGTTTGCAGCCGTACTGGGAACTTGAAATATCTCTAACCACTTAGACATGGCATCTACCACTACTAGATAGGTTTTACCATGTATGGGACCCATAAAATCTAAATGTAGCCGAGTCCAGGGCCGGCCGGGCCAGGCCCAGGGCCGCGGTGCCTGTCGCGGTGGCGCGTCCGACTGCGCCGCACAAACTTTACAGTCACGACACATGGATTCAATGGCTTCATCAATGCCAGCCCACCACACATAGCTTCGAGCTAATGATTTAGATTTAACTATGCCCATGTGCGGCTCGTGCAACATTTTCAAAACTTTCTCCCTACATTTTTCCGGAATCACCACCCTATGTGGGGACATAGGGTGGTGATTCCGGAAAAATGTAGGGAGAATTGTATGAAGAGTTAGGTTGCGTAATGTGGGGACATTACGCAACCTAACTCTTCATACAATTCATTACGCCTATTGAAATATGGTTGCATGCCTACGATGTCACATTCTGAAGGCCAACCGTCACGAAGGAACCCTAGTAACCTACCTAATATTAGATCTCGCCCCGTACAACTTTTTATTTCATTATAATCTAGCAATAATGCGTCATGCGCAAAGTGTAAATGTGTTTGTTCGGGTATCGGTGTCGAAACCGGTTCTTTGCCACGCATCGGCAGTCTAGACAATCCGTCCGCTGAATTGTTTCCTGATTTTACAAATTCTATATCGTAAGAATATGCCGATAATATTATCGCCCATCTTTGCATTCGACTGGCCGTCATAGTTGGTATTCCATTATTCGGACCGAAAATAGATACTAAGGGTTTATGATCTGTACGTAAAGTAAAACGCCTACCATACAAATATTGATGAAATTTCTACATACAGAAAATTATAGCCAGAGCTTCCCTGTGAATTTGTGAATAATTCTTTTCGGCGCTATTTAGCGTCCGCGAAACGAAAGCAATTGGTCGCTCCGCGCCGTCGGCACACGGCTGCGACAGCACGCCCCCGACACCCGCCGCGCTCGCGTCACACGTCACGATAAGCTCTTTGTTTGGGTCGTAATGAGCGAGCACCTGAGAGCTGGTCAAAACCTTTTTGATTCCGTTGAATGCGTTTTCACATTCCTCTGACCAATGCCAGTTAACACCTTTTTTTAGTAAATTATACAGTGGAACTAACCTGATACTAAAACGCCTAACAAATTTTGAAAAAAAATTTGCTAACCCTAAAAATGATCGTAATTCCGGGACATTTTGAGGTCTTGGAATTTTAACTACCGCTTCAACCTTCGCTGGGTCTACCTTAATACCATCTTTCGATAAAATGTAACCAAGGTAAGACACTTCCGACACTAAAAATACACATTTTTTTTCTTTTAACCGCAGTCCGCTCGCTAGCATTCTTTCAAATACCGCTTCGAGTGCCTGTAAATGCTCCCGCTTATTTTTGCCGCCTATTATGACGTCATCAATGAATACCGCCACGTTTGGTATATTCTGCAATAAATTCGACATAATACGTTGAAAAATGCCTGGACTTGAAGATAACCCGAAAACCAACCGGTTATAACGGAAAAGGCCCCGATGAGTGTTAATCACTGTGTATTTATTAGATTCGTCCAAAACTATCTGATTATATGATTGGGAAAGATCTATTTTACTAAACAATTTAGCTCCATTTAACGCCACAAGTACATCATCAATTCTGGGTAAGGGGTAACGATCAACCAACAAAACCGGATTCAAAGTTGCCTTATAATCTACACAAACCCTGAGCGATCCATCCGACTTGTTAACGGGCACGAGTGGAGATGCCCAGTCGGAGCAGTCAACGGGTTCAATAATTCCCGCTTGCAGCATTTTGTCCAGTTCAGCATCGACGCGCTCGCGCAATGCGAACGGCAGTGGGCGCGCTCGATGGAACACGGGTACCGCACCATCGCGAACGCGCAATGTCGCCTCGCCCCCCGTGAACCTGCCCAGGCTCCCGTCGAACAACTTCTTATACCTATTCAATAAAATATTAATTTCATTATCTACCTTCCCAATATGGTTGCAATGAAAGGTCGGGACCTGAATTCCTAATTCCGCTAACCACTGCCTTCCTAAGAGGGAAGTAGTTCCACCTTCTATAATAAACAATTCTAATTCTTTGACCTTATCCTTGTATTTAACAATGACTTTAATGAAACCTAGCGGTTGAATATTTGAACCGTCATAAAATTTTAAACACAACTTGAATGGCACAATGTCGTTATTTTTAAAATATTTGACATAAGTATTCCTACTGATGCAAGATATCGCCGTTCCTGTGTCTATTTCCATTGGAATGATTCTATCATTAACTGATATAGGCAAACTCACCGCCTTGTAGTCCCTCAAACACAATTGATGTAGGTCAAGGTCGTCGTCCGACTCCGCCTTCCGTTCTCCTGATTCGGCCTTGGTGCTTCCATAGTGGAAACCGCGGTCACCGCTGCTTGTCCGCCCCCTCCCGTTCGCCCTGGTTCCTGGCTTGTTCCAGGTTGAGCATACCCGCCGCAAGTGACCCGTGCGCTTACACTTGCTGCAGACGTAATCGCGGAATCTACAGTCCCCGTAGCCGTGCCCCGTAGCTCCGCAGCCCTTGCAGTACGCGTGATCCCCGGACGCCGTCCGTGTTTGCCACGGCGCGGCCCGTTCCCGGCCACCAACGCGCCCGCGCCCGCGGCGCGCTTGCTCCGCTCGCCCGCTCGATTGCAGCGCATGCACCATTTCCGTCTCTGGCACAACCCTTGCCTCCACCGCAGCTGCATCGCGTTCCGCTGCTTCCAGTGAGCTCGCAATTTTCACCGCTCCGGTGAAAACCAAACCGTCGTCCTCAGCGAATAACCGTTGGCGGATGACGTCACTTTTCAAACCGCACACGAATTGGTCTCTCAAATTTTCGCCAAGCCCTTCATTGAATTTACAGCTCCGTGCCATTTTCTTTAGTACCGCCACGTATTCGCAAATGTTTTCTTGCTCTTGCTGCCTCCTCTGCCGGAACCGGAACCGCTCGGCGAGAATCGACGGGGTCGGTTGAAGGTGACGGCTCAACAATTCGCTTGCCTCCACGAACGACAATTCCGCCGGTTTCTTGGGACTCGCCAAATTAAGCAGCAGCTCATAGGCCTCATCCCCCATCAACGATATCAGCGTCGGTAATTTAAGGTCTTCCTTGATATTGTTAACCTTAAAATACATTTCCAGTCGGTCCGAGTACGACGACCACGCACCGTTCTTCACGTCAAACTCCCCGATTTTTCCAATCGACATTTTGTTTTATGAGTATAATGCACGATTCAGTGTTATACTTTTAATCCTCGTCGCCAATGTGAAGTTCTGACTACGGGAGGCACAAGGAAACGACTTATTCAGGAACACAGCTGTATTTCGAATACCACACACAATCACCGTCATCTTACTTATATGTAAAACTTTATACGTCTACCTTCAATAATGATTTATGTTTACAATGTTTACCCACATATACTACAATAATAAAATCCCAAAACAAATTAAACAGTTACATACAAACCTTTTTAAAAAAACACTTAAAAAAATTTTGACGGAAAAATGCTATTACAATGTGAATGACTTTCTTAACCCTTAATTTGGTAACGTTAAGTATACTCAACATAACATTTGAAAAAATCTGGATGTCAAATTTTCTTCCGTGGTTTCAAATTTTATAGGCTAGGAATACTTCAATGATAGTTAATTATAGTAGAAAAAAGTTTCTACCGGCCTGTCAATATTTTACTTGACAGTAGCTAACCAGAAAAGACAACGAGACAACGTCATCTGTGACCCATAAAGGTAAATATTTATTTTTGTTGGGTTTTGGTCTAGTTTTGATACATATTTTGCTTATTTCTATTTAGTTATTGTGTAACACGAGGAGTCAGTGAACTTGATTGTTAAGTATACTCAACAAAATTCGATGGTGAGTAATCTTGTTATGTTGAGTATACTCAACAAGTCTGCATGGTGAGACTTATTGAAATGATAGTTTTAGCACTTTTTCAATTGAAATTATGCATTCTCAGTCAGGTAAGTGATTCTCCTCTTAATTTTACACAAGTCTTGGCTTTTGCGCCACTACCAACATGTACTACGCCACTAGCAAATCGTCCGAGACAGAAGGCTGTGTTCTGTCTCCACTCCACTCCACTTAACCTGATCCAGATAACCCCTGTACCCAAGAAAAAAATGTAATTAAATTTAAATGGTCTCATGGAAGTTTCCTTCATTGTGTTGAAGTAGATCCAGAAGCGTTCGAAAGCTCTAGGGTCCCAATAGAAAGAACTTTTTTTTTTTTTTTTTTATTGTTTATTTTATACAATTTTAGTACAGGTTTACATTGTATTTTGTACCATTAAACCAGAATTGGTTTGTATTGGTACTCACATTCGCTACAAGAACATTCTTCAATCAGTACCAAACTAATACTATTACATACATACAATACTATAACTACCGAATTAAAAACTTAGATTATTATTCAATAATCATGCATACCCACACCATTCGTCTATATTTTCATAAGTAAAATAATGTAGGTACACGTATGATCGTAAACATCCATTACGTAAGTGAGTCGAATATGTACTACTTTGAAACTTTAATCTACCTGCTACTAGGCCGTGCATTGGTTCTAACCAACGTAAACACATCCCTATACAGGTTGTTTTTTTTTTTTTCATCATTCATTTCATTAAAATATGTTATGTAAGTTAGTAGGTTTTTTTTTTTTATTATTTTTGGATTTTCATTAAACTAGGTTAAGTAAATAGTTGTAATAGTATTTTTTGTATTTTTGCTTATAGTTTTTATGGTTTATTTCGTCTATTACAGTTTTTGGTAACTCATTATTTATTGTGGGTATTAAAAATTTATGTGTTCGCCTGCCGTAATAATTTGTAACTTGAGGTACTATTAGTTTTTTATTGGTGACACTTCTCGTGATTATTTTATGTGATATTGGTAGGGGAAAGGTGTACGAGATGATCCGTTGAGGGAAGATGATCCTTTGATATTGCAACGAACCCAGTAGCGTCATCTAGTTGTTTTTAATGGTAAAACGTAGTTCCCGATATTTCCCCGCCTCAGTCAAAAGTAGTGGTGTCGAGAGTGGCAATTAAATTTTTTGAGAAAAAAAAACAAATATTCCGTGACTTTGATCTAAGGTAAGGGTGAGTTGAAGTTTATATCTAATTTGTTCTAGGTACTTTATTACTAGGCTGTGGTATTAGTTAGCTTTGAATATTGCTCTATTTTGTTTTTTTAATAGCATGGTAACAGTTGAAAGCACAATAGTTTAAGTTATCGAACATTGAATAAAAAAGTTTATGTTGGGGCAAGATGATTATGTTACCGATGTACAAGAAGATCCGTGGGGATCATGTACACAGGTAACATACCTACTATTACGGGGATATTTTAACCATTTGTACGCTATTATGTTTAAGTTTATTGTCTAGTAATAAATTTGGATAAAACAAAAATCATGCAATTCCATCAACGTCGGGCAAATCCCACTCTTAATTTGACTCATAAAAATAAAAAAATAGAATTAGTTAATACTGCTAAATTCTTGGGTATAATGGTAGATGATAAATTGACATGGAAACCACATATAGAACACCTATGTAACAGACTGAGTAAATCTGCGTACGCACTCTATCAATTGTCTAAAAAGGTAAATATCAGGACATTACTGACAGCCTATCATGGACTAGTCGCTTCAGTGCTTCGATACGGGATTATATTTTGGGGACAGTCAACTGACAGGGAACTTATATTTAAGATGCAAAAACGCTGTATAAGATCTATGTGTGGACTAAAAACTACTGATAGCTGTGTACCATCCTTCAAATCACTAAAAATACTAACACTACCAGCATTGTATATTTTGGAATCTGCAGTATTTGTAAAAAGCAACCCCCACTTATTCGCAAAAATGTCTGACACTAAAAGAAAGCCAATACGTGCACAATATTTGTCACAGTTGTGCAATATAAAATGCAAAACATCTTTATTGCAAAAGAGTTTTTTTGGCATTGCGCCAAAGATTTATAATAAAATACCAGACAATATTAAAAATATGCCTCTAGTAAAGTTTAAAAAAGCTCTCAAATTATTGCTTATAGATAAATGTTATTATAAGATCGAAGACTTTTTGAATGATAAATAATGTAAATTAAATTAATATTGAAATTATTGTAAACCAAATATTTAATTTATTATGAGTTAAAGATTTTTAGATTTTTAGAATTGACATTTGACCAAGTACGCATGTTTCCCCTTAAAATATTTGTATGTCAAAATTGACAAGACATAGCGCACTATTTAGTTCATAAGATCCATCTGTAAAACCTATGTTTCACAAATAAATTGATTTGATTTGATTTGATTTGATTTATATATTTTTTGTTTAAGACTATGCCTCGTAATTATAAAAAAAACTAAACGCAGATTGAGGTCAGAAGACTCCATGATCAAAGCACTGGATGCTGTTAAAAATGGCATGCCATATAGCACAGCAAGTAAACAGTTTGGGTTGCCTGTATTGTCACTAAAAACGCGGGCTAAAGTCAAAAATAAGGTGGCTGTCAGCACAATCAAATATAAAAGGTAAAAAAATAAACCCAGATTATGGTTTCATTTAGGTTATTCTCTTCCTGGATCCTGGGATCATCTTGCCCCTACCGCAAGGATCATCTTGGACACCGGGGTGTACAAGATGATCCTTTGACAACGTTTTAAAAATGTGATTTTTTAATAGTAAAGCATCTAAAAAATTAAAATTTTGAGTATGCCAACAATAAGATAGATAAATTTAATATGTACATACGTATTTACATTCGCGCTAAGTAGAATATCATTTGATCTACAAGCAATCTCCCTTAAGGGAATCATCTCGTACACCTTTCCCCTATTTGAATGCTTTTGTTATCAAATTGTTCAATCAAGAGGGTCATTTTGAGTCTAGTCTGAATCGGCAAAATTTTACAATATTTGAACAGTTCAATGACATTATCTTTATATTGGTGTTTTATATTTGTGGGTACGATGAGTTTTAAAAGTCTCACTTGAAGTCTAGAGATTCTTTCAATATATGATTTAAATGTTCGCCCATAACTCGTGATTCCGTATGCTATAATTGATTCCGCTAGGGCAATGTACATATTGAGCAGGATTTTGAATGGAACTTTTGGTTTCAAAATGTAAAACTTCGCCAGTATAGCTCGCAACTTGTCACAGACTGAGTCCACGTGAAATGTCCAGTTAAAACGATTGTCTACAATTAATCCAAGGTAAGTGTGGTGTGTAACTTGATCAATTGCCTCACATCGACATGTACCTGCCAGATTGGAGTGAAGACAACTGTGACTGTGTGCGATTATCTCAAACGATGTGACGTGCTTTAGATGGCTAGAGTGGACATGGATGATTTTCGTCTTACTTGCGTTAAGAACCAGTCCAGCATCATGCGCCCATTTGGAAACTTGGGTAAAATCTGCCTGTAACCATTGAGCTGCTACTTTTACGTCTCTGTGGGAAGCTACAAGGCATGTGTCATCAGCATATTGATAGATGGAACAGTGATTCACCACGTGTTCCATATCGTTTACATATGTAAGGTAGTGTAAGGGTCCAAGTACTGCGCCTTGGGCTGTTCCTTCGGTGACTTCGACTTCGACTTGGCGTCACTGGTTTCGTTACATATTTTGACATTATATTTGCGGTTTGTGAGGTAGTCCTCAAACCATTTGAGTATTGGTCCTCGAACTCCCGAGTTATCTAATTTTGTCAGCAACGTATCGTGTCTAAGCGTGTCGAATGCCTTGCTGAAATCAATAAATAGTAATATAACATTATTTTTATCATTAAGAGATTCATTGACCTCATCTGTGAATTTAGATAAAAGTTGCGAGGTAGACTTACTGGGTTGAAAGCCATATTGTGTACTAGACAACACGTCATTTTTTAAATAAAAGGCTTGTATCTCGTTACAAACATATTTTTCGACTATTTTGTCAATAACGGGTAGAATAGTGATCGGCCTATAGTTTCCATAGTCGGCAAAACTGCCTTTCTTATGTATTGGGCGCACTATACCAGTTTTTAGTACTTCCGGGTATTTTCCGTGTTTGATACTAGAATTTATTAGTTTGACTATAACACCTGTCATCTTGTTGCAGATGGATTTTATGTCTACACATCTTATGTTATCTACGCCTGGAGCTTTATTTGTATTTAGGTTTCTAATTATTTTGCTAACACTGGTATTTGTGGCTTTTCTAAAATTCATTGATGTGTCATGGGGAAACATATATTCCGATTCGTTCAACAGACGATGGTTACATTTAGGCAAAATTTTCCTAACGCTATTTCTAAATTCTGTGGCAAAATTATTGGCTATTGTTTTTATCTCCACTTTATTATTTTTAAAGGCTCTTAAGATGGATTCGTCAACCGACTTTTTGTTGCGACCAGACAACTTATTTAATATTTGCCATAACTTTCTAGGGTTCGTTTTATTATTATAAATTTCTTGTAAATAATGTTTATTTCTTGATTTTTCAATCATTTTACGAGTTTTATTTCTGATTTTATTATATTCCAGTCGCAATATTTTGTTTGTTGAATCATTTTTCCATTTTATAAATAATAGGTCCTTTTTTTTACACATATTATTAATTTTGTTATTTATCCAGGGTTGTTTGTTTCTTTTACTGTTCATACTAATTTTTCTTAGATATTTTGATTCCTCGTAACATTTATCAAATTGTTTTTTTATGCAATCGTAAATTGTGTTAGGACACTCGATATCATCAATTTCGCTCCAATTTAAGTTATTAAGTAAGGATGTAATTTTAACATTATCAATAAGTTTTGTTGTTTTTGTAACAGCCTGTGTTTGTGTTTTGTCCGGCCCTACGCAAGACAGTATTAACATGCGGTGATCAGCCATTACAGTTCCGAGTGCGGCCGAGTACAGCTGATCTAACGAGCGCGTTCTTATAAAAATGTGATCTATACAACTACGTGTAGTGTTATTTCCGCGTCTTTCAATTCTTGTGTAGTCAGATATCGCGCTCGTTAGACCACACTCGGACATACTACTTACGTAGTATTCTCGAATGTTGTCGTGTGTCTTTAGGTCTATATTTATGTCTCCCAGCATATAAGTGTCGTTTGATTTTAAAGAAGAATGAGTTAAGATACCGCTAATTTCCTTTACAAATAGATGTTTACTTTCGCTCGGTGGTCTATAAACTGCACAAATATTTGCGTTGTACTTGTAAGGTGTGGTGATCTGACCAATGATACATTCACAGTGTATTAAAAAGTGGTTCATTGGTGTAAATACATAGCCATCTCTGGCATATATAATTATTCCACCTCCTTTTCTGTTTTTACGCAACTTACTGTGCATTTCATAGCCATCAATGTTGTACATATGAACAGTATTTTCATTTATATTGACTTCTGTTAATATCAATACATCTACAGTTATGTTGGACGAGCTAATTAGTTGTGTTACATAGACAAAATTTTTAGTTATTGATCTAATGTTTATGTGAACAATGTTCAAATTAATTTTACTAAAAGAAGGTATAAGGTTACTAAATACATTAATGTTTGCACAGTCTAATAGTTCTTGGTGATCGTGAGAGATATCTGGGATAACTTATTTTAACACTATTACCGATACAGATTGTGTTGTCCCTCCTGTGTTGTGGTCGACAGCAGATCTATGTCCTTCTCGCTCCTAACAACTGTAGGCTTGTCTTTATCTTCTTTACGAAGCAGCACCTTTCCATCTTGGAACCAGACATACTTATATGCCGGGCGCAGTTTTTGTTGGGCTAGCCACAGTAGGGATTTGTTATATTTAGTAAGGGCACGGCGGACGATCACTTTTGACTCGGACATTGCTACAGGGACTTCCGAGATAATTTGTTCTAG
This sequence comes from Agrotis clavis, assembly GCA_954870645.1. Classification (NCBI taxonomy): domain Eukaryota; kingdom Metazoa; phylum Arthropoda; class Insecta; order Lepidoptera; family Noctuidae; genus Agrotis; species Agrotis clavis. Next base: position 2,535,446 of record OX940925.1, read on the forward strand.
CAATACTTCTTCTTTTCTTGATGCCCGTACCCACGACTGTGCATGTTCTGCCTGTTTCAACTCCACCAGGATGTTTCCTTCACGTTCCCTTCTATCTTCCACACGTTTGACGTTAACTATTTGTGATTTATCTACCTTGAGAGTTTCAGCCAGTTTGGTAGATATATTACTAAGGTCTTCAGTTGGGGCTTTCGGAATTCCTGTCACTTCTAGCACGTTATCCAGGCGCTGTTGTTCTAGATTACGCATATATTGCTTAAGTGAGCTGACTTCTAGTTCAAGATGAGTTTTTTCGTTGCTAAGATTCGTGTACTTTTTCTCCAACTCCTGTATATGTTTATTTTGGTTTTCCACAGTTTTTGTCAGTTCATCAACTTTTTTGCTGCAGAGGCTTACTGATAGTTCGATTGGTTGTAATTCCTTCTTTAAGACTTTCTTCAGTTCAGCTGTAATATCCCTCAGAAACTTGTCGCTATCTATGTTGCAGGTACCAGGTATGTTTCTGCTGGAGGTCGCAACTACTTCTTCTTCTTCTTCTTCTTCTTTATCTTCCTCGTCCGGAATAAAGAACGATGATTTCCTGTTAGGCGAGATGTTGTTGCATTCCTCACATACCCAGTCCAGGCTGTGCGCATTACGAAGTGCAGACAGTTGTTTCGCGGTAAGACCTGAGCAGGCTTTATTAGCATGTACAGTCTGCACATGAGCTGCATTCCAGTCCTGGCGATCTGCTGGTTATTCCTTTATTGCAGTTAGCACACTTGGTCATTTTAGTTACAGTAGGGGGTAGTTACCGCACAAATAAATAAAACGTTGACACTGAACCGATAGGTACGACAGAGCGAAAGCGAATTGCGAACTAATTCAATTATTTCTTCGATTTCATTTCTGACAATCTGTTTGACGAAATTTGTGCCAAAACTAATGGTTAATTATAGTGTTAAATAAGTGAAAATTACTTAGGTACTACATAAAAATACTGCATGTGAACATTTTTTTATTTATATATTACATAATATTATATATAAAGTAATTCTTTAGCCATAGGATTTTGTTGAGTATACTTAACGTTGTGTTTTCAGGAAACCCTTCATGAAATATTTTTTTTATTATTTTTCCCGTAAGGTGTGAATGCATATTAACACAATATATTAACGCCAACTTTCTACTACAACCTTTTTGGTTTTGCCAAATTAAGGGTTAACGACAAATCTCTTTGAGTGAGCTAAATGTGTAATAATTTCAATCAAATTATATTGTTATTCGTTTTGTTAATAATTAATAATGTACTGAATATATGAATCACTCTCGACATTTTTGTTATTATATGATTAAATGTATGTAATGTATTAATTTTGAATGGACGTATTACAACCAATTATTTAGTTTTTAAGGATGATTTTTGTACACCAGTCTTGGTCAAACATGTTGATTCAAATTACTATTTTCCAGCTATAATAATCACAATTCTGTATTATTACCTACACATGTTTTAGCAAATAAATTTATCTTAATCTTTATCGTGCAAAAAAGTTACACGAATCGTAGTACTCGTGCAAAAAGGTTAGGTACACGAATCGTAGTACTCGTGCAAAAAGGTTAGGTACACGAATCGTAGTACTCGTGCAAAAAAGTTACACTGGTCTTATTGCCTTAGGCCTCGTTTACGGACACGCGGCACGGAAGGATGACTGAAGGATACTTAAAGCTATTGTCAAACAGACAGGGCGAAGCGAATGCGATCCGAATCCTGTCATAGGTATGCAAAAGCGAAAGCGGTCCGATAGTCTATGTGACAGGCTTCAAACAATTCTGTACATTACAAACAAAAACGCTTCGGCACGCTTTTCAGTTTGACAGAGGCATAAAGGTTTTAACATAGCTTTATAGTCTACTCTAGTATAATCTGGTGTAGTCTACATGCTGTATGACCAAAAGAAACCATGTGTCAACTGACGAAGGTACTAAAGGCCTGTACGGACAAAACAAACTTCCTACCACATCAGATAGTAATGTGTGACTAAGTAATTACGTGTAGAAAACACATTACATGATGGATTACATTTCCAAAGCGTTATTGTATGGCAAAAATTTACATTATAATAAGCAATGTATCATCACCCGACTTTGAGTGACGGATGCGTAAAAAATTGGTTAAAGAAAGTAAATTACGACAATGTATTATCTATTTCATTTTATCTTTTTCGAAGTTATAATTTTTGAGTAAAGAAAGCGGCCATCCTTCAATCATCTCAGAATTCAAAATTGTTTTGTGAAAATGAATAAATAAGGATTGTATTACATAACTGTAGTTTAAAAACAAAACCATTCAAAATCATCATTATGTCCCCAACCCAATCTTCAAAAACCATTTCTTAAATAAAGTCCCCACTTCCGTTCTTAAAACGGGGTCAAAAATAACTTCCTGTTGAAAATTGCACTGCCTAAATGTGGTCCATCCCTTAATCTCTTAAGTAACTAATCATAAAAGCGAAAACGGCTTTATCATCTATGATTTATGAGAAAAGATGAAACTTCATCCCTGAATCAGACAAAAGGCTAATTATTGCCCTTTAAAGACTTTTAGCAAGTCCTCGTAGCTAATTTAAATCGCCTTCATTATTCGTTCCCCTGAAAAGTCTTTCTTTGATTTTCAAAGTTTTTCACTTCAGGAAGCAAGTGTGGTTCGTGTTTTTTGTCTGTTTGTTATTTGTTAATTATGAAAGCGTGGATTTAATTTGAAGTGAGATGGCTGTATTTATTTTTTTTAATTCAAAGTTGATGCGTCGCTCTGTGTGTTTTTGGCTTTCGTTTTTTTTTTTTTTTTTTTTTTTTTTTATCTGTACTATTATGACAGCACGATTGCCGCACTAGCTGAGTGATCGACAGCTGCGCAGCGTGTCGCGGGTACGACCGTGCAGTACCTATACCATGAGTTGTCATTACGATAATCGATCATCGACATCGACCGCGTTTGGCGCTCTCATTGGTTGAGAGTTCATACAACCTTGGAGCGGGTCAATGAGAGCGCCAAACACGGTCGATATCGAATGATCGAGTATAGTAATGACAACTCATGGTACCTATGGGTACTGGTCTCCAATATTTGTATGACTCAGGGTCAGTTCAGACCGAGACGCGAAGCGACGCGACGATGCGCTGCGCCGCGATGCGCCGCGCTGAGCCGCGATGCGCCGCGCTGCGTAGCGATGCGCCGCGCTGCGCCGCGATGCGCCGCGCTGCGCATCCAGACGCCACGCGGTGCAGCGGAGTGTCTACATTCGTCACGTGCTTCCCGCCCCACCCCCTTCCTCCCGCAGTCGTCCATTTGGTGTCAGTTACATAGTCCAGGGGCTAGAGGTAGTTGAGTATACAAAATCCGAATGAAAGCAACTATGATCGAATTCTTATACCTGAGACCCTAAATAGTGACAATACATTATCTTGCCTGCATTAAGTACAGCTTGGCCAGAACGGATTGAAACGGAACTAAAATTTTTATTTCTGACAGCGTTTTAAAATCTTTGATATTTGATGTAAACAAAGACCGCAGGTTTGTTAGATTTATTATTGTGCCATAAAACTAACGTAATAAGTGAAAAAAAAAAAAAAAAACATTCAAAGTGCTGGTAGCGCGAAGACAGTGGCGACTTCCGGTTTTCTACATTTTTATGTCAAGCTGTATGTGTATCTTATCGCTTGATGAAGTAGTCCACTCATTTAGTTCAGTACTTCATTTAATTCAGCAAAAAATATTTTTATGCAATCAAGTAGTGATGTTGCGAATATCTGATTTTTGACATTCGCGAATGCGAATGCGGATGCGAATATTCAATTCCAATATTCGCGAATGCGAATGCGAATATTCAGTTTTAAATCAATTACGTTTGATAATTTAGAAAATACGAAAAGAAACACTTTAATGTAACTTTTTAACTTATTTTTATTAAATTTTTTACTTCCTGTCTGTAACGAGAATGGAAAAAGTATGCAGGGTGATTTTTTTAACTGGGCGTGGTTGACCTTAAAAAGGAATGTCGAAAAACTATGAAAGGAGTCTCGAGGCCGATTTTGACGAAAACTAAAACTGCATTTTTACTTCACCAGAATTTGATCCTTGCTCCAGCTGGTTCGATTCCTGGCCAGGATTACTGATTCTGCTAAAATCCCATGATGCATTTTTAGTTTCCGTCAAAATTAGCCTCGAGACTCCTTTCAATGTTTTTCGATATTCCTCATAGTTTCGGATTTAGCCATTCACACTCCATTGAACAATTCACCCGGTATAAGAGTGGCTCTAAGAATGGCGTCAGTGAAAGATATTAGGTATAGATAAGAATGAATGGAGTGTGTAGAAGAAGGAATACCAAATATTGGTATTTTTTCAGTCTTTCGTATTCGCATGAATTTTGCGAATGCGAATGCGAATGCGAATGTCTAAAAATATGCGAATATCCGCATGATGCGAATGCGAATGCGAATATTCGTAACATCTCTACAATCAAGTATTATCTGTCCCGCAAAAAGCTGTGATCTGATTTTTCTATAAATTATTACGGAAATAATCATTAAAATGATTTTAAATCATGCACTCAATACATTCCGTTTACGAATAAGAGAAGAGGGCGTAAAAAATGGACCAGAAAATTGACCGGCAAGATAAACATTGTTATTCTTTGACCTTTTCGTCACTTCAATCGGTTGGCGAAATTCGAGACTCACATTACGCATACTCAGACACCTCTAACTCCCAGTCTAACATCTTGAATCGTCGAGCGGCCTCGTGCGGCGTAAGCGGCGCCGCGCTGCGCCGCGCGGCGTCGAGATGCGCAGCGACTCACCGCTACGTTGAGATGCGCCACGCTGCGCCGCGCGGCGCCGCTGACGTCGCTTGACGCCGCTTAAATTCTGACAACGAAGTGTGTATCTTTTGGGGTAGAAAATAAAGTCGTATTTTGAATGGCTCTTAAAAGAGTGCGCGCATCGTCGCGTCGCTTCGCGTCGCGGTCTGAACTGACCCTTAGGCGCGGGCCACATAGAAAAGACGTAAGACGAGGACGCGTCGCGGACGTGCGAAAATGTATGAGAGTCGCGTCCGCGCCCCGCCTCTTCTGTGTGTTTTACGTCGCGATGCTTCTATACATTTTGTATGAAAGAGACGCCGAATAGACATAAATATCATGTCTCCGCCCCGTCTCTTTTCTATGTGGCGCGCGCCTTACAAGTAGTTCAAGTTCCGGGTCTGGTTTTTGTGTATGTTTGTTTCCAAGTTTGTTAACGCACCTACGATACAGGAGAAATTCCCAATGTTCAAAAAATACTCTGTAAAAGTCTTTTAGTCAGGAAATTAGCACATTTATTCTTTCCTCTTTTACAAAACTACAATTTATTTGATACTAACTTGCCCCAGAACCGTTCAGTTTTAATTAAAGCAATAAATAGGGCCTAGAACTAAAGCTTGCTCGGATATTATTCGATACTAGATCAAGGAATTAACAGTAAACTACAATCTAGGTAATTCAATGTAGGTCTTAATCTTTCTGTAACAAAATTTTTTTGGTAATGGATTTAAATTGAACACGGACTGTCTCATCAGGTACGTTACCCTAGACCGTAAAGGGTCTTTGAAGAAACACGGTTGATTATAGTCAGTACAAGTCTGACAGTCCCTGCTGTCCCGCCCTGGGTGGGAGGACTGATTGATGATATTACCATCTAAAAAAAAAAACTGAAAATCTGTGGTGCCGTTGCCCGGGGTGGACCGCCAGAGGTGGACCCCACCCACCCTGAAAATGTGATGAAAGGGAAAAAACCTTCCAAATATCTTCAACAATGAAAATATATTTCAGGTCAAACTTATATACATGTAAATTAATAAAGCCACAGACATTTTCACAATGTTTTTGGTCTAGTTTATATCAAATCCAAATATTATGTCATTCTTATCTAACATCTGATGTTGAAGTTTGAGAAGTTCTTGGAACACAACGTCAAGATATATAGATAAACAATTTAGATAGTTTTTCATTAAAAAATAAATAAAACCTAAAAGGTCATAAAAAGATTGTGGTGCTCATTAACATTTCTGTTTTCAGTATGAATCCGCGTGGGACATTTTTGAATAAAAATATTTTATTTTTGTTTGTATTTTTCATTCGAATATTTCGAACAGTTTGTAGATAGTTCGTGGAATTAGTGGTATACCTAGTGACAAAAGTAAATAATATATCATCACATCTTTTTTATGTTAAAGTTAACTCACGAGTTTTTGAAATAAAATAAATACTTTTTCCCCGTTTTTGCATACGTCTCAAGCCTAGTGAAATTTTATTAATTTTAAAAGTCAAAGTTGTATCCAACATTTAAAATAGTATTTTTTCTCTATGATAAATAATATAAGTATACAAGCATAAAACCACATGCACTGAATCTAATCTAACATCAATTTATTCACCAATCACACTTTATAATCACTACATCAAACTGGCCACTAAAAACCACAAAAACGTAAAAAAAACTGGTCGCGTAATTACAAATCCTGTCTACCGTCAGCTGCACAAATTAAAAACAAGCCCTCTCCTATTTCAGCAATACTGTTTATGTATAGCTGCAATAATGTGTTGGAGCTGTAATACTGTAGGTTTTGCATTTCCTACTTAATTAAGGGGCTGGAGTCCTGCGGCTGCGTTAGAGCTTGTTTATATGCACCAATGTCGCAACGTCTAAGGGGAGGTTGCAAGAATAAAAATTGCGTTTTTCCAACTTTAATTGAGTTGTACATATTTTGTTAACCGACTTCAAAAAAAGGAGGAGGTTCTCAATTCGGTCGGTATATTTTTCCGTTTATTTTCAAATGGGATTTCGGTTGCTTTTTTTCCTAATACATATTAATAAAAATAAAAAAAAACACATTGCGTCAAAAATTTATCCATATCGCTGGGAAAAGTCATAAATTTTCATGGAAATCAATTAAAAACAAAACTATCTTTTACAATATTTTGGTGTTAAAATCATCAAAATAAGTCTTCCTGGGTGGAGTGGAAGAGACTATCAAATTCTTACTGACTAATATAATATAAACCACCGTGATCCTTTAGTGGCCTTTATGTTCAAGAGTCACGGTTACTTTTACAGATCGTCCCACGACCCATAATATAGTGAAAATGTTGCGTTGTTTATTTATTAGTTTAAAAATATGATAGTTTTTTTTATTTAATGATAGGTTCGCGTTTGACCACTATCTCGTCTGCTCATAAGCGAAGATGTGGTCGACGGTGAAGCACGCTTGCCTAGAAGTAACCTGTTCACTCTTGACTTGAAGACCCCAAGGTTATAGCTGTCGGGAAATACAGATGCCGGCAGGGAATTCTACTCCTTACCTGTGCACACCTTTACCTTTAGCTCGTGGTCGTGGCTAAATAATTACAGCCGCACAGGCCGATCTTCTGGGTTAAGCCGCGCTTGCCGAGGTTGGTTTTTAGATGGTCCGTCTATTATAGGAAGTTTCCTCCGTGCCTCGGAAAGCACGTAAAGCCGTTGGTCCCGGCTGTGATTTGTAGATCTTTGACAGTCGTTAATCACAGTCAGAATCTCGAAAGTCTGACAACCACCCTTACCATGGGGTATCGTATTACCCAGTTACTGGGTTGTGGAGGTCCGATAGGCAGTCGCTCCATGTAAAAAACTGCATCTGGTTCGACTGGAAGCCGACTCCAATATAGTTGGGAAAAGGCTAGACAGATGATGACCTGTGCGCACAATAACATATATTTACAGAAAGCTACTAAAATTCCTGACTTCTTCAGCCTACTCTAGATAATTTCGGAACGTACTCGTACAACACCAAAACGTAGACATACATAATTTATTTCAGATAACGACATTTTACTCAGACGATTGAATCACTACTCCAAAACATGATCAGGCTCAGACACAAGAGTCCATTTATATTGATAAGCTTATCGAAGAAGAAGCTTATGGGTCTTGGATCCATTTTTTATTCAACCCGAGTATTATTGAGACCACCTCAGCGATGATTAAATCAATCAAGTCAATTTACCAAGGATTCAGTCCAATTACGAAGGGCTACAAGTTGACCAATGTGATTTGGCGCGGTTCCGTATCTTTGTTCTGGGGGTAAAGGATCTAAATTATGAATGTGGGTTGAACCCCCTTGAGTTTTGCTTTGAGGAAAACAAAGGGACTTTAAGTAAGGTAAAATTGTGGTGAAATTATGGCAGGGAAAGGTAAAAATATGATGGGAATTTACATTACAAATAGGAACAAACACGTGAAAAATATGTTACCTCTCTTGTCAATGATTAATCATTTATTATCTGTGATGATGAAATTTCACGCAATATTTTTATTATTATTATTCTTTATTTTACACAATAACATTTCACATAAGAGTAAGTTATGTACAAAGGCGAGCTTAACCCATTTTTTCGTATAATATAAGGAGAAGTTTACATTTACTCGGTCAAATTAAGTTAAAACGGTTGTAGTTTTACAAATGACCCTACATAGTTTTGGTATAATATTTTGCCTTTTGCCCTAGACAAATACCCCGAATCACAGAGCCGTCAAACTTTTATCATAAACCCTCTCCATTCTTAAAGGTAAAAAAAATTGGTCGCGAGGCTCTCTTAAAAGTGCCCCGTGCGGCCCTGGAGCACAAAGGGCATTCGAAAGAACAGAGCATGAATGTCCCATCCGCTCTACCTTTTTTTTAACTTCACAATTTCAATTATAGCGGATACCATCCGCTCTCAGATTTCTACTTACCAAAATCCACGGTGTTTGGCCTTCTTATTCCGCTCAAAAAAAAAAAAAAAAACAAATCGTAGTAAAAAATCTTCGCTACCAGATTTTTTTACCTACCCTTAACCAGATGAGTGGTGCACGGGTTGCAATTAGGCGTTTAAATACAACCGGCAATGCAAAATATTTGCTTCTTTCATTATAACCAGCCATTTCTTTAGACGTCGGCAAAATGTATGCAAACTCATTTGAACCCAGTTAGTGGTTGTGATCGTAGATTTAGTCACATTTTTTAACTGGACAGTTAGATATGAGCTTTTGTTGTAGTAAAAGGTGTGTTTTACGTTAGAAGATATGTAAAGACGCTCCCTCACCGCGAGCATTCACCTGTAATGTAACGTTACAGATTCGAAAATTCGAAGACAATAGAGCATCAAATTGCGCACTTATAAGTTACATTACAGGTGAATGCTCGCGGTGAGGGAGCACCTTTAGGGTTGTGTTTTGTGAAAGTTGGTAAAGTTGCAAAAAGCTGTCAAATATTTAAGTGTATTGGTTAATTACTATTGAGCGATGTATGTAATACTAGCAGTCGCTAGCGGTTTCAACCTCTACAACTTGAAAATTTTCCCAGGAGAAAATCGGGATAAAAACTATCCTATGTGTTAATCGAGGTTATAAACTATCTGTGTTCCAAATACCATCCAAATCTGTTCAGTAGTTTTTGTGTGTAGAGTAGCAAACATCCATCCAAACAAATGTTCACTTATACAGGGTGACTTTTTTACCACCGTCCAAAATTTTTCTATGCATTAGGTATCAATCACTAAACCCATTTTTGAAAAAAAATCGATACGTCAAATTGTCATATTAAATCATTTTCTCATCCGCTCTGTGTGGACACTAAGCTAAACGTTAATAATATACACTTGCCGACGCATGAAACGGGCAGAGCGCACCCCGCTGACACCCCGCCCCGCCCCGCTACACATAAGCGACACATCACAGCGCGGTGTCCAGATTCATCAACTTTTTATAGATAACATTGAGACGTGATATCTCGATATTTTTGTATTGATTGATACAAAAAGAAAAAAACACGTATTCAATGATTTTCGCCAAAGATTAATATATTAAAATTTGGATGGTGACTAAAAAATCACCCTGTATAAGAAGAATTATTGTTCTGTGTTGCATTCAAATATTGCATTGAAGCTAAAGTGAGACACAGCGCTTATGTCAACCCTAAACTACGAGTATTACCTATTTTCCCACATTGTAGACTGCGGTTATACGATCATTATTCATTATAAAAATTCACATAGCTTAACATCAGGCCTGTAATTCAGGAGGTGTTAGACAGTAGTGTGCCTCATAATAAACCCACATGACGCGGTTATTATTTAAGTTACTACGTAATAATAGGGGGCAATCTTTTTTCCATCGATTGGGCAATTTAACTTATTTAATTGTAATAAAATATAAATCTGATTGTTATTGTATAACTGTAATTGTAATCTATACATATAATAAATCTGTAGAGAGGTCAATTCTGTACATCTGTACATGAAATATATTTCCAAAATAGCTATTAGGGGGTGATTAGGGATGACTGACTGATGCCAAAAATGCAATTAATAAAATTATTGTCTGTCTGTCTGTATGTCTGTCTGTCTGTATAACCGTTATAGAAACAAAAACTACTCGACGGATTTTGACGAAACTTGGTACAATTATTTTTCATACTCCTGCGCAGGTTATAGTATACTTTTCATCACGCTACAATCAATAGGAGCAGAGCAGTGAAGGGAAATGTTAGGAAAACGGGAGAAGTTACTCCATACACGCTAATCTTCGGAACTACAGGACGGATTTGATTGTTTTTTTTTTGTTGTATAGCTATTAAGTCTGGGCAACATATAGGCTATAATTTATCTTGGAAACTTTAACACCTGATGCAGAACTGTAATAGATCAGCTAAACTATAAAAGATACAAAAATAGCGCCGTAGCAAAAATTGTTCCGCCTGATGAGCATTTTCTGCTGAGAAAATAAATTTGAGAATTGGAACACCTGATGTGGAACTCCAAGAGCCCAGCTACACTATTACATATACAGTAATGACGTCTTAGCAAGAGTTGTTCAGCCTAATGAGTACTCCCTGTTGTAGTATAAAAACTGAAGATCTGGAACACCTGATGTGGAACTGCAAGAGCCCAGCTACACTATAACATATATAGGGATGACGTCTTAGCAAGAGTTGTTCAGCCTAATGAGCACTCTCTGTTGACGTATGAAAATTGAGATCTGGAACAACTGATGTGGAATTCCAAGAGCCCAGCTACACTATAACATATGTCTGAATAACATCTTAGCAAGAGTTGTTTTGTCTGATGGGCTTTTCCTGTTGACTTACAAAAATGAAAGATCTGGAACGTCTGGAATCTTCATGCGCGTCCCGTTGTTTTCCCGTCTCCAGGCTCTAAGAATTCGACATCAGACGTTTCAGATCTTTGATTTTGACGACCCCATTGTCGCTGGCATAAGCAACAGGATCCGCGTACGAAGTCGCTGGCAGAAGCTAGTTGATAATAAAATATTTAATGTTTTACTAACACTAGCTGTTTAAGAAAATTGTTACTAACCATTTATGAGCTCTGAGCTCTGAAGATTTCTATTCTATTGAAAAAGTCCGGGGCTGCTCTGAGATTTCCCCGTCGGAAAACCCTATAACACCCTGCCCGACCCAGGAACTGCACCCAGGATCTCGTAATCAGCAGTCGCGCTTGAGATAATTAAAGCAACGAGGAAGACATCTAGAATTTAATTGCAGCTAACTATGTAGAATACTCGTACTTGATCAATATTTGACCGAAAATAATGTAAGTTAAAAGCAATTATTTAATTTACCGATTTGATGTGAATATAGTGGATATGTATAAAAAACAAAAGGAAACATTTTACCAGCCAATGAATCAAACGATTTATGATAATAAAAGGTATGTCAAGAAAATCCAGTTTTTATGACCCGTTCTCTACCAGGAGATAGTAGGGTGACTAAGCTTTGGTTTCCATTGAATCATTTCAAGAAAGAGTCTTTGTAAGGCAGAAAACGATTTCAATACATTTTGAACTTTTAAACTTAGACGATTACAAGCAATTTATAATTTACCATTATTTTAATGTGCATGTTTAAGGAGTTCTAGAACACTGTATTGAAATCTTTAACACCGACGACGCCGCTGAAGTAGTCAATAAATTATACGTTAACGTAAGTACCTACTGTCATGCTAGAAATATGTCTAAAGAAGGCTGTGGTAGCAAATTGACTGGCCCGTTGGTCTAGTGACTGGCCCGTTGGTCTAGTGGTTAGTGACCCTGACTGCTATGCCGGGGGTCGTGGGTTCGATTCCCACCCAGGACAAATGTTTGTGTGATGAGCACGATCATTGTTCTGTGTCTGGGTGTAATTTATCTATAATATGTATGTATTTAGAAATATATAAGTATGTTTATCAGTTGTCTAGTACCCATAACACAAGCTCTGCTTAGCTTGGGACTAGACGGCGTTGTGTGATAGTTGTGGAATATTATTATTATTATTATTATTATTATTATTATTAAATTCTTAAACTTTCAATTCAAGCTTTAGCTACCCAATGTTGAGAATAGCATGGTAAAGAGAATGAATAGACTCTGAAGAAATCTACTCTCCCGCATCTTTCTACTTTTTCCAGTTTCGTATCATAGTTCACATCGAAGCATACTTGCTTCGCTTATTGTCTTCTCATATTCCACTTTCCCGTCTGTGGCCTACAATTTAGATCACGGCAGAGTTTTAATATCAAAATCATCGTCTCATCATAATACTAACTTATTGTTCGATATCTTACTTATACATTTTAAAACAGGTATTTTGTTTTAGCGTGGTAAAATCCTCAAATGAGTCCTCCCACCTAGGGCAGGGCAGGAGGGACTGTCAGACTTGTACTGACTAAAATCGTGTCCTTCATATAGCCCTTTACGTTCCGGGGTCACGGTAATTCATTAGTCTCGCGACTCGCAGGCTTTGGCCCTCTAAGGGAGGCCCCGCCATTTTGCTGACACTCTTTGAGGCGCGCGTGGAACACAACTCCTCGTCGACACGGGCATGGTTCGTGATCGGACAGTGAGTTGCCCATATGCTCATTAACAACACAGGTATTAGGATACCTTATTCAGTGAGAGTTTTCGAAGTCTCCACAATTCCCCAACACCTAGCCACCCTACACAGGTGACAGTTTTACTACGCCAATGTGTCTAGACGCTGTAAATTCGTTGATACATTGAATTTACTCGACATACTGTACGTGGAGCGACTTCTAACAGATCAAAATATAATTTCATAAGCGATTTCAATGAAAATATCGCATTTTTGGAAGACATTTTCAGTGATATTTTTGTTTGACAAACACGGCGCGCGACGGATGATGTGTAGCAATATATTATTCACGCGCATTTTATTCGGATTTTGCGTGATTACGGATGTAATGGAATAAATTTGTGACGTTCTCGTTTGTAATGTTTGCGTTATAGGAATGTACGGTTCTGAAATCATTTTAGTTGGTTAACGAAATGAATAAATATTTGCAACCATCATCGAAATAGGTATGTTTGTGTAAACTGTCAAATGTCGACCTGAATATTGTTTTGTTTTATAACTATTTTTCACACACTCTATTTTTTTATAATTCATTAACATATACCTACATCATTATTACTATAGATACGTAACATCACGCATGTATTTCCGATTTTATTTCTTGTTCTTGAACTGAATGAAATTAGATTCAAAACATGCATTAAACGCACACTTTGTAAGTATAAGGCATTAAGGCATATTACAAACTGAGCGACTATATCGCTGATAATAATGCTTGGCTCCATGCTGGTCCTGCTCCATGAGACTGTGAATGTATAAATAAATTGATACTGGAAATATACTTAATACTTTTACAATTGGAGCTGCTGAAGATTGTACAACTGTATTGCATTGTATAGATTCAGTCTTCCTTGTATTATATAGCTTCTTAGCCGACATTGTGTGAGTACTATGTACTTCAGAGCTGTCATTCACTGAGTACCTACGTCTCTTGTTGACTTGAATGACCCTGGCGGTTGAGAGTGCATCATGCTCACTCAAATGTCTCGCTGATGGTGGCGCGTGTGTCGGATCATTTAGCTCCCTTCAAAATGGTTGAGCTGAATGGTGCTGATGCATGTGTCATGTTCGTGAACGGGCGCTGTCAGATGAGACTGGTCATCTCTTAGCTGCCACGGTTTATTTTAATAATTATTGATCATTTTGTTTTTGAACTGTCTTTGTTTTAATTTTTACTATGGCCACTTTTAATTAAAACTTGCTACATCGTTCTCACATAATGTACCACCTCAAATGAATGATGTAACAAAGGTTCTGGCGATCTAAAAGGAGTGTCCATGGAGTTTCTTGCACGTTCTTCTTCATAGAGATCTACTTCTTGGAACGGGCATCTACGGTACTTTCATAGTATTTATGTCTTGTGACTGGGACTGTAGCACCATAACTTTTGTAGTGTTTAATAATATTCCTTTGATTGTCTATGACAATTCAAAAGTGCCTGTAACTGGCCTACTTGAAATAAATGTTTTGATTTTGATAAGAGGAAGGCTCTAGGTATATTCAACATCAAAACTAGTTATTTCAGGGCAACTTCAGCTTAGATTCTGCCCTATAATATTGATCGCTTAACAATTGCCAGCAAACGAAACAATACAAACCAATAACAAAAGATATTGGGTGCTATTATGTATGCTCCTTGCACAGGAGTAGATACTGTACAGAGACCGAGGTCAAGTCGTGCGGCGATAGATTCAACGTTCTACGGGAATATAACGTTTTTCTTTTGTTGTGGGATTCAACGGGAATTAATTTTAATTTTTGTGGGATCCAACGGGAAAAATATTCAAGTGGGATTCAAAAGTGGGATCCAACGGGAATAATTCTAAAATTTCTTTCCCTAAATAATCGCAATTCTTATACTTAGATCTTACTATAGATATTTGTTTAACCTGGTTTATATTACCAAACTGTACTTTTACGAGGGGCAAATACCAATAGCGACAAAGAATAACAAACATACAACGCTATTCACTTGTCAACGACCACAGTTGACATTTAACTTTAACGTCAGAGGCCATAACAATAATGAGAACATCAAATGTGTATAGATTAACTACATGCTACCGAAAGTTTATGTTCATCGAGAGTAGAGGTGGCCCAGTGATATCGGGCCCGTCTTACGAGTTGTAGGTCGCAGGTTCGAACCCAGCCAGGCGCATTACTTTGTTGTAATTTATTACATCACCAAAACGGGAAGAAAAACATCGCGAGCATGTCCTACAAGCAAGAAATTGAAGACGTGAAATCTACCAACCCACACTGGGCTCACGTGGTTGATTATAGCTCACTCCCTTTTACAGAGTGCAGGCCTGCGTCCCAGAAGGTGGAACATTATAGGCTAATAATGATAATGATGGTTGAAGAAGGTCAGAGAAATATGCAAAAGAATGTGCCACTCATCTAACTCTTAGATGATTTGTAGAATGTCATTAAGCTTTTGATAACTGTGGGTTATTACTCTGGCAATTATCTACTCATGTACCCATAGCAAAATTTACCTCGTCATTGCTTCAAACGTGCCCACAGCTTCTCGAGGGCGATTTGCTCTGACAGTTCTGTCATCTCATAGATCTTTGTCTATCGCCAATTAGTTCGGTGTTTATTTGTTTTAATTACTGATTGCTTCGGTGACAGAGTTCAGCAATTAGAGATAAGAGACATTGGGGATGAGTGCCTCAGGGAAGTGTTTTGGTTTAAATAAGATTGCGTGACTGAAAATATAGAGGCATTATGTATATGTGAAACTTGTGTTTCTACAAGCTTAGTAAGCCATACATTTGGTGCTATTTCATTTGCCTTGTCAGGTTTGATTCCAATGTCAAGTTGTCAATAATGATGAGAGCAACTTTGTTTCTTTTGGGATGGAAGATCATCAAAGCAGTCCTTTCGTCCTGAGTGGAGTGGAAGGGTTTCTCAGACTTGACTAAAACACCAATTTTTAGTTGCCCTTTGTTTTGTAGGACATCGATGCCCTTTTAGGATAGTTTCTAGTAAATAAAAACTATGCTTGCACGTTGTTTCAATGGGAACCGATCAATTTACCGAATTTTGTTTGTTCGAATTTCATTATACCGAAAACTATTGGCCGACATCTCTTTTGCTATATGCATTATTTGACATATTTTCAGATCATCGAAGTTTCATTAGCCATAAGTATTATTTTACCGAAGTATGTTCCGCCGATTAACAAAATAACTTTTTACTATTGACCGAAGCCTCTTTTAAACTTTTTTCAGTTGCCAAATGATTTATTTGCCATATTTTCACCATACCGAAACAACGTTTTACCGAAAATTTAATTACTGTTATAAAAATTCAATATATTGCGCTACAAAACTTTGTGGCGGAAACGAAATGCTGCAAAGCCGACTTTACGTAGTCTTGTCTGCCCTACCCCTAGAGTGTAATTTAAAATCGCGTAGGCGCGGAGGGGTGGGGTGGCCCGCGAGCTGAGGAGCAGGTGGTTAGAACGGCCGCCGCCGCGGCTGAGGCTGGCCGGCGAAGCCGGCCAGTTAGCCGAAGCTGCGGTGGTGAGCGTTCAAATCATCTGCGACGACAAGCTCGCGTGGGGTCACCCAAAACCCCGCAGCGCCGGAGCCATGACAGAAACAATGCTTGTTGCATTTTGCATGCTTGCTTGAATGCTGCGTGCTTGCTGCTTGTTGCATGCTGCATGCTTGCTTGCATGCTGCATGCTCGCTTGCATGTTTTTTTGGTGCTTGTTTGCATGTTGCATGTCTGTTTGTATGCTGTATGCAAGTGTATAACAATACAAACCTTTTTACAAACACAAGAACAACACAAATACAATAACAAGTCACAAAAGAGTATCAAGAATCACACAAAATGCGCAAGAAGATTCGAACACACGTGCTAGCCAGAACATCCCTAATAGTCCAACTGTGTAGTTAACAGCAAATGTCATTAATGATAACACAATGCCTGTCAGAGTTATATCGTATATGACATTTGCACAATTATTTTGTGTTGTCTACCTACATTTTCAATGGCGCCTGCAAAAAAATGATCACCAATAATGTGTGCACAAATTTCTAGGCGTTTGGTGAAATGAAAATATGGCAATTAAAACAGTGGTATACTGAATGTTTGGAAACATAATACTTCGAGCAACCGTCGTTTCGAGTAAGTGTAACATCGGTTAAAAGTTTTTCGGCCAAATGAAGTGTTGGAGTAACGAAAAAAAACGAATAGTTAATAGGTTAACTGAAACAGTGGCAAACGTGACTTCGATGAAGTAAAAAAAAACCAAATGATAATAGTTGAAAAGTTTTTGGTCAAATGAAATTCGGTCAAACGGTTTTCGATCTTATGATAGGTAACCTGTTTCAATGACTATGACAAGTATTTATAAATATTGGCTTTTCAGTCTTTACAAATAAATCTAAGTAGGTAGAACTATCTACCTACTTAGATTTTCAAAATGCACATTTTGAAAATTTCCAACGTCGTAAATGGCTTAATTTAATGATAAAATATCGCTCTGTATTATACCTCATCATAAATTGAATCTGAGATTTTTTATAAAATGGGAATTTATTTTTTCAGAATTGTTAAAGTCAGACCAATTTTGCTAAAAGAAAAGCGAGTGAAAAATATAAAAGACCAAAAATATGTTTTTAGAAGTTTTGCATTGAAAATTATTGCTCAAATAGTTATATAACTTTTGTAGAACTAAAAAATATATTTTAGTACTCTACCTGCCTGACTTTAGGTCCACATCTTATCAAAACTCTTTTTAATCCTATTCAGAACTATAAAATTGTAATAAAAGTTTATAATTTGATTTTGGGTTCGATCAAAAGTTTGTAAATTGAATCCTTTTCAATGTTTATCTTTGGGAAATAATATCATCTTGTAGCACTTGAAATACTTCTGTTAAATTGGTTAAAAGGGTTCGTAAAGTTCTTAACGAAAATTGCCAAGTTTTTGGTTTTAAATAACAAAACATACCAATTTGTTCAATATTTATTGTTAACTAGCGATTGCTCATTGACTTTATTTTGTTTCATTATGAGCAGTCTCGTCAGGGTAAATATTATACATACAAATAAGAAAAATAACTAAATCTAATTAACGACAAATGAAGTAATAATATTCATCATCTGCGTAGCCTTTTCCCAACTATATTGGAGTTAGCTTTCAGTCGAGCCAAATGCAGCTGGATATCAGTATTCCACATGGAGCGACTGTCTATCGGACCTCCACAACCCAGTAACTGGGTAATACGATACTCCATGGTAAGACTGGTTGCTTCTGAATGTGATTAAAGTAAAGTCAAAGATCGATAAATGACAGCCGGGACCAATGGCTTTACGTGCTTTCCTAGGCATGGAGGAAACTCGCTATGACAGATGGTCATCCATACACAGACCAACCTCAGCAAGCACGGCTTTACCCGGAAGATCGGCCTGTGCGGCTGTAATTATTTAGCGACGAGCTAAAAGAAGTAATAATAATATTATTTTCTTTTTCTGTATGTTGCTTAACTGTTTTTTTTTTTTTTTCTCTTATTTTATAGTTTTGTGGAAAAAATGTACTCGTGGAGTGTGCCAAATAAATGTCTTGCTTTCTTTTCTAAACTTGCTCCGTCCCACTCTTATACAAAGGTCTCCTTGAAATTTTGGATAAATCTGCGCTTTTATTTTATTTTACACACAAAATTAAATTTTCAGAAATACCCACAAATTTTCACGGACTTCACAAACCGGGGTGTCACCTAAAATCAACGTGGGCATAATGGTTGTCACAGCGTCAAGGAAATTAAGTGGGATCTAAACTGACGGGATTAGTAGGAGAGCTGTGACGAGGGTACCAGATGCACCTGCGACTCTCTGCTACCAGGGAACTAGGAGACTGGAAGAGATCGAGATAATTAGCTCATCGCAGACTGCATCATCGATTATTCACATCGCAATATGTTGCTAGACAGAGAACACGTTTGGTAAAATCATCACGCCCATTGAAAGGGATTGGCAGTTTCTTATTGGAGAGTTCAGTCTGTTTCTACGGTTGCCCTTTGCGTTCTAAGGCCGCGGTATTCTATCAAGACAGTGCTGTGACCCGGCTTGCAAACCTTGTCTTCTTCTTCAACAAATCGCTTCGAAATATTGAGCATTGTTTGATTTAGGTACCTCTTGGTGCAGAAACCACTATACTATGTATATGCAAATCTTATAATGTTATAGTTGAAGTTAAATGGGCTTTCTTTATTAAAGCATTTCAGTGATAACAAAAACAACTATGACTAGACTTTGAACTGCCGAACAATGATGATGGATTACCTTAACAATCATAAACTTGATAATTAAGGATAAGGAAAATTTTGATAACTTACTCAAGGTGATATTTAAATTACGCAAAGTGGAAGGCTATGAAATTATAGGTAAGCTTCTGGAAATACAGGGGTGGTAAGCTAAACTTCATTCGAAGACATGTAACATCCACCAACCCTTACTGGGCGCGCGTGGTTGATTATGGCCCACTCCCTCCCACAGAGAGGAGGCCTGTGTCCCAGCAGTGGGAACATTGCATTCGATGATGATGAGGCTTCACTAGGGTCGCCTGGCTTGGAACCACCATCTTGTCGTAGTATGCGCAGGAATTTCATCAATTTCATTGGATGAGCTAGTTCCATGTAAGGCCTAAGACTCTAGGCTAGATTGATACCAACAGCAAAATTCTGAATAAAAAAAAAAAAACAAATCGCTTGCATGAATAAATAAAAAAGGCACAAAATTTTCCGTCTCTTTCAGCACCTTTAACTCTTCAGCACAAAGTAAATATGCTTGACCCATATTTCCATACTCCGTGAATCAGTTTACAGACACAGACTTGTGTTTAAAATGGCGTCGTTTTAATATAATTTATGAGGAATTAATTTATTAAATTAACTTCAACATTTTCACACTTAATTTCTCGGTAAGAGCGGATAGAATTTTAATTAGTGTGCTCCCTAGAGCTTTGGCGAATAGAATTTTGTGCAAGGTTGAAAAATTGTGTAATTTACAAAACTAGCAGTTTAAAAGTGAACTAAAAACATTGTTAAACAAATAATTAAGTTTTATGTTACTAGAAGTTGTTTTTAATTACTTTACTTTTAAAAGTGGAATTGTTGGTTATATAGTATTATTGCATACTATAATAATAATAATAATAAATACTGGCAACCCCCAACGTCAGCTGC